>CM075341.1:57073988-59473988 GCA_037788925.1 Mytilus galloprovincialis
CGTAGACAATAAATGGGAGTTTTCGCCCCTCTTATATTTAGAATTATGCGTAAAGTGATATTACTCATGAACCATACATATTAAGGAACTAGTGTCTTTTGATTCGAGATGTTTAGTCTATGACCTTGAAATTGAGGTCAAGGTCAAAGGTTAATTGGACGTTCTAGATTTTGACCTTTGCTTTAAATTCATATTTATACATCATAAAGCCATAGGAACTGACATTTTTAACTGAATTTTAATATTTTCATATCAAAATAGATCTTTATTAGTTGAAAGACCTTCAATTGTTCTTTGAACAATTGGTTTTTAATTATTAGGTCTTTCAACCTTTCAGGTGAAAGACCTATAGGGTTTGTTCTGATTATTATTATTATTTTTTTTTTTTTTCTTCCGCCAACTTTTTTTTCCTTTGCTGTTTTTTGGTTTCCTAAGATGTCGCTAAGATATATGGTATATGATATCGAACAGTTAATACGCTTCTGAAACTGACACCGCGTAACAAAAAACTTTACCTAGTAAGAGTTATCTCCCCGAACACTGTTTTTCTTGTGGTCACTACTCCTTCGCAACCGTAAAAGATTACGACAAATTTATTTTACCAAATTGCTCGTTATATCCTAAGGATGTTCTTTTTCATTTTGACCGAAGCTATCCGGAGACTCCATATGAGAGTTATCCCCCCTTTTATATATGATATAAGTGATATGCATTTCTAACTGGTAAACTATAAGTGATAGAGACCTAGGGTCTTTTGATTTAAGATCCTTGGTCCAAAAAAATGAAAATGAGGTCAAGGTCAAAGGTCAAGGTCAAATTCTAAATTTTGATTTTGGCTTATTTTCACTTATTTTCATTAACCTTATAAGATATCGACAATTTATTTTTACTAAATTGTTAGTTGCGACATGTCGTAACTTATAAATTTTGGTTGCAAAGTTGTGTAGACAATAAATGGGAGTTTTCGCCCCTCTTATATTTAGAATTATGCGTAAAGTGATATTACTCATGAACCATACATAATACAGACCAAGGGTCTTTTGATTTGGGATCCTTGGTTTATGACCTTGAAATTGAGGTCAAGGTCATAGGTTAATTGGACGTTCTAGATTTTGACCTTTGCTTGAAATTCATATTTATACATCATTAAGCCATAGGAACTGACATTTTCAACTGAATTTTAATATTTTCATATCAAAATAGATCTTTATTAGTTGAAAGACCTTCAATTGTTCTTTGAACAATTGGTTTTTAATTATTATTTTTTTTTTTTTTTTTTTCTTCCGCCTAATTTTTTTCCTTCGCTGTTTTTTTGTTTCGCAAGATGCCGCTTAGATTTTTGGAATAGGATATCAAACAGTTTATACGCTTTTGAAACCAACTCTGCTTAACCGAATACTTTCCCAAATAAGAGTTATCTCCCCGAACACTGTTTTCCTTGTTATCTCTAAGGCTTCGCAACCGTATAAGAAACCGACAAATTTATTTTTCCAAATTGCTCGTTATATCCTCAGGATGTTCTGTTTTATTTTGACCGAAGCCCTATATAGATTCCATATGAGAGTTATCCCCCCTTTTATGTTTGATATAAGAATATGCATTTCTAACTGGTAAACCATAAGTGATAGAGACCTAGGGTCTTTTGATTTGAGATCCTTGGTCCAAAAAAATGAAAATTAGGTCAAGGTCAAAGGTCAAGGTCATATTCTAAATTTTGATTTTGGCTTATTTTCACTCATTTTCATTAACCTTATAAGATATCAACAAATTATTTTTACTAAATTGTTAGTTGCGACATGTCGTAACTTACAAATTTTGGTTGAAAGGGTGCGTAGACAATAAATGGGAGTTTTCGCCCCTCTTATGTTTAGAATTATGCGTAAAGTAATATTACTCATGAACCATACATATTAAGGAACTAGTGTCTTTAGATTTGAGATCCTTAGTCTATGACCTTGAAATTGAGGTCAAGGTCATAGGTTAATTGGAAGTTCTAGATTTTGACCTTTGCTCCAAATTCATATTTAGACATCATAAAGTCATAGGAACTGACATTTCAACTGAATTTTTAATATTTTCACATCAAAATAGGTTGTAAGTGGTGGAAAGACCATCAATGGTTCTCTGAACAATTGGTTTTTAATTATTTTTTTTTTTCTTCCGCCTAATTTTTTTCCTTCGCTGTTTTTTTGTTTCACAAGATGTCGCTTAGATTTTTGGAATATGATATCGAACAGTTTATAAGCTTTTGAAACCAACTCTGCCTAACCGAATACTTTCCCAAATAAGAGTTATCTCCCCGAACACTGTTTTCCTTGTTATCTTTAAGGCTTCGCAACCTTATAAGAAACCGATGAATTTATTTTTCCAAATTGCTCGTTATATCCTCAGGATGTTCTGTTTTATTTTGACCGAAGCCGTATATAGATTCCATATGAGAGTTATCCCCCCTTTTATGTTTTATATATGAATATGCATTTCTAACTGGTAAACCATAAGTGATAGAGACCTAGGGTCTTTTGATTTGAGATCCTTGGTTCAAAAAAATGAAAATAAGGTCAAGGTCAAAGGTCAAGGTCATATTATAAATTTTGATTTGGCTTAATTTTACTTATTTTCAAAAGCCGTATAACTTATCGACAAATTATTTTTACTAAATTGTTAGTTGCGACATGTCGTAACACGTAAATTTTAGTCGAAAGAGTACGTAGACATTTGATGCCAGTTTTGACCCCTTTTATTTCTAATATTTGTTGTAAGGTAATACAACTCATTAACAATATATTGTAGAGGCCTAGAGTCTTTTGATTTGAGGTCCTTGGTTGATGACCTCGAAATTGAGCTCAAGATCATAGGTAAATGTAACGTTCTAGATTTTGACCTTTGCTTTTACCTCATATGTATACATGATCAAGACATGGGACTTTTTAAATTAGGTTGCAATCAATGTGATCTAGAAAAAGACAATCAGAAGTGACCTTTTGTAAACCGGAAGTAGCTATATTTTATACTTAATTAATGAAAAAGTATATAGAACCATATATTTTTGGAATCAGTGCTAAGTAAACAATAAAAATTTACCGGAAGTAACATATTTTAAACCGGAAGTAAAAAATGGTCTCCCTAATTTATATCTTTTTGTATAGAAACCATATATTTTTGGAATAAGCGTTCAATAAGCTGTCATTTGACGCTAAAATTGACATTTAAAATCAAATTTTAATATTTTCATATAAAAAAAGGTCTTAACTGGTGGAAAGACCATCAATGGTTCTCTGAACAATTGGTTTTTATTAGGTCTTTCCACTTTTCCGTGGAAAGACCTATTGGATTTCTTCTGATTATTTTTTTTTTTCTTCCGCCTAATTTTTTTCCTTCGCTGTTTTTTTGTTTCACAAGATGTCGCTTAGATTTTTGGAATATGATATCGAACAGTTTATACGCTTTTGAAACCAACTCTGCCTAACCGAATACTTTCCCAAATAAGAGTTATCTCCCCGAACACTGTTTTCCTTGTTATCTTTAAGGCTTCGCAACCTTATAAGAAACCGATGAATTTATTTTTCCAAATTGCTCGTTATATCCTCAGGATGTTCTGTTTTATTTTGACCGAAGCCGTATATAGATTCCATATGAGAGTTATCCCCCCTTTTATGTTTTATATATGAATATGCATTTCTAACTGGTAAACCATAAGTGATAGAGACCTAGGGTCTTTTGATTTGAGATCCTTGGTTCAAAAAAATGAAAATAAGGTCAAGGTCAAAGGTCAAGGTCATATTATAAATTTTGATTTTGGCTTAATTTTACTTATTTTCAAAAGCCGTATAACTTATCGACAAATTATTTTTACTAAATTGTTAGTTGCGACATGTCGTAACACGTAAATTTTAGTCGAAAGAGTACGTAGACATTTGATGCCAGTTTTGACCCCTTTTATTTCTAATATTTGTTGTAAGGTAATACAACTCATTAACAATATATTGTAGAGGCCTAGAGTCTTTTGATTTGAGGTCCTTGGTTGATGACCTCGAAATTGAGCTCAAGATCATAGGTAAATGTAACGTTCTAGATTTTGACCTTTGCTTTTACCTCATATGTATACATGATCAAGACATGGGACTTTTTAAATTAGGTTGCAATCAATGTGATCTAGAAAAAGACAATCAGAAGTGACCTTTTGTAAACCGGAAGTAGCTATATTTTATACTTAATTAATGAAAAAGTATATAGAACCATATATTTTTGGAATCAGTGCTAAGTAAACAATAAAAATTTACCGGAAGTAACATATTTTAAACCGGAAGTAAAAAATGGTCTCCCTAATTTATATCTTTTTGTATAGAAACCATATATTTTTGGAATAAGCGTTCAATAAGCTGTCATTTGACGCTAAAATTGACATTTAAAATCAAATTTTAATATTTTCATATAAAAAAAGGTCTTAACTGGTGGAAAGACCATCAATGGTTCTCTGAACAATTGGTTTTTAATTTTTTTTTTTTTTCTTCCGCCTAATTTTTTTCCTTCGCTGTTTTTTTGTTTCACAAGATGTCGCTTAGATTTTTGGAATATGATATCGAACAGTTTATACGCTTTTGAAACCAACTCTGCTTAACCGAATACTTTCCCAAATAAGAGTTATCTCCCCGAACATTGTTTTCCTTGTTATCTCTAAGGCTTCGCATCCGTATAAGAAACCGATGAATTTTTTTTTCCAAATTGCTCGTTATATCCTGAGGATGTTCTGTTTTATTTTGACCGAAGCCGTATATAGATTCCATATGAGAGATATCCCCCCTTTTATGTTAAATATAAGAATATGCATTTCTAATTGGTAAACCATAAGTGATAGAGACCTAGGGTCTTTTGATTTAAGATCCTTGGTTCAAACAAATGAAAATAAGGTCAAGGTCAAAGGTCAAGGTCATATTATAAATTTTTGATTTTGGCTTAATTTCACTTATTTTCAAAAGCCGTATAACTTATCGACAAATTATTTTTACTAAATTGTTAGTTGCGACATGTCGTAACACGTAAATTTTAGTCGAAAGATTACGTAGACATTTGATGCCAGTTTTGACCCCTTTTATATCTAATATTTGTTGTAAGGTAATACAACTCATTAACAATATATTGTAGAGGCCTTGAGTCTTTTGATTTGAGGTCCTTGGTTGATGACCTCGAAATTGAGCTCAAGGTCATAGGTAAATGTAACGTTCTAGATTTTGACCTTTGCTTTTACCTCATATGTATACATGTTTAAGACATGGGACTTTTTAAATTAGGTTGCAAGCAATGTGATCTAGAAAAAGACAACCGGAAGTGACCTTTTGTAAACCGGAAGTAGCTATATTTTATACTTAATTAATGAAAAAATATATAGAACCATATATTTTTGGAATCAGTGCTAAGAAAACTATAAAAAATTACCGGAAGTAACATATTTTAAACCGGAAGTTAAAAATGGTCTCCCTAATTTATATCTTTTTGTATAGAAACCATATATTTTTGGAATAAGCGTTCAATAAGCTGTCATTTGACTCTAAAATAGACATTTAAAATCAAATTTTAATATTTTCATATAAAAAAAGGTCTTAACTGGTGGAAAGACCATCAATGGTTCTCTGAACAATTGGTTTTTAATTATTATTTTTTTTCTTCCGCCAACTTTTTCTTTCTTTCGCAGTTTTTTTGTTTCGCAAGATGTCGCTTAGATATATGGTAAATGATATCGAACAATTAATACACTTTTGAAACTGACAGCTCGTAACCAAAATCTAATCCATGTAAGAGTTATCTCCCCGAACACTGTTTTTCTTGTTATCGCTTAATCTTCGCAACCGTATAAGAAACCGACAAATTTATTTTACCAAATTGCTCGTTATATCCTCAGGATGATTTGATTCATTTTGACCGAAGCTATCCGGAGACTCCATATGAGAGTTATTTCCCCTTTTATGTTTGATATAAGTGATATGCATTTTTAACTGGAAACAATAAGTGGTAGAGGCCTAGGGTCTTTTGATTTGAGGTCCTTGGTCCAAAAAAATTAAAATGAGGTCAAGGTCAAAGGTCAAGGTCATGATTAAAATTTTGATTTTGGCTTGTTATCTCTTATTTTCTGTAATCATACAAGATATCGACAAAATATTTTCACACAATTGTTAGTTACGACATGTCGTAACACATAAATTTTAGTCGAAAGGGTACGTAGACATTTGACGCGAGTTTTCCCCATTTTTATATCTGATATCATACGTATGGTAATATAACTCATTAACAATATAAAGTAGAGGACTAGAGTCTTTTGATTTGAGGTCCTTGGTTTATAACCTTGGAATTGAGCTCAAGGTCATATGCTAATTAAACGATCTAGATTTTGACCTTTGCTTTTACCTCATATGTACACATGATAAAGCCATGTGACTTTTTGCATTAAGTTGTAAGCAATGTGACCTTAAAAAACACGACCGGAAGTGACCTTTTGTAAACCGGAAGTAGCTATTTTTTGTACTAAATCAAAGTAAAAGTATATAGAATCATATATTTTTGGAATCAGTGTCAAGTAAACTATCAAACAATACCGGAAGTAAACTTTTTAAACCGGAAGTAAAAGATTATCTCCCTTTTCGATATATTTTTTTTATAGAAACCATATATTTTTTGAATAAGCGTTCAATAAGCTGTCATTTGGCGCTAAAATTGACATTTTAAACCAAATTTTAATATTTTAATATAAAAAAGGTCTTAACTGGTGGAAAGACCATCAATGGTTCTCTGAACAATTGGTTTTTAATTAGGTCTTTCAACCTTTCAGGTGAAAGACCTATTGTTTTTGTTCTGATTATTATTATTATTATTTTTTTTTTCTTCCGCCAACTTTTTGTTCCTTCACTGTTTTTTTGTTTCGCAAGATGTCGCTAAGATATATGGTATATGATATCGAACAGTTAATACGCTTCTGAAACTGACACCGCGTAACAAAAAACTTTACCTTGTAAGAGTGATCTCCCCGAACACTGTTTTTCTTGTTATCTCTAAGGCTTCGCAACCGTATAAGAAACCGACAAATTTATTTTTCCAAATTGCTCGTTATATCCTCAGGATGTTCTGTTTCATTTGGACCGAAGCTATCTGGAGACTCCATATGAGAGTTATCCCCCCTTTTATATATGATATAAGTGATTTGCATTTCTAACTGGTAAACCATAAGTGATAGAGACCTAGGGTCTTTTGATTTAAGATCCTTGGTCCAAAAAAATGAAAATTATGTCAAGGTCAAAGGTCAAGGTCAAATTTTAAATTTTGATTTTGGCTTATTTTCACTTACTTCATTAATTTTATAAGATTGCGACAAATTATTTTTACTAAATTGTTAGTTGCGACATGTCGTAACTTATAAATTTTAATTGGAAGGGTGCGTAGACAATAAATGGGAGTTTTTGCCCCTCTTATATTTAGAATTATGCGTAAAGTGATATTACTCATAAACCATACATAATACTGACCTAGGGTCTTTTGATTTGGGATCCTTAGTTAGTGACCTTGAAATTGAGGTCAAGGTCATAAGTTAATTGGACGTTCTAGATTTTGACCTTTGCTCGAAATTCATATTTTTATATCATAAAGACATAGCAACTGACATTTTCAATTGAATCTTAATATTTTTATATCAAAATAGATCCTTATTGGTTAAAAGACCTTCAATTGTTCTTTGAACAATTGGTTTTTAATTATTTTTTTTTTTCTTCCGCCAACTTTTTGTTCCTTCACTGTTTTTTTGTTTCGCAAGATGTGGCTAAGATATATGGTATATGATATCGAACAGTTAATACGCTTCTGAAACTGACACCGCGTAACAAAAAACTTTACCTTGTAAGAGTTATCTCCCCGAACACTGTTTTTCTTGTTATCTCTAAGGCTTCGCAACCGTATAAGAAACCGACAAATTTATTTTTCCAAATTGTTCGTTGTATCTTCAGGATGTTCTGTTCTATATGGACCAAAGCTATCCGGAGACTCCATATGAGAGTTATCCCCCCTTTTATATATGATATAAGTGATTTGCATTTCTAACTGATAAACCAAAAGTGATAGAGACCCAGGGTCTTTTGATTTAAGATCCTTGGTCCAAAAAATGAAAATTAGGTCAAGGTCACTGGTCAAGGTCAAATTCTAAAATTTGATTTTGGCTTATTTTCACTTATTTTCATTATCCTTATAAGATATCGACAAATTATTTTTACTAAATTGCTAGTTGCGACATGTCGTAACTTATAAATTTTGGTTGCAAGGGTGCATAGATAATAAATGGGAGTTTTCGCCCCTCTTATATTTAGAATTATGCGTAAAGTGATATTACTCATGAACCATACATATTAAGGAACTAGTGTCTTTAGGATGAGATCCTTAGTCTATGACCTTGAAATTGAGGTCAAGGTCATATGTTAATTGGACGTTCTAGATTTTGACCTTTGCACAAAATTCATATTTCTACATTAGAAAGCCATAGGAGCTGACATTTTCAACTGAATCTTAATATTTTCATATCAAAATAGATCCTTATTGGTTGAAAGACCTTCAATTGTTCTTTGAACAATTGGTTTTTAATTAGGTCTTTCAACCTTTTCGGTTGAAAGACCTATTGGTTTTGTTCTGATTATTATTATTATTATTTTTTTTCTCCCGCCAACTTTTTTTTTCTTCGCTGTATTTTGGTTTCACAAGATGTCGCTAAGACATATGGTATATGATATCGAACAGTTATTACGCTTTTGAAACTGACTCCGCATAACCAAAATCTTTCCCATATAAGAGTTATCTCCCCAAACACTGTTTTTCTTGTTATCGCGTAATCTTCACAACCGTATAAGAAACCGACAAATTTATTTTTGCAACTTGCTCATTATATCCTCAGGATGTGCTGTTTTATTTTGACCGAAGCCGTATAGAGATTCCATATGAGAGTTATTTCCCCTTTTGTATTTGAAATTTTGAAATGTATTTTAAACTGGAAAACCATAAGTGATAGAGACCTAGGGTACTTTGATTTAAGATCCTTGGTCCAAAAAAATGAAAATTAGGTCAAGGTCAAAGGTCAAGGTCAAATTGTAAATTTTGATTTTGGCTTATTTTCACTTATTTTCATTAACCTTATAAGATATCAACAAATTATTTTTACTAAATTGTTAGTTGCGACATGTCGTAACTTATAAATTTTGGTTGCAAGGGTGCGTAGACAATAAATGGGAGTTTTCGCCCCTCTTATATTTAGAATTATGCGTAAAGTGATATTACTCATAAACCATACATATTAAGGAACTAGTGTCTTTTGATTCGAGATGTTTAGTCTATGACCTTGAAATTGAGGTCAAGGTCAAAGGTTAATTGGACGTTCTAGATTTTGACCTTTGCTTTAAATTCATATTTATTCATCATAAAGCCATAGGAACTGACATTTTCAACTGAATTTTAATATTTTCATATCAAAATAGATCTTTATTAGTTGAAAGACCTTCAATTGTTCTCTGAACAATTGGTTTTTAATTATTATTATTAGGTCTTTCCACTTTTCCGTGGAAAGACCTATTGCTTTTCTTCTGATTATTATTATTTTTTTTTTTCTTCCGCCTAATTTTTTTCCTTCGCTGTTTTTTGTTTTCGCAAGATGTTGCTTAGAAATTTGGAATATGATATCGAACAGTCTATACGCTTTTGAAACCAACTCTGCTTAACCGAATACTTTACCATATAAGAGTTATCTCCCTGAACACTGTTTTTCTTGTTATCTCTAAGGCTTCGCAACCGTATAAGAAACCGACAAATTTGTTTTTCCAAATAGCTCGTTATATCCTCAGGATGTTCTGTTTTATTTTGACCGAAGACGTATCGAGATTCCATATGAGAGTTATTTCCCCTTTTGTATTTGAAAGTTTGAAATGTATTTTAAACTGGAAAACCATAAGTGATAGAGACCTAGGGTCTTTTGATTTGAGATCCTTGGTCCAAAAAAATGAAAATTAGTTCAAGGTCAAAGGTCAAGGTCATATACTAAATTTTGATTTTGGCTTATTTTCACTCATTTTCATAAACCTTATAAGATATCGACAAATTATTTTTACTAAATTGTTAGTTGCGACATGTCGTAACATAATAATTTTGGTTGAAAGGGTGCGTAGACAATGACTGGGAGTTTTAGCCCCTATCATATCTAAAATTATGCGTAAAGGGATATAACTTATTAACCATACATATGAGAGACCTAGGGTCTTTTGATTTGAGATCCTCAGTTTGTGAGCTTGAAATTGAGGTCAAGGTCATAGGTAAATTTGACGTTCTAGATTATGACCTTTGCTTAAAATTCATATCTTTACATCATAAAGCCATAGGAACTGACATTTTAGTCTGATTTTTTAAAATTCTAATATCAAAATAGATATTTACTGGTGGAAAGACCTTCAATTGTTCTCTGAACAATTGGTTTTTAATTATTAGGTCTTTCCACTTTTCTGTGGAAAGACCTATTGTTTTTCTTCTGATTATTTTTTTTTTTTTCTTCCGCCTAATTTTGTTTTTGCGATAAACATTTGTTTCGCAATATGTCGCTTAGATATTTGGTATATGATATCGAACAGTTTATGCGCTTTTGAAATTTACCCTGCGTAAACGAATACTTTTCTTTGTAGGAGTTATCTCCCCAAACACTGTTTTCCTTGTTAGCGCATCTCCTTCGCAACCGTAAAAGATTATGACAAATTTATTTTACAAAATTGCTCGTTATATCCTTCGCATGATTTGTCCTATTTTGACCGAAGCGATATGACCGCTCCATATGAGAGTTATTTCCCCTTATGCATCTGATATAAGTGATATGAATTTCTATCTTATAAATCATAAGTGATAGAGACCTAGGATCTTTTGATTTGAGGTCCTTGGTCCCAAAAAATGAAAATTAGGTCAAGGTCAAAGGTCAAGGTCATATTCTAATATTTGAATTTGGCTTATTTTCACTTATATCCAAAGACTGTATAAGATATCAACAAATTATTTTTACTAAATTGTTAGTTGCGACATGTCGTAAGATGTAAATTTTGATTGCAAGCGTACGTTGAATGTAAAAGGGAGTTTTCTCCCCTCTTGTATTTAAAAATACGCGTTTGGTGATATAACTCATTAACTAAATATAATAAAGACCTATGGTCTTTTGATTTGAGGTCCTTGGTTTATGACCTTGAAATTGATCTCAAGGTCATAGCTTAATTTGACGTTCTAGATTTTGACCTTTGCTTTTATTCTATATGTATACATGATAAAGATATACAACTTTTAGAAAAAGGTATCAAACCATTTAACCTTGTAAAAAACAACCGGAAGTGACCTTTTTTAAACCGGAAATATCTATTTTTTTGTACTTTATTAATATAAAAGTATATAGAACCAGATATTTTTGGAATCAGTGTCAAGTAAATATTCAAATATAATCGGAAGTAACATTTTTCAAACCGGAAGTAACAAATTATCTCCCTTATTTAAAAAAAATGTATGGAAACAATATATTTTTGGAATCAGCTTACTAGGAGCTATCATTTGACGATTGAAATGACATTTTAAACTTAGTTTCACAACTTTTCAGATCAAAATACATTGTTTTGATGGAAAGACCTTCAATTATTCTCTGAACAATTGGTTTTTAATTATTACTTTTTTTCTTCCGCCAACTTTTTCTTCCTTCGCAATTTTTTTGTTTCGCAAGATGTCGCTTAGATATATGGTATATGATATCGAACAATTAATACGCTTTTGAAACTGACACCGCGTAACCAAAATCTTATCCATGTAAGAGTTATCTCCCCGAACACTGTTTTTCTTGTTATCGCTTAATCTTCGCAACCGTATAAGAAACCGACAAATTTATTTTACCAAATTGCTCGTTATATCCTCAGGATGATTGGATTCATTTTGACCGAAGCTATCCGGAGACTCCATATGAGAGTTATTTCCCCTTTTATATTTGATATAAGTGATATGCATTTTTAACTGGAAAACCATAAGTGGTAGAGGCCTAGGGTCTTTTGATTTGAAGTCCTTGGTCCAAAAAAATGAAAATGAGGTCAAGGTCAAAGGTCAAGGTCATGATTAAAATTTTGATTATGGCTTGTTATCTCTTATTTTCAGTAATCATACAAGATATCGACAAAATATTTTCACACAATTGTTAGTTACGACATGTCGTAAGACATACATTTTATTCGAAAGGGTACGAAGACATTTGACGCGATTTTTCCCCATTTTTATATCTAATATCATACGTATGGTAATATAACTCATTAACAATATAAAGTAGAGGACTAGAGTCTTTTGATTTGAGGTCCTTGGTTTATAACCTTGAAATTGAGCTCAAGGTCATATGCTAATTAAACGTTCTAGATTTTGACCTTTGCTTTTACCTCATATGTACACATGGGACTTTTTGCATTAAGTTGTAAGCAATGTGACCTTAAAAAACACAACCGGAAGTGACCTTTTGTAAACCGGAAGTAGCTTTTTTTTGTACTAAATCAATGTTAAAGTATATAGAAACATATATTTTTGGAATCAGTGTCAAGTAAACTATCAAACAAAACCGGAAGTAAACATTTTAAACCGGAAGTAAAGTTATCTCCCTTTTCGATATATTTTTTTATAGAAACCATATATTTTTTGAATAAGCGTTCAATAAGCTGTCATTTGGCGCTAAAATTGACATTTTAAACCAAATTGTAATATTTTAATATAAAAAAGGTCTTAACTGGTGGAAAGACCATCAATGGTTCTCTGAACAATTGGTTTTTAATTGCTATTGTTTTGTTTACTTCTGTTAACCGCAGACCAGAAGGACGGGTTACCAGTCTTTGTGTTATTGTTTTGTTTACTTTTGTTAACCGCAGACCAGAAGGACGGGTTACCCGAAGCAGTAGTATTTGTGTTATTAAATAATAACTTGTGGTATTCAATGTGTGTTGTTTGTTGTTTTTTATTCTTCAAATAAATGAACTTTTTTATAAATTGTTGTTCATTGATTTACAGGTACAAATGTCGGTTGTAAACCTAAACACTTGTAGCTTTCAAGAGTTACTCCAGCTCCCAGGTATAGGCATAAAAACTGGGGAGCAAATAATGGACATAAGGGAGAGCAAGGGCTTTGTGATTGATTCAGACTTGGCCACAATCTCCCACCTACGAGTAACAATGAGCCTCTTATCCAGGCTGGACCTCAGCCCAAATGGAGGTGGCCAAAATATTGGGCCACCACCTCAGGCCCAAGGCAGGCATGGTGAGATGATAAACAGGGGACACATTGCCCCGCAGGGCACACCATCCCAAGTACTAGGCCAATCTGCATTTAGGCAAGAAGCATGGCACCAGGGGCAAAGTCTCGGGCCCTTGGAAGGGCTCAGCCAGATGGACTCTGCCTTCCTTGAATATAGTTCATATCCCGGGGATGCTCATGCTAGACCTGAACCAACAGGGAATTGAAATGGGGGCTACAGGGAACAATTACAGAAAAAAGAGTGGAGTCACCATGATATTGGTGACCCAAACCATGGTAGTCCCCGTCACCACATGTACAGGGGTAGTATTGGGAACAAGTCGTATTGGCCAGGTAAAGACAGTGCGTGGGACAAACTTACCCCAAACTATTGGGGCACACCTTCACACCCCATGGGTCACGCAAGCAACTATGCAGGTCAGGGGTCAGCATCCTGTACCCAACCAGCTTACAATGGTGGGGGACAGTATGAGATGGCCTGCAGTAAGTATGGCAAGAGGCAAGACAATAGGGATGCGGACACAAGGCAGACCCCATCTCATGACTATGGGGATAGGCAACCCAAGAACCAGTATAATCAAGGATATACAGCGGTGCCCCCACAAGGGGTCACCGCAAGGGTGAGCTATGGACAACAGGCCTACCCAGTACCATATAATGAGGATAGGCCTATGGAAAACACAAGGGGACCTGACAACAGAGGTGGGGCACAAGGAACATTAGGTAGAGTCTCTAAGGTTAGCAATGCCCCAAAGAATATAAAATATGACGGGAATGGCAACTGGCAGGCCTTTTTCACAAAATTTGCAAGGTACGCAGAGGTTTGTGAATGGGGTCCTCAGGATTCCAAGGACCAACTTTGCTGGTGTCTCGAGGGAAAAGCCAGCGAATATTATGCCCTCATAACAGAAAGAGACAGGGAGGTGAGTTATAGGGAGCTTGTGGAGAAGCTTCACAAGCGTTTTGGTTTCAAGGCACTTCCTGAGACCGCCCGGGTCCAGTTTAACAATGCCTGGCAGGCCCCTGAGGAGTCTCTCGAGGACTGGGCTGATCGGGTGTTGTCCTTGGCCACCAGGGCATTTACAAACATCCCTGACGATTACATGTACGAGCAAGCCGTAATGCGACTGTGCCAGGGCATTGAAAGCAAACAGTTGGGAGTGCAAATCTCTAACCTTCAGCCCCAAAGTATTGAGGAGGCCATAGATAAAATACGGCTATTCCAACATAGCACACAGGCAGTATATGGTAAGCCAAATAGGCGTGAGGTTAGACAGGTAACTGATGGGCAGTATGGAGACCACCTTGAGGCCTTCCGTGAGTATCAAGGGCCCCATGTAAGGGATACCATGGCCCTTGAGAGGGCCCCAGTCAGTACATGGAAAGAGGAGTTAGAAAAGTCTGATAAGAAGTTTGAAAACAAACTTGGTCAAGTCCATGAAAAATTAGACGGCATGATGGACCAATACAAGCAACTCCTCACAAGCCCCATTGCAGGAAGCTGCTTACCTGGCTGACAGACAGGGACAGAAAGTTGACACCACTGTGGGGAGAGGGGCCATTCCAAAATGGAATGCCCAAACTATAGAAATAAGTCCGTCTCAGGGGGTCCCTCCACTGATAGAAGGCCTCCATGGGAGGGAGTGTGCTACCATTGTCTTAAGCCTGGACATATTAAGAAGGACTGTCTGGATGTACAGGAGAGGAATAGAACTGTTACCTCCACAATTCAGTCAAGCAGAACAGCAACAGGACCATTAAACTTAAACGGGACTACTCATGAGGCCGGAGTGAGTTCCCGCAAATGAAGTTTGGCCTCTCAGTAGTTGAGTCTGTACCCCGAAGGCATAGTAGCGGAAGTATATATACAGAGGTAGGTGCCAGGGACAGAGAGGGAACAGAGAACCTAGAGTGTTGGTGAAGGTTAGAGTAGAGATGGAGTCAGAGCAGTGCTCCAATTCTGACAAAGAGGCAACTCCTTCAGGCAGATTGGACTGCTACCTATTAAAATGTCTCTGGAACATATTGGGGCATGGGGCACCGGAGTTGGACCACAGCCTTCTCCCAGGTTTGTATTTGTTGGTTGAGGAAATCCTTAAAGGGGACCCAGGCTTTGACGGGTACTCCTTACCTGATATTCATAAACTGATCAAGGTGGATGTGGACAGGAGGTTCACTTTAATAAAGGACTCCGACAGTGGTTGTTGGAAAATAAGGGCCAACCAGGGGTATTCCTTGATGGTGGATACCCAGCCATACCATTAGAAGAGAAATGTGAGGTGCCCCAAGGCAACTTATTTACTGCAGCATTGCTCACAGGCGACCAGGAGGGTTCAGTAGCCAATATTATGAGGGAACCCATAGGAGCTATTTTTGCAGTTGAGAATCACAGTAGCATTCAAAAGGTTGCTGCCACAACATAGACAACTTTGGCAAGTGATGAGGAGGTCCAAGAAAGTTGGGACACCACCTCAGACGGTGAGGCACATACCACTTTGGTAGAAGGGGTCAGTGATGAGAAGATAGTCACAGTGTTTCCTACTCCTGTTGTTGACGGAGGAATGACTGACAATACTGAAAGCAGTCATACATCCCTCACTTTTGAGGACCCTTCCTCAACAGGAGAATCTGAAAGAAAAACCGCAACAGAAAGCAACAGTCCGCTCAACAATGAAAAAGTTGTAACTTTCAAATCTCCTGTCAACCAGGAATGTGTATACATTAATCAAGAAAGCCCCGATTTGGGATTGGGGCTACTTTTCAAAACAGATAATGTAGGCACTAGGTATTTCAATCAGCAGCAGCCGCCACTAGTAGACAGTGGGATGTCAGTCTTTTGTGTGAGCACAGTTAGATCGGGTCCCAACAGAAGACAATGGGACCCTGGAATTCCCTACCTAAACAAGGGTATAAATACAGTGCAAGTGAGGAAAAATGAGACCAGACTCTTCATGACAGAGAATGGATCAGCACAACCTCCTGGGTCCAACTATATAGTGGACATGCAACACAATCACAGGGCCCCCCTCAGTAGAGGGGGCCTAATTAATAAAACTGTCATCAGACAGACCATCTAGAGATGTCCGAAGCACTACCCAGAAACCATCCTCTTCCGGGTGAAACTAATGGCTATATGCAGACGTCTATTATCACCAGAAGAGCAATCGGCCGTTCCTGACTGCAGGAACGACCATCCAAGGTATATATTGGTCTTGAGATATACTCGGGATCACAACATCCAATAAATCAAAATGTGTTCACTTCAGAAAATCAAAATGTAAGCAGACTGATTACAATTTCATGATCGGACGAAATAAACTCGAAGTTGTTGACCTTTACAAATACTTGGGTGTTATATTTACATTTAACGGAAATTTTACCACAACCGCCGCAGCACTGTCAAAAGGGGCTGGTAGAGCACTTGGAAAAATAGTTTCTAACATTCACTCATTTAAAGAGATTGGAATAAAGTCATTTGAAAAACTATATTACTCTTGTGTTGTGCCTATACTAGACTATGCATCCGGAGTTTGGGGGAACCGAAAGTTGCAAGCCATAGAGAACATTCAGAATCGATCTATACATTACTTTTTAGTAGTTCATCGTTTTGCCCCACTTCTTGGTATGTATGGGGATATCGGATGGATCCCGTACCACTACAGACATTGGGCTAATACTGTGCGTCTCTGGAATAGACTTGTTCAATTTGATTACAATCGCTGAATTGAGAGAATCTACTTTTAATGATATATTTTCTGGCAATGAACTATTAAATATGACAAACGATGAAAAAATTATCTTTTTGATGACAAACTATCCTAGAAAGCTGGCTAAGTATACAGTGAAAGCGTTCCGGCATAGATGTGAAGTGTTATATGTATCATAAGTTTGATAAACATTATATTGCAATTCCAGTTGACAGTATTGATGGCTTTTGACTGTAATATGAAAATGTAAAAAGGTTACTTCATGGTCAATCTGAATATTTTCAGGTTCTTTATTATTATAAATATTAATTTATTATGCATTCAATTTGACATTTACTAAATCGATCTTCTAATAACTTCATTTTTTTTATATAAGTTTGAATTTTTCATTATTAATTAATTTTGCATTCAACTTGATATTTACTAAATCGATCTTCTAATAACTTCATTTTTTTTATATAAGTTTGAATTTTTCAGTATTAATTAATTATTTTGAAATTTAACTTAATCTTACCTTTTATTAATTTGTTTGAAATCCGTGATAAAAGAATTACGTTTTATGATTTGAAAGTGACTTATAGACCTAATGGGTCGGGTGAATTTTATGGTGTATGTAATATATTTGTACTTTACTGAAATGTGATTAAACATGTCACTATAATAAACATTTACTTACTTACTTACTTACTATAGTAAAAGTTTATGCAAGCTGCTAAAATGCATATATATTTTTTTAATAACAATAAAAAGAACGAGAATAAAACTGTGGTGCATGTGTTTAACATATTTTGTGCTAATTAGAACACGATTTTGTTTACAAAGCGTAATGAGGACGTCAAATTATAAACAGTCATGAAATGCCCCGAAATTAGACATGTACACAAAGTTTTAAACTTTAACTTATACAATAAGATCCGAAAAAAATACACGTACTGTCACAAACAAATATCTTAGCATTCATGACTGAAGTTTAAAATAAACATAATAAGAATGGCATTCTGATGACTTTTTTTCCAAAAGTACTAACCGGCCTAGTCGTATCTTTCCAGTGTTGACGGTTACACCACAGTTGTTAAATCCTCTAAATGGAACGCCACTCATTACCAATCTTTGAAATTCTATGATAAGGCACTTGCCGTTTTCCTTTCCGACGGAAGCATTGTTCTCAACTTTGATATTGAATAATTTACTGTTAGGGGTCACCATAAAATATCTCGTAACTGATCATTAGATGGCCTTTTGTAATTTGCACACCCTGACCGATGGCCAGCTCATGATCGCGGCATTATACTTTCCTCATTAATAAATGAATTGACCATCACGGTTACACAAGTAAGTTTCACGCTCTATTTGATAAAGTTGTAAGAGAGTCCCGGTTTATTGCACATGGTTATCATTAGATTGTCTAGTCTGTGGATGGCAAGCTTTTATTGTGAATCTAAACTATCCCTGCAGTGGACATTCATAGAACTTTGCATTTTGTCCCTGGTTTATTTCCAAATATAGAGATCGAATAACTCCATCACATCTTTTTCGCTGATCTCATTTGCGCGATGTTTTATGTTCTTATTTTCAATGGGTTTTTTCTTTAATCCACCTTAAAATGCTTTATCCATGGTTTCTATGAGCTGAATTTAATTCCTTTATATCGTATGTTTCCGAAATATTTTGAAATCTGTGCAAGCTATGGTAATAATCTCTCCCAAACATTATAAATATTTTGCAACTATAAAAGAAGTTTCTGATGAATAGTAGCCAAAACACATTTCCTCTTTTAATGAAAAGAAGTCTGTTTGCTAAGTTGTCATGACATAGCCTTTAAGGATAAGAACTACTGTTGCATATTTTTTATTCTTCGACTCAATATGTATTATGTGGTTACTTATTGAAAAATGTGAGACCAGGAAGGTAATATCAACATCTTAAAATTCCTTAAAACTTAATGAAAATAAAAATAAATTACATATTTAATGAAAAAATCATAAAGGGTAGTTACATCAATTTTGTTAGTAATAGAAGGTTGTTACTATGAACACATTTATTTGTTTACTATAAATTTTAACAAGAATTTACTTCAATATGGATAACATGTCGAATTCATGGTGAGAATGCTCTATCTGATATAAGAAGCCCACGCCCTTAATGCATATGCACGTTTGTAAAATATAAATTAATGATATAAAGTTGTTATCTGTAAACAAATGATAATGAACAGACAGACTGACGGACACAGGGGTTTCTATAAACCCCCAAAATTTTTGTCAATGGTATATTTCACAGTGTTTCATAGAAGATGTTGATTTTCAACATACTGGCTTTGTTTTAATTTTTTTTACAGACCAAATAATTTTTTTTTTTAAAAAGTAGAAAATTAAGTCGGAAATTGAAAAAAAATATGTAAAACACAGCCGACCTTTATACTTGCTAACTAAACGACACTTTAATGCTTAGGCCTCTCTATGCAGCTTGTTTTCGTTATCGTGACATATTGTTCAAACTAACAGTTAAGACTTTTGTTAAAAAAAATCAAATTGGTATTGTTTATTTTAATCTAAGAAAGATTCTTATGAAATTAATATCATCAGATAAGAAAATAGATATTTCAAAATTAAAAAAGAAAAGAAACTTAATCATTTTTGTATATCCCCCTTTGCATTTAAACTTTACATCTCTTAATCTAATTATATAAGGCTCCTAAAACAATTATCATTTAGTTCGTGAAATCAAACGTATTCATCAATCTAAGATGATGACGGCCCTTAAGAAAGTTGTTTTCTATTCGTTAAAAGTGTTTGAGCTTTTGATTCCGTCCTTTATAAAAGACTTTGATTTTGGATTTCCCTTGGAGTTTGGTATTTTTTGTATTTTACTTTTTCAATAGTCCGACAGATCAAAAATAAAATGATTTCGGTAAAATGCAGAATTTTTATTTCGAACTTTCACAACAAATTTTTATTGATTGTTTAGCTTTCGGGTTAGACAAAACTGTTAAAGGAAGCAATATTATTCATATACTATAATGGTCATATAGTTACGAAAATAAATAAGGGAGTTTCCATTTGCTATTCAAGCAACTAAATCAATTCTACTGATTTACTGATAAAAGTATATCTAATGCTTTCATTGTTCATTTGACTTTTCTGGTCAATCAATTTCAATTAAATTAGTTAAAATCCGCTTACGATATCAGTTACGATCAGATGTTATTAATCAATGGATGTACTCGTAAACAGTATGCCCGATGAGTTTAACATAATATTTACTGCCTTTCTAGACTTTCAGAACCCACGAACATGTAACTTTTGCAAAAACCACGACAATGGATACCCACGAATGAAAGGTCTTTCACATAAATACATAATATAGAAAACCTATCATGAGTACCATCATGATTTATGTGCTTGACCTGTTAATCTTTTTCAATAAAATTAGAGACTTGCAGCTTGCTATTCTAATTATTTTCGGTATTGTAAACATTTATCTGTTTCTACGTAATATTAGGAGTAGAATTATATAAATCAGATATTTCAAATAAGAGGCATCAAAATTGTGTATTTTTCTGAATCAGTCAAACAATTTCAATAGGAAAATGATTACTAACTATATCAGTTACAAGACAAATGGTATCATCTTGAAGGAAACTACTGTTATAATTAAACACAGAATCATTCATAGATATGAACACTATTTAGTTGCCGTACACATCGAACGACGAATTTCAAAAATACCATGTTAGTACAAAAATGTTTCTTTTAAAACAATCGGAGGTAAACTTAATTTGTCACCAAGGCCCACATGTCTGTTACGTTAATAGAACTAGTCGTGAACTTGCATGTTTCTTCAAGTAAAACTGTTCAAGTTGTCAAGATCGTGTGGAATTGCTATGAATGACAATCGTTTAAATACATGCCAGACCTTTATCCTAGTCTATTTTTGAGATCCATTGACCACACTATAGTACACTTGGTGTTTCTTTATTCTACGTTGGCTAGTGCAATAAGGGAGGGTTGATATATATGTTTAACATGGTCGTATTTTATCGCCTGTCCCAAATTAGCAGCCTCTGTTATTTGTTAGTCTTGTTATATTTTGTTTGTTGTTTTAGTTGATTTATATGTTTTGGAGTCTAGTATGGCGTCCATTTTCACTGAACTAGTACATATTCTATTCGTATTGACAGGGTATGAGTGGAATATTAAGTTTATTGTCCCTGAGGTGCACATATTTCCCTGAGGCGAAGCCGAGGGCATTAGTTGTATCGTAGGGGACAATAAACTACAATATCACAAATATCCATTCAGTGAGTGTTTTATTATCATAATTATATCGAAAAAGACAACAGACATTGAACTGTCGTAATATAAAAAAAACAGAAACCAACCCATATTGTTTAACGTTTACTTCTGTGCTGTCGTTGTACTGGCCGGTTCAGTGCGTGTTACCAAGATGACTGGGTTTTAGTAAGAATGAAACAATTAGGAGCTGACTTTTATTTTAGTACCAATCCAAATGGTGAAAAACTGAAAATACAAATATAATACAATTTTACAATGTGTTCAATGATAATTAAAGTCTATTAAAAATACGGGTAAACAGTTCGGAGATATATATAGCTGCTAATGTTCTTTATAACAATAAATAGATGATTATTCTTGCACACGTCGGGTTCTGTCTTGAATTAAATTGTGTTTTCGCAGATACGAACAGTTTGAACGGATAAATGTTCATAGTTTCTTTATAACATAGGAAAATATATCAAAACAGTTCATCGCCGATGTAAATACATAATTTGTTTTAAAGGTAACTCACGCTGTGGTTAGCCACGAATTGGTCCTTTTGACAACGTGTCCGCTGAATGTACTTTGCAGCTGTGCACACGGCCTGTTGAGCAGTTTTCGTCATTCAGAAGAGAGGTGAAAGTAACACGGATTCATACACTGTCCTGTATAAAACTCCTTAAACTGGAGTACGTAAAGTGATGAACGCAATGAAACATTAACAATATAAAATGATGATCAAATGAAGAACAAATGATGAATGAGTTCCAGAACAGTCGTCAACCCTAGATACGTTAGGTAAAACGCGACGTTGTAATTCCCGCTGTATTGTTTAAATCCTCCAATCCCGAAGCTGCATTTGAAATTCCGCCAAATATAATGACGCTTGTGGTCAGATAGCTTCATTTGGTCCAAAAGTTGGGAAGTATTGACTCGTCCAATAGTTCAACGCTTGCAATTTGAAAAATAGTGAAAATATTGTGTTCTCATTTTATATAGAAAATAATCAATTAGGTGTAATATATTATTTTTTATTTAGAGGCCAATTAAGGTCAGCCTCTTGGTGCAGGATTTTCTCGCTGCGTTGGAGACCCATTTGTGGTCTTAAGATGTTTTCTGCTCTTTGGTCGGGTTATTGTCTATATTGTTATATTCCCTATTTCCAATTTCAATTTTATTCATTAACTAAAATTGAGAATGGAAATTGGGAATGTGCCAAAGAGACAACAACCCGACCATAGAGCAGACAAAAGCAGAAGGTCACCAACAGGTCTTCAATGCAAAGAGAAATTCCCGTACCCGGAGGCGTCCGTCAGCTGGCCCAGAAACAAATATATTCTAGTTCAGTGATAATGAACGCCATACTAAACTCCAAATTGTACACAAGAAACTAAAAGTACAAATAATACAAGACTAAGTGTCTATAACCGTCATTCACTATAATAGATACAGGAAGATGTGGTATGAGTGCTAATGAGACAACTCTCTCATTCAAGTGTCACAATTTGTAAAAGTAAACCATATAACACTGATATGTCTAAGGAGGGAATAATCACTAGGGGAATATTTAGATCAGAATATAAAAACGTTGGAAGATAATGATTCGATGAAAAGGTCTTTAAATCGTGCAGAGCTTACCAACGCAGCTAGGTTTTATTTCAAATGCATATATCATAACGTTACAACTCCTGTTACTAGAACTTATTATATGGACGACGTATAGGGGAAAACGGTAAAATTTATTCTGCCCTAGTCATGTGATAGGCAACACTACTGACATTTTGTAAACTTATCATATTTTAATATAAAAAAAACCTGGATAAAACAGTTGTGTGTAGTGTTAGTAATTTATTTTTATTTTTTTAAATTGAAGCCAAATAGTATCATGACCAACTTTCAACGGAACTTCTTTATGTAATCCATGCTCATCGTCATCTTACACCAATTTTATTTTTAAAGTTTTGTCAAAAATTCTCTAGAAACGTTCCAATGCTTTTCAATAATGTAAATATGTAACAGCAGTTATTCGAAGATTGATAACACAATATATAGTGTACCCTTACTAACAATGGCAGCGCTCCTACGATGACTTCACTCAACTGTCTCAGGTTCATGAAAGGACAACTTAATGCTTGGAACATGTAATACTATTGTTTTTCCTTTATATATTTCCTTTATTCCATGTTGTATTTGTGAGAAGAGAACCCAGTAGGAGTTTATGATGTAACGTATTGTTTGTATTAATGATTAAAAACAAAACTGAATGGCGTCTTTCATTCTCTTTTTATGAATTGTTGTGTGGAACTCATGTCCCGTTTTAATTTATATGTTTATTTATTGTTAAACCACATAGGGCCTACACCACCAGCAGACATTAAAGTTACAGCAATTGAAGACACACTAGAGGTTTCGTGGATGAAACCACTGCATCCAGTATTAGATTTTGTGAAAGATTACAAAATTGTGTTTGAGGAAGACGGAAACCTTATCTATGAGACTGTAGAAAAAGACAAGTCATCCTTTCTCAAACAGTATTGCCAGCCATTTACAACTTTTAAAGTCAGAATGATGACATGCACGGTAAATGGTGTAGAAAGTGAGCTAAGTGAAGTCGTTGCCACGAAAATAAAAGGTATGTATCTATTAAGACAACTTACTCATTGATGCAAATCCTACCAGCTGTTCACATAATAATTTAATCTTAAAGTCGTCTTAACTCTGAATACTCAATTTGTGATACGAAAATTTGAATAAAAGTGTAAGTGGTTGTAATATAATGCCATATTATTATCTAAATTAGATATTTATGATAAACGATTGATTATAATTGTTTCATTGTATAATTAATTCACCTCTTTCAAAACATAGATGTACTACGAATTCCTAGACATTATTGTTGGAACTTGTGTTTAATAACTCGGGATTTTGCAATGTAAACACAGATACATGTGTGAAGCTCAAACATATCAGGTTTATGATGAAAAATATCAATTATTATAAATATATTATCTACAATAGCTTGGTGTGATAATGTTTTGTAAAGCATTGTAATGTTTTATTTGACAAAAACAAATTTCGTATACTTTTTTGAGAATTTGATATTTGTATTGTAAATAGAACTAAGTTTGTCCCTAATATTTTATTAACTGTGCATTTGCATTCAGATATCGCAGATCAAATTTATTCGTTCATGGTGTTAATTTACGTTTTTCTGATTGAGTTAAGCCTTCCAATTGATATTTATCGTGTGGTTTTCTATGTTGTGATGTTATGCTATTGTTTCAGAAAAAGAGAGAAGGTTTGGTACCATTAAAACGTTTAATCACGCTGCAAAGTTTTGCACCTGTCCTTAGTCAGGAATCTAATGTACAGTAGTTGTCGTTTGTTTATGTAATTTAAATGTGTTTCTCGTTTCTTGTTTTTCATATAGATTATACCGTTGGTTTTCCCGTTTGAATGGTTTTACACTTGTAATTTTGGGACCTTTTATAGCTTGTTGTTCTGTGTGAACCAAGGCTCCGTGTTGAAGGCCGTACATTGACCTATAATGGTTTACTTTTATAAATTGTTATTTGGATAGAAAGTTGTCTCATTGGCACTTACACTACATCTTCCTATTTCTAACAATGAGGAACATAGTTATTATTTTTCTCAAACGGTTTATACCATTATGAATGCGTCCCTATTGATGTCGTCATAATCCTGGTAAAGCACAACATCCAAGTGTACAATAATTATGGGAAGATGTTAAGAAAACAAATACATGTATAGCAGATTATTTTACAACACCGATCCTTCAGTTTTTCTGAAGTAATTTTCAATTAAATACTTAATGATATTTTAAGCACTTAATCATAACAAAAATATCAGTCCCAATTAAATCATCTTCAAGTGTTACTGATGAGAAAGATACATGTTTAAAACGTATGATAACTTTTAAATTGTAAACGATTTTTAAACAAATTTTGAAATCATTGATGCGCTAGTTCAACATTTAACTGTTTCAGATTTCTCAAAAACTGAGAGAGACAATTTTCTGCGGCTATCAGAGCTAATCAGGAATGTAGCCTATTGTGTTATCAAAGAAAGATTTGACAAGGAATACCCTGTCAGTGACCGAGGGAAATTGTTTGAGCAAAACAAGCAAACATTACAGTCGCTTTTAACAGAAGATCAAATGAATGAATTTCTTTTACAGACAAAAAAAGGTCAGTTACATAAACAATTAATGTTAGTATAAATTTCCTGTTTAAAAAAACTTTAAACTTTTAGAAATAACTAAGGGTTTTCTTTTCCCAGGCATAGATTACCTTAGCCGTATTTGGCACAACTTTTTGGAATTTTGGATCATCAATGCTCTTCAACTTTGTACTTGTTTGGCTTTATAAATATTTTGATATGAGCGTCACTGATGAGTCTTGTGTAGACGAAACGCGCGTCTGGCGTTCTAAATTATAATCCTGGTACCTTTGATAACTATTAGTATATTTTTTACTAGAGATTAGAAACGACGAAAATATTAGATGATACCACAGAATATAGAGATACCAATAAATTAGTTCTTGGTAGACATCTGGTGTAAAGAAAGTGAGAATTATAAAAAATAATATGAAGGTAATTGCTGACCTTTAACAGTTTTCAATTGGATTTTTATTATTGAAACATGAAAATACTTTAACGTAAAGCATTTTACGTTTTTCAATATTTAAAACCAAAATGGAAAATGCTTAAAGTCAGCATTTCAATATTTGCTTTTTAGAATGAGATTGAAATATTCTCGGCTCGAAACAGGTGTAATAGCTCGCTAAAAGCTCGCATACACCTTATTTCCTAGCCTCGTACAAATACAGCTGATATTTAATGACACTAAACAGTATAAGTCAGGAATATGGCCATTGTTATATTATTGTTCGTTTCTGTGTGTGTTACATTTTAACGTTGCGTCGTTTGTTTTCTCTTATTTTTTAGTGTAATTTCACATTGCGATAAGACGTATCACGGTACTTGTCTATCCCAAATTCATGTATTTGGTTTTGATGTTATATTTGTTATTCTCTCGGGATTTTGTCTGATGTTTGGTCCGTTTCTGTGTGTGTTAAATTTTAGTGTTGTGTCGTTGCTCTCCTTTTATATTTAATGCGTTTCCCTCGGTTTTAGTTTGTTACCCCGATTTGGTTTTTGTCCATTGATTTATGAGTTTTGAACAGCGATATAATACTGTTGCCTTTATTTATTGTTTATATATTTACGCCAGACGCGCTTTTTGTCTCCAAAAGACTCATCGGTGACGCTGGAATCAAGAAATGTGTATAGGGCCAAAAAGAATTAAAAGATATTTGTTACATTTTTTCAAATCAATTAACTTTAAAGGTTGCAGAGCAATTTGCAAAATCTATTTTTTATTTCAAAATGATAAATGGTGTAAATGCACACGGACGAAGGATGACCATGCATTTAGATTTATTGAATTTGCATTGCATGCATTATTTAAGTGAATGTTATTAGGAAGTTGGTTTTTAGTACTACCACTAGACTATAAGACCATTGTTCAAGGGATTGTATAACTTAGTATCACCTTCAAACAGATTATTGTCTCAAATTAGTTGTGTTCGAAGTCTCGTATCGACTGTGTCGGTTTTCGTTATCTTTAAGTACATGGTTGTACGTTCGTTGTCTAATCGACTGTCTATTAATATTAATTTATGAACATCAATATCCCTACATTATGTTTATGATTGAATGGTATTTTAGTGCATTATTATATGATGTTGACCTTTGTGCATGATCCAAACTAAATCATTGAGTAATTCTCAGCTAAACAAGATTACAGAATCGGGTATATAACAAAATTCAAATTCCATGGTCTAACTCAAAAAGAAATATAGGAAATGATTTCTAACAAGAGTCAATTTGTGAACTATTGTGTACTTTCCCCAAACAACGGTTGCTTCGTTTATTAAAATTATTCATTTAAAAAAAACGAACAAAGAGTTACGCTTAAATTTTCTCTATTTGATACGCATATAACTTCTAAATATCAATCACATATTTGTTGTTTTGCGTGTTTAAACTTATTTCTAAATGTCCCTTTATTTTAAAAGATATACTCACATGTTGTGTTGTTTTATATATATCTTTATTTTGGTATCTATGATGAGTTTATTTACAACCACTGGGTCGATGCCACTGCTGGTGGAGATTTATTTACCCGCGGGTATCACAAGCCCAGTAGTCAGCACTTTCTGTGCTTACATGAATTATCATTGATATGGTTATATTTCTAAATTAACTGTTTACAATTTTTTCAATTTTTTGAAATACTAAGGCTTTTCTACCTCAGGCATAGATTACCTTAGCTGTGTTCGGCAAAACTTTTTAGGAATTTTGGTCCTCAATGCTCTTCAACTTCGTACTTTATTTGGCCTGTTTAACTTTTTTTAAATTCGAGCGTCACGGATAAGTCTTTTGTAGACGAAACACGCGTCTGGCGTATATACAAAATTTATTCCTGGTATCTATGGCGAGTTTATTGTGAAGAGAGAACCCTCATACATTCAAAAGGGTTTTTTATAAGGTCATTATAGTTGATTGACAATATATATAGGGAGATGTGTATTGATTACAAATGAAACTATCCAATCCAGAGTAAGGTCACCGTAAGGCCTTTAATAATGAGATAAACTTTCAATTATTCTAAATGATAAGGATGTTCTTATCACAGGCAATAAACCGGGCAGTATTGGGCACAACTTTTTTGGAACTGTTGGTCCTCAGTGCTCTTCGACTATGTACTTGTTTTGGTTTTCGGACCTTTTTCATCTGAGCGTCATATGTGTGGACGAAACGCGCGTCTGACGTATTAAATTTTAAACTTGGTACCTTTTTTAGCTATTATTCGTGTGTTTCTCTGCCCTATATGTTCTCCCATTTATTTGTATTGTAGTCCAGTCATGTAATGTTGTCATTTTAATGTTATATTTAACATTGCCATAAAAGCTCTACTTATATTTGTTGTGTTTTCCTCAGTTTTAGTTTGTAACCCGGATTTTTTTTTTCTCAATCGGTTTATGAATTTCGAACAGCGGTTAACTACTGTTGCCTTTATTTATACACAAATTAAGACATATTCGAACTTATTTCTATTAACACTGGGAATGAAAATAGGGAATGTGTCTCAAAGAATCAACAACCCGACCAAAAAGCATACATAAAGTATATGATATAATTTATATGTAACCGAAATTTCTATCAAGAAGCCCATGTCTAGGCACAATATGATTTTCTCGCATAGAGATTTAGGAATAAACCTTTAAATTGTGTACTAAAACAAATCAAATAATTCTATAATTATATTACAAAAAATGGACAGAAACGTATACATTTTTGTTTCAAATATAGTATTTAGAAGTTACAATATAGGTATAATCTTAGACGACGTTTATAATCAGCCAAAATTGAATTGACACAAAATACGTATAAATTGTGACGTCGAATCCTATTTGTTTTACTCACATGTTGAACCGTAATACATGAAAACTTGATGTAAATGAATAAAAACAAAAAAACAAAAAAGAGATACTAGACAAAGGTTTTATGTATCGATTCAAAGTTAATCTTTATATCATACTCACGCTTTTATTATGGTTCTTAATTTTGATTAAAGTGGTTTACAATTCCTGTTTTTCACGTTAAAACACTTTACAAGGGAAGGGGAACACAATTAAAACATTTACACGAATCACAACATGTACATCTACAAGAAGAGATGTTGATTTCGCCGAAGATGAATTGACTAGATCGTTTTTCTCTGGCACGTTATTTTGCTACAATCAGCCCGTGACTCTGTAGTCATACCGTTGAGTACTCGATTTTTTTTTTATATTTTCTTATCGAAATATAAGTCTAGTTAAATATCAGAAATTATTGTAATACTTATAAACAGGCAGTTTGCAGTTTAAAGTAGGTTAATGATAGCAGCCTTGTAATTGATATCAAACTAAACAGTTAACTTGTAGGTTTTATTCCAGATTAGAAGTGAATTACCTCTGATAAACCTTCTGAAATTATGGTCTGCAACTATTCCTTAATTAGTTATTCTAATGCTATATTTAAGTGCCAATTTTTTATAAAGTATAAGTCTAAGTCACATATCAATGTGTAAGGCGATCTGTCATGTCAGTCCCGGAGTGTATAAGTGTGGATCCTCATACCTGTACATCCCAAGGAGAGTTACGTGCTCTTTAGCATACTGGCAACCATTGCAACTGCAACAACTCTTTGAGTTGTCCGTAAGTGACCTGGAGTAGGTGTTTTACCAACAATTCATAGTAGTTCACATCCATTAGCATACCAAAGAGGATAGAAAACAAAATATTCATTTGAATTTGACAGTTGTGATAAAGTAATCCTACATTTCATTGCAGTAAAACATTTTTGGGTTATAAACCTAAATATTTTGGTTGTTTCAAAGCACTGTCATTTCTTATTTTCTTTCTATAAAATATTTTGGAAACTTGGGGTTACATGGTTACTAAAGCTTGTACACAGGTACAAAAAGAGGTAAAACGTTGATTGGTAAACTTCCAGTGATGTTTATTTTCTTAAGTACAATGAACGGGTATGTACATTTATGTCTACAGTACTGGACTGGATAAAACTTTACTCATGTCAAGTATCTCTTTATGTGAAACAAAGATAAGTTCTGCACTATTTTCCAAAAAGTGCAAATTTTAAAAAGACAAATAGGGGAAATCAATGGTGGTATTGCAGTCATAATATGACTATATCCGTCTCGTCTTATTAAATTGACAGTCCCGTCTTTCTTCTGTGCGATCAATTAGACAATAATATATTTTAGATTTCAAAATTACAGCAAATCATAAATATGGATAACATTTTTAAGCAGTATTCTTTTAATTTCCAACTGTATTTGTTCAATAAAACTTATTTTGATATCTTAAATGATCGCTGTAAACCAACAAGTCAATGACATTTTTCATGTTTCTTTGTTTTTGATATTTATATTTTAATCGTCTCTCAACAAGAAATTGGATTTAAATATTTGCAAACACAATTTTTAACATGTCACTGATTTTGTTGCAAAATATAAAATTGTAGTTTGAAATTTTAAGTTTCATGTCGGAATATAAAACAAGAAGCAATATTAAAGTTGAATGTTTGAGCTGTACACTGTTTATTTTAATTATACAACTTGTCATGAGGCTGACTGAAATAAATTTATTGTACTCATATCAACGAAAATGTATTCGTAATATTTTGACAATATGATTGGTAGCAGTTTTACAATTTATTTTAATGTTGATTAATTTCTATATTCTACCTTTGTTCTGTGGGTGTAGATTTTACGATTAACTTCCAAATCAGTCTTTTTATGAATTAATGAAGATAGGGTGCATCGTCCATTCATATTTTGCTAACAAGGTTTATACATAAGTTGTTTGATTTCAAATGTCTTGAAAAAAAATCTATAAAGCAAAATGAAAAGAAATGTTTTAATTGAAAATTAGTGACATAATTACTTAATCTTCCAGTTTATTCATTAAAAAATTGTTCTTTTTCCTGCATGTTACTGAAAGGCTTTGTTTTCAACTAAGACAGCATAAGGTTTTAGTCCAACAAACAACCCAAATTTTGTTTCCATGCATTCGAACCCGCAACGTCCACAAAAATAAATGTTTAGTGGACTCATAGCTTGTTTTGTTTGATTTGCTAATTAATTGAGATTAATGATGTCATCTTACAACAAATATGGTACAATATCTAGACTGATTAATATAGATAGACCTTTTTGTTCAGATTGCTCATCGCCTCCATACTATTAAGTTAACAGGATGGCCCCCTTTCTATTTATAAAAAAAAGATGTGGTATGATTGCCAATGAGACAACTGTCCACAAAAGACCAAAATGACACAGATATTACCAACTATAGGTCACCGTACGGCCTTCAACAATGAGTAAAGCCCATACCGCATAGTCAGCTATAATAGGCTCCGATAAGACAATGTAAAACAATTCAAACGAGAAAACTAACGGCCTTATTTATGTAAAAAAATTAACGAAAAACAAATATGTAACACATAAACAAACGAGCTAGTGGTTTATGCCACTGGGTAGTGATATGCGTCAAGTGTGGTTACAATTCATTGATTTGTTAACTACCGCTGGCTAGCATACTTGCTGTGTGAAAAGAAAGCCGAGTGTGTAAGTCTTTCCTGCCAGTACATAGCCTCTACACTATCAAGACTCCTGCAGTGCCTCCCCGCGACAGTGCACGTAAACTGGGGTCTAGCACCTCAGGCTAAACTGCAGGAGATCTCGGAGCAGCAAGGGCCCTAGAGATGCAGTATGTAGGCCCACCGGTGTGTGGACATGCCCTAGCACTCATCAACCTTGTCCCAGCTATAGGTAAATAGGCGGTTAGATGAGAGTCGTAACCCAGTAAGGCAACTCATCTAGGAGATAGTAAACTTCGAAAACAAACCTGGATAGAATGGATTCATAAGCTCAGGACAGCAGCCCTTCTAGAGGATGGAAACCTTGACTACAAATTCCCTAGCCCTCCAGGTTGGAGCGTTGGGCATGGGGTTAACTCCCCCATCCTGTAAAAACAACTACAGATACAGAAACCACAACAAATGAAATTAGATTACCCTCTGTTATAGGTTCAACGGGGGACTCAAACCACAGCGGAATGACTTCTCCTAGTGAAAGCCCTATTGTGGAAACTAGGAAAATGAATACGAGTCTTCTAGGACCTAAAGCACAAATACATATAGGAGCCTGGAATGTTCGAACCATGTATGAAACATCAAAGACTGCACAGGTCATCAAGGAAATGCAGCACTACAGGTTAGACATTCTTGGTGTGAGCGAATGTCGTTGGACTGGCTCAGGAAAGACAAGAACAAATAGTGGAAACATCATCCTACACTCTGGAAACATTGACAAACATATTAATGGTGTAGCAATAATTATATGCAAAGAAAAGGCAAAATCATTACTAGAATGGGAACCAATCAGTGAAAGATTAGTAACAGCAAGATTTAACTCGAACTACTGTAAACTTTCTATAATACAGTGTTACATGTAGCACCAACAAATAATGCTGAAGATGAGACTGAGGATGATTTTATGAACAGCTACAGACTGCCATTTCCAAAGTACCCCAACACGACATGCTAGTTATAATGGGAGACCTAAATGCTAAAGTAGGATCCGACAACACTGATGCTGAATATGTGATGGGCAGGCATGGTTGCGGGGTGAAAAATGAGAATGGTGAACGTGCTATCGATCTCTGTCTTTGCAATAAACTGGTGATAGGAGGGACCATCTTTTCACATAAAAACATCCATAAACTAACATAGAAATCACCTGATGAAAGAACAGTTAACCAGATTGACCACATATTGGTGAACAACAAGTGGCGTAGATCATTAAGAGCTGTACGAGTACTCAGGGGTGCAGATGTAAACAGTGATCACTATCTACTGAAAGATAGCATCAAACTAAAACTAAGAAAGGCACCTGTTGAAAACCAGAACAGAAAGAGACTAGACACAGCAAGGTTGAAGTCACCAAACGTCAAGAAAGCTTTTTGCTTAGAATTGAAAAATCGGTTTAGTGTGCTAGATAACTCTGATGATGGAGAAGATAGTGTACAAGAAAAATGGGATAACATCAAAGATATTTATGTAAAGACGGCAGAAAAGACAGTTGGTCACAAGACAAAAAAGAACAAAGATTGGTTAACATCGGAAACATGGCAAAAAATTGAAGAAAGAAAGACTATAAAACTAAAATCAGTAAATGCAAAATCCAAAAGGTTACAAGATCAACTACAAGTAACATAAAGAGCAAAGGACAAAGAGGTTAAAAGAAGTGCGAGAAAAGATAAAAGACAATATTTGGAGGACCTTGCAAAAGAAGCAGAAAAGGCAGCCATTCTTGGAGAGTTAAGTACAGTTTACAAAACACCAAACAACTCTGTGGAACATCAAATGCACAGACAGCACATGTAAACGACAAAAATGGAAAAGCATTGAAAACAGAAAAGGAACAAGCAGAAAGGTGGGTCCAACATTTCAAAGAGGTATTAAACTGCCCTGAGCCTGATTTCATAGCTACCCCTGAACCATCAGAAGACGATTTAAACATCAACTCAGAACCACCAACTATAGATGAAGTAAGAAATGCCATTAAATCATTGAAGACGGGGAAGGCACCAGGCATTGATTCCATTCACGCAGAGATGTTAAAGGCAGACTTAGAAACATCATCCAAAGTACTCCATAATCTTTTCCTCGTCATCTGGGAAAAAGGGGACATTCCATCAGACTGGAGCAAAGGCCTGATTGTGAAATTACCAAAGAAAGGCAATCTACGCAACTGTGACAACTGTAGAGGGATTACATTACTTTCTGTCCCTAGTAAGGTCTTTTGCAAAATTCTTCTAAAAAGAATTGATAAAATTGTGGATGAAAAGCTTAGAGAAGAACAAGCAGGCTTTAGAAGAGGCATAGGATGCATTCACCAAATTTTCACTCTGAGGAACATCATCGAGCAATGCATTGAATGGAACACACCACTTTTCATTAATTTCATTGACTTCAAAAAGGCCTTTGACAGTATCCATAGAGAAACTCTTTGGAAAATTGTAAGATCATATGGAATTCCACCTAAGATATTGATGCTAATAAAAGCCTTCTACAACAGCTTTGAATGCAGTGTCATCCTTGATAGCTCTATCTCAGACTCATTTGAAGTAAAATCTGGTGTAAGACAAGAATGTATTATGTCACCAATCCTATTTTTATTGGCCATTGACTGGATACAAAGAAATACAACATCAGACAAGAAAAGGGGTATCCAGTGGACCATGTTTAACCAGCCGGAAGACCTTGATTTTGCTGATGACATTGCCATAGTATCAACAACAAGTGAACACCTCCAAGAGAAGACCAACATACTTACCAACTATGCAAATCAAACTGGTATGAATGTCAATGCCAAGAAGACCAAGGTAATGTCAATAAACACTAGAAATACAACACCAATAACAATCAATGATCTGCCAATGGACAGTGTTGACGATTTCACCTACCTTGGAAGCATCATAAGCAAAGATAATGGAACAGGGAAGGATATAAAGGCAAGACTATCTAAGGCACGAGCAACATTTGCTAGACTTCATACAATCTGGAAGTCTATCCAGTACAGTTTAAGGACCAAACTGCGAATTTGCAACGCAATATAAAATCTGTCCTACTGTATGGTTCGGAAACTTGGCGTGTTTTAGTGAGTGACCTTCAAAAAGTAGATGCTTTCCATACTAGCTGTCTTAGAAAAATCAACAAAATATTCTGGCCAAATAAGATCAGCAACAAGAGCCTTTTGAATAAATGCAATGCTAAGAGCATAACAGAAGAAATTAAACAACGAAGATTTAGATGGTTCGGTCATGTACTGAGAATGCCACAACACCGCACACCTAAACAGCTCTATATTGGACACCACCAGGAAAAAGGAAACCAGGGAGGCCTAGAATCACCTGGCGAAGAACTATAACAGCAGAATTAGAAGCAATGGGCTACACCTGGGGCCAAGCCCAGTACATGGCTAAGGACAGAGAGAAGTGGAGGCAGTTTGTTTTGGCCTTATGTCCCACTTGGGATGAAGAGGATAAGTAAGTAAGTAAACAAACGACAAACACTGAATTACAGGCTCCTGACTTGGGACAGGCACATACATAAATAATGTATTTAGTATACCTCCTAGCAATCCATGCCTTGTTTATCAGACAATGATTCCGTTAATAAGGGTATATAAGACATCATTAAGGATAGTATTTTAATAACTGGTGGATTTTTTTTTAGGAGAAGTCCTTATCACACCGGTTCTGAAAATACACTATATCCTGAAACATAAATTATAGTTAGGTTTTTTTTATGCGTAAAAACAGTTGTTTCTAGTTGTAAATTCTAAGGAAAAACACTTTCACAGAAAACTGTTTATTTCTTTTCTTTTTCAAATGAAGAACATCAAATTAAGAGATTTCTATTACTTATGTTTTTTTTTATTTGAGAATCGTTGTGTAGGATATTATTCCGTTAATAAAAATCTAGTATGCATATATCTTTGAATAAAACAGACATTTCGAATATGTTTTTCTCTAAAAAAAAATCGTTTTACTTTTGAAAGGACATATACCACCGAATTGAGACATAAATAGTATCAATATTCCAGTTTAAGTCCATGACAAGAAAAGATCTCCTAAATGCAATACTGTTACTTAACTTTGTTGTCTGTATTCATTGACAGACATATTGCGACAATCTTTGTTTTGTAGCATCGACATCATTACGTGCAACTTATTTATTCCTAACGCGACAACTGTCTAAAAAAATGAGTTATCTGTAATGTTATACAGAGTCTAAACTAAACGATCTATTTAAAAGGCCGAAACATTCATTAGTGATGGACGTGAGAGTACAGAAAAGACAGACATTCAAAGCCTGATTCGTAACCTTCAAGAGGCACAACTAAGTATGTTTAGTCCAACGGTTGCATGTTATCATTATTTATTAGCACGCATCAAAAAATTCAAAGCTCGAATTCAATCTTAATTGACTAGGGTTTGTCAGTTTTCCAATCGAAGGTCGGTGGTTCTCACCAGGCAAGACCGTCTTTTCAGTCAATTAAAACTGACAGACACGAAGTAGCACAGTAGTGTTGAAAGTGACGTCAAACACAAATTATCAATCAAACAATCACGTAGCAGGGATAAATATCGGCTTTAAAATTCATGGATCAAACAAGATTATCATAACTGCATTAAACTCTTAGTCATTGTAATATAGCCTTAAGTTTATTTAATTGTCAGTATAAATACTGTCTTTCACAAAACACGACATATGACATAGCAATATGAATAACCAATTATAACTGGTTTAATAAAACATAAAACTGAGAATGGAAATGGGAAATTTTCCAAAAAGACAACAGCCCGACAATAGAGCAGTTAACAGCCGAAGGCATCCACTCGTTCAATGGATAATCTTTGGCATTTTATATGCATTGCGTCGGCAAGAATCTGCGTCGACTGGGAGTATACAACATGAATTGATTTGTTGAACAGGCTGAAACCAAGTTAAAATTAAATCAAATAGATGGGACTCTTTACTAGAGAAGGTAAAAAAGGAGACGTTGGAAATTTTGAATTGTTTACATCTGTTTATATAGCCTTTAAAAGTTTAATGAATGTGCCTAATTTAGGATTTTATGGATCTGGTGTATGTGATTTTACTTACATTAATAAATTGAGCTTCAAGATATTTGTACACTTTCAAAATATTAACAAAATATCGATTTTAGTTTATGAAAATTCACATGCATTTTTTTTGGCGCATAAGCATAAATTAAGCTGCAAAAAACAAAAACAAAAATAGATTTATTTGTTAAAAGCATCAATCTGTATATCTTCCCAGGTGTTGTATTTTGAGGGAAATACCCAAAATCGGCAATCATACACAGCCGTGTTTGAGTTCACTATTCTGTCCTGAAAACGTATAAAACTAGAGGCTGTGTCGCTCACCTTGGTCTATGTGCATATTGAACAAAGGGCACAGATGGATTCATGACGAAATTGTGTTTTGGTGATGGTGATGTGTTTGAAATTCTTACTTTACTATATGTTCTTGCTACTTACAATCGTCTCTATCTATAATGAACTTTGCCCATTTGTAACAGAGGAAATTATATGTTGACTTATTTGTAGATCTTACTTTGCTGAACATTATTGCTGTTTAAAGTTTATTTCTATCTATAATAGTATTCAAGATAATAACCAAAAACGGCAAAATTTCTTTACAAATTACCGATTAGGGGGGTGGAGGGGCAGCAACCCAACAACCGGTTGACCAATTCTTCTAACAATTTCTGGGCAGATAGATATTAACAATTGAACCCCTTGTCAGATTTGCTCTAAATGCTTTGGTTTCAGAGTTATAAGCCAAAACTACATTTTACCCCCCATGTTCTATTTTTAGCCATGTCGGCCATCTTGGTTCACGGCCAGGTTCATTAGACACATTTTTAAAACTAGATACCCCAATAATGATTGTGGCCAAGTTTGGTTAAATTTGGCTTTGTAGTTTCAGAGGAGAAGATTTTTGTAAAAGATTACAAAAATTTATGAAAAATTGGTAAAAATGACTATAAAGGGGAATAACTCCTTAAGAGGTCAACTGACCATTTAGGTCATGTTGACTTATTTGTGTAGATCTTTCTTTGCTAAACATTATTGCTAATTACAGTTTATCTCTATCTATAATAGTATTCAAGATAATAACCAAAAACGACAAAATTAAAATATTGTCAGTGATTGAAGACTATAAACCCTAAATATCACACACCAAAAATTAAGTGTTTTCGAAGACACAATTTTTTAAGATCCAACTTAAAAGTCTATCGTCAAGTACTTTTAGTAAACATTTAATATTTGAACACACCTATTTGTTTTTGTGGTTCATTAGAAAGGTATTTCACATGACCCAAATATTTCATTGAATTGTACTGTGAATTTTCGATGTTATAAAGTCAACCTATAGCCTTGATATATATAGATAGAATCGGAAGCGAGATGATGTATCAAATACTTTGGCTTTTTACGTTTTCAACTCAACTCAAACACGCCCTATCTTTAAAAGGTGCATTAGATTTGCTCTTTTCGATGCAATTATTTCCCGTTTTTTTCAATATTTTCTTGAGTCACGTAATGGAAGGGCAGAAACAAACATTAAGTAACAAATAGATTGATATGTTCTCTGTTTATGGGAAATATTTTTTTTCGTGATTATTTTTTTTTCATTGTTGCTGTAGTTTAAAACCAATTACTTGAGTTCAAGCGTATTTCATGCATGCTATTCATTTTGCTACATTCAAGTGTGTCATTGGGGAATTAGAAATACAATCATTGGTCAATCAATAATTTCCCGCAATTTCTATAGACCATTTTGCACTGTATATCACTCTCCACATGCCTTTCTTATTTTAAATTAACACATCTTTTGCTTTCAAATTTTTGAAAAAAAATTCTGTTTCCATAATACATTTGGAAAGGTATCTATATTTTTTAAAAGATTTACTGATTACATAAATTCAGAACATCATGTACATTTATACTGTAATATAAATGAATTACCTCTCATCTAACGTAGAGATTTCAAAGTACCTTCCCTGGGTCCTATACATGTTTTTATGGAACAGCCCTTGAAGGAAAACCATCACAAGACCTATGAAAACCAAACGTTAACAAATTATGGATATTTAAACAATATATATAAAGTAATTGTTAATGTTACTTATCCCAGGCATTGATTACATTACGTCGCTGGGCTTCTAAAATGTTGCAAATAACAACTTTTTCAAGAAAAAAATATCTGACAAACAGGCTTTGAAAATTTTGGCAAAATGCATGCTTCCAAAATGTCGTATGTGAATTTGAACATTTTTGTAAAAAGCAGTGAAATAAAAAATTTGACATTTCTGGATTATCCCAGAACTTAAATTATTTTCACAGAAATAAAGAAATGTACAATTATTTTTTTCCCAAAGCCATTCTTCAACGATTTTCAAGTTTTCATTCAACATTTTGGAAGCAAACTTTACAAACAACTGACATTGGCAATTTTGTAATATGTCTTATTTCACACATTTTGATTGGTCTAACTGTATACTATTTTGTAATACCAAAGATTTCCTCCCGCCCAAACCATTGGTGTCAAAAAGTGTTTTTAGCCAAAAAAGTCATATACGACATTTTAGATACCCAGCGACGATTAGTTGTGTTTGGTACAACTTTTTGAAATTTTGGATCCTCAATGCAATTTTGTACTTGTTTGGCTTTATTTTGATAAGAGTCTTGTGTAGCCGAAATGCGCGTCTGACGTATTAAATTATAATCCAGGTACATTTGATAAATATTTACTGATAAGATGGATAAGCCGTAATGATAAATTAAATTTAATGCATTGAACTTGCGTCATTTCGTGAACACTTTTTTGGCAAATCCATCTTATCACTAACTGTAACGGTTTCTTAGGAATAAAGATATCAACCAAAATTCAGAATAATGAACATGACCTTGACCTTAATTTCCTCCAAATGAACTGAGGACTTCATATCAAAAGACTTTAGGTCTCAATAAGTTATGCTGTATGAATTTATTCATCATAATCTATGTTAAATTTGAAAAGGGAAATAGCTCCAATAAGATGTAATTGGATCACTTCGGTAAAACATCCTCAAGGGAAGACGAACAATATGTTTGTAAATATCATTTATGGTAAGGAGAAATAAAGAAAACAATTAAAGGGGTCACAGGAGGATGAATCCTATAAAAACAAGTTGTTGGTCACGTAGCGTTAACAGTGAAATCGTAGTTACTGTACAATATCTGGAATTAAAAATCCTTTCGTTATGTCAAGTAACACGAAACCATCTCAGACGGAAAAAACATAACCAGAAGAAAAGCTACAAGTCTGTCCATTAAATGTGGAAGACCTTATAAAACAATGAAAACAAACAAAAAAGCTTTTCTTTGTTAGATGGGAAGTCATACAATTATGGTATGTTATTAACATACAAACTTTTGCTTGCAGACATATCATATTTCTTTCTTTTTCATGCAGGCAATTCTGAGGATATGGACTTTGACATCCACCTGCTGTTTGTACTATTTGTTTGCTTGAAAGGCTGGCCTTTCACCAAAATTCAAAGAAACGAATCACAGAATGAAGAAGCCAATTTTGAAATATTTGATTTTAACATAATTGAGACATGCCTCACACATCTTGAGAAGACGAAAAACCAAAAAATACCTTCAAAAGAGTTTGAATCTTTATGGAACAGTGTATCTCAAGTAAGTTCAACTTGTATATTTATATGATGAAGATTAAGATTAAAAAAATATTAATACTACTAATGAGCGAAATTTATCAATAAAATTTGAAAACACATAATATATAATACTTTTACATCAGTCCTTATGCATGAACAAATATTTGTTGGTCATCTTATCCGCTTAGAATATTCATCATACGAATTATTACTAGTATTTGAAACCAATTGTTAAGAGAACAATTTGAGATTTTTCCCCTTTAGATGGCTACCAGCAGTTTAATCAAAGAAATTATTGGTATGTTCGATTGTAGGATTCTTCATACTGATTCCAAATATATATGTTTTCTATATCTTTTCTGACTGAAATAAAGGATTTTGTGATATACCTCTTTTTTCCCAACTTATGCTATCAAACTTGTATTGATTTATGACATATATGCCATAGACTATGTTATAGACCATGCATTCCTCTACATCTGGTATAATGGTCCACATGGAACATCTCTTAGTTTGAAAAGCAGGCAATAGTTAAATTAGACTACGTCAAAATTTAGGTACCCTTTCATATCCTACGCCGACAACCTCGAGAGGGTATTAAAAGGCAATGCCTACCTCTACCTCTAGTATAATGAAATCTCTTATTTTGAAAATCCGGTAAAAGCTGATTTTGATTTTTGTAATGGTACATTCCCAAGATAACAAATGAAATAAGGGATACCCTTGAGGGAAAATCTCCTTTTCAGAATTACCAGCTGCTAATAAAAGAATGAAAAGTAACAAAAGTTCAGGATCGGATAAGTACACCAGCGAGTTTGTTTTAAATTCTTTTGGATAGATTAAGGGAAATTTGTTCTTAGGTCAATCAACTATGGGTATAATATGGGTGAAATGTCAGTATCCCAAAAAAGAGGGATAATGACTTGTATACCAAAGGAAGATAAACCAAGACAATTGCTTAAATAGATTTCCAGAAGATTTGTGTTTATTGACTAGAAGTAAATCTAACAGTCATATGTCCGATTCTAAAAAAAAACAATGTCTAATTCAGGGCTCGTGCTAGCAGGCGACATCAGTGTTAGAGTCGCTTTCCAATCACTTCGCTTTGCCTTACCATCAAAAGTGAAATCTAGACACCCTGTTGTTTACACCTGATCATTCTCTATTTAGTTGCTTTTGTCATTCTACATTTTCAATTTTTAACAAGTCGACGAAGCAACAAATTTTTTGATAATTAAAGAAATTCAGACTTAAATTGTATATTCCGATATGAATTGAACAATATAATAAAAACATTAATTACATATATGACCCTTTATACAATAGTAAAAACCAAACATTGAAGGACAGCAAACAAAGGAGCACTTCTCTGTTTCAAAAAGAGAAGTCACATATCCCTACGATTCTAAAGAATTGTGAGCCATGTCTCCATGCTAGCTATTAAATTTTATCAGTGTGTTTAAATTAATAGTTAGAAGATATCTAGTATGATTTACAATATGACAATGCCATCACAGACCAAAGAACATTGAAGTAATCAAGTTAAAGTGAACAGCATACAACCATAAACAAGCAAACTTGAATATATATGTACATCTTTCTATAGTTACTAACAGTGTTCTCCCCAGTGCCTTTTAACTTCGTGGTAATGTGATGCTATAATCTTAAATGTAATGCTATCATACAAAACATTTTTCATAGTACATGACTATTAAAGTACAAGTCTATATCTTTTAGTTATTTTTCAAATGATTTATTTATATTTATTGTGTATGACAACATTTCCTTGCCTTCAAGTTGCCATGGATATGGTCTGAACTTCATTTCTACCTTCAGATAGTTACTTATTCAAATATTGTAAAAACATTATCAATGACAGTGGACAATACTTCTTCTCATTATTTTAATGTCAACAAGGCATGTATACATAACAGTATATCGAAGAATACAGAACTTTGTGAATTCGAAACTATGTCAGTGAATATTTGATAAATATAATCTTTTAGATAAAAAGTTCAGAAATAAGATAATGTTGTGTGAATACAAGGGATTTTTTAGTCAGACTTAGGTGGTGATGTTTCAAATATTTATTAGCACGAAATACACTGCCCAGTTATCAATATTAATTTATCAAAATAATATGATGGAGTGCGGAAACTAAAAGAAGCCACTAACTCTGCAAATTGCAATATATCTATACATTTTCGCATTTAAGAATGATATTATAAGTCCGGTGGCAATATAACATCGTTTCCCGTAGAAAAATCTACTTACGGGTTTATACTATTTCCGATGTAATTCACATGTTGTAGTTTGTTCGGCTTCATCATCTAAAATGGTGCCAACGATAGCGTGCCTCGATCGAGACTCCTCTGGGGTCACCTTAAACTACGTACAGTAATGCAAGATTCTTCCTAATAATTTTTACACTGCAAGATTGGCAATTGTCGTAGTTTTTTCCTGCCTCAAATTTACAACAACCAAAAATGAAATTTATATGGGAAATATAAAGAAAATAAATGATGATGTTTTTTTTCTTTTACAATATTAAAAGAAAAGTTTCATAAAAAATTCAATCACGTTTTCAAGTCACTGTGTTCATCCCGACATCCGTAATTTTTTAATGATCTGTTAAGTCAAGTTGACAAATTTTTCACCACGGCACAAGTCAGTAGTTGCATAAACATTCATTTGCAATCATTTATAAGGTTCCAAATGCTTTAATATTCAATAAATAAAAATTACTTCGGCAATCTGTTGATTTTTAACTCAATTAGCAGCGGTTTGTATAGCAGTATGACTTTGAGCTATATTTTTTAATATCAAAAATTTTAATTAATTAAATAGGAAGAAGTAAGAATTTAAGTTGATTATTTTTCTATCTAATTAAGTGGACATGGTACACTTCCGGTTAACATTAACCGTCTTCTTTCAGTTTTTTATTTCATTCTTAAAAGGGGAGAAATCCCTGATAATCACAGTGAAAGTTACAACCGTTTTTTGTCCAAATTTTTAAAATCTGAACACTACTGGACACGGTCTGACAACATCTTAACGTAATTTTGTATCCATCGTCTGTTTTGGTCTGACATAGTCGTAGCGGATCTTAACAGCCCGCTAGAAGATTCAGTCTTGTTTATCTTGACATGCCTTAACGGACTGATTTACCTGATGAGGCTATCGATCAGAACGGCGTCTTAACGATCTTAAAAATCTTGACGTTTTACTCTAGCGGTAAATCCAGTCATTTAAGATATGATCAGACTAAAATGACCGTTTCGGACTTAAATCGTGCTACTAGTGCAATATATGAAAAACCGGCGACCAATAAGTCTTTTAAACACAGTATATAAACTTAGGTCTAGCTGTATTGCAGAGAGTTTGAATATAAAAAAGAAGATGTGGTATGATTGCCAATGAGACAACTATCCCCGAAAGACAAAAATGACACAGACATTAACAACTATAGGTCACCGTACGGCCTTCAACAATGATCAAAGCCCATACCGCATAGTCAGCTATAAAAGTATGAAGTCTATTTTATCACTTATCAAACAGGGTTAATCCCTGAAAGATATATTGGTGAAAATACTCAACTAATTTATTTACCAAATGGTGAAGTTGAAATCATCCCTTCGTAAATTTCACGGGTTTGTTTACCGTTATGGAATAACCGTTTCACAGATGATATCGGATATGTTCCTTAAGTCATAACTACAATCCTCTTCCCTTTTCACGATTGTGACCTACCGAATACAGACTTTTGACCTGATTTGTAATAACATAAGCAACACGACGGGTATCACATGTGGAGCAGGATCTGCGTACCATTCCGGAGCACCTGGGATCACCCCTTGTGTTTGGTGGGGTTCGTGTTGCTTATTCTTTAGTTTTCTGTGTTGTGTCATGTGTTCTATTGTTTGTCTGCTTGTCTTCTTTCATAATTAGCCAGGCGTTGTCAGTTTATTTTTGATTTATGAGTTTGACTGTCCCTCTGGTATCTTTTGTTCCTCTTTTATGATATTTTATTGTATACAGAAGAAAATGAGATACCTGGTATTCTCTTCCTTATTGATTTTGAAATGGCGTCAGACTCAATTTCTTGGAGTTTTATTGAAGGTGTATTGGACTTTTTTTAACTTTGGACCATCTGTTAAACACTGGATAACTACTTTTATACCAAAATTCGATCTGCAGTAACTCAAAATTGCCATATCTCAGATTTTTTTTAGATTCGGAGGGGCTGCCGACAAGGAGATCCCCTGTTACCTTATGTATTTCTACTATGTGCATTAATACTTGTTATACTTAAGATTATTATAAGAAATAATGACAAAGTAAAAGGAATCACTACAGATGATTCAGAGTATCTCATTACACAATATGCAGATGATATTTCTCTTATACTTGATGGATCACATGAATCGTTGGATGCATTTCACCGTACTTAATATACTTAATAAAAATTTAGACAAGACCAATGTAGTTTGGATTGGGACGAAAAGGTTGAGCCAAGAAACTATGTGTGTTAAGTGGGGATTGGAGTGGAGTTCCAGCAGATTTACATTTCTTGAGATAAATTTCTCAGTGGATATTAGTGAAATGGAAAATTTGAACTTTAACCCCAGGCTGAAAGAAATCGAAAACATTGTAAAAACTTGGACTAATCAAATACTCTCACCAATTTGAGAAATAACAGTGATAAAAACACTTGTTATATCAAAATTAAACCATCTATTCCTGTCCATACCTAGTCCAAATAGCACAAAGCTTCAACATTTTACTGAAAAAATATTTTTCATTTTCTGGGATAACAAACCAGATAAAGACAATAGAGACACCTTATCCAAACCACATTGTGTAAGAGGACTAGAAATTATAAAAATTGAAAACAACATAAAAGGTCTAAAAATAACCTGGAGAAGAAGAATTAATAGAAATAATTCAAAACTAGTGAAACCATATTCCTCTTTTCAGAAAATTTGGTTTTTTTTGGAAATGCAATTTCTTGGTCCTTATAAAGAATTAAATAATACATTTTGGAAAGAAGTATTTGATGCTTGGCAAGATCTTCAAAAGGTACCAACTAACTCTCAAATTACCACATGCCTTATACAGAAAAAGATGGAATAACGATTTGTAACCATTCAGTTTTATATCAAGATTATTAAATGTTTTATTAGGTATTTTAACAAAAACAGATAAAAATGATATAAAAACTTAATACTTCTGTTAACAAAACTCTACATTTATAAAAGCAAATTATATAGTGTAACATGTTTGCTTGAAAAACAATCTGTTTGTATCCGGTTTCATAGAATCTGAGATACTCCAATACCAACAAAGAAAAAAAAATTATATACATTAAACTTTGTATAAAAAATATAGTCTAAGAAAGATCTTCGGTGTGTCCTTAATCCTTTTCCTGATTCAGAGCTCCCGACTGATTTGCTTAACAAGTATAACCTTTCAAAAACTATAACAGAAAAAAAAGCTTCCAAACTATAGGTTCCTAAGACACAGAGTTCTGAGACATCTAACCTCCAAGACACCTAGTTTCTGGGACAATTAGATCTGAACCGCCTAGTCTTAGATGCACTTAAGTCTTGAGACAACTAGTCTCCGAAGCACCGAAGTCATCAGACTATTACAAGCTACCTGTTTGAGGGACTGCGATTATTACCGTTGAAAATTCAGAACAACCCGGTAGCTTACATTGATCTTAACTTCCTGCTTCAAACCACGAGCTTCCAACTCAAACTTCATAAACTTATCAGTTAAACTTTATTTCTTTGCTGTTATTTTCTTTCCAATGCTAAACAATCAACAGCCAATTTGCAAATAAATGAACTCGCAAAATGTATTGGTGTCTTTATGTACCAAGACCCTGGACCGAAAGGAGAGCACCCTAGCAACAACGATTTTCATAGAAATTAAAGATAAAAAAATGATGTTCAAACGGGTAGATTAAAATGGATTACACTTTATCATTGAACTATAAACATTATGCTTAAACAGTATTTTTGTCACATTACCCACGCCTCCGTTTGCATGCATTCCTTGCATGACTAACATACTTATTTGCATTTTGTATATAATAAAACATAGCAACTTAATAGTCGTAAGTTTCTCCAAAATTCGTTTAATTAAATTGTAACTGTAAACGAAAATAGCCCAACATAGGTTCAGTAGTAAGTTTGCCTCGACAAGAAGCACTTATGGCTTACATGCTCGTTATTTTACATGCAAATAGCGTAACATTCCCAATCACATGGGACCTCGGATTTAAAGTCCCGATCGGACGAATTTATACATACATGTATTAAATTTATTTTTATTTTTTTACAACTCAACTTAACCATTTTAACAGTAACTATAGCAATAACATTTTATATATAAAAAAATCGTTGATATCTTCAATTACCATCTAGGGCATAAAATTCAACCAAAAGTGGAAATTCTTTCCTAATTGTCTCCTCACTCTCTTTTATTTCAAATGCACTTCCATTTTTAATGTGCGTATTATTATGCGTTTACTTTTCTACATTGGCTAGAGGTATAGGGGGAGAGTTGAGATCTCATAAACATGTTTAACTCCGCCGCATGTTTGCGCCTGTCCCAAGCCAGGAGACTCTGGCCTTTGTTAGTCTTGTATTATTTCAATTTTAGTTTCTTGGGTACAATTTGGAGTTTAGTATGGCGTTCATTATCACTGAACTAGTATATATTTGTTTAGGGGCCAGCTGAAGGACGCCTCTGGGGGCGGCAATTTCTCGCTTCATTTAAGACCTGTTGGTGACCTACTGCTGTTGTTTTTTCTATGGTCGAGTTGTTGTCTCTTTGACACATTACCCATTTCCATTCTCAATTTTATTCTAACAGACTTGATGTATTTGCTGTATCTCAATATTTCTTTCAACACTGGAGCAACACTATTCTCTGGTCTTGTTGGCTTTCTTGTGCTCATTCCTTTTATCCCGGCGTCACACATCAGCGTATAGCTCCGACGTACGCCGGGCGTGGTAAAAAATCATGTACGCTTTCAATACGATAGAAATTTTGGATGAATTCAATCTGTCAATCATATTTGTATCGTGTGCACCACGACCTTTAAGCGTGGATTGGACGTACAAGACGCGTACCTTAACGTTTATCGGGCGTTCAAGTAACGTATGTTGGTGTATGTCTGGCGTTTATCCAACATATATGGAATGCTAGCTACGAAGGAAAAAATGTCTCTTGAACGTATTTGAGACACGTACCGGGCGTATGTGGGACGATAATCCGTACTTTCGGCGTGTGTGGTGTCGGGAATACGTGAATTAAGTAATAAAACATTGCATGTTCTAATATGTGTTATCGATTTATATCAGCCCAGGTATACAAGTGACACGTCACAAAGTCTTGACGTTGCAATATAAGACATAAGTGACGTTCCCGCGTTGTGTTCTCGCCGTATTTACAACATTCTGGGGGCCGCAAAATGATAAAGTTCAATATAAAATACAATCTCAAATTAATAATATTTACGCTTGAAAATTAAAGTCTCTATTTATAGAAAAGAATTACTGTCTCTGTATAGTAGTATCAAAATTTGACACTTTAACACATTAATTACGATTGACAGTTCATATAAAAAGGGGTAGTTAACAGTTCACATGTGTTCTTTATCATCTCGATTTGCTGTAACACTAACACTAGATAATTTGACAAACTTTTATTACATTATTTTACAATGTATGTGAGAGACAATGTGCGTATAGTGGTCGCTCCCTTTGTTAGAAAACAACACAGTTTATATATCTAAACACTCGGCTGACATCAGCAATATGTGTTGCGTTCTATTGTTTCTTAACACAATGTATTGGTCATCTGTAAGATCACGAGGTAAGTAGATAAATGTTTCTTGATCTTTCTTATACAAATGTTTACACTTTGAGGTTTTAACAGTGTCCTCTTAGCAACTCTTACTATCGAAGCAATATGGATGTCATTTTCAAGAGGCAAGTAAAACTTTTCCGATTCTTATACAATTTAAGTCAAAATAGACACGCACGCCTTGCTGTTGTAGAAAATCTCTGCCTAAAATTATATTCCTATTCATATCCGACACTACATGAAAAACATGATTTATTTTTGATCCCCCAATATCAAATGTGAAATTTACGCTACCTTCTACTAATAAGGACTCACCGTTTACCGCTTGAAGAGAGACTTTACTTTTAATTAACTTAGGTGGACTTTTCATAGCTTGATAAACTATTTTATGTAAATAAGAGCAACTTGCCAAAGAATCAATTAGAGCCCTATATTTATTTTTTTCAATTTTAATTAAACACGAATTGGGAGAATTTGTTGAATTTATTTCAAATGCTTTATTAAAATTAAATGTTTTAGTTTTGTTACCATGACGTTTTTCTTTATGTTCAAATGTTTTATTTTTACTATTTCTCCCTTCATTGGCTTTGTAATGAAGAGAGCGCTTTAGTTTCCCTGTCGATTTCGTTGCGGACAATATCTTTGGAAGTGTCCCTTCCCGCGAGAGAAGTAGCAGACAACCTCTGCCATACTTCTCTGCTGTACCAAATTAACTCGGTGCGTCTCGGGGTATTTACGTGGAGGATTACTCCTACAATCTTTTGAAAAGTGGCCTAATTTACCGTATTTATGGCATCGCCTTGCCGAACGATAGTGGTCAACCTCCATAGGTTGATGACTCGCGCCTAGTTGATCGTCCCTATTTAAACGAACGTTGGACCCTTTCGTTCTTAGCCCGAAACGCGTAATTAAATTTTGTTCGGTCATTGCAAAAGTAATTTCGGCATCAAGAGTAGCTGGATTATCGCGCATGATTTTCATTTTGAGTTTGTCGACCAACAAACCATCAACAAAGAAACCGATTATTTGCCTTTCCAGGGGTTCAACATCCCGTGGCTGGCCTATATTCGCTTCTTCTACTAAAGCCATCAAGCGTTTGGCGAACACTTGAACCGTTTCGTTTGACTTTTGTTTAACTTGACGAAGCAGAGAGAACGCATGTTGCGGGTCGGTTACCTCGGAAAATCTCGCCGTGAGTTGGGTCTTACATTCGTCCCAAGTTCCCTGATCATTCGCGGTCAAGTATCTTTTAATATAATCGCTCACATCCCCTTTACTGGACTGATACCCAATTAACTTAACGCGATCCGCGTTCCCTATCGCTTGCGTCAAGACAGCATACTTTTCAACTGCCTTGATCCATTCTTTAAACTCTTTTGGATTCCCCCCAAAAGATGAAATAACTTGTGAAACACTTTGCTTCATCAAAAGTATATTTGCTTCGATAACTATACAATCGGACCAAACGGGCGCAATTGCTGTTTTTAATGATACGGTAGATATTGTCTCATGTGATGTGTGAATAACTTTTGTGTCGTCTTCTGTTTTTCTCTTTTTATCATTCATAATGTTAACATTTAAGGATTGTGATAATTCAGTAGTATGCTCGATTTCATGTTCGTCGTTTTCGATACGATTTGCGATTTGATTCATGCAAGTTCCACTTTGGACATGTGCTCTTCTGTAATAAGCAATTGATTCATTGCATGTGCTAGTATGATGTTTTTCCTTACAATGACGGCATACGTGTATAGATTTACATACATTGACTCGGTGCGTACCGAGACAATTAAAGCAAAGATTACTGCGTTTTACGATATTTATCTGTTCGTTTGTATGCAATCCGTGTACAGCTCATCGGTGCGTGGATTTTTTGACAGTATATACATGGTCTCTCTGTAATAACATGTTGGTTACTGTTTACATAATCGACTCTTCTTGACGTATATGATTCTTTTTCGTAAGATTTATGCGTTTTTACGAGAAACGTCAATGTAGGCGTGGTGGAATAGCTTTGTCGGATACCGTAATCCTGACCTGTTTCGATAATATTAATCTCGTTCTGAATAGCTTTACGTAAATCGTATAAAATCCATGTGTTTGATCCGTGATCTCTCGCTAAATGCTGCCTTACTTCTCCGGGAAGCTTGCTCAAATTTATTGGGTTCAGTAATGTGCCATAAGTGTCTTGCGATTGGCCTAACGCTTCCAATCCGCGTACGGATGCCTCTATACGGTCATAAAAACGTGTAAACTGGCTAAATTATTATTTGCGGGTGTGATGTCTAGCAATACTTTCATGTGTGCTTGTATAATTTTATTCCATTGTCCGTATCTTTCTTTTAATACGTTAACTGCCCCCTCACAATTAACATTTGTCAATGCGAACCCACCAATAGTATGTGAAGCTTCGCCTCCGAGTTGTGATTTTAAATAGTTGAATTTCTGAATATCTGGTAGACTCGGGTTCATATGTACTGCCGATTACAAAGAATCCCAGAAAGATTGCTATTAAATAATATTTCCACTGAAATTGGGCAATGTCAATTTTGGAAGATGGTGTGTTTGATTGCTGAACGTTGACAGTGTTGGTGCGATAAAACTCTGTTGCTGATTTTCATTGCATGAAGTTGAAATAAATGGTGGGCCTTCATAATTTAATGTTTGATATGATGAAGTTGACTGTTGATGAGTATGATTATTTGAATTGTCTCATCTCTGTATGAATAAACGCAAGTGTTTTAGTTTAGTTTCTAAATCTAAAGTATACTCATGTGTTGAGAATTTCTTCTTCAATATCCTCTGTATCGATTGCACTTATAATTTGCTGATTTAAATTTTCCAAAAGTTTCTTCTTTTGTTCCACACTTTCGAATGTTGCTAAAAGATCTACCCTGGCTTACTCCGCTTCGTTATTCAAATCGTCGATTTTCCGTAAATGTCTTGTAACTACACTTCTGAAAGCTTTTCTAATCGATTTTAGCTTATTCAAATCCATTGGGCACGGCACCAAAATGTCGGGAATACGTGAATTAACCCTTTGACTGCCATGACATTGGAAAACGCTCTACCTTTGACTGCCAAGAATCGGCCCGGTTTCGCACGTTATCAAACAGCGCCATGACAACCCTTACAACAATTGATAACGTCACGCTATTGTTGCATGGTACCTGCATATGACTGCTCGTTTTGATGACACCACAGCTGTCTGCTTCGTAGATTTATCACTCTCAAGTGTCAAATTTTTTAACTGTATTTGGTTTTTTTTATTTTGGTCTTTTAATTGGTGTTAATTGTTATTTTATTAGTAAATGTAAAAACTGATAGCTTCATTGACTTTAAGGTATCAACAAGTTCTGTGCCACATGGCCAATATTTTGGCCTTTGTTATTTCTAAAAAATGCCATGGCTCATTTAAAGGAAACCCTGGAAATTATTTTGAAGAATATAAAATTCATCCTTTGTGTTGTATGAAATAAACCATAATTAGTTATGGTGACAACAACAGTGTTTAGTGTTAAATATTTAACAGTTTTATTTCGATTGACATCAGTAGAAGTGTGACGTCTTTTGCGTCACTTTTAAATTCACAACAGGTTCCCGTTCTAGAACAAACTCTATGTGTAATATGCTTTATTAAAATCATATGTTCGTATTTGTGAACCAAATTCCATTGTCAAACTTTAGAAAAAAAAATTAAAAGCAAAAAAACTTCAGGCTTTGGAAAAGGTTATTTTTCTGATTTTGTTCTACATGCCTATAGTTTGTATAATATCAAGCATAGTCACAGCAGAAAGGTATTTCATTCATTTCGGTGAATGATAGAGCTGAGAATATAAATTTATTTGTGAAAAATGCCACTGTGTGAAATTGAGCTCCTACATTTACAGATTACAAATTTTCTATGTCTTGTTTTACTTTTTAGTTGATGATAAAAATGAGAATGACAATGGGGAATATGTCAAAGAGACAAGAATCCGATCAAATATGTTAAAGGATGGCCACTTAGCGTCAAGTGGCAAATACATATGCATATATTAAGGACGAGAACATGCTAATGTTTTATAAATATGTACTCTACTTTGTACTAAAACGATGCCGCTTAGCCGGATGTGTAACATGCTAGTTCAAAAGATAACTGTCCGCACTACCGGCACAGGATGACATACCATCTTAATTACTCAGACACATTATTCTGACTCCGAGCCGACCAGTCTTTGCTTTTAGTCTTACTCCCAAATACCACGTGCTTAGTGGAGAAGCAGCAAATATCAATTATAAAGTCTTTGATTCAAGGACCTCCAGCAGTCGAGACGAATGCGCTAATACGAGACAATGGTGGTGTTTTATATGAAATATATAGTCTAAAATATTTATATTTCCATTCTTTCTTTTATTTTGCAAAATTCTAAAAATACTAGTATAACGTGAAAAAGATGGAAAATAAGTGTAAACAGGACAAGTCCTCTCGGCAATTCTAGAAGTGTGTTATGCATTTCTAGTTTCTGCCCCTCCCCTTTTCCATCCTCCACCCACACACACACACGTTTCAGTCCTTTGCTACCTTTAACTTTATGCTTATAACAAAAATAGGAAATATTAGGAATGAAGATTTTAAAGCAACGGGAGATAAATTGATGCTCCACTTTTAGCAATTTTATATCAGAAAAATAGATATTAGTTTCTTAAGGTAATGAAATTCAATCAGTATCCGTATATATTTCCTTTCATAAATTAGGTTTAAAAATACCATTCAATGATCATATTTGTCAGATCAGTTCATGGTGTACCCTGTCCATATGTACTTTGTGATAATGATGCTAAACTATGACTGTCGTAAAATGTCTGCCTGTGAATATGGAAAACAACATTGTGTATTCTCTTGTGATCTTTACAGGTCATGAACTTTACTTGGAATAATGATACTATTTATGTCTCTATGTCAATTCAGTGGTACAAAATGTATGTCCTTTAAAAAGTAAAACGCTTTTTGCAGAGGAAAACATATTTCAAAACGTCTGTTTTTATATTAAAGACATTAAGTATATTCAAAAATCATAGATTTTGATTAACTCAAAACGATTCTAAAATAAATTTTAGTATTAAAAATTCTTAATTTGATGTTCCTAGTTTTAAAAGTGCGATAAGGAAAATACGGAGAAACTAATATTTTATATTATAAAAATGTGAAGGTGTTTTCACTGAGACTTGTAAAACTAAAAAAAAAACACATTTTATTTTTACGCATTTATGAATGGATAATTATATAATGTTTGAGGACACGGTGTATTTTTAAAAATCGGTATTATAATGAACCTATATTATTAAAGGAAGAAACCTATTTCATTGGACAGCAACTCCTCTAAAAAAAAGTTAGAAATACTAGTGATATGACGTATAAATGAAGTGTTTTGTACTTCTTAAATTTGTCATTTAAAAAAAAAAAATCTTTTTTTTCAGCCATTTTTTAGAAAATATTTAAATTCGGAGACCTTTATCGATCAGTGTCTTATACGCTTTCATGCATGCTTAGTGGACGTAAGGCCTGTGAAGTTTAAGATACAATTCGTGTTAAATATTATATAATTAATCTAAATCAATCAGCATTTCAAATGCAAAATTTGATGAATCGTCAATCAGACAAACTTTTACCCCTTATTCTTTATTTTTGTCGAGGTTGGGGTGCGAATACACGGATGCAAAAGGGTTTTTTTGTGTGTTAATTGGACAAAAACTTTATTCTGTTTCAGTTGAAAACAATTGCATTTCAGTCACATACAGGAAAAAGTACTTTTTTATTGAAAACTGAGAGTTAAATTGTTTCCCTAATTTTCAATGAAAACAAAGTTCTCTTTTCAATTTAATTTCTAAAATATTTTTTTGGGACATTTGAAATCTACCAATTCATTACTAAAAACAAATTGAATGGGCGGTGCGCCTTTATCTTCATTTGTTTATAAAAACTAGAACACACCCGCGAAATCGCGGGAATATACAGCTTGTAAACTGTTGTAGGATGATTTTTTTGTAAAAGATATTATGTATGGAGAATTTCATAAAAGGTTTCAAAAGCCCCCTCCCTTTTTCCAAAGTCCGATATTTGTTTCCGTTCTGTTAAATTCAATTATTTTCGTGTTTCAGAGGCATGATGATTAATTTATTGTGGAAGGAAGAGAAGCGACACACAAAATGAGGTCTTTTCGTTTAATAGTATAGAAGATACCAGTTAGGAAGTCAATCGTTAAATCTGCACCCAAAGAACAAACTTAAGATGAAAATTTCTTTATCTTTGAAATAAACTGAAAAATGCTTTCCAGTCCTAATATTATCAAAAACTTACGAACTAAATTTCGTTGATAATTAAAGCAATCTTTTTTTAAGATTTCAGATTCAGTTTTGGTGGATAGTCTCATTGGCAATCATATTTTTTTTTCTATGGTCGGGTTGTTGTCTCTTTGGCACATTCCCCATTTACATTCTCAATTTTAGGGTGGAACTTCCGCAGTAAAAAGATTAAATTAAATAAAGTAAAATGCATAATTTTTTTTATCCATAATCATGATTTTTAGGCATAAGAAATCTAACAGATATGTTACTAGAAGCGGTAACACAGGAGAGAAGGACGGACGGTGCATATTTTTTACTATACAACAGGCCACTTACGGACAACTCAAAGAGGTTTTGAAGTCGCAAGACTTTCTGAAGTGCATAAATCTCCCTTTGGGAGTTATCGGTTTTGTGTCCATCTTTATACATTCGGTCAACACCGTGGACTGAAAGGACAGATTGACATGGGACCTATGCTTATATTTTATCACAATATGGCACTTATGTAAAGTAGAATGAGCCCGGTAGCAGAACTCTGAACAACGGCTGATTTAGTTTCTAAACCAGCTTGCTTCGCAGGGCACTGCGAATTCTCTATGACGTCAAGGAACAACGTCACAGCGGAAAACAACATCGGCTTTGGGCCGATCCTTGGCAGTCACAGGTACTGCTTCTGCATCGGCCAAATCGGCCCTATGGCAGAAAGAAGGTTGAGTAATAAAACGTTGCATGTTCTAATATGTGTAATCGATCTAGATCAGCCCAAGTATACAAGTGTCACGTCACAAAGTCTTGACGTTACAATATAAGACATAAGTGACGTTCCCGCGTTTTGTTCGCGCCGTATTTACGACATGTTGGACGTAAAATTATGGGGTGTTTGTTACAAACACACCTGCATACGCTTTAGTTAAAGTCGAACGAGCTAATAGCGTATACAACGTGCCCTAACCGTATCTGAAACTTATCTGTAGCGTTTTAACGCGCTTTTAGCGTATGTATTACGTACGTGTAACGTTCATGTATACGCTTGGCAAACGCTTGAACTGGATGAACATTTTTATGCTGTATAAACATTTCCTGAAGTTATAGCGTTCGCCAAGTGTATAACTTTGCATTTCGACGTACTTCAAATTTATTTAACGCGCGTTTAACGATTGCTTATCGTTTCTCTAGCGCGCAACTCACGTATACGGACTTTGTCAATTTTCTCTGTACGTCGGGTTCACGCCGTTCTTTACACCAATGTGTGACGCTGGCATTATATATACTTTATCAAAAATCTTAATATTTGCGTCAATCTTATTATCATCCCTTTCTTGTATTGTTCCGTCTTCTTCATTTTCTGCCAGGTTCTTCAACTCTCCAACATATGACATCTCTTTACCACTGTCGTGTGATATGTTCTCTTTAACCTTGATCGTCTTGCTCATTTGGTAGCTCAACGTTTTCAGCACCATTATCCTGGATACACCTTGTCATATGACGTCTGTGATATGCTGTCTTTTTTTACACTGGTAGCAAATCATTCTGCTCTTTTTTCTGATTATCAACCAATATTGTATCTACCAATTCTAGTGTGTGACCTAATTTGAATAATAGAAACATTGCACGAAATGTTAAAAGGACGTAACATTTTGTCTGTTTGTTAGATCTGAAGTACCTATATTGGTACATTTACAGTTCTGGGAATCAGATAGATTGTCCTTATATGCATTTAAAGGTTTGCGGTGTTTTTTTTCAGTAAGATACACCATTAGGTTTTGCTTTGACATGCAATGATTGTCACTTCTTCTTAAGTAATGTTATGTTATATTTATATAAAACAATATTCGGATACCCATTTTGATGAAGAAAAAAACTGTGGTCAAGCAGATGACATAAAAAAAATTCAAAATTCAGATTTTCCACATACCTTATAGTGTTAAATTTTTAAGTAAAAATAAATGTATTGATAGCGTTGAAATGTTAAGACAAAAGTTCGTAAAATTATTTCTGACTCAGACAAAAAAACATAATCTCATCCCCCTCTTTGAAGTTAAATGTTTATTCTTTTAGTGGTGTACGTCCTACAGACCATCGAAGTGTGAGTATCCCTTTGAAATCAGCTGAACGTTTTAATCATATGATATTATTAAAAAAAAAGACTTCTTGATGATCAAAACTAATGTTTGTCAAACTGCTATATATCTAATAAAACTATACGTGTAAATTATTTTGTATATTTTTGTCAAAAGGTCAAAGTAAATATTTTTTTTCAAAAATTAAACGAACGAAATGTATTCTTTTCAAAGAGTGGGGTACCCACTTACGGACTTATAACATGTACATGATGCATTTGCGTTTGTCTTTTGCCATACAGCCTTATTGCATTAAGGGGTCAAACTAGGTTACAATTGGTAAGGTATTCAGAATGTCCATTTTTTTAGAACAGCTGGTTTATTTCAAAGTAAAAGTGCAAAATGTGTTATCGTCAAGATTCTGCAAATAAGTATTTCATGGAGGTCCGAGCAGATAATTAAAACAGTAAACAATGGCGTCGTTTAAACATGTTCACATTTTGCTTTATGTCCAGTAAAAATGACATTGTTTTATTATAGTTCGTTTCTGTGTGTGTTACATTTTAATGTTGTGTTTCTGTTGAGTCGTCGTAGTTCTCCTCTTATATTTGATGTGTTTACCTCAGTTTTAGTTTGTAAACCGGATTTGTTTTTTTTTCTCAATCGATTTATGTATTTCGAACAGCGGTATACTACTGTTGCCTTTATTTAATGAAGCACCTTACAATTTTTGTGTATATCTGTGCCTGATAAAAGGTCAAACAAGTCTAAACGGACAACAATGTACGATTGTTATAGACCCTTTTTAATAACTACTGGTATAATTTTAAAACACGACATATTTTGAAATGTAATTAGCTTATTTCTTATTTTATTCTGCTGTAATTCGACATGCCTGTCTGTAGTTTCCATGTTTATCATATAAGCCCAATCCTTACATAACATCATGTACAAATGTACAAATATCAGTAATGTAGTTATATGTATGTGACAAAATATAAATCGATTCAAATCATACTATATAAGGCAAATGTCCAGCACAACGTACATGTTTCAATAATGCAGTAACATATTTCAATTATCATCAAGGAGTTTCCTTCAATTCATTACATGGTATGGTACTTAACTGATTATTTATATTTCACATGTTTTAGGCAATCATCAGACTTGGTGGCGATCAATACAAATCATGGTGTGAAAGACTAAAGGCAAATCAATCATTGAAACAAGAAAACGTAGAAATCTCACATAGTTCATACAAGGAGATTAGTAATTTGAATAGAGAAAGGGAACTTATTGAAAATAATATAGAACGTCAGAATAAACAGCTCGAAAACATGAATTACCTTTACCAAACACAAACGAGTTTACAGACTAATGATAATGAGATAAAACAAGGAATTGCTAGTTTAAATGTTTGCCCAGGTAGGTTTCTCATCAGATTTTCATACAACTTTTAAGAAAAGATCGAATAAATCCATTCTGTATGTGACTGTTTTTATTCAACCATAATCAATATAAACGTTTATAATAAGCCAATCTATATTCAAATTGACGAACGTTGTTCTCCTGTTTTATAAAATTAAAATTAGTAACCAAGCCTGGTTTTTTAACATTATTTTGTATCGAATTTTTTTTTTTCGATTTTCATTCATGTCTACAAACGCAATATATTCTGATTTATTGATGTGAAAGTAGTTCCCAAAGAATCTAAATTGAATAAATGATATGGCATTTATTTTTTTTATATCAGATGCTCATCAGCTTATGATAAAAAGATGGAAGGAAGACAACAAGAGATTTAAGAAGATTAATGTCGTCATTGACATTGTTTCGGTGTTATCATCTAAAGAAAATAACTGCATAACAATAACTGGAATTCCTGGAATAGGAAAGACAGCAACTCTGCATCATGTTGCTTTTTATCTCAATGAGGTGAAGCAGTACACTATTGTTCCTTGCTTTAATCCAAATGACATAAGGAAATATTATAAGAAAAGTCAGTTGCAAGTTTTTGTCTTAGATGATATATGTGGAAAGTATTCTGTAAGTCTAACTAAAGTAGACAAATTATTAGATAGTGCAGAGTGTATTCAGTATATACTAAAAGAAGGGAAATCTAAAATATTGTCTTCTTGTCGATTGCAGATTTTACAGGAGCCAGAATTCAAACAACTGGAGTTCATCACTGGGAAGGTATTTGACATGTCAAACGATTATCAACCTACAATATCTGAAAAAATTCAGATAGCACATGAATATTTAGCCGCAGATGTTATCGAACAAATTAAATCAAATATTGAAACATATTCATGCTTTCCATTGAAATGCAAACTTTTTGAAGAGGGAAGACGAGATGATCCACTTATTTTTTTCAAGAATCATTTTGATGTTTATACTGACGAATTAGACAAACTAGAAAAATTGGCTGATAAATCCAAGTATTGTGCACTGTTTTTTACAGTTGTATTTAATGGTTGCATCGATGGCAAAGCATTGATAGAAGAAGCTCCTGGAAATTTAACTTCTCATACCCACACTCAAGTCAAGAGCATTTGTGCAAAGTATAGAGTTGATGGCGTAAGTAAAATTGAGACGAAAATGGTATCATTGCTGAATGTTTACTTGAAGAAGATTGATAAAAAGTTTGTTGTTATTCATGACACAATGCTTGACTTTCTTTGTTCCTACTTTGGACATAAAAGTCAAACTGAATTTATTCAGTTTGCTGACATAAGAGTTTTACAAGAGCGCACACGTTTTGCATCTTTAATTCACCCGAAATTAACATTGGCTGATGAATTCACAGTTGATATTTCCGAAGAGAATGAGTCTCTTTATTTCGACCGCCTTATCAATGAAATGAAAATTGGAAATATACATGCAGTTTTTTACAACAGACAAATGCAGTTTCAATGTTTTAGAAAGATGATGACTAAAGCTTTGAATAAAAGAGAAAAAGCATTTCTCCAACAACTTTTAGTTACAACAGATCATGATACGTCATGCGAAATTTATGGTATAAATTATTTTACCCCAATGTCCTTAGCATCATACCTCGGGTATGACGATATCGTCAAATTTATGATACCACTTATAGACAAGCAATATATAGAGCTTTTTGATGCAATTAAAGCGGCATGTGTTGCTGGACATACAAGTGTGTTGCATCTATTGATCGAAAAAGAGAGAAAGGTAAAATTAACCTGCAAAGAGACAAATGATTTTGATTTTCTTCAACTAGCTTCCATTAAGGGTCGAGCAAATATAATAGAAATACTTATACAAGCAGGATACCAAGTAGATTGTACGAATTCTGCTGGGTTGACCCCTTTGATGTTTGCATGTTTAAATGGACGCATAGATATCATCAATAAGCTTATCCAAAATGGGGCAGACGTCAATAAAAGGGATAGAAAGGGTGAAACAGCTTTATTTATAACATGTGACACAGAATACATTCAAGTTGTAGATACACTTATAAGGAATGGTGCAGATGTAAATATAGCTAATAATCGAGATATAACACCTCTAATGGCTTCATGTGAAAAGGGAAATGTTGATATTGTCGAATTATTACTGGAAGGAAGTGCAGATGTTAATAAAAAAGGACAGTATTTTACCACAATTGTTGAAGACGTTATGACCACGTATCTTGATTCTTTTATTGATAGGCAAATTTTAGAAATATCTCACAAAGATGGTTGGACGGCACTGCATATTGCTGTAATATGTGGAAAAACATCAATCGTCGAAGTTCTTATACAATTTGAAGCTGATATTGACTTGGTTAATGCATTTGGATTTAGTCCCATTATGCTAGCGTGCATAACTGAGAACATTGGCATTATGGAACTACTGATTAATGAAAATGCTGATATCAATATACAAGATAGATCTGGAAGGACATGTCTAATGACTGCCTGTGATAAACAAAATATTGTTGCTGCACGCTTCCTGTTAAGTAAAAATCCACGTACAGAAAAAAGTGATCATCTAGGCAGATCTGCCTTACATATCGCATGTTGTCAGAAAAACTGTTCCCTAGTTGAAGAATTGATAAAATCTGGTACTTGCTTCGACGGTTGTGATATTATGGGCAACACATGTATAAACATAATATGTTGTGAAGAAAATGTTGAAATTCTTACGATGCTTATTCATGGCGGAGCAGATATAAACAAACCAGATAAGAAGGGATGGACACCACTGAATAAAACAAGTCATTGTGGAAACGTAAAAGCAGTTAAACTTTTAATTGAGAACTGTGCTGTAGTTGATAAGGCTGATAATGAAGGTTGCACCCCACTTATGTCAGCTTGCAAAATGGGTCATGCAAGAATTGTAAAATGTTTATTAGGTAAAAATGCAAAGACTGGTCACTTGAGTAAGACAGGATATACTCCTCTCATGGTAGCGAGTAAATATAATCAGGTTGAAATAATTAAACTGCTCCTCGACGCTGGTGTCAATATTGGCTATCAAAATGAAAGAGGCACGACTGCTCTTGGACTTGCAAGTTATAACGAGAATACAGAATCAATTCAGTTACTTTTATTGAAAGGAGCAGAAGTAAATACAAAAGACAATAAAGGCTATAGTCCACTGAAAATTGCTAGCAGCCTTGGCCATGCAAATGCAGTAAAACTATTGATCAAAGAGGGTGCTGATCCTGATATTGCAGATAAACATGGATGGACACCTTTGACATATGCTTGCAAACAGGGTCACCTAGCAGTTGTAGCCTACCTAATCATGTGTAAAGCCAACATAAATGCACCAGATGAAGATGGGGGGACACCTTTAAGAATTGCATCTTTATGTGGACATACACAAATCGTCAAAATACTGCTTGATAATGATGCCGAGATCGACCAAGCTGACAAGGCTGGTTGGACATCAATGATGACAGCATGCCAAGAAGGGCATATTGAAATTATATCAACGCTTATTGAGAAAGGGGCAAATATCAATCATTTTTCTTTTGAAGGATACACTCCAATCGCTATAGCTTGTAAACATGCAAATATCGATGTTTTACAGCTCCTCATTTTAAACGGAGCTAATATGGAGACAGCAGATGAGAAAGGGTTAACGCCACTCAGAATTGCCTGTGAGCAAATACAATTGAACAAAGTAAATGTTTTGATAAATGCTGGTGTTGATGTAAATCATGTAGATGTCAACAATGTTAGCCCTCTAAGTGCAGCATGTAAACATGGAGAATGCAAGATTGTTGAATCCCTTGTAAATTCTAATGCTTCTATTAATTTCGCTGACAACCAAGGTAATACCCCCCTCCTTAATGCATGCACATTCGGTCATTTAAAAGTTGTTCAGTTTTTGGTTAAGATGAACTGTGATGTACAACATGCTAATGTCAATGGATGGTCACCACTTTTAGTGGCAGTCAGGGAAAATTATGATGATATAATTAATGTATTAAAGTCACACGGTGCATCATTTGGAAGGGACGATTTGGTTGTTGCATGTAAGAATGGATATATAAAAATAGTTAAATTGCTGATCACAACTGGATTTGATATAAATGCAGACGATAGAGATGGGCTTTGTCCCTTGATGTTAGCTTTTAAGAACCAACAATTTGAAGTTGTTGAATATCTAATGAGTGTTGGTGCACACTTAAGATTTAGTGATGGATCATGGAAAACACTCATAAGACTGTTTCATTCGGATGGTTCAACATCATTAACTAAAGCATGTTCTGCAGGATATGAGCTAATAGTCCGTTTCATTATGCAACACACGACTGATTTAAGTAAAAGAGATAACAATGGATGGAGTCCCGTTACCAGTGCTTGCCATGGTGGACATAAATCTATTGTGCAACTCCTGCTACAAAATGGTGTCCACTTCAACGAAATTGACGGAAACAGACAAACACCATTCTCAGTGGCACTTGAAAGAAATCATGTGCACATCATAACGTTTTTAATAGGTGCAGGTCTATATTTAAATGGTATTGATGACAATGGTTGTACACCACTTATGAATATATGCAGCAAGAATCAGCGAACAATATTAGAAATTTTAATATCCAAAGGTGCTGATATTAATATAGTTGGGTTAAACAATAAAACTGCAATAGAAATAGCATGTGAGAAAGAACATTGGCAGTGCGCAGATTTACTTCTGAAAAACGGAGCAAACTTTAACTGCTGTAAAACAATGTTAAACAATATTAAACACAATACAGATATTTTTCAGTTAGCATGTAAAAATGGTTTGAAAGATTTATTTCTTATTCTTATAAAGGATTTTGACATAAATGGAATACTGAAAACTGGTGATTCTCTACTAACGAATGCTTGTAAGCACGGAATGATTGTCATTGTACACCTGCTTTGTGATAAAGGCGCCAGTATAGACAAGCAAGATGGAAATTTAAAGACAGCCCTTGAACTGTCATGTAATGGGGAATACATAGACATTATTAATTATTTGATTGATAGAGGTGCCCGTATTGATGTTCCAAATCATGAGGGATTTACACCATTAATGACTGCCTGTCTCACTGGAAAGTATTTAGTTGTTAAAACCTTGATTGAAAAGGGAGGAGACAAAAATCAGTTAAAGGGAACTGAATCATTGATTAGCGCTGCCTGCACTGCGAAACAGTATGACGTGATAGATTTATTAATGCATTCAGATATAGATAAAAATCATGTTGAACAAGCTTTGAATGACTTGATATATCGACATTGTAAAGAAGGTTTGGATCTTTTGGCTGTTTCATGTATAAACGGACTCAAAACTTTGACATCCTTTCTGATTTCAAATTCACAATATGCAAAACAAAGTGAAATTGATAGCTTTAAATACTTAATGTATGCATGTGACTCTGGTCATGAATCAATTGTCTCTTTGCTCATTTCAAAAGGGTTAGATATTAACCAGATCGACGAAAATGGATTGACCCCTTTGCGATTAGCTTGTCAGAAAGGGTATTTTAGTATTGTCGAGAGTCTTATCCAAATGAAAGTAGATATAAATAAATCTGATGACAAAGGACAAACACCTCTTCATATAGCATGTATAGTAGGTAAGGGCAATGTTGTTTTGTCGCTTATACGTGCAGTAGCAAATATTAACCAGAAAGACAACAATGGTGTTTCTCCATTAACATTAGCTTGTATATTTGGTCATATACAAATTGTAGAAATACTTGTAAGAAATAATGCCGCTATCGATATAGATATTTGTGATACTAAAAATTCGACGCCACTTATGACTTCCTGTCAGCAAGGACACATGGAAATTTCCAAATGTCTTATTCAAACTGGGGCGTGTGTTAATAGCATCAATAAAGATGGCTGGACAGCTCTACGAATTGCATGCAACGAAGGCAATACTGATATAGCTAAGATTTTAATTGAAAATGGAGCAATTATTGACCTATCTGATAACAAGGGTTGGACACCCTTAAAAGCGGCATGTAAACATGAAAAAGAATCTGTGGTAACCCTGCTTTTGGAAAAAGGAGCAGATATTCAAAATCGCGACAAAGAGACATTGACTCCATTAATGATAGTTTGCCAGACTGGTAATTTGAATATTCTAAAACTTTTCTTAGTCATGAAAATTGATGTAAATATCACCACCGCTGATGGAAAAACTGCCTTGAGAATAGCTTGTGAGGGTGGTCATTTTGAAATTGCAAAAATGCTTATCGAAAACGGAGCAGACGTAATGATATCCGATAAAGACAAATTAACACCGCTGCATAGTGTATGTGCCCCAAGTATAAACAAACTAATGAATAGATTACAGGGTGTAATTGGGACTCTTTCTTGTGGTTATAATTTGCGTATGGTTGAAATGCTTATTGAATGTGGGGCAGATGTAAATGTGGCAACATCAGGAGGAACAACTGCATTAATGTATGCATGTTTAGGTAACGAATTCGAACTCATAAATATGCTGATCGATAAAGGTGCAAATTTAAATACGGTCGATAATTACGGAATGACAGCTTTAAGTTTGAGTTCCGACGCTTCAAATTGCAATGCCGTGAAAATATTACTTGACCGTGGAGCCTCACCAGATGCAGAAGACGGGGATGGGAATACGCCTCTTCATTTCATGTGTAAGCAAGTATCAGTACCCAAAATTAAGGCTCTCTCTCATATAAACTCTTCAATGTTCCCTAGTGATTTCGTAGACGGAGACAACAACTTGGAAACTATTAAACTTTTAATTGAGAAGGGAGCTAATATAAATCATTCAAATAAGTTAGGACAAACTCCATTATTCGAAGCAATGAGATCTGATGATTTAAAACCTATTAAATTGTTGATTGAAAATGGGGCTGACATTTTCAAAAAAGATAATTTTGGGAGGACTGTATTATTTGCAGCATGTATCAGTGACAATTCTGAGAGTTTACAGTGTCTGATTGAAAATGGTGCAAACATCAACGATGTTGATAAAGATGGAGTTTCATCTCTGCAATATTTTTGTGGTGAGATTAGAAACACATACGAGGTTTACATTCTGAAGGCTCAAGTTCACTCATTATCACAAATTTGTGAACCCCGCACAACAAATAATATAGAAAATAGTTTTGAAGAAAAACTTGAACAAAAGTTATTTCTGATTGTCGAAAATGGTGCAGATGTAAATGTAGCTGACAGGTTCGGCCGGACACCGTTAATGTCTGCATGTATAGCACAAGAAAATAGAATAGTTGAAATACTTATCGCGATGGGTGCTCATGTGGATCATGCAGACGAGGATGAGATAACTGCCCTTATTATTGGTTGTGTTCACGGATATTATGACATAGTGAATATGCTTCTTGAAGAGGCAAATGTCAACAAGTGTAATATGGAAGGATATGTTCCTCTCCATTATGCTTGTATGGGAGGACATGAATCCATTGTTAAAATTCTTCTACAAAACAATGCAAATGTAAATCATTCAAGCAAAAATGCGTGGACTCCTTTAATGTGTGCATGTAGACATGGATATCGTGATATTGTAAAATATCTACTTGACCATGGAGCAGATGCAGTTTCGTATAGTAATGATAGATGGTGTCCTCTTAAATTGGCGAAAAATGGACATTTTAAAAGCATAGAAAAATTACTAAACGAATACGGAGCCTATATGAACGAGGAAGATGCCTGAGTTTGATTAACTTCATTCACAATGACCTGATTAGAACCATTTCGTTTCTCCGATTTTTAGAATCTGCTCTATAAACAACATTCATTTAGAGAAAAAATAATTGTATTTAATTTTCTCGTTCTTAAATGACAACTTTCTTATTGATTGTTCTCATAAATACATGTAAAAAAAAATATTTGAATCAGTTTTATAGATATTAAGTATATATTAATAATATTGAAATGCAGCACATATTTAGTGCATGCATCGAGTCAAGAGATATGATTATGATGTATATTAAGGTGTATGGTTTTGTACATATATAAATACTCACAATCATACTATGTAAATTTAGCTTGACAAGGCCAAATATATATTGCAAACTTATGAAAAGTTTACCCTTTTGTATTTTCATTTATTCATTATCTTATGTTATCTTCAGTGATATGTAAAAGCAATGAGTACAGCAAAAAGCTTTTTTTGCAGAAAAAGATGGTGCATTTCTTTCCAATTGAAAGATTTTGTATTATGAACTTAATGACTCATGGAAAAATTAATATTGCTATTGTTGTGTTGTTATTTAGACGATCATTTATTGTATGGTTGTCTTCTTATTATTTTTTTTTATTATTGCAAAGAGTGTATTAATTCGAGAATCAACGGCAAGAGGATAGGGATCTGTTTTGTCAAATATTACAAAAAATTTAAGGTGCTTACTGTTATTTTTAAGATATTGCCTATTGTTTGTATTTCTTAATTGTCGGCATCGAAATGTAAACAAGTAAAACTGTGGGTTTTTTTTAAATTTGTAAATATATCTAGCTATATTTTAGATTTGGAATTTTTATGTATTACGTATTCGTGTAATCCTGTATTTCATATCATTTCCAAATAATAATAATAATAAAAAAACAATGATATAAAAGTACATGAAGAACATTAGAGACAATCAAACGCAGAGCAAAAAGAGAAAATGGGACTTTGATATCAAAATAAAATAAAATGAAACGATGTGTATATAACATACTACAGGAAGTACACCACTAATTAATGGCCCCATTGCTTTCTATGTTAAATTCCTCAATTGTGAGTGGTCACAGCTCTTTTATCTTAAGTTCAAATAAAGTGACAATCATTGCATGTCAAAGCAACACCTTCTGGTGTCCTGTACTGAAAAAATCAACATACCTTACATTGCATATAAGAAAGAACTGGTTCCCGGAACTTCAGATGTACCAAAACAGGTACTTCCGATCTGACAAAAAGGCAAAATGTACCCTCCTTTTTAAATTTCATGCCATTTTTTTATTATTCAAATTTATCAGTCAAAAATTGTTCTACAATGATCACCAGTCATGCAGCTTTCATTTGATACCAAAATTAATAAAATACTCTAAATATTTTGAAAGTTATGTCCATGCGTAGGAACTATTTTGTGTTAAATATGTACTACTTTCTGGTATGTGCTTTCTGGCCGGGCCCGAATTAGTGGTGTTACATCTACAGTACAGGCATAATGTAATGATGACACAAGATTATATCGCTTGTATATATATCATATATTTTCTGAATCAAATATTATTACAGTGAGTTGCTTATAGGTGTTACTGTAAAAGTTTACCTATAGATCAACCTGTTTTTAAAATTGACAACACAATAGGGACATTTAAATTGACCAGTTGGTATTGTTAGATTTAAATCTACCTTGATGCTACCTGTAAAGATTTTTATTCACCTAACCCAAAGTTTCAGCATGCTTTTTTCCTGAACTTTTTCTTACCTAGGATTATTCTATTAAAAAATTGATAGGGAAGAAAATAGTTTTGGTTTTCATTGAGAAGTTAATCAGAATTTATACTATGGATTTAGAAAAAAATCTAGTGAAGTAGTGAAAAATGAATAAAATTGGGAATTATTTAAAAACTTTGGAATTCTGGATGAGATGTCAAATATCAGTGTAAAAAAATAAATGAAATTGTTTATTCAAATATGATTTTGATGTTTCATAAAGTGAGTGAAATATTACGACTGGATTATTTAGGGTATTAAACACTGCTAGTAGTGGCTATGCAAACATTAAGATGAAATGTAGTGCATTTTAGGCCATGCAATTTTAAATAAACTGCAAGAAAATAACATATATGATATAGTCATTCTTGTTTGGCTTGATAACTCCTAATATTTTGAATGACAGTAAAATAAAAATCTCTCAATAGAATAATCCTAGGTAAGAAAAAGTTCATTAATTGTTATCCCACAAGGACGCGGTGTGTCAGTGTAAGATCACCCCGATTGCCGGAGACCAGAGGGTGATCCAACACTGACACACCAAGTCCGAGTGGGATAACTATTTTACATCCCAGCTGTTTTAGATTAGACGAAAAAACATTTACAATTTATAAATTCTAATTAAGAACGCCACACAACCATTATTATATACTTTATATATTACTATATGATATATACCCTTTATGACCCCGAACACGATGAGTAGATATCAAACAATACCAACTCGCCCCACTTTCCAATCGGCCCACACTATATCGCCTCTTTATAAAAAAAATCGCCCCACTCTTGTTTACCGACTCGCCCCACTTTTGAAAAAGTGTAAAATCAAATTGGACAATCAGTCTGACAACTCACTTATTAACGAAAAAGGTTTAAACCCCACGGAATAAAGGTCTGCCAACTCGCCCCACTTATAAAAAAAGATCTTGTTTCCTTTAAGTATGTTAAATTACTGGTAGTTCGTATCCAGTCGTCCTGGTGTAGAGGTATGTGGCTTGGCTTGATATGCTAAATGTCTTGAGTTCGAATCCCAGCATATACACTGGATTTTTTTCTACGTGAATTTTGATAGATAGTCTTTTCCGTATAATTAATTATAAGTTTTATAGTGGATTTGACGTTCCCGCCAAAATGTTAGAGAAAAAAGGAAAGCATGCATAACAAAGAAACTCAAACTGGGGTGATCTGGTAGGGGTGATCCGGCTCAGATCACCCCTGTTAGAACAAAGGAGATGGGATGTAAGGAAAAAAGCATGCTGAAACTTTGGGTTAGGTGAATAAAATTTTTTACAGGTAGCATCAAGGTAGATTTAAATCTAACAATACCAACTGGTCAATTTAAATGTCCCTATTGTATTGTCAATTTTAAAAACAGGTTGAGCTATAGGTAAACTTTTACAGTAACACCTATAAGCAACTCACTGTAGTTTTTCTTAGCGTATGGAATAATATATGCACTTAATGTTTTCCTATTGTAAGAGGTTAATTAACTAAAGGCAATTTAAAGAGGTTATAATGATTTAATATTACAAATGTAGAATGCATTCATTTCTAACTGTCAACAGTCTGAAATTAAGACAGTAGAAAAATAATATATAAAGTTCCAAAGTACTTTTGATCAATAACGATTACTGCAGCTAATCCAATTTTCCTTTTATGTTTGTTATAACAAGCAATCATCATACGTTGTATATTTTTTCATTTTAATTGCATATTTGTACATAATATTTGTTTGACACTTTTGCTATTTTTTTATAATTTTTTTTTAATAATTTTGTTTATTGAAAAGTTGTGATTATTTGTTTTAGTTATCCAGACCACTTTCGACAAGATGATTCATTTCATCCTGCAATTTTTTTGTCTTATTATACATATACAACTCAACAGATACTGCTATGAACATGAACAGCAGATTTTTTACGACGCCAATCATCGAGCTCAAAACTTTAATGTCTGCATGTGTAACACAAAATTAACCATGTGAATTTCAGCCTGTGAATGTGAACGTCTAGTTCAGTTCAAAATTCTGAAGCGAAGGACAACTCGTACACTTTCGTTTCAAATCGGACAATGTTTTGTTATTCATTTTTATTGTAGAAATTATATGTTATGTTAGAATAGATAATTATTTACTTTGAGCGATGTATTATTGTTGACCTTTGGAGATTTTTTTCTGCGAACCCGTCTTCAACTGAATGTGTGATTTGATATTACTAAATTGCCCAGGGAAAATGCAAAAATGGTTTTTTTCTGTATTTCAAAGCTCAAACAATATACAGAATTAATTGGAGGATAAAGACAATTACTGCTTAACTGTCTTTTAATATCAGTTGTATTTGTACTCGCCTCAAAACGGGAGTAATTGCCTCCCTTAAGCTCGCATTACACTTGCTTCTCAGCCTCGTACAAATACAGCTGATATTTAAAGATATTAAACAGTTATTACCGTGGTATTCTTTGTAAAGCTGGTTTATCTTTAAACTTTTGAAACACTCCTTATTTAAAATAAATTCCTTGGAGGATTTCAACAGAATGATTCACTGATTTCTACAATGGAACTGTACAAAAATTATCAAATTTATTTCAACTATTTTTTTTTCTCGAATCACTGCATTTTAAAACATGCAGTTCAGAAATCGTCTGGATGTGATGGCCACTTAAAATAGAAATAGGACTATACGAGAATGAACCAAAAAAAAAACAAACGAAAGATCTTGTTCTATGTGTAAAAATGAAGTTGAAGATGAAAAACATGTATTTATTGTATGTCCTTTATATGTAGACTTTCGACATATATTGTATAGTGAAGCAGTAAAACATTATGATCAATTGTATAACTTGCCTATTGACGAAAAGTTTTTTTTTTATTCAGAAATGAAGAATTAAGTCAGGTAGTTGCAAAAACCTGCTTATGTATTTCATGTAGAGGAACAAATTTCTTGTTTGTATATGCCAAAACCTGCTAATATATTTCATGTAGAAGAACAAATTTCTTGTTTGTATATGCCAAAACCTGCTAATATATTTCATGTAGAAGAACAAATTTCTTGTTTGTATATGCCAAAACCTGCTAATATATTTCATGTAGAAGAACAAATTTCTTGTTTGTACATGCCAAAACCTGCTAATATATTTCATATAGAGGAACAAATTTCTTGTTTGTACATGCCAAAACCTGCTAATATATTTCATATAGAGGAACAAATTTCTTGTTTGTACATGCCAAAACCTGCTAATATATTTCATATAGAGGAACAAATTTCTTGTTTGTATATAGCTGATGATGTATTTTACATCTTAGATATATGTAGTTTTAAAATTATGTAAAATATTGTATATATATATAAAGTCTCTCGTAATTCTTAATAAAATGGCACTTGTATATGTTTTAGTATCTAAGCGAATGGTATTTTACTGTTAGTTTTAATATACTTAATATTATAATAACTTTATATATGTTTTCCAATATTTAATGTTATACGCAATGTTTAAGATATATATTGGAATGTATTATGTTATACAAGTGGTGAGACTTTAATACAATATTGAATCTGAATCTGGGTATATTATATCTTATCTTTATTTTGTACTTAAGTTTTCGTGCCGCGTTTTTTTGTCTTTTGTTTTTCTGGCTTTTTTTTACTGTCTTTTATTCAATTTAATCGGGATATATAACAATGCATGATCCAATGTCATTTTAATCTTAAAGAAAGATTATCATTATCTTACATAACTTGTAAAATATGTTGTGTATGATTTTTTGTATAACTCAGTAAACAAACATTTAGATTTAGTTGCAAACATCAGTAACTTTGCATGTATTACGTGTCGATACAATACAAACCTTTTTTCAAACATATTATGATACATTATCCAGGCATCATATCTAGTAATATTTTAATTTTTATGGTACCCTTAAGACAAAATCGCAACAGTTTGAATTGTTTATTTGCAAACGTTTTCTTAATGACGTAAGCACGTGTATTATTTTGCCAATCATTTATTTTGCTTTATTACATAGTATATTAGTATAGCGTAAATATAAGTGTTGGATCCAGGATTTTCAAAGGTAGAAGGGCGTAGTTTTACAAAAGAAAAGATTGTTTTATCAATTTTTAAAGCCCAGTTGTCACTATCACCGTTAAAAATTGGTACTTACATTGTAGCAATAATTATAAAATCATCTATTTACTTTTGTATGATTTTTTTTCAAATCTTTTCCTGTATGACTACGTAAATAGGTTTTACACTCTAAATTGGTAATTAAGAAATGTTCAAAATATAGTTAATAAGTAATTGTTTCATTGATATTTTTAAAGACAGTGCAAATTTTAAAATCAGTTAACAAATCGACTGGATATGATGGTTATACTAATGTCATGTTTTACTTTAGTTTTATTGACGAGTGTTGTGGTCTTTTGTATTTAAGATATTTTTGTCTTTATTTAATTTAATAAAATGTTGTATAGTAAAAACTGATTGCCAGGAAATAAGTCAGTGATATCTCAGCCTTCTTTTAATCTCAATTGTAATCTTATCTGTGGGATATATAACAATATAAATATAAGAATGTGGTATGATTGCCAATAAGACCAATATCCCCAAAAGCTATACTGGTGTGGATGTAAGCAATCATAGGCAACCAGTTTCAGTAGGGACACTCAATTTTAAAATTAGAAGTTGCGTTATGAAAACCACATTTGTATATTTCACTTACTATAAAGTGTTCAACCATGAGAAATTAAAAAAAACATATTGTATGGAGGACGTCAAGTTGGTTACCTATTCCCTATTCCCTATTCGTTACCTATTCCCTATTCGTTACCTATTCCCTATTCCCTATTCGTTACCTATTCGTTACCTATTCCCTATTCCCTATTCGTTACCTATTCGTTACCTATTCGTTACCTATTCCCTATTCCCTATTCGTTACCTATTCGTTACTTATTCCCTATTCCCTATCGTAACCTATTCGTTACTTATTCGATTTTTAATATCCTTCCCCCTTTTTAATTAAGTCTCCCAAACAAAGTTTGGAGACTTATTGTTTTTGCTCAGTTCTTATTATTTTTATTATTCTTCTTCTTCCTCTTCTTCCTCTTCTTCTTCCGCCACTTTAAAAATGAACTTGTCCGCAGCATTTCTCCAAAACTACTTGTCAGATTTACTTAGGGTTTCATAAAATGTTAGACTAATATGTCAAGGTGAGCTATCAATCGTTCATTTGTGCATTGGGGTCTATTAAGGGGGGTTTTTTTTGGGGGGGGGGGGGCAGAAAGAAGGGAGGGGTTTACTATAGAACCCTATGGGATTTTATTTTCTAAAATTTTCAAATGAATATAACTTGAAAACTGTAATTGATAGATACATGCAGTCTTCAGAAATGATTAAAGGACAATAAAAAAAAATCACATGAAATATAGGGGAGTCCCTGGGGGTCATCCCTACCCCCTTCAATTCGAGAATATGCTTTTTACTTGTAAACGGTCCAGATCCCCACCCCTAAACCTATATATTCTTGAATAGGACGATAAAACAAATCAAATGAAATTAAATGGAAGTCCCCGGGGGTCATCCCTACCCCGTTCAATTTTAGAATGTGCTATTATCTTGTAAACGGTCCAGATCCCCACCCCTAAACCATATATATTCTTCAGGGGACAATAAAACTAATCAAATGAAATTAAATGGAAGTTCCTGGGGGTCACCCCACCCCGTTCAATTTGAGAATTTACTATTATCTTGTAAATGGTCCAGATCCCCACCCTTAAACCATATATTTACTTGTAGGGGACAATAAAACAAATGAAATGAAATAAAAGGAAAGTCCCTAGGGGGTCACCCCACCCCCTCTTGTTTGAAAACTTATAAACGGTCAACATCCCGACCCCTAAACTATATATATTCTTGTAAGGGACAATAAAACTAATCAAATGATATTAAAAGCAAGTTCCTGGGGGTCACCCCCACCCCGTTCAATTTGAGAATGTACTATTATCTTGTAAATGGTCCAGATCCCCACCCCTAAACCATATATATTCTTGTAGGGGACAATAAAACAAATGAAATGAAATAAAAGGAAAGTCCCTAGGGGGTCAGCCCACCCCCTCTTGTTTGAAAACTTGTAAACGGTCAACATCCCCACCCCTAAACCATATATATTCTTGTAGGGGACAATAAAACAAATAAAATGAAATGTAGGTAAAGTTCCTGGGGGTCACCACCACCCCCTCCTGTTTGAATACTTGTAAATGGTGGAGATCCCCACCAGTAAGCCATATATATTCTTGTATGGGACAAAAAATCAAATCAAATGAACATGGGACCATATGGATTGCGAGTTATGGGAGCTTTTTTTGGGAGACTTCGTAACAGCATCCTGTTACAATTACTTCTTGTTGTTTATACTCTTATATCTGGTAATAGGTCTAAATTTATTGAGGTAAAATGATCTTTTTATGTCCTATTTATATGTGTTTGTGCTCAACCGATCCGTTTACTTTATGTTCGATACTCATTTGTTCCTTATTTGAATTTTATACGTTCTACCTTTTAACTGCTTTATGTCCGTATGTTTGAAGATGGATCTTAGTTCGAAGGGATGAAATCACCGTGTTAGCGCTTGCATAAAAAAAAGATGTGGTATGATTGCCAATGAGACAACAACCCACAATAGATCAAAATGACACAGAAACTATCAACTATAGGTCAATGTACGGCCTTCAACAATGAGCATAGCCCAAACCGTGTAGTCACCTATAAAAGGCCCAGATATGACAATTTCAAACAATTCAAACAACAAAACTAACGGCCGTATTATAATACAAAAAAATTAACGGAAAACAAATATGTAACACAAAAAAAAAACGATAACTACTTAATTTCAGGCTCTTGTCTAGGGACAGGCACATACTAACATAATGTGGTGGGGTTAAATATGTTAGTAGGGTGTACATCGTTTCGGAGCATGCTATTACCTTGTTTAATTCGTTCCATCACTCGCTTATAATTCGCTTATAATACGTGTATCATACGTTGCACCTTTTAAAACATGATTTTCCATTGTTTTGTTGTCTCTGGTGGTAGATTTGGGTTATTAGAGGTGATATAACTATATAAGCGCATATGTACCCGTTCCAGCGCTCGGATAATACCCTGTTAAATATTCGTTACTTATTCGTTACCTATTCACTTATAATACGTTTGTTGTACGTTGCACCTTTTAGAAAAGGATTTTCAATTGTGTTCATATCTCTGGCGGTAATAATGTGTTCTTATAGATGAAATATCCCTATTAGCGCGTATGTACCCGTTCCAGCGCTCGGATAATACCCTGTTACTTGTTCGTTCCTTATTCGCTTTTAATGCGCGGGGTAAGTATACGTTGCACCTTGAAATAAATCGTTTTTTAATTGTGTTCATGTCGCTGGTGGTAACAATGTGTTCTTAGAGAAGAAATGACCCTATTAGAGCGCATTTACCCGTTCGAGCGCTCGGTTAATACCCTGTTACCTATTCGTTACCTATTCACTTATAATACGTTTGTTGTACGTTGCACCTTTTAGAAAAGGATTTTCACTTGTGTTCATGTCTCTGGTGGTAACAATGTGTAATTAGAGATGAAATGACCCTATTAGCGTGCATGTACCCGTTCCAGCTCTCGATTAATACCCTGTTACCTTTTCGTTACCTATTCGTTACCTATTCACTTATAATACGTTTGTTGTACGTTGCACCTTTTAGAAAAGGATTTTCAATTGTGTCCATGTCTCTGGTGGTACCAATGTGTTCTTGAAGATGAAATGACCCTATTAGCGCGCATGTACCCGTTCCAGCGCACGGTTAATACCCTGTTACATATTCGTTACCTATTCACTTATAATACGTTTGTTGTACGTTGCACCTTTTAGAAAAGGATTTTCAATTGTGTTCATGTCTCTGGTGGTAACAATGTGTTCTTAGAGATGAAATGACCCTATTAGCGCATATGTACCCGTTCCACCGCTCGGTTAATACCCTGTTACCTATTCGTTACCTATTCGTTACTTATTCGCTTATAATACGTTTGTTGTACTTTGCACCTTTTAGAAAAGGATTTTCAATTGTGTCCATGTCTCTGGTGGTAACAATGTGTTCTAAGAGATGAAATGACCCTATTAGCGCGCATGTACCCGTTCCAGCGCTCGGTTAATACCCTGTTACCTATTCGTTACCTATTCGTTACTTATTCGCTTATAATACGTTTGTTGTACTTTGCACCTTTTAGAAAAGGATTTTCAATTGTGTCCATGTCTCTGGTGGTAACAATGTGTTCTAAGAGATGAAATGACCCTATTAGCGCGCATGTACCCGTTCCAGCGCTCGGTTAATACCCTGTTACCTATTCGTTACCTATTCGTTACTTATTCGCTTATAATACGTTTGTTGTACGTTGCACCTTTTAGAAAAAGATTTTCATTTGTGTTCATGTCTCTGGTGGAAACAATGTGTTCTTAGAGATGAAGAAACCCTTTTAGCGCGTATGTAACCGTTCCAGCGCTCGGCTAATACCTTGTTACCTATTTGTTAGGTTACCGACAGTTACCACCAGAGGCACAAAAATATTTCTTTTTAAAGTGCAACGCATTACACACGTTTTAAAAGCGAATAAGGAACGAATAAGTAACAGGGTATCACTGAGCGGTGAAATGGGTACATATGCGCTAATAGGGTTTTTTTTCAACTCAGATCAGAGAACACATAATTACCACCAGAGACGTGAAAGCAATCGATAATCGATTTATTTCATGGTGCAACGTATACCACGCGTATTTAAAGCTAATAAGGAACGAATAAGTAATTGGGTATCAGTCTAGCGCTGAAACGGGTACATATGTTCTATTAGGGTTATTTCACCTCTAAAAACCGACAGTTACCACCAAAGACACAAACATATTTTTTATTTAAAGAGCAACTCATAACACACGTTTTATTTTTTAATTTAAATATATTTATTTATAGTGGATTGGGAAACAAGTTTTGCAACTTATATTTACCCCTTTCCACTTTTCGGGTGCGAGTGCTGCCTCTAAGAACACATTGTTAACACCAGAGACATGAACACAATTGAAAATCCTTTTCTAAAAGGTGCAACGTACAACAAACGTATTATAAGTGAATAGGTAACGAATAGGTAACGAATAGGTAACGAATAGGTCACAGGGTATTAACCGAGCGCTGGAACGGGTACATGAGCGCTAATAGGGTCATTTCATCTCTAAGAACACATTATTGCCACCAGAGACATGGACACAATTGAAAATCCTTTTCTAAAAGGTGCAACGTACATCAAACGTATTATAAGTGAATAGGTAACGAATAGGTAACAGGGTATTAACCGAGCGCTGGAACGGGTACATGCACGCTAATAGGGTCATTTCATCTCTAATTACACATTGTTACCACCAGAGACATGAACACAAGTAAAAATCCTTTTCTAAAAAGTGCAACGTACAACAAACGTATATAAAGCGAATAAGTAACGAATAGGTAACGAATAGGTAACAGGGTATTAACCGAGCGCTGGAACGGGTACATATGCGCTAATAGGGTAATTTCATCTCTAAGAACACATTGTTACCACCAGAGACATGAACACAATTGAAAATCCTTTTCTAAAAGGTGCAACGTACAACAAACGTATTATAAGTGAATAGGTAACGAATAGGTAACGAATAGGTAACAGGTAATAACCGAGCGCTGGAACGGGTACATGCACGCTAATAGGGTCATTTCATCTGAAATTACACATTGTTACCACCAGAGACATGAACACAAGTGAAAATCCTTTTCTAAAAGGTGCAACGTACAACAAACGTATTTAAAGCGAATAAGTAACGAATAGGTAACAGGGTATTAACCGAGCGCTGGAACGGGTACATGCGCTCTAATAGGGTCATTTCGTCTCTAAGAACACATTGTTACCACCAGAGACATGAACACAATTAAAAAACGATTTATTTCAAGGTGCAACGTATACTTACCCCGCGCATTAAAAGCGAATAAGGAACGAATAAGTAACAGGGTATTATCCGAGCGCTGGAACGGGTACATGCACGCTAATAGGGTCATTTCATCTCTAATTACACATTGTTACCTCTAAGACATGAACACAAGTGGAAATCCTTTTCTAAAAGGTGCAACGTACAACAAACGTATTATAAGTGAATAGGTAATGAATAGGTAACTAATAGGTAACAGGGTATTAACCGAGCGGTGGAATGGGTACATGCGCGCTAATAAGGTCATTTCATCTCTAAGAACACATTGTTACCACCAGAGACGTGGACACAATTGAAAATCCTTTTCTAAAAGGTGCAACGTACATTAAAAGTATTATTAGTGAATAGGTAACAAATAGGTAACGAATAGGTAACAGGGTATTAACCGAGCGCTGGAACGGGTACATGCACGCTTATAGGGTCATTTCATCTCTAATTAAACATTGTTACCACCAGAGACATGAACACAAGTAAAAATCCTTTTCTAAAAAGTGCAACGTACAACAAACGTATATAAAGCGAATAAGTAACGAATAGGTAACGAATAGGTAACAGGGTATTAACCGAGCGCTGGAACGGGTACATATGCGTTAATAGGGTAATTTCATCTCTAAGAACACATTGTTACCACCAGAGACATGAACACAATTAAAAAACGATTTATTTCAAGGTGCAACGTATACTTACCCCGCGCATTAAAAGCGAATAAGGAACGAATAAGTAACAGGGTATTATCCGAGCGCTGGAACGGGTACATGCACGCTAATAGGGTCATTTCATCTCTAATTACACATTGTTACTACCAGAGACATGAACACAAGTAAAAATCTTTTTTAAAAAGTGCAACGTACAACAAACGTATATAAAGCAAATAAGTAACGAATAGGTAACGAATAGGTAACGGGGTATTAACCGAGCGCTGGAACGGGTACATATGCGCTAATAGGGTCATTTCATCTCTAAGAACACATTGTTACCACCAGAGACATGAACACAATTGAAAATCCTTTTCTAAAAGGTGCAACGTACAACAAACGTATTATAAGTGAATAGGTAACGAATAGGTAACAGGGTATTAACCGAGCGCTGGAACGGGTACATGCGCGCTAATAGTGTCATTTCATCTCTAAGAACACATTGTTACCACCAGAGACATGGACACAATTGAAAATCCTTTTCTAAAAGGTGCAACGTACAACAAACGTATTATAAGTGAATAGGTAACGAATAGGTAACAGGGTAATAACCGAGCGCTGGAACGGGTACATGCACGCTAATAGGGTCATTTCATCTCTGATTACACATTGTTACCACCAGAGACATGAACACAAGTGGAAATACTTTTCTAAAAGGTGCAACGTACAACAAACGTATTATAAGTGAATAGGTAACGAATAGGTAACGGGGTATTAACCGAGCGCTGGAACGGGTACATGCGCTCTAATAGGGTCATTTCTTCTCTAAGAACACATTGTTACCACCAGAGACATGAACACAATTAAAAACGATTTATTTCAAGGTGCAACGTATACTTACCCCGCGCATTAAAAGCGAATAAGGAACGAAGAAGTAACAGGGTATTATCCGAGCGCTGGAACGGGTACATGCACGCTAATAGGGTCATTTCATCTCTAATTACACATTGTTACCTCCAGAGACATGAACACAAGTGGAAATCCTTTTCTAAAAGATGCAACGTACAACAAATGTATTATAAGTGAATAGGTAACGAATAGGTAACGAATAGGTAACAGGGTATTAACCGAGCGCTGGAACGGGTACATATGCGCTAATAGGGTAATTTCATCTCTAAGAACACATTGTTACCACCAGAGACATGAACACAATTGAAAATCCTTTTCTAAAAGGTGCAACGTACATCAAACGTATTATAAGTGAATAGGTAACGAATAGGTAACAGGGTATTAACCGAGCGCTGGAACGGGTACATGCACGCTAATAGGGTCATTTCATCTCTAATTACACATTGTTACCACCAGAGACATGAACACAAGTAAAAATCCTTTTCTAAAAAGTGCAACGTACAACAAACGTATATAAAGCGAATAAGTAACGAATAGGTAACAGGGTATTAACCGAGCGCTGGAACGGGTACATATGCGCTAATAGGGTAATTTCATCTCTAAGAACACATTGTTACCACCAGAGACATGAACACAATTGAAAATCCTTTTCTAAAAGGTGCAACGTACAACAAACGTATTATAAGTGAATAGGTAACGAATAGGTAACAGGTAATAACCGAGCGCTGGAACGGGTACATGCACGCTAATAGGGTCATTTCATCTGAAATTACACATTGTTACCACCAGAGACATGAACACAAGTGAAAATCCTTTTCTAAAAGGTGCAACGTACAACAAACGTATTTAAAGCGAATAAGTAACGAATAGGTAACGAATAGGTAACAGGGTATTAACCGAGCGCTGGAACGGGTACATGCGCTCTAATAGGGTCATTTCGTCTCTAAGAACACATTGTTACCACCAGAGACATGAACACAATTAAAAAACGATTTATTTCAAGGTGCAACGTATACTTACCCCGCGCATTAAAAGCGAATAAGGAACGAATAAGTAACAGGGTATTATCCGAGCGCTGGAACGGGTACATGCACGCTAATAGGGTCATTTCATCTCTAATTACACATTGTTACCTCTAAGACATGAACACAAGTGGAAATCCTTTTCTAAATGGTGCAACGTACAACAAACGTATTATAAGTGAATAGGTAATGAATAGGTAACTAATAGGTAACAGGGTATTAACCGAGCGGTGGAATGGGTACATGCGCGCTAATAGGGTCATTTCATCTCTAAGAACACATTGTTACCACCAGAGACGTGGACACAATTGAAAATCCTTTTCTAAAAGGTGCAACGTACATTAAAGGTATTATTAGTGAATAGGTAACAAATAGGTAACGAATAGGTAACAGGGTATTAACCGAGCGCTGGAACGGGTACATGCACGCTTATAGGGTCATTTCATCTCTAATTAAACATTGTTACCACCAGAGACATGAACACAAGTAAAACTCCTTTTCTAAAAAGTGCAACGTACAACAAACGTATATAAAGCGAATAAGTAACGAATAGGTAACGAACAGGTAACAGGGTATTAACCGAGCGCTGGAACGGGTACATATGCGTTAATAGGGTAATTTCATCTCTAAGAACACATTGTTACCACCAGAGACATGAACACAATTAAAAAACGATTTATTTCAAGGTGCAACGTATACTTACCCCGCGCATTAAAAGCGAATAAGGAACGAATAAGTAACAGGGTATTATCCGAGCGCTGGAACGGGTACATGCACGCTAATAGGGTCATTTCATCTCTAATTACACATTGTTACTACCAGAGACATGAACACAAGTAAAAATCTTTTTTAAAAAGTGCAACGTACAACAAACGTATATAAAGCGAATAAGTAACGAATAGGTAACGAATAGGTAACGAATAGGTAACGGGGTATTAACCGAGCGCTGGAACGGGTACATATGCGCTAATAGGGTCATTTCATCTCTAAGAACACATTGTTACCACCAGAGACATGAACACAATTGAAAATCCTTTTCTAAAAGGTGCAACGTACAACAAACGTATTATAAGTGAATAGGTAACGAATAGGTAACGAATAGGTAACAGGGTATTAACCGAGCGCTGGAACGGGTACATGCGCGCTAATAGTGTCATTTCATCTCTAAGAACACATTGTTACCACCAGAGACATGGACACAATTGAAAATCCTTTTCTAAAAGGTGCAACGTACAACAAACGTATTATAAGTGAATAGGTAACGAATAGGTAACAGGGTAATAACCGAGCGCTGGAACGGGTACATGCACGCTAATAGGGTCATTTCATCTCTGATTACACATTGTTACCACCAGAGACATGAACACAAGTGGAAATACTTTTCTAAAAGGTGCAACGTACAACAAACGTATTATAAGTGAATAGGTAACGAATAGGTAACGAATAGGTAACGGGGTATTAACCGAGCGCTGGAACGGGTACATGCGCTCTAATAGGGTCATTTCTTCTCTAAGAACACATTGTTACCACTAGAGACATGAACACAATTAAAAACGATTTATTTCAAGGTGCAACGTATACTTACCCCGCGCATTAAAAGCGAATAAGGAACGAAGAAGTAACAGGGTATTATCCGAACGCTGGAACGGGTACATGCACGCTAATAGGGTCATTTCATCTCTAATTACACATTGTTACCTCCAGAGACATGAACACAAGTGGAAATCCTTTTCTAAAAGGTGCAACGTACAACAAATGTATTATAAGTGAATAGGTAACGAATAGGTAACGAATAGGTAACAGGGTATTAACCGAGCGCTGGAACGGGTACATGCGCGCTAATAGGGTCATTTCATCTCTAAGAACACAGTGTTACCACCAGAGATATGAACACAATTGAAAATCCTTTTCTAAAAGGTGCAACGTACAACAAACGTATTATAAGTGAATAGGTAACGAATAGGTAACAGGGTATTAACCGAGCGCTGGAACGGGTAAATGCGCTCTAATAGGGTCATTTCTTCTCTAAGAACACATTGTTACCACCAGAGACATGAACACAATTAAAAAACGATTTATTTCAAGGTGCAACGTATACTTACCCCGCGCATTAAAAGCGAATAAGGAACGAATAGGTAACGGGGTATTAACCGAGCGCTGGAACGGGTACATATGCGCTAATAGGGTCATTTCATCTCTAAGAACACATTGTTACCACCAGAGACATGAACACAATTGAAAATCCTTTTCTAAAAGGTGCAACGTACAACAAACGTATTATAAGTGAATAGGTAACGAATAGGTAACGAATAGGTAACAGGGTATTAACCGAGCGCTGGAACGGGTACATGCGCGCTAATAGTGTCATTTCATCTCTAAGAACACATTGTTACCACCAGAGACATGGACACAATTGAAAATCCTTTTCTAAAAGGTGCAACGTACAACAAACGTATTATAAGTGAATAGGTAACGAATAGGTAACAGGGTAATAACCGAGCGCTGGAACGGGTACATGCACGCTAATAGGGTCATTTCATCTCTGATTACACATTGTTACCACCAGAGACATGAACACAAGTGGAAATACTTTTCTAAAAGGTGCAACGTACAACAAACGTATTATAAGTGAATAGGTAACGAATAGGTAACGAATAGGTAACGGGGTATTAACCGAGCGCTGGAACGGGTACATGCGCTCTAATAGGGTCATTTCTTCTCTAAGAACACATTGTTACCACTAGAGACATGAACACAATTAAAAACGATTTATTTCAAGGTGCAACGTATACTTACCCCGCGCATTAAAAGCGAATAAGGAACGAAGAAGTAACAGGGTATTATCCGAACGCTGGAACGGGTACATGCACGCTAATAGGGTCATTTCATCTCTAATTACACATTGTTACCTCCAGAGACATGAACACAAGTGGAAATCCTTTTCTAAAAGGTGCAACGTACAACAAATGTATTATAAGTGAATAGGTAACGAATAGGTAACGAATAGGTAACAGGGTATTAACCGAGCGCTGGAACGGGTACATGCGCGCTAATAGGGTCATTTCATCTCTAAGAACACAGTGTTACCACCAGAGATATGAACACAATTGAAAATCCTTTTCTAAAAGGTGCAACGTACAACAAACGTATTATAAGTGAATAGGTAACGAATAGGTAACAGGGTATTAACCGAGCGCTGGAACGGGTAAATGCGCTCTAATAGGGTCATTTCTTCTCTAAGAACACATTGTTACCACCAGAGACATGAACACAATTAAAAAACGATTTATTTCAAGGTGCAACGTATACTTACCCCGCGCATTAAAAGCGAATAAGGAACGAATAAGTAACAGGGTATTATCCGAGCGCTGGAACGGGTACATGCATGCTAATAGGGTCATTTCATCTCTAATTACACATTGTTACCACCAGAGACATGAACACAAGTGAAAATCCCTTTCTAAAAGGTGCAACGTACAACAAACGTATTATAAGTGAATAGGTAACGAATAGGTAACGAATAGGTAACAGGGTATTAACCGAGCGCTGGAACGGGTACATGCGCTCTAATAGGGTCATTTCTTCTCTAAGAACACATTGTTACCACCAGAGACATGAACACAATTAAAAAACGATTTATTTCAAGGTGCAACGTATACTTACCCCGCGCATTAAAAGCGAATAAGGAACGAACAAGTAACAGGGTATTATCCGAGCGCTGGAACGGGTACATATGCGCTTATAGAGTTATATCACCTCTAAGAACCCAAATCTACCACCAGAGACAACAAAACAATTGAAAATCATGTTTTAAAAGGTGCAACGTATGATACACGTATTATAAGCGAATTATAAGCGAGTGATGGAACGAATTAAACAAGGTAATAGCATGCTCCGAAACGATGTACACCCTGCTAACATGTTTAACCCCACCACATTATGTTAGTATGTGCCTGTCCCTAGACAAGAGCCTGAAATTAAGTAGTTATCGTTTGTTTTTGTGTTACATATTTGTTTTCCGTTATTTTTTTGTATATGAAATACGGCCGTTAGTTTTGTTGTTTGAATTGTTTGAAATTGTCATATCTGGGCCTTTTATAGGTGACTACACGGTTTGGGCTATGCTCATTGTTGAAGGCCGTACATTGACCTATAGTTGATAGTTTCTGTGTCATTTTGGTCTATTGTGGGTTGTTGTCTCATTGGGAATTATACCACATCTTTTTTTTTTATGCAAGCGCTAACACGATGATTTCATCCCTTCGAACCAAGATCCATCTTCAAACATACGGACATAAAGCAGTTAAAAGGTAGAACGTATAAAATTCAAATAAGGAACAAATGAGTATCGAACATAAAGTAAAAGGATCGGTTGAGCACAAACACATATAAATAGGTCATAAAAAGATCATTTTACCTCAACAAATTTAGAACTAGTACCAGATATAAGAGTATAAACAACAAGAAGTAATTGTAACAGGATGCTGTTACGAAGTCTCCCAAACAAAGCTCCCATAACTCGCAATTCATATGGTTCCATGTTCATTTGATTTGATTTTTTGTCCCATACAAGAATATATATGGCTTACTGGTGGGGATCTCCACCATTTACAAGTATTCAAACAGGAGGGGGTGGTGGTGACCCCCAGGGACTTTACCTACATTTCATTGTATTTGTTTTATTGTCCCCTACAAGAATATATATGGTTTAGGGGTGGAGATGTTGACCTTTTACAAGTTTTTAAACAAGAGGGGGTGGGATGACCCCCTCAGGACTTCCCTTTTATCTCATTTTATTTGTTTTATTGTCCCCTACAAGAACATATATGGTTTAGGGGTGGGGATATGGACCATTTACAAGATAATAGTACATTCTCAAATTGAACGGGGTGGGGGTGACCCCAAGGAACTTCCATTTAATTTCATTTGATTAGTTTTATTGTCTCTTACAAGAATATATATAGTTTAGGGGTGGGGATGTTGACCGTTTACAAGTTTTCAAACAAGAGGGGGTGGGCTGACCCCCTAGGGACTTTCCTTTTATTTCATTTCATTTGTTTTATTGTCCCCTACAAGAATATATATGGTTTAGGGGTGGGGATCTGGACCATTTACAAGATAATAGTACATTCTCAAATTGAGCGGGGTGGGGGTGACCCCCAGGAACTTCCATTTAATTTCATTTGATTAGTTTTATTGTCCCTTACAAGAATATATATAGTTTAGGGGTGGGGATGTTGACCGTTTATAAGTTTTCAAACAAGAGGGGGTGGGTGACCCCCTAGGGACTTTCCTTTTATTTTATTTCATTTGTTTTATTGTCCCCTACAAGTAAATATATGGTTTAGGGGTGGGGATCTGGACCATTTACAAGATAATAGTACATTCTCAAATTTAACGGGGTGGGGGTGACCCCCAGGAACTTGCATTTAATTTCATTTGATTAGTTTTATTGTCCCCTACAAGAATATATATGGTTTAGGGGTGGGGATCTGGACCGTTTACAAGATAATAGCACATTCTAAAATTGAACGGGGTGGGAATAACCCCCGGGGACTTCCATTTAATTTCATTTGATTTGTTTTATCGGCCTATTCAAGAACATATATGGTTTAGGGGTGGGGATCTGGACCGTTTACAAGATAATAGTACATTCTCAAATTGAACGGGGTGGGGGTGACCTCCAGGAACTTTTATTTAATTTCATTTGATTAGTTTTATTGGCCCATACAAGAATATATATGGTTTAGGGGTGGGGATCTGGACCGTTTACAAGTTAAAAGCATATTCTCGAATTGAAGGGGGTAGGGATGACCCCCCAGGGACTCCCCTATATTTCATGTGATTTGTTTTATTGTCCTTTAATCATTTCTGAAGACTGCATGTATCTATCACTTACAGTTTTCAAGTTATATTCATTTGAAAATTTTAGAAAATAAAATCCCATAGGGTTCTATAGTAAACCCCTCCCTTATTTCTGCCCCCCCCCCCAAATACCCCTTTATAGACCCCAATGCACAAATAAGCGATTGATGGCTCACCTAGACATATTAGTCTAACATTTTATGAAACCCTAAGTAAATTTGACAAGTAGTTTTGGAGAAATGCTGCGGACAAGTTCATTTTTAAAGTGGCGGAAGAAGAAGAGGAAGAAGAGGAAGAAGAAGAATAATAATTAATTAAAAAGGGGGAAGGATATTAAAAATCGAATAAGTAACGAATAGGTAACGATAGGGAATAGGGAATATGTAACGAATAGGTAACGAATAGGGAATAGGGAATAGGTAACGAATAGGTAACGAATAGGGAATAGGGAATAGGTAACGAATAGGTAACGAATAGGGAATAGGGAATAGGTAACGAATAGGTAACGAATAGGGAATAGGGAATAGGTAACGAATAGGTAACGAATAGGGAATAGGTAACCAACGTGACGTCCATATTGTATGGTCAGCTAAAACAGACTTGTTTTCCTTTAAAAAAAAACTTGCGATAAGCTATAGTCTATGGCAAGCAGTTTTACTATTTATTTTAACTTCAAGCTATCTAATAAACTTTATAAGATATCTCATATAGTTTATAAGATATCTTATAAAAACTGGATTATATAAGATATCTTATATATTATATGAGAAATCTTATAAATAATTTTTATATAAGATATCTTATAAAACATATAAGATATCTTATAAAACATAAGATATCTTATAAAACATATAAGATATCTCATATAATATATAAGATATCTCATATATTATATAAGATATCTTATAAAGAAAATTATATGAGATATCTTATAAATTATATGAGATATCTTATAAATTATATGAGATATCTTATAAATTATATTAGATATCTTATAAACTATATAAGATATCTTATAAAGATATAATTTATAAGATATCTCGTATAATTTTCTTTATAAAATACCTTATATACTTTATAAGATATCTTCTAAATTTTATAAGATATCTTATAAAGTATATAAGATATCTTATAAAGTATATAAGATATCTTATAAAGTATATAAGATATCTTATAAAGTTTATAAGATATCTTATAAAAACTGGATTATATGTTAATAAGAGGTAACATGTATCCTGATTATAGCCATTGTTTCCACTTTTATTTGATATGCTTGTAAGTTGTAACTAATATTACATATTTTGTGGATGAAAATAAAATGTAGTATTATATAACTTTGTTGGACTTTTTTTTTATGAATGATGACGAGGACTATCTCCCTTTGAAATCTGCTTCACAGTAGGTCAAAATGTGACCCCCACACAAAAAAACCAGAAACATCCAGCAGACAACAATCCACCAGAATAAAGAAAGAACATATTAGCATAAGAAATGTCATCCTACAAACCAATAGAGCAATTCCACGGCCTACACTCAATATAGATTAACCGACCAATCTCTCGGTTAGCCGAGTGTCGGTCGTGAATTCGGTTGAACTTCATAGGTTTATTCCTTGAATGCCAAAGTTCAACTTTTATTAGTTTGAACTTATTGTATTTAGCTAGAATTTCTTTAATATTTCTGATGTGTCTTATGTTAATAAACATTTCCATTCAAAAACATTTATTTTCAATATAAAGTAAAAAAAAGTTTTAAATAAACTCATCATAGATACCAGGATTAAATTTTGTTTTTATACTTTCTTTATTTCTTTAAAATTCATAATAGCTATATCCCCAAAATCTACTATTTATCAAAAAGTCATAAAATGTTGCAATTTATGACATGTTCTCTAATTATTTTTACATTTTAAAAATACTTATAAAATCATTTAAATAGTTATAAAAACACCTATTGTTATTATATAAACATTTATCATATGTTTAGTAGTAAATACACTAGTTTTGCATATGTGATAAATAGCCTGTTGTTTAATCCATATCGCGCAACTTTGATGCGCACCCTTTATCGCATACCCTTTATCACACCCCTACCCTTTATCGCATACCCTTTATCACACCCCTACCCTTTATCACACCCCTACTTTTTTTTTTTTTTTCTTTTTTTTTACATAAAGTCAGTTTTGTTGGTTTTTTTTGCTTAAGAAAAATTTTCCTCAAAATAGGTAAATTTTTTGAATGACGTCATTGTTTGGTATGTGACGTCACGAACGTCGAGTTTTCATATTGTATGTGACGTCACGAACCTCAAATTTTTATATTTTTTGGCACACTAAATGCAACTATGAAAAATACAAAACACACAAATTAATACAATAATAAACAAAATGTTTTTAAAACAACAGCACGCAAATTGTAAGGTAACCCAGGTGCTTCGGATAAGTAATTGAGCAGTTCTTTTAAGGCCTTTGAAACAAGACAAAAGTAGAACTGAAGGTAACCCAGTGCTATGGATCAGAAAACAGTTCATATAATATAATACTCTTCTGTTGAAATATATGATAAAGTGTATAATACATGGCAAAATCCGTATCACATGCCGTATCACCCTCGACCAATATCATCCCTCGGGCCTAAAGGCCCTTGGGCTGATATTGATGTCTCGGGATGATACGACATATGATACGGATTTTGCCATGTATTATATATTCTCTATCTATTGATTTTTTTTTTGTTGGCGTTCAAGGAATAGGTAACATATAAAATGTTGGCATTCGAGGAAGACACCGTGAATTCATATTTACAATCGCGAATACAAAAGTATACATAAAAAACACCCGCATTAACTAAAATGCAAAATATCAACATTATTTTTTATAATAAACAAAATCATACTGATTTTGTGTTACCTCAGGATTTCAAGTGATTGGCTTGACTCCAATTCATAATAAACAGATAACTCAATGTATTTCTAAATTCCGTGAGCCAAACATTCAAAATGGAATACCGGCCGGAAAACTGTGAGTGTTTCTAATGGTTCATTATTTTGTAAATTTACGGAAAATGACTACTACTACATCAAAGGCACCGACTACTACATGCTGTTCAACAAGAACATTTACATGGACAACAATTATTGGGGAATACCACAAGATTTTTTTTATTTTGTGTTAGGTAAGATGATTTTTCCCAGAGAGAAATCCATGTTCAAAATTCGGATTGCTTATTTAATTTGGCTTTTTCCTGCAAACAAAAATATCGAATTCATACATACCCTTCTCTTGCAGTTAACTGTGCAGATTATAATTTGTTTATATATATTTATCATATGCATGCCTTGGGCAATATTTTGTATCTTCAGCTCTATGAGATCAATAAATTAATGACCTGCATCTTCTCTTATCTCTCATAAAAATCAACATTGTGTAATAATCTTGGTGACAGTAAAACAAACAACTATGATAATAAATAAAAACACTTTATGGAGAAAGCACATAATGCAAAAATGAAAGACAATAATACTTAAATGAGGGTAGTAATGGGGGTACCTTCATGACGAATAACGGTAAAAATTCTTGCCAAATGACGTTAACGGTAATGTTTGTTGCATGACGATAAAATGTACACTTTCTTTTAGACGATAAAAAATTTGACTGATTTTGACGAATCACGTTAATTTTTCCCCCAAAATAACGGTAACGATAATTATTTTAGACCTCTGGCGAATCACGATAAGGTTATTTTGACCAGAGACATTATATATGTCTCTGTTTTGACGAAGCACTGTAAAATTTTGACGTTAACGGTATCCGAAATTCTGACGGTAACCTCTTAAATAACCATGCATAGCATAACAACATAGGCCCAACAACATATGGCGCCGCGTGATGTATAAATACTGATGAGTCATGCTAAAAAGGATATCATCATAAATTGACTAGACTGTAAGTAATAACGTTATAGCAGGGGCGGATGCAGGAATTTTCGAAAGGGGGGGTGCTAACCCAGGGCAAACAGGGCAAAGGGGGGGGGGTGCAAAACATATGTCCCGATACAATTTTCAAATGCATTGATCGGCAAAAATAAAGGGGGGTGCGCACCCCCGGAACCCCCCCCCCCCCCCCCCTGGATCCGCCACTGTATAGTATACCAAGGAGGTTATATATAACCTCCTTGAGTATACTGAGTGTGTTATCAGGCCTATGAGTATGAGGTGCGATATAAGTAAATATCAAATCTGTATACGTTTTCAACTTCCATTGATAGATTAATGGTACGTGTCATTTTTGTCGAAATTGAACTCATTTTCAAATAAGGGGACGACTATATGATGTTTTAGATAAAAGGGGGCAGGAGGATTTGTTTTTTTATAAGCCCGTCAAAATTTTTGACGGGACGTATTATGGTACACAAATGTCCGGTGTCCGTCCGTCTGTCCGTCTGTCCGACGTAAACATGTCGCACCGTAACTTGAGAACGACTTATCCAAATTTCATGAAACTTAATATAGTTGTTTCTTATGATGGTCAAATGATCTGTATACTTTTTGGTGAAAATAAGATTTAAACTTTTTGAGTTACGGCACTTTGTAACTAAAACAGGGGTGTGTTTTTTTTCACATGTCGCACCGTATCTCAAAAAAGATTCTTGATTATGGCTTAAAACTTTAAACACTTCTTAGTTATATTAATCTAAATATCTGTATACTTTTTGGGGATGATTCAAAATTTCATTTTTGAGTTATTGAGTATTTTGTAAAAAAGGGGGAGGTTTTTTTTTCATGTCACGCCATATCTCAAAAACGATTTATGATCATTGCTTAAAACTTTACACATGTCTTTGCTATATTAATCTAAAGATCTGTATACTTTTTGGTAATGATTCAAAATTTCATTTTTGAGTTATTGAGTATTTTGTAAAAAAGGGGGAGGGTTTTTTTTACATGTTGTGTCGTATCTCAGAAACAAATTTATGATTATTGCTTAAAACTTTACACACTTCTTTGTTATATTAATCTAAAGTTCTGTATACTTTTTGGTAATGATTCAAAATTTTATTTTTGAGTTATTGAGTATTTTGTAAAACAGGGGAGGTTTTTTTTTACATGACACGCCCTATCTCAAAAATAATTATTTAGATTTTGTAAAAAAAAAAAAAAAAGGGTGGGGGGATTCAGATGTCCCGTCGTGTCTCAATAACAATATATGGTTATTGCTAAAAAACTTTCTCAGAAACTATTTATGATTATTGCATAAAACTTAGACACAAGACGTCGGGCGTATCATGCATTCATGGCACAGCTGTTTATTATTTTCTGCACTGTTGAATCAAGATTTATTATTTTTATTGAAACAAAGGACTTACAATTTATTTTCAAAACTATATTCATAATTTTGAAAACATACAATTTTTAGATTGATTTTTTTTATTCTTAAATAAAATAAAATAAAACAATTATGGGCAGGTCATGATGTACCATTTCATCAGAATTAATCATCATGAACAAAAGGCAAATACGGGAACAGATAAAACAAGAAACTAGAGGCTCTAAAGAGCCTGTGTCGCTCACCTTGGTCTATGTGCATATTAAACAAAGAACACAAATGGATTCATGACAAAATTGTATTTTGGTGATGGTGATGTGTTTGAAGTTCTTACTTTACTGAACATTCTTGCTTCTTACAATTATATCTATAATGAACTTTGCCCATTAGTAACAGAGAAAAATATTTGGAAAAAATTTACATAAATTTACCAAATTAATGAAAATTGTTAAAAATTGACTATAAAGGGCAATAACTCCTTAAGGGGTCAATTGACCATTTAGGTCATGTGGACTTATTTGTAGATCCTACTTTGATGAACATTATCGCTGTTTACAGTTTATCGCTATCTATAATAGTATTCAAGATAATAACCAAAAACAGCAAAATTTCTTTAAAAATTACCAATTGGAGGGCAGCAACCCAATAACCGGTTGTCCTATTCATTTGAATATTTCAGGGCAGATATATATTGACTTGATTAACAATTTAACTCCTTGTCAGTTTTCCTCTAAATGATTTGGGTTTCAGAGTTATAGGCAAAAAACTACATTTTACCCCTGTTCTATTTTTAGCCGTGGTGGCCATCTTGGTTGGATGGCCAGGTCATCGGACACATTTTTCAAACAAGGTACCTCAAAGATGACTGTGGCCAGGTTTGAATTAATTTGGCCCAGTAGTTTCAGAGGAGAAGATTTTTGTAAAAGATAACTAAGATTTACGAAAAATGGTTAAAAATTGACTATAAAGGGCAATAACTCCTAAAGGGGTCAACTGACCATTTCAGTCATGTTGACTTATTTGTAAATCTTACTTTGATGAACATTATTGCTGTTTACAGTTGATCTCTATCTATAATAATATTCAAGATAATAACCAAAAACAGCAAAATTTCCTCAAAATTACCAATTCAGGGGCAGCAACCCAACAACAGGTTGACCGATTCATCTGAAAATTTCAGGGCAGATAGATCTTGACCTGACAAACATTTTTACTCCATGTCAGAGTTCCTCTAAATGTTTTGGTTTTTGAGTTATAAGCCATAAACTGCATTTTACCCCTATGTTCTATTTTTAGCCGTGGCGGCCATCTTGGTTGGTTGACCAGGTCACGCCACACATTTTTTAAACTAGATACCCCAAAGATAATTGTGGCCAACTTTGGATTAATTTGGCCCATTAGTTTCAGAGGAGAAGATTTTTGTAAAAGATTACTTAGATTTATGAAAAATGGTTAAAAATTGACTATAAAGGGCAACAACTCCTTAAGGGGTCAACTGACCATTTTGGTCATGTTGACTTATTTGTAAATCTAACTTTGCTGAACATTATTCCTGTTTACAGTTTATCTCTATCTATAATAATATTCAAGATAATAACCAAAAACGGCAAAAATTTCCTCAAAATTACCAATTCAGGGGCAGCAACCCAACAACAGGTTGACCGATTCATCTGAAAATTTCAGGGCAGATAGATCTTGACCTGATAAACATTTTTACCCCACATCAGATTTCCTCTAAATGCTTTGGTTTTTGAGTTATAAGCCAAAAACTGCATTTTACCCCTATGTTCTATTTTTAGCCGTGGCGGCCATCTTGATTGGTTGACCGGGTCACGCCACACATTTTTTAAACTAGATACCCCAAAGATAATTGTGGCCAAGTTTGGATTAATTTGGCCCAGTAGTTTCAGAGGAGAAGATTTTTGTAAAAGATTACTTATATTTATGAAAAATGGTTAAAAATTGACTATAAAGGGCAATAACTCCTAAAGGGGTCAACTGACCATTTCGGTCATGTTGACTTATTTGTAAATCTAACTTTGCCGAACATTATTGCTGTTTACAGTTTATCTCTATCTATAATAATATTCAAGATAATAACCAAAAACAGCAAAATTTCCTCAAAATGACCAATTCAGGGGCAGCAACCCAACAACGGGTTGACCGATTCATCTGAAAATTTCAGGGCAGATAGATCTTGACCTGATAAACATATTTACCCCATGTCAGATTTCCTCTAAATGCTTTGGTTTTTAAGTTATAAGCCAAAAACTGCATTTTACCCCTATGTTCTATTTTTAGCCGTGGCGGCCATCTTGGTTGGTTGACCGGGTCACGCCACACATTTTTTAAACTAGATACCCTAATGATGATTGTGGCCAAGTTTGGTTCAATTTGGCCCAGTAGTTTCAGAGGAGAAGATTTTTGTAAAAGTTAACGACGACGGACGACGGACGACGGACGACGGACGACAGACGACGGACGACGACGGACGCCGGACGCAAAGTGATGGGAAAAGCTCACTTGGCCCTTCGGGCCAGGTGAGCTAAAAATAAACAATGAGACAAATAACACTGAATACTAAAAATAAATAAGAAACATGGACCCCTAAAAAACAGGGACAACGTCCAAGATCAGAACTTGTTTCTTGCAAGACGCTCGCCTTAAAAATAATTTGATATGAAGAGAAGATTTTGGTTTTAAAATGTCCTTCCATACATCAGATATAGCTTAACATATTACCTATTCTGTATGAAATTTTGATACAAGTCTCATATAAACATCCCCAATGTTCCATTAAAAATCAATGATCTGTTTGAACGGAGACAAGTTCAGAGGAACTTTTCCAGACAATTGTACCATACATCAAATATAGTAATAAAGATAAGATGTGGTATGACTATCAATAAGACAACTATCCATCCTGAGATAACCAGTCGCATATCCACACAATTTGTAAATGAAATGGATGCTTGTATAAGAAACTGAACAGCCTTCAACAATGAGAAAATCTAATACAATATAGTCCTCAATAATATGCCCCCCCCCAAAAAAAAACCCATGAAAAATATAAAACAATTCAATTAAAAATATAACAGCCTAATTAGTCTATTGCTTATGTGTCCTGAGAAACAGACCTACCTACGAAATCAGAACATTAAACCAATGTACCATACAATTAAGGCAAAACAAACCAGCCATACAACATGTACACCATGCTCTCATTCTATACACCAAATCTATACTTCACCTTTTGCTCATAGTATCTGTTAACAATAAAGTATGAAAATTTAATGTCATATATGAACTCTATCAAACAGACAAGTAAACCTTACAATACCCGGCCACATCCTCTCGTATTTTTGTCCATCTGATGAGTTCAGCCTTTTTCAACTGATTTTTATAATTCGTTCTTATGCTGTATTGTTATACCACTGTCCCAGGTTAGGGGAGGGTTGGGATCCCTCTAACATGTTTAACCCGCCATATTATTTATGTATGTGCCTGTCCCAAGTCAGGAGCCTGTAATTCAGTGGATGTCGTTTGTTAATGTATTACATATTTGTTTTTCGTTCATTTTTTTACATAAATAAAGCCGTTAGTTTTCTCGTTTGAATTGTTTTACATTGTCTTATCGGGGCCTTTTATAGCTGACTGTGCAGTATGGGCTTTGCTCATTGTTGAAGGCCGTACGGTGACCTATAGTTGTTAATGTCTGGGTCATTTTGGTCTTTTGTGGATAGTTGTCTCATTGGCAATCATACCACATCTTCTTTTTTATATAGACAAGAAAACCTTACAATCATTCCATATACGAAACAAAGTTAACCTATAACTAGAGGCTCTAAAGAGCCTGTGTCGCTCACCTTGGTCTATGTGAATATTAAAGGAAGCAGATGGATTCATGACAAAATTGTGTTTTGGTGATGGTGATGTGTTTGTACATCTTACTTTACTGAACATTCTTGCTGCTTAAAATTATCTCTATCTATAATGAACTTGGCCCATTAGTTTCAGTGGAAAATGTTAGTAAAAATTTACAAATTTTATGAACATTGTTAAAAATTGACTATAAAGAACAATAACTCCTAAGGGGGTCAATTGACCATTTCGGTCATGTTGACTTATTTGTAAATTTTACTTTGTTGAACATTATTGTTGTTTACAGTTTATCTCTATCAATAATAATATTCAAGATAATGACCAAAAACAGCAAAATTTCCTTAAAACTAACAATTCAGGGTCAGCAACCCAACAACGGGTTGTCCGATTCATCTAAAAATTTCAGAGCAGATAAATGTTGACCTGATAAACAATTTTACCACATGTCAGATTTGCTCTAAATGCTTTGGGTTTTGAGTTATAAGCCAAAAACTGCATTTTACCCCATGTTCTATTTTTAGCCATGGCGACCATCTTGGTTGGATGGCCGGGTCACTGGACACATTTTTCAAACTATTAACCCAAAAGATCATTGTGGCCAAGTTTGGATTAATTTGGCCAAGTAGTTTCAGAGGAGAAGATTTTTGTAAAAGATTACTAAGATTTACGAAAAATGGTTAAAAATTGACCATAAAGGGCAATAACTCCTAAAGGGGTCAACTGACCATTTCAGTCATGGTGACTTATTTGTAAATCTTACTTTGCTGAACATTATTGCTGTTTATAGTTTATCTCTATCTATAATAATATTCAAGATAATAACCAAAACGAGCAAAATTTCCTTAAAACTAACAATTCAGGGTCAGCAACCCAACAACGGGTTGTCCGATTCATCTAAAAATTTCAGAGCAGATAAATGTTGACCTGATAAACAATTTTACCACATGTCAGATTTGCTCTAAATGCTTTGGGTTTTGAGTTATAAGCCAAAAACTGCATTTTACCCCATGTTCTATTTTTAGCCATGGCGGCCATCTTGGTTTGACGGCCGGGTCACCAGACACATTTTTCAAACTACTAACCCAAAAGATGATTGTGGCCAAGTTTGGATTAATTTGGCCCAGTAGTTTCAGAGGAGAAGATTTTTGTAAAATATTACTAAGATTTACGAAAAAATGGTTAAAAATTGACTATAAAGGGCAATAACTCCTAAAGGGGTCAACTGACCATTTCAGTCATGTTGACTTATTTGTAAATCTTACTTTGCTGAACATTATTGCTGTTTACTGTTTATCTCTATCTATAATAATATTCAAGATAATAACCAAAAACAGCAAAATTTCCTTAAAATTACTAATTCAGGGGCAGCAACCCAACAACGGGTTATCCGATTCATCTGAAAATTTCAGGGCAGATAGATCTTCACCTGTTTAACAATTATACCCCAGTCAGATTTGCTCTAAATGCTTTGGTTTTTGAGTTATAAGCCAAAAACTGCATTTTACCCCTATGTTCTATTTTTAGCCATGGCGGCCATCTTGGATGGTTGGCCGGGTCACCGGACACATTTTTTAAACTAGATACCCTAATGATGATTGTGGCCAAGTTTGGTTTAATTTGGCCCAGTAGTTTCAGAGGAGAAGATTTTTGTAAAAGTTAACGACGACGACGGACGCCGGACGACGGACGACGGACGCCAAGTGATGAGAAAAGCTCACTTGGCCTTTTAGGCCAGGTGAGCTAATAATTGCTTATATAATCTGATGAACTGACAAACCATACAAACTTACTACTTCCGACTTAAGAACCATGAATTATACATTCTGCAATATAATTTTTGCCCCTGCCACCAGATAGTAAATCATTATATGTAACCTATAGTAAGCAGTGTTAAATTTCATTAGTTTAAAAAAAAATGTTTTTTGTCATCTTTGAGATCTAAATGCACTTCATATAGAGTGATGCAGTGTTGTCTCCATAGTAAAAGAGTAGATCTCTCCAGATATTCTTTTTCGTAGTTCAATTTCCTGGAAGCTATCACAGGTTGGTTACTGATTCACAGATGGACAAAGATATGTTCCAATTGTCTAAACAACAATCTTGTTCTCTTTTAATGGTTGAAAAAAATTAGACTTATCATCTTTTCAGATCACCTGAGATCTCCATTGGTTTGTATTGCCCAGTCTTTAATTTTTTATGATGTTTTTTGGATGCTGTTATTGTCTTTTGGTGGTTTTTTCTTTTCTTCGTTTTTATTTTTAGCCATGGCCTTGTCAGTTTATTTTTCACTTCTGGTTTTGAAAAAAGTAAAATACTGACCTACGATGAAAATTCAAAATGGAAAGTCCCTAATCAAATGGCAAAATCAAACAAATGAACAACAACTGTCATATTCCTGATTTGGTACAGGCATTCTCAAATGTAGAAAATGGTCTCTTTGGTATATCTAACCTCTCATATGTAACATGAGTTTGGTTGCAGTAGTAGATTGAACATAAATAAAAATCAAGGCATATGATTTTTAATAAATTTATTGCCAAGACAACTGTTTACATGCATAAAGCACCGTGTTGTATTTTGAGACATGATGCAACAACAATAAAACTTTCAATATTTTCATCTCTTTCACAAATTTAGATAATTTTGGTAAACAATCTTCAGTTTAGAAATTCCTAATTCTTTTAACATATATATTTTTCTAGCAAGTCTATGGTAACTATAGTAAAAGTCTTTTAGGGGGATAAATTGTAAGCACTAAAGGGAATGGTTTATTTAATAAGTACAACTATGCTTTTTATGTTTTATCCAGTTTTTTTATAAAGAATAAAAAATACCAACATATCTATTATGAGGCAAGTATTAAAATGTCTTACTCCAAAACAGTATTTAGCATACATAATTCCCCTCTTAATGAATAGATTCATTCATACATGATGTATTTATGAAAAAAAACCTTTTCAATATCTGGTATGCAAGGTCATTGCTAGCATAATCCTTTTTTAGTGCAGGGATATCTAATCAATAAACAGTTACATCCAAATGGTACTTACTTAATTGACATATTTGTAGAAAGAGTTTAAGAATTACAGGTTGAATAAGAATAGAAATATCTCATGATCTGATTTTCATATAATGTATACTTTTAGTCATCTCTGTCTGACTTGTTGATCAAATAGTAAGAACTTTTATATTTTTTGTGCAAAATTATTAAAAATACAAAAACCTGAGGAATTTCTTTGATTTCTTAAAGCAAACTTCTATAGATCTGTTAAACAAATTTCTTCAATCATTGAATGATGCCTCCTGCGACTTTTTTCTTAAATTTCGAACATGAAGAAAATCTGAAGATATCAACCAAAGAAGGAACTGAATGCTCGACAAAAAATGTACATACTATTTATTTCCATAACACAAGATCTTTGTATTTCTATTTTTGATAAAGAAATATGAAAAATAAAGTTTTTTTTTTTCAAAACGTAGACTTTTTTAATTCTATATTTTTTTAATACTGGAAAGTTTGATACAATTACAAAACAAAGATTACAAAATAAAAGCTACATGTATGTATAAATAATTAAGCTTTTGCATAGTCAACTGTATATCTACAAATGTCATTTTAATATACAAATACACAAACTCATATCATATCATAAATCTGTACATTTTTTTTAATTGCACTAAAAATCATTAGGATTTATCTCCCCTTAATCAGCAAATATTTCATTTCATATTTTCAGTCTTTCAATTTGGTTATGAGAAGTTTTATTTCACATTTAATATTTTAGATCATTATTGGTTCAATATTATAAATAAATATGTATAATAATTTATATCAGCAGTATACATTTCATTTTTAATTAGAAGAATTATTTGCAATTCATATTCTTTTTTTTTTAAATATAGTTTGTGATAAGAATTAAATAACTTTGAAATAATCTATTTATCATTTAACCTAAATTAACAAACAAAATTGCTTCAACATAGGATAGACTATTAATGCTTGTTTTTAAAACACTTATGCAATGTGGCATTAAATAATGCCATGCATTCTTCAATTTAATTTTAACTTTCGTTTGCTGTAGTTGTTTTGTATAATAAACTCGGCTTTATACTTTTCATATTTCATAATTACACAATAATCTGAAATTGATTTAATCAGTCTTATAAATACACATATATTCTTCACTTCCCATTAATATTTCAATACAAAATAGCAGTACAATAAAAACATACAAAAACAAAACAGAAAATCATATTTAACAAAAATTTTGTTCCTGTGCTTTTTATCATATGAAACTTCGCAAAATCTCTCTTGACTAGAGCAAGTGTTTCCAACTCACTCACAAATGATCACATATTCTCAACTAAACATGAGTATCTAATTTCATGATTTGACAAAAATGCATTTTTAAGTTTATACATTAACTATTTGAGCACTAAGGAAAAAGGAGAATGTTCATTATGAAAATGAAAATCTTTACAAAGGTGGGTTCTATTAATAAAGTTTTATCACATAAAACTAAGGAAGTATTTTCTATGTAATTTTGTCCTTCATTTCATGAAAAAATAAAAATAAGAATATTTTTTTAAAAACATAATTATGATTTTAATATTTCAAACCTTAACTTTGACTATATATAATATATATATATATAACTTATTTTTATACAGATGATATAAACCACAAATTGTATTAATTTATCTTTTTTTAATGATGAAGGTGAAAATTTGAAAGGAAGATAAATATCAATTACCTCCCTTAGTTCAAATTACATAGAGTTATCTCTCTTTTTACAAATGACACATGATAACAAAATGAAGGCAAATTAAGCAATATAACTATCACTAAGCACTATTGTTCCTCATTGGATTCACCAGCGACCCATTTTTTCTTGTACTGTTGACGACCAAATCCCTCATCATAGTTTCCTTTCCTGGCAAATAATTGTTTGAAATGATTTGTGCAAAATATGATCCCCTCATTCATTGAGAACGTTTTTGCCCTGTTGGAAAAAAAAAGAATAAATACTAACATCTTAAAATGTTTATAGTTTATAATTAATTTTTAAGTTCTTAAAACGCATGCATAATATTTCCTCTTTCTATCCATCAAGATTTGATGACAATTACCCACAACACTATTTATAAAACTTTCTTTTCCTCCACAGTACAGGATTCCAAAAAAATTGTTTTTTTCAGGAATAAATTTTGGAATTTTTCAATTAATGCCCTACATTTCTTAAAATTTAAATCCAAGATGTATTTCCACTTACAATAGTTAGAGAAGTTTTCTTGTTTTAGTCTTTTTTTCTGTGTAAGATGAAGTTGGAACGCAACTAAAATGAAACTTGCATACGGTAAATATCCATACTTTAGCATTTTACTTTTTTTAGCGAAGAGGCAGGGAAACCCAAAATTAAATGTGTATTTTAATTATTTTAAGCAATAGTATAAACAACCCTTAATAATGTGTAACTGTACTTAGGCAGTATCTGGGATAAAAGTAGTCTTCATATTGATGTTACAGTACTATGAATTGTCACAAGAGTTGTCTTTCTTGGAAGAAAGACTCTGCTGGAAATTTGTGTATTTCTCACTTTCCCTATATACAGGATTGAGGAAGGACCTACTCTTACCTAAATAAATGTGAAGCTTTTTAATCTAAACTGAATAATTGACAGATGAATTTAATTTTTGTACCGCAATATCTCAATTCAAATTGAGAAACATTACATGCAACAAACACATAAAATCGTAAAACAATTCTCATTCTACAAGTATTAGTATTAACGTTTGTTTTGAAATTGTTCATGCAACCATGCTTTTCTGGATATTTTTATTGTGTTCTGTCTGTTGTCGTCCATCTTCCTTCTGACATTTAGCCTACAAATGGTAAACAATAAACTGGTTTCCCATAAAAAATATGGGAACAGTCAAGTCAATACTTATTATGTCCCCTTGTATAAAATATGATAAATATATACAAATAAGGGAGGTAATAAAAGATTATCTTACGTTAGTACACATTTACAATGGGAACATTTAAAACAGGCTCTGTGGTAGATGTGTTTATTCATTTCCAATTTTTCCACTGCATACACGGTTTTCTGGCATGCGGCACACTTCTCAAGCTGAACAGGTACAAAGGACCCTTTTTTTGGCTGTGCAAAAACAAAAGTCAGTAAATAAAACAAGCAAAATCATGTTAAGCCATGCATGATTAATTAACATTTTCTCTCTCAAAATTCTACTTTCATATGATATGATGATACTGCACTGCAAATTTGATATAAATATCTTATCGTTTATACTGCAATTTTTTTTTCGTTAAAATTTTCATCAATCTAAGATTTTTTATCACTGAATATGACTGCTGTTTCAAATATTTGCCAAAAAAAGATTCTAAAATCAGATTAAATGCTTTTTCTGTATATAGTGGCATATTCTTATATTTTGTTTTTGCTATCTAAGTTTCAAGTAATTTGCAGTTGCTGTATCAAAACCAGCCTACCATGCAGAAAATGAATTAATTTTCAAAAATAATCTTTTTTCAGCATTCTTCATAACCAAAATGCAGATGATAAATTTGTTCTCAACAACCTTTCAAATAATTTAGCTACTTTTTAATCCTATATATACATTTCTATGTTCAAAATAAATTACAAAAAAGATAAAACTAATTTATAAGATACATATATTATTTATATTGACAAAATCAAAATTTGATGTAATTTGAAATTACTTCCCCTGAATTATTTAACAGGGGAGATAATTTCAATTTTTGTTTTCTTTAAAATTTATTGAGCAGAACCCCTTTAATGTTTAATCAAACAGTTTTCTTTTATTTTTCCAAATTTTGGTGAAACTAAACCACTTATAATTAACAACCAAGTAACAGATGATTCATTGTTTCCCTTTTTGGTTAAGAAACAAATATTGTTTGGAATTTACTGTTATGTATCAATTTGAATCTTCGAATCATTGATGTTAAAGCAACAGTTAATTCAGAATGAAGGGGTTCAGCAAACGTGCAAAGACAAGACAACAAAAAATATGCATTTCTAAATACAAAACAGAAATAAAGCTTGAAACTAATTATATGATTATATTTAACTAAAGAAATAACTAAGAAAGCAACTGCTCCAATTCATGCTGGTTTATTGGTCTGCTGCGTACAGGACTGTTGCCATTGCTCCAGCCACCACCTTTGTCAATATCATGCACATGCATTTCATACATAAATAGAATAGATTCCATCACTACCACATTGATCATGTTGATAGACAATTTAAATTTTGACTGATCTTTCACTGGGTCATACACTACAAGTCTGCATCATTTAAAATTTTGGCAATAATTTGATGCAGAAATGTACACCTGTCAGTCTAAATTCAACTTATCATTTAACAGACATTGGACAAGGAAGTGTGGGCGTATTATCATTTTTAATCTCTCTTCATTATTTAAAAAAAAAAAAAAAAAAATCTAGACTGTTATTGTTCTGAATCAATCACATGGACGTGCGTGTGTATTGTCATTTTTTTTTATCTACATTAATATCTAATTAAATATTTTTGTTCTAAATAAAGCACATTTTTCATTTTTGAATAACTTATATCAAAAGTTGGCAATTGATCATCCCTTCTATTCAGCCAATGAGACGAGTCGATTTGATGTTAACAAAGAAGATCAATGAAATTTAATTGTAAAAAGTTACATTCACTGATCTCAAATTTATGATTACACAGCAATTTTTGATCAATATTTCCCCATCGTTGGATCAATATTGTGTAAGTATTTGAAGCAGTAGAGATAATATATCTGAAATACAATGGCATCGTGTGACAATATCATGCAAATTTCACTTAAATAATGAATATACACTACAGCTCAAGTGATGTTTGCCTTTTCCACTTGTCCACCATGGGACTGGGTACAATATGGGCAAAACTTTTGGAAAGTACAAAATGTGAAAAATTAAAAGACCAAAATAGATGGCAAAAGACATAGAATGTTCCTTGTGTCTTTTCTATTTGTTGTATATGCTGGTTTTTTTTCCATTCACCTAAAAATTACCCTCCCTTTCATTGGATAAAATCAGTTTTATTTTTTGAAACAAGATTTTAAAGAAATCTAAAGTTAAATTTCAGGTTAAATTTTAAGGGCAGTACGTTATTATAACACAGTGAGCAGATGTAAATGACAAAATCAAGATGAGCCATAGTATAATAAATGAAAGTTCAAATTGTAAAAATTCATCAGGGTTAAATTGTAAAATATCACTAGCTGACTAGGTTAATAAAATTTCAAAATTTTATGGTTAATTTTTCAAACTAATGTATAATTAGAGAAGATGGAATGATGTGATAACTGGTTTATCTCAAAACAGATGTTTGAAACAATCAACTAGTTCGAGACAAAAATCTTGTTCAAATAAGCTTGCAATGTTAACCTATCAAACCTTTGTAAGCCAAACTTTCAAAAGATGCCAAAAATATTAAATGTTAAATGAGAAAATGAATTTGAACTTTCATTAAAAACAAAAAACATGGTTACGTGTGAAGAGTTATACAACAAAAGCTATAAAAACTAAAAGAAAGTTATTAATAGTAACACGGGTGACACACTTACACTCTCTGTACTGCTTTCAAACATCTACAATGCAAAACTCTGTAGTTAGTGGTCAAGGGGAGGCAACCCACTCAAGAAGAGGGGGAGATAATTCACACTTTTTGCAAAAAATTAAAACCATACTTTATGGTGAAATTTATGGAAATGCTGAGGTTATATCAGAAGTTTTAAGTCAGGATCCAAAATAAAAATAGATTCTTTATATGTGTTATGAAGATACATCAATGTGAGCTTTATTTAATTGATTCATGTCAGTAAAGAGTAATTACAGTCAAACTGCAACAATGGTTGAGGAGGGGGCGGAAGCTCTTTTAATTCATTATTCACTAAAGTTTCCTTCCTGTTTAATAACTGATATTTTTATCGTATTGTGGATAGGAAGTGATATTTCCCACTTAACATAACCAGTAAACCTTGGTGAACCATCCAGCACATATGCAAACTGTTTATAAAGGATTTAAAATACCTACTGAAAAAACAGATTTACAAACAATCTGTAAAGGAATTGTACCAGGAAAAGAGACAGCAACCAAACAACACTCACACTCCTTTTTGAAAACAAAAACAACATGATTACATCTGATGACCATTAATCATAATGCTTGTATGTAGCATAAATGGACTACAATAAATGAAGAAAACATTTCAAATTTCCTTATTCATCAACAGAAAATGAAAACCTGAACATAAAAAAAGCATTGAGTAAAACATATGACTGGAATTTCCTTATGTAATAAACACTTCAACAAATACACAACAGTAAAACCCATGTGTAACCCTAACTAATCATAAAATGGGTGTGCTTATCTTATGATTAAGATCTGATGTTAAAAATGTTTTCAGTACAAAGTCAGAAATGAAAACATTCTAAAGTAATTTACCAAGTCATGTTTAACCACATAAACCAAAGTTATGTACATTTTTTATACCTGATGAGCAATCCAGATTTATAATGGACTTTTTAGCTTGTTGACATAGAAGTCAGGGAATGGTCTCAAGTTAATGAAATGAAACATTTCTTTCAATTCATATTTCACTATGATCAATTTTCATGCCACTGTGAATAGACACAGTCGTAATTGTGACAAATTTAAATCATTACCATCAATATTTTTAAAAGGCATACATATTTACACCTGACCTCTTCAAAATAGATCCTATCTTTAACACTTATAGCACTTTAAAATAGTTAACCTTTTAAATCAAGAAGGAATTTTGGATTAAATCTAATACTATTTTATTAACTGCTGACTCATCATTTTTTTAAGAGGATTCTGCAACCCACCATGGGTTTAATAATAACGTTTTTATTTACTGATTAAAAATCAACACATTTGTACTCTAGGGTACTCGCCCTCCCCACAAGTAAAGGCTGAACAAGTTGGTCTATAATTGTCTGGCAGTATCTAGATAGATACCCCCTCTTTTTTTAACAAAAAAACCTAAACCTACTGATGAAATGAGAGACATATAGTTTGTATTTAAGTCAAGCTCCTTAGCAGAGGTAATTGGAGTTTACTTTGTCAATTGTTTTGACTGCAAGAGAAGTCTGCAACATTAGTAATGCCACATACTAGTAAAGTATGATTAATTCGGACTACATAAATTTTCAAAATTTCATATAGTCATATATGATTATATAGGGACAAGTTTTGATATTTAGTTTCAAGACTTAGGTAGATGAAAAAGTTTTTGCTGCAGACTGAAAGAGTTTCAAATGTGATCCAATAGATTCCTAACTTAATGGATTTGGCTATACTTTTTGGACCTTTTGGATCATAGCTCTTCATCTTTTATATAAGCTTTGGATTGCAAATATTTTGGCCACGAGCATCACTGAAGAGACATGTATTGTCGAAATGCGCATCTGGTGCAAGAAAATTGGTACCGTTAATTTTATTAATGGCATTACCTAAGCCCTCTTTTACATAACAGTTATTAACATGGGGTTAAATTAAATTTCAAGATCCTCAAAGAAATCGTTTTTGTTTTTGTTATAAAATAACTGTCAGTCAACTTAGAATCAGGAATGTCTTTTAAGCAAAATTATAAGGTCGTTCACCATTAAGTACATTCCTAGTACATTCCTCTGTCCTAACCAAAGTATCAGGTGTGTTAATTAAGACAGGTGTGTATTTGATTTGTACCTGTACAGGTAGGACACCTGCATGTATGATGTCAAAACTTTCATCACTCAGTACAGGAATTCAATATGAACAGGGTCAAACAAAGCTCTGTCTGCATTTTTACAGGATTTATATATGTAGTTTGAAAGAGGGGCTTAATGGGTATTCTCACAGACAGAAATTGTTTAATAAAATGAGATTTGTAAGGGTTGTGTTGGGGCTGAAAACACTGCATTTCTTAAATAAAGAGTGAAAACCAATTTCTGAACCCATGGATGTGCAGACAGACAAGAGAAAAGCCTATTCCCCCCAGATTCGTTAGGGGTGTGTTGGGGCTGATAACACTATGCATTTCTTAAATAGTAAAGGAGAATAGAATCAAACTTCAGGACATGAAGGACTAACAGACAGACAAGTGACTTAATCCCCCTTCTGCTATGGTTGGGCTTACAAAGTTAAATTTTGTTTAAATTTTGTTTATTTAGAATTTCCTGTGCAATCCAATAAGAGAAAAGAAAACAATGAAAATATAAAAAGAAATTATATCACGACAGCAATCCAGCAATATCAAAAATACTTTGAACTTTATCAGAAACATTCTAGCCTTTACATCAATCTAGATCCCCTTAAGAAGGTTATTGAAATATTTTGCAAATAGATTGTGGTTTTCAATTTATGGCATGACATTTGCATGTATAAATCATTTATTGATGAAGAAAACTTTTAAATATATTATTTAAATGGATTTAAATTTGTTGAATAATATGCAAAAAATTGCTTCGAACCATTAATAAAATGGGAAATTAAATTCTACATTCAACTTAAAAGTACTAGTACATTGGGCTTTATGTGGGAACTTCAAATAATCCTGTATGTAAGTAACAGTTGTGTTGAAGACCCATTGGTGGCCTTGGTCTGTTTTCTGCTTTTTTGGTTGGGTGGTTGTCTCTGACACATCCCCCAATTTCAATTCTCAATTTTAAGGTTTCGACACAAAAGTGTGAGAAAATTTAATATTTATAAAAAAATTAGTAGCCTGGATGAGGAATTTTCTCAGAGGTATTTTAGATAAGGAATTATCTATAAACATATTTTATCAGTTTTAAGTTTGCAACAGATGTTGATGCACTCATAAAGATACATGAGCTCATATATTTCAATAAGTTTATAGATTATTTCATGAAATTAATCCATAAAGGCAAAGAGAGTACAAAAAGTTAAAAAAATCAATATGTAGTTTTAATTCTGATATTTTCCCCCAATATAAGGTAACCAGATGATATGCATCTAAAATTGCATTAACTATTATATTTTATAGCAAAAGATAAAAGAAGATTAGTTTACCAAGCTCAACTTACAAATGTATGTCCGGGATTTAATGTTGAGGTATGATTGATTTTTGTTGTTTCCACCCAAGCAGTCCAAGAAGGATATATGAGGCACACAACAAAATAGACATCAGAGATGAAATAGATCTGCATGGGTGTGGTTTTTACCTCATTTCTTAGCAGTGAAAGGCTATACAACAGAAAAGAAACAAAACTGACATCAAAAATGAATATGATTTGTCAAGGGGAGGGATCGGACACAAAGGGGAACGTACTTTGACCATCACAAGAACGTTTAACAAGTTAGATGTAATAAGAAATTAACCTGAACACTTAACCCATCATCAATGAACCTTATCTTCATGATCTTAGAGAATAATATTTTTGGAGTGGTGTTTTCTAGCCTCCTCTATTAAGATAATAAATTTCAACACAACCCACCAATGAGCCTAATCTTAAATAATAATATTTATGTTTTTATTCTGGCCAAGTTGGTTCAATAAATTTGATAAGACATTTTCTGTGGCCAAAACTTCAGAAACAATGATCTTTGAATGTTAAAACGTGGAAAAAACACATTTAGATTTCAAAAATTTAGGTATGCATTAGAACAGTTACAAGAACTACCGGTATGTTTTAGCAGTTGACACCTTTTTAGTTTAGTTTAAACATATTTATTTATAGTGGATTGGGAAATAAGTTTTGCAACTTATATTAATCCCTTTCCACTTTGCGGGTGAGTGCTGCCTTGTAAGTGGCATTAGCCTGCTCTTTTTCGAAATCTACAAGGGTGTCTTTAACGTGCAAGAGATACGGCTCTCTCTTAACACTGGTCAGCCATTTATCGTCCCCTTCCGACGGACTATCATCGTTTCCTCGAGACCATACTCGCAAATGGTGTCAAAGGAGAGTCGACACCTATTTTTAACAAAAAGAAGTAATGATAAAAATTCTCACATTTTTCAAAGGGCTAAACATGATTACATCTTTCAGTTTCAGACATGATAAATTTTGACCCAATAGTGACATTTTTGATAAATTTATATTAAATGTATCTGAACTTTAAATTAAAAGCTTTTTTCAATTTGTCCCTAAAGCCATCCATATATTTTTGGTTTTTGTTTATACTGTCAAACTGATTTACCTCACATTTGAGATTAATCAACTGATACTCTGACATATCATGCATGAACAGTCTGTCTGTCTCACCCCAACATAGTTCATTTGGCTTTAAATTAGAAAAAAATATGTGTAACACGATTTTAACTAGAGAGAACACATGTCTGGCCTATTTTACAGTAATTTTACTGATTTATAATGATTGAATCTTATGTCAAAAGTCTTTGATATATAGGTGTAACCACTGTGTATCAGAAAAATATCATATTATCAAAGATCCTAAAATGTGAGGTCAAGGTCAGAAAAATTCAGGCCAACCTTATTTCAGACAGTAATTGATGGACATGCCCCCCTTTTTCAGTTTATCAAAATGTAGAACCTCTTCATCTTTTTGTTTACAATGACTTTTTTGCTTTCAAAGTTTTCCTATTTTTTTTCATATTTTAAATCAATTCTTTAAAGTCCCCAAAACGTTGATTCAAATTAATACTACAAAAATTGTAAAATTTCAAATCTTCCAAGTTTTGACAAGTCCTATATTTATACATGATGGATATATGTTCCAGTTTTAAGTCATATTTGAACATAGATATGATCGTTGTTTCCTACAACAGGAAAACTCAAATAAAACAGGTCATAATTTCCTCCCTCCCTCCTCTCTAAATGACTGATCCGTATTCAGATCAATTTATCCCTTACAGATAAGCCTATTGATCCTAATCAAAATCAATCTATCTTAGGATGGCTGGATACCTATGTCTAGCTAGCTATTGATTCAGAGCTTGATACATCTAAATGAATCTTTGTCATTATGAATCAGCTGATGTTTCTGCTATAAAGGATTTCCCCCTAGGACAATGAACTTTGAGCGATTGTCAATATTCCATTATTCAAATGTGAAATCAATAGCTTTCATGGAGTAACTGTCTCCTATTTTGAATATAAACAAAGCTGTAAATAGGTCAAGGTTTTGATGACAAATACTGGAAACAGCTGAGAAGCTTCATCACAAATGACCTAATCGTAAATGAATTTTATCTTCTTGCTTAATTCTTACAGTGGGGTCTTAATAGATGATTATTAATTAAAAATTTTGAAGGTGTTTTCGCCAAATATTTGGCATACTCATGCAAGGTTTCAAAAAAGTAACACAATAAAAATAATCCACCAATTTACCGTTTACGCTGAGCGTTTACGAAAGCAAGGTCATTAGGATGCATACCAGTAAGGATGTACATGTACATGTACAATGTATGCAGAAGTTTCCAGCAGGACCTGGATTCGGATTTGCATAATAGATCATCTTTGCATTTACTGTTGTCGACTGCATTTTGTTTAATACAAAAGACTCCTAATCTTATTAAGGGGCGGATCCATCTTTTTTTAAAAGGGAGGTTAAGAACCCAGGATAAAGAGGGGTTCCAACTTATGTCTCCATTCAAATGCGGTGATCTTCCAAAAAAGGGGGTTTCCTCCCCTCTGGATCTGCCACTACTAATGATTTTAACAAAGACACCCATCCTTAATAATAAGACCAATTTTCCTCCTTTTTGTATTCAATAATTCTCTCATAAATACTTGCATAATTGATACATGTATTTCCTGACAATTGACCTTTACAACCTCCTAATGGGACCTAGCAAAACCACTTTTATTTACATGTGAATAAATAATTGATTACTTCTTGACCAGTGTCCATCTTGACAAGGCCACATTAAATAATAAAATAATTAGCTCTCAAAGATATAGTTGTCCATAAAATCTTTGGGTTGTTAACAATTATCTTGCAGTTTATGTCCAAATGTCAAAGGCAATATACATTTATTACTTGTTAATTATGGTATAAAAATGACATAATTCATGTATTATGAAAATAAGATGATAAATTTCTTTATAATGATCTATATTTACTTCAGTTTCTACATATTTTGACATAAATGTAAATTTTCCATCTGTTTTCGTTAACCTCTTTACCATTCAAAACTTTAAATTCAAATTTAAATTTTAACAATGAAAATATTCAAATTTGTGAAATCAATTATGTTATGAAAATGTCATAAGCAGACAAAAATCAGACAAATGTCCACCAAGGGTCAGACAAACGTCACAAACCTGTACACGTTTTTGAATGGCACTCATCCTGCACAAAAACACAACACACTATGTACTCCTTGAATGAACTCCTTTGACTCTGACATAAAACTACACAGCTGAAGAAATGTGATCACTTTACAAGAGGCACCTCTAAGGGGAATCAATTAAACCAACTAATCCATCATGAGATTTTCCCTCACAATGTCAATCACTTTGAAGTGAATCATATTGAGGCTAAACCCATTTTTAAAAAGAAATCTATAACATAATTGTCTGGTCTGTTTCAAAATTGTATAATTCATTTCCTGTCATTGTTAAACATGGGTAATCAATTGTTTTGAAATGTACATTGATTATCATGATGGGGTTTCCTAAGGGTATACATTTAAAATGAGTCAGACCATTTTGAATACATTTACAATCAATTTTAAGGTATTTAATGGGTGACTGATCCTTATGTCCATTCATGCAAATGTTACCAAAGCTAAAATTCATTTAAATATTATATAGGTCTTAAGTTTACACCCACACACTAAATTGCGGGATAAAGTTGTTACAACTACATTAAAAATACTTATGCAAATTTTTTACTTTAATGATATCATTTATAATTCATTATATACAGAACCTGGTGTCACGTAATTACATATTTAATAACAAGCAATAAATAAATTGAGAGCAGTATCACTTATGTTTAATGGGCCTATGTTTTCTTTAAAAATGCAAAACCTGTTCAGAAAAAGGGTCTTGGAACTTGAATTATGTTAGAAAAAAGACTTCCATATATTTCTTTCATGATGGGTTGTGGGAAAAAAAAGCTCAGCCCACTTCTGCCTTTACCGGCCCTCCAAAAACAAGAAAACAACTGGTCCCTCAAAAGAGTTCCAAAGTAGATAGGGCTTCACATTTCATATTTCTCTCCTGGAATCAACTAGCAATAACATTTAAATACAAGTACCCTGATGACAAATTAAGGAAGTAAATCATTATCTAATTTCATAATTAGTGATTAGTTGTCTTATACTTCAGAGTATAAAATGCATTTGTAAACGTTAAGCACGAAATACAAATTAAAATACAAATTATCTCTTCCATATCAAACGCCTACCATTTTATGATTTTAATAATTCTCTATTCAAACTATCTAATATACTTTTCAAACATTTTCAATATTATTTCAATTCTCTATTAGTTAATTGATTTCAATTGAACATTGATGACATCACTGAGCATTGGTGTCAAAAGCCACTTCAGGTGATGTGCCTATATCTTGATGGCCAGTTTTTATTGGTGGAGGCAAAAACTAAACCTGATTTTTGGTGCAGGAAATGTTCATAAAATAATTTAAAGCCAGCTAAATTAAAAGTTTAAATCCATAATTTTTTCAAAGTCAAATTAGAACCCTTTCAATTCAATGAACCTATTTATATAGATCTAAACCATCTTTTTCTATGACATATCTTACATACACGGACTATTTTCCAAATAAACAAAAATATGCATTGAACTTGAATTGAAAATAAGTGTATATGTATATATCTTTGAATCAGCAAAAGATGTGAGAAAGCATTATATGGTTTTTGAAACAAAATATGAACAGAGAAGGCAAATTACTTATGTTGACATATATTGACGAAACTTTGCAGAAAGAACAACAAAGCTATGATTAATGAAAACAGACAACACATACAAAATCAGCATGATACGTTGAAAGTTGAGATTTCCTTCTAACAAAAGATCAAAATCAGCATGATACGGTACAAGTTGAGATTTCCTTCTAACAAAAGATCAAAATCAGCATGATACGGTACAAGTTGAGATTTCCTTCTAACAAAAGATCAAAATCAGCATGATATGGTACAAGTTGAAAGTAAAGATTTCCTTCTAACAAAAGATCAAAATCAGCATGATACGGTACAAGTTGAAAGTAAAGATTTCCTTCTAACAAAAGATCACTCAATTCAAGTCTGAAAACAAAGAGCCTTTTATATCAGGAAGTTAGAAGTAGAAGACTGATGTGACAAGACAAAGAGAATATTATATATAGCACTTCTGTCTTTCCTCAATATAAAACTGTTTTGAATTATCTCCCTTGAAGTATGTTAGAAACACAGTGGTTATCTCCCTCTTGTAATGAAAATATTTTCCGAAAAGAAAAGGTGCCTTTTTGAAGCAGTTAGTGTGAACTTGGCTAAAGTTAGTAGTGTGGATATTAGCTTAAAGTCTACGGATAATACAACTAAGAACTAACAGTATCAACGTGCAAGCATAAACAACGTGACAGATTAGTAAAGTGTTGACTAGAGCAACTGAGAATTTTAACATGAATTTCATCTTGCTGGAAGTACAGCTATTGATGAATAGGAGTTTAAGCCTCACTTATCTAGTGAAATAGGAGGCTACTGAAATAACTATGATGAGCCTTTCAGAATATATATTTGTATTTACTGTATTCACTGGCAAATAATTTATCTTAAATCCCCAAAGAGTCTTTCTCAATCATGGTAAAAATCAAAGTTGAAAACCATGAAAAATTCAGAGCAAATATCTACATCAATTTTTAGTCCAATCACAATTCTGCATTGGTCACTTTTAATTTTCATGTAAACAATTTTTCTGTACAAATCTCTTGCATCCATATTTTTCAAATAGAAATTTCCCAAAATATAAACAATGCTTATCATACAGAGGTCAAGTTATATATACAATATGTATTCTGACAAGCTCATGCTAGAAGATAAACAAGTTTTTCATAGTGAGTATTTTTTTTCTGTAACAAACCTTAGTGCTGGTCTCAACAGGGGAACTACCGCTGTCAGTAGAATCCTAAAAATGACAAATGTGCATGCCGTAATGTAAAGGGGAAACAATTCAAAAGTACACACGACAAATGATAAACACGGACACAACTGTGAACCTCAATGAACGATCAAATGCATGATTATGCACCAACGATTCAAAAAAGGCATGTTAAAACAAGCAAACAATTTGCATGCAGAAAATGCTAAAAGTCGTTCTTTTATTATTTCTAATTTTAGCAGCTAATGAGAATTAAGCAATAATGTTTTCCATTTAATTATGTCTGCCCAATGGTAAGTACATTAATACTTTATTTAACTGTATTGCTGTTAAGGTAATTTCTTTCTTTATCAATTTTTACAAAACTCAGTGTTTAAATTATAAGTAGCATTAAAAAAAAAGAAAATATTTTAAGAATCTCGAAACCACATTTAAAAACTTAAAAATAAATTTACAAACCATTGTACTTAGAATTTCCTACTATAATGAAAGAACAAGGAAATCTTAGTCCTCAAGATTATAAATGACTAATTTGTTTCTTATTTCCTGTTGAAATCTACATACAACTTAAGCCAGGGTTAAAATGTCAAACATTTTACTCCAATTAACCATCATAGGTGTTGGGTGTAACTTTTACAAAACTTTGTAGTTAAAAAGAAATTAGGACATCTGATACTACCTGTTGTTGAAAATAGGGAAATGTACTTTCTGATTTACATAAAACGAAAAGTTTTAACCTTTATCTGTTTATCTGAAAAGCTGTCAACCAAAATCTATATGTTTTGTAAACTCTACCAATTTATTTATCACCAACATATATCTTCATCTTTATTTTGTAAAGTTTGTCAACATATGGGGTTCAAACCAAACTTTCAACAATGAATTTTCAAACAATAAAAATTATTAATTATATATGTAATGTAATATGGCCTTTCCTCAAAATTTATAAATATTATTCTTGTCTACCAACCTTATGTTTTTTTTATTGACCAATAGATCAATTTTATTTTTTGATTCCCAAAAAATTTGTCATTTTAGCCTCATAAATTTAGTTCACCTATAAAATGTTTAGGGAAGTTTTTAAGTCTATGGTCGACTGTTTAAATAAAATATAATATTCATAATTCAGGTGGGGGATATCTAGGATATTTAGGATATTAAAATCATGTCATACAAAGACGAGAAATATAAACAAACAAAATTTTTGGGAAAACTGCTGAAATACAAAATATTCAGTTATCTGGAATTCATTTGTCGCCGCCCTCTCTTCTAAAAAGAACTCCAACCTTTTTCTGAAAATTTAAAGAAAAATAAAAACTGAAAAAAATTCAGCAACTAAAATTTACTAGTCTTTACCATGCTACAACATAAAACATGCGTTAAAAATCATATCTATAAAAAAAATATTGAATTGCAAACATTTTTAATTAACTTTTTGCAACAATTTTCTAGAATTGTAATTTTGGAGTTACATCCCTTTGATTGAAACACAACTTTTGTATAGTAGAAATATTCAAAAATGTTTGCAAAATCAATTTCTACAACAAATCTAGATTGACCAAAGAAAGTTTATAACATTTTTGAATTTAAAGAAAACATTCAAAGAACAAATAGTTATAGTTTTTTCTCTCCATAAAACTTCAGACATATGACTGAGTGAAATCTAAACGTTTTGTGAGAAAAAAACACCTTTCAAAAAAATGCACCTTTGATTAACAAATGTGATAAACTTTCTAAAATTCCATACTAGTCTTTCAGTGCCAATTATGTGGACTAACCTTTCTTGATACTGGTTTGGGAGTTTCTCCTGCTTTCTTGGCTTGTTCTTGAATAGCCTTGAACTTCTCTACCATAGATTTGGCTGCGTCTTTCTCTGGCATACTTTCAGGGGTATCACTTTCTCCTTCTCTGGCCACTCCATACAAATGTTGTGGGTGACTTTCAAACACACTTGGCCTTCCTTGTTCCTGATATTGCCCAGGTAGGTCACCAGGTTGCACACTACTATTTACACCAGCGGGGGATTTGGGCGACATTGGAAAATCTCTAGGTGGAGTGAATTCTTTGTGTTTTGGTGAGGGTGTATTTTTTCCGCTACTTGTTTCGAGCTGTTTCCATTTAGAAACCATATTCTTTGCATAGCCTTCTTCTGGGAATTCAACATCTCCTGCTGATGCTTCTCCTTCTCGAGAGACATCGTCTCTAAGTTTTGGAGTGCTTTCTAAAATACCGCTCTCAGCCTGCCTGACCTCAACTTGTAAAGATGGCGTTGGAGTATTTTCAAATACACCTCCTTTATCTGGAGGTGGTGTAAATTCTTTCTTCCCTCTTGAGGCAGGAGAAGTTTGTGTTTGTCCATACTGTTTAAATTTACTAGCCAGGTTTTTAGCCATACCACGTTCTGGTAACTCCTCTTCCTTGAATTCCATCCCATCTGAGCCTTTGACTATGTCACCACGCTGTGTAGGTGTACTTTCTAGAACTCCTGCTACTGTTCTACCATCAACATCATCCCTTGGTGGGGTCACCTCTTTATATTTGGGTTTGGGAGTTGAAGATGGTGAAGGCGACTTAGAGGACTCTATTTCACGAAATTTGGCAGCAATATTTCTGGCTGCACCCTTTTCTGGCAATACTTCTTCCACCTGCATGTCAGATTTAACAATTTCTTCTTTTCCTTCAGGACTGCTTTCAAATATTCCACTTTCAGATTTTCCTTCATATTTGGGAAGAACTGATCTAGGTTCACTGACATATTCCACTTTTCCAGTTTTATCTGGAGTTAACTCCCTTTTTCTCTCTGACACATGTGCTGTCCCTGCTTTATCACTAATCTCTTTGAAGCGGGATGCTAAATTTTTGGCTGTACCTTTTTCTGGTAAAGATTCTTCACTATGCATGCCTGAACGAATAATATCTGGGAGATCCTCTGTTGGTTGGCTCTCAAAAATACCGGACTCCATTTTTCCTTCATATTTTTCCATGACAGAACGAGGCTCACTGACATATTCATATTTTGTGTTACGATCTGGTGTCAGTTCCCTTCGACCTTGATTTGATTCTCCTGATTGTGTTCCAATCTGCTTAAACCTTTCCATTATATTTTTTGCATATCCCTTTTCAGGTAGGGCCTCTTCTTGGGCATCATATGAGTGAACCACACCTTCCTCACTTGTAGGTACATTCTCGAAAACACCCCCTTCGACTTTCTGGGGTTCATTTTCAATTCCTTTTTTTGGTTCGCTCACATATTCAACTTTTCCTGCAACTCTGGCTTCAGGTGGTGTAGACTCCCTTTTGTATGATTTAGTTGTAGTTTCAATCTGTTTAAATTTTTGCAAAATGTTCTGAGCCGATCCAACTTCTGGCAATTCGGCTCCGATATCTTTATCACTTTCCCGTACCACGTCTGGATTTCTGACTGGTTCGTTTTCATACTCCCCACCTTCAGCACTGGCTATTTCCTCATGGACTGATTTCTTCCTTTCTCTAACAACTTCATCAGACTGGTTTGATTCTAATTTATTTCTAATTGATGACATCTGATCGAAACTAACCTGTAAAGATAAACAAAAATTCTCAAAACTTTATGCTAAATTTACTCTCATACATGTATAATAAATTGTAAATTCAGAAATTATTGCATGCATTTAATATTGAGATTATTTCATAGAACAGACAAAAATGAGAATTTAATTATTGTGATTTCAGGAAAATCTGCATACAGAAAACTGTATCAGTTATTAGAATGCAAGTTCTTATTATTGCAAAACCCATCTATGAAATCGCATTATATGTATTAATAAAACCCTCACAATAGATTCTGAATTTACAAAAAAGCTGCCAATGAATAGATTATTGGATGACAATAATTCAAAAGCAGAACATTTCTGTCAATTGGATTAGAGCATCTTTCTTCTCATGTTATAGTAAAATTAGCCATTCAAGTATATAAAGTATATGTTCATCATTTATGTTAAATTTGATTATCAGAGAAAGGAAACTGCAGAAACAAATGGATATTATTTTCGACCTTGTGGTAGGAAAATGACCATTACATCATCTAACTATGAAACCCCACGCACTGGTATCCAAAGGGACTAATAAATTGTATTCAGAAAAATAACATTGGAACTGAAAGCTCAAGTGGTCTAAATTATTCAATTCTACTAAAAGTAAAGGGTCACCTATATGTAAAACATGGTTTTCAATAACCTTATTGTACTGTTGTAAAAGGTGTTTAGGAGCAACAAGAGCTGCTTAATATATTTCTGGGACCATGTTGACCCTGGATCAGTTCTGAAATGTTTTGATGCAAGTCCTAACATTTAAGATGTACTTAAAAAAAAAAGTGCAATTTTGCTGAGCAAACACATGTATATGTGCTTCAAATTGAGTATGAATGGCAGAATGCTTAATTTCTATATAAACTTGACAAAAACCCAAAACAAAGTAACTGTGCTACTATTAATGTTCTTCAATAAAATTAACAGTACCAGATGCGCATTTCAACAATACATGTCTCTTCAGTGATGCTCGTGGTCAAAATATTTGAAATCCAAAGCTTATATAAAAGATGAAGAGCTATAATCCAAAAGGTCCAAAAAGTATAGCCAAATCCGTAGAAGGAATCAGAGCTTTGCATGAGGGAGATACATTCCTTAATTTATAATAATTTCTATCATTTTGTAACAGCAAATTTTAATAACACAAAAAATCTGTATTTTCATGCCAGTACCACGTACAGGATTACAGTAAGGACTTCTTCACAGAGAAAACCTTATTGCAAGTTTGTTTGTTTGAAGTGTGTATCAATACGGATAGTGTGCCATAAACTTAGACACTATATCAATTCTTTCCCATTGATATATTTTGCTGACATAAGAACTTTTTCTCCCAGTCATTATCTAAAGCATGGAACTAGTGTATTATCAATTAATGATACTTATAATGTAGCTTTAATTAAATCAGTACAGTAATCAGTATATTTTTATTAGGGCATTTCTCACATAATCTGACAATGCTCATTACAGTATTTTCATTATTTATCAATGGGGGGAAAAAAGGACTGAGGTCACAAGGGAAATAACTCCAAACATTCTTTATTGTTTTGCGTACCCAGTGGAATTAGGTATGAATGTTTGCACAAGAAGTGTGTAAACGAGAAAGAAGCACCATTTGACATCTTGGAAAGGGATGGATGGAATCTTAAGAATAGACAACAGTATGCACCTCTCAGAAACAGGATTCTTGCAATCTGACAGGTAAATCACACAACAGCCTAATTAAACTATATACGTTGGGGTATAAAAAAGTAGTATCAAATGTGCACAGCAATGTAAAATGATACATTTCTATAAATTTCCAAGATTATATACAATACTATGCGTAACTTTTTTCAATGCACTGATTTTGCTTGAGGTCAGAAAAAGTGACCGTCACTGACGTACTTTTATTTACTTTTTGGGATAAACAAATTAGTAAAAGAAAACTTCTTACGAAATAAATTTGTTCCGAGTACGTGCATTTTCAGTACATCCCTACACTTAGGTAACTGAATAGTGCCCCAGTCGGGGTAAGGCAAAAACAAGTGTACCTATGTGCATGATTCTGACAAGTCTTAGTGCTTTTCTGCGTGAAAAAAGGCTTGGTGTTCTATAAATTTTGCTTACCTCTTCTTCATTTTTATCTGACTCTCTGAACACGCCTTCATCAAATCCATTCTCTACTACACCACTGAAAAATAAATGTAATGTTTGAAACACACATGAAATATACATATGTGACAAGAGCTATATATGCTAGATAGTGAATAAAATTTATGTACACAATTGAATCTTTGTTTGACTATCCGATAACTCAAATTTCTAAAATTGAGTCAATTCTGTGGACATGAATTCAACAGCTATTTTTCCTTTATATTTTTGCTGCAATACTGACAGAGACTTACAGCAACTTTTTAAATACCAAAATGCTAAAGATTTATCTTAAAATTGAAGATTTTTGTTACAAACTTAGAATTTCAGACAAATAGCCAATGATACTTAAATACTTTTTTGTTTGAAACTTTATATTACATGTACTATGGAAGAATTTATTTTGGTCAGTTCCAAATCCCATTGATAGAAGAAAGACTGTTTAAATCGCATATACAGTAATTTTTTTACAAATTCTGCACAGAAGCCAATCAAAAAATTGGAATTTTAAGTTTCCTTTGACATTTAAATTTATGAATCACAAAATATTCCAGAAATAAGAATATCATTAGTATAATAATGAATCCTCAGTATTCAAAATTATAATAAAGTTCTACAAAAACCTAGTTGACTTCATAAAGAAGGCTTTATACATGTATACTACATTATATCAATGGTTCTTCATCACTAAGATTAATGCAGTCTCGACAAACTGACTGCACAAAATGTTGCATAATTGCAATATAAAGTGTGTCTTTGACTCTGCACTGTAGGAACTTAAACATGTTAAGTGCAGATACTTAATGAACTTGAAAATTTATTGTTTCTTCTGAGGATCAGCCCTGCTAAAAGCTTAAGTTTGAAAAGTCAACTTAACTTGCTCAACACATATGATGGTGTGTCTAATTTTGCAGTAATAAAATAATGGTATGTTTGATTTTGTAATATAGTACATCACTACATTAATCATGGAAGTGTGTATGTTTGCAGTAAAGTATCCCATGAAGGACCTTAATTGAAATAAACACATATTGTATTGTATTATTAAATATGATACGACTCACATGCAATATGGTTTTTTTTCAGCATAAGCATGTTGTAAAATTCAAGGCTGAATTTGATAGTGGCTTTGTTGAACAGTAGATCAGCAAAAAAATGAATGTTTCAATTGACATGTCTTATCAAATTAGAGTTTCTAAGATCACAATAATTTATAATTTAATAAATGCATACTTGAACATAAGAAAATGTAGTATGATTGCCATATAGACATTTATTGTCCAAAGACCTAAGGGAGCTACCATTTGATTTTTATGGGGGGGCTAGGATGAAATTTGAAAAAAATAGGCAGGACAGGAGTTTTGAGTAAAAAAAAAGGCAGGATGAGACACTTACAAAAAAAAAAAGTCAGGACGACAATTTAGGTAAAAAAAAGTCAGGATAAACTAAAAAAAAAAAAGGCAGGACAGAACAGAGTGAAAAATAAAAAGGCAAGACAGAGATTACAGCTAAAAAAAAATGCAGGATAAAATTTTTCATCCTAGCCCCCCCATAAAAATCAAATGGTAGCTCCCTAATTAGAATCTATGCAAATACAGGACATTACATTGCCTTCAACAATGAGCATATGGTTAAGTTATCTTTGAATCTATCAAAAGATCAAAATCAAAAATAAAAAAAATAAAAAGAGAAAAGTTCAAAACAGCCCATTTAAGAAAATGATGTTTTGACGTTTATGCAAATACCAACAAAAAAGCCTCAGTAACTAGGAGCGTATTGGTTTCATTTTAAACAATGTCATTGATTTTGAGTGTAAATGTAGTCGTGAAATCTGTTTAGTTTCAACAATATATATCATGGAAGTAAAGAACATACCTATATTTATGTCATGTTGTCATGGTAATGGTTGAATTAGTATACTTTCTTAATCTGTTGTTATTTTACGTGTTATGCAAGATGAGACAACAATGCCTGCATGTTTCTTATACAGTTAGGTGTAACGGAGGAGTATGATAGCTGACAAAAAAAGTTTTGTTTTTGTTAGCTGGTTTTTAAAAAAATGTTACATTTAGACCCCTTAGCCATATTATGGCACACTTCTTTTTTTTTTGACGGAAAAAGTGAAACATATAAAGAACATGGAGAAAACATTTAAATGAGAAATTAATATCTAGATGCTTTCTGTGTGTTGCTGGGTCACTGTCTTAATTACATTTCTCCTCAATCTTCTGTTATGATCATTAAAACTTACCTTTGACTTGAAGTTACTGAGCCTCCAGTTCCTGAAAGTATAACAATATCAAAATTTTAGTTATTGACATGATTTTTAATCATTAGGCTTCTGTAATGAGGCACCAAAAATTACTCTAAATGCAGACATATTGTAGAAAACCAATGATATATATCTAATTCAAATATTGTCCTCAATTACTATGCGCATAAAATGTGTGCAACTGGACATTAATTAAGTAACAATCAATCATATTTTTCTATCTTCGTACACATTATAATCATAAGCAAGCCAAAAATCAAATTACTCCCAAAATGACTTTACATTTGTGTGTTAATTGCTATTACCCCAAAATTCAAACTTGATCTGTATAAGTTTCATATCATTTGGTTGAGGCAAACTGAAGTTAGAGAATGGAAGCCAACTTTGGGATGACGTACAGACATTTTTCCGGACAGATGGACAAGGGTAAAACTAAAATTATAAACTGTTGGTCACCTACCAGAAGTTTGAAATTTCCACAAATCCTTCTCACAAAATTTACTCCCAGAATGCAATTGTCCAACATAATGTTGGTACCAGTTTTCTTTCGAAATTGACATTTTAACAAACCATACATTTCCGAAATCACTCTAAGCCAAGGAAAAACACATATATATATTCAACTGATGCAACCCCATTTTATGTATGCTATGCAATATGTCCATTGAGACTAATTTGTTGTCTATTTAGATCAAGTTAATTACAATGTTAATTAAGTGACCAGATGTAAATAATTACAGATATCTGTTAATTGTAACAGTGCAATCAACAAGTAATTGCATCCTAACTTTCTTGCAAACATTTCCTGTAAAAAAAAGTTGTTTCATTTGGATTTGAATATATAATTCTTTGAAAAATGTATAGCGATTTTTTTATATTTATATTTATTTGTCATTTTGAGAATGAATGTAAGATAGGGTTATTCCCATATTCAAGAAGTAGTTTATCTCCATCATACAGGTATACCATATATATGAATGTGACATTCAGTATCACTGGTACTTCTTCAGTAGCTAAACTTTAATTCTTAGTTAGTGTCTATGTCAATTTGTGGAAATGGTTTTTGTTTTAACACATCTTGGACAGCCTCTGACATGTCAGATACATATTCTCAACATTCATATTAGACCTTGGGTGACTGAACGCTTGACATATTGTCAAACCTGTCTGTTGTTTAAGACTAAATTATGTACCCAAATTATACCACTATTGAAGGCTTGACATATTGTCAAACCTGTCTGTTGTTTAAGACTAAATTATGTACACAATTTATACCACTATATGGTTTTACTTTAATTTGTTTGGTTTGCTGTTTTATTTACCTATATCCACATCTCCTTTTATTTATCTAAATATCCATCTATTAATTCCTTTTGGAGGAGTTTCCGCTGTCCAATGTGTAAATGAATCAAAAGTCAACTACTTTTTGTTTTTAGGAATTTTGCATTTTTACAATGTCTAGTCCATTTATGCATAAAAGGAAGTAAAATGAATAAATCAAAACCAGATACAAAATTCTTAATCAAGTGCTCAAACATTTGTTCCCAAATATTTTTACCAAAACATCAATTCGAAGAGTAAAACAAGAAAGAGAAAGAAGGAACGAAAATACTATCTGTCTATAATGATCAAAGATTCAAATACACAAACTTGAAAATTATACCTTCCCATAGAATAAACTTTCAAATGAACCCTACCTTTACTTAGGTCAACAAATGTTACATTCAACTTTGATGATTTTGTATCCTTATCCTTAAAATGCTGTAAATAGCTTGTGTACCAAGATGCATTCTTTATTGTCGCCTGCATGATTTACTCTACATATTTTACACAACAGAAATCCACGTATATATACGAAATTATCATGTCCCACATTCTTTTAACTTCGGTCTTTTTAAAAAGTTCTCTTGTGTCAATAAAACCCCACTGTTATCATAAATCTAAATTGTCATATAACTATTTTGTCACTGCAAGTGCAAAAATTAGAACAATCGGGTATTTCTCTTTTGTTAAATGTCCTGTTTTGTCTTCAGTAGAATAATTTGTGGTGATTATCTTTCATTTCGAAAAAGGATAAGAAAAACTAATGCATGTATAAGAGTTCACCTTCAATCCAATTTAATTGTATTTTATTTAATTGCTTATTTCACTAGTTTTGAAGATTATTAAATCGTAATTAGAATTTAAATAAATGCTCCAATTAGAAATATTAACACTTCAACCAATGACTTGTTTAAGCTGAAGAACGGCAAGATTTGTCGATAGGTTTATTTGGCCACTTAATCCCTCTTTAATCGGAAAATCCTCGTAGATACTCCACAAGTATATGAAAACTTTTTCGAAAGTCAGTTTTAAGCACACAAACCAATAAACTGATATTTAAATGTGCAAATATTTAGTCTGCCGTCAAAATAATGTCAATATTTTCCAGATCTTACAAATCCAAATTACAGTTTCAAATATACAAGTGTATATTATTTATGTTAAAACGTAAGCAATAATAATCCAAATTTCACAGTATCCCTACAGGACAGTTATATCAATGACACTAATCCGGACAAAACCACGCTCCCTGACACCCTAGGGTCAAATATCTACATATTCCTAGGCATCTGTTGTAACTGTTGATTTTTATCAGTTTAAAAACAAATTCTCCAATCAAGAGGACAAATTGTAAATATTTAATTAATCAATATTAAATATTTGTTAAAAAAAATCTATAAGCATTGTCCAGGACTGTTCTGAAGGAAGATCGTCTTCTGTCAGTTCAAAGTATTGATCAGGACTATTCTCAAGAAAGATAGTCTTCTGCCAGGTAAAATTGACATATCTGCATCGTTACAACAGCTTGAGGTAATTTTATTTAACTCAGGGCGACAGATGTGACAGTCAAGTATGTTGTAAATTTATATGTATACAAGAAACATAAATTGTAGAATTATAAGGTGATAGAAAAGACCAAAAGCCATTTATAAAAAGTTTGAACAGGTCAAAAGTTCACCCAAGGTCAAGTTGAACTGCTGTTCATGCAGAGGTCATGTACTTGAGTCAACTGGTTTATAGATACATTTTATCAAGGATGCTGTTGGGATGAAAAATCTTCAGTGATCAGTACAAAATCCACTTGGAAGAGACTGGTTCAAAGGGAACTGAGCAGACAACAGAGTTCAAGGTCATTAGGAAATGACATTTGACCTACTTTATCAGTAAGGTAAGTTATACACACATTGTAAAGATGACAACAATGAAATATAAAGAAGGAAAATATGTCTTTTACTAAGACAAGAAAGTTTCCCTTACAGAACTGAAATGTTTGCAGCAGATCTGCTGCAAACTTGCTGCAGGTCTGCTGCAAACAAAATGCTTGCAGGAACCCTTTGAATAATGTTTGCAGATGTTCGCAGCTAGCTGCAAACCTCCTGCAAACATTGCAGCTTTTTGCTGCAAGCTTGCGGCAAGCTTGCAGAAACAAATATGTTTGCAGTAAGATTGCAGGAAAAACTAGAATATAAGGGATGTTCGCAGCTAGATTGCAGGAATCTTTGACAATTTTATATGTTTGCAAGAGCATTGCAAGAAACTACATAAAACGACTGAGCATGCCTATTGGTAACTTCCTGGAAGATAAAGATTTAAAATTTGAAAATGTTAGTGATGTTTGTGTCATGATATATATAAGTGTTCAGGGAGGCATTATAGTTTGGCAATTAACAGATTAGTTTTTAAAGACATTATTTGTAAGTACATATTCATTGTAGAATGTTAACTTATGAAATTCATTCCCTCCACAGATATCTGCATGAGGTTTAAAATACATTTTCAAATATGTAACCATGCAATATACAGTACTCCTTCATATGCTTAGAGATTATAACTTACAAAATATATGTAAGTCTAGTTGAATTTTGTGACAATTTTAGTTTAACTATATAGCTGTATATAATCATATACATGCGCAAAGAAAATTTCAAATAAATCTTTTTAACTTTAGATTCATGCATGTAATTCATTTGAGAACGTACTTGGAATTAATTTAACTTATTAAACATGTTAAAGGGTATTAACTTATGCTATGATAATTTTTCAAATGATAAAGTAATTAAATTATTTTATGAATGGATGGATGTAACATACTTTTTAAGAATTTGCTGTGTAATATAGATAAAATGATGTGTACACAACATGACATTGGTTAAGTGTATAACAGATTGATTTAAATAAAAATGTTTGCAGCAGGTCTGCAGCAAACACGCAGGAGAAAGATTAATTTGCATAAATATGTTTGCAGCAGGTCTGCGGCAAACACTCATTTGCATATAAATGTTTGCAGCAGGTCTGCAGCAAACAGGCAGGAGAAAGATTAATTTACATAAATATGTTTGCAGCAGGTCTGCAGCAAACACTCATTTGCATACAAATGTTTGCAGCAGGTCTGCGGCAAACACTCATTTGCATGGTAAATTGTTTGCAGCAGACCTGCAGCGTATTTGCAGCAAACACGCCGCAAACACGGACTCTATGTTCGCTGCAAGTCTGCAGCAAGTTCGCAGCAGACTTGCAGCAAATGTTTGCAGGAGGCTGATTTTTTCAGTAAGGGTTATGCTTTATCCACGACATCATTGGTATCTAATTCCTAAACACACAAGACAAAATAGGAAACAATGGAATACCACCTTTATTGTTGTTCTTTAGATGAAGGTTTGGTGCTCAGGCATTCAGATGTAAATTTCAAAAGAAAATTGAAACAAATATTGAGGCTTTAAAGCTCCCACCTTATGTGGAGATTTGACAACTGTATGTAACTTGATCCCATTTCACATAGATTGTAAACAAAGAACCTGCTCAAAGAAAGACAACTCTTGTAAAAGCATATTCACTATTTTGTTTAAAATTGTCATTGTTTTTTTCATAAGAATTATAGATGGATGGTTGTCTTATTAGTAATCATAACACATCTGCTTATTGTTATTAAATATATAAATAACAGTATGGAGAAGACTGAAAGTAGAGGAAAATCTTCTGATTAAACAAACAGACAGAATGATGATATATTCTTGCACTAAACTTGAGGTGTTACTGGCCTAGTTATCAGTCATTCATCTAAAAATATAAATCTTGGATAAAAACACAAAATATGAAAAGAAATCTATATTTTTTTTGCTTAAAAACCCTTCCAAAATATTAATCTTACACAAGCAAGATAGGATTAACCTCAATACACTTTCTTCTTAAAAGAACACTATTTAAACTAATTCAATTTCACCTTATTTTACTTCAATACATTATTTATGCCAATAACACACTCCATTCACGTTTTCCTTTGCTTGATAAGTTTTCAATAGACGTGAAACTTCAATAAACATCTACCTACAACTCGGTACAAGTGATAAACACGAAATCAATCAAGGTAAAGTGTAAACATCACGATATACTTAGCATGCAGGTTAAAGATTAAAAAATCAGCTGACTTCGGCAAAAAATATGTATGAAACTATTGGATAATGGTGAGGTTGATTAAAAATTGTTTGCGTAATTTCCAGTGGCAAATATTTCATACATGTTGAGTATGCATCATCATCAGAACTTAAGATGTTTTTCTTTAGAGTTACTGTGTAGAAATTTACAAGCACGTCTAAGAAACAACTATTTTAAGCTATTGTTGATATCAGTGTTGAAAGTTTAACCCTTGGACTGTACAGTAGTGAAAAGACCTAAAATGTGTGAAAATAAAAACCTTTTCACGAAAAAAAAAAAGAGAGCATGATAGAAAAAATATGACAGACTAATAATAAACTTTCAGATTACTCACAATTTTATTATATAGATAAATAAATAGAAGCTTTTTTTTTTTATAATGTTTTTGACTTTTAGCTGATTGCTGTTTTTGTGTGTGTTTAGTATCAAGTCCAGTGGCAAATATTTCATGTACATTCAGGACAACTTCAAGATATTTTTTTCTTTTAAGGTTGTAAGGTTTAACAAAACAATGGCCCACTCCTAATTTCCGTTGACCATGTGATATGAGACTTTGTTAGAACTTTTTTTCTTTCTCCTATTTGGGTGCAGTTAATCTCTACATTAGCCCGATTTAAATTAATTATGGAATTCAATGAAATCTGTTTTATTATCTAATCTTAGCACAATATCAACACTTAGAAATGTTATAACTTTTATTTGTTACTATTTATTGAATAAATTTATCTGAGTCATGCAATCCACATTTCTATGTTATCTCTTACCTATAGTACATGAGTATTGAAATATATGTGCAAAACAACCACACTTTGTTGAAAAATCAAAAGAAATGACAAGAAATCTTGCACCTTTGCTAGTTATCAGTAGCACTATTTTGCAGGTTGCGGGTGCGAGCTTATGTGCCTTTTTTTGCCTTTAATATGTAATGTGTTGTTGAAAGAAGATCTTTGATAATCTCTGCTAAATCAATTAAAACTAGACTAGAGAAAGTTTTCCAAAGCATGTGGTCAATGCTGTCTGAATTAAAAATTATCCAATCAATGTTTGGCAGGAGATGGTACATGTATATGAAAACTTTAGTTAAACCATCAATATATTTAAATCCACGAAAATTACAAAATTTCTTAATTCACGAAAAATTGGTACCCAAAAAATTGATTGAAACCTCAGTAGACGGTTACTATTCAACATGCCAAGAGATCTGCCATGAACTCCAAATTCTCCTAAAAACTTTTGACATAACATGGCTTATCTTTTAACAAAATGGAATATCTATTAATTGTATGTTAGTATACATGCTTCCAAACTTTAATTGATTCACAGTTTAAAACCTACCTGTAACTGGTAAGAAATTAAATTGACAGTTATTTATCTACACACTTCAAAACATTCTCAAGAAAGAGATTATATCATGCATATATATCCAATCTTATATGTGGATTACAATGCATATCTAATTCACTTCCTTGTTGGCAAGGTCATGCCACCAATATGTTGCAATAGAGTTCTTAACTCTGTCCAAGGTCATAGAGTTCTTAAAATCCTTAATATTACTTTGAAAAAACAGTTTAAGTTTTTAGAGGAGGATCAAGAGATTTACAAGTCAGTACATGTATTAAGTAAATTTGTTTTTAAAATCCTTCTCAAAGATATGCACCCATCTGAAACTGTTAAAGATGTATCTGGAATCATTACAAGAAGTTGTATTATGTTAGAAGCTGTGGATCATAAAGATAATCATCCTTTTCAAGGCTGTTGTCATTACATATAAGATGAAAGATGTTTTAAGCAGCCAAAAATCCATCAATCAAACTGTTCATATAAAATAAGAAAATGTGGAATGCTTGCCAATGAGACAACTGCAGTCTCTTTAAGAAACAAAATGACTCAGAAATTCACAACTATAGGTCACTTTTCAGCCTTCAACAATCAGTAAAACCATAAAATAGAATGCATTACAACTCTATTCCAGTTCAGAATTCAAGAGGGTGTATGCCCCCTCCCCCCCCTCGAAAAAATGTTTTGCATCAATCAGCTCTGACAGAAGTATATATATTCCAATTTCTGAAATTATGCCCTTTCGACACTCCTAGACACCCTCCCCAAAGCATACTGAGCTACTGGAAAGGAAGATAATCCTCATGTAAGAGGTCATTTGAGTGAATATACAAATGCATTTTTAATATGGCCTTATCATATAGCTACAAAGGTGTGTGTGAAAGAAACTGTTCAGGAAAATAATTTTTACTTTTTTGAAAATGGGAAAATTGACCTTCATACAGAAATGCAAGTACATGTATCTAAAAGATTAGCTAAGTCAGCAATTTCATACTAATATTTCCGACAGATTACAAAAAATAGAGGTAAACATTGTCAATTAAATTTAATCAATCTTTTTGATCTTAGGTGTTAATTATACAGGTGAATTTACCTGTAAACAAGACAGTACAAGTTATTTACCTGCCATTTCTACCAATAATCCAACAAAATAATCCTAGGGTGCCTCCCCGGTGCCAATGCCCCAAATATTGACGGATATGCTCACTGCACCATGTCCAAAAACACTTCCATGAATAAAACCATAGAGAGAATATGATTGACCTTTGACTTCAAATCTAACGGTCCGTTTAATAATACGATAATCTATTTTACTACTCAGGTCCAACTAAATACCCAATGAATAGTGTAGTTAACAGTTATCGACAAGACCACAATCAGCTTTTTTACTATTTATATTTATATAGATATAGTATTTAAATATCTTAAAACGCTTATTCTGTCATAACGTCTGCTCCGAGATTTAAACCTTAGGTAAGACAATATTTACATATATTTGAATAACATTGAACTGAACTAATAAAATAGGAGTCCAATGATATAACTTAAACATTATTAAAGGGCATGTATTATATGTTTTCCTCAGATGACTTTGAAATCACAAGACACAACTTAAGAACTGTTTTTTTTTTGGAAAAACAGATTTTTTTTCCAGCAATTCTGCAAAGTCTTGCAAAAGGACTCCATAATAATATTGTACCAAATGAAATGTTTGTTTTAAAATTTCAATTGTGCAAAATTCTAAACACTCAGGGGTTCCCAAGACCTTCAGAAATCAACTGGACATTTGGTCCAGTAAACCATTTTTTCTAACTGGACCAGTCTTTTTAACAGGATATTTACACATATGTATAGGATTTGGACAAATTTTAAACTTTTACTGGTCATTTGGTCCATCAATGCATATATCCCTTATTACTGGACAAAACCAATTTTACTGGCCTAATTGCCCAATTTCCTTTGACCTTGGGAATGACTGCTAACATGTAAAGTTTACTTACACCCTTTAAGCTAGTTCCAAATTAACAGTCAATTGAATTACTTATTTTTTTAAATTTTGAAATCTCCAGAAAGTAAATTACAAAATACAATTGAAATTGGCCAATTCCTAACATTTATAAATATTTAATCATTGTATGATTAACCACGAACTATAAATCCTATGCCAATTTGATTGTGGATGTGACTGTCAATATATCATGTATATGCATTATTTTTAGGGTTCAGATAACCAACAAAACATTTTAGCATGACACATACATGTACTTGTATGTAAATGTCAAAAGTATGGTCTCTTGTCAGAGGTTGTCTTATTTCATATGTATTGTGTGTATAATCTTGTTTTGAAGGTAGGTATTTGGTAACTTTTGCCCAATTTCGTCACATGTATTTTTTCTGACTAAGGCAATCTAAAGCTTGTCATATAATAAGTACAGTAGATTTCTTTAATTTTATTGGTACCAAAGTTCATGTATATTTGATTTCGTGGTTTCAAGTCAGATGAAAACTATGAAAATGCAATCAGTAGTGAACAAATCGCACACTTGTTTTTCAGTAGAGTGTAATATGAACATTCTATTAATTAATGTCAGTGAACTAAGAATAGATACAATCAAACAGCGTGTACAGACAAAAGTAAAGTCTATCTATCAAGTTATTTGTTGAATACAAGTCATTATACACTCATCTACAATGCATATATACTTTTCTCCTATGAATAGTTTTACATACAATGTATGTCATTTGGAGGCCTTTCATAGTTTACTTAGCTGTATTTTTTTTGCTCATTGTTGCAGTCTACAGCGTGTACAGACAAAAGTGAAGTCTATCTATCAAGTTATTTGTTGAATACAAGAGTAATCATACATGTTATACACTCATCTGCAATGCATGTACTTTTCTTGGTTGAATTTTTTTAAACATGTCATTTTGGAGCCTTTTATAGCTTCCTATGCATTATGTGAAGTCTATACGGCATGTACAGTGACCTATGGTTATTAACTTCTAAATCTTTTGGTCTTTGATGGAGAGTTTTCTAATTGGCAATCAAACCAGATCTTGGCATGTTATTTTTATACAAAGGTACTTTTTCAAATTGCTAACATGATATGTATAGTACATATGATCGTCAATGAGACAGCAACCAAACAAGGTTTAAGTAAACAAAAATTGGACAAAGAAAAGCATTGATTGATGGCTTAATGTCCAGTTGAAACTATCTCATGCATATTCCATGACCAAAACAAATGAATAAGTAGGTTGGTTCTGCAAGAAAGACTGACTTGAATGAAAGGTGGGAAAATTGAACTCTTAACAAGAAAACACCACAACATAGAACAAACAACCAAAATAATTTGAAAAAGACTTGACTAATCAAATTGTCAAAAATCACATGAAAAATCAACTAAAAAAAACACAAAGTATCAATCTGCAAGTACTCACAGTAACTGAAAGATTAAATTCAAAGCCATAAACAACCAATAAAAAACTCAGGTATCCAAGAATAAAATTGTAAAGCCATAATTTCACCAATATACAGAAAAGAAATAAATAAGATAAGACATAAGATAATTATCTTATCAGCAATAATCTACATCAGTGTGGGAGACAGGAAAACAACAGTGCTTCAGAGTGATGCATAACAACAAAATGTTCAACCAGTTCTTTCTGGAATAATACAGATTTCATGAAGAAATGAGCTAAAGATTCATATATATGCCTTAGAAAATTTCATTTTTTTCACAGATTCTATTTAAAACACTGCTGATTGACTGACTGTGCAAGATCATCATGGGTAGTCAAGGTCATTAAAAATCCCTCTCCTTGTCTGTCAATTGTCAAACCTATTTTACCTCACCATAAAACAAAGTAATCATGATAGATATAAGTATATTTTCAATCTATCAGACACATTGAGACCCTCCTAAATTTTTTGTCCACACTTTTGTCCACTCTGTAACCACCAACCCCAGCTCCATCCTGGACAGGTCACTTAGGTGGTGAGGACAGAATTCTCCTAAAATTTGAGGTGTGATATTTCTTATCTGATTCTTACCTTGTGTCTTCTCTGTGACTGTGGTAGTTTTAGTGGTGCTTGTAGTTTCCTTCTGAAATTTAGACGAAGTATTAGATTTTCCACTTTTTTTATCACTAGATTCAACTTTTGTAACAGTTTTACTTTCAGTAGATGTTTTCCCTGCTAATTTGGGATCCATTTTTTCGGTTTTAACACTTTGAGTTTGAGCTTGAGCACTTCCAGTTTTTGTTTGAGCTGACTTTCCAGTAGAAGGTTGACCTTTGTCAACTTTCCCAACATTTGTTTTAACTTTTTCTGTTTTTTCTTCAGTTGTAGTGGCAGATGCTTGAAATTTTGAGGACGCTGTCAACTTTCCAGGAGTTTTATTCCTAAGAGAAGCCATCTTATATTAATAAATCCAATCTCAAATGACAATACAAGCAAGAGGACACAAGAAAGAAACGAAAAAATAATTATAGCTCAGGTGTGTTACTAATCACCAAACATTGCTATGTATCTTGCAGAATGCACACTTCAAGTAGTCAACAATGGGGGCACTGCCAGGAATGAGCAATCTTGTTCTACGCACATGAAAATAAAGCACAAAATGTGGCAGATATTTCAAAGGTAGGTATAAATTTTTGGACAATGTTTAATATAACTTCAATTAAAATATCTCAGATGTTTTACCTAACTAAGTATTTATGTTCAACATGTGAAATAAATGTAAATTGTTTCAGTATTATTAAAGATTGCTTTCATTTGGTTTAAGCAAAGTCATATTAAGCATGATGTCTTAGAAATAGAAAGAGCTTTCAAAATTTTTAACTTATATTCTTATTACATGTATTATGATCTTAAGCTAGGCAGGGGCAGAATAGTTATATACATTGAAAGCATTTGCAAAGATGGTAAAATGTATTTGCAGACAATACAAAATCATCATTTGATTAAAAACTTTATTTTTTGAAATGTTGCCATTGTTGTAGCCAAAAATTGTTTTTAAAACCCTTAGTTGTGCCTCTAAAAGTTTGTAATTATCAAAAAAATTCCTGTTGCTAGGGTATTGCCATTGACTCTGCATCAGAACATCAGCAACAGTTAGATTGTTTGATGCTAATTGAAAAAGAGGGTATCGCTTTCTCCTGATAATAACTTTCGACAAGTATCAATACACGATAGGAATTTAACAACTTGGAACAGGTTGCATATATTGCACATCAAACTGTATTTTACTGATAATATATAATTGAATATGATGGATTAGCATTAATTAGTATAAAGTCATTAATATTATTGTTGATAAATTATTGATATTAGGAAATGTACCAAATGTCAGATTTGTCCTTTTCCAAAGAGGGATAACTCTAACCATTTACTCATGTTACTAATTATTTTAATGAAATAAAAAAAAAATTAAGAATTAAACTGAAAAGAAAGTTAGATTGAGTTGTATTAACTTAAACCTGCATGCATGGGTATTAAATATTCTTGGAAGTTTAATAGGTTTTACTTGTGACTGTTCAAAATCAAAACAGCTATTCAAATTTGGACCATCAGAAAAATATTTTGTTTTAACATTTAATCATATTTGGGCCTTTTAGTAGTAGGCAACATGGCTTTTTTCATTGTTAAATATGTTATAAGGGAGCTATCATTTGATTTTTATGGGGGGGCTAGGATGAATAATTTTGTCCTGCATTTTTTTTTAGCTGTAATCTCTGTCCTGCCTTTTTATTTTTCACTCTGTTCGGTCCTGCCATTTTTTTTTTAGTTTATCCTGACTTTTTCTTACCTAAATTGTCGTTCTGACTTTTTTTTTTTGCAAGTGTCTCATCCTGCCTTTTTTTTTACTCAAAATTCCTGTCCTGCCTATTTTTTTCAAATTTCATCCTAGCCCCCCCCCCCCCCCCTCCCCCCCATAAAAATCAAATGGTAGCTCCCTAATGGCAATTCACATCTTTAATCTTTGTTCTAGGGATAGTTGGTTACTTGTGAATTGGCACAAAAATGCTGCACAATATAGCCATCTGGTATCATTTGCTTCCAAATGTACTTTTATTATAGGCAACTAAATTCAATCTGATTGTAAAATAAATACTTGTTTTAGATATTAGATAATAAATTACATTGTATATATGTTTTACGTATTTTGTTTACATATGTTAAGTTATAAATATGTTAATTTTTATGTACACAAAAGTTAAAATCATATGTAATACACATGTGTACTTACAACTGGTGTTACGCTCAGGGAAATAAAACTGGTTGATTTATATGTAACCTAAATACATGTAGAAGATTAAAATTCAATAAAACATCTTTTTTTTTTTACATTTTTAATTGCAAGATCCAACTCTTAAGTCTGAAATATTTCATTTTAATATATTTTTACAAAAAGTTGGTAAAGAAAAGTCTATTTGACAAAATAACATAAATGACTTTAATAATTCAACTTCACAGTTTTGGTATTTTTTAATATTTCATGACTTTATTACATAATTGTATTGTTTCTAAATCTATGCATTTTTAGTAAATTTGCTAATCACCAATAAACAATGAATTTTCATTATTCAACATTTTGTTTTCATTTAATCTGCAGTTTTTCAAAAGAATTTCTATTAAGTTAATATCAGATTTATTGAGATAAATTCCCCTTTATTTCACCCCTTCCTGAAGGTCATAATTTAAGGTCATATAACACATAAAAAGATTTTTATTTGGAAAGGGTGTAATTATACCACTACAATAACTTTTTATGTCATTTCTGTCATAAAATGTGTATAACAAGAAAACAAGACATATTGACAAACTCCTCCAATTAATTACAAGGTGTTTTTAACCGGCGTTTTGCATTTGCGCCGATCTGCATTTCATTTGCGCCGATTTTTTCTTTCATTTGCACGGATTTTTGTTTTCATTTGCGCCGATTTTTTTTACAGGTAAATTACAGGTTAATTACAGGTGAATAGATATAAGAAGATGTGGTATGAGTGCAAATGAGACAACTTTCCATCCAAGTCATGTTTTTTTTATATTTATCATTATAGACCTCTTCCGTCATCCAGTTGTACACTATATTTACATACTTTAAAATCAAGAAGTAAAAACCTTAGATAAAAACACTCTGGTTTATACTAAAATGACTTTTTAAAATCTATTTACAGCATTTAAATCCATAAAAACGGAAGACATTAAAATCATAAATCTGTTCTTGCTGAGTATTTATAGGCAACATATCTAATATGTTCCTTCTATCATGTGATTTCGTCTCTTCTATATTTGTTGTAATGGTCAATAACGTAATCCATCTTTTCTTTGTCTTGCTAACGTACTTATGTGTGTGGCCGTCGATGGTTTTAAAAATTGACTCCTCGGCTCGTTGCAGTGTGCAATATGTCCATCAATTACAGCAAAGTTCAGAACAATATGAATCAAAATAAACTAAAGCCTATGTTTATAAACAGATTTTACCAATATACCTGCACGGTATAGTACATGTACAAGTATTAACTTACCTGTAAATCCAATTAGGAGCAAATATAAAATCGGCGCAAATGAAAAAATGAAATCGGCGCAAATGAAAGAATGAAAATTTTCAAAATCGGCGCAAATGTCATACGCCCGTTTTTAACTTACAGAATACCATTTTAGATTCACAAGTCACACAAAACAGTTAGAGTAATCTCCCCTAAACTAGCAGTATATTTTAAAAATTTTCAACTGAAAAACTATTCCAGTTTGATTTTGTTTGTTTACTCTCTGCCGCCTCATTAAGAGAACAGTTTTTTCAACTTTAACATGACAAAGATAATTTATTTTAAGAATATAATACTAGTATGTAAATATTTTATATACCATAAGTCATACATGTATGTAAGATAAGACTTCAGAAGAGAAAGTTTCCTTAGAAAATGAAATATATGTCAGAGTAAAAAAAATATTTTTCTTTAAATTTCTAATTGTTGTAGAAATCCTTAATGAAATTCCCAATAATTGTTGACATTTAAACTTAAAGAACTAAATTCTTAATATTTCTAGTTATTTAGTGTAGTTGATGTAATCTTTTATTTCAAACCAATATGTGTACACATGTATTTAAATTGAAACATAATTTTTGATTTCTAGCTTGAAATCGTCTTATATCAGTTCCTTTAAGTTATCACATCAGGTGCAGATGATTCTAGAACATGATAAGGCTATATCTTGATTTGCCGATCAAATTAATCATTTTTTATGACCAATCATGATTTTTTCAGCAGGTTATGTAACAATTTTTTTCTCTCACCAGTATTTATGCAAGAATGTAACACAATTTATCCTTAGACAAATATAGACAGGAAATTTAGTTTAACACTATACAAATATATTGCTTTCCTCAAAGGTTTGCCAAAAATAATTAGCAGGGCAGTCACCAAAATGAATCAAAGATGTTCAGACATGGATCATGATGCATCATGGTATGGGCTTTGCTCTTTGTTGAAGGTCTTACAGTGACTTTAAGTTGTTCATTTCTGTGTCATTTGGTCTCTTGTGAAGAGTTGTCGACATTGATAATCATACCACATCTTCTTTTTTATCTCAGGTATAATTTATTTTTCAGTTTTGCTGTGTTTTTAATTAAGTGTATTACCTGTTCCTCTAAAGAACTGCTGCTAGTTCTATTTTCAAATTCTTCAGTAGGAATGACTTCCTGTTCTTCTAATTCTACTTCCTGTTCTTGTAATTCTTCTTCCTGTGTGACAACCTCAACAGTGTCAGACACGATCTCATATGTATCAGGCACAACCTCAACAGGGTCAGGTTGATTATTTTGATTTAGATCTTCCTCTTGTTCAGCAGTTTCTACATACTCCTCACTATATTGTGGCACTTCTGGTTCTGTCTGTGTGTCCGCTGCCACTTCCTGTTGTGTTATTTCTACAATTTCTTCTGTTTCCTCAGTAATATCTTGGTCATTTTGCACATCTTCAATAACTTCTGGTTCATTTTGGTCCCCAACTTCAACTAGATCTTGACTGGTTTCCACCAACTGGTCCCCAACTTCGACTAGATCTTGACTGGTTTCCACCAACTGGTCCCCAACTTCGACTAAATCTTGACTGGTTTCCACCAACTGGTCCCCAACTTCAACTGGATCCTCCTTTGTTTCTATCAATTGGTCCTCTTCCTGTGTAATGAGAATTCCAGGCTGATCATCAAATGTGATCTCAGTTTGTTCACGTATGACATCAGATCCTTGTGCCAGACTTTCAGTTTGTTTTTGTAATATTTCCCGATGTTCAGCTTCATTGAATTTTTCAACTAATTCACTATCTTCATCACTTATTCCATTCATGCTTTCGTGACTTTCATCTCGTCGAACTTCGAACTTTAAACTATCTCCTGTATTCAACAATAAATTATCTCCTTCATTTGATGCCTCGGTTTCCATGGTAACACCAGAATCATCAGTCACAACAGAAATTCCAGTCCCAAGTAAATCCACATCATGTCCATTAGTTTCACCGGCAGACAAGTCATATAGTGGATTAGCAGACGGCTCGGTAGAGTCATTATTTTCAAAATCGTAAAGTGGATTTGATGATTTTGTGGATTTCTGTGAAACATCTATTTCCTCTGACATGATTAAATTATTTGATTCAGATGTGGAGAAACCTTGGTCCATTGAAAGTTCGTATAATGGGTTCACACTTTGACCGTTACCGTTTGTTGTTACAGAAGCCTGCAAAAAGAAAGAATAAAATCTCAATGATACATTACATAAGAATATTTCAAATGAAATACAAAACTATTCAAACAGTTCATAATTGACAGTGCTATGATTTCATGCAGTTATTGCATTTTTCATGTGTGGGACTTTGTTAAGTCTAAAATAATTGTTTGTTTATATATCTACATCAATTTGAGATTTTATTTAGTAAGGTGGACGTAAATTGTCAGCTTATACCCCTTTAAGACGGCCCTTTAAGTCAGTGGTCATGAGTGTTTGGCATGAAACAAAGTATCTCCCACACTGTCAATGAGTAATCTTAGGAACATGGGAGAAAGGACAACAAATATGAATGTTTGGATAGATAACCTCATCATATCACTTAAGTACTGCTAATTGTGTAAAAGTCTTTTTTCCCAAGCCTGCAATAGTTTATTTTTAGTTAAACAAAATCCAAGTAAGCACCAATCTCCGATCCCCCCACCCCATCCCTCTTTATCATGAAGTAATGATCAGTAGAGTAACAGACATTGGAAGAGGGTTCATAGAAAAATGTCCATCAAGATCATTGATTCTGTGAACCTTGAACATTCATTCAGGAATTATGTTTACTTGCTTAGGCCAAATAAAAAAGTATGTGTGGTTCCAGTTACATCTGAAAAAAAGTTAGGGTAGGTAGGTAGGGATTTTTTTTATTTTATGTTATTTTTTTACATTGAGTCTATGGGAGCAACATTCTGACTTTAACAGTGCTTAATGAAAAATGACAATAAAATCTTTAGAGTAGGCTATTTTTAAGCCGAAAAAGTAGGGACGGTAGGGTTACTGGAACCACACATATATTTTTATTTGGCCTTAGCAATCATATAAATTGTACTAACTCATAATCCCACTCAAATATAATTTATATAGAGCAAACTTGATTTGTTTGATGCACCAAATTCAACCTCTGCACAATAATGAATGCTTTAAAATGATAAACATGACTACTGGCAAACATACGTGTTGCTCATTGTTGAAGGCCGTATAGTGACATATAGCTGTTAGCTTCTGTGTCAATTTGGTCTCTTGTGGTCAGTTGTCTGATTGGCAATCATAGCACATCTTATTTCTATATTATACAGAATTACTAATGAGGGGGAAAACAAACAGTTTGTAGATTTATTATCATCCCTAGGGTACCAATTTCAATAGAGTTCCTGTATATGTAAAACCATATTTATAACTGTTCAACACAATACAAATTTCTTTAAGCTTGTATGCAGACTTAGGCAAAACCACAAAAAAAATAAAAAAAATACAAAGAGTAATCCTCAATCATGGAAAATCGGTAATCCAACAAATATTGAATCCCCAGTAAAAGGAAACAATGCTAAATAATACTTCTTATTTGTCCATTAAACTAATCAAAAACATCGAAAATTCATAACTTTATCACATTCCTACCAATACAATAACTGTGATATATTGGAAATCTGTGTTGACAAATTAGGATATTAACGGACTTACTCAAATCTTACAGTATCAACAACTTAGCCTAGAACTGTAATCTTTTTGATTCAATAAAAGGATTTTTGTCAGACCAAAACAATAACCTACTATAGGGGAAAACAACCGATAATAGCTATCTACTATTTGAGGAGATATATTCATGTGTCATCTTCACTATTCCTAATCCATCACAAAACAAGGACATAAAATGTCTACATAATTTAATTTCTGAGCAATCTCTGAAACAATTCTTAGAGAAAAAAAAAATCGATAAGAAAAACGAAAACAACATACCATAATTTCAGCCATTTTTTTACACCTTCCTTACTTGTTGAATGAAATTCTTTAAACTGTAAAATGAGCTATTGTTAACACACTATTATTTAAGGAATGTAAGACCTTTCTATTAGTCATGCATCTTCTGTCTAAGTGTGGTTTTACCTCTGCACTTTGTGTGGTGTATTGGAAGAATTGACTAATGTCTAGTTGTAAACAATGGAGATGTTAATTAAGAAAAAGGAGGGCCTACAGTTTGTTATTATATTAAATTAATAATAGATCTATACTAAACTGTATGGGATTGACACCAAAAAGGGATTGTGATAGCCAGTATACATCTAATTTTTTGGTCAGTGTTATACAAAATTTTGTTGATATCTTTTGATATTTTTGTGTCGCTGGGTTACTCTTTTATTACCAATTTACTCTAAACTTCAAATGTCAACTTATTCATAGGTTTGTTGATCGTAAAGAGTTTGATGGACAAAAATATCACTGAAATGTCTGGATAGCTTCTGATGAATTATCAACCTAATTTCCAACTTATGACAAAACCCAAAGAGAAGCAAACATGTTTTTAATGTTGTTCTTCATCTCAAAAAGTCCTTTTAACATGTAACAAAGTTCACCTCTTTTTAGACAGTCCCTAAGCACTGATTTGAACAAATTGAAAAATCCGCAAGGCCTTGGAAAAATCTTTGAACCTATCAAATAGTTAGATAAATGACACAAAGTTTCAGTTTGTCTTTTGGACTGTTCCTTTGCCCTCAACAGAGGTCAGAACATTAGTGACGTTAACGATTAGTCTTGACAAAATTGTCGCCTTTTCCATCATAGTAATTGGACATTAACAGTAAACGTAACTTGTCAGAGTGGTCACACCTTGAGCTATAAAATATGATCATTTAATCGTTATTAATAATATCTTGTTATTGTCAAAAAATTGATGTCATAAGAGTATATAATACACATATTTACATGTTCCTATTTATGACACTAATTCCGAAGTATGTTTTTTTTTGGGGTTCCAAAAGTTATAACGTTAAAGAATGAATTTTAAGATTATATCATGAGAAATTTGTTATACCTATGCAAAGTTATGGGTTCCAAACGATAGATTTTTTGTATAAAATTCAAGATTTAACATATCATGTGAAAATTGTCCAGCTGTGTGTACCATAGTAGTCATGTATGCATTTTCTAATCTCTCAGTAGAAGTATAAATTTACAAAATTCTCAGCATTTTTGTGGGATTTTTAAAACACTTAGTCAATTCATGCTCCTTTTAAGTTCATAACACTTTAAGATACTTGAACATTCAAAATCCTGAAACAAAATCTTATTGAGTGATTTGATTCTCATACAGAAAGATGATTAGCATGATATCGTAACCTTTACCTACTTGTTTGGTACATATACATTGTATGTTAATAAACTGTGAAATTACCTTGTACATAATACTCTCAAAATCTAAAGGGCATAAATAAGGCATGATCTAAAGATGAAAGATCTCATAAGGTAATAAATATATAATTATATAGAGAGCGAAAAGTACAAGTTTCAGCCCCTTTGGGAAGGAACTTGAAGTAAAGAAACTTTCCAGACACTTTGTATATACTATTCCATGACTTTGAAACTGAAGGAACTAACTAAGAGATATTACATGTAAAAATAATGCTATAATACAGATTTCTAAACCGACATGTATTTATGCAATCTAATTAAAAACCGATCTCTCATGCTCCCGTTTTCTGATATGTCGCGCGGGCGACATATCAGAAAACGGGAGCATGAGAGATCGATTTTTAATTAGATTGGTATTTATGGTACCACTTATGACTTTTTGCAAAATTTGGAATACTAGAAATCAAGATTTAAAAAATAAAGAATATTTGATGTTGTGTCCATGCTCAGCCAGGTTTTAGAGATATTTTGTATTTAAATCAAATGGTTTTGTATTCTGTTGAAGAGTTGTCTCCTTATGCAATCACACCACATCTTCTTATTTTACATAGACTGTACTCGTCTGTAGGGTTTGATGCTCAGGTGCTGTGTGTATGCAGTAGAATAGGTCCCTGTGCCTGTGGTGTAAGTCCTTATATTTTCCAGTTATGTTGTTTTGCTAGTGAGAGAGCACCCACTGTCTATATCATTTATCATATCAAAATTATATTGGAGAGTTGTCTCATTGGCAATCATATTACATTTTATTATTAGTATTATATATTGTAAGAAAAAAAAAGGGTTTTCAATTTTTTCAGTATAGGTCTTCAACAAAGACTAGATCTACTTCCAACTTGCCTATTATATATATGTCAGTAAATTACTTTTTGGTGGTTTCTGATTCTATGAAGTCTTTCTTGTATCCCACCTTAATTAGAGGTATTGGATAAACACGAAACACACCTGTGTGAATAATTTCCTATTAATTAAAAATAATCATCCCAGGTGTTTAATGTCTGTAAACATTTATAACATGGTGGTATTTTTTCATCATTTTTGGCACAGAAAAAAGGAAAGCACACCATCTTTTTAACAAATATTAATACAATTTGCTAATTGAACTTCATTTGCCCCACTGTTTAATGAACCCATAACTATTCTTTTAAATATAAACTCAAAGATGTCCATGAAATCACAGAACAATTGGACAAGTGTTGAACAACGAGTTTTTTAATTTCGCAGCAGTACATCAATGCAGATCTATAACCATATCTTACTTAGATTTCTGACAGTGCCTTTTTTCATACCTTACCTCAGTGGTTTTAACAGGTTTAAGATATGTTTTAAAAAGAGGATTTAAAAAAAAAAGTTACATGACATCTTACACAGAAATATATACAACTTCAGATTCTATCTTCTAAAGCTAAGTGCAACTGAAAAGTCTAAGTACCACTATTTTATATTTTACAAATTCTAGAGGCACAGCTTCAAAAATTTTCAGCTGTAAGCAAAATCTCTCAAGTCAATAAAAACTTAAGAAGCCTGATAATACATCAACTACACTACTTGCACTTAGGGTTTCGATTTTCAAAAGTGCACCTGTGCATTATACATTAGACATACAAAAAACTGCACAGAAATGCAATCAAGGTATGCACAACAACACTAAAATATCTCAGCAATCATCAAAAATAATCACAAATTACTACTCAAAAATATCACACAATCCTTAAAGACACGAATAGATTAAGTCTACAATGTATGTATAACAATGATTCACTCGCAGTACTTTTTGGCAATTGTGAACAACTGGTTTCCGGTTGGGTTTGACTACTTAAAGATTTCCTCTTACAGTTTAAGATCAATTCAGTCAAGTAGTACTTGTGAGCTTTATACAATATTTAATTCATATATATAGTACATGTTTTATATATTGTTCTGAATATATATTGTATGTAGGTGGCGTACAAATATTTTCCTTGATAAAATACTTTAATGATTTTGTAAATGTAAAATTGAAACAATGGCTTTTCACGAAAATAAGGATTTTAAGTCTTTTGAGTGATTTCCATGAAATCATATTGTTTGGTTTAGTGCCACTTAAGCTGTCACATGTATCAACTGATTGATTGTTTATTTTTGTTTACTTGTGTGTTGCATCAATTGCTACTTTGATTGTGACTTGGTCAACATTACTATATATTAAGTACTGTTAATTCATTTATTTTTTTGGTGGGTATCAATTTTCGTGGATTGCTAAAAACTTGCATATTCGTGGGTATTTGATTTCGTGGTTTTGCCAATCTCTGTATACAAGGTCTATTAAAAATATGATATTCGTTGAACATTTTAATTCATGGTTCACCAGTACCAACGAAACCCACGAAAATTGGTATCCAACGAATAATAATGAATCCACAGTACTCTTATTGTTTGTAGGCAAATTTCTTTAACTTGGCAGAAAATTATAAATCTTTACTGTGCCTATTCATAAGATCATCATGACCAGCTCACACTAGGTTTATATATTCAGTGAAGCAGGAAATCTGGGTCAAAAACCTAAAATTTGGCATATATATTTCAAGACCTTCACATTAAAATGAAAATGTATATTCAGCTTCAAGTTGATGAAACCAGATTTGACTAGTTAAAAGCAAAACTTATAACTGATATTATGCTAATGGTATAAGAGATGTACTAAGACAGACAGCCTGGTAAAAACATAATTCCCTTGTTCTGTAGTATGATGGCCATAAAAAGCACAAAAAGATTTACAGAATATAAAATTCCACAGTAAAAACAGAAATTGGCACCAATAATACATATTCATTATTATTTATCATATATCTACAAACTATCATCGGAATCCAATCTTAAATGCTATTTTATCCTAATGATTAATGTTAAGATATCAAATACATGAATTTCTCCATCAATCTAATTTACAAATAAATCTGCCCTTCCAAATGTTCAATAAATTTATATTTAGATACAATGGCTATGAAATAGTTGCAACTTCAAACTTGCATAAACAGGTCTTCTACATAAAAATATCTGGTTCAGAAAGTTTCTCAATTACAAAATGTCGGAACTAAGCAAATTCTCAGTTTTACCTACTTTTCCCATTTTTTTGTCATTGCATTTAAAATATTGTGTTGTCCATATAATTTTAAAAACATCAAATCCTTATATTTGAAAGAAAAGACTTTTAGAAAATTGAGATTTAGAGTTAACTCTTTTATGATTATTATTGTAAATTTCATGGTTTTGATAGGTAGATATATTTAACATAGAAAGTTCAATTAAAATATTTGTAATATCCATTAGGGCTATGGCAAGGTAATATAAATTCCAATATCTCCAAGTTAGCAAAGGTCACTGATCTTTTCAAGGTCAAATCTGTCAAACAGTTGAAGGTTAATAACATCTCTAGACAGGAAAAAAGGTTTAAAAATACAGGATACAAGTAGTAAACAATAGATTATAAGCAGCATCCAGATGTTTAACTGCAAATACCAATTGATATTGATATAAGTAACAATGTTCTTGCTTCTAAAAAAATATTTCATTTTTACAATCCAGAGTCCTGGATCATTACAAATTTAATCCCCACAAATTATTTTATAGCCATATATTCTTCCTTATATTGTAATGCTACACCACTACCTCTAGTTAGGGTCAAGATTGGTGCCATTTAAAACGTTTAAAGTGCTGCAATTGTTTGCACCAATGTCATAAGTCAGGAACCTATTGTTCGGTGGTCGTTTGTTGATGTGTTTTTTTTAAAGTGTCAGATATTTGCCCCTAAATAGCCCCCCCCCCCTCCTTCCCGGATCTTATTCTTGAAGAAACCATCATCCAAGTGTATACATTACATTGATTCAGCTTCTAACAAGCTTTTATCAAATTTGTTATTATCCTATCATAACTGATTAACTTTCAAGAATATTATCTTACAAGATGCTCTTGGTTCAAACCCTATTTAAACTGTAAATAATTGCTTCAAACTAAAATATTATGACACAAAAATACTTAAATATCTATAAAATGTACTGTAGAACCTCAAAAACTTAGCTATTAGAGACTTTCATAATGAATGCTGTCGCCTAACTTCTAGCTGTACTAAACAGATGACACATTGATTGATTGAGCGTCATTGGAAATTAAATTATATCACTTTCATTAACATCCGAAACACATCTAAAACAATTTGTTCCAAACTTACGAATATATAATAAATCCTTGTTATCGTTAATTCAGTCGAAAATTACTTATCATAGAACACTGTAGAATGAAATCAACAAAGAAATTGAACTAGATCTTGAGAGTGTTTTTTTGGCATTCTGCAGGATGTAACCATTATGTAATGATGAATGCATTCTAAAAATATTTTGCTTTTTTCAAGTGAGAATTTGAACTAAAATTTCTGAACAAAACGATGCTCTACTGGGAAATCGTTTCTAAAACATGTATGACTTAAATGCAATCAATAATAGGAGGGTGGGCAAAAATTTACGACAAATGTATCATAGAAAACTCAGAGGCAATTTAGCATTGGCACTAAATACGTAGTGGAATTTGAAGTGGATGCAATCAGTAAGATCTTGAGATATTTCTGAATGCAGTCTTCCGTGGGTTTTTGAAATCACATGGTTCAAATAAATGCAATTTTCAAATTTATCACTATATTTTTCTATTTTGGACAAAACAATCTCCAGAAAAAATCATGTCTAATAAAAGTCTAATAAAACCTTTCTAAACCTGATGTTAAGTGACCTTACTTGACGAAACAATGCCAAAAATTTATATTTTACAAGATCATCCCCGTAAAAAGACATGTCATATTTTGTTGTTAGTTAATTAGTCATCTTGGCAAAGTCGAAGTGAAATATAAAATTAGATCAAAATAATAAAATTGAAACATTTATAAGAGAGACAGTTTTAATATTTCATCCTCAAATCTATTTCATCAACATGATCAAAGTTTGAAAAAAAGTGAACTTTGATTTTTTCCTCACCTACTAAACATGCTAAAGTGCATTTGACCTTTATATTTTGAATCTCAAAAAAAATATTTTTTACAATTTTTTTACAATCCTCCTCAAACAGTCCCCTGATTAAATAGACAGTACCAATTATTGATCATTATCAAAAATCACTCAAGCATGATAAGTTAATTATCATAAAACCATCAAATACAATCATTATATGATGTCTAAGATTAAAAGGGGAGATAACTCATGTCAGATTATAATCATTCTATTATACAATTTATTTACAAGTCCTGTTTTGTGAAATATAAAATATTTAAAACCATATTCAGTTTGAAAAGGATGTCTTTTTAATTCTATAAGGATGTGTATTCATCGTCACAATTTTTTATCCTCTTAAAGTAATCTCCTGCCGTCAAAAAGATGAAAAATTAAAATCGGTCACACCTGACTTTTTTACTTACAAAATAAAACAGGTTTTGTTATGTGTAACTGGACACGTATTTCAGAAATAATAACAGTTATGGAAATAAATTTGACAAGGTGTATACTATATTACATTTAATTCTCAAACTACAGATTTTTTGCATTAAAAGTCAGATTACAATACCAGATTATGTTCACCTACATTTTATGTGTTAAATGTACTGGAAAAGTACAAAGTGAAAAAACAAAATTCTCTCAAGTCAAGACTCTATCAGCAAAGCACATAAAAGGAATTTCAAATTCAAAAGGGTGTTTGTCTTTTTTGTGTGAATTTCTTACATTTGTCAATTCGAGGTATTTCATAACTGATTATGTGTTATGGTGTTTTACTCATTGTTGAAGGCTGTAAGGTGACCTACAGTTGTTCATTTCTGTGGCATTTGGTCTCTTGTGGAAAGTTGTCTCATCGGCAATCATACCATATCTTCTTTGTTATATATTTTGCAAAAGTCCAAACATCTTTGTTTATCCAGGCCAAAAAGGCCTGAGCGTATAGTCTAGGTCTATTTACTAGGTCTATTAACCTTCAGAATGTACAAACTGTTAAATATCTTTCTGTTCTTGTTGGAATGTAATCTATACATGGAGGTCATTAGTGTTATATATTTTTTGCTCTTAAGTGTCAAAACATCATTTTTTCATTGTCAGTATCAAATGGACCTACTTTTAATATTTTGATGTACCAAATGAAGAAAGTTGCTGATTTGTAGATGTATACCTCACACCTCCTTATATCAAAATTTCAAAAAAAGCAATGTCAAGTCGTGAATTTAAGAAGAACAAAAACTTCAAACATTCAAATTAAAATTCTATGGCAACTATAAATTGTGAAAAAAGGTACAAAGGTTTTTACGATCGCTTTCAACTTTTCTGTCTTGGCCCTGGACAGGTCTATAAAACACCCACTTACATCGCAAAAATAGTAATAAACCACTTAAATTAATATTGCTGAACACACACCACTTTTAATCTCGACACTTTAAATTATATACTTTAAATTTGTTAAATTTAAACTGATCTGTATTAAAATACCAGCCCCACCTCAAATCCAGAACTGAAGACATATTGTTTACGTTTTAACTTATTCTGCATCCTTTTCAACAATAAAGATAACAATTCACACTCTATTTCCTTACAATCACATAATTAGTTGTGTATTGCAGCCTATTTACTCAAATTCCTAAGTCTCCACTTTCTTTTTCAACTAACTACAAAGTTACAACAATTAACTTTTTTTCAAAGCAAAGAATTTTATAAAACTAATTATTTGACTATTTCGTTTTACTTACAAATATGTGAGAAGATAAGATCCCTCAAATTTTTTAACTTTCCTCACTTCAAATTGTAAAGTAACTGGTGTATTACTTATCAACAATCTCAGAGATGATTTGGACACAGAGGCCCTAAGTGGGGACTTCCTTCCGTCTATTTCTGTGACGTTTGTATTTGTTTATGAGATTGTATGGTAAACTGTCATTTAACGCTATTCATTTACCTAACGTGTATCGATATCAATGGATAATTGTATAAAGTTAACAATTATAAAACAATTTGGTGTAGGAATTCAAACATTTTGTACTCTTGCATAAAAATTTAAATGTAAAAGTTAATGTCTGTTTAGTTTCTTCAATTATATTATTTTTATGGGTATTTAATTTGTTTTAAATAGTTGAATGTCTGTTCCTCTTGTGCACTTAAGTGAATTTTACCTATCTTAAAATATTTACTTACAGAAGAGCTTATTGTCCAGAAAATTAAATGCAATTGCAAGCTATGACAGATCCTAAAGATATTTCACACCTTACTAAATTTTTAAATGCAGAAAAGTTTGAAAGTGTGCAGTGTGTACAAAATAATTAATGTTTAATTTTTTATCTAATTTATGCATTAAGATAGCTGGTCAGAAAAGTAAGCATTTTGGGTTTGGCTAAACTTTTGAGTATTTTTTTTTTTTTTTAAATGCTCTACATGTTTGAAGTATGCTTTTGACTTTCAGAAACATAAGGGCCTTGTTTAACTAACAGGAGCAGATCCAGGATTTGAGATTAGTGGGGTACAACTCTAACAATTACACTGATAAGAGCAAAGTGATCAACAAAGTAAATTATGGTTTATGCAACAACCCAAATTCCAATAAAGGGGGCACTGATAACTCCTCTGCCTGAAGATTACAAAGTTCAACCCTTTTTTTGCACAACCTCTCAAACAAGAATGTGTCCAAATTACACAGATGCCCCACTCACATTATCATTTTCCATGTTCAATGGACCGTGAAATTGGGTAAAAAATCTAATTTGGTCTTAAAAGTAAACAGATCAACTAATAAGGAACATGTGTACTAAGTTTCCAATTGATTGGAGTTTAACTTCATCAACCAGGTGCTCCGCAGGGCGCAGCTTTATACGACCGCAGAGGTCGAACCCTGAACAGTTGGGGCAAGTATGGACAAAACATTCAAGCCTGATACAGCTCTGAATTTGGATTGTGATCAAATTTTTGACATTATATGTTTTTTTTTTACACAAAACAAATGTCAAGATTTTACAAATCAATTAAAGATTTCTTCAAACTTTTTAAATCTAAAATTAAATAGTTGACACAGCATAGGTTTCTGACACAGAATGAATGTGGTCTAATGAACTTAAAAGTTTTTTTTTTGCCTTTGAGCAATTCACTATGCTGTTGAATATTAATCCTCTCAAAAAAATGTTTGAAGAAATTTTCTTTTTATTTATGAAATCTGAAATGAGAAAAATTTAAACCCCCCCTTTTTTTCACATCCCCGTTTCCCTTTTTCCAAAACTGATATCAATTCAAATTTCTAATGGAGTTTGCAACAATAACTACTCTTTTAAATACATCATAAGATATTAAAATGTAAAATAAAGTGCTTGTTATCACTGAATGGTAAAGATTGGTTGGTAGTAAAAGTGAATATACATTGTTTATTGTATAAAACAATAAAAAAAACTTCATCAGCAACATTTTATATTGGCAAATTTCCAATGAAGTTATTTACATAAAGTTATTGGCAAATAAAAATAGAAAATGACATCATAGTCATGTCTGGCAAATGTCCAACATACATTATCTAAAAACATTTTAGATAAGATAAGGAAAAAAAGCTTCATCAGCAACATTTTATATTGGCAAATTTCCAATGAAGTTATTTACATAAAGTTATTGGCAAATAAAAATAGAAAATGACATCATAGTCATGTCTGGTAAATTTCCAACATATATTATCAACTACTATTCTATACAAAGAAAGATAACTCCAATTGAAAATTAATTGCTATTGCACAATATTGTGCAATTAGATATTTCTTGCTATTGTGCAATACTGTGCAATTGAAAATTTCTTGCTATTGCACAATACTTGATATGGAATCCTGATTTGGACCAACTTGAAAACTGGGCCCATAATCAAAAATCAAAGTACATATTTAGATAAAGCATATCAAATAAGCCCAAGAACTTAATTTTTGTTAAAATCAAACTTAGTTTAATTTTGGACCCTTTGGACGTTAATGTATACCAATTTGAAAACGGGACCAAAAATTAAGAATCTACATACACAGTTAGGCCACGGTTTTTTAATTTGTTGGTTTACGGATTTTTCTCATAAAAAAGTCGGGTCGGTCGGTCGGAAAAAAAAGAAAAAAAAAATCTGTCAAAACAGAAAAATATGCAAAATAAATATATATTTCACCTTACTTAACAAAATGTTTGTCTTATTTGCTGTTTTGTCATCATTTCTTAACATTTAGTTCGATGAAATATTATTGATCAGTGATCATGAACATCGCGTGACATCGTTTAATAACTTCCTGTAAAAAAAGGGGGGGGTGCACGGACAAAGACGAAATTAAATCGATATTTCACAAACAAGAAAAACAGATTCCCGTAGCTATCAATCAATTCCAGAAAACTTGGTAAATAATGATCTTCAGTCACAAAAACTGATAAAGAAAAAAATGTAAAAACGTCGTACAAAAATAAGTTTCAACACACGTGTCGAAAAACGTAATAGACTCGTCCACTGGAAAAACGACAATATCGGGTTAATCAGTTGTCATGCAATCCGGTTTTTATCCCAATGATTGATAATATGAAACAAGAAAATTTCAAATGATTTGTTAATATTCAGTACTTTAATTGATGTATTCCACCTGTCAACATTTGGACAAGTCTATTTCTCTGAGATGATGCATCTTACGGACTGATGACAAATAAGGGAAACGAACTTATTTCGTAATAGGTTTTCAACACAGGTTTCGTTCCGCAAAATTATTTGCGCAAAAGACATTTCAAGGTCAGTTATAATTGATTTGTCTATTTTTAGAAACGTAAATTGGAAGTTTTATTTTACAACAGAAAGTGTTATCAACTTTGTTAATGATTAATGCATTTCATTTTATAAAAAAAGAAAAAATTTATTCTTTTTCAGGGATACTGCATTGATAAGGGTCGGCGGGAATAAAAAAGCATGAAAAGTCAATTTTATTTTTATTCTGAAAATCGGCAAAATCGGGTCGGCGGATCCGTAAACCAACAAATAAAAAAACCGTGGCCTTAGATTTGGCATATCAAAGAACCCCAATTATTCAATTTTTGATGAAATCAAACAAAGTTTAATTTTGGACCCCGATTTGGACCAACTTGAAAACTGGGCCAATAATAAAAAATCTAAGTACATTTTTAGATTCAGCATATCAAAGAACCCATAGGATTCAATTTTTGTTAAAATCAAACTAAGTTTAATTTTGGACCCTTTGGACCTTAATGTAGACCAATTTGAAAACGGGACCAAAAATTAAGAATCTACATACACAGCTAGATTCGGCATATCAAAGAACCCCAATTATTCAATTTTTGATAAAATCAAACAAAGTTTAAATCTGGACCCTTTGGGCCCTTTATTCCTAAACTGTTGGGACCAAAACTCCCAAAATCAATACCAACCTTCCTTTTATGGTCATAAACCTTGTGTTTAAATTTCATAGATTTCTATTTACTTATACTAAAGTTATTGTGCGAAAACCAAGAATAATGCTTATTTGGGCCCTTTTTTGGCCCCTAATTCCTAAACTGTTGGAACCAAAACTCCCAAAATCAATCCCAACCTTTCTTTTGTGGTCATAAACATTGTGTTTAAATTTCATTGATTTCTATTTACTTAAACTAAAGTTATTGTGCGAAAACCAAGAAAAATGCTTATTTGGGCCCTTTTTTGGCCCCTAATTCCTAAACTGTTGGAACCAAAACTCCCAAAATCAATCCCAACCTTTCTTTTGTGGTCATAAACCTTATGTCAAAATTTCATAGATTTCTATTTACTTAAACTAAAGTTATAGTGCGAAAACCAAGAAAATGCTTATTTGGGCCCTTTTTGGCCCCTAATTCCTAAAATGTTGGGACTAAAACTCCCAAAATCAATCCCAACCTTCCTTTTGTGGTCATAAACCTTGTGTTAAAATTTCATAGATTTCTATTCACTTTTACTAAAGTTAGAGTGCGAAAACTAAAAGTATTCGGACGACGACGACGACGACGACGACGCCAACGTGATAGCAATATACGACGAAAAATTTTTCAAATTTTGCGGTCGTATAAAAACTACCTTGACCTAAAACTTTAACCTGAAACTGACACTTTTAATTTCTATGTTCAGTGGACCATGAAAATGGGGTCAAAAGTCTAATTTAGTTTAAAAATATGAAAGATCATATCATAAGAAACATGTGTACTAAGTTTCAAGTTGATTGGACTTCAGCTTCATCAAAAACTACCTTGACCAAAAACTTTAACCTGAAACTCATACTTTTAATTTCTATGTTCAGTGGACCATAAAAATGGTGTCAAAAGTCAAATTTTGTTTTAAAATAAGAAAGATCATATCATAAGGAACATGTGTACTAAGTTTCAAGTTGATTGGACTTCAGCTTCATCAAAAACTACCTTGACCAAAAACTTTAACCTGAAACTCACACTTTTAATTTCTATGTTCAGTGGACCATGAAAATGGTGTCAAAAGTCTAATTTTGTTTTAAAATAAGAAAGATCATATCATAAGGAACATGTGTACTAAGTTTCAAGTTGATTGGACTTCAGCTTCATCAAAAACTACCTTGACCAAAAACTTTAACCTGAAGTGGGACGAACGGACGGACACACAGACGGACGGACGAACGAACGAACGGAGGCACAGACCAGAAAACATAATGCCCCTCTACTATTGTAGGTGGGGCATAAAAATCACATAGGCTATGTGATATGATTTTTCATTGAATGGAATTTACTTTCTAATAATAAAACTGTATAACCCTCATCTTGGAAATTTTAGATGAAAATATTAAAGGAAAAGATGATTAGATTCCAACCAAATGTATTGCTTTAACTTTTGCGAGCTTCAGTAAGTATGCATTTTCCTGCTATCTACAAATGGGTTTCAATTTTTCTATCTTAAAGTCTAGTGCCAATTTTAAAGGAGTTTCTTTATCTAGCTATAGTTATAAACCGGTCTTTGACAAGGGCTATTCCAACATGATTGGTACCCAAGGAAATCAAACAAAGATAACTACCCAAAGAAGCAATTTTGGAGGCCTCAATACATTTTAGCTGGTATGCAACATAATTTTTTGTGCAAAACCATTTTTTAAGTTTCAAGTTCAATTTGCTTAGTATCCCTGATCGCCATGTATGTTTTGTAAAACAGTCCTCACTGAGTATGTATAAATATTCATACAATTTGCAATACCTTTTAGTTTACAATGGCAAATAAAAAAAAATTGCTCAATCTTTGCAAAAATTATGTTTTGCATTTGGTAATTATTCATAATACCCTATCTTTTAGTTTGCAATGATAAATAAAAGAAAATTGCAATCTTTGCAAAAATGATGTTTCGAATTTGTTGATTCATACATGCATAGTAACAATACCCTTATCGCCTTACATGTAAATTTGTACATCTTATATCAACTTCTCGCCATAGTCAATAAAAGGTTGTAAATAATTGAGTACAAGATATACGTTCTTATGTTTCTGTGTGGTTCAATTATCTATCTATGTAAATATCACATCTTTAACATGGATTTATATACCTCTTAAAGGAGGAAAGACACTCGAAACTGAATAATTTTCTGACATAAAATTGTCTATCTGACCTACAAAGTGATATCTTTCTTTAACAATATTAAGCTACAATTTTTTATTGACCGAATAAAATGGGTGCAACGTCAATAAGTCAGAATATGTAATAACAAAACTTCACCAAAGTGGAGGTCAAGATCAAAAATTGTAAATTCCAACATTTTTGCAGTGTTTTTATTATGGTGGAAAATGCGACATTATGACATTATTACGTTTGTAATAATCAATACTTGAATTCATAATCTTAGTAGAGATTTTCTTCCACAATTTTTTGGCATTATTGTCACACTTTAAACCTTTGCAATAATAAATGCCCACATTAGTTTATGAATTTACATAATATATATATTGTACAATTGCCATGTCATGCATTTTTTACTACGATCTTTCTTTTGTAGTTTTCATGTCCAAGAAAAAAATATGTGTTCAGTCTTGAGAATGAATGTAGATGTTTTTGATTTGTTTTACCACATTAGTCTGTGAGAAATTTGTTAGAGCAAGATGGGTTAGTCACCTTGTATAGTACATGTAGTAAACGAACATATATTTGATATGACCAAAGCAATACCTGATATGGCCTCAATCAGAATCTGACAATTCATTCATTCATTTACCTGTCCAGTAAATCCAAAATCACCCAAAAGATCTCCATCACTACTCCCTTTAGCATCCAATGTTGGACTTGGTCCAAATGGATCAAAATCTGAGGATTTCTTCACTGTTCCATCGCCAGAGGATGTGTCGTTAAAATCCAATAAAGCATCAAATTGAGACATGGTTTCTTCTACTCTGAAATGGTAAAAATAATTAATTCATCTCAAATCAAGAACTTTTAATACTCCGTTCTCAATATTCAAGCAAAGTATGATATTCTGACTGTTCTATTTTCTGTCTCATTTTTTTGAGGAAAAGTGTTGACTTTGCCTATGAATTTCTTGTCTGTATTTACTTGTCCTGAATGGTAATTCTGCATTTTCTAAATAAATGATTGTTTATGCTTTATCTTCTGTTTTCTCTTTTTCTACCCATGAACATGATGAAACAATCGCAAATGTTGACTGGCCAAACATTTAAAGTCAAATTAAGTTTGACTAGAATACATTGTCTTTTGTTTATCAAAAAACACAATTTAAGATGATCTGTGCATGTAATTCCAGATAATACTTCTTCACTATGTTGCTATTCACTTGCTTCTTAGTGTGCTTTAGCTAGAATTTTTTTTTAAGGGTGCAACACCCTCTCTTTTTACATAATACCCTGTGCCCTTTTCCTTGCATGCTCTCTCTATCCCTTCTTTTTGTCTTGTACTGTGGATTCATTATTTATGAGTTGGATACCAATTTCCATGGATTTCATTGGTACAGTACTAGTTGAACCACAAAAATAACTGTTCAACAAATAACACATTTTCTATAGACTTTCATGAAGACTTTGACATAACCATAAAATAAGATATCAACAAACATCTTAGATTGTCTTGATCCACGAAAAATTGGTATCCACGAAAAATAAATGAATCCACAGTAAGCATGGTATGAATAAATATTACTTACTCTTCCGCTGACATCTTAAAAATTTAAGTAGACAGTCACAACAAATGTTTATTTTTCTGTAGTTGTCTGAACTTTAACTCTTACACTTTACTAATTTTCCGACAACAGAATTTTAAAGGATAAAAGCTAATCATTAAATCCAATTAATAAGATTCGGAACAATCCTAATCCACTTAAAGCTGTTAATCCACACAAAATACTAAAATCTATGTGAAGATATACACACTGTAAAAGGTCTATTTTTCTTCAATTAATTATTAATAAGATCCCACACCACCATCTGGGAAGGTTATTATTCAAAGAAATCGTAATTTCATTTTCCTAATTCAATGAATTTATCTAAGCCAAATCAATGTATCTGTGTCAATATCAGATATCAACGCCATAAATGTTACAAGTGACCTTTCGGATGACTACTTTTGTTTACATAGTTGGGTCATAAGCAGTTGGTCAACATATATATCCATGTATAGTATATCTAATCAAACATTCAAATTTAACTTGAAATATACATGTACATGTATTTTAAACAATGTCAATCTCACTGAAAAACTGTGTGTCTGTCCATAAATTCATCAGTTAACAAAAATTTCCTTGTGAATATCACAGAATATGTAGTAAAATAGTAATTTTAAAAATTCACTTCAATCTTAAATAAAAGATAAACTTGAAAATATGAAAATTCTTATCAGAAATTTATAAATTTTACTTTAAAAATATAACTTTTTTCATAATAAACCATTCATTCATACAATTTTTTCCACCCATGGGGGTTCATTTCTAGATTAACTTTTTAAATGTTACTTCAAATTGTGGAAAATTGCAAATAAATGTTGTATAACAGAATTATTAGTCTATGAAATAAGCTTCAAATAAGATTTCATTGAAGGTAAATTGAGCTGTTTTGCAATGATTGATTTTCTTCAATAAATTTTCAAGTGGTAACAAATGTTAACAAAACTGATGGTATTAAAACATTATTCATTTTTTTCAGAAATAGGGGAGACAACTTTGAAGATCTGGATTATTATTCTAAATAATTTCCTAAATGAAATTCCTACTGATATATACGCGAAACTTTCAATAGGACAACATGACTAAGAACCAAAAAATTTCAAGAATTTCAAGAATTTCAAAAGTATTAAAGTTTGGGTTGTACTAGTATTGACAGCCAATATATACATGATACTAAAAACATGACTCTGCCAAAAATAATTTCTAGTGGTTTGAACAATTGTTTTAAAACAATGATCTGCTTTGAGGGGCAACACATTCTGTTTTTGAATCAATGTTTATCCATTGATTTTCAAAAGGACAAGCAATACTCATTTTATAAAGATCAAACATTGACTGACATTATATCTAGTAAAATGAAGGGCAGGTGAACTTTTTCTGTTGAAGTGGGTAAGAATTTTGTCACAGTTGTACCTTACATTACAGTGGCGGATCCAGAACTTTGCCTAAGGGGGGGCCCCGCTCCAGTCATGCTTCAGTGATTCCCTATATAATCAACCAAATTTTTCCCACGAAAGGGCCCGGGCCCCCCCTGGATCCACCTATGCATTACCCATGACAACAAACTTTTGGTTAAAATACTTTTTTAAACAAGAACGCTTCACCCTGTTCAATGCTTATGTAGTCTTCACATTCTTATAGACAATTTACAAGTTAGGGATGGTGGGCCTGTAGCCTAGCATGAGAGAGGATCACTACTGGTAAAATTAAGATTATATTATTGACAATGAGTATTTAGGTCTCATTTGACACAAATGTAGAGAAAAGAGGTCATTTAACCTTTGTCAGAGCATATATATTACCCTCCCAGGAAGGTATGCAATTTCTCTTCATTTATACAGAGATGCAAACAACTTCAAATAAAAAAGTTCAAAATGATGTTAGATGTGTTCCTTATTCTAATTTCAAAGCTGTTGCATTGTAAAAGATGCATTTTCAAGTTTATATAAATAATTTACCAGTTAATACCAAAGATGCTGTCACTCTGGCGGGATATGTCTGATAATCTTGTCAAAATACCATAAAGAGAGATTATGACCTACTTTAAATGTTAAGAAGTTTAAAAGAGCATTTATAAATGATCATAAAGTCACACTCCAAACTTGTGACGAACAAATTATGTAATCTTTGATATATTAAATTACATAAATTTCGGTAGATACACAACAGGATCTTCATTCCTAACCAGTGACACATCTTAAAAAATTTACATCAATCTGCTTTCATTTTGTCTGCAATCTGGATACATTTTTGACTTTTGATGAATAGAACATATGTTTACTTTATTACATAAAGATTTGGAGTAAGAGTTCATCCCTCACATAATTTTATAGTATTCATTCATTGAAGATTGAGGTGTTCCTTTGAGGGAGTTTAAACTAAAGCTTAATTAAGGTATTTTGCTTGTCAAAAGTAGGTCAAGGAGACTTATTTTTTTTATGGACCTTCAATACCATACTTGATGTTGTAATTGAATATTTCTTGTAAAATCTTGAATCTGGAATTTATGCAGAATATAAAAAATATGAAAATAATGCATTCTGGATGTGACCTTATAATGTTCTCTTTGAACTTTGTTTATATTGAAGATTCTATGAACATAGGACAAGAAGAGATGTCATTTATCAATATATTTAATCATTTTTCTACATGTATACAACTAACAAAGCCCTTATTATCAGTAAAAGAATAGTAACTATTCATTACTGTTTTTCATTTCAAAGTCTGACAGTCTTCACGCCAAGTGGCAGCCCAGGCAGCCCAGGCTGGTAAAATTGCTCTCGGGCCTGTAAAAATCAGACCTACAGGCCAACAGAATCTAACTAAAAATTTTCAAAAATTGAGCTGTGGGCCTGTAGATTTAGCAGTTTAGCTTGAAGACTGTAAGTCAGTGAGGCTTTCATCCCAGGGCAACGAACACTCACTCACACAGACACCCAACTGTGCTGAAGATTATGTTTTTTTAATTTTTGGTATTTTAAAGCCACTCTAATTAAGGACCACATTTAGGCTATTTCTTGGCAGCCAGTTTTTATTGGTGGAGGAACCGAGGAAGCCCAGAGAAAACCACTGCCCTTCAATTTAAGATTGGAATTGAGTGCACACACAGGAGCAGGGTTCGAACTCAAAACCTCAGTGTTGACTGGCTAGTGATTACAGTAGCAAATACTTAGACCACTCTGCCAACAAGGCCCCTCTGTGCTGAAGAAAGTCTCCACTCCAGCACATTTTTCAGAGATTTTTTAATGTTGCAAGATCTCAATATGAGTTTCTTTGTGCATTGAAAAACAGAGAAGGATATTTGGAAAAACATTTAAATTCTCTATAACTTGTTAAATTAGCTTTCAACTTGACATATACAATTAAACAAATATAAATTTCCAAAAAAAACTTTCAAACATAAAAAGTAAATATTTATTGTAAATGTTTTGTTAAAAGCTGTTCTCTTTGTAAATGTTTATTCATGTATAGGCACAAAAACAAACAATTAGAACAGCTTATAAAACCATTAAATTCATTTCAATATCCTATTTATGCATGTTTATTTTTAAATAACAATGTTACGCAATCATGTTTTATGCATGTTGAACAAACAAAATGCATTAAACATGAGAAATCTGAATACATGTAGCAGGCCATATGTATGAACCACGCCATATGTTTTGAATATTGCACAAATGGAATAATATTTCAACTGTCATCTGCACTGAAATAGATTTGATGGAATCGGTGACTCATCATGTCTGATAATGAAATGAAATGGATTACTCAGAAGTTCTGAACATCTGTTAATCATAAAGTTATGATTAGTTAATCATTTGTGTGTTTAATTGATATTGATGATAAATGTTATTTCAATATTGATAAGGCCAACTAAAATTAATTAGTAGATTTTCATCCAAATTTTTGAAAAAAATGGGGCGGGTGGGAGGATTTTATTTTTTAAATTTTATTTCATATATGAAACCTTCTTGTCACGTGTTATTCATATATGCAATTTTAATAATAAGCTTATATCATGTCAACACATGCATAAGGTATTGTGTATAAGACAATAACAATCAAAACCAAGGAGTAACCAAAAACCATAAAACCAAAAGACATTTAAATCAACATATACAAAATAATAAATAAGAAACAACACGAACTCCACTAAAAACCAGGAATGAAATCAGGTTCTCCTAAAGGGTACGCATTTCCTGCAACTAATATGGCACCTGTCGTGTTATTTTTTTGTTCAGTGCGGTAATGATGGAAGGTTATTATGACTAAGGAAGAATATCAGATATGATTTCTGACACACTTTTGTGATAATGGCAAATCAGCTCATGATGGCGACCATAAAATTTCTTGAGTGATGACCTTAATTTGATTGATTTATAGCCCTGTCTTAGCAACTTTTGAGAAAGCAGTATTCAACAAAATCAACGTACTTTGAGCTATAGCTCTAGAATAACGTATTTATTGAGACACATATACTCCATATGCTGGTGACGCTTTTCAAATTCGTAAATATATATCTCTGATTGGCAACCACTGTTCTACATGTACTTGCCGCTTTAGAAACATATTTCATAGTAAACAGCAGAAACGTGGAGAAATGCTCTCTTCAGTTGGACTACCTACACCAAATTTATTTAAGCAATGTTTTGTTGTGCTAGTAAAATGAAGCAAATGCATTGGTATGAAACACAAGTATGATAAGTACAGAATAAAATAAAAACTCAAACAGTGTTGAAACAACAGGGTTGGTCCTTAATATGCAAGATTCATATATAGTTACAATGCTGAAAATATGGTTGTTTAATGACTCTATCGTGGGTATTGGGACAGAGAATATTTTCTGTTCGTCTACGAAAGGCATGGCTAAATCTAAATTTAAGGGCTTGCTATAAATTAATAAATAAAAAATGCGTATGTTTTTCGACTTTCTGAACTCAATATAGGGTCACCAATCTAATAAGTTCATGTTTGTTTCAATTTCTTCATTCCAGTCATGATTTTTGTACCAATGTGTTCCATGATTCTTACGCTTTTTGGTTTCATTCACAGTCATAATTTCTTGAAACAAAGTCATCAGCTGGGCATTGTATAAATAGTTTGATTTATTATATTTATACAATGACCAGCTGGGCAAGGTGTTTTACTCACAAACGTTTGTGACATACGGCGATTTGCGTTCTTGGACACAGCGTAATCGTAACCCGAATATTTCACGCCCTTCTCGTAATCAATCTCTATTCTCAGTAAATTATGTTGTCATCATAGATCAGCAGTATATATTGACTTAATAATTTAGAAAGAATAGTCAATACGAAAACCGAAATTTTGCATTTTAAACAGGAAGTTTTAAATGTAATGAAATTATCGACGGTTACCGGTGACAGAAATGAACAAAATCCGGAAATCGTAATTTTTTCAAAAATAAAAAAAATCGGGGCTGGAAGATTTCAGAGGGGCGGGCGGGGATGAAAATCTATCAATTAATTCTAATTGGCCTAATGGTCACTTTGACATTCAAATAAATTCAATAAATAAGTGGCAAATTATTTGATAACTAGTAAATTGATTCCATTATAAAATTAATTTATGTCATTTTGGATTTTTGATATTCACTCCCTAGGGCAAAGGTAACATGCTTTCAGGCAGAAAAAGGAGGGTAAAACAATTCTTCTTTCTGTAAAAGACATTTTAAATAGACACAAATCAGTAATTTTTCTGTACTTGAAAGGGCGCTTAAAACCAAAAATGTATGGACTTTTTTAATTAGTGTTTAACCAAAAATGTCAATAAAATGTGTTTGCTGACCTGACAAATTTTATTGACATTTATGGTTTAACACATTTCATTCAATCTATTTCTGTGTAGATGACAGATAAAGTAATTCCTTTTCAGGGATGGATCCAGTCATTTTAAAAAGGGTGGGGGTCCCAACCCAGAAAAAAGAGGGGGGAGGTCCAATCATATAATGTCCCCATTCAAATGCACTGATCTTCCCAAAAAAAGGTGGTTTTCCAACTCCTGGAACCCCCCACGCTGGATCTGTCACTGCCTTTAACATTTTGAGCTAGTTGGGGAAAAGTCAGAACTTGTGTGTGTGAGTGGGAAAGGTTTAAATTGTGAAATTTGAATGTCAAAGTGACCTATATTTATGCAGTTATCATTAATATCAATTAACCCACATATCTATAATTGACTAATTCTGGGTATATAGGGAGGTCATAGCAGAAACAAAATATATATTATTTAGGACTGATTAACTATTTTTATCAATATTTGTTTGACATAATTTGTGCTCAATATTACAATAATCACAAGCATTCATCATAAACTAACTGTGTAAAAATGTGTTGCTTTGAATTTAAAATGAAACCCCATTCCTTCCAGTGTCACTGAGGGTGCTTTATCATTTAAAGAAAAAAGTAAAACTGTGCTGCATATTAAACTTGACAAGCGTCACATTAAAATACTTCATCTATTTAACTTTAGACTATTCCCTGACCCCCCCCCCCCCCTTTTTCCACATTCTCAATGCACACACACACACACACATTAGAGTTCATACTTTTCCCAAATGAAAATCATAATTCATATCAAAATTCAATAGCAAATATTATTAATACAAATTAAATTTAATTCTAAATTAAAATTACATACTTACAAAACAAAAACACAGGATACAAATTTCAGAATATTATGTCATTTGAAATGATATCTGTCAAAAAGAACATATGTGTGGTATGCTACATGTATCGAACATTTCCGTTTCGTTTCGCTCACCTTTCAATTTTATAACTGTCAAATAAATATTTCACATGCCAGTGTTCAAATTGGGACAACAACAGTCAGAATAATTGCCTTAAAAGGTTATAAAATTATTCTAATAAATCAATAATTTGATGTTAGAAATTGAAATTTTAAATATATCTAAAAAAAACAAATACTAAATGACATGATCTTTTGTCACTTTATAAATATATCTAGTGACTCATTTTACTAAACTGTTTAAATGTTTAACGTAAATATTTACCGATTTTTGTGTTTAGTCTGAGCTCTTTTCTAATGTCCTGGATATAAGCAGTTATCAGGTCACAGGTCTGTTTATCAATGAATTGGTCAGTATAAATTCAGTATCATCAACCCTTAAGATTCCTCATCCCTAGACAAAGAGAAAACATGCACTTTTCATCATCTGTCTGGACTCAAACAAAATGCTCAGCACTGTAGGGGTGATCAGACTGATTTTTATCAATCAATCAGAGGTAAATGGATTAAATATTTGTTCAAAGGAAAATGATAATTTTTTCCAGTCAATTAAATAGACAGATGCTTATATATACAAATGTATGAAATATACATTTATTGGATTATTATTCCTCAGTGATTATTGAATTTTCTGCATAATGAAATCAGAGAAAGTTACTATTTACTATAGGTTTATTGATTGAAAGCAAAAAAAAAATCCAATACATCCTGACACTCCCTACAAATAAAATTGGAATAGTCCAATGTCTGCAGAAGACAGAAATTTCAGACATTTCAATCAAATATGATTCTAGTGAAAGATACAACTAAAATTTTGTGGGAGTGTCAATCTAATCCATACATGGCAACTCAGTCATCTTTTTAACTGACTCATGGGGAAAGTTTGGATTTTTTATCTCATGTTGAATTTTATTCTGATAAAGTGATATGAAATCTGCTTTTACAATGTTTTTTTGTTTTGAAGAGGAAATTTTATAATTGAGGTGCAATCAAGGTTTATGATTTATAAATCTTTATATATTTTTGTTCAGACTTTCATACTTAAATTTTGGAAAACACTATGATTAGATTGATGTCTAACAGAAATTTGAGCAACTCCATTCTATCAATCAGATACATGTATATATCTGCCAAAATTATTTATTTATTTATAGGAAAAAAATTAAAAAAATCTGGAGAAGGAAAAGGAACAATAGGAAATAGTTGCACTTAAAATGGAGCTTATAGCTTGTTGTTCAGTGTGAACCAAACTCCATGTTGAAGGCTGCATGTACCTTGACCTATAATAGTTTACTTTTATAAATTGTTATACTTGGATGGAGAGTTGTCCCATTGGCACTCACACCACATCTTCCTATATATATATCTATATATATATACCAATTATAAAAAATACAGATTTTGTACAGGGTGTGGTTTGAGTTGTTTAGTTTTTCTGGTGATATAAATGGGCAGAGTCACAGACAGACACAAAGTTAAGATAATCTTTAGATTTAAACGAAGGGAAAATATTTTTACAGGAAAAATATTAAAAATATTAAACATATGATTCTGAGACAATTACACTAAAATCTCAAATTATTTGATGAATTTAACGATTGACTTTCATAAAAAGCTCCAAAAACATGGGACAAATTATTTTTGGAGGAGGGGGTTGGAAAAGAATGGTGATAAACTAACATTAGGAATAACCTCATCAGGATGACAGGAAACTTTCTTTGGAGCTGAGGATTATTAACAGTTAAAATTTTGTTTATTAGGCATCTCTCTCATCAATGTTTACAATACCCAATAAATCCTGTTAAGTCTATCCACAATATTGCTTTTACTGACTTATTCCATGTTAGCAGTCAGAAGGAGTGCCAGCTTTACTTCTATGAATGTTTTATATATTCTCCAAGGATTAATAAGGATATATCTGTCAGTAATTACATACTTTTTCTATATCCATTGTTATAAAATCAATATCAATTACAGCAATTTAGAAATTCATGTGAGAAATAGTTGTAAAAATACTGATAAATCATTTTTGTAAGAGTGAAACAAGGAAATAAACCTGCCATTTGATTCATTCATCCAATAATACTATCATTTATCTAACAAAAAAATCTGAAATTGATAAAATAGAATATAGCAATCTTGTTTGAAACAAAAAGGTAGTTTGAATTGGTTTTATATTTAGACTTTCTAGCTGCATACCAAAAAATTACTTTGAAACTTGCCCTCAATAATTTTTATTTTGGTGATAGTTGATGATGTCAGGTGAACATGGTGAAAGTAATATTGCCAAGTTTATTTTGTTAAATCTATATTCAAAGGGACATAACTGTTGTTCAATTAAGAAACCATTTTTAAAAATCTATATCAATGTGCAAGAGAAATACACACTTTGAATTTTCTAGAAATGTTAGAATCAACAAAGTTTTCATTCCTTTTTTTTAAATTTCATGTCTTGTAAAAAAATAACCATTATTTAATTTAAGTGTTTCTAAATTTTATATCAAGTATGCATATATATTGGTCAAGATTCAAGAAGAAAAAGCCTTTTTCTAACCAAAGTCAGCAAAATATGGATCCAATTGCAACAGAGGAAGCATACATATTAGCCTAAATGAAAATGTAAAAACTCAATTACTTATATAAATGTACTTCCTGCAACATAAAACAAATTTGATTGAACTACAAAATGTAATATGGATCAAAGAAATGAATCGGAAGCTTCTCCTACTAAATTTGATAGTGGTTCAAGTATGTAAATGACATATAAGTTAACAGTTTTCTTGAATTAGAAAACTTATAATTACTACATATATCATGTATATAGAAGTTAAAGAAAACAGATACTTTTTCAAATAAAATAAACAAACTTTTGAGTTTCTACATGTATGGGTCCAAATATTGCTAATTCTGACTGCAGCTGTGTTAAATGATTTCTTGACTCTTTTCTTCCAATTTCAAATTGTACTTCTATAAATATCTATTAACAAATTTATTTGGAATTTAACAAGAATGCATGACTTCCCTAAGCAGATCAATAAAATTAAGAATGGAAATGGGGAATGTGTCAAAGTAACAACAACCCGACCATAGAGCAGACAACAGCCGAAGGCAACCAATGGGTCTTCAATGTAGCGAGAAACTCCCGCACCCATAGGAACTTGTAGTGAGGTGAGAGTTTTGGGGTGTTTTTTTTGGACTCCATATCGAAGTCCTTAATGTGACTTTGAGACAAAAAACATTAAACAATAAAACTTTTTAAAGCACTGTTTCTTTACTTTTGTGTATTTTTGACTGTGCATATGTACCTATTTTATGCAAGGTTTTTCTATCTACCTGTATTAGTCATTACTACAGATAGGTACCGTTACAATGCAGATGCCCAACTCACATGTAAAATATGGGAAATCTCTACTTAATTTTGATACAATTTGCGGCTCAAAAGATAATAAGATTTCCAAAGTTCAAACAAACTACCCATTTGTAATCAAAACATGAGCATGATGAACAAGTATATATCTGCCATTATCATGATTATAAACATACAAAGTTACACCCTTCTTCCATACTGTCAAGTATCGTACAATGCAATAGCATACGTTTAAAAAATTTAGCATAAAAACGTGATTATCATCTACTTACGCATACAATTACTGAATAAGAATGACACAAGTACATGTAATAAACAAATAATTAATAGATTGTGTCTTTTTTCTATTCCTTATAGACTATCTAAATATTTCCCCTAACTAGGTGTTCATAATAAAAGTCTTTAAATGTAATACATAAATTCACCTGTGCAGGTAAACTTTCCAAAGTAGGAATATCCCATGACACATACATGTACATTGTAATTGTATGTAAAATTTACATGTAAATTATTTTCAAAAAACATCACTGATCATCAAGGATAAGGCCAAATAAAAATATGTGTGTGGTTCCAGTAACCCTACCGTCCCGACTTTTTCGGCATAAAAATAGCCTACCCTAAAGATTTTATTGTCATTTTTCATTAAGCACTGTTAAAGTCATAAGAAACCTCAAATTAAAAAAAAATATGCATATGTTTTTATAACTATATGCAAAGTTTTCCGTATACAACTTATGTACATACTTTTTTCTGAGGAAAATTCTTTATTTTGTCCACATTTAGAAGAAGTTTACTTATTTTTAATTGCTTGCTTCCAGGATGCAATTCGCCGACATATTTTCTGTATGCATAGTGACCTGAGCGTAACCCTCCTCGTAAAAATCCAGTAATCACAATACGCATGGATCTGTCATTAAAATAAACAATTATCTGTTTGTACCTGTTAAACACGTGCTAAATACCCATGCTTTTTGTTATTTGTTTACTACATTGTATATGGTGACAATCGGTCAACTTCGGCTTCAAAACACGGCATTTAATGAGCAGCCATGTTTGTAAAATCATAACAGACAGAGGGAGAAAAAAATGATGATTATATGATATATTTGCATAAAAAATGATAAAATCGTGCACAGAGGACTAAGTTTATGATATATACATGCATTGGTTCAAGAATTGGATAAACATTATTTTTCCCCACTCATTCGTTTCATATGACTTCAGTCAGAATGTTGCTCCCATAGACTCAATGTAAAAAAAAACCATAAAATAAAAATAAAAAACCTACCTACATGTACCTACCCTAACTTTTTTTCAGATGTAACTGGAACCACACATACTTTTTTATTTGGCCTAATGTAAAAGTGTATTACATGTAAACATTAGAACATTATAATGGAGCTTTAATCGTTTTCAATTTATTTTTTAAAATTATTTAGTTTCAGTTTTGAGAAGTATTAGATTAAAATTGATATAAAAAAAATATGAGGAAATTAAAAATTGATTGATAATTTGGTGTTTAACGCCACTTTTAACACTATTGTGCTATTTTTGTGGTGGTAAGTTTTTAATAATTTAGAAAGACAGAGGGTCAGGAGAGATCCACAACCTTTGGAAGGAAAATTGGCGATTCTAGTCAATTAATATTGAAGTCCAGTGCACCAGTGACCAGGCCATAATAAATAATAGGTTTGTTTGCCCAAACGCTACCTACCCAGAAAAAAGCTGCGTACTCAAATTCTTTTATTGTCCTGATTTGAAGAAGTTTTTTTTTAATCAAATAGGCATGAAGACTAATAAACATCTGATACTTCAATTTCTTTTTTTGAAAAAAAAAAAAAGAAAATGCCTACCTACCTACCCACTGTCTCAACCTTTGGGTAGGGTTTGGGCAAACCAAAATATTTTTAGGTGTGGCCCCAGTTACTTGCGGATTTCGAACTCACAACCTCAGTGTTGACGGACTAGTGATACAGTAGTATGATTTTAATTATTTTAAAGATAATTTTTATCTACAATTCTCCAAAATCTGCTACAAAATAGTCCCTATCCTAATGGGTTAAAACAATAATTTGCTCTTTACACAAAAGGAAATTGGCTGGTTTTAAGTTAAATTTGAAAATTTCTCAATTCTGATGTCATAAAAGGAATGCTGATTCTTTAATTTTTAACCAAACAATGAATTTCTTTTTAGTCATTTCTTTTACTATAATTCACTATGATATTAGCCATTAATTCTAGCTAGAAAGATGGGTCATACTAGGGCCTCATTCAATATAGTCCTGTACTATATTCTATTCTGGGACATTTATTAGGCCAAATAAAAAAGTATGTGTGGTTCCAGTTACATCTGAAAAAAAGTTAGGGTAGGTAGGGATTTTTTTTTAATTTTATGATGTTTTTTACATTGAGTCTATGGGAGCAACATTCTGACTTTAACAGTGCTTAATGAAAAATGACAATAAAATCTTTAGGGTAGGCTATTTTTAAGCCAAAAAAAGTAGGGACGGTAGGGTTACTGGAAGCACACATATATTTTTATTTGGCCTTATATTGAAGGACAAAAAATGAACCAAAATATTGATGGGGAATTGAAAGCACAAGATAATCAAGTAAGCAACAAAAAAATCTCTTCTAAATAATATTATAATAACAAAATGAGGAAAACTGGTGCATCTATTTTGCCTCAAATTTTATTGGTAGACGCAAAAGTGACTGCCATTTATATATTTAGCCACTATACTAGATTACAATAAATTATACAGGTTGGGTATTTGATAGTCAATATGAAACAGAAAAAAAAATATTACTGTAAATTGATATCAAATTTTTCAGTGTAAAATATATATATTTATGCATGGGGATAACACCCATTTATCAGGATCTTCTCCAGCATGCGATAATTTCACAAATTGCTGCAGGTAATTTGTGGTATTAGAAGAATCATCATGTTTATCTTTTATAGTAAATACCAATAATTCTAGAATCCAACACAAACTATAAGTCAGACATCAGGACCACCACTACACTTAAAATTAGCTTGAAGAGGACTCTCCTGTTGCAGAATATCTGCATCTCAAATTGCCAGACATTGAACTTTGATGACTTACAAATACTGTTCACCTACTGTAGCCACAATCCTGTCCTTTTTTCATTCAATTGTCATGATTGTTAAATGAAAGAATGTGACTCACTGATCACCAAATATTTACTTGCACTAAGTAACATGATGGGTGAAACTGGTAAAGCAGAAACAGATTACCCTGAGGGAGGGAAGGACCTTTACCGAGACTTCGGGATCAGCTGTTTTTAAGCTCAGGAATTTCGTGATTGATGCTTTCCCAATCCAGGAAGTCTTTTTCGAATATCTGGATGTCAGGATTTAAATGTCCTTTATTTTGGGGCCTCAGGATTTTATGTTTTTAAGCTCGAGATTTTGGGAACCGGACCCCCTCCCCCTTTTACCCTACAACGCAGAGCATCAATAGAGTTTGAACATGGTTTTTCATTGTCTTTGTGTTGTCCAATCTTTATTTTTCTGTGCAGTGTTCATTGGCTTATTAATCTATAAGTCAGGGATATTTTTTCGATCATGGTGCCGTCTGATTTTATTTGTTTTTGATTTTCAACTGTTTTGTGCTCTCTTCCTCTTTTTACACCGGTCAACATTATTTGCCTATTTTAATTTCTCATGTGACAGAAAAATGCATTCTTGTTTTTAAAATATATCATATTAAAGATTTATCTTTGGATTTATTACATATCTTATACATTTACCATTAATCTGTAAAGAGAAAAACGACTTATTTCCTACACTTGATTAGTGCAGCGAGTCGTTCCCGCCCCTTCCTTTCGGAAATTTCCAGGAGCTTTCTAATCATAAAATGTAAAGTCTAGAGAACAAAACAAATTCTAAACTAATGTCGAAATCGGAAAATAACATCCGGAAAATCATTAGAGAATTTTTTTGTTATATATATAATAATAATATAATATATATATAGGCACTGGCTACGGTTACATGGAAATGTAACAATAATAAAAATATTATTGTTACATTGGAGACTAAATGCCGGAATACATTGTTGGGAAAGGACGTGTTAAATTACGAATGTAACTATAATTATTGAGGCTACGGTTACATTGCGTTATTGTTACATGAAAAACAGCAATGTACGATGGGACTAGTAACATGAGTAATACATGTAATATTATACAATTACTGTCTTTTGGTGAGGTAAATATGCGGTTTTATTGACTTTTGAAAAACTGATATTCACTGAGGCCGACGGCCGAAGTGAATATCAGTTTTTCAAAAGTCAATTAAACCCCATATTTACCAAAACAAAAGACAGTAATTGTTTTATTCCATATTCCGAGAGAAGAAAGTGTATTTCATGACAAACATATTATACCAAAGCAAATTTTACAGGAAACATTTTACTGTAACGTTGCATGTAAAAGCGCGTGACGTTAAGCGCGGTGAATAACACTTTCTCAGGTGAATATGCTTTTTTATTCAAAATCCAATTCGTATAGAGAAACCTACTAAAATAATACCAATATGGAATAAGTACTAAATAATAAAAGTTGAAGACATTTATTTTATATTTACAATACATACATTTATTACACACAATTTATTTACTGTATTTTTTATTTACAATGACAATTTCTACAAATCCAGTAAGTGGTTTTTAAAGTCCGACACATTTTTGATGAACGAAATTACGTCCTCCACGGATACGTGTACATACAGAAGTTCTTAGTATTTAAGTTACAGTTAGCAAACTTTTCTTTTGATGTATCAATTTGCGTCAAGTTGTATAGCTGTATGAAATTTATGTCTTGATATTGTTTCAGTTTCAAGTTTTAATTTTTTCACCCTAAACAAAATTGGTTCAAAGTATAATGACAGTAATAAGAGTAGGTGTGCAGTTAAATACTTTAAAAAAGTGAAACCATTGAACTATATTTTTCGCCTTTGACATTCCTAATCTTGAGTAGTATCTTTAAGAACATCAAAACCATTAATACGTAAATCTATTCAAGTTATACACCATTTGTTGAATACTGAATAATATTTATTATTTATCAGTATTACAAGTATTGTTGAGTACATATGAAAGAATTAAGCAATACAATCATAGAAGATTTAAGATTAATAAATCTAGCGTACATTGCTGTTTTTCATGTAACAATAACGTAATGTAACCGTAGCCTCAGTAATTATTGTTACATTCGTAATTAATCGGTTCCTCGCCCAACTTTGCACTCCGGCAATTAGTCTCCAATGTAACAATAATATTTTTATTATTGTTACATTTTCATTTAACCGTAGCCAGTGCCATATATATATATATGGTAAACTGAATTGGTCATTTTTTAAGTGTTTGACATCAGGAACTTATATATTAACGTTAGTTATACTTTGAGTAAAAGCCAGAATTGGTGTCTTCAACGTATACATACAGATACAGATACAGATTATAGAGGGGGGATAGGAGGGGTCCTGATCCCGAAATCCCGGACTTAAAAAACGAATTCCCGAGGTCCCGAATTTAAATAAAGTAAATCCCGATGTCCCGAAATCCGAAAAAAAACTATTCCCGGATCCCGAAAGGGTCAATCCCGAAATCCCGAGCTTAAAAACACCCGATCCCGGAGTCCCGATAAAGGTCCTATCCCCCCTCATTATACTGTTCCCAGTTGACATCAATTGAAAAATCGTCAAGAAATCAAGAAATCAAAATTGAAATAAAATGACTGAGAATTAAAAAAAAATAAAAATATTATAAAAATCATTATGGCATATTCTTTTTTTTTCAATGCACGGATACATGTGATGTAGTTTTTGCAAGGGCTGGATGTTTAAAACAAAATAATTAAGATTTCGCACGCAAATACATTCCGATTATTTTAAAATTAAATTGAATATATGTTTACCTAGTTTAAACGTGATGATCAGGCAAAGTTATACATAGGTAGAATTGTCACTATATATATATACAGAAAAGCAGAAATACTACTTGTTAGGATTGTATGTAGATATAAGACGATCATGAAGACGCAACGTCAGATATTGCTACCATTTAGCGTAACAGAAAAATAACGTAACCTGAGATCACCCCAAGTTTTTTGGTGGGGTTGGTGTTATTTAATCTTTAGTTTTCTATGTTGTGTCATGTGTGTTGTTTGTCTTTTTCATTTTTAGTCTTCGCGTTGTCAGTTTGTTTTAGATTTATGAGTTTGACTGTCCCTTTGGTATCTTTCATCCCTCTTTTAATTTGGAAACGCGCACTATCAAATTGTTCCTGCTCTCCTTGTTAAGTAAATGCAAAGTAAAATATACAAGTAGAAATGCCGCGAGATTCTGATGCAATATGATTTAAATAATTTACATAGGATATTAATTTGTATTGCTAGTAATTATGTGTTTTTTGGAAATATTGCTGCATTATATATTCAACCCGAGTATGATTTTATTCAAGCAGTTGTACACGAGACAATACAAGGCTTAGTATTGATGATACTGAAGTTTTCTTACTTTTTGATTGTCTAATAGATGTGAAGTTTTTAATATGTGCATCATTTCGGTTTTTTTTTAAAGCAGGACACTTACATTAAGTGGAGGAAGGAACCCGCGAATGCAGTTCATGTCGTCCCTAGCATATTACATCGACGTCAAATACTGTTAACGGACGACCTTACAAGACATTTTTATTAATCCGTATTTTCTATAGACAACCCTTAATCTTAATACAATTTGGTGTGCCAACTTCAACTTTTAAAGTACTTTTTATTGGTATAGAAATCAAAGCCGAAAAAATCTTCACGAAATAAAATCTCTGTTTTTTGGCCGTAAAAGTTTTGTGAAGGTATAAAAGTTTAACTTGGACATTTCCGTAAGACATTGCAAACCTATTGTTTTGAATTGAATATGTAGCTCAATTTATGTATTAATTTGATTTTTTTGGAGCTTACATTGAGAACAAAACGATCGTGCGTACAATTTAATAAATTATCTGTCCAAGTTTTATTTTTTTAACTGAAGTGTTTCAAGTTTCCAATCAAAATTTCACATGGGACATTTCGAACATCATATTCATTTTAAAATGTCTATGCATATTTCAAATGGAGACAGCCATGTAAACCAATACTGAAATATATCACGTAATAGAACATTCATGCAAAAATTTTAAGAGTTGTGTAAACATTTCGCGATTTTTTTCGAGTTTTATGTTTCGAGTTTGTTACATGGGACAACGCAACGTAAACGTTTTTTTCTGTTAATCTATGTCTTTCGAAGCCTATAAATATCATATTTTTATTCTTTTTCTATCTTAATGTTAAAATTTTAGAAGCAATCTTTATTTGCATATATAATTTGAAATATTTATTTTAACATTTCTAAGAAAATTTCCCCGTTAAATATTTCCTTAGCGCTATTTTGCGTGGTAGTAGCAATATCTAACGTTGCGTCGATATGGTATGAATGCCAATGAGACAACTCTCCATCCAAGTCACAACTTATAAAAGTAAACCATTATAGGTCAAAGTACGGTCTTAAGCACGGAGACTTTGCTCAGTATCTATATATTTTACTCTGTACATGCAGGATCCGATCGCAATAACATATGTGCACTGGAAGAAGATCTGGTTTGTTCAAGTTGGTCCAAAATGCTGGAGGACGTGAAGGCTTTACTCAGTTGTGTTCCGGAGCTTGTGATTTTTAGTGTGTAGTTGGTTATAATTCGTATACACTTTGAAAATCTGGAAATTGAGTTCAAATATACATGTAGCTACAGTCTTACCGATCAAACAAAAAACCTTCTGTAAATACCAAAGATTGAAAGACGTTATAAAATTGAACTCGTTTTGAATAAATTCCAGAGAAAGTCTTGATGGAAAATAAAAACATGTGAGGCTCAGACTAAGTTACCGAATAAGAGTCATTACCGAGTCTGTACTATTGGTATATCAAAATTTTGTCTTTGGCAATTCTTGTTATAGTAAAATTATGAATTGCCAAAGACAAAATTTTAATATAACACTATCATAAAAACTGACAGGTACCACATGTGGAACAGGATCTGCTTACCCGTTCGGAACCTGGGATCACTCCCAGATTTTAGTGGGGTTCGTGTTGCTCAATTTGTCTAAAATAGTTTTCTACCTTATTTTATGTACTAAGTTTGTCTGTTTGCCTCTTTTTTATATTTAGACATGGTGTTGTCAGTTTAGTTTCTCAGTTGTGTGACAGGGGCGGATCCAGGATTTTGGAAGGGGGGGGGGAAGTAATAAATTTTGGGGACCATTTTTTTGGCTAAAAACATAAAATAAGTGTAAAATGCATTTAATACGCCCGGTTTTTTTAGAGTGTAATGGAGTATAATTTTCTGCTGGGTGGAATTGTGATAAAGAAGTCAATACGTCCTTGCTCAATACTTTGAAGGCATCATCCTTAGCCTAAACATGTGTTACTGTAATTTGAATTTCAAAATGACTGAGTGACGGATTTTTTTTCGACATACTTGTCAACTCCACCGTAGCGAATCACATAACTTTGACATAATCAATAATATATATTACAGTGAATACGAGCGAAAAATATCTTTATAAGTGGAGAACTGTCGCATTAAAATTAAATACACAACAAAATTCACAAAGTCTAGGCTGATTATTAATCATTTTATATAAAAAAAAAAGTGCCAGCAAAAGGGGGGGGCGTGGCGCCCTCTACGCCCCCTCTGAATCCGCCACTGTGTGACTTATATTTAGCCTCTCTTTCAATGCCCATCTACATATCAAAATGTGAGGCATCCAAGTTTAAGAATGTTAACATCATCACATTTTTTTATTATGTAAATCTGCTTGAAAATTTTGACCACAAACTTTCACTGAATGTGTCGGACTTTAATTGATTCTATGGCAAGAGAAAAAAAAAATCCATGTTGATCATCATATGGACTTGGATTAATACTAACCAGGTAAACAAACACTCATGATAGACAAGGAAGAAAGCACAAAACCTCCAAGTTAAGATAAATAACACTTCATTTGTCATTAAGAAAACAAAGAAAATCTGCTACCCAAATGCTGGCTACGTCAAAACCAGAAGGAAAATTCACAAGTTTAAACTTCACGCATATACAATCAACGATATCATTTTGATTAATGATTTCCAACCAAAATGGAATTATTCCAGGAAAAAAAACTAGGATCTTTTAAACAGAGTATTTCGAAAATATTTCAGAGTCCTACACTTTTCGTTAACCAAATGTTGGGTAATATCGGTAATGTGTCTAAGTATTTGGGCTTCTACATTGCGGCAACGCACGTTAAAATGTGACTCTTATTTTTGTCCACCTGGTATTACAATGGTGTTCGTACAGTTGAAGTTTTGTTGATTACTCAGACATTGGACGCTGAACTCCCACCATGGTGATTTTTCGTTTTATTTCACATTACAGGCAAGAATATGTGAATGAATTTATTAGTGTCTCTTTATCCAGAAATGGGTTAAACATCATAATATATACATAATATATATAAGTATTCCGAAAATTATATTTTGACGTTTATGGTGCACATATTACAAACACGTATATCAAGGACACTTTTTCTGACAAAAATGTTGGTTAAAAATTCAAATACCGACAATGACCATCTAAAATTTCTCTAAGATCGGTCTAATAAAAGACCACACTCCCGAGCGTATCACAACACTACACATTTATCAGAGTAATTATTATCTAACCTGTTCTACCTGTCCTAATGAAATGACTTGAATCACTTTTTATATATTCATACTTGTCAGGAACGAGGTTTATTTATGTAGCGACAGAAATTTTTACATTTGTACTATGCATATTATTAGTATAGTGTTGTTGTTCTCGTCTTGTTATAAATGTTTTGGATATTATCAATTTCAGGCCTTTATTCCAAATGGACTAAATGTTAAAGACCCATGCGATGCCACACAGATATGGAAAGGCGTTGGTCATATGGGGCCACTGGGCTCTGGGCCGAGAAATTCATTTGGTGAAGACTTCAAATTAAATGGTTTCGTAAGTATGCTAATATTTATCATAAATGACCACATGTGGAAGGAAACTGAATATGTCCTTTAATAACGCATGCTGATTGACCGATTATGTTTAAGAACAAAATAACAAAAGAAAAACAAAGAAGATTTATTTTTCACATTTGGGAAATAAACATACTAAGTATATAAAAAAACATGATAGTATAGAGTTCAGACAAGAATAATAAGTGAAAATTGGTAACCAGATTGGAAAATGTCGTCCAGTACCATCTGGGAACAACAGAATTGTCTAGTATTCCAACCTGAAGTAATTGTTAAATTGACTATATCAGATTTGTTGCTAAAGAAATAGCAGGCATCGAAGAATAGTCGATTTTTAAAATAGTTGTGAATGAATTATGCTTTTTTGGGAAAATTGGTAAAGACCTAATTAGGGAAGATTATAATTGCTTTCGCTTAATAATCTGCAAAAAGTTACTGTTATAATAAACCTCTTTTAAATGCCATAAAAGCTACACTTTTGCCTTTCTCATTAAGCTTTCATTAAAGTTATGTTGCTTTCAATAATAAACTAGCGTTGTTTCAGCACGAAGAGTTTTACCTTTGAATTTCTCTGAAAAAAACGTCTATATGACTACCCCGAAAAAGCTTCTTATGCTTTCAACATTTTGCTACTGTTGCCTTATTTAGTCGTTCTATTCCAATAAGGTGCCACACCACCAGTTACTCTCTCCAATGTAGAACGTATGTAAAAGTAGCCCTACTCTGACACAAAATAGTGCTTTTGATGTCCTTGTTTACTTAAACTAACCAACAAATTTGCAGAAATGAAACTTTGGGTGAAAGAAAAATATATTTAAACCATTTTGAGCCAAAATTTACTTGTCTATGAGTTAGCATTTAAAAATGAGGATTTATGCGCTCCATAGTGTCCTAATTTAAGATTTCCAGAAAACCACGGGTTATTTTTGGAGCTCCTCTATTCATAGGTCAGTTATTTTTTTCTTAGAAGGCTTTAAATGTATGTTTAAAATTGGCATGCAGAAAGCTGATACATGTACAATTCAGGATATACCAGCATGGTTTCTATGAAGTTAAACTTAAGGTATAATATTTAGAAGGCTGTGAAAATTGCAAAATTTGGTTGAACAGATAAAAGTCATTGTATTTCGATCCAATAGTTTACCCCAATTGTGAGTAATTCAGCAGCATTTGCTTATGGACGTTTTAGTAGATCTCTTATGCAAAGTTAATATTATACAATTACTGTCTTTTGATGAGGTGAATGTGTGGTTTTATTTTGAAATACTGATATTCACCGAGGCCAACGTAATCATCAAATACTTCTAAGGTCATGAACCCAGGACTGGCATTTACATATATAGGCAATAAAACTGCCATATGAATGGTTTGTTACATCGAATAACAACCAGGAGAAAGTACAATGACCAATTATCAATGTCCTTATACTTGATGGAAAATAATTTGTATTTATAAACTATAGAGACGTTTGAAGTTCCTATATAAGATACAAACGTAAAAAAATATGTCATTGTAATCTTAAAACTAGAACGTATTGATGAATGCCATGAAAGCAAACCAAAAGATTTGTTAGCAGCCTCGGTTGGCCAATTCTGTAAGTAATCGCACTACTGCATCACTATAGCCGATGCTGGTTCTCTACGGACCACTGACTCTGGTTTCAACCATCAGCAAAACTGACCGCCACGAAATAGCAAAATAATGCTGAAAGTGGAGCTAAACACCAATCAATCATCCTCAATTGGCAAACCTCTGGCGACTCCGCTGCTCGTCGTTAGATGCAGGAGGTACGGAATCGGTCGAGTTGTGACGATTTGATCAGTCCTATTATTTGAGGGTTTTGCCGGTGTTTTCTAAAATCCACAAGGTTGGTTTGAAAGTTTTTTGTACTTTTTTAAACTCGGCCAAATATTGTAAGACAGGTAGTTGTTGTAGTCATACAATTATTGTATCTCGGTCAATTATTGAAGATGACAACATATATTGTCGCGTATTTGAATCCGATAATTCCATTTCCCAAAATTTTCTTTATAAATGTTTTGCCTAAATTTCTTATCATGAACTGTAATGTACATGTATCGATACACGATTGTTGGAGTGAATACAATGTTTTAAATTTCCTGCTACAAATTAGGGCGCTTTATATAATGTCAAATTTCACCACACAAGTGACAAGTAGTTAATTAGATATTCATATGTTATTCAATTATGAAAAATGCAAATTTTGAAACTTTTGGAGACAACCACTATATCCATCATGTCCATGATATTGTCCTTGTGAACGGAACTGACTACTAGTATTCTAGATTCAAATAATCCTCGTAAATCATTCTAGATCTTTCTAAGGGGAGCCAGTTTATCTGCGGTGTTTTATACACACTCAGCATCATCAAAATAGACAATATGGCACGAATGCATAGTTGGTTAAAACAAACTGAAATGATTTAATATCATATAAACAAGTTGAAGTTTAATTCGATGACCTTGTGCCAATTTTTGGTCATTCGTTAAATGATCACACGAGGAATGATCAAAGAGGTTTCCCCGAAACAGTAGTATAAGCATATGGAAAAGATTTTCGTGTTTTAATACACATTAGAGCCTGATAATTTTCTTTTTACCATTTTGACCACTGTTGACAGTTTTTTTTATGCGAGACATTAAGTTTCCGTTTTTCTGTCTGTCTGTACGTACGTCCGAAAATTATTTTCCGTTCTCTAACTTTAGTTTGCTTCAACAAACAGTTTTTAAACTTATAAACAATTTATGTTACCACAAAACACATGCAGGTCAAATTTGAATTTGGGAGGCGTCACTTTTATCGTTCTGGAGTTATGTCCCTTTAAAACGCCAATGGACACATTCTCTATTTTTATGCCTCATTTATGGGTATGATGTTTTTTGGTGCGTTCGTTCGTCCGTTCCGTCTGTCCCGCTTCAGGTTAAAGTTTTTGGTCAAGGTAGTATTTGCTAAAGTTAAAAATCCAATCAACTTAAAACTTAGTACATATTCCCTATGATATGATCTTTCTGATTTTAATGCCAACTTATTGTTGAACTCAATTTCACTGTCCAATGAACATAGAAAATGATAGTTCGCGTGAGGCATCTGTGTTCTATGGACACTTTCTTGTTTCTCAGCAATTTTCCAACTTTTTATGGTAGTTCGACTTTATACAAGATAAGACTAATTAATAGCCATTATAAACATCACATATTGTACAATCCCAGAACATGTGAACGGAGAAACGGATTGATGATTGATGTATGCGAATTGATTTTATATCCCTATTAAAAAAACGTATTTGATTTGTGTTTTTACCATTTATAAGTCAATCAACTTATACATATTTTTTCACAAAACAAAAATCGTCCAATTTAAGGGGTTTACTTGTTACGTCAACACCAACCATTTCGAGTTTTTTTTATTTCTCAGTGGCGGATCCAGTGGAGGGGGGATCCGGTGGTTGGAACCCCACCTATTTTTGGGACGATCAATGCATTTGAATGGGGACATATAGTTGGACCCCCTTTTGTCCTGGGTTGGGAACCCTCCCTTTTTAAAATGGCTGGATCCGCCCATGTTTCCGTATACTGATAAGGGTGTGGATCGGGATTAACAGAATAGCTGATAAGGGGTAAACAATACTAGTATACAGAATAGAGAAAATTGAACCAAGAATTGAAGAATAAAGAATATTTAGGTGATAAAATATAAAGAATAGAAAAAAATAGGCAAAGGGTATAAACAATAGAGAAAAATGGCAGAAATATTTTTAGAATATAGAAATGGTGAACCCTAATTATTGATCATAGCATGATAATATCGTATTTTCAATTTACAATTTAACAGTATTTTATCTTAATAGAAATGGACAACCGATTTATGTTGGAAAGATTCTGACCAAGATGGACGGTACAACGGATATGAGTTAGGTGACCCATGGTGTTTATGGACTCCTGGTAGCAAACAACCGTTATACCCACCTCTCTCACATCCAGGTACAAGTTATATAAAGAATCATTAAATACTATAAGAAGATGTCAACATGGTAGGAGTGTAAATGAGACAACTATCAAAATATACGTATTCGGGTTAGAGTACACTCTTCAACATGATTGAGCATTAGCTCATATCGAACACCACGCTATAATGGGATCTTAAATGACTAGCGTAAAATATTTCAAACATGTACATTAACGGTCTAATCAATAGGGGAAAAAGAGAAAGACATAGGAACAACACCAACAAACGACAACCACCGAACATCATGCTCCAGACTAAGTCAGGGTCATACAAACTTCTTTTAAATTTTTTCCACACTTGTTATTGTAGGAATATGCGAACCATGGGACAGCGAGACGTGTCAAAGTAGAAATGGTTCACTTCAATGTAACAACGAAATGCCAGCTTGCGATGGAATCAATGCAACAGGTATAATATATATCGATAGCATAACGGTGCACAGGTCGTTTGCGTCATTTTATTTTTCATGTAACACGATAGAACATTTGCGCTTCAAACGCTGTGGACATGCTCTGTAAATTTTGATACGCTTGTAACAAATTGACCGGATTTTTGCGTTTTTCATGAAATATTTAGTTCACAGGAACGCGGTCTAAAACACTAAAAAAGAAGAAGGAAATATTGTAAAAGCGCAATTGTCTTATACATATATATATATATAAAAGCGCAAATGTCCATAAAAAGTTCAAAAGTCCTACGACGAAATAAAGAATAGACACGGGAATGCTTCCAAGAAACAAGAAACCGATAATAGAGCAGAAAAAAGCAAAAGACCACCAATAGGTATATTTAATGCAACGACAATTTTCCTATCTGTTTGGGTCTAAAAGAACGTGTATTCAAGCAAATTATGGTGCGCTTTTGACGCATGAAATTTATGAAGTATTGTTTTCAATTTTTAACAGCACTGGGTTAATTAAGCTGTTGGTGGACTATCAGCCTCCGAGGGTATCACCAGCTGAGTAGTCATTAGTTCAGTACTGACATGGTTTTAACAATTTTGGTCTTAAATTGTCCTTTTATGAATACATGAATTATCTGGAAACTAAGGTCTGGACCCTTAGATTAATTTTGGCTATTATGTTTATGTTCTTTTTGTTTATTTAAATTTTCAACTGTTTCGATTCTTGTGTATCCTTGGGTTTCAATTAATGTTCGGCTCTAAGGCGTTCTTGTGAAGGTTAATCTAGAAAGAAACTTCAAAATAAAGTGTTGTTTTCATTTTTTACAGCACTGGGTCGATAACGCTGCTGGTGGACTATAATTCCCCAATGGTATCATCAGCTCAGTAGTGAATAGTTGAACACTGATATGATTTATAAGACATACGCATGGTTTGACTCACTACGTTCCTATATATATAGTGAAGGTAGATCTTGAAAGACGCTTCGGAAGCATAGACTTTATAAAGTGTTGTTTCCCATTTTACCAGACTGGGTCGATTACTCTGTTGGTGAATTATCAGTCATCAGCTCAGAAGTCAATACCTCATTACTGGGATGATCTATATAATTAATAAACGTTTCTTTTTTGCTAGTTTATAAGTTTAATAATTATTTTAAAAAGTAACTAAGGTTTTAACTCAGTCGGCTTTAAATGAATTTGGCTATTAGTTTTAGGCTCTTGTTTTTTTGTCATAAATATCTTCCATTGTTACGTTGCTAAGTGGCTTTCAAATTGGCGTTTCTACACAGATCCAAAGTGCGCTTCAGACGCATGACATATCACCCCTAGTTTTTGGTGGGTTTCTTGTTGCTTATTCTTAAGTTGTATATGTTGTGCCATGTGTACTATTGTTTGTCAGTTTGTATTTTTAATTTTAGCCATGGTGTTGTCAGTTTATTTTCGATTTATGAGTTTGACTGTTCCTCTAGTATCTTTAGTCCCTCTTTTATAAAGTATTGTTTTGTGATGATTATTATAATATTATGCCAATGTTTTCATTTTTGACCTTGCCAACTATACTTCAGTGTATACTTGCTAATGTGTATGATTTATTTTTTAGATGTTAAAAATGTAACTCTACGACTACCGTTGTCTTATGTACCTGCAAGGAGAGTATCCTACGTGTGTTCGCTATTCAGTCTTCCAAGTGACGCAGAATATCACGTGATTGCTGCCTTGCCAATTAAAGACAACTCTCAGATATTACACGGAATTACTGTATTCGGTTGTGGTAAGTATAATTATACCAAAATACTTGCAATTGAGCATATGTATGGAGGTATGCTGTTGATATTCTGTATTCAATGATGGTTTGTCTTGTTTTTTCCGCCCGTTTAAGGGGTGTGTCATGGGATACCGTAGTTTGTCAACCCGTCCGTCCGTCCGTCTTCAACATGCCGAACTGTCAACAATAACTCAAAACACTTAAACATATTTTCACGAAACTTTAATGAGTGGATTTTATCTATCAAAATAAGCTCCCTTTAGTTTTTAAAATAAATAAATTTCTGATATGACATTGAGGAGTAATTGAAAATGTATTCGTTGAAAATGCGACGGGCGTATCTAAACTTGTCCACTATTCCATCTAAATCTACGCACAAGGCCCCTTACAAGTTAGGAACCTTGTAAGTTGTTGTCTCATTTTGTATACCTCTGATGTATGTATTTATAAATGTGAAATTTTGTATTGATGAAAGATCGTAGAGATTCTTTGTTCAGTTTAGTTACAAATTTTCGTCTTCGTGAGAAGCAACCATCAACATAACAAATAATTGTGACAAATTGGACTTACGTGTAACTTAGGTATCGAACGTAAATAATTTACTTTGGATTATCTACCATTTACCATATATATCTTGTCCTTGTTTGTCATTTCCTTTGCATATTGGTTTCTTTTACTCAATAATAATTAATGTAAAATGTTCATACGGTTTGATATGCACTTTTCGTCATGAATGGCTACTATGTTCTTAAGTAATGGTCATAATGATTGACTCAACAAAAAATCTTATATCAAATCTATACAACATACCATCGCCAATTACATATGCGTCATTTGATAATAAACCAAGTTTTTTTTATAATCGTTGTTATAAGAATATAGATAGATCCAATTGATGTTCAACCACAAACCGTTTAGACGTGGATTGAAAGCAAACAATTCAATTCAACCACATTTTGTATGTGCAAGTCTGAAATCAGGAGACTATAAGTCTTGTCCAGTGGTTGTTTTAAGTAGACGTCTGCATGCCACTAATGTGTTTCGTTTTAAATTGTTTTTTTTTCTTTTAAATTGTTTCACTTCTTGTTAACCAAGGACCTTTAAATCATAGCTCATACTACAGTTAGCAATTTGCTTATGATTGGCTGCCAAAAAAAAAAAGTAACCAAAAGACGAGGGAAAAAAACCAACACAACGAAATAAAGATTCAAAGAACTCATCGCCGATAAACAAGATATTAAGTCAGATGCTTTAGAACGATGTTCCGTTTCTGCTCTGCACGTGATAACCGTCATGTTACGCATGACAAGTGAAATTCCGATGATGCCATAATAGTTAAAAGATGAATGGAATTTTAGCTACGAGAATTGAAACTTATCCATGGTCATCTGTGACACATTTATTCCCGCCTCCTCGATATAGAGTTGAACGATGGACAGTATGCGGGCTTAATGCTTTCTTACTATCTGATTGGAAGATATTGCTAGCTTTTGTTGATTGATTGGGACCATTAGTAACCTAGTAAGTGTCTTTAAATCCCAAATAATGTCGCATTTACGGTTAACGACATAATAATTGCGTCCGTAAAACGTGATATATATTTGCCGCTGAAATGTGCTTTCATCTTCACAGTAAAACCATAGAAGTATTATATTGATGGTCAATATAATACTTCCATGGTAAAACCTACAATGTTCAGGGTATAATCCATCATACCGAAATCAAAAGAATGATAATCAATGTTGGTTTATTGTTTTAGATCCTAGAAGGCAATTCAATAGAACAGACAGAGCATACCTTTGTAATGGAATACCCACAACTCCTTGTCAAGAAATCATTACAGGGTACACAGCAGGCGTTCCCCAGACGTGTATGCCTGCTGAAGCTGGAGTCAGGATTGGTATTAAAGGATTTAGACAAGTTATGGTAGCTGTATGTATCAGTTATAAATAAATTTGCTTAAGGGGATAGACCTTGGTCCAGGGAGATAATTCTTTCATTCAGTGATGCGTTTGTAATATTCAAGTTTTATTAATGTATTTCAAGCATTTACCTGAAACAGATTGAAAATAATCTATGTATCCTAGAAGCTTAGAAAGTATTTATGAAAATGGCTGACACAAACGTACAGATGATTTTAAGAGTTATTTCCCTTAAACTAGGTCTACCACCTCAATGTCCAGTGGCAACATTTCATACACCTTCAGGATGAGAACAGATTAACAATAAAAACAATATGTTTGCCCTATAATAAAGGTCAACCGGATGAAGGTCGTGGAAATTTGAGGAAAATGAGGCGGGTATTTTGGATCTTGTCAGAAGTTAAGCCTTGCAACGGGCTACCTTTACAGACCACTAAAAGAGTTTTGTTACAAGGGTTCCTAATTGAACTTTCAAAAGTGGGAAATATAAATAGAACATGTCAGCTGTAACGACAAATAAAATAGCACAACAATCAATGCACTTGCTAGTGAATTTTTTCATCATGATATAAGGGAAAAGTTTTGTATAATTAATATTATTTTCACCAATCAAACTACAAAATAACTTCTTTTAAGTTTTTATATACTCAATCCCAATTTTAAGAGATATTTTCATGTCATGTTATCATATCTGCAGTTTCAGTACTACAATCCTACCCGCCGTCAAGGATACACCGACAGTTCCGGGATGACTTTATATTACACACCAAAACTCAGGAGGTTTGATGCAGGAGTTTCACCTTTAGAAGTAACACATTTTTCAGTCCCACCCGGAAGAGAATCGTATGAAGTTGTGAGCGCATGTCCAGGAGATTGTACTGTATTGCAGGTGGCATCTCCAATCTACATTGTACTTGGTATGAATCATATGCACAGGCTAGGTAAGTTTGTATTACAAGTCTTTAAAATTTACTTAACAGTTATGTTTGAAAACCAAATGCATCTTGTGATATTATACTGTTGTTTCAGAAAAAGGGAGACGGTTTGGTATTAATATTAAAACGTTTAATCCCGCTGAAATTGTTTGCACCTGTCTTAAGTCAGGAATCTGATGTTCAGTGGTTGTCCTCTGTTTATGTGGTTCATAAGTGTTTCTCGTTTTCGTTTTTATATAGATTAGACCGTTGGTTTTCCCGTTTGAATGGTTTTACACTAGTAATTGTTGTGGCCCTTTAAAATGTTTGCTGTTCGGTGTGAGCCAGGGCTCCGTGTTGAAGACCGTACCTTGACCTATAATGGTTTACTTTTATATATATTGTAACTTGGATGGAGAGTTCTCAATTGACTGCACTCATACCAAATCTTTCTATATATCTATATATCATGACTAACTATATGAGTCTTAAAACTGAACTGTGCTCCAGAAAGGGTAATTAGATCCCTTTCATGTCACATGCGTGTGGCATCCGCCGTGATGCTCATATCTAGGTAAACGTTTGATAAATCTCAGTCGGGAATGACACTTTCGAAGAAAATAAGCTAGGACGGGAAAAGTAAAATCCAAAAAAACAAAACCGGTCCAATATGTATTTCGGAAAGGAATTGAGCAAACCTGTATAAACGACCACTTTTGATACTACATGTATCGCATTGAAATTAGGTGTGAACGATTTAAAAAAATGCCCAAAGTTTGAAATGTGGTAGATTTGATCCCCAGTCAACCAATATACTACCACATTAAACAGCTCTTTACTGCTTTAACTTGTACACTTTATAATTATATCGTGATCTTGCATTGTGAAATATTAACGTATATTTATTTATTTATTCTGTTTGTAGGTCGGAAACAAAAAATAGAAATCCATAGAGGTGGTAAACTGCAGCAAATTATCACAAATGATACTAATTATAAAGTTGTTCATCCACATTATTTTTGGTAAGCAATTTGTTCTTTGAAATCTATTGTACCACTGTTTCTGTATTATGTTGACTGTTAATTAAATATAAATCTTGATATTTGTTGACAATATACCATATGATTGATATTTAACTCTGTTGTTTGCAATAAGAAAATCAAAATTGCAGGGTTTTCAACCGTAAAATTTCTAAGACATATAGGTTTATAGAGATCAAAATTTAGAAAAATAATATGATACTAGGTTTGAATTCTTGTTCCTACAATAGATGCATTTAAAAATTTCAAGAATAATGCTCTTAAGAACAGTCAGGGATGCCTTCTCTTGATTTTTATAAATATTCATATTGGTTTTGATAGATTCCATGAAAATTTATGGAATAATTCCACATTATGTAATGCTGTACTTTTATTGGACGAAAAAAATGGTATTTTCACAAATTTTCTATAAATTGAGATTTTCTTTTCACTGCCGGTGTATCTGGTTTTCGGGAATTCCACGTGCTAGGATGTTCGCTAGCAAATACCATGGCAGATAGGAAATACCATGTCCAGACTTTTAGCGACTTCTGATGACTTCTAGACTTTTCGTTGAAATGGATACAAGGACCATTTGGTGGAATTAAACCATTATATCATTCTATAACGGGTATTTGCCAAAAATATAGGTTTCTAAGTAAACAAATTTATCTCGCCTAACGGCTCTGGAAATTTGTATACCTCTCAAGTGAGCATGGTATTTTCGTAAAACAATCCTTGTAAGAATGATAAATTTGTATGAAATAAAATAGTTGACAAATCTGATACTGAAAACAATTTTAACTGTGAAACTATAATTCTGACTCCCTTACGAAAAATTGACCAGGTTATTCATTTTAAGTCCATTTTGTTATATCTCCTTACAGAAACATCTCTGGGTTTCAAATGTTTGGGTTTACGCTTTCCTGATGAATTTTAATAAATAAAAAAGCTCAAAAAAGCGCAAAATGTTTTAAGTGTTATTTCTAATTTTCATCTTTGACTCTTTTGCAGGTATAAACAACCAATACAGTTATTACCAGGAGACATGCTGAAGATGACCTGTGAATATAATTCTACCTCAGAAAATGATACTGTAGAGTGGGATGTGTCATGGCGAGGAGAAATGTGTAAAGGTTTACTTTTGTACTACCCCAAACAAAGTTGGCCTTCACATCACTGCCAGAATTATAGATCCGTCCCTCTATGCGAAATCATGATCGATGCTCCTGTCTTTGGTTGTCATTTTCGGAGCTTTATTTCTAATTTGGCCACCACAAACCGCACTTTAGTAGATACTGTAATCCGAAACTGCGGACAAGACAAATCGTGTTCACCTCTGTGTTTGCGGATGATTGGGAAAGTTAGACAAGATCCGTGTTTGCAAGGTGACATATACGATCTATGGAAAGAGACAAGACTAGTTAAAGCCAATACACAACTGATGGCCTTGTATGATGTTTTAACGAAATGTGAGGAGTTTTACAAGGGACTAGTTCCAGATACCATTTTTTCTGACATAGGAACAGTTCTAACGTGATCTGGTTGACATATTACACTTTATCATATGTTTTGTGTATATATGTCAGGTTGAATGTTAAATAAAATATTGACCAATCTCTTTAAGTTTTGTATAGACTTTTTAAAAATCACGGAATTTAATGTATTATCACTATTTTGTGCAGTTTTCCTTTGATCTTTTTTTGTGATAATATTTCACATCATGCTACTCGCTTGAGATGGAAAATTATCGCTAGAAACTAAGCAGGCACGTGGCGTTGCTAACGAAATTGACTTGAAATTGACAACGTCGTCATAGGTAAAATAACGATAAACAGATTATCATTGGTCATCTCAACTCCATTGCCTTTCTCGCTTTCGCTGTCCCGGTGTTATATAGACATTCTTCCCCCATGCCAGTTTTGTCCTCGGGGGAAAGACTGGTATGAGCCAATCTTTCCCCCGGGGAAATTTTGGATCATTGTGATTCTTCCCCTGCGGAAAGTTGACAATACGTATACATATAGTAACTTTTCCCCCATGCCAATCTTTCCCCCATCATAGATTTCACTATGTATATATAGAGTCTGGAAATTAAACCGAAAAGTGTTAGAATTAGATTTATTTATAAATATGCAAATTTGTTGTTCATTTACATTAACACAAATCTGTCTACAGGTTTATCAGTCTGTCTATGAGTCAACAGGTCTGTCTTTCTGTTAAACAGTCTTTCAATGTGCCCCCTAGTCTTTTTACATTTTTAACTCACTGTCTATATGTCCGCATGCAAGGAAAAAACTACTGACTGACCAGAAGTGGTTAAAGTAATTGTATTTATTTGGTCAATGATACCAAGGGTCCACGAAAGAGAATGGATGTGATCAGAATGTGCTTCGTGTGAAAAAATATACAGATGGAAAAAAGTATTGCAACACCAAATTGAAACTGAAATTAAAAAAAACACTCTTTATTTTTTTGTGATATAATTTGGTAAAATAGAACTAGTTAAACATTATTTAAGTATCACCTGAGTTTAATAAATAAATATCGACTCGATAAGTTTGTATCTGCACATGCAGCTACTGTACCCGTAAACAGCAAAACAAATGTTTTATCCACTTTAAATAACCAAGTTTTTAATGTTATGTGATTGACACCTTGTAATGGGTCCTTGACAACTCTTTATAGCAGCAAGATGGCAGATTATCAGTGTGAGATAAGCAGGGATGTCGCTGTGACAACTGCACGTATTGTTGGTCATCACCATTCCACTATAAGTCGTTTTGGGAATAAAAATCAGGCAATAAACGATGTTAAAGACATTCCGTGATAATGAAAAACTCCTATACCATTTGCTAGGGAAAATCAAGCATAATGAAGGTTGCTCAGAAGGAAACCCATTGCATACAAGACAATCCTAAAAAGAGAGTGGTGGGCATACAGGAACCTTTTAACAAGAACTGTTCGAAATCGACTCATCGCTTCTGGTTATCGTGCGATAATACCATTTCGAAGACCTTTGTTTACGCACAGACACACAGTTTTCCGTTTCCAATGGAGTGCAGAGTTCGCCAAAGTTGGAAATAAGCATCGTGGAGGAAGATCCATTGTTCTAATGGAATTCGGTTCATCTTCCTTGGCCAGATCGTAGCCCGGATTTGAACCATATCGAGCATATATGGGACACTATTGAGCGAAAGGTGCGCGAAAGGACACCCCAGTTCAAACTCATCAGGAAATAAACAATGCCCTTTATCAGAAATGGTTGCTGCTACCTTCACAACAAATTAGTTGATTTATGGCAGGGATCAGAAGACGTCTAGATGCGGTTATCCATTTGAATGGAGGCTGCGCACAAAGTACTAATTCTTAAGCGTATAACGATCAACCATGATGTGAACAGTCATCTAAAGATTAATTTTGAAATGTCTGACATTGTAAAGTTCGACTACAGTAAAAGTTGTAAATGCATTTTTTTGTACAAAAAACACCTCATTTTGTTATTTAAATTGTGGTTATATAATTATTTTTTTTTTCAATAATTTTTTGTTCGTTTCAATGCCAATGATATCATAAACTATTTTTCAAAAATATTATACAAATATTTTATTATATTTCATAAAAAAAAAAGGTTTTCAAGTTTTAAAAAATCAAAGTGTTGCAATACTTTTTTCCATGTGTATATATAACATGTTATAGATATAGGAAGATGTGATATGAGTGACAATGAGACAACTCTCCACCCAAATAACAATTTATAAAAGTAAACCATAATAGGCCTTCAACACGGAGCCTTGGCTCACACCGAACAACAAGCTATAAAGGCCCAAAAATTACTAGTGTAAAACTATTCAAACGGGAAAACCAACTGTCTAAGTTATATAAAAAAAAACGAGAAACGAGAAACACGTATACATTAAATAAACAAACGCAATTACTGTACATAAGATTCCTGAATTAGGACAGGTGCAAACATTTGCAGCGGGGTTAAACGTTTTAATGGTACCAAACCTTCTCCCTTTTTCTGAAACAATAGTATAACATCACAACATAGAAAAACACAAATAAATACATATAAAATGTATTTTCACACGATGAGAACTTTGGTAACTATAAACTGAGAAAAAAGTTGCTATCATTTAAAAAATCTTATCGTGACGTCGCCGACGTTATATTACAAGGCGGAAAATTTAGATTATCGTGCTACTCACGGGGGAAAAATTGGCCTGATCCTAGTTTTCCCCTTATAACGCTGAGGGGGAAAAGTGGGATCATGCCAATTTTTCCGGGCGGAAATATTGGATCGATCCAGTATTTCCCCCCGGAAATTTTGGCATGGGGGAAGAATGGCTATAGGACACCGGCTCAAGCGAGAAAATCAATCTCGTTGAGATGATCAACGATAATCTATAAATAACCAAAAACTTGCAGAACTAGTTTTGAAGATAGAGTTCTCCATGTAGAGAGACACTGCAATAAATTACACTGCACATTTCATGTTTATGTTGAAATAAACTACAGAAATAACTATTGAGTAGATGAAAGTAAATTATTTAAGACAGCAATATACCCCCGTGATCTCTAAACGGGTGGTGTATAGCAGTAGGGCAGTCGATCCGTCCATGCATTTTCCCTTTCGTCTCTCTGTTCGTCAATTCGTCCTTCTGTTCCATTTATATACTATCCTCATCAGCTTAGAAACCACTTAGCAGAATTGGGCGACACTTAAACACATTTTACTCACATAAAAAATACTGTTGTTTTGCACTTATTTCATTTCTCCATCTGTTTTGTGGAATTTAATTACTCAACGATTGCAGTGACTTTGAAATATCTGCATACTTGACTCATTTGCATGTCAGTTTTGAAAATATTTAGAAGCACATGTTTTTTCTTCAGAAAACAATAAAGACTGATGAGTTAATCAATTTCTTATTGAGTGTTTATTTATAAACGGTACGTTCTTATTTTGGGATGTTACGCCACTCTCCCAGGTCGAGGGAGGATTAACCTCGCTACATATGCGCATGTTCCAAGTTAGGAGCCTGTAGTTTTATTTATGTTTTCCGTGTTAATGTTTAAATTTGTTTGTTTAGTCATAAATTGGACCGTTTTTCGATTACTTTTTTCCTTATTTTTGGTCATGTTTGATCCTCTTCAAGCTTTAATTATAGTTTTTAATTCAGAAATACAGGATGTATGTCACATAGTGTCACAGCCAAAAAATAAACTTTCTATTTCATTATTCCCTTATCAACTTGAAGTCTGAAATTTTTCATTATTCATTATTCATTATTCATCACTAAACGTTGAATAGTGAATAATAAATCGAATTTTGAATAATGAAAAATGAATAATGGACGTACAATGTACTTCGGTGCGGTTCTGAAGTTCCTAATTTTGATTTTTACGCCAACATGCCTGATTAAATTTTCAATAGTAATGTTATCAATATCAAATTTAAATTCATATTCAAATTCAAATGTTTATTACCATATAAACTTTAAACAATAAGTTTGTGATAAAGTAAAAATAAGAATATATACAACTAGAAAAACTAAAATATTAGTCAACAAAAGAAACGATACACAAGTTTGAACTAAAATTTATCCTTAAATACAATAAATAGGATAAACTGTAAAATTGTCCAATGAAAAACATTCATTTACAAAGCAAATGCATTTGGTAAAAAGGGTTTTACCAATTAACCTGGAAAGTTAGAGAATATTGAGTTATTGGACACAGCTAGGGGTCAAATTTGTTTTGCGGAAAATGATGTAAAGGTCGGCACTTTATTTCGAAGATGAGAATTTTAGTATTCAAATATCTGCATAGGCATTTCATATTTTATGTAGACCATGTTGAAGTTAAAAAGTTTTTAGTTCTAGCATCGATTTTGGAATTTTTATAGTGAAAATTCGATTTTTGAAATAAAAAAAAATCCGAAATGTTTTAATCCTTTTTGTCTTATATCAATGGTTTTGATCGGAAAATAACACTCTGTAAATAATATACCAATAGGGCAATTATTAACCTCGGTACAGCGTGTTCATTTTCATTATACATTTGTATATGGAAAATGCATTGCCTTGTATTGTTTCTTTTATAGACTAGATATATAAACGTATATACAATCATTTAATTACAGTAAATAGTGTACACAGTACCATATTATGACTTCTTTTTATGTAGGACCCCAATATAATATATACCTGTGCACCTTTTGGTCATCAACCAAATCTTGAACAGAAATTATATGAAAATTTGATTACGATAGTTGATTAATCCCTTTTTCTGTCGTTTTCGATACAACAAAACACTAACTGACTAGATATTCGTGGGATGGTAAGTTTATTGTCCCTTGGGATACAACTATTGCCCTCGGCTACGAATCAGGACAGTAGTTGCACCTCGGGTGACAATAAACTTACTATTCCACTCATACCCAGTCAATAAGTATAAATTGTATCATATCATCAAAACACCGCGCCGTGTTATGAAATTTACATATATGTACGTACAATCGGGATTAATAATTATAAAGCTAGTTAATAGTAGGCTCATTTCCTTTTTTCTAAATCGACATTACTAATGTTAAACTTATATTGACTTTTTATCAATTGTTTTGTCTTTCATTTTTCGTTGATTATTTTCATTTCGTTATTTTACCAAATATATAGTTGGCAAGTTTTTACATCTGCTCCCCTGTTAATATTTCCAGAACTATTATGATTAATGGAAATACGATTACAAAGGAGACACAAGGGTCAGACTTGGGTTCAATTACATTGGAATGTAATTAATTAAATTACACATTACATTGCAAAAATGGTCAATTACATCAATTACACATTACACTGTTTTTGAAATGTAATTAATTAAATTACAATTACTTTACTAAAGTAATTAATTAAATTACACATTACATTTCGTCATGGTATTTTTTAACAATATTATACATGTATAAAAATGCATGTGTAAAATATTCATGTAAGCATAGTTTAGCGTTGCATTATTGATAAACATTTATTTAGCTATTTTAATGTTTTGTCATTTAGTCTGCATCTCTCTGACTTGAACACTTTGACAGCAATTCTAAATAGCTTTTCGACAGCTAATGTGGCAGATATTGCTTGAGCAGAACATGGAAGTTCTATGATCAGAAGATCATCATATTGAAAGGAGAGGGAATTGGTTCCTATTAACTTGCTAATACATCAAGGGGTATTTTGACATCTCAGAAATGAAGTCATTTAAATTAAACAGAATATAAATAAAGATATTATACATAAATCATAAATATTTTTTTTTACATTAAAAATATCAAAAAGTGTGCTTGTCACAATATTGAAAATAATTTTAGTACAAATAATGTATGTATAATGTCTAAGTATTAGCAATATTTTGCTAATTAGATAAAAATACATGTAACAGTGGCATTGCCCCTGGACATTTTAATCTGATTAATTGCTGTTTGTCTTTACAGCTATTAATTTTTATTTCTATAATCCTTTTGTGTATTCTTATTTGACAAAATGATAGTGTACAGTGATTTAAAATTCTAAATGAACTGTCTAAGAAAGATTTTTCACAGTGACACTTTGTTTTTTGTTTAACAAGGTGATTAATTACTTATCAATCTATTTAGTTAATCTATCTATTTTAAAAACTGAACACTAATATATGATTATCATATTATTTTAATTTATAATTAAAGAATAAGTATTAAAGAAAACATCTGTAGGTCAAATAAATATTAATATACATTGTAACTTCAGTATAAATTATAGACTTCATATAAAAAAGTGTGTGATATCAATATTTGAAAAAAAGTTTTATTTTACAATTTTAGTTATTAAACACAAATCCTTATTTTTAACACCATAAAAGTATATGTAATTGAAATGTAATTCAAAAGTAATTGAGCATTACATGCTGTTTTCAATGTAATTAATTAAATTACCATTACATGTAATTTAAAAAATGCTCAATTACACATTACATTCAATTACATGGAAAATTGTAATGCATTACACTTAATTACCATTACATTTTTAATTACCCCATCCCTGACAAGGGTCAACGTCGATGAGACAACAACCCAACGAAAAAAAAGTGAAGTAATGGACATTTACAGGTAAACATGTAGTCTTTAAATAAATACAGATGATTAGAAAATATATCATGCTATACAATAAATTGAACAAAAACGTCCAAAGAACTGCAACAACCCAATATCATACATACAAACCAGACTTACATACAACAAAAACGACAGAGCAGTTACATAGGTATAAGAAAATGTGGCATGAGCGCCAATGAGACAACTCTTCATCTAATGACCACATGACCATATGACGGAAGGTGTACTAGTTCTCGAAAAGAAGCTAGTTAGGTAGATGTAGCTAGTGAGGAACAGAGGGAGTAGCTAGTGGGGAACAGAGGGAGTAGCTATTTAGGAAGATGTAGGTAGTGGGGAACAGAGGGAGTAGCTAGTGGGGAAGGAGTAGCTAGTTAGGAAGGAGAAGCTAGTTAGGAAGATGTAGTTAGTGGGGAACAGAGGGAGTAGCTAGTGAGGAAGATGTAGCTAGTGAGGCTTGAGTTTCATTTTCCCATTTTGAAGTTCATGAAGAATTTGGAAAACAATTACAGAATTTTTATAAGAAAACTTTAAATAAAGTTTTAGAAACTCGATACAACTAGGATATTATTTTACATTTCTTTCCTGGAACAATTTATTTCCATCCTGTAACAAACATCCTCAAACCAATGAAAAATTAAGGTTAAAGCTACAGTTTATTCTTAAAACAAATTCCCGAAATATCTTGATACTGAAGAACAGTTATTTCCATTTAATATTAATGTCAAAACAATATTATTGTTAATTTTTTTTTCTTTCCTGTAACGGAATTGTCCTTCCTGTAACACAATTGATAAAAAATGGAGAGAAAAACAAAGACGGGCTGAAAAAATCTACCAAAGAAGATGATATAAAATACTCTAAATAATTCTTGAAGCTATCATTTGTATTGGAAAGTCTGTAAAAAGTTCATTTAGCAAAAAACACATTTTATTTCTTTCCTGTAACAAATCAATCCTTCCTGTAACATCATTTTCCATCCTGTAACATCTCCATTTTTTGGTGCCACAAAGTTGCATTTGTATTTCATATGAAAAAGAAGCACTGGGTATGAAAATTTATAAACTATGAAATACTATCAGGTCTATTTTTTACTTAAATAAGACTTACATCTTTTTTTAATTGAAAATTAAAAGAAAATTTTAACACATCTTTTATTAAAACACGAACAATGTTTGTTAAATTTCTCTTGCATTGCTTTTTCCAATTTTTTATTTGCTTAAAACTTAACTTTCTGCATGATACTATTTGGCTGGTTAAAAAAAAAATAATTAAAATATCAAAATTCATTTTTTGGGGAATTTCAAAATGTGTTACAGGAAGGCAAATTTTCATGGTTGCCGAAGGTATATTTGAGATTTCATGTATAATAATATGAAATTAAGATGTCATTTTAGTGTTTTTGACCAATTCTGAGAATGACTCATATCCATCTGTACCAAAGAGGTCTATTTTATGAAAAATAAAAATTAAGAAAAAGAGGCACAAATATAAAAAGACAGCTGTTACAAGTGCTGCAAGTAACCTTGACTTATAGATGTTATAAAAATATGCGTATAATCCTCTTAAAATGAGTAATGTGAAGAAAAAAAGGAATATCTTATTCAAGTACCATGGCAAGAAAAAGAGGCACACATATAAAAAGACAGCACTAATGGCTGTTACAAGTGCTGCAAGTAACCTTGATTTACGTTATTAAGATATGCGTATAATTCTATTAAAATGAGTGATGTGAAGAGAAAAGGGAATACCGGTATCATATTCAAGTACCATGGCAAGAAAAAGAGGCACAAATATAAAAAGACAGCACAAATGGCTGTTACAAGTGCTGCAAGTAACCTTGACTTATAGATGTTATAAAGACATGCGTATAATACTCTTAAAATGAGTAATGTGAAGAAAAAATGGAGTATCTTATTCAAGTACCATGGCAAGTTACAAGATTCCTTGGTCGCAGGTGCATGCCAACTAAAGCTATTTGCACGGTAATCCAGACTTCCTGTAATTATACGTCTTATCTGATCATCATATCCTGGAAATCCTGGAATTTCGAAGCTTTTGATAATCTTTAAGAGAAAAATACTATATAAATAACTTTGGACGAGAATATGTATATATTTTTAATTGTACTACACCAATAAGTCGATGTTAACATTAACTGTTCTAGTTTGCAAAGAGAAAAAAGGACGGGATTGTAGGTTCGACAACTGGAACATACCCGTGGTCATGTTTGAGGCATATGTTTCACAACAAATCCTTAATTGTGTATTTTTCACGGCAATATTTCACACTAGTGGACACATTGTATAATTAAAATGCTGTAAATCGAGAAATTATTGCGAGTTAATTCTTAAATGCGATTAATGTGACTGGGTAAATATCGCATTTATAAGAACTCACCTTCACAGATGCTGGGGTATATATGATACAGTTTTTTTTGTTGTTGATAAAAATAATCAATTTTCTATATTTATACTACATATCTATCACTACTGCAGTGATTTAAGCAACTCAGAGACAAACCCCAATTTTACTATCCATACTTAGAAACGCCCGTGCCTCTGGCAAACAAATATAGATGCCGTTGCAGTACGTTAACATAACATATAATAGGCAACTTAAAAAGAGAGCTTTCAGATAGTTTTTAGCCATAAATGCAAATTTTAATTTGACATTCCAGTAATGTAGAATTTGTATAATAAGACTTTTTATATCTAATATTATGAATGGATGATTATATGTCCATTACTAACTCTATAGGTGCAAAAGCCTGCAAACTGTAGAAATTAGCCAGGCATTTCTACGTATTTTTTTTATTTAAATGGAGGGGTAAATAAAGGATATAGTAGTATACGTTGATATAAAGTCATAAATCGAATTAACTGAAACAAATCCGGGTCACAATCCAAAACTGCTTTAAAAACAAATGCACACATACATAAAAACGGACTATATGATAACAATTGCCATTTATTCCTGTCATTGTATTTTGGACAGTCGTTTGCAATTTCCTATTATAATATAAATATGTGCAGACCTGGACATGCTTTAAACACTCACTAGTTTGAAATTACCTACCATTATCAATGTGTGTGAAATTTTTCGGCACTCATGCTCTTCTAGTCCATGGTAGCCTGTGTGACTTAATTTGTTCCTAACATTTTGTAGTCGACTAACGTTAGCTGGGAAACCCTGATCATCGTCATCTGGGTGGCAACCATATCCAGAAAATGGTTTATCGAATACAGCATTTCGTAAGACAAACACCAATAACGTCAAGTCCATATCGCATGACCTTACAGGGTCTTTACAAATATAAAATGATATTAATGAAATATATGTAATAATTGTTCAAACGTTGCAATATTCTTAATATTAGATATATTTTAATAAACATAGAAAATTTGTTCATAAAAATTATGAATTCAATAATAAATTGATAATAATAGAAGTCAATTACTAGACGAAGCTGTACTATATAATAAGGCGATCACGATGTCCCCCTTATCAGTGGAAAGCCCTATAGGTGTTGCTCCCTAATTTCGTTTTATAACTATGGAATCATGGGTAAACATATTATTATCGAACAGATACATTTGTAGCTGTTAATTAGTCTTCTTTAGTGTCTTGTAAATAAAGTGAGCCGACTTAGTGCCGTGGTTTCTTATTGCCAGTAATTTAACTTTATTTTGAATAATCAATTAAAAAATATTTTTTTTATAAACGAATGTATTGGTACCATATGTCATCGCGGAAAGGCAAATGGGAACTATGAAATCTGCCGTTTGGGACTAAAATCTTTCGTCTATGTAAAAGATATAGTTGTTTTTTGTCAAAATATAGTCATAACTGCCTCTTTTTTAATACAACGTTGTGTTGACGAATTATGTCTCGGTTTCGCCACCAAGGAAGCTAATATACGGTGATGACAAGCAAGAGACGGATTTTTTGTCCTCGCTTCTACCGAGATATACAGTAAAACCCGTTTTAAGAGACCACGTAAGGGAGAGCAAAAAAGTGGTCTCTTTAGAAGGTGGTCTTTTAATACAGGTTCAATTTATATGAAATTTACTTCAGAGGGATCTAAATTAATGGTTTTATAACACAGGTTTTTGCTTAATACTGGTGGTCTCTTAAACAGGATTGTAACAATTTGTTGACTTCGAAATATCGTTTGTTGTTAGCTTAACGTTCAGTGGCAAATATATCATGCATATCCCAACAAAAAGTTGTCGCAAGTGTCATTTTACATCAGATATCGTAACATTCATACTGAATACGGGAGGTACTGCTTTTTAAAATCCCTCCTCCGACCCGAAGCGGCTGCTATTAATGTATATATCTCACACTTGTAAGAAAGGGTTTTTACTTTTAGAAGCGGAAAATTCCAGGGAATACTTTTTTTTCTTACGGTCCAACTTAACCCTTGAGATTGATTTAGTATTGCAACACATTAAATCAAAGTGTCCTATACCAAGTTTTTTTTAGTAAGACTTCGTCATATTTCAGTATGAAGTATACTTACAACAGAATATATATTTATCACTCATTTGCTTACAAAGATCGGGATCGCAACTTTTCCTACAATTTTAACCTATAAAATTTATGTGTCGACTAGTTGAGAACCGCATTTTTTATGCCCCACCTACGACAATCTAATTAAAAACCGATCTCTCATCGCTTCTGTTTCTGATATGTCGCGTGGGAGATCTAACGAAACCCGCTTTGAGGTCACATGTGAGTGACCTCGTAGGTGTGTCTTTTTCGACCAATGAAATTGAGTCTTCCACGATCTTCGAAGTTTAACGTAAGGCAAAGGGATGTAACTTATTTTATTTACGACGAAATCGTCAGTCATAATAATTCATAAACTTTTTTGATTGGCTTATTAATAGGTCGTCAACTCATTTGCATATCTTTATAAATTCATGACTTTTAGTTCACTCACATGTGACCTCAAAGCGGGTTTCGTTAGATCTCCCACGCGACATATCAGAAACAGGAGCGATGAGAGATCGGTTTTTAATTAGATTGCACCTACGATAGTAGAGGGGCATAATGTTTTCTGGTCTGTGCGTCCGTTCGTCCGTCCGTCTGTCCCGCTTCAGGTTAAAGTTTTTGGTCAAGGTAGTTTTTGATGAAGCTGAAGTCCAATCAACTTGAAACTTAGTACATATGTTTCTTATGATATGATCTTTCTAATTTTAAAGACAAATTAAACTTTTGACCCCAATTTCACGGTCCACTGAACATAGAAAATGAAAGTGCGAGTTTCAGGTTAAAGTTTTTGGTCAAGGTAGTTGTTGATGAAGTTGAAGTCCAATCAACTTGAAACTTAGTACAAATGTTCCCTTTGATATGATCTTTCTAATTTTAATGCCTAATTATCTTTTTTACCCATTTTCACGGTCCATTGAACATGGAAAATGTTAGTGCGAGTGGGACATCCGTGGACTTTGGACACATTCTTGTTTGTATGTATATTGATGGATATACATGTAGATGTAACAACATCTGACTGAAATGATAACATTTGTTTGTCAACACCATTATCCAAGAACTCATTTAAGCAGGAACGTAGATATTCGAAATTGAAGAAACGGCATTCAATTATTTTCTCCTCTTTTTTCAAAATTGAGAGTACAATTTTGTTACTTTTGCTAAAAAAAGGTTATATCTGCAGAACTCCCGTGTAATTTTAAACAAAAAAAATAATTTCTTTAAATTTGTAAATCCTCACATATATATATTTTCTAAATAAGTTTATTCCTATCAAACCCATTTCTAATCCAATGTTACTCGCACTGTATATGGACACACAATTTTCCGCGATAATCTTTCCTTACCAACTTTTTAATGGCAATTTTTCGCAATTAACTATCAAACCAAACACTTATTGAATTAAGACGTGAGTTTTTATTATTCCGTCTGACATTTTTACACGGTTATAATTGTAGTTTATAAATTGGTTAATTATGCAAACATTTTTATCGTTTAATATTTACACCATCATAATGACTCATGCACGGGTGTCATTCGGTTTATCGTGAGAAATGATAGTGAAAGAATACCTAACGGTAGTTAAGTATTAAGAGACGATCGTGAAAGCTCTGGTACCGGATCGTGAATGTAATTAAATGTAAATTCTACCTTAGAATCTGTGAAAAAATCGCTGAATTTTCAAATCGCGAAACAAATCCAAATAAAAAAATATGTCTGTCAAAATGATTCAACTTCCTCAAAATTACTGTGCAACAAGATAAAGAAAATATGCAGACCTTTATGAAATATTAAACACAAAAAGCGCAATAAAAGTCTATGGAATTAATTAAAAAAACACGCTTTTGTACCTATAATAGTCATATTTCAATATATCATGATATATTTGAAATTAAATCTTTGGTGTGTCCGATAGTACAGTAAAATAAAAGTATGCTCTTCCCTTAAAACCGTTCATTTGTTTATGAAAACCTTGAATTTTGTTGATTTTTCAGCAAACTTGATCGTGAAAGTTTAGGCAACGCATTATTTTGATCTTGAAAGATAATGCGTGACCAGACTTTATAAACAGTAATCAATATTTCTTTTACCACTTGATATACCTGCAACTGGTTGAAGCCTGTAACTATTTTGATAAGAACGAACATTAAAGCTATCATTTCTTTTTAAATTCAACACTTTACCTCGAAAGCTAAAAAATAACTAAAAACGTGTCTAAATCAGTGTGAAAAATTTAGCTGTGAGAATCGGTCGAGTACAATGCAGGCAGACCGCCACTATTTAGCCAATAATATGGGTATGCAACGTTTAAATCAAAAAGTTTACCATCAACCAAAAAATTATAGCAAAAACAGCATCTTTCATGAACAATTAGAGATAGAAGTTCAACGATAACCAACATTTTGTGCAACAGTACTTTCTTAAGTTCTATGTATCTTTATATACAACGTAGCATAATTATGTGGATTGATTCCAATGAGATAACTATATATTACAGACTAAAGAATACCAGAGCGCAATTGCTGAAATGTCCCATCTACTGTACTTATGATAGTATATTTGTTGAGCGTCTGTAATATTAAGGGTTTTACTAGAAGTCTCACATACGCTTAAGATTGTCAATGATTTAAAAAAAGAGGTCAAGATCAGATGAACAATGTCATACAGATCTCTACAAATATCCTGTACATTAAAGATAGATGTTGCGATGCTTACAGTACCTTAGAAACTGACAAATGTAAAAGTTATGTTTGGCAAATTAATTCGGAACATAAGGTCGAAAGTATATGCACCCTGACCGATAGCCAGACATAGCCATCTTACTTTCATTCAATACATCAAATACAATTGACGTCATATAGGAAACATGCAGACAGACATGTAAAACCATACACCAAATACCGTGGCCCTATAGCATACAGGTATATAAGCAAAAGGTCAAACAACATAAAACGAACATTGCCAAGTGATGCATGATACATGTAATGAGGTCAATGTTATTTGAAACCTTGCAGTAGTCGAAAATGTACGTCTTACAATCATAACAAGCACACAGTAATCCTATAGGTGTCACACCACCAATTACTCCCTCAAATTTAGAACGTATGTGAAAGTAGGCCTACTCGGACAAAAAAAAGTGCATTTGATGTCATTGTTTACTTAAACTACTCAACAAATTTGCAGAAATGAAACTTTTGGTGAAAGAGAAATATATTAAGACCATTTTGAGCCCAAATTTACTTGTCTATGAGTTGACATTAAAAATTGAGGATTAATGCGCTCCATAGTATACTAATTTAAGATTTCAAGAAAACCAGGGGTTATTTTTAGTGGTACAACCATTCGGAAGGTCTCTTCTTTCTTATATGGCTTTAAAGGTATGCTGAAAATTGGCATGAAGAAAGGTGATACCTGTACAATTCAGGACATACCTGGTTTGTAAGAGGTTAAACTTAAGATAAAAAATTTAGAAAGCTATGAAAATTGCAAAATTTGGTTGAACAGATAGGGACTTTTAATTGGTGGTCTGACACCTATAGCATAACAAATCCGCGATACGGACTTGACCACAAAACTAAACCTTCATCCATGAAATGAGGCACAACCGAGGTCAGGTGAATCCTGTCTGACGGACATGTAGATTACAGGATGCAATAAACAAAATATAGTTATCCTATAACTCGTGATAAGTGAGTACTGTCTTCACATGACAATAAAAACCTTCATCCTGCAATCAGCAAACTATTATACAAATAAAATGTTCACAAATGCACAACTAATAATTTGTTTGCATTATTTGTACTTCATTGTACAAATAAATTTCCCTGTTACCCCGCTTTTATCTTGAGCAAGCGATAATATGGAAATTGTCTTTTTGCATAAGAGTTCATTTTTGGCTCCTCTTCGGGGTCCATGTTTAAACAAAAGTTTCAAGTGCCGGGTGTTAACCGCAGGAAAATACCAATATACGTACATTGGTGGATAACATAGAATTAAATTGGACTTGCGACGAAACAGGAGAAAAGCTCGGCGAGCATCGCTTTTCGTCCTGTTTCTAAAGCTCATACAAATAAATTTTATATCATCGGTTCCCAAAATATACAAAATTATATTGTATATATACTTTCTTGGGTTCACACCAAGAGCATAAATTTCATAAAATAGCACGCATTTTGTTTGGGTATTAGTTTCATTTGGTCATTCAATTTCAGTAAACCAACGACTCAATAAACAAAAACAGTATGCCTCTAATTTGAATATAGTTCCTATCGTGCCTACAGAACAAGGACGGACGGACAACTAGACTGATATTGATATAATTTACCAAGTCTGTGTGGTATTATAAGATAATTATATCCAATGGCATTGCAAGATTAAAGCCCTATTCGACAAAAAAAGAAAGAGACCCGGGTCAGTCATGCCAATCTAGTTTTTTCCTATACCAATAACGAATATAAATAATAATATTATTGAAGAATAATTTGAACGTCTTCGTAGCATCAGATCTTTCACGATCCTTTTCACGATCCGAAATATCAATTTGTGTAAATATTTCTTTTTTTACCAAGTTTCAGATTATGTTTGTATTAAATAACTATGAGAACCATTTGATTCATTCAAATAAAATGCCCCTTTTTGGAGAAAAGTAGTTTATTTTATTCAAATCTGTGAAAAATTATGTTTGTTTACATTTTTGACGTCATTGAAATGTCGAGAAGCAATCTGCCTTTTGTTGTTTTATCATGTTTATTAAAACTATTAACTTTTAAAACTGGCTTTTCTCACATACTGATCATAATGTTGAACTATTTTGACAGACAGTTTTTTGTTGTTGAAAATTTGTCCGTGTAATTAATAAAATTAGATTATTTACTGTCATTTCATATGTCTTCTCGACTAGATTTCTTCACGATCCGGTACCAGAGCTTTCACGATCGTCTCGCAATACTTGACCACCCTATATATTCTTAGATATTCTTTCACGAACATTTCTCGCGATAAACCGAACGACACACGTATCATGACACTGATATGATATGGCATCTAGGATCTGCTATTCATTGGATATTTGGTCACACATAATTTACAACTGCGTGCTACTATAGTTATAGGGTGTTTTGCATAAATCTCTACCCAGAATGCACCGCAAAAAAATGGCCATTGGTTTTTGTTACTATCACATGGTGTAGCAATATCATAATGTTTATATTAATATTTACATTATACCAGTATTTTTCTTGCATGACGATTACGATTGGAGGAAAGATGCAGCACAACCTATCCACGGATGTGATCTACCGAATTAGATTATTTACCGGGTTTGTAATAACATGAGCCACCTGTGGAGCAGGGTCTGCTTACCCTTCCAAAGCACCTTCCTATGTTGTGTCTTGTGTAGTATTATTTGTCTGTTTGTCTTTTTTTCTTTATTAGCCATGGTTGTGTCAATTTGTTCGTTTTATCTACGAGTTTAAATGTCCCTTTAGTATCTTTTCTATTCCTATTTGTCGGCTAATTGTATAATGGGAATAGAGGGATGTATTTTAGTGTTGTTGGTATTTCTGTTTCGTACGGAAAATTGGAACATTATATATCTTAAAAGGACCAATAGTTATTACCTCCTCCTCGTGGATATAATATGTTTCTCTGTTGACGACTTATTCGATTTGTTAAGGAAGGCTCTAATTCCTTTAGTTTGTTTTGTAATTTAGCTGGTGGAAGCAGTTTCGTATCGACTACTTTACGAAGAGCTTCGGTACCTAGATCAACCAATTTCTTAATACGTATGAATCGATCTTCCCTCTCGCTAACTGCTGCCATGGCTGTTTGCACAAAAAAAGCGGAGATTTGATCTTTTAGCTTGAAAATGAAAAAAAGGCTATGGTAAGCATGGTAAAATATAAACATGTGTTAATAATTGTACAAACATTCTCATGTTTTCTGACAGGTTATCCTTATAGTAAATAAAAAAAAACAATGATTCATATTTCTATTCATATCTTAAATAACGAATCCAATATCACCTAATGTTCAAGGCCCAGATTTAACTGGTCCGCCGTTCCATCTAAAGCTTCGCACTGTCAGTGTCACAACAGGGGTCCAGTTTAGGACCAGATGTTCAAAAGTTTCGTTAACCTTAACAATGATTAAGACTATCGAGTCATTATAAATTTAACTAAGTCGATAGCTAACATATGCATTAAAATGTGTTGTTCATTTTTTTTTTTTAGCGACAATGGAAACTAATTCTGCGATTGGAGCCGTTATTTTTTTTAATATTAAATTGTTACCCATAATGCACAGAAAATCTTCACTTCTTGTTCCCAAGATGAGTGAATTGTCCGAAAGTACACACACACAAAAAATAAAGATAACTTCACCTCCATTGAGGCAAATTAAATCAGTAGTCGTGTGAAAATTGTGTTGGAGCTATCGAAAGGGTAATTCAGCACTGAAGTTACATGGACGTCAAGTTGGTTACCTATTCCCTATTCCCTATTCGTTACCTATTCCCTATTCCCTATTCGTTACCTATTCCCTATTCCCTATTCGTTACCTATTCGTTACCTATTCTCTATTCCCTATTCGTTACCTATTCGTTACCTATTCCCTATTCCCTATTCGTTACCTATTCCATATTCCCTATTCGTTACCTATTCGTTACCTATTCCCTATTCCCTATTCGTTACCTATTCCCTATTCCCTATTCGTTACCTATTCGTTTCCTATTCCCTATTCCCTATTCGTTACCTATTCGTTATTCCCTATTCCCTATCGTCACCTATTCGTTACTTATTCCCTATTCCTTATTCGTTACTTATTCCCTATTCCTTATTCGTTACTTATTCGATTTTTAATATCCTTCCCCCTTTTTAATTGTTTATACTCTTATATCTGGTAATAGTTCTAAATTTGTTGAGGTAAAATGATCTTTTTATGACCCATTTATATGTGTTTGTGCTCAACCGATCCTTTTACTTTATGTTCGATACTCATTTGTTCCTTATTTGATTTTTATACGTTCTACCTTTTAACTGCTTTATGTCCGTATGTTTGAAGATGGATCTTGGTTCGAAGGGATGAAATCACCGTGTTAGCGCTTGCATAAAAAAAGATGTGGTATGATTGCCAATGAGACAACAACCCACAATAGACCAAAATGACACAGAAACTATCAACTATAGGTCAATGCACGGCCTTCAACAATGAGCATAGCCCAAACCGTGTAGTCACCTATAAAAGGCCCAGATATGACAATTTCAAACAATTCAAACAACAAAACTAACGGCCGTATTTCATATACAAAAAAAAAAAAAAAACGGAAAACAAATATGTAACACAAACACAAACGATAACTACTTAATTTCAGGCTCTTGTCTAGGGACAGGCACATACTAACATAATGTGGTGGGGTTAAACATGTTAGCAGGGTGTACATCGTTTCGGAGCATGCTATTACCTTGTTTAATTCGTTCCATCACTCGCTTATAATTCGCTTATAATACGTGTATCATACGTTGCACCTTTTACAACATGATTTTCAATTGTTTTGTTGTCTCTGGTGATAGATTTGGGTTGTTAGAGGTGATATAACTCTATAAGCGCATATGTACCCGTTCCAGCGCTCGGATAATACCCTGTTAAATATTCGTTACTTATTCGCTTTTGATACGTTTGTTGTACGTTGCACCTTTTAGAAAAGGATTTTCAATTGTGTTCATATCTCTGGTGGTAACAATGTGTAATTAGAGATGAAATGACCCTAGTAGCGTGCATGTACCCGCTCCAGCGCTCGGTTAATACCCTGTTACCTATTCGTTACCTATTCGTTACCTATTCACTTATAATACGTTTGTTGTACGTTGCACCTTTTAGAAAAGGATTTTTAATTGTGTCCATGTCTCTGGTGGTAACAATGTGTTCTTAGAGATTAAATGACCCTATTAGCGCTTATGTACCCGTTCCAGCACTCGGTTAATACCCTGTTACCTATTCGTTACTTATTCGCTTTTAATACGTTTGTTGTACGTTGCACCTTTTAGAAAAGGATTTTCAATTGTGTTCATATCTCTTGTGGTAATAATGTGTTCTTATAGATGAAATACCCCTATTAGCGCATATTACCCGTTCCAGGGCTCGGATAATACCCGGTTACTTATTCGTTCCTTATTCGCTTTTAATGCGCAGGGTATACGTTGCACCTTGAAATAAATCGTTTTTCAATTGTGCTCGTGTCTCTGGTGGTAACAATGTGTTCTTAGAGATGAAATGACCCTATTAGTGCGCATGTACCCGTTCCAGCGCTCGGTTAATACCCTGTTACCTATTAGTTACCTATTCACTTATAATACGTTTGTTGCACGTTGCACCTTTTAGAAAAGGATTTTCAATTGTGTTCGTGTCTCTGGTGGTAACAATGTGTTCTTAGAGATGAAATGACCCTATTAGCGCGTATGTACCCGTTCCAGCGCTCAGTTAATACCCTGTTACTTATTCGTTACTTTTTCGGCTATAATACGTTTGTTATAAGTTGCAACTTTTAGAAAAGGATTTTCAATTGTGTCCATGTCTCTGATGGTAACAATGTGTTCTTAGAGATGAAATGACCCTATTAGCGCGTATGTACCCGTTCCAGCGCTCGGTTAATACCCTGTTACTTATTCGCTGATAATACGTTTGTTGTACGTTGCACCTTTTAGAAGGTGAAAGAACTGGATGCTTCATACTTTGTATATGGATGCCTCATGTTACGAAGTTTCTGACAGTCACATGTCAAATGTCCTTGACCTCATTTTCATGGTTCAGTGACCACTTGAAAAAAGTTAAGATTTTTTGTAATGTTGAATTCTGTCTTATTTTAAGTAATAGGATAATTATATTTGGTATGTGCGTACCTTGTAAGGTCCTCATGCCCGTCAGACAGTTTTCACTTAACCTCGACCTCATTTCATGGATCAGTGAACAAGGTTAAGTTTTGGTGGTCAAGTCCATATCTCAGATACTATAAGCAATAGGGCAAGTATATTCGGTGTATTGAAGGACTGTAAGGTGTCCATGTCCAACTGGCAGGTGTCATCTGACCTTGACCTTATTTTCATGGTTCAGTGGTTATAGTTAAGTTTTTGTGTTTTGGTTTCTTTTTCTCATACTTTACATAATAGATCTACTATATTTGTTGTATGGAATGATTGTAAGGTGTACATGTCTAGCGTGCAGATGTCATCTGACCTTGACCTCATTTTCATGGTTGAGTGGTCAAAGTTAAGTTTTTGAGTTTTGGTCTTTTTATCTAATACTATATGCTATAAGTCAACTATATTTGGTGTATGGAAATATTATATGATCTGTATGTCAGTCACGCAGGTTTTATTTGACCTCGACCTCATTTTCACGGTTCATTGCTCAGTGTTAAGTTTTTGTGTTTGGTCTATTTTTCTTAAACTATAAGTAAGAGGTCAACTATATTTGTTGTATGAAAGCATTGTTAGCTGTACATGTCTGTCTGGCATGTTTCATCTGACCTTGACCTCATTTTCATGGTTCATTCAATTTGGTTTTTGTTATCTTGGTTAATGTTAAGTTATGTGACAGTTGTAATAAAGCTTTATACTTAAGACTATCAACATAATATCAATGATTATTAAAGAAGGCGAGACATTTCAGCGTGTGCACTCTTGTTTATATTCTTATCTCTTGCTATAGATCTAAATTTGTTGAGGTAAAATGACCTTTTTATGACCTATTTATATGTGTTTGTGCTCTCCCGATCCTGTTGCTTCATGTTAGATACTTATTTGTTTATTATTTGATTTTTATACGTTCTACCTTTTAAATGTTTTATATTCGTATGTTTGAAGATCTGGTTCTTGGTTCGAAGAGGTGAAATCACCTTTTAGCGCTTGTATAAAAATGAACATTTTAGAAAATGATTTTCAATTGTGTTCTTGTCTCTGGCGGTAACTATGTGTTCTTAGAGATGAAATAACCCCATTAGCGTGTATGTACCCGTTCCAGCGCTCGGTTTATACCCTGTAACTTATTCGTTCCTTAATCGCTTTCAATACGTGTGGTATACGTTGCACCTTGAAATAAAACGATTATCGATTGCTTTCATGTCTCTGGTGATAATTATGTGTTCTCTGAGTTGAAAAAAACCTATGAGCACATATGTACCCATTTCACCGCTACACTGATACCCTGTTACTTATTCGTTCCTTATTCGCTTTTAAAACGTGTGTTATGCGTTGCACCTTGGAATAAATCGATTATTTATTGCTTTCATGTCTCTAGCGGTAATTGTTGTGTTCTCTGAAGTGAAAAAACCCTATTAGCGCATATGTACCCGTTTCAGCGCAACACTGATACCCTGTTACTTATTCGTTTCTTATTCTCTTATAAAACGGGCTGTAGTGGTTAGTGCATCGGACTACTAACACAATGGTTCCTGGTTCGATTCTCGTTCGGGATGAACATTTTAGGAACTCAATTTTCGACTCTCCCTTGACACCATTTGCGAGTATGGTCTTGAGGAAACGATGATAGTCCGTCGGAAGGGGACGATAAATGGCTGACCCGTGTTAAGAGAGAGCCATATCTCTTGCACGTTGAAGACACCCTTGTAGATTTCGAAAAAGAGTAGGCTGATGCCGCTACAAGGCAGCACTCGCACCTGCAAAGTGGAAAGGGATAAATATAAGTTGCAAAACTTGTTTCCCAATCCACTATAAATAAAAATGTTTAAATTGAAAAATAAAACGTGTGTTTTGCATTGCACTTTAAAAAAAGAAATATGTTTGTGTCTCTGGTGGTAACTGTCGGTTTTTAGAGGTGAAATAACCCTAATAGAACACATGTACCCGTTTCAGCGCTCGACTGATACCCTGTTACTTATTCGTTCCTTATTCGCTTTTAATACGCGTGGTATACGTTGCACCTTGAAATAAATCGATTATTGATTGCTTTCACGTCTCTGGTGGTAATTATGTGTTCTCTGAGTTGAAAAAACCCTATTAGCGTATATGTACCCATTTCACCGCTCAGTGATACCCTGTTACTTATTCGTTCCTTATTCGCTTTTAAATCGTGTGTAATGCGTTGCACTTTAAAAAGAAATATTTTTGTGTCTCTGGTGGTAACTGTCGGTTCTTAGAGGTGAAATAACCTAAATCGAACATATGTACCCGTTTCAGCGCTCGACTGATACCCTGTTACTTATTCGTTCCTTATTCGCTTTAAATACGTGTGCTACGCGTTGCACCTTGAAATAAGAAGTAACGAATAGGTAACAAGGTATTAGCCTAGCGCTGGAACGGGTACATACGCGCTAAAAGGGTTATTTCATCTCTAAGAACACATTGTTACCACCAGAGACATGAACACAAATGAAAATCTTTTTCTAAAAGGTGCAACGTCCAACAAACGTATTATAAGCGAATAAGTAACGAATAGGTAACGAATAGGTAACAGAGTATTAACCGAGCGCTGGAACGGGTACATGCGCGTTAATAGGGTCATTTCATCTCTTAGAACACATTGTTACCACCAGAGACATGAACAAAATTAAAAAACAATGTATTTCAAGGTGCAACGTATGCCCTGCGCATTAAAAGCGAATACGTAACGAATAAGTAACCGGGTATTATCCGAGCGCTGGAACGGGTACATACGCGCTAATAGGGGTATTTTATCTATGAGAACACATTATTACCACCAGAGATATGAACACAATTGAAAATCCTTTTCTAAAAGGTGCAACGTACAACAAACGTATTAAAAGTGAATAAGTAACGAATAAGTAACAGGGTATTAACCGAGCGCTGGAACGGGTACATGCACGCTAATAGAGTCATTTCATCTCTAAGAACACATTGTTACCACCAGGGACAAGGACACAATTGAAAATCCTTTTCTAAAAGGTGCAACGTACAACAAACGTATTATAGGCGAATAAGTAACGAATAAGAAACAGGGTATTAACCGAGCGCTGGAACGGGTACATACGCGCCAATAGGGCCATTGCATCTCTAAGAACACATTGTTACCACCAGAGACATGAAAACAATTGAAAATCCTTTTCTGAAAGGTGCAACGTACAACAAACGTATTATAAGTGAATAGGTAACGAATAGGTAACGAATAGGTAACAGGGTATTTATTAACCGAGCGCTGGAACGGGTACATGCACGCTAATAGAGTCATTTCATCTCTAAGAAGACATTGTTACCACCAGAGACATGGACACAATTGAAAATCCTTTTCTAAAAGGTGCAACGTACAACAAACGTATTATAAATGAATAGGTAACGAATAGGTAACAGGGTATTAACCGAGCGCTGGAACGGGTACATGCGCGCTAATAGGGTCATTTCATCTCTAAGAACACATTGTTACCACCAGAGAGATGAAATCAATTAAAAAACGATTTATTCCAAGGTGCAACGAATACCGTGTGCATTAAAAGCAAATGAGGAACGAATAAGTAACCGGGTATTATCCGAGCGCTAGAACGGGTACATACGCGCTAATAGGGGTATTTCATCTATAAGAACACATTATTACCACAAGAGATATGAACAAAATTGAGAATCCGTTTCTGAAAGGTGCAACGTACAACAACGTATTATAAGTGAATAGGTAACGACGAATAAGTAACCGGGTATTATCCGAGCGCTGGAACGGGTACATGCGCGCTAATAGGGTCATTTCATCTCTAAGAACACATTGTTACCACCAGAGACATGGACACAATTGAAAATCCTTTTCTAAAAGGTGCAACGTACAACAAACGTATTATAAGTGAATAGGTAACGAATAGGTAACAGGGTATTAACCGAGCGCCGGAACGGGTACATATGCGCTAATAGGGTCATTTCATCTCTAAGAACACATTGTTACCACCAGAGACATGAACACAATTGAAAATCCTTTTCTAAAAGGTGCAACGTACAACAAACGTATTATAAGTGAATAGGTAACGAATAGGTAACAAATAGGTAACAGGGTATTAACCGAGCGCTGGAACGAGTAAATGCGCGCTAATAGGGTCATTTCATCTTTAAGAACACATTGTTACCACCAGAGACATGGACACAATTGAAAATCCTTTTCTAAAAGGTGCAACGTACAACAAACGTATTATAAGTGAATAGGTAACGAATAGGTAACGAATAGGTAACAGGGTATTAACCGAGCGCTGGAACGGGTACATGCGCGCTAATAGGTTCATTTCATCTCTAAGAACACATTGTTACCACCAGGGACATGGACACAATTGAAAATCCTTTTCTAAAAGGTGCAACGTACAACAAACGTATTATAAGTGAATAGGTAACGAATAGGTAACGAATAGGTAACAGGGTATTAACCGAGCGCTGGAACGGGTACATGCGCGCTAATAGGGTCATTTCATCTCTTAGAACACATTCTTACCACCAGAGACATGAACACAATTGAAAATCCTTTTCTAAAAGGTGCAACGTACAACAAACGTATTATAAGTGAATAGGTAACGAATAGGTAACGAATAGGTAACAGGGTATTAACCGAGCGCTGGAACGGGTACATACGCGCTAATAGGGTCATTTCATCTCTTAGAACACATTGTTACCACCAGAGACATGCACACAATTGAAAATCCTTTTCTAAAAGGTGCAACGTACAACAAGCGTATTATAAGTGAATAGGTAACGAATAGGTAACGAATAGGTAACAGGGTATTAACCGAGCGCTTGAACGGGTACATACGCGTTAATAGGGTCATTTCATCTCTTAGAACACATTGTTACCATCAGAGACATGCACACAATTGAAAATCCTTTTCTAAAAGGTGCAACGTACAACAAACGTATTATAAGTGAATAGGTAACGAATAGGTAACGAATAGGTAACGAATAGGTAACAGGGTATTAACCGAGCGCTGGAATGGGTACATGCGCGTTAATAGGGTCATTTCATCTCTAAGAAAACATTGTTACCACCACAGACATGAACACAATTAAAAAACGATTTATTTCAAGGTGCAACGTTTACTTACCCCGCGCATTAAAAGCGAATAAGGAACGAATAAGTAACAGAATATTATCCGGGCGCTGGAACGGGTTTATACGCGCTAATAGAGGTATTTAATCTATAAGAACACATTATTATTACCAGAGATATGAACACAATTGAAAATCCTTTCTAAAAGGTGCAACGTACAACAAACGTATTAAAAGCAAATAAGTAACGAATATTTAACAGGGTATTATCCGAGCGCTGGAACGGGTACATATGCGCTTATAGAGTTATATCACCTCTAAGAACTCAAATCTACCACCAGAGACAGCAAAACAATTGAAAATCATGTTTTAAAAGGTGCAACGTATGATACACGTATTATAAGCGAATTATAAGCGAGTGATGGAACGAATTAAACAAGGTAATAGCATGCTCCGAAACGATATACACCCTGCTAACATGTTTAACCCGACCACATTATATTAGTATGTGTCTGTCCCTAGACAAGAGCCTGAAATTAAGTAGTTATCATTTGTTTTTGTGTTACATATTTGTTTTCCGTTTTTTTTTTGTATATGAAATACGGCCGTTAGTTTTGTTGTTTGAATTGTTTGAAATTGTCATGTCTGGGCCTTTTATAGGTGACTACACGGTTTGGGCTATGCTCATACTTGAAGGCCGTACATTGACCTATAGTTGATAGTTTCTGTGTCATTTTTGTCTATTGTGGGGTGTTGTCTCATTGACAATCATACCACATCTTTTTTTTATGCAAGCGCTAACACGGTGATTTCATCCCTTCGAACCAAGATCCATCTTCAAACATACGGACATAAAGCAGTTAAAAGGTAGAACGTATAAAAATCAAATAAGGAACAAATGTGTATCGAACATAAAGTAAAAGGATCGGTTGAGCACAAACACATATAAATAGGTCATAAAAAGATCATTTTACCTCAACAAATTTAGAACTATTACCAGATATAACAGTATCAACAATTAAAAAGGGGGAAGGATATTAAAAATCGAATAAGTAACGAATAAGGAATAGGGAATAAGTAACGAATAGGTGACGATAGGGAATAGGGAATAAGTAAAGAATAGGTAACGAATAGGGAATAGGGAATAGGTAACGAATAGGTAACGAATAGGGAATAGGGAATAGGTAACGAATAGATAACGAATAGGGAATAGGGAATAGGTAACGAATAGGTAACGAATAGGGAATAGGGAATAGGTAACGAATAGGTAACGAATAGAGAATAGGGAATAGGTAACGAATAGGGAATAGGGAATAGGTAACCAACTTGACGTCCATTGAAGTTACCAATTTAAAGAAAATTAGGATTGGAATCAAATTACAGATGAGATTAATGCTCTGCATGTCTGCTTCAGAACTGAAGCAAGTACAGAAACATGTGTCGTGTCTTGGTGTCGTTGGAACAAACTTAACTTGCAATTGAAGGTAAGTTTTAAGTTGTATATAATTTAACTTCTATTTTTTTTTCCTTAATTTTGACATAAAAACTTTAGTATTTCAACTGGTAAATGCAGGAATAATAAATGTTAAACAATTATGTTTATGTAGAACGTTCTAACAACTTCTCTCGGACTTTTTAACGATATTTGTTTGTGTCGTAAGGTATTGATTGACACTCTTCGTGAAAAGGGAATGGTCGACATAAAGAACATATCCGATATCATCTGTGAAATGGTTATTCCATAACGATCAACCAACTCGTGACGGCGTTCATAAAATTTAAGAAGGGATGATTCAACTTTACCATTTGAAACTCTTGATTTAAAGTAACGGATTCGAATAATTTGTTTAAGATCTTGATGATGATGATAATAATGATGCTCTTTTTCAACTTCTCTACATATTTTTCACTGAGATATTGTCCGTAATTTATACTTAAAACATACAATATATCTAACTCAACGTTCAATAGTACGCCTCTCATGCTAAGCTGTGGATAGGGTTATGCAGCTTACAGGTATAGTAATATACATGTTTTGTTTCCCAAGTGCATCGTACTCCATTTCTTTTGGTGTACATGATGACTCCTAATAATGTTGATTTCATCTCCTTGTTTGACTAAAATTTAAGGTGAATTGAACATCCATGATAAGCCCCTTGATTCAATTGTCAAACCGTTTACTGATATTTTGTACATGCAAATCGGTATCTTCCTTTCCTGATAACAATGTAGGATGAAGTAACATCTGTGTTTGGTACACGAAGTAGTATTTGCTGAAGATATACGAGTCGTCGGAAGGGGGTGATTAAATTACAGAGATGAGAAAATGAAAATCAGAAAATAAATGGTACTTTTGTCAATTAGAGAACAAAAAAGGTAAAAAATGAAATACAAAAAATAGACTACTTACAATAAACAACTGTTATATAAAAAAACGCAAAATTATTGACAGAAACTAATCTCGTACAATTCTTAATTTCACTCATCAAACTTTTATTCTTGATCACCAATTGATATGGCGTATTAAATATATGCTTACATATTTCTTACTAATAAGGTTATAACTTTGAGTTGGAGCGTGTTATAATAACACAAACTAACCTATTAAAAACATTATCAATTTTAGAATTAAACGCCTTCTGGTTTAACCTAGTCTTGATTTTTCACCTTAACCGCTAACATATCACTCAAGGTTTTTATTATAATAGGTGTTCTATTTAAAAGATTGACGAATAATCGGTTCAAACTATTCAGTTTGATTTTTAAAAAATGATCTTTTGAAAAGTTGGCAGACATGCAAATATTATTGTTAAATGATACGCAATACCGTCTGGAAATTAAAACAGGGCAAAGGTTATTTGTTTTGAATCACGAATTTAAAAAATATATATAAACCAAAATAACGAGTAAGTTTAAGAGGCATGTTAAAAGGGTCAACTCTGTACTAACGAGATGTCTATTTTTGTGTAGTTACCACATAGAAATCGTTCAATTTAAAAAAAATAAATTCAAAAATATGAATAACAAGTTATGCTATTCATCTTTTAGAATGATTCTTCATTACTTGACATCCTTCCTTATTTTATTTCAAAAGGGTAAAAATGAAATAAAAGAGACGTTAATTGTTTATGTGATTCATATCACTTAAAATTTCCTGTTTACAAAAATATGAATTTTTCGAAATACTAAGGATTTTCTTATGTCATGCATAGATTACCGTAGCCGTTTTTGGAACAACTTTTTGGAATTGTGGGTCCTCAATGCTCTTCAACATTGTACTGGTTTGGCTTTACAACTATTTTTATCTGAGCGTCAATGAGGAGTCTTATGTAGAGGAAACGTGCGTCTGGGGTATCAAATTTTAAGCATGGTACCTTTGATAACTGTTTGAGATTACGTCATGTTATTTCTATATTTCACGATTTGGTTTCGTATTGACTTGATATAGACTAGTTTTGTCATTACTTGATATGGTTTTGTCATTACTCGATGTGGTTTCACCATTGTTGAATGTTGTCGTGTTATTAGGCAATGTGGTTTTAATATTACTTGATGTGTATGTGACTTAACGTAATATAACATAACATGATATTGTTTTGTTATTTCGTACTGATGATTTGATGATTTGTCATTTTTTTTAATGGGTGTAACATAACGTACTGATGTTTCAAAATTTGACGATTTTACACTACATTATGTGTTTGTTACAATATTTGATGTGGTCCTTTCATTCTTTGAAGTGGTTATCACATTACTAGATGAAGTAAAACCACGTGACCACTTCGAAAAAAAAATGTCCTATTTTTAAACCCATTTCCATATATCGTTTGTTTAATGTGCTTGGGATGCATGGGAACATGATAGCAATCGTTCAATGTTCAATTCAACAAAAATAGAATTTCAATTTGAATATCTGAATAACAGGTTTGTGTTATTCACTGAATTTTTAAATGACATTTATACTTAAACTTCTTATACAACTCATAGAGTGTGTTTCATATTGCGGATATATTATTTTGCTTAGTCATACTTTTTAAAAGACTATTTGAAAAAGTAATATTTTACTTTTATACAAAATAGTTATGAAGAATATCTTGATAACTTTGATCAAGCAGCTGTCATTGAAGTTGTGTGAAGGCTAGATTAAAAACGATAGCCAAATGTTAATGGATAAAACAAGAATGATCAGTTTCTCATAATAAAGCACTTACATAAGAGCATTATTAATGTCGTTTATCTCGTCTTTATATTTTAAAAATTAATTTGTTAAAAAATATCAGCATGTGATTGTTATCATGATATATATTACAGTCTCTAGCTTTTGTAAAAAGACTAGAGGTAATAGAAGATTGTTTTTCCTCTGAGTTCAGCATTTTTGTGATTTTCCCTTTTTTTGATCATAATAAGACTGATATTTTTTTTATAATTATGTTGGTAAAAAATAAATATGGTCTATATAAAGAGCTTATAAGAATTATATTGAAATACTTACTTACGTTTTGATGTCGTCTTTTCAAAATACCATCACGTACTAACCAGGCATATATAGATCACGATTTTAATTTCTAAAGAACTTCTGTCAAAATATTTAAACGATTAGTGTATGCTATTCATCTAGGGGGTTTTAAATGTTTGTTCAAAACTTGACAGACTTCCAAAAAGTATTTAAAATGACACGCAATAATTATAAAAATAGAAACAGGTCAATGTTCTATCATTTATGGGTAGACTTTACATAGATAAATTCAGCCGTATAGGAAAAGCAAAATGATAATGTTGAATTTGATGTATGCCTTTTTGTGCTAGTTTGTTACATTTGTTGTTTATGTAGTGATATTAAGATGATAACACAATATTGACTGTTGTACCCCTATTTTTGACATTTTTACTCTTTGAGTATGTTTGTTTTGTTCATGCATCGTTGACAATGTAATGGAATTTGATGCGACTGTCATACAAGTGAGAGGTTTAGCTAGCTATAAAACCAGGTTCAATCCACCATTTTCTACATTAGAAAATGCCTGTACCAAGTCAGGAATATGACAGTTGTTATCCATTCGTTTGATGTGCTTGGACTTTTGATTTTGCCTTTTGATTTTTGATTTTCCTTTTTGAATTTTCCTCGGAGTTCAGTATTTTTGTGTTTTTACTTTTTATTGCATAATATAAAAAAACCCTTATAAACACAATGTAGCTACTAATGTCAAATATGAACACTGAAGAAAGTGTGGAGACATTATGCATAACGTTAATGCATAAGAAAATTCGATTTTTGTAACAAGATATTTGTGAAGTATCATTAATGCGAATGAGTTGAAAATTTAGATTGTAAACCACATGCATGCATAAAAAAGAAGTTCATATTATTTCATCTGAAGACAGCGGAACTTAACCTAATATAACAACTATGTCACTTGAAGGGATGGGTTATTTAAGCATCTTATGGTGTTTTATATTTCTCAATCTGATAGATTCACTCGTGTATCTAACTACGTATTTGATTTCAACGAAACACATCTCTGTATTACTGAAAAATTATTACACCAGGGTTTTCGATATCACAAACTAGAAAAAAAACATTTATCATCGGTAAAAAATGTACAAGGACATCATTCGTCAATTAGAGAACAAAAAAGGAAAAAATGAAATACAAAAAATAGACTACTTACAATAAACAACTGTTATATAAAAAAACGCAAAATTATTGACAGAAACTAATCTCGTACAATTCTTAATTTCACTCATCAAACTTTTATTCTTGATCACCAATTGATATGGCGTATTAAATATATGCTTATATATTTCTTACTAATAAGTTTATAACTTTGAGTTGGAGCGTGTTATAATAACACAAACTAACCTATTCAAAAATGTTGGAAGACGTTTCCAAATGTGTCAACATTATCAATTTTAGAATTAAACGCCTTCAGGTTTTACCTAGTCTTGATTTTGCACCTTAACCGCTAATATATCACTCAAGGTTTTTATTATAATAGGTGTTCTATTTAAAAGATTGACGAATAATCGGTTCAAACTATTCAGTTTGATTTTTAAAAAATGATCTTTTGAAAAGTTGCCAGACATGCAAATATTATAGTTAAATGATACGCAATACCGTCTGGAAATTAAAACAGGGCAAAGGTTATTTGTTTTGAATCACGAATTTAAAAAAAAATATATAAACCAAAATAACGAGTAAGTTTAAGAGGCATGTTAAAAGGGTCAACTCTGTACTAACGGGATGTCTATTTTTGTGTAGTTACCACATAGAAATCGTTCAATTTTAAAAAAATAAATTCAAAAATATGAATAACAAGTTATGCTATTCATCTTTTAGAATGATTCTTCATTACTTGACATACTTCCTTATTTTATTTCAAAAGGTAAAAACGAAATAAAAGAGACGTTAATTGTTTATGTGATTCATATCACTTAAAATTTCCTGTTTACAAAAATATGAATTTTTCGAAATACTAAGGATTTTCTTATCTCATGCATAGATTACCTTAGCCGTATTTGGTACAACTTTTTGGAATTGTGGGTCCTCAATACTCTTCAACATTGTACTGGTTTGGCTTTACAACTATTTTTATCTGAGCGTCAATGAGGAGTCTTATGTAGAGGAAACGTGCGTCTGGCGTATCAAATTTTAAGCATGGTACCTTTGATAACTATTTGAGATTACGTAATGTTATTTCTATATTTCACGATTTGGTTTCGTATTGACTTGAAATAGACTAGTTTTGTCATTACTTGATATGGTTTTGTCATTACTCGATGTGGTTTCACCATTGTTGAATGTTGTCGTGTTATAAGGCAATGTGGTTTTAATATTACTTGATGTGTATGTGACTTAACGTAATATAACATAACATGATATTGTTTTGTTATTTCGTACTGATGATTTGATGATTTGTCATTTTTTTTAATGGGTGTAACATAACGTACTGATGTTTCAAAATTTGACGATTTTACACTACATTATGTGTTTGTTACAATATTTGATGTGGTCCTTTCATTCTTTGAAGTGGTTATCACATTACTAGATGAAGTAAAACCACGTGACCACTTCGAAAAAAAAATGTCCTATTTTTAAACCCATTTCCATATATCGTTTGTTTAATGTGCTTGGGATGCATGGGAACATGATAGCAATCGTTCAATGTTCAATTCAACAAAAATAGAATTTCAATTTGAATATCTGAATAACAGGTTTGTGTTATTCACTGAATTTTTAAATGACATTTATACTTAAACTTCTTATACAACTCATAGAGTGTGTTTCATATTGCGGATATATTATTTTGCTTAGTCATACTTTTTAAAAGACTATTTGAAAAAGTAATATTTTACTTTTATACAAAATAGTTATGAAGAATATCTTGATAACTTTGATCAAGCAGCTGTCATTGAAGTTGTGTGAAGGCTAGATTAAAAACGATAGCCAAATGTTAATGGATAAAACAAGAATGATCAGTTTCTCATAATAAAGCACTTACATAAGAGCATTATTAATGTCGTTTATCTCGTCTTTATATTTTAAAAATTAATTTGTTAAAAAATATCAGCATGTGATTGTTATCATGATATATATTACAGTCTCTAGCTTTTGTAAAAAGACTAGATGTAATAGAAGATTGTTTTTCCTCTGAGTTCAGCATTTTTGTGATTTTCCCTTTTTTTGATCATAATAAGACTGATAATTTTTTTATAATTATGTTGGTAAAAATTAAATATGGTCAATATAAAGAGCTTATAGAATTATATTGAAAAAACTTACTTACGTTTTGATGTCGTCTTTTCAAAATACCATCACGTACTAACCAGACATATATAGATCACGATTTTAATTTCTAAAGAACTTCTGTCAAAATATTTAAACGATTAGTGTATGCTATTCATCTAGGGGGTTTTAAATGTTTGTTCAACACTTGACAGACTTCCAAAAAGTATTTAAAATGACACGCAATAATTATAAAAATAGAAACAGGTCAATGTTCTTTTATTGCATAATACTAAAAACCCTTATAAACACAATGTATCTACTAATGACAAATATGAACACTGAAGAAAGTGTGGAGACATTATGCATAACGTTAATGCATAAGAAAATTCGATTTTTGTAACAAGATATTTGTGAAACATCATTAATAAAAATGAGTTGAAAATTTAGATTTTAAACCACATGCATGCATAAAACATGTAAAAAAGAAGTTCATATTATTTCATCTGAAGACAGCGGAACTTACCTAATATAACAACTATGTCACTTGAAGGGATGGGTTATTTAAGAATCTTATGGTGTTTTATATATCTCAATCTGATAGATTCACTCGTGTATCTAACTACGTATTTGATTTCAACGAAACACATTTCTGTATTACTGAAAAATTATTACACCAGGGTTTTCGATATCACAAACTGGAAAAAAAACATTTATCATCGGTAAAACATGTACAAGGACATCATTCGTAAATACAAATCAACATGTAGATATCTTAGCATGTCAGTAAATGCTAGTAGTCCTTTATCAATTTATATGCCATTGTCATTTTGCTTACTTTCTTCTGTTACCTATTCTGTCATTTGACTCGGACTTCTTTTCAACTGAGTTTTACTGTGTGCATTGCTATGTTTTTCTTAATTCTACATTGGCGAGAGGTATAGAGGGAGGTTTGAGATCCCGTAAAATATGTTTAACCCCGCTGCATTTTTGCGCCTGTCCCAAGACAGGAGCATCTGGCCTTTGTGAGTCTTGTATGTTTTTTCAATTTAGTTCAATTAAATGTTTTCAATAAACTAGTACACCATTTTATTTAGGGACCAGCTGAGGACCACCTCCGGGTGTGGAATTTTCCCGCTGCGTCGACGACCCATTGGTGATCTCCGGTTATTATCTGCTCTTTGGTCGGGTTATTGTCTCTTTGATATATTCCCATTTCCATTTTCAATCTTACTAAGTTATGAATTGACCGCAAGAAAATAATCTTGAAAGTATTAAACTTACTGCAAGGAATGAGCCTTCAAAATGATTGCCATAGAGACTGTACATATATATTTTTTAAGACGATGTTTAGATCGAAATGAACGTTTCAGAATTGGTTTGGGGAATTAGTTTACTATCAATTAATTGATTCTAATATTTACATGTGAAACGTAATTTATATTTTACGATCGCTAGTTCGTCATCGAGTTTTGCAAGTTGGACAATTAATGAATAAGATGCTCAATGTTTTGTTTCTTTTATTAATTTAAAGGCTTATCTTGCCCAAACATAATTCGCCTAAGCTGAATAGTTGCATCTCTTTCAAAACATGTGTAGGTTTAAATGAGTTGTTTTTATTTCTATGGTGATTTAAGTGGCATAAAGAGCAAGGCTTCATACTCTTGAAAACCTTGTAATTGGTTATTTCGAAAATATTAATTATTTTGTTAAACATACTTCAGACTGTAATACAAAAAGTATTGGATCAAGAGCTAAATAGAGATTTGACCAGAAGACATTGCGAATTTTAATAACAATAAAAGTTTAAAATATATACCAAAGGAGGTTAAATTCAAGATTTGTAAGTTATAATCAAACTCAGGTCATTGAAATGATTTATTATTGCATTTTAAATGCAATAAGTAAGAACCGTCTAGCCATTTTGGCCATGCAATAACTAATTGGTTAAATATAACACGTTGCTGTTTTAGACAATAATATCGAAGGTGTTTCAGAAAGAATTTAACTGTAAATCCATGTTCGATATTGTGTTCCACATAGTTATTATATAATGCATATTTGTGTGCATGTTCCATTCGTGTTTGTTGTTTGGAGAATTGAATTTTATGTCAGATATTTGAAGGTCGGTTTCATCAATGTTTTAAAATAGTGTTGAAGTTCATGTTTGATTTTTTAAGCTTTTCACATCCTGTGGATATGGTTTTCAAAAAAGTAAAATAACAAAAAATACCGAACTTCGAGGAAAATTCTAAACAAAAAGTCCCAAGACAAATAGCAAAATCAAAAGCAGGAACACATCAAACGAATGGTTTACAACTGTCATATTCCTGACATGGTACAGACATTTTCTAATGTTGAAAATGGTGAATTAACCCTGTTTTTATATATAGCTAAACCTTTAACATGCATAACAGTCGCATAAAATTTCATCATATTGACAACGATGTGTGGACAAAAGGAAGAAACACAATAGGTATTTTGTCAAAAATAGTTGTACAGCAGTCATCATTGTGTTATAATCTTAATCACTATAAAAACAGCAAAAATGTTAACAAAGAAAACACAAAGCAAACAGAAAAGGCATATTAGGATAATGAAATACAAGCATACAAAAATTACCCTAAAAACGTTCTACATCACAAATAGGTACGAACAACGACGATGACGGGCGCCATGAAAATAGCGCAGATGACACTTTGGCTGAAAAAACAGCTGAATAATTGTTGTAACTGAAAAATGAAAAGAAGGGCTTTTCGGGATACTGATTATTTCAATCGGATAGATCAGGGTTGGTTATAATAACTTGTTCATCTATCCGATACATAACCACAGGGCTGGATCGTGAAGCAACATTGTAAAGTGGGAGAAAGGATGTAAAATCAAGTACGAGTTTTGTCATTTTTACTGTGTTTTGTCAAAACCAAAAATGTATTTTAAGTTACAAAACAAAAACCATTATTGATTTGAACCAGACGAAACAGGTGTCTTGTCAAGCGAGAGAACCAGGTTGTGTTACCTTTTGAATATATCAAAACATTTAAATACATAAATTTTTTATGAAACAGAAATAGGATTTATAATTTTGTTTTCATAGGGGCAGAGATTTAATTGAAAGGAAAAGACTCCTCCCTGTTTGTCCTACTCATCCTCTCTATTCTGAAAGTATTATTTCTTTTCTAATTGTTATTCACTATGTTTAAATTTTACGCGTAAGTGCCATTATATGATGAGGTCCATATCTTATGTACTGCATCCCTTTTAATTAAAATGGCCTCAGTAACCGAGTGGTCTGCACAGCTACTTTTGCATAGGTACTATTTCTGTACTAAAAAATTGCAGTACTGGAAATTTACTTTTAATATTTAGTACTATCTCTTTACTTTAAAACTATTGTAATATTTAGGTACTTGTATTTTACAGTACTTGATTTGTACTAAATATTTTGGTACAGAAATAATACAATATTCCATGTTTGAAAATCATAACTTCAAGAGATTTGAAATAGAAAAACTTTCAAAATGCTGAAAATGTAACGGTAGTAACCAAAAATCTGTAGTACCTAAATTTCAAGTACAAATAAAGTACTGTAAAATACAGGTACCTAAATATTACAATAATTTTAGAGTAACAAAATAGTACTGAATATTTAAAGTAGATTTCCAGTACTACAAATATTTAGTACAGAAATAGTACCTATGCAAAAGTAGCTGTGTAAGTAGTAACTACTGAAATCACTAGCTAGATAATTTTGAAGTTGTGAGTTCTCACCCGGTCGTGCTTATGCACTCCACTATGATTGTCAGTTTTCTATTGAAGGTCGATGGTTTCTCCGGAAATCCAGTTTCCTCTTCAACCAAATAAAAAATTGACCTCCAAGAAATAACCCAAATCGATGCGTAAAAGCGGCAATTAAACCCAACATGTTGATTGCTATTGAGACAACTCTCCACCAGAGACCAAATTCAAATCTCGGTTTAATCTTGTGATCTTGAACTTACGTTTCCAATCATGATTCACTTGATAGAGAATTAGTTCTCTCAAAGAATCAAGTAAACCAAGAGTTCCAAGGGGTGAAATTATCCACTCATAAAGTTAACGGAAGCAACTACCAGATCATTGACAATTATAGAAAATCAGCTTCACAGATGTGTTCAAATTGTCTCATACACAACTCTGTCCTCTACGCCTTGGATGTGACCCGCCGAATTTGACTTAAGCGAGACGATGTATACCACACATAAAGCAGGATCTGCTGATTTTCCCGGCGTACCCGAAATGACATCTGGTTTTTGGCGGAGTTCGTGTTGCTTAGCCTTCATGTTTTATGTTGGGTACAAGTACTTATATTGCTATGTATGTACTGATTTTGATTCATGGACGGATACCCCATATCCATTTCTTTTTTTCTCTCTATTATATACTGTATTTTACAAATACAATACACTATGTCCCTTTGATCGTTATAATCATGGAGCATAATCGATATCCAGGTATCCGTTTTTTTTAGAATTTGAATCCAAAGTATTTGGAAGAAGTTCATTAACATGATAACACACTTTTATTGATTCCTGTACTACTCATAACTTATAAATCGTTCAATGTTTTTTTGTTTTTTATAAAAATAGAATTTCTCTTTAAATATCTAAACAACAGGTTTGTGCGATTCACTGATTTTTAAATGACATTTATACTTAATCCCATTATACAATTTATAGAGTGTGTCTCATATTGCGGAAGTATTGTTTTGCTTACCCATAGTCATACTTTTAAAAAGCCTATACGAAAAAAGTATTTTGTTAAATTGTATCAGCTTTTAGTTGTTATCATAATATATCACAGTCGAAAGCTTTTGTAAAAAGACTAGAAGAAATAGAAGATTGATAATTTTTATAATTATAATGGTAAAAAGTAAGTATAGTCAATGAGAGAGATAAAATTAATAATGGAAATGGGGAATGTGTCAAAGAGACTTATTAGGAATATATTGAAAAAAACAACTTTTCAAAATACCATAACGTACTAACCACTAATATGTATATTATTATTTATATTATTATTAGATAGCTTTTATATAGCGCCTATCTAATAAACATAATACTCTAAGCGCTTAACATATAAAATTGAAGGAAAATATATATCACAATGCATACAATAATAGCAATTATATATATATGAACATAAGAATAAAACAGAAATTAAATAGAATAATGATGGAAATTAAGAGCATTGACAGGGGAAATATGTATCACAATGAATACCATAAAACATATTAAATATAACAGTCAATAAAAGAATAATGATGAAAATTATAAGTATTTACATTCCAGTAAAACAGTGAAAAGATAAATAAAACTGTCTATTCAATAAAATCGTCAAAACTAAAAATTTAAATAAGTTAAAAATAAAAAAGATCCTATCACTTAAACTTAGAATAATAATAAATTATCACATTTCTTACACATCACAGTACGCCAGTCTAAAAATATGTGTCTTCAAACCTTTTTTAAAACGAGGAAGCGATTGTTCTCTCCGTAAATGAATTGGTAGGTCATTCCACAATGTAGCTCCAGCTCGGTCGAATCGTCTTTCACCGTATGTTTTAGTGCGGACATCTCTTGGATTCGTTATGAGTCCTTCATTTTCTGACCGAAGTGTTCTAATAGGAGCGTATGGTACAATCAGTTCTTTCAAATATTTAGGTGCTTTATCGTGTAATGCCTTAAAAACGTAAAGTAAAAGTTTAAAATGTGATCGGTATTTCACGGGGAGCCAATGTAGCTGCATCAGAACAGGTGTTATAGAGTCAAACTTCCTTTTTCTTGTGATAAGTCTAGCTGCTGTGTTTTGAACGCGTTGTAGTCTTGCTATAGTGGAAGAGTTAACATTATATAGCAAAGCGTTCCCATAGTCTAATCTGGAGGTGACAAGAGAGCAGACTAGTGTCTTACACGCATTTTCGGTGATATACGATCTAATGTTTCCGATGGTTCGAATCTGGTGGTAACATGATTTTGAGACGGCTGTTACCTGCTGTTCCATACTCAAGGTCTTATCAAAGAACACTCCTAGATTCCTAACGCAGTTCGCATCACTTAAAATAGTGCCATCGAAGGGTAGCTCATACTTGGATAACTGTTTGACTCGATGTTTCGGAGCAAAGACGATGAGCTCTGTTTTGTCCTGATTTAGTTTCAGCATATTTGATGTCATCCAATCGCTTATCTCTGACAAACACGCTTTCAAACGGTCGGATAGATCGTCCCAATCACCTTCCGGTTTAATCACTTGATATGCCTGAGTGTTGTCGGCATACGAGTGGTAAAGCATTTTATGTCGCCTGCATATTTCACCAACAGGTTTCGAGTACATGCAGTATAACTTTGGTCCTAGAACAGAGCCTTGAGGCACACCATATTGAAGACGTAGATCGTCAGATTGTTTGGTGTTAATGGCAACTCGCTGAGTTCTATCTTTCAAGTAAGACTCGATCCACGATAAGGCGCTATCAGAGACTCCGAAAGAATAGTTCAGACGTTCTAGTAAAATTTTGTGTTCAATAACATCAAATGCGGCCGAAAGATCGAGCATCAGAAGTACAACACAACTGTTTTTGTCCAGTGCAGAAACTATATCGTGGTGAACACGTAGAAGAGCTGTTTCTGTAGAATGACGAGCTCGGTATGCAGATTGCAAATTTTCGTGCAGATTATTCGATTCTATGTGGTGATCAAGCCGAGAGGAAACAACTTTTTCCGAGACCTTCGACAAAAACGGAAGGTTTGACACTGGACGGTAGTTTTTTAACACTTCACGATCTAGACTAGGTTTCTTCAGCAATGGTCGAACGATAGCTTGCTTAAATGAAGATGGCACCAGTGATTCTGAAAACGAGCAATTGACAATGTTTTGCACTGCCGGAAGAAGTTCATTTGAACAAGATTTTAGTAAATAGGTAGGCATTGGATCTAGTTCACAGTGTTTTGATGGTGCAGATTGTATGATCTTCGTGAGTTCCGTAATTGTTGTTGGTTTGAATGATGATAAACGTTCACCGTTAAACTTTTCGTCTGATTTCATAATCTCGCACATAGTGATGGAGCTTTTATTAGATGCACTTAAATTTGCCCGAATAGTTTCAATCTTGTTCATGAAAAAGTGACAGAACTTGTTAGCAAGGTCTTTTTCATCTTTATGCGATGGTAGAATTGTTTCTTGCTTTTCTCCCATTATGCGTTTACTAAGGCGAAAGAGTTGTTTCTGATCGTGTTCAGCTTCTTCAACTTGGGTCGAATAGTGTTCTTTTTTACATCGGATAAGGAGTTTGTTCGCATGTACACAAGCATCCCGATGTATCTGCTGATGAACGGTCAAATTTGTTTTCCGCATGCGGCGTTCAGTTTTACGACAATTCCTTTTAGCGTCGCGGAGTTCTTCAGTGTGCCACTCGGTATTTGGTCGAAGTGTTATTTCTTTTGAGACTATCGGTGCGTGCTTGTCAATAATCGATATCATATTCGTATTGTAAAGACTAACCAAGTTACCGACAGGTTCTGTTACATTTACAACAGACGGAATCGATTCAACAAAGTCATTTTTGATGTCGTCCAGATTGATGTCTCGATATTTGCGGTAAGTCACTGTTTGGCGATATTTCGACGGTCTTGAGATTCTTAGCTGAGCGAACAGTGCCATATGGTCACCAGCGGGATTGCCTTTCTTGTCACATAAATACGGATGATGTACGACCGGCGCATTCTTTAGAATCGAACTGATTTCTCTTGTAATGATGACATCTAAAGTGTGTCCATGGATGTGAGTTGGACTATTTATATGTTGTTGAAGTCCATGATCCTCCAACGTTTCGATGAATTTACAAGCGTCACTGTTGTTCTTGTCATCTAGGTGGAAATTTAAGTCGCCAGTTATTACAATTTCTTCTGGGATTATCACAAGTTGATCAAGAAATGTGGACCATTCCTCAAAGAAAGTTGACGTCTTTAGCTTGTTTATACGTGATGGTGGTGGGCGGTAAATTACACAAAGTCGAAAACGGTGATGTTTTGAAGAAACATTGCATTCTAACAGTTCAAAGTGTGAAAAAGAATGTTTACTGGAAACAAGTTTTACTTCCAAGCTTTTGTTGAAAATGACAGCTACACCACCCCCTTTCCGACTGGTCCTTGCAACGTGATGAAGATCGTATCCGTCTGGAGTAATTTCTGAAATAATGTGTTTATCAACTGAACTGCCGAGCCATGTCTCAGTCAGTGCAAAAATGTCAACGTTGTTTGAAGTCAGAAAGTCGCAGACAGAAGTCGTTTTGTTTTTGACAGACCTTGTATTAAGCGTAACAAGTGACAAAGCGGTGTTAGAGCCATCATTCGACGAAGTTTTAATTTTTGATAGATTGGATGAGTTACATTTGTTCTCGCTTTTGGCATTTTCACGCGATCGAACTAAGGATTCGATAGCACTTAAAGTATCTGGAACATTCTTGTTGATCGCAATGTGTACAAGATTTGTCCTGTCTACGCAACTTATTCGAACAGGCACTGAAGGTCTTTGTGTTGTTGTAATAGATCGTATCGGTCGAAAAACATTCCTCCCTGCCTTTGTTCCGCGCCTAGTGCGGTGGTGTAGTTTAGCTATGTACGTACTGTAATATCTAAGATTACTGGTAGCTATAGATAGCCTATTGTTGATAAAGTTCATATTCGATGAAAGTTAAACCTCAAATTAATCATATAGTTCAATCACAGATGTAACTTTGTGGGAGCTGCCAACAAGCGCTAACCACCAGTTTATATATTACTCACATGGAATATGGAACAAACCACGTTTGCACGGTGTTGAAAGTTGCTTGAGTAAATATATTACGATTTTTTTATTACTAAAAAACATTTGTCAAAATATTCAAACGATCAGTGTATGCCTTTTTTAGAGGGGTTTCAATGTCTTTTCAATACATAAAAGACTTCCATATATACTGACCGACTTAAGAAACGCATCACTAGATTATTCTTTGTAATTCCCATTTTCAAAAACTCATTTTTTTGTAAACAAACTGATGAACAGAAAGTTCTTTCATTACTTCAATGTTTAAAAAAAATGCCAGGTCGAAAGTTGAATCGATTACGTAATTTTCAACGTTCAAATATTGTGCTATACACTAAAACCCTGGTTTCCCCATTTCCAATGAACGTGTTTACAACCGTCAGAAGCAATGACTGCCTGTAACAAACTCAAAATTGATTATCAGAAAGGTCAACCAATTTTGTTCGGCACGTTTTGGGTTCTGTTTTTCATTTTAAAATTTTACCGTTGTTCCGACCATTACAATGGGTTTTGGCAATTATGCGGTTGAAACTTTAAGGCTTTAAATGTTTTTCTGCAGTCGATTCTTTGGCAGTTCAGTTAATGGGAAACATTTATGACAGAAATCTGTGCAAAATGGCATTCATCAACTTGATTAGCATTTGACGTTGCGGCCGTAGGTCTGTCTCGTTGTGTAATCAAATTCTATTGACGTTGCATTGTCACTACATGTTGGTCTGGTCATTGATGGTTTTCAACAAATCCCTTCTACCGGTATCATTGTCGAAAGGACAGTTAGACGAGTTTCTGAAGTCAAATTGTCTGGTTGCAGCACGTTCACGTTTTCCTGTTTGCAGTATTTTAATGGGTTGATTCAGTTTTTTAATCTCAGTCTTTGCAATATGGTGATGCAACATTTTAAAACTGATTTAAGTGTGTCCGAGGATTGAAAGAACTGTTTCACAAATGAAAAAAATTCTTTTATTGTCTCGAAATTTCGCTTTCTGAAATTCGTACGATCTCAATCATGCGGTATGTTTAATAACCATAGGTAAGTCAGATGTTGATTTTTTCGAAAGAGAAATAATTATGACTAGCATGATTAGTAGTTGTATGAGGATCAAACATGATTTGGTAAAAAAAAAAATCTAGAAAATGAGTGTTGCGTTTCTAAAGTCGGTCAGTATAGTATACACGCAATAATTATAAAAATAGGAACAGGTCAATGTTATTATATTGTATAATACAAATAAAAAAAAAATGAACTCAATATATCTACTACTGTGAAATATCAACAATGAAACAAATGTGGAAACATTAAGCATGTTAACCATAACTTTGATACTTAAAGAAAATTCCAGTTTAGCATTAGTAATGCGAACGAGTTAAAAATTTAGATTTAAACCATATGCATAACGACAAAGTATAGGAAGAAGTTTATATTATACCATATGAAGATAGCGAAACATTACCTAATTGCACAACTATATTCACTTGAGGGAATGGTTTTATTTCACCATCTTATGAGGTTTATATATCTCAACTATTAGACTCGCTATTAAATTGGTTATTTCGAAAATATTCATTATTGACAGTCATTTCTCAATTCGGGCGTTATACATTAAATGATGTGATGAAAACCTGTCATTCGTTTCTTATTACTGTAATATCGATAAGTAGTCTTTAGAGACACTTCAGACTGTAATATAAAAAGTATGGGACCAAGAACAAACCAGGTATGTAGACCATTAGATCATGTAGAAATTTAGAATTGAAATAAGAATCAAAGTTTTGAATTCTAACCTTTGGAGGTTGAATTCATGATGAGCTATATGATAATCGATCAATTCATGGGTATCGTCTGGATTAATTCTTTTAATTGAATGGTCTATCGTTCTTTAAAATTACTCCGTATAGGTTAATTATGAAAAATATAAAATAATTCGGCTCATGTTTTTTTTTAACCGAAGGCATTTGTCGTTTAAACCCGGTGTAAGGTTTTGAATCCGTTTTTTCAAGGTACAATTATTTCAGTGCATCTTATAGTGTACCGTATGCGAGTGTGTTTGCTATTACTGTTCAAATGTATATATTGCATAAAGTAATCCTGCCGGCAAGATATATATTGTCTATCAAGATAGTAATTTTTGCCGTTACCATCTTTAGTAAATCCGGTAGAATATTAATAACAGCTAAGTCTTGTTCTTTAATCGCCGAATACCTGTTTACATTCATACCCATATCGCCAAAATCAATTTTTTCTTACTAACTTCATGCTTCGTAATAGTCCATTTACAGAACAACAAAATGTATTGACGATCACAATGAATTCAGATCCGTCATAAGTGAGTGGATTTGTTTTTATTCCTAGTCGAAAAGTTATGCTGGTAATAAGATCGCAACATCTATATGCATATCGAATTTTGTGACATGAACGCCCCAGTTCAAACATATTCAGAATACCGTTACCATGACAGTAGAGTTGGTGTCAATCAAGATTAGCAGCATTTCCCCTTCCAGCGTTATTCCAAAATGTGTATTTAACATGTTTAATTGGAAAACTCTTTCTGCAGTTTTTTCTCGTCTTGTCAATTTCCACAATCATTATCATAATCACATACCTTATCTTTGGGTATACATGTCTTGTTTTTAAACAATTATAAGATCTTAAGCAACATTTGTTAACTCAGCTTTGATTTTTAATCGCGTTATCAGTACAAAGTTTATCTTTACCCTTCTATGATATTGCTTGTTTACGGAATCGGGTCTTCACGCCACCATACCTCCGGACCGTATACGTATGCTCGTACGGTATGGTACGAGCTAGCCAATACATGGATGTATTTGGACCATATAGGTTGATTTAAGACAAATCCTTATCAAAATAAAAAAAAACATTATTACAATTAGATGAATAAAGTGAATAATCGAATATTCAAGCATAATTATATATTTATTTGAGTGTCTATCTGAATACAAATTAGGCACTCTCACCCACGGTGAATTCTCATTTTTTACATTTACATGTTCTGTTCCTGCATGTTCCTTTGCATTTGCATTTTTTTTATTAAATATTCTAAAAACATTTCTTCTCAGAATAAGCTTACTTCTGAAATGATATTAACATCGATTTCAGTGAGCATAATTAAATTTCATGTATTACTGACATGCTAAAAATAGGAGATTAATATACTCAATTAACGTGACTTTTTTAAATAGTTGAAATATTAAGATCTTATTTCAATAACAACTGTTTTTATCCCACAAATCCATTCATATCAAGTTATAACGTTTATAAAGTAGCCCTATCCTGACCAAAAAAGTTTCTAAACGGGAAATTGTCCTCTACCTTCTGTAGAGAAAGTGAAGTATAACCTGAACAATAACGTTGTATGGAACTGCAACTATGTGTTGGGCATTGGAATTTTTATGACGTAAATACATTATATAGCTTGGTGGAATTTTGACGGCGTCTGTTTCAAATTAAAAAAAAAGGTCAACACAAAATATTTCAGTTGTTAGAGTTACAGTCAAAAGTAAATAACTATACATTGTCTCTAAATATATATATATCTACAAATTTCTTTCTTATAATAAAACACTTATCTACTGGCAATTTGGACATCAGCAAGTTTATTGTCCAACTTAACGGTAACTTTTTCCTTCCGCTTTGAGTTTGGAAATAGTTGGCGTCTCTAGGGACAATACACTTCCTTGTGTCATGATAGCCGATCAATAAGTATATTTTCTGGTATTATTAATCATTTGCTGAACAGTATGGAACTCTGAATATTCTGAATAGAAACATTTTATGAGATTACATTAATTGCAATTTTATAGATTTTTATTTTGAAAATGATTATTTTGAAATTACTTATAAATTTTACAGTAGTTGTACATTCAAATCGTAGATGGTCCTGATGATATGTTTCATTTTGGAAGAAGAAAAACACATCATTTTAGCGCACGGAAGAGCAGTTTAGACTTCATTAATTAACATGGTTAAGTGTTGAAAGGGATTCAAATTAGATTATTTAAATTTAAACAGAATTTCCCCTGACAACCGCAAATATATTGTATCTTCATGAAAGGATCTGAAATACACACAGATGTTATTACTCGATTTATTTCACTTGACTGCATGCAAGGATTGGTTAGTTATAATCAAATTCAGGTCATTGAACTATGACCGTCATAATAGTTTATTGTTGTATTTCAAATGCAATAAGAAAGAACAAAGTTTGAACCGTCTAACAATTTTCGTCATATAATCATTTATTGGTAAAAAAATATCACGTTTCTGTTTTTGACAATAATTTTTGATGTGTTTCAAAAAGAATTTAACTGTAAATCCATGTTCGATATCTTATTCCACATAGGTGTTATATAATGCATATGTGTGTGCATGGTCCACTCGTGTTTGTTTTTTGGAAAAATGAATTTTATGTCAGATTTTTGAAGGTCGATCTGAAAATGTTTCACATTGCAGACGTATTGTGTACCTTTTTTGTAAAAATATAAATACAAATCTCGATGCTGTTCATTGGATTGATAAATCTTGGTGTGATACGAAAGAATTCAACAATCGCATCATGTTTCCGCAATGTTGGATTCCCCGTTTTGAACCCTGATGAAAATATAGACTCTGACAATGCAGAAGACCCGGATGATGACATTCCACTTTCGATTTTAATGGGGATGGTACGACAATTTTCCAGCAATGATGATATTTCGTTCGATGAAATACTCGCTATTGAGGAAGCTATGCCTACGGAGAAAACATTTGACGGAGACTGGGAAAAAACTTTGGTAGAATAATCTAAAGAACGCGAGTATGACGCCAATGAAACGAGTGATAGTGGAAGTGAAGTTGACGAGCCTGAAATGAATGCTCCCGGTGCCGATTTTTCATACGAGAATGTGTTAAAAAACATTAGATATATGATTAACTTTTCAAATTTGAAAGACGAACGAATTTTAAAATTTCTTATACCAATAAAAACAACGATTAAAGACACTATCGTACGTAGCAAAATGGTAGCAGGGAACACTTGACCTCTTTATGTTAAAATAATTGTACACAAATCATGATTTAAATTTTATTTATTATTAAGGTGGTACCTAACACTACAGGGAGATAACTCTGTAAAGTCAGCTAAACGTTTTAATAACGTTGTGTTGTAAAAGGAATATTAAGCTTCTCAATGATCAAAATTGGTGTTTGTCAAACTGCTATATAACCAGTGTAATTTTTCTGACAAAACTGTTGGTTCAAAATTTTTTAAATTTTTATATTTTTGTTAAAGGGTCAAAGTAAATAATTTGATAAAATTTTATGAAAATTAAACGAGCCAAATTAATTTTGGTGAAAGTGTTGGGTACCACCTTAAATACGTTTATTTTCTGAATTTTTGCTATTACATGTAGTACATGTTTATATAGTATTTAATTGAATAAGAACAGTGCATTATAAAAATCCGACGTACATGCCTGCACTTCCGGTAAATCAGAAAACCTGAATAAACCGACCCACTGTCCCAACCGGCCTATTTTCTTAGTCCCATAGCCGGCCGGTTTATACAGGTTTTACTTGACTATGATATTGGTAATTTTTACTACAAATTACCGTCTTAGTGTTAATGGATTTTTTTCTTTAATATGTTTATATCTAGCATTGTGGAATGTTATTTGTTGTATGACTTTGGGTTAATTTGTGTTTATATGGGACTGTTGACCTTTATTTGATTATCAAGATATTATGGTCTGTAAACTTTTGTCAGTTCGTGTTATTCTATGTGTTTTCGTTTGTATGAGGATTGTTGATTTGTTTGTTTGTCATGTCGGAATTCTTTCTATTGATTTTTTGTATCTTCTTGGTTTTTTTTTCTTTACGTTTATTGTCTCCGTCTATACATTTATATTAAATTACTATTATTTATTGTTAAAATTTTGTTGCAAAAAGTTCATGCATATTCAAAAGAATGAAAATCATAAACATTGGTTTACCAGGAGATAAGTGAGACTGCATAGTAGACGTTTTCACAAGTATCTTTGAATTGAGAGTTATTTTGTTCTCTGTGTAATTCAAAGAACCCTTGATTTTTATTTATTAAATCTTGAAATTACGAGGGGGGGGGGGGGGGGGGGGGGGGTGCGTAACACACCTATAATTGACATTATCTCAGCCGAGCTTATCTCCTGGTATTTAGGATTTTGCATTTTCTTGCTGGTTTGTTGCCATTTTTCTCTCCGGCCTGCATGTGTTTGAATATTTCTTTTTTATCCTATTTCTTTTTATTTAGTTTTTCCTTAAACATTGTTAAAGGTATATATACATGATTTAAATCAAATAAAAATTACGTCATCTATCCTTTCACTAAATGTTATCCCTATCATGGCAAACAACGTACGAAAGTAAACATCATTTAGGACCTACGATTCCGAAAGGTTTTATCACATTAAAAAAGAAAAACATTGATGAATAAACTCATTATAATTACCGAGCTAACAAATATTGCATCACATAATTGCTTGTGATCTAAAAAAAGACTCCTTACTGACGCTAGAATAAAATAAGTAAAAAAAAAATATAATAAATTTGAAGAGTACTAAGAACATAAAATTAAGAATCCACCGATAAGGTGTAAGTTTAGCCAAAATGATAGAAACCTAAAAAATAAATAAATATTTCTGGGTGTTGCAATTGACAACTTTTATCGAAAAGTAACAGCTATATAATTATACGAAATAAGACAATCTTTTTTTTGTTTGAAAGCTATAATATCCGATGTAGTTAATGTATCCTGTCTTTTGAAAATACTCAATACATGTAATTTAAAACGGAATATGGATGTTATTGCTTCAATGCATATCCCTTTGAATTATTCTAGAAGATAATCTTGTTCAGTGTTATTCCATGTGGTGTTTGGCAAACTGACTTTGCAATATAAAAATTCCGATTTTGGATATCAGTATTAAGGCACTAGGACAAAAGATCATTGATATATAGTCATAGAATTTTAATTTCTATCAACATCCATTTTTATTAAACATCAACAAAGTATATTTATAGTCGATATGTTATTGCTTTCACACTAAAATAACCTTTTTTTTATTATCACACAAGAGTCAATAACTGAATTTTTAACAATGTAAAATCAGAAAATTGAAAATTCATACGATCACTCAAAATACGTTTTTGGATTGAAAAAATGCTCATTAGAAGGTTGGGTATCCACATTTAAAAGGACAATTTGCTGGTGATAGATGTCAGAACGCACATTTCATATAGATGACTTAGAAATGTTGGCTCCATTTTTCATTTAGAGTCACATGTTCGTATACATTCAGACAATACAACTGCAGTAACTTACATTATGAAATAGGAAGTATAACCTCATTGACAGGCTTGCTACAGATATTTGGGCTTTGTGTTCAAAATAGGTTAATTTGAATTGATGCCGGCTTAGTTTATTCCTTGAACAGGAAATTCTGATGCTTATCTTATGTTTAAAAATTTTACAGATTCAACAGAATGGCAACTAAAAGTAAAAATCTTTGAAAGAATTTGTAATCATTTCTTTGTTCCAAACATTAATTTGTTTGTATCCCGTTTGAATTTTCAAATCTTTAGATTTTTTAATCTTTTGACCAACAAGCTGACCATTCTTAGATGATTTTACTTTTTCGTAAATTAACACCATATATTTTCTCCCTTTTTTCTTTGTTAGGGAGAATTAAAATAAAAATTATTAGTGACAAAGTTGAGAAGGCTATTTTGATTATTCCTTTTTGGTCTGCTCAGAGTTTGGTTTCTTTCCTAAGACCAAATATACTTTCTTTGCCAGTTTAACTGCCTTATCATAAAGTTTAAGCAACGAGGCTGCATGCAGGAGAATGCCATCCAAGGATGTTATTACTTTTTTTTATTTTTGAAAAACCGCAACTATTCATATTTAGCATGTCCAGTCTTATTCTGATATCAACAGGACAAAGAAGTCATATCCAAAATTATAGAAATATTCATATTCAATAATAAAAAGCCCATTTTTAGCAATTAAGTTGCAATAAACCTTTTTTTACGATATTACACAAGGCAAATTTGTTTTATGCTTGCTAATTAAAGACATCATTTAACCCAATTTAAATCAATATTGCGATTTTATTTCTTAAACGGTAAACAATTAGATTAAGAAAAAAAAATCTGATTAAAAAAATCCGTGTTATCGATAAAAAAGTTATAACCCCGTTTTTTTTAACGATTATTAAACGAAAATTAAACAAAATTAATAGTACTCATTTTTCAATCAGAATTTTGTCTTTATCTAATTGTTTACCGTTTAAGAAATAAATTTATTTTGATTATTATTATAAGAAAATAGTTTATGACATTTTAACTGCTAAAAATATTTTTTATTGAATATGAATATGTTTATAATGTCGGTTTCGACTTCTTTGTCTTATAACATTCCGAATAAGGTTTTTTTTCTAGCTTGAAAATTGATATCAAACTCACGCATATCAATGTAGGTTGGACTGAGGACCACACTTGGGTATTTAGATGTTACACATGCTATAGAACATATTTGTTTCAAAAAGATGCAGTTGAAATGATGATCTACACATACCCCAGACTTAATAAAACAATCAAAGCTTACCAATTTGAGGGGGATGTCCGCTCTTATAGATGTATCTGCACTTTCTAAGACTTCAAAACGAAAGTTTAAAAAGTAAATAGTTGGTTTTTTTTTTAGTAGAAGTACAACATAGATATACCATGGCGTACATATTTGAGTTTTTTGTGCTATATATTTACATCTAGTATTTTTCTGTTATCTTCCGTTTATATTTGTCGCTTGTTTGTTTGTATTTGTGTTAGTGTTTGTTAATGATTGGAATTTTTTTATTTGCTTTTAAGATAACATATTCTGAGAACTATTAATGAACTATTTTGATTTGTTTGTTTTAGTTTGAATGCGGCTTCTTGTTGTTGGTTGTTTGACATGTAGTTATGACTTATGTCGCATATTTATATCTTCTTGTTGTTTTAAGTAAGTTTATTGTTTTTCGTCTATGAATTTATTTTTTAAATTACTATTTGCATTTTGTTGAATTGTGTTGCAAATAGTTTATGAATACTCACAACAACAACAGTGTTCTGATCACAAGTCTATGTATTGACTTTCCAGAAGATAATCGTGTACAGTGTTGTGTCATGTGTCTTTTAACACTTCTGACTTTGCATTACTAATATTGAAGTTCTGATTCCGGATATAGTTATAAAAGCAATACGACAAACAGGTCAAGTTTTTGTTAATGATATATTGTCATTCATTTTTTTTAAATTTTCAAATACTTGATATTAAACCTCAAAACGTCATATTGATATGTCGGTGCTTTCACAATAAAAAAACCCAACAAAATTTGACTAATTTCATCATTATAAATTGACTATGATTTAAGCATTTTATAATTTGTCATCCATATAGATGTATAGAAATGTCATAAACCCGTTTTTCTACGAATAAAAAACGGGAATTAAACAAAAATAATAACATTTTTGATCACAATTTTTAATAAATCTTATTGTGTACCGTTTAAGAAATAAATCTCCTGATTGATTTAACTTCTGATAAATGATGTCTTTAATTAGCAATAATAAAATTACTTTGTTTGTTTATTATCGTAGAAAATGTAGGTTAAGTATATTTTAAATGCTCAAAATATTTTTTTTTATGGCTATGATTATTCCGCAGAATGTCGGTTATGACTTCTTCATTGTTCTTTGTCCTGTTAAATTCAGAATAAGGTAGAAAAACGATGTCGAGAAGATTATTTACTGGCCTTTTCTTGATAAAAAAACCCAATGTAGATTGGATTGAGGACCATCTTTTTGAATTAAATTATAACATGTATGAGAAGCTAGAAAACAAATGAATGTATTAAAATGGATGAAATTGAGGATTTATCTAAACCATTATCTTAATCTTTAAATTCAAAGCGTCTCTTAAATTCCGCGAATCATTTCTTATGTAGAAAATGGTGGATGGAACCTGGTTTTATAGCTAGCTAAACCTCTATCTTGTATGACAGTTGAATCAAATTCCATTATATTGACAAAGATGCGTGAACAAAACAAACAGGCACAATAGGTATCAATGTCAAAAATAGGGCTACATCAGTCAGTATTGTGTGATCATCTTAATCATTATAAAAACAAACAAAGAAGTACAAAATAGCACAGAAAGGCATATATTTAATTTAACAACCTCGTTCTTTGTTTTTGTATCATACGGTTTTATTTATCTTTGTAAAATCTACCTAGAAAGGATTGAAAATATTTAAGTACTGTATCCTTATCCTGCAAGACACATGTTTATATTAACAACAATTATCATGGAACAATAACACAATGATAGGATGTCTAATGACAGAGCCACGTCATATACATGTATCTCGAAAAACCAGAAAATTCATACGGACAAAGGTCCAAAATATCGTATTACCGGTGACCTCAACATTGTTAATAACACTTCCCTACGAAATGTGTTATCGAAAGGTCCAAAACATCGTGAGCCGAAATCCATCAATTGGAAATAGAACTATAAAATTTTGATGGATTTAGTCGAGGACTATGCCAGACATTGGACTAAGCGTGAGATGGAAGACGCAGACACTCTTTCCGAATGAATTGAGGCAGTGAGGTCGTTGATACAAATCAGATTTTAAGAAACTGAATGGGTCTATCAATGCACATGCTACGTCAATCTTCAACTTGTTTAAAGACCCTAATGTTGCAAAACACTTATCCTACATTTATGACAAATATGTAGTTGTCCCCGCAGATAAAACCCCAAATAACATCGTTTTTGTGTGTAAAACTCATTACATTAACTGCTTGATAAACGAATTAGGTATTGACAATTCACTTGAAAGCCCATATATACCCTCACGACACTTACAAAAGAGGAAATTCTGGATAATCATAGGTCTGTTCCATGTTCCTTTGGAATTTCAACCAAAGATGATGACCTGGGTCTTCCATCACTGTATTGGATACCTAAACCGCAAAAGTGTCCTTACAAACAACTGAATATTGCTGGGTCTTTCAAGTGCTCCACGAAACCTATTTCTAAATTATTAACATCTTTTTTATCAGCAATCAAAGACGGGCTTCAAAGTTATTATGAAACTGCCTATTCTAGGGGTGGCGTGTATCAGATGTGGATACTTAAAAATTCCAAAGATCTTTTAGAGTAAATACAATCTACTCTCTTTCATCTTGTAATAGTATTAAAACCTTTGACTTTTCTACACTTTATACAAGTATTCCACATTCCAAACTAAAAGACAAATTGCAAGAGTTGATATTGCTTTGTTTAATAAAAAAGAATGGCCAACGAAGATACAAGTATCTTGTCTTAGGAAGGGATAAATCCTACTTTGTAAAGGATCACTCTGATTCAAACAAAAAATTCTCTGAAACTGACATGATCAAGATGCTTGATTTCTTAATTGACAACATACTTGTTACGTTCGGAGGACGTATTTTTGAACAGACTATCGGCATTTCAATTGGAACGAATTATGCACCTCTTCTTGCCGACTTATTTCTTGATTTTTATGAGGCTGACTTCATACAGGAACTTCTTACAAATCAAGCCGTTTAATTGATATTATAAATCCAAATCATGTAAGCATCGAAATCTGCCTTCCTTGGTTACAAATTAATTGTATTTATTTATTCATTTATGCATCTAAAGTACGAGCTATACCTTGCATTTTGCGCAAGATATAACAGTCGGTGTAAGTGCTGGATTGAATATCAGAGAAGAGAGGCAAAAAGAACACAAAAAAAAAAAAGAATTAAAAAAACGAAAATCAGAAATAATTATAGCCTTTTTGGATAAGCGTGAAATGAAGACAATGAACAATTGATTAATGTAAAACCTGATTTTTTTCTGAAACAAACAGAAGTTTCATGTATGACATTGAAGAAAAAACTTGAAATATTTCGAATGGAACATCTTCGAATAAGCGAAATGCTTCATAAAAAAAAGAAGAGAAATAAGCAAAAAATCAAAGTAGGAAATTAAACGCAAAATTATTTAATGGTTTAATAATGATTCTTGAAGTCTTTGACCAACTTTATCACCGATTAATATAGTAAAAAATATTACTACACTTTAAATCATAATATTCTAGATGTCACATTTTCAAATTTCAACATAAAAAAAATTTGATATGTTGTTTAAAGTATTGATTACACTGATTGTGCCATAAATATATACAAAACAAAGGGTCGATGATTTTAATTCAAAGCTTGCTATTTTAAGAAACAAACCATTCAAATAATTCTAAAATATTTCAACATAACTTATTTTAGAACTTTACGCTTTAAAACAATCGGGATTCATTTTTAACCAGATACATGATACCAATCAATACAGATTAACACAAAGAAAGGTACATATATCATAAAAAATCTTTATTTGATACACTACTATTATTATACAAAATAGAGAAAATTGAATGATTACAATTATAAAGTTACAAACCACTCTTAACGTAACATGGTAAACAATACTTATAATCATATGATAATCAGATCAGATCTTTTCAGTAGGATCACACTTTTGAAGCCAGTTAATTATTTTTGTAGGTATTCCTCCGTCATTATAAACTTCAAACAAAAAGCTATATAAATGACAGCGGTTTCCATGGAAAGTTTCACATATATTTCAGAGAAGCTTAACATTTAAACTCAGCGATATTGAATTTTTACATTGTAGCGTAAAAGGTTAGAAAATCATTATGTAAACAAAAAATTGAGAATAAAAAGGGGGAATGTGTCAAAGAGACAATAACCCGACCAAAGAACAAAACACAAGTGAAGTCCACTAATTGGTCCTCAACACAGCGAGAAAACCATTTTCCTTCGTTCATGTACTGTTTGGTTTATTAGTAGGAACACCTTTATATATGGTGACTTTCAGATGTTTATTTTTATTTGATATTTAATTATAAAGGATATTTGTATTGCTGAAATAAAAAAAACCTTGACATTTATTGATTACTAAAAGATTAACCAAAGTTCGATGATAATAAATAAATAGAATAAATCAGCATTTCACATGAAAGGATGATACTTCAAAAGAGTAATTTGCCAAATCATATAAGCGTTTAAATTTTATTAAACATAAAAAAAATAAGTAGTAAAAAATAGTGACATCAGATTGATAATAATAAAGATTGTTAATAATTATATAAATGGCGATTGAAATTTTTCGTATGTACTTGCATTCCTAGATGTCAGCTTTTAAAGTTTTGATCATGGACTTGCCAGTTATACTTTTCATGATTTTGTAAACAATGGATTAACATTTATAATTAATAACAGATATATGCTGTTCATTTTTGAATGTCTGTTCAGTATATACGTGACATACTTTCAAATATTATATTAACTGGATACACAATAAATTATCAAAATAAAGACACTGAGGTGAATTTTTATTTGTTTAATGTCACAAATGTTTTGAATTAATGTGACTAATTGAGGCAATCTAAGAAGGTCATATCAAGGCGACTCGTGCTGAATATGCATGAAATATTTGCCACTGGACGTTAAGCAACCAACAATCAATCAATTATCAAGGCAACTTATTCTTAAAAAGGGTTCTTCAACTTGCAAGGGGGGTATGGGTAGGGGGCTATCACGTTTCCGATATGAGCCTACAAATTTTGAATCAATATTATACACGATGTTGTGCATTCTTAGTTTAAGTGTGAAAATCTGTTGAAAAGAGTCTAACTTTAGTCATTGACACCAACCACAAACTGCATGGAGCTACAACTGACAACAACTGCAACAGACAACAACCACAACTGACAACAATTAAAACCTTCACCGACCACAACAGACATCAACAACAATATGCAGTTATCACAACTTACTGTTTGGCTATTATTAAACATGTTAAAGAACCGATAACAACTAAAGATGGTATTTGTATTACATGTATTGTCGACTACTGGTAAATATTTTTTATTGTCGTTGGATACCAATTATCATGAGTTTAGTGGGTACAGGTGAACCACAAATTCTAATGTTTAACGAACAGTTTTCAGCAATCCAAGAAAATAAATGAATCCACAGTATAAAATTACCAATGCACTATGTACTTATACAAATTGTTAAAGTATAAATTTAAGCCATTTGGAGAATTTAGCACGATAAATAATTTCTTCTATCAACCAATATATAACAACTCAATTTACTAGTATATAACTCTGTAACTCTCGACAAGCTTAAGATTCAAATAAGACATGTGAAATGTCTTCACAAACATTATTTTAAAAGATCTTTGTTGTCGACGTATGCGCTCTATCTTTCCTGTCCAATAATCTATGGAAATTTACTCATTTTCATTGATTTTTTCGTGAAAAACCAATAAGAGTACAACTTGTGACGTCATAATGAAACGCAGAAACGTAAAATTTTCAACAAAATGGTTTATATCCTAGCTAGTCAATGTATTAGCTATAATTTATCGTGATATTGGTGGTTAAATCCGAATTTGAAATGTACGCCAAAAAAGGGGCCATTTTAGGACCTTATCGAACATACTCCAAATTTGAAGACGTTATAAAACGTTATTACAAATATTGCTAACTAAAGGTAATATCGCCCTAAAAATAAATAAGTTTGATGTAATTGATAGCAAAATAAATGCTCAGGTACACAACTTGGACATGATTCACACCGTTACTGGATTTAACAGGAATGTGATGATATATTTACATTTTAAAATGATACGTCAATTTCCAAATAAAATCGAATCAAACTGTTATGTAAGATATTTTAAACCTTCCCAAAAATTATTAAAAATACATACGTTGCTAATTTCTGTTACAGTTACGTCTTTTACAATGTTTATGTACTACTGTCCCAAGTCAGGAGCCTCTGGCCTTTGTTAGTCTTGTATTATTTTAATTTTAGTTTCTTGTGTACAATTTGGAAATTAGTATGGCGTTCATTATCACTGGACTAGTTTAGGGGCCAGCTGAAGGACACCTCCGGGTGCGGGAATTTCTCGCTACATTGAAGACCTGTTGGTGACCCTCTGCTGTTGTTTTTTATTTGGTCGGGTTGTTGTCTCTTTGACACATTCCCCATTTCCATTCTCAATTTTATATGTAACATATCAACTGCTATTGCATGGTCAGCTTTAATTGAATCTTCTAAGCATTATTGTAAAACTGTTCATAACATATTTTTATGTGAAACTATATTCATAAATTGAAAATTAAAGTAAAAACGCAAATACGGGATTGACATCTTGAATAAAAGTGTACAAATTTAAGAGATACTTTTAGAATCTGACATCAACACTGTGTTGAGTTAGTGTTCGCATAAATATAATTATAAGGTCTTTATATATATCTACATAACAGGTTATGTCAATTCAAAGAATGAGACGTTTGCCTTCCATTGTCATGCCAACGCATTCATAGCTTGGATACAACATTTGTACAACGTCTCCACGAAAACTGGGCAGACTATAGACAGTTAAAGTTTTACTGCTGCCAAACATAAGGTAAATAGTACAAACAAATGATTATATATGTACTGTTACAATTTTCATTGAATGGACCATTTATGTTTTTGTCATATGAGTAGGGGATGACGCAGTGTTTTATAGTTGAATTCGACGTTTCTGTTTAACGACTTTGATATTTATGTAGCTGTAAATGTTAAGAAATTTAATACTACGCCCGATTGGTTTGGGTATACAATGTGATAAAAACCTCTCATTCGATTCCTCTTACTCGATACGTAGTACTCAGAGATACGTGAGACTGTAAAAAAAAAAAATGGGAGCAAAAACAAACCAGCAATTTCGACAGTAGATATTATAATTACAGTTTTAGTTTAGTTTTAGTTTTGACTTTTACATATTATAATTAATTATTCATCACATTACCTATACAGAATTTGCTTATCTTGAGTAATATTTTCAATTGTTTGTTGGAGGATCCGATAGGTATTTCAAAAGGTTATATGAAGAGAGAAATAATGAACGGCATTTTCTTTTGTTACAAAAGAAGGAGAACATCATAAAAGAGTAACAAATTATTTATTAAAAAGAATCAAGCGTAACAAAAATATTAAAAATAGTCATGATAATGATAAACCAAATCAACGTGTTGAAAAAGTAATATTTCTGGATGTCGCCTATTACTATACACCGTGTACTAACATTTGATATCTCGACCAAGGTTTTTGTCAAACTCTTTACGTCTGGATTACAACTTGTTATGCTATTGGACGAAACATTCTATATGTCTTGCATATAAAAAACCAAAATCGATATACTAGTATATCGAAAAACTTATAATTCCTGATGTTGCCAAATATCAAAACCAAGCCGTGTACTAACTTTTGATATTTCGTCCAAGGTTTTTTTTGTTACAAAAGCATTTCTATTTTTATGTCTGGATAATAGTTGTATGCTTTTAATTGTGAAGTTATTATTATTCTTTATTAGACCGGTCAAAAGTTGAGAGACTTCCAAATATTATATTAAGATGATACGCAATATCCTATACAAATAAATACTGCGCTTTTTATTGTCTAGATTTCATGAATTGTCTGGCATATTAAATTGTAACCTGGTTACTTTTGTTGGCAGGTATTCCTTTGTTTTTCTGTCCTATATTTTCTCCCATTTATTTTTTTTGTAGACCTGTCATGTAATTTTGTCATTTTAATGTTATAATTAACATTGCCATTAAAGCGGGAGGTATGGCATGCCACAAAACCAGGTTCAACTCACCATCGTTTTTCTTTAAATGCCAAGTGCCAAGTCAGGAAAATAGCCTTTGTTATATAATTGTTTAAACATATTTAGTTATAGTGGATTGGGAAACAAGTTTTGCACTTTATATTAATCCCTTTCCACTTTGCGGGTGCGGGTGCTGCCTTGTAGCGGCATTAGCCTACTCTTTTTCGAAATCTACAAGGGTGTCTTAAACGTGCAAGATATATGGCTCTCTCTAAACACGGGTCAGTCATTTATCGTCTCCTTCCGATGGACTATCATCGTTTCATGAAGACCATACTCGCAAATGGTGTCACGGGAGAGCCGGAAATCAGTCCCTGAAATTTCCATCCCGGAACAGGAATAGAACCAGGAATGTTTGTGTTAGTAGTCCGATGCACTAACCACTACACAACGGCTCTCTTATTGTTATATAATAGTTCGTTTCTGTGTGTGTTACATTTTAATGATGTGTTTCTATTGTATCGTAATTCTCTTATATTTGATACGTTTTCCTCAGTTTTAGTTTGTAACACAGATATGTTTTTTTCTTATCGATTTATGAATTTCGCACAGCAGTAAACTACTGTTGCCTTTATTTAAAACAAATACCTTTGTACAAAAATACGAAAATATTTTTTTAAATCTTCATTTCATATACACATGATACAGAAATGAACAAAAATTCCTAAATGTTTTGCCAGTTCTGCTACGGTTATCTATTCCTGAGGTAGAAAACCTTATCATTTAAGAAATTCAACATTTTGTGACAGGGTAATTTATAAGTATGACCATATCAATGACAAAACTCATCAATACCACGATCATAGTTGTGTTCGGCAGATGCGTATACAAAAATGTATGATCTTAAAAAAAAAACAAACAAAAAAAAAAAAAAAAAAACTGACAACAATATCTGAACAGGACTATTTTATGATTTAACTGGTTTAAAATCAAAAGTAATAAACTATAATTAAGATATATCTATAATTCGGTATGAGTTTCGAATACGTTTAACCATTATATCAGTTGTTTATTCACGATACAAGCATAACTTTTTATTGTCTACATCATCATCGGCCTCGTGGTTGACTTGGTTGTCGTCCTCTTTTTTGTCATTATCATAATTATCAGAAGCAGCAACAAAAACATTATATATACATCGTTCTCTGATTGGCAATATATTTTAAAATCAATTTCACACCGTTTTGTTGTGCGGGATGCACAAGTACTCAGCCACTTCCAGTTAGAATGAAAACATTAAATCACATGTCTCGTGATGAGAGAGTTCCACGTTTACTGTACGTTACGAACCTTTGCGGGGTCTTTAAGTGACATGATGCAAGGCAACATGTCTGTACTTATCTAGAATGTACTTTTATTTACCAAAATAAATCTAAACGTCAACGATAACCACACAGGACGACTTCTATCAGACATGTAAAAGAACATATGCTTATCATTTTTAATTATCTGAATTTGTTCTTGTCCCGAAAATGCATAAAGTAATTGCCACTGTAGGTTAAGTATTCAACAATCAATCAATCATTTAAAAATATTTTTTCGTCTATTTAGTTATTTTAATCTGTGTAATCGGATTATCTTGAGAACTATAAAAGAAGTTTTTCTTTAGGTATCGACCATTCATCTTCATTGGACGAAGCATTCCTTTTTTTTAGCACAAAAAAAGCAAAAAAAAAACTATCACAATCATTATAATGAAAAAAAGTTATATATCCGGATGTCTCCAAGTACAAAACCATCCCGTGTACTAACATTTAATATTTCGACCAAGGTTTGTTGATATAACAAAAGAATTTCTATTTTTACGTCTGAGTAATAGTTTTATGATTTTGATTGTGAAGTTATTGTTTTTCTTTATTATCGTGAGAGACTTCCAAATATTATATTAAAATGATTCGCAATAGTCTATACAAATAAATAATGAGTTATTTTATATTGTCCAGATTTCATGAATTGTTTAAAACAAATACCTTTCAACAAAGAAACGAAAATATTTTTTTTAAATCTACATTTAATATACACATGATATAGAAATGAGCAAACTGTAAATAATTGGGTATTCAGCAGCAAAATATGTGTAAAAAAAGCAAATCATAGATAAATGGATTGAAATAGTGTGTATTCGTCAGACGCCCGTTTCGTATACAACGATCCATCAGTAAAGCTCGAACAAAAAGGTTAAAAAGGGCAAATAAAGTACGAAGGTGGTTTTTATTTGTTGTCATGTTGGTATTCTTTTTATTGTATTTTGGTTAAATCTTGTATTTTAGTGCATTCATTTACTTTATCTTTGCATTGATATAAAATGACTATACGAAATTGAACATCATTGAGGAACCACAATTCCGAAAGGTTAAATCACCTTCAGAAAAAGAATAAAGAATTATATACACCAGACAGGCAAGTCGTCTACAAAAAAAATATCCAGTTGAAGAGCATTAAGAACCCAAATTCCTGAATCAATCTGTAAGTTTTTCAAAAGGCTTCGAATGATAATACATAAGGTATATCAAAAATGATAGAAACCATATTTAAAAAAGAACATTTTTAGATGTCACCATTTTCAATTTATCGATTACAAATAATTGACATAATTGATATTTAGTTTTTATCTTTTGAAAGCTCAAACTGTTATATAGACAAGTTGCATTAAGTGGATTTTTCAAAAGTTGACTGCCGTTCCATATGTTCGGTAATTTTACATTTAGAATAAACTAATTATCATTTTAATAGCTTGTCCGGATCCATCTGATGATTTGTTTTTCATCTTAAGCTACCCAACTGAAAACGTTTTTTTGTCAGTCGATCAAAGTGAGAACAAATTGATGGCACAACCTGACGTCATTGACATGGCATAGGAAAGTAATGATAAACAGTATTATAATGCTTTAAACTTGAGTCTAGATAAGAGTAGTGAAACGCCCCGTAATTTCAGCTGACCATAGGTGATCTATAAACAGCATTTAAAAATTCAGTGTTAATGTTATTTGTTTGAAATCACTGTTTTTGTTTTCGTAAATTATAAGGGTTATTGAGAGACTTGTTAAATCTTTCAAATATTTTACAACTATACATTAATAAAATTTTAAGCAATAGTTTTGCAACAACTATATATTAATAAAATTTAAAAAAAGCAATCTTTGATAACAACTATATATAAATAACATTTTAAGGAAGTGTCTTTCTCTAATAACTTTTTAATAAATAAGAATTAACTAAATTTTCTTTTGTTTAAAAAAGTGTTATATCCAATGCAGTCAACGAACACTTTTCCGTGACAACACTTAATCAATGTAATTTAAAACGGAAAATGAATGTCATTACCTCGATGCACATCATTTCGAATTCATCAAGAACAATGAAGAAAATTATTTTGTATTGTGTTATTTCCTGTATCTTTACCAATTTTGAGGTTGCATGATACAAATTCTGTTTTGGGTATCGGTATTAATGTACTCAGGGGTATACAGCCATCTTGAATTGTACAATTACAGTAAATAATCGGTCTTCCAGTTATTTGCCTATATCTACAAATTTGGAGACAGCTTTGCAATTTATTGGTTACACTGTTTATTCATATAAAAAAAACTTATTTAGTGCATATTGAAAATATTTTGAAAAATACCAAATGTTTTTGTTTTAAGAATCAAGTTAAAAGAAAGCCATTTAAGGGGAGGTACAAAATTAATACTGGACAAATAGGGAAATTTCCATTTTTTACTTGTGGCTAATAAACAAGTTCAATGAAGTTTGGCGACCCATTTTTGTCACTTTGTTTTCTTAAAATGTAGTATTAAACCTCTCTTCTCATATTTTATTTCCAAATTTTGTCTCATAGATTTCTTTTTATGCAATGTTTTTTTTTTCTTGAACAATAAAAGCAAATTTTTGGCAATTTTAAACGACTTGTACCTTGAAAAACAGCGCGGTGATCCAAACGTTTTACTATTTTTTTTAAGAAGCATAGTTTTGGCAAAGTAAAAGAAAATCGTTTTTTTATACCACTGAACTATCGTAAAGTAGAAAAGCAAATGGACGAAATTTTTGTCATTAATATATTGTCATTCAATTGTTTTTTTAATCTACAAATTCGTGGTAGAGAACGTCAACAAATTATCTCTGGTTGATGTGTCCGTGCTTTTAAACGATATTAAAAAAAAAATAAAAAAAATCGTAAGTTTTAATTTCATCTTTTTAAATAGACCACGATTGAAGCATTTTATGATTTGTCATCCATATAAGTGAATAAAAATGTCAAAATAAGGTTTTTCTACGAAAATTAAACGGATATCAAACAAAAGTAATAATCATTTTTTTAATCAGAATTATGAGTAAACGATACGTTTAAGAAATAAAATCGCCGGGTTGATTAAATTTGCGTTAAATGATGTCTTTAATTAGCAAGAATAAAACTAATTTGTTTTGTTTAATATCGTAGAAAACGGGTTGCTGATAATTAAATTGCTTTATATGAATTTTTATATGAATTTGATTTATCCTTATGATATCGGTTATAATAGTTTTCTAGTTTGAAATATGGTATCAAACTCCTGCATAGTAATGTAGATTGGACGGAGGACCGCAATACGGAATTTAAATGTTAGAGAACATGTTTTAAAAATATAGATGCAGTTGAAACGATTATCCACACATACCCCAGATTTATGAAAACAACAAAGCTTGCACATATTGTTGGGCTGTCTACTGTTATAGATTGATATTCACTCTCTAAAACTATATAATAAAAATTCTAGAAAACATTACGCTATGAAAGCGTTTCCTCGCCTTGGTGACTTCAACACATTTACCATTTTTGAAAATATCATTTTGAACCGTTTTTTAGAAGTAAATAGTCGGTGTCTTATATAACTTTTTTAATTAAAGTACAACCAAGTAATACTATGTCATTGTTAATTTGTAGTGCATATTTGAGTCTTTTGTGCTAAATCTTTTTACCTTGTATTTTTCTATTATGTTTCGTCTTTAGTTTTGTTTGTTTGTATTTGTGTTTGTTTATGATTGGATTTAAAAAAAAAATGTTTAAGGTATAATGTTCTGAGAACTGTTACTGATGAATTTTGTTTTGTTTGTTTTCGTTTGAATGCGGCTGCTTGTTGTTTTTGTTTATTTGACATGTAGGTATGACTTGTTTCTCATATTGATATCTTCTTGGATTATTTCTGATCCTGTCTTTGCATTATACAAATTCTTATTCAGGATATCGGTATTAAAGCAGTACGAAAACTGATGATTTTTTTTTGTCATTAATATATATATTCATTCATATTTTTTTAATAAACAAATTTTTGGTAGAAAACGTCGACAAATTATGTATGGTCAATGTGTCAGTGCTTTGAGTTTCATACTATAAAAAAACCAGTCTCAACTTTTTAAATTGACCACCATTTAAGCATTTTACCTTGTGTTTTTATATATATAAAAAAAAGTTATAAACCTGTTTTTTTATAAATATAAACAAAAACATTTTTTTGATCAAATGTTTTAATTCATTTTTTTGTGTACCGTTTAAGAAATAAAATCTTCTGATTGTTTTAAATTGGGCCAAATGATGTCTTTAATTAGCAGGGATTAAACAAATTTGTTTTGTTTAATATCGTAAAAAAATAGTTGATGACATTTTGATTACTATTTGTTTTTTATATTGAATATGAATATTTTTTACAATGTCGGTTATGACTTCTTTGGTCTGTTACATTTGGAAGAAGGTTGAAATATGATGTTCAGAAGAATGTCCATATAAGTGTATAAAAATGTCATTCTACAAATTGAACACGAAATAAACAAATAAATATAACCATTTTTAAATCACAATTTTGAATAAATCTTATTGCATACCGTTTAAGAAATACGATCTTCTGATTGATTTAAATTGAGATAAATGATGTTTTCAATTAGTAAGTATAACACTTATTTGTTGTGGTTAATATCGTAGATAACGGGTTAACGTATAATGTCGATTATGACGTCTTTGTCTTGTAAATTTCGAATAAGGTTAAAAAAGTTGTCGAGAAGATTATTTACTGCAGTTTTCTTGATAAATTGATATCAAATTCTAGCAGCATAATGAAGATTGGATAGAGGATTATTTTTAAAATTAGATTATTAAAAGCTAGGGAACAAATGAAGCCTTTCAAATAGATGAAATTTAAAGAATTATCTAAACCATCATCTCAATTTTTAAATTTAAAGCGTCCCTTACGTTCCGCGAATAATTTCTAACGAAGAAAATGGGCGAATGAACCTGGTTTTAAAGCTAGCTAAACCTCTCACTTGCATGACAGTTGCCTCAAATTTCGTTATATTGACAACGATGCGTGAACAAAACAAACAGATTAACATAAACTCTGACGTAGAACCGCGCGTTTGCCGTCACATAGGTAGATATACAATAATTTTGTCGTTCAAAGCATGAACAGAATACAATCAAGTTCTTTAAGGCATATTCTCTTCCGAATCTAAATTAGATAATGTCCTTGCCCGTCTTGCTGCTAGTCTTTATGCCTATAATGAATTTCTTCTGAAAAAAAAGAGCCACGTTATTTTTATCAAAGAACACAAAAGGGCGTATAGACAAAGCGTAATCAAAAATGAAAGACAAGAATACAAAAATTATCATGGAACAATAACACAACGGCGGGATATCTAAGTACAGAACCACGTCATATGTATCAAAGAAACAAAAAAATAATCATACAAACAAGGCACATTAGTATAAATGAAACAAATGAAGAAATGCATAATTAGAGAGTCCCGTTAAATGGATATAAAAAAACCAGACTAAACAGTAAGATTAATATTGATAAAGACAAATAAAAAAACCAACATTTAACATGTATTAAGATGATATAATGATGTTAGTACGCATAATATATATTTCAAGGCCATCATGTATCATTCTGATAATTTCAAAATTAAAATCGTCTCTTTTGTCATAGATTCTGGTACTGAGATGACTGTGTATGTCAAATAAGATGGTTTAAGTCTAACAATAAAGCTCAGAAAGTCGTGTTTGTTGCTTCTCTAATTTCTAGTTCTTGGGTATCTATTAATAGAACCCAATCAAAAAAATTAGGATTACTAATGGGAAACATCATCAGTATATCTAAAAGTGAAATGTAATAACCTTGCGTCTTTGATCTTCTTGTTTTTGACAAGTGTCTTAAGGAAAACCGATTCATATGAAAAAATAAGAAGTAGTCGGCAGTGCAACAACACACAAACGACAATGCAACAAACATACAAACTTTTCGATAAACACAGCTTTAATATAGTGGTTCAAAAAGTCAAAAGTATGAATCGAAAAGTTTAAAAAAAAAGCCTAATGATTTCTTTTTATAATTGAAAGGATATGATTGCAAAAAGTGAACAAACAACATAACGGCAAACAAGCAAGCAAATTATAGAGGACATCATAAGTGTAATAGTATAGAAAATATTTGGCAACAGTTTTGAAATGGTTCGCCGATTTCGGTGCTAATACTCTTTTGGTTATCATTTACCTTAATGTAGATATTTTTCTTTATACCTCATAAAACTCTATAAACTGAACATTTACTTGAACTAGACAATAATAAACATAACTATTCTGAAGCAATCATCTTTTTCAGACCAATTAGAAAAGTTGGTTTCTTTCTTTCTTTTTTTTTTATTATTGTAGGGCATCGTAAACATTTTTGCTCTAATACCGATACACGGGCTATTGAAGAATTGGTGGATTTTGGTTTTTGATATAACAATACTTGTTGAGTTGATCTTTAAAGAATTTTCCCAATTGTTTATGTCTTATTTTTGTGGTGGGGGGGGGGGGGGGGGGGGGGGGGGATGGGGTAAGTGGTGATAATTATCTGTAATTGTTACGGTCCTTACATTTGTATTAATTCTTTTTTTTTTCTCGCATTTTTGGACCTAGACGTTTCTGGGGTAGGTTTGGCATAAACTAGCTAAGGATGTATTCTTCTGACATTTCAGTCTCATTGAAATCACGTTCTGGAATTATTTCCAAAACATGTGATACAAGTGGAAAATAGCAATGAATTTTATTATTATCATAATCAAACTTAACTCTCTGAAAGAATTTTGTGTATTTCCGATAAGTAGTTTTTGAGTAATGAAAATTTCAAATTTTATTACTAATCAAGTCAGTCTTTTTAATGAAATTTTTAGAAAAATGGGTGAGAGGTACATGTACAAAAATGATTTTATCAGAAACATTATCATCCAATATAACTTTTTTTTCAAATTTCTTTGATATGTATTTTTTTTAATCATTTATAACAAGGAAGTTGAAGTAATATGCATTTTGTTTTTTAACAAAGAAAAATCAAAACTTTACAAAATTGACAAAATTGTAAATTTGACATGAAAAAGCATCAAAATATGATAAAACTTTTTTATATTAACACCTACCTATAGTTTTTTTCAGAGTGGTCCACTTCATCTTTATTTAGAGTATGAAAAAAAGTTTAATTGTGGATCTGTGATTTTTTTTTTCACGATAATATCCTAATAATGGGTAAAAATTGAGGAAAAATTAAAAAAACCCATCAAAATTGGGTACTTTCAGAGGGCCGTATCAACCAAATGATTTTTTCTTCACCAATTATTGTTTCAGTCATATAAATCCAAAAATGAGGTGCAGAAAAAAGTTTAATTCTAAAAATTTTTGGCTCCTCATTCTTTTAAGATGCAAAAGTTTCTAATGTTTCGTTCTTATTTTTCTCGACACTATTAGCTTCACCATGACTTTATTACTATTTTATGTTGAATCATGCGTTATATCTCAGTAGTTGTAGTTTCTAGAGACAGATGTTAGTCAATTCAATCAACATCAATCAGTCATCGAGTAATGTTTCTTACGAAACCAAATTTATAATAGCAAAAGACGGAGTTGAAAAGGGATTTCCCCGTCCTATCGTGTTTGTATTCAGAAAAGAAGTTAGAAAACAACAAGGACACCAATGAAACGGTTCTAATCAAATTACAAGAACAAAAGTCTAAACAAACTGGAGTTTCTTTAACATTTCATATTACAATGTATTACACAATGTATATTCTTGACGTTACAATTTGTTTATATTATTGTCTGTAGTCTTTGTTTACTATTCAAGAAGGTTGCCTATTTCTAAAAAGTGTTGATCATGGTTTTGAATTCATGATTATAGACTAGTCATATCTTGTATATGTCTTCGGAAGTTATACAGATATCAATGGTTGTGTGTGTAGCAAGCATATGTAATTATTTTTTTGCACTGAAAACAAACTTCAGGATTGTGTTTTCATTATTTTTTTATTTCTATTTTATTTTTAACCATTAGTCGTATTTGTATTTTGGAGACGATACAAATGTTAATTGTTCTTATAAAAGAATATTGTCATTTAAATCCATTTAATAATCATCCAATCAATTTATTAAATATTTAAGCTACCATCACACAACTCCGTTTGCAAAACACATATTTACATGATATGCACGCTGTACATTTACAATGTCAATTCAAAAAGTGAAGACAATAGATTTTTTTTTAGAAATCTACAACGATTTCTTATTTCAAGATAACTATTGTGTAGGTTTATTTGAAACACGAAATATAAAGGTCGATTTTACTTCTCAACAAATAATATTAAAATATTAAGAAGATAACTCAATAAAAAAACGAATAAAAAGTCATCAATTAGTTTTCATTTGTTTCAGACAGAGTATAAAAGAATGACCAAATTGCTTTATCCATAATAAGGATCTTTGCGAACAAGGAGAGGAATCACAAATTATTGTAAGTTGTTTATATATAGTTTAACACTTTTATCTTTTTTATTTTGATAGATCTGGAGAAATGTAACATAAGCTTCGACTATTGAACTACTTACTCGGAAATGTTTTGTTCGCTTAGAAATTATCTAAAAATAGGTGATCATTTTGAAATTTGCCGATGAGAGGTCCGTGCCATCATAAATCATTTTTTTCAGACAGATCCAGTTGTTGATCAAGATTAGATTTTAAAGACATATACAACGGTGCTCGAAATTATATCATGTTGGTAATATAAAACATTCGATATATTGTATCACTAAAATAATTAATCTTTAACCAGTATATGAGATTACACAAAAAAGATTACAACTTTACAGCATTTTTGATAATTAAAATATCGTCCGTCATACTGGAGACACACATATCGAATAACAGCATAACAAAAATATTGTAGGTCAATTGACACTTAATATATTTTTTTTACCAATGATAGTCAAATTTAACATAGTGCTAGGGTATGTATAAGTTATAACTATATCTAAACTAACAAAATGTAGAAACTCGGGAAAAGATGCATTGTTTGAAATTAATTGAATTCTTAAAAGAAATTCGCAGAGAAAGCACAGCGAAATATCATTTTATAAATGCCAATATTTTTCTTTTTGATATATTTTTTATTCATAAGTTCCCGTTTGGTTTATAAAAGATTTGTATACAGAAAAAAACTGTTTATAACTTTCGTTTTTTCAACATGCTCATGATAATAACAACCGAATTTTTTCCATTGAAAACGGGATGCTATAGATTTATTTTCGACGATATGTGTTTTTTTTTTTATCTGAAGCATCAATTGAATATATGTTCAATAAACACAACTGGTGCCTTTAACATATATTTAAATCATAGAAAATTTATTAAACGTATTTTATCTAAAACATGAAGAGCTATAGATTGAAAAGAAACTTAGATGGCTGAAATGCATACACAATAATGTTTTCCCTGTATTTGTCGAAGGAACGCCGGCACTCTAAACTGATGCGGTCACTGTGTTCAAATATTGCTGTCATTTGAATTGTACAATCTATCCGGACATAAAAATATCACTGATTTATTATGTTAATATATATATGTACGTAATTATGTGCGAATATCATCAAAATTTGTTTACCAACAGGACAATCAGAAGAACTAGACATGAACATATTTTTACCTTTACAATTCTTTCTATAATTTATGTAGTTTAATTCGTCTGTTCAACAAGGTGGCTCGTAGGTGTAATACAATGTATGTAGATAGTATTTTCATATATGCATATATGACGCTGTATTCATTTGATCATCTTTGAAGGCGAACAAAGCTACTAAAAGGAACAAATAACAGGAACCCAATTTGAAGCATACATATAAACAACTGGACCATATTAAGGTATGTATCATCAGCAGGTAAAACAATTTTACGAATCATAAATAAAACCTCAAGAAGCAAATGTAAAATATGATTTAATAACACATGACAATTAAACAAATGTACATACCACATAGTGTATTGATGCACACAATAGCTGAACAAGTTGTGTGCCATTCTTAAGATAAATATATACTACATTGTACTATGTGGGAATTAAAATGAAATTATTAATAAATTGTTAAACTGTTTAAAAAAGAAACCAAGTACGTTAAGGTGTTACCTAACACTACAGGGAGATAACTCAGTAAATTTAGCTAAACGTTTTAAACAGGTTGTATTGCTGAGGAGATTCTCAATGATCTTAATTAGTGTTTGTCAAACTGCTACATGTCCGAAGAAATTTTTCCGAGAGGATGATTAGTTCAAAGTTCATGAATGCCATGTGTGAGGATAATAAATGTAAATGTAGAAAAGGTTACCATGGAGATGGATATTATTTCTGTGATTGTAAGTACAAAAACTTCTAAATTATCTAACTGAACAAAAGATAAAGGGCATATTTGATGTGAATAGGATATCTGACCTTACAATATTGCATCTAAAAGATTGATATTTGTTCTAAAATCGTCTATATACATTTATTTTAATAAATTCAAGAATGTGAACTGCCATCATGCTATGATTTGAAATCTGGAAAATGAGAGAAAACATTTTTATATTATAGTTTTAGGAACTGCAAATGAGCTTATATCAAGTGATGATTTTATTCTATATATACTATTGAGACAAAGATTTTAGAAATTGACTTTTGAGACAAAAAAGTTATTGTTCTTATATGTTTGTCAAAGGGTCAGAGTAAATATTTTGTCAAATATTATAAAAATTAAACGAGCTAAATTAATTTTAGTCAAGATGTTAGGTACCATCTTAAAGGTTTTTTTTTTTTAAAAAATTACGTGTTTAAAGATATCAAATGCGATTTAGTGGAAGCTGCTAATACCTTTGCATAGATAAATATGAAAGTTAACATATGTGATCAATCGTATGTATTATTTGTTAGATATAACTTGTCCTATTTAAATTTCAGTCATGAATTCTACAGACCAAGAGTGGGACTATTGGCAAATACCGGACGGTGAAGATACAATGAATGATGGACGACAGTATACTGGGGTATTTCTATGAATTCTTGTATACACAATCAGACATCTACACACATACCCACAAAGAATGAGAAACCAACAAAAACAATGATATGAACGCATTGTCAAATGTGCATATTATAAATGTATAAAAGATAAAGGTTTCCTATTGGTACACTAATGTAAGCACTCGAAATGGAAAGTTAATCTAATTCCTCGGGTTTATCATACGCCCAAAAATCTACTCATGATATGATATTTTGAATGTGACAAATGATTGCAAAAAAGAACAAATTATTGATGTAATAGTGCATGTAGTAGTACATGTAAATCTATAGTAAGGGAATTAACAATATGATGTAGATAATAATCATACAGGAAACCATGATCCACTGTCTAGTTTCATTTTAAATACCAAATTCTAAAATGACGTGCTTCTTTCTCTCTGTGAATAAACCCATGCTCTAATTTCAATAAAATTTGTTTGCACATGCGTATATTGACTACTGCAGAATTATGAATTTTATCAAATTGGCATGAATTCAATATATTTTATTAACATAAAAGACTTCAAAACTCTTAAATAATGCACATGTTGTTACTTATTCATTAATTGTGACTGTAATATGTTGCAATTCGTAATTGACATATTTGATTAGATACGACAACTGTTTACGCTGGCTATTAAAAACTACTCCCTCTGAAAATCACATTGTCAGTCGTGTACTTGCTTACAAACAAAAAGTGAGGTTCATTGAAGAGCCTACACACACGCTCTACACTTATACACATCGGACATAGAAATTATCTTAATTGTCCTAATCAGAATTGAAATACTTGATGCAAGCTATCCTTTTTTGTAGATTTAACATGGGTAGCCATTTTGTTTGTGTTATTTTAGCTCTCACTATCGGTCGGGCAAAATTAATCATTAATATAATGCCTACTTATGTTAAAACTACAATAAAGTATAGCTTGCATCCATAACTTCTTAATGGGGCTCGCGGGTATAAATCGATTTAAAAAAAAAAATAGTATTTCGCTATTTTTTCTATAAATGAACTTTATCACATATTTAATAGAAAAAAAAATTAAAAAAAATGGGGTCACCGTTCATTTAAGCTCACAATCTGCCTTCGAAAGAAGCATTCATTTTTGTAAAGGTTCTTTTTTTCTGTTAAACTAATAGGATAAATATAGGTTATATCCAAATAAAGAAAGAACTAAAATACAGAAATCGCTTAAATTTTACAACTGTTTAGTTTGCGTACAGCTTATTTGAAAATAATAATAAAAAGATATGGGTCACCGATGAGTTAAAGCAGATATTTCAATTTGAATGCCACAAAAATTGCATGTTTGCAGAAAAGGGAGATAATTATGAGCTTTTTCAATGATATCCATTCTAAAAGTCTTCTTGGGCCAAAACGAATCTATTTTTGTGGTTGATTTTTGTACAATATCATAAAATATATTAAAAAGTGTAAATTTGTAGTGAAAAAAGAAATGTTAAGAATTTTTTCTGATTTTTTTGTACCCTCGAGCCTCCTTAAACAACATTTATGATAATGATAATCATCGGTTTGCTATAGAGTTCTTACACCTATTGACTGTCCCTTTGGTATCTTTCGCCCCTCATTTACACCTTATGTAAGTCTGATGAATTTTGATTGGTTGGTAGCCAGTGTATTTTTTGCATATTCCACACTTTTTTCTCACTTTAAAAGAACTGCAGGTGAACTTGGCTCAAAGTGTTCTCTATGCCGTGGTCTTTGCCATCATGGATATTCTTTATTTACCCTCTTGAGCCGCTTCCCACCAAAACTAACAAGTATGACGTTACATAAACGCGTATAAGTATATGTATAATTCCCGCGGTATTATGATAGTCTCAACTTATCCTTAAAATTATGCATAAACATGTATATGGATTACAGCTTACTAGTACAAAAATATTTTCTTTCACCAGTACAGAGAGTTCAATCAAAATCTATTTGTTGTGATTAAACATGATAAAATATGAAGTTCATAATATAACAACACGGTTCAAATCTAGACAATTTTGAACAGATATATCATGTTATGAAGGAGTATTGAACATATATATCATGTAATGGAGGGGTATTTGCGAAAAATACCAGTCGAGGGACTCTGAAATTTCCCAAGCCGCTAGGAGACGGAAATTTGGTCCTAAGACTGGTATTTTTTCTCAAATACTCCTCCATTCCGTGATATATCTGTTTAATTACACCGAATATATTTTGATTGAAACTGTCTGTACAGAGAAAGGAAATGGTAGTACCGCGGGAATTATACATGAATTTATATACGCGTTAGTGCTGTCTTTTTGTAACGTCATGGTATCTATGTGCAAAATCATTTTTATTCCATCATTAAATCGTTCATTTGTACATACGTCTTTTTTCAACTTTATATACATGTACATGTATGAAATTTTTGATGTAAAATTTTTCGGTTTAATTCAATCAATAGTGCTTTACAATGTTGTCTTTTCATGTACATGATAAAGTTAGAAAGGTTCCGAATAATTTTTTGCGGGAAGACGATCGCGAGGGTAAAAAAGGAATATACAAAATGGCAAATACCATGGTATTTGAGGCAAATTCACCGGCAATGGTGAAAAACATGCAAATTCGTTTTAAATGAGGAAAAAATTTGGAATATGCGAAAAATACACTGGCTATCAAACAATCAAAATTTAGCATTTTTATACATGCTATATAAGGTGTAATTATTGCAAAAATACATGTGTTGGGACCAAATTATTCTCGCCTAGTGGCTCGGGAATTTCACGGTCTCTTGACTGGTATTTTTTGCAAATACCTCTCCATAACATGATATATCTGTTCAAAATTGTTCAGATTTGAACCGTGCTGTTTTTATAAGTAGCTTCATATTTTATCATGTTTATTGATAGTAATGTTTAATTCTCATTAACTTTATTTACAGTCTCTTTCTGGCGTTTTAGCTGCCACTAGTTGTCCTGAAATTTTGCCACTACCTATACAGCTGTTAGAATGGGTGAATTCTATTAATACTGCTAACTTGACGCATTCCAGCAACCGCAATACCACATTTGTTTTTGATTTTACTGATATGGACTTGACGGAGGCAAACCAAACGTTTCTGTCAGAAAATATAACTACTTATGTAGATATGAGTTACAAGTATTGTGAACCGATGTTGCGAAGTAAATACATTGTAAACGCTTACATAGGAATGTGTGTTCTTTTCTGTATGCTAATTTTTTTCGGAAATACCTTGGTTTTAGTCCTTCCTGCCATTTCGAAATCATTTAGGTCACCAATATTTACAACGCTTTTAAGTTTTTCTATCATATCGTTGATTCACGGTTTTGACCTGTTATTTTACAGCTTAGCGCAGTGTTCGATGGTGTTCATATTTGAATTCGATGCAGCATTCAAGTGTATGCTTATCAACTGTGGTAGGGGTTTTATTGTAAATGTTAGGAGCTTACATCTATGTCTTCTAGCGTCTCAACGTATTTATATGTCTCTATTTCCCCTCAAAGCACTTGTGTATCATACAAGGACAAATGTTTTCCGCTGTATTTTCTTTATTTACTTTTCATGTGTTTTAATTGAGTGCATTATGGGGTTTCAAGGTTTAAGGGATTGCGCTGTCGGTAGATCTAAACCTGAATGGTCAACTATTTTTAAAACAAATGCGGATTTCATCGTTCTCAACCTCATTGTTGTTGCTTTTTTATTATCAGGAATGTTATCCGGGATAGTTCAGAAGTATACATCGCCAAGAATTACTCAGTCTATCACTCAAAGATCACAATCTCGGATTGCTTCTATAGTTATAGTTTTATATCTCAGTTTTTATTGTCCGCTTAAAATTGTAGTTTTTGTTCTTCAGTTCGCATGCGTAGATCCGATGTATGTTGGGCCCATTTCGCTAACTGTTTCTCTGGCAAAATTTCTTCTTAATGCGTTAAATCCGTTAATTTTGTGTCTTAGGGTTCCAGAAGCAAAAAGGGCTTTGAAGGACAAATTTTGTAGATGCATTGGTAAACATACTTAAACTCACAATTATAATAGTCTGTGTGTCTGCAAGGGACTACATTTGTATTAAATAAAGGTGTCCATAAAAGACAAGTTTATTATGTTTGTCAATTGTATTTGTAGACAAGTGTGTATGCACAGTAAATATTTAAATTGCATTGATTATATGTTTGCATTTAGTGAAAAGACACTTAAAAATATGACATTTCAATGTCCCCTGAGAATTATCTGCCCTGTATTTTTTTCTGCATACTGAAAGTTGATGAAATAGTTGTGTCCGAAAGGCTTATTTAAAATATAATATGACAACACACGTTTGTAAAGATCAATAATGTGTTAAATAGTTCTTTGAGTCAAATGCAAATGTTTATTCTTTAAAAATCATTCTCAAGAAAATAATATCAAACTATAAATTTGTGTATTTCCTTAGGAAAGGTAATTCCTTGTCTACCCGAAATTGCACATCGTTTAGAACTAACTACTTCTGTCATAAAAGAGGGACGAACGATACCAGAGGGACAGTCAAATTCATAAATCGAAAATAAAATGACAACGCCATGGCTAAAAATCATAAAAACAAGCAGACAAACAAAAGTACACATGACAACATAGAAAACTAAAGAATAAGCAACACGAACACCATAAAAAAATAGGGGTAATCTCAGGTGCTCCGAAAGGTTAAGCAGATCCTGCTCCATCATTACCAATATGTTTATTGCCATAGTTAAATCATAGATGATAGATTTGATTCATTTGTTGTCCATTCTTTTGATGTGTTTTATTATTTGATTTTGCCATTTGATTATGGACTTTCCGTTTTTATTTCCCTTTTTTTGTGATTGTACTTTATTTTATTATTAAGAATTATTTAGACTCAGATCCTTATCTTACATTGTCTTAAGATTTTAAAATGATAACTAGATTATTTAATGTAATTTAAGCAAACATGGCAAATTCTGAGCAAGTCTATTCAGTTTCGAATAAAAAAATCATTGCTATCAAACTTCTTAAGTAAAACAAATAAAAATATAATAAAAATCGATATGGTATATATATATATATAATGAACTTAAAAGAAATAATTCATTTGTTCTTCATCATGTGACGAAAAAACTCGAATAAACAAACGAATGCATTTTTCATTATTTTATACAGTGCCAGAAACAATGAAAGATAAAAATAACTTCTATTTGTGTTTTCAATGATTTATTATCTTTACATTTTATTATTTTTTGTTCAAAGTTCAGTATTTTTGTGATTTTGCATTTTACCATATAATCAAACTATTGATGTGTGTGTGCTACATGTATTGAAATAGTTATAGATAATTTCTTTCAAAAATTCATGTATCTTAATACATTTTTTAGTTGTGTTAAAACGTTTTGTTTACTTTTTAGGCGTTTATATAATTCAATTATTGTATACATGTATCTTTACTTGTAACGAACCAGCGCCCTCTTACGAAAAATCGTTGCCTTGTATTTTTAAACATATAGAGGTTATCTTACAGATTGCAGATTAAATAGGAAAAAGCATTGTTAGTCCTAAAAAGTATCTAAAATAAGCAGGATTATTAGCACTGAACTCGGTTACACAATTTCAAAACCATTACAAAATACAAATAACAAAACACTGATGACCGCTCTTTTAATTTGTTTGTTTTTCTATCGTTATGTTGTCATCGTTCACGTTTTACAAAATTTCATTTCAATGACATCAAAAAATTAACACAAACCGTCGATAAGCTCTTTCAAAAAAGTTTTGAAATCCAACTTGATTTTCATATGTAAAAATCATTAGCTTTCAATCAATGGAGTTGGCATATCTGTAACTACTAGTAAGATTTGTTAATTTTTTTTTATCAGTGTCATTTTGCTTACTTTCTTCTGTATCCTTTTCTAAAACTACTTGCAGATTGCTTTCAAAATGAGTTTTATAGTTCGTATTGCCGTGTGTTCGTTTAATCCATTAGAGGGTTGAGATCTAAAAAATAAATGTGTAATTCCTCCATTGTCCAAGGTCAGAAACCTCTGGCCTTAGTTAGTTTTGTATTTTATTCTATTGAGATGTTTTCAAGTATAATGTGGAGTCCATTTCCGCTGAAATGTTATACCGTATACTTTTGGGTCAAACCGAAGAGTCCAGGAATAAGATTTTCATGGTGTTTTGCTGGTTAAATTAGGTCATATGAAATTGTCAACTATCTATTTTGTAAGAAAAAGTGATAGAAAAGCTTAAACCGAGTTACTTCTTTTGTGTGTTAGTTATGAGGCCCCTCATGGGGGGGTGGGGGGTCCTAGTAATCACATAATCAACATTTGTTTGTCAATATAATCACATAATCATTAAATATTTGCTTATCTTTAGTAATCAAATAATCATAAACTAAAAATACAGTCCTAGGTAATCAAATAATCATGAAATATTTGGCTTAATAATCAAATAATCATTAAAAAAACGGCCAAGTAATCACATAATCAAAAACCCCATGAGGGCCCTCAGTTATGAAATATGTGCAATAATGTAAATGTCAAAATTATGTAAATATCAGTTTATTCATATTGTAAAAGATGTGTTGTTTTTATGGTTATAAATAAAAAATCTTCCGTTAACAATACTCTTATTTATCCCTTATTCAGTGTATTATATTTGTTAATATAAAAATACAAGGCGTTGTTCTACATGTTCTGTATACAGCATTCATATAAAACATTTTAAGCAACAGTAAAACTGAGAAAATGTCTCTTGTAAAAGAAAAAAACAAAACGCCACCACAGCACCTTGATCATACATAGGAAAAAAACGGTATACATACAACTGTCCGTGTAACCATGTTGCTATAAACAAACCAGAACCAACCTTTAGGAGGAGGGTGTTTCTCGATATCCTTCTAATGGGTTTCATTGTATTCCATATGAATAGTAAAAATTCCAAAATGTTTTTTTTCTACCGAGTGAAGATGAAATTTTTAACAGCTACCAAGATGCCATTTGTATCGGTTTATGTTTCTCTGTTTAAATATATGCATATTGGTCTTCTTTAGCTTTCACTTTGACATCAGTACTGCAAACCCAGACTTTTAGATATCTCAACTATATGGACATATACACAGCATATGTGTGAATGTTGGCACCTGCAAGTTAAAATAAAAGAAAAAGAACATACAAAAGTGGGAAATCCAGGTTCAACAATAGTAAAAAACCGACACTATATATGTACAGTGTAACCTGAGTTATCCGACACCTGAGTATTCCAAAATCCTGCTTTATCCGACACATTTTCATGGTCCAAAAATATGACTATCCTTTCAGAAATAACCTGAGTGTTACCACATCCGCTGTATCCCATATTTTGTTCTGGTCCCACAGTCAGTCGGTGAGCACAGGTTACACTGTACATACACAAAATGACAAAACGCAGTAGTTAAAATAATCTTTGATGTATGGAAATTGGGTCTTTACAGGCACGCATTGTCCTGTAGTTTTAACTTTATGTTAGTAATTCCAGCAATGACTACGATCGTGCTGTGTATCTGGCATCCCAGAAATCAATTTAGATGAAAATAATGACAGGTTAATAAAAAAATCTTGGATGTTTGGCACATTTCTTGTTTGTTTCTTTTCCCTTTAAAATAAAGGAGAACAAATGAAAATTTGCAGTAATATTCCAAGAGGCACATAAAGGTAGTTGTAATGTTTCTCCATGTGTATGTTTATGAGCTAAGTGTAGAAGCCTCATCCCTCATATTGGTTATTCATCCATTGTGTTGAAGACCAACTGGTAGTCTTTCTATTTTCTGCTATTGATCGGGGTGTTTTCTTTTTGACAGTTTCCCTTTTTTCATTTTGTATTGTATCAAAAGTAATTCTACATAATTGCATAGGGAGTTAAATGGTAATGATTATGTCTTGCAATTTTGTAACAAGTCGATATGATACAGTTATCAAAGGTACCAGGCTTATAATTTGATACGCCAGACACGCGTTTCGTCTACCTAAGACTGATCAGTAACGCTAAGATAAAAAATATGTAAAAGCCGAACAAGTTTAAAGTTGAAGGGCATTGAAGACCCAAACTTACAAAATGTGTGCCAAATACGGCCAAGGTAATATATGCCTGGGAGAAGAACATCCTTAGTATTTCGAATAATTCATACTTTTGAAAAAGTAAATTTATAAAAATGAATATATAATTGATATTCATGCCAACACCGAAGTGCTGACTTCTGGGCTGATGATACCCTCGGGACGGAACGTTCACCAGCAGATGCATAGACCCAGTGGTGATATACTTGATTCGATTGTTTGTCACGGCTGCTTATCTGAGACTTACAGTTTTAAAGCTACATGTACCTACACAGACTATAGATTTTTACATCCGACATCGGTGAAACAATTTCAAAACCTTTACATATTATTCTTAATACTATCACACTTATAGTGACAACTATAGTTTCTGTATTTGTATGTTGTTTATTTGTTTTTGTTCCTTTGTTTTCCTACAAAATTTTCCGTTTACCTTTAAAAAATAAAAAAGTCGTCAGCAGTACTCAAAATTTTTTTTAAAACAATATTCAAAAAGTGTGTTGCTGTTAAGTTGTCTTACTTGTTATATGATCAAATTAAAAAACTACATAAATGTTATGTTATCAGATTCGTGATGTCTTTTCTATTTATTTGAGACCAAAATAAAACCAAGGCAAGTATAAAGTAAAAGTCAGAGTCAGCCTTTTCCCGCAGTATTTCAAAAAATCGAATGTCTCGAAAAGAAGGTCCATGACTTGTTTATGTTGGTCCTTATATAATGCCCTTTCGAACTTAAAATATCAGTTTTAAATTCTTGTTTTTTTTTTTATTTCACCCACGTACATCCGTACGAAGGGGTTAAACTTGTACTCTTGAATTTAAAGAATTTGATGTCCTTCTGATAGATACATCATATTCTACATGAATAGTCAGAATCCAAAAGGACGTAGATATTTGATAAGTTAACGTTATTTCAATTAAGAGAAGCGTAACTGTTACATGTATTATTGAAACTTATGCTAGTACATAAACTCATTATTCCAAAATGGTATATCTACCAAGTGAAGATAACATTTATAAGAATTTTCAAGAAGTCAATTGATATGCATGTCACGTATCCCTGGTAAATATTCTTTTGTCTGTGAATCAATCGTAAAGTAACCAACTAAATTAATGAAAATTAAAAAAAAAATGACAATAATAAAAAAGTTGAAACCATCTTCGATGTTTAGAATTCGAGATTTAGACGGGTACTCATTGTTCTGTTATGATGTATGTCACTCTAGTAATGGAAACGGTCTTGGTTAAATTATGGCATCATTAATTTCAATATCAGTAGAGTAATTAACAAATGGATCTACTATTTTACCTTAAATGAATTAATGCATATCTCAATCCTGTTTTTCATGTAGAAGTATACGCTTATTTTACTGGCCATGTTGACAATAGCAAGTCTATGTCATCATAGCCAGTAAACAAGTGTATATTAATTAGAGAAGTAACATAATTGCCAAATTCACACTCTTTTTGTAAAGTACGAGAAGTCTAATAACATAATAACAATTTCCTGCTGATATGGTGTAATTCCATTACATAATAAATGAAAGTTACACGAGTTATGCACATTCCTTTTACCAGTAATTGTGGTTTGTAACAGAACGAAGAAGTATTAAAACTTAAAAAATGTCCAAACGGGGATTTTTAAGTATTGTTATACAGTAGTTCGTAAAAGACAATGCATGCTGTCATCAATAAACATTAACTCATTATAAATACCAGGATTACACATGTGTACGCTATACGCGCGTGTTGTCTTTAGTATTCTCGGAAGGGACGCTCAAAGTTGTAAATATTATCAACTCATTTTTGTTTTTAAATCAAAACAAATTAGTTGACAATCTTACTAATTGGAAAAATAGGTTGTCGCAATTAAAATTAACAGGGCATTTTGATTTTTTGAAGATTAAATATAATATTTATGAGAACAAGCATGACAAATGTAAAAATGTTTTAAGATGATTATTTTTTCTTTAATTTCCGTTTGATTATCGTAGTGACCGGGTTTATGACAAACATATAATTATTTTAAATTGCTGACGGACTCATGAAATCCTTCGACTAGAATTATAAAAAGATTAACATATGCTTCTTAATTATCCTGATGCTAACGGAAGCAAAATTAAACACATATTAATTTCAAACCTGATTTTTAAATATTATTTATAGATGTTACAATAAAAGACTTATGTTTCATTAACCTGGGACTAAAATTTTGTACGCACGTTTGGTCGACATAAGTTTCGACAGTGATACTCAAAGTAAAATCATTAACCCATTTTCATTTAAAAAAAATAAAAAAATTAGTTTATAATCTTACTGATTAAAAACACAAGTTATAAGCAATTTAATCATATCAGGCGATTTGATTGTTTCAAAGGTTAACAATAATATTCATAAAAAGAGTGATTAATTATTTTGGATTATATTTTTTTTCGTTTTATTTCAGTTTCATTTTCGTAGTAAACGAGTTAATTAAATATTATATTAACTTATGTTGCTGACAAAACTATCGAATGCTTCTTTTTTAATTTGCGAAAGATAACAAAACATGTTTAACTTCGTATTTTGTGTGAAAGCACTAATTAATCGAAACTTGATTTTCAAACAAAAAATTGTCTTTTTTATATGGTTATACTCAGAATAAAATGGAAAGTTTGGTAACATGAATATATTTACACATGAGAAAAAGGGTTAAATTATTGTATTAATCATACATTATTGGTCCTGTCAAATTTTCACTTAAAAAAGAGGTTGATAAGGGGTTTGTATATACAGGTTATTTTCATATTAACATGGTTAATACTAAAAATAAACAGAAAAATTAAAAGTTTCTGTTTTAAATACAAACATGTAAACAGATTAGCATTGAACGAAGAAGGGACTATTTCTATTTGAATTAATTTGTATTGTAAAAGTTACTTTTGATTTTCACCTAAATATGATATGATCATGAGTGACAGTACTGTATATCCATACATACTTTGCGAAGAGAAAATAATTTCTTGAAAAAGGGGGTATTGGCAATTTGCTTTTTTCACTTTCATACATATTTTCATTTAGTAAAAAAAAAAGTTGATGTCAAGGCCTTTTATAGCCGACTATACCGTTTTGGTATTCCTGATTGTTGAAGGTCGTTCGACTACGTTTGATTGCGTCCATACACTTCATTTGAACTGGAGTGGATGGTTGTCTTATTGTGTCATACCACATCTCATTATTTTTATAACAATGTATATAGGTAAAAGCATAGATATACAGATTGAGAGCTGTACTAGGTAAATTCTAGCGTAGAAATGTCGAGTCTACCGGTGAAGATTTACAGTTTATATAATACATATGCTATACTTGTCTTACAAAAAGCAACTATTTATCTGCATGTGACAAAGAGGGTTCCGTAAAAAACTTAATTCTAGTGGTGAGGACAATAGTAGAATACCACGGTTCGAAATTCATAAATCGATTGAGAAAAAAACAAATCCGGGTTACCTCAAATATAAAAGGAGAACAACGACATAACAGAAACACAACACACATTGAAACGAACTATAATATAACAATAGACATTTGAGTCTATTATACTGAAAATAAAAAGTCTAACGCTGAAGATTCAACGTCTAATGCTAAAGATTGAAAGTTCACATTTAGTATTAAAGATGTAAGTCTAGCACTGGAAATGTAAGGTCTAGCTATAGCATTAAAGATTAAAAATTCAAGGGAGATTTGAAGTCTTGCGGTGAAGACTTGAATTTAACTTATACTCGACCCTTTAAAGGAAGATATATAAAACAAATGGAAATATTCACTGTCATAAAAAACAAAGTATGTGACAAAAACATAAACAAATATAATATCTACATAATGTTTACGTATAGTGATTCAAGTATAACATGTTATGAATTCATGTCACTACATCGTGATCGTTTCTTACGTAATAAATACATACAAATTTATTCAAATCTTTATTACATCCTTTAGAACGTAATAACAATTTCTAAATATGCTTAAAGTTTGTAATAACATACAAACAAACGATTTTTTCAATTTTCTAATGACGGATATATTTATATGTGTTGTAACGACTTATTCATAATTGTGATGTCTATTTATCAAATTTGTATGAAAAAATACCGAATTCTTAAAGTCCGTTATAATATATTTAAATCCGGGATGAAGAATTTATTAAAGTAGTGAAGAAAATATGTTATGTCATATTATCAGATTTGAATCAGTAGTGACAAATACAATCTGTTAAAATTAAACAAAAAATCCATGATACAGATGATGACAAAATGGAGACATCCAGTTTCATAATTTCAAATTCTAATTGATTTTAGTTCGTAGTTTTAAGGAGTCAATGATTTTGTATTTAATTCCGTAGTTTTTGTATTATTTGAAATGTACAAAATGTATATCAAAGTCCAAAATCTGAATAAAATTGAAACTTTAACCGTGCGACGTTTGATTTCCTCGTCGATCATGTAAAAGATAAAAGAAAATAAAATCAACATCTGAGATGCCTGGGTGCACTGTTTATACGAAAAAAAGAAGAATTGAAACGTCCACTCCCGTCAAACGTGGCGTTTGGTCAAAATTGAGATTCTTGGACTTTGTCTCAGACAAATATGTTTAAATTATTGATTAAAAATCATCCTGCCCTTTTTCGATATTTAATTTACGTTAAAGACGGAAATTCAATTGATATGCATCATTTTGTTATACATTGATTCGACGAAATCATTTTGTGCAGTATTACAACAGCATAATTTTGTAATGGATGAAGTGAGTGGGTGTGGATGGATGTAACCATATGCAAGTCATTTCTAATTTTAAATGTTAAGGTAAAAACAAATAAACACAAATTGTAGGATACCGCTGTTCAAAAGAAAAAAAACACGATTTAATGAGAGCAGATCCGGATCAGATATCAGAACCGAAAGAAACACATCAACTATAATCAGTAGACAACAGAATAACAAAAACACTGGACTGGAACAAAAACTACCGTCGATAATCAGAAAGTCAAATCACAAAAAACGGTACTCCGAGGAAAATTCAAAGCGAAAAGTCCATAATCAATTAGCAATTACAAAATCTCAAACACACCAAACGAGTGGACATCAACTGACATATTTCTAACTTGGTACAGGCATTTCGAAACTAGAAAATGGTGGTTTAAACCTGGTGCTATAGCTTCCTAAACCTCTCATTTGTTAACAAAACAAACACACGTTATCTATAAAAACTTCATTTATTTATACAAACAACAATATTTTAAAACAACTGTTGTGGTAATCAATTATAGGCACCCGTATTATATTCAATAATGAGAAAGTATTTTACCATATAATAGGCTATAAAAGGCATTGACGTGAAAGATATTAAACTATTTAATTACCAAAACTAACGACATAATTTATAACAAAAAAAAGTCTACGAATGAAATAGTAAATGATTCTCACAAACATATATGCATTCTTTTCACCCAAATGACAGATATGTTACAACTGACCCTTTATTGAATTTTTAATCTATAAAACACACCTCCCGTTTAAAAGCATGCCCACTTGAACAAAATGTAACATGTTGTTTTACAAATGTTTATAATTTCAATTCATCAGTTTACATAAATAGTTTTTGATTGACAGAGTAAAACGTCAACAAGTGGACAACGAGATCTGGGTTTAATTGTCGATAATCATTGGTTAGCTTAAATAAAAAAAAATACTATGGAAATGCTTATTGTAACCAATAATAATAAGATATCAGGAAGATAGTATATTTGTATAAAACAAAGAAATACACGCTTATAATATTTCATTGTATAAAAGTTCTAGCAGTGCATTGTTTTCATAATAGGGACAGTCGCAACATTGAATCAGTAAATTATTCATATATCATATTATTTTTAATAGTTTAAAAGGTATAATTTATATGCGGGTCTAGATTTGATATTCTAAAAAAAATAAGTTATAACATAATTAAACATTTGCAGGTCAATTTACACTAAATTAGAAGTTCACTGACTGGCAAATAGTTCATACCGCTTTGATATATTAAACTAAAAAAAAATTAAACAGTTGCATTAAAGTGTTTTTTTTTTAAAAATGAACCTTAAACAAAAAGTAATGGTTCTGAAAGATAGCATGGCCAAATACTTCTTTTGAATGAACATATCTTATTAACAAATTGATCTGTTGTTTATACATGCATTTCCGTTTGATTGATATAATAAAAATTCTAAAGGAACATATTTCGTTTCAATGTTTTAATCAATATATTACCCTCATGTAAGTGCAAAAAAGTCATAGAAATACAATGCGAATAATTAAGGAAGCTGGCTTTTCATGTTTTAGATTTTTTGTCAGATTTTCGGAATCCTTTGGTTTTATCCATTTATATGCCTTGAAAAACTTTGCCCGGTGACCCCCATTTTTCTTTCTGTAAATCTTTAACATGTATAATGATAAGCCATCTGTAAAAGTCTTATAAAATTTTAATTACTTTTTATCAGTTTTTGAGAACTTGAACTTGTCAATGATAACGCTATGAAAAGTCAAGAGAGAATATTTTCCTGCCAAAATTTCAATGGCTTATATCTCGAAAACAAGCACGGTGACCTATATATTGTTTTGTTCTTTGGATTCGTTTATTAATTCCCTAAATATACACACGAGTGTTTTGAAAAGTTAATTACTTTGAAACTGAGAAGCGAACTCACTTAAGGCAGAAACTTTCGAAAATATTTACATAAAGACAACAGATGTATACCGTTGTTCAAAAGTCATTAATCGATAGAGATGAAAACAAATCCGGGTTACAAACTAACACTGCGGGAAACACATCAACTGTAGGATGAAAACAAAGGAACAATATGAACACTGAAGTGCAACACAATAGAAACGAAATATTTGATAACCACTGCCCTATTCTTGACTTGGTGCAGGACTGTTTAAACAGGAAATGAATTACATTATTATAAGTTTTTTATGTGATAAAAAAATCAGATATATATCAGCATGCCATGCTTAATGTTCAGATCGCTGAACATGTGAACCTGATTGTGTTGCTATGCTAGGTAAACCTCCCGCTTTTATGAAAATGTTAGATATAACACTAACATGACAAAATTACATGACAGGACTACAAACAAATGAATGGAAAAACTTTCAGAATAGAGAACTACTCTAATTAACAATACAATAGAACATTACGACATGCTAATAGTTATTAAAGGTACATGGCTTATAATTTTATACGCCAGTCGCGTGTTTCGTCTACAGAAGACTCATCACTGACACCTAGGTCAAAATAGTAACACACATGAAAAGCACTGATGACCTAAATTCCAAAAATCTATGCCAAATATGGCTAAATAAAGGCAACAGTAGTATACCGCTGTTCAAACTCATAAATCCATGGACAAAAAACAAAATCGGGGTAACAAACTAAAACTGACGGAGACGCATAAATATAAGAGGAGAACAACGACACAACACTACAATGTAACTAACACACACAGAAACGGACCAAGCATCAGACAAAATCCCACGAGAATAACAAATATAACATAAAAACCAAATACATGAATTTGGGATAGACAAGTACCGTGACACGTCTTATCGCAATGTCAATTTACACTCAAAAATAAGAGAAAACAAACGACGCAACGTTAAATTGTAACACACACAGAAACGAACTTGTATCTATGATGAATTTATTGATATAAAAAAAAACAAAAAACAAACAATAAATAATCAAATTAGATCTGTTCATAATGTTCCTATATTTGAACAGATTATCAAAAATATTTATTTTAAAGGATAGTAAAAGTTGAATTCACCTAGTTTTTTTTTCTATAAGTACATCTATACAAGTGACAACTAAACGACAGATCCATCAATCGAGTAACAAGTGAACATGATGAAAGTGATGCACGACTGAAAACACATATAATATTCATTATTACTTTAAATATTAGCACACAAATATTAAATCTGCTGATATTGAGAGTAAATATGAATATAATAGTTGTTTCTGCCTTGAATCACCTTCAATTGTGATACTATTGGTGGATCTGTCGTAGACTTGTCACTTGTTAAGGCGTATTTATCAAATATATACACGTCTTAACACGTGACAACGTTATGACTGACATTATCTATCGGATAACACATGGTTATGTTGTCCTGGTGGTCGAGTGGTCTAGAGCGCTGGACGTTGTTGCCACCATGCCACCATGCCACAACAGGAAGGGTCGAATCCCGGTAAGGGACGGATACACATTAGCTAACGCAAAATTATCGTCTATTAGTTTATTTACTTTATCTTTGCATTGATATAAAATGACTATACGAAATTGAACATCATTGAGGAACCACAATTCCGAAAGGTTAAATCACCTTCAGAAAAAGAATAAAGAATTATATACACCAGACAGGCAAGTCGTCTACAAAAAAAATATCCAGTTGAAGAGCATTAAGAACCCAAATTCCTGAATCAATCTGTAAGTTTTTCAAAAGGCTTCGAATGATAATACATAAGGTATATTAAAAATGATAGAAACCATATTTAAAAAAAAACATTTTTAGATGTCACCATTTTCAATTTATCGATTACAAATAATTGACATAATTGATATTTAGTTTTATCTTTTGAAAGCTGAAACTGTTATATAGACAAGTCGCATTAAGTGGATTTTTTCAAAAGTTGACTGCCGTTCCATATGTTCGGTAATTTTACATTTAGAATAAACTAATTATCATTTTAATAGCTTGCCCGGATCCATCTGATGATTTGTTTTCCATCTTAAGCTACCCAACTGAAAACGTTTTTTTGTCAGTCGATCAAAGTGAGAAAAAATTGATGGCACAACTTGACGTCATTGACATGGCATAGGAAAGTAATGATAAACAGTATTATAATGCTTTAAACTTGAGTCTAGATAAGAGAAGTGGAACGCTCCGTAGTTTTCAGCTGACCATAGGTGCTCTATAAACAGCATTTAAAAATTCAGTGTTAATGTTATTTGTTTGAAATCACTGTTTTTGTTTTCATAAATTATAAGGGTTATTGAGAGACTTGTTAAAACTTTTAAATATTTTACAACTATACATTAATAAAATTTTAAGCAATATTTTTGCAACAACTATATATTAATAAAATTAAAAAAAAAAAGCAATCTTTGATAATAACTATATATAAATAACATTTTAAGGAAGTGTCTTTCTCTAATAACTTTTTAATAAATATGAATTAACTAAATTTTCTTTTGTTTAAAAAAGTATTATATTCAATGCAGTGAACGTACACTTTTCCGTGACAACACCTAATCAATGTAATTTAAAACGGAAAATGAATGTCATTACCTCAATGCACGTCATTTTGAATTCACCAAGAACAATGAAGAAAATTATTGTGTAATGTGTTATTTCCTGTATCTTTACCAATTTTGAGGTTGCATGATACAAATTCTGTTTTGGGTATCGGTATTAATGTACTCAGGGGTATACCGCCATCTTGAATTGTACAATCACAGTAAATAATCGGTCTAGTTATTTGCCCATATCTACAAATTCGGAGACAGATTTGCAATTTATTGGTTACACTGTTTATTCATATAAAGAAAACTTATTTAGTGCATATTGAAAATATTTTGAAAAATACCAAATGTTTTTGTTTTAAGAATCAAGTTAAAAGAAAGCCATTTAAGGGGAGATAACTCTTTAGGTACACAATTAATACTGGACAAATAGGGAAATTTCCATTTTTTACTTGTGGCTAGTAAACAAGTTCAATGAAGTTTGGCGACCCATTTTTGTCTCTTTGTTTTCTTAAAATATAGTATTAAACCTCTCTTCTCAAATTTTTTTCCAAATTTTGTCTCATAGATTTCTTTTTATGCAATGTTTTTTTTTCTTGAACAATATAAGCAAATTTTTGGCAATTTTAAACGACTTGTACCTTGAAAAACAGCGCGGTGATCCAAACGTTTTACTATTTTTTTTTAAAAAGCATAGTTTTGGCAAAGTAAAAGAAAATACAGTCGTTTTTTTTTATACCACTGAACTATCGTTAAGTGGAAAAGCAAATGGATGAAATTTTTGTCATTAATATATTGTCATTCAATTGTTGTTTTAATCTACAAATTCTTGGTAGAGAACGTCAACAAATTATCTCTCTGGTTGATGTGTCAGTGCTTTTAAACGATATAAAAAAAAAAAAAAAAAAAAAAAAAATCGTAAGTTTTAATTTCATCTTTTTAAATATACCACGATTGAAGCATTTTATGATTTGTCATCCATATATTGAATAAAAATGTCAAAAACCGGTTTTTCTACGAAAATTAAACGGATATTAAACAAAAGTAATAATCATTTTTTTAATCAGAATTATGAGTAAACTTTATGTTTAAGAAATAAAATCGCCAGGTTGATTAAATTTGCGTTAAATGATGTCTTTAATTAGCAAGAATAAAACTAATTTGTTTTGTTTAATATCGTAGAAAACGGGTTGCTGATAATTAAATTGCTTTATATAAATTTTTTTATTGAATTTGATTTATCCTTATGATATCGGTTATAACTTGTCTTGTTAAATTCTGAATTAGGTTAAAAATGAGCTTGAGAAGATTAATTAATTACTTTACTATAACAAATTGATGAAAAACAATGAAATGAAACAAAAGGGTGGAAAACCGGTTGGCGATTACAATTTACGCAACTCCTGAACAGTCTCAATGTACTAAATACTTTTCTAGTTTGAAATATGGTATCAAACTCCTGCATAGTAATTTAGATTGGACGGAGGACCGCAATACGGAATTTAAATGTTAGAGAACATGTTTTAAAAATATAGATGCAGTTGAAACGATTATCCACACATACCCCAGATTTATGAAAACAACAAAGCTTACACATATTGTTGGGCTGTCTACTGTTATAGATTTATATTCACTCTCTAAAACTATATAATAAAAATTCTAGAAAACATTACGCTATGAAAGCGTTTCCTCGCCTTGGTGACTTCAACACATTTATCATTTTTGAAAATATCATTTTGAACCGTTTTTTAGAAGTAAATAGTCGGTTTCTTATAATGTCATTCTACAAATGGAACACGGAAATAAACAAAAAAATATAACCATTTTTAAATCACAATTTTGAATAAATCTTATTGCATACCGTTTAAGAAATACGATCTTCTGATTGATTTAAATTGAGATAAATGATGTTTTCAATTAGTAAGTATAACACTTATTTGTTGTGGTTAATATCGTAGATAACGGGTTAACGTATAATGTCAATTATGACGTCTTTGTCTTGTAAATTTCGAATAAGGTTAAAAAAGTTGTCGAGAAGATTATTTACTGCAGTTTTCTTGATAAATTGATATCAAATTCTAGCAGCATAATGAAGATTGGATAGAGGATTATTTTTAAAATTAGATTATTAAAAGCTAGGGAACAAATGAATGCATTTCAAATAGATGAAATTTAAAGAATTATCTAAACCATCATCTCAATTTTTAAATTTAAAGCGTCCCTTACGTTCCACGAATAATTTCTAACGAAGAAAATGGGCGAATGAACCTGGTTTTAAAGCTAGCTAAACCTCTCACTTGCATGACAGTTGCCTCAAATTCCGTTATATTGACAACGATGCGTGAACAAAACAAACAGATTAACATAAACTCTGACGTAGAGCCGCGCGTTTGCCGTCACATAGGTAGATATACAATAATTTTGTCGTTCAAAGCATGAACAGAATACAATCAAGTTCTTTAAGGCATATTCTCTTCCGAATCTAAATTAGATAATGTCCTTGTCCGTCTTGCTGCTAGTCTTTATGCCTACAATGAATTTCGTCTGAAAAAAAAGAGCCACGTTATTTTTATCAAAGAACACAAAAGGGCGTATAGACAAAGCGTAATCAAAAATGAAAGACAAGAATACAAAAATTATCATGAAACAATAACACAACGGCGGGATATCTAAGTACAGAACCACGTCATATGTATCAAAGAAACAAAAAAAAATCATACAAACAAGGCACATTAGTATAAATGAAACAAATGAAGAAATGCATAATTAGAGAGTCCCGTTAAATGGATATAAAAAAACCAGACTAAACAGTAAAATTAATATTGATAAAGACAAATAAAGAAACCAACATTTAACATGTATTAAGATGATATAATGATGTTAGTACGCATAATATATATTTCAAGGCCATCATGTATCATTCTGATAATTTCAAAATTAAAATCGTCTCTTTTGTCATAGATTCTGGTACTGAGATGACTGTGTATGTCAAATAAGATGGTTTAAGTCTAACAATAAAGCTCAGAAAGTCGTGTTTGTTGTTTCTCTAATTTCTAGTTCTTGGGTATCTATTAATAGAACCCAATCAAAAAAATTAGGATTACTAATGGGAAACATCATCAGTATATCTGAAAGTGAAATTTAATAACCTTGCGTCTTTGATCTTCTTGTTTTTGACAAGTGTCTTAAGGAAAACCGATTCATATGAAAAAATAAGAGGTAGTCGGCAGTGCAACAACACACAAACGACAATGCAACAAACATACAAACTTTTCGATAAACACAGCTTTAATATAGTGGTTCAAAAAGTCAAAAGTATGAATCGAAAAGTTTAAAAAAAAAGCCTAATGATTTCTTTTTATAATTGAAAGGATATGATTGCAAAAAGTGAACAAACAACATAACGGCAAACAAGCAAGCAAATTATAGAGGACATCATAAGTGTAATAGTATAGAAAATATTTGGCAACAGTTTTGAAATGGTTCGCCGATTTCGGTGCTAATACTCTTTTGGTTATCATTTACCTTAATGTAGATATTTTTCTTTATACCTCATAAAACTCTATAAACTGAACATTTACTTGGACTAGACAATAATAAACATAACTATTCTGAAGCAATCATCTTTTTCAGACCAATTAGAAAAGTTGGTTTCTTTCTTTCTTTTTTTTTATTATTGTAGGGCATCGTAAACATTTTTGCTCTAATACCGATACACGGGCTATTGAAGAATTGGTTGATTTTGGTTTTTGATATAACAATACTTGTTGAGTTGATCTTTGAAGGATTTTCCCAATTGTTTATGTCTTATTTTTGTGGTGGGGGGATGGGGTGAGTGGTGATAATTATCTGTAATTGTTACGGTTCTTACATTTGTATTAATTCTTTTTTTTCTCTCGCATTTTTGGACCTAGACGTTTCTGAGGAAGGTTTAGCATAAACTAGCTAAGGATGTATTCTTCTGACATTTCAGTCTCATTGAAATCACGTTCTGGAATTATTTCCAAAACATGTGATACAAGTGGAAAATAGCAATGAATTTTATTATTATCATAATCAAACTTAACTCTCTGAAAGAATTTTGTGTATTTCCGATAAATAGTTTTTGAGTAATGAAAATTTCAAATTTTATTACTAATCAAGTCAGTCTTTTTAATGAAATTTTTAGAAAAATGGGTGAGAGGTACATGTACAAAAATGATTTTATCAGAAACATTAACATCCAATATAACTTTTTTTTCATATTTCTTTGATATGTATTTTTTTTTTAATCATTTATAACAAGTAAGTTGAAGTAATATGCATTTTTTTTTTAACACAGAAAAATCAAAACTTTACAAAATTGAAAAAATTGTAAATTTGACATGAAAAAGCATCAAAATATGATAAAACTTTTTTTATATTAACACCTACCTATAGTTTTTTTCAGAGTGGTCCACTTCATCTTTATTTAGAGTATGAAAAAAAGTTTAATTGTGGATCTGTGATTTTTTTTTTTCACAATAATATCCCAATAATGGGTAAAAATTGAAGAAAAATGAAAAAAAAACATCAAAATTGGGTACTTTCAGAGGGCCGTATCAAAAAAAAAAAGAAGCGCACAACCAAATGATTTTTTCTTCACCAATTATTGTTTCAGTCATATAAATCCAAAAATGAGGTTCAGAAAAAAGTTTAATTCTAAAATTTTTTGGCTCCTCATTCTTTTAAGATGCAAAAGTTTCTAATGTTTCGTTCTTATTTTTCTCGACACTATTAGCTTCACCATGACTTTATTACTATATTATGTTGAATCATGCGTTATATCTCAGTAGTTGTAGTTTCTAGAGACAGATGTTAGTCAATTCAATCAACATCAATCAGTCATCGAGTAATGTTTCTTACGAAACCAAATTTATAATAGCAAAAGACGGAGTTGAAAAGGGATTTCCCCGTCCTATCGTGTTAATATTCAGAAAAGAAGTTAGAAAACAACAAGGACACCAATGAAACGGTTCTAATCAAATTACAAGAACAAAAGTCTAAACAAACTGGAGTTTCTTTAACATTTCATATTACAATGTATTACACAATGTATATTCTTGACGTTACAATTTGTTTATATTATTGTCTGTAGTCTTTGTTTACTATTCAAGAAGGTTGCCTATTTCTAAAAAGTGTTGATCATGGTTTTGAATTCATGATTATAGACTAGTCATATCTTGTATATGTCTTCGGAAGTTATACAGATATCAATGGTTGTGTGTGTAGCAAGCATATGCAATTATTTTTTTGCACTGAAAACAAACTTCAGGATTGTGTTTTCATTATTTTTTTATTTCTATTTTATTTTTAACCATTAGTCGTCTTTGTATTTTGGAGACGATACAAATGTTAATTGTTCTTATAAAGGAATATTGTCATTTAAATCCATTTAATAATCATCCAATCAATTTATTAAATATGTAAGCTACCATCACACAACTCCGTTTGCAAAACACATATTTACATGATATGCACGCTGTACATTTACAATGTCAATTCAAAAAGTGAAGACAAAAGATTTTTTTTTTAGAAATCTACAACGATTTCTTATTTCAAGTTAACTATTGTGTAGGTTTATTTGAAACAAGTATATATAAAGGTCGATTTTACTTCTCAACCAATAATATTAAAATATTAAGAAGATAACTCAATAAAAAAACGAATAAAAAGTCATCAATTAGTTTTCATTTGTTTCAGACAGAGTATAAAAGAATGACCAAATTGTCCTATCCATAATAAGGAGCTTTGCGAACAAGGAGAGGAATCACAAATTATTGTAAGTTGTTTATATATAATTTAACACTTTTATCTTTTTTATTTTGATAGATCTGGAGAAATGTAACATAAGCTTCGACTATTAAACTACTTACTCGGAAATGTTTTGTTCGCTTAGAAATTATCTAAAAATAGGTGATCATTTTGAAATTTGCCGATGAGAGGTCCGTGCCATCATAAATCATTTTTTTCAGACAGATCCAGTTGTTGATCAAGATTAGATTTTAAAGACATATACAACGGTGCTCGAAATTATATCATGCTGGTAATATAAAGCATTCGATATATTGTATCACTAAAATAAATAATCTTTAGCCAGTATATGAGATTACACAAAAAAGATTACAATTTTACAGCATTTTTGATAATTAAAATATCGTCCGTCATACTGGAGACACACATATCGAATAACAGCATAACACAAATATTGTAGGTCAATTGACACTTAATATATTTTTTTTACCAATGATAGTCAAATTTAACATAGTGCTAGGGTATGTATAAGTTATAACTATATCTAAACTAACAAAATGTAGAAACTCGGGAAAAGATGCATTGTTTGAAATTAATTGAATTCTTAAAAGAAATTCGCAGAGAAAGCACAGCGAAATATCATTTTATAAATGCCAATATTTTTCTTTTTGATATTATTTTTATTCATAAGTTCCCGTTTGGTTTATAAAAGATTTGTATACAGAAAAAAACTGTTTATAACTTTCGTTTTTTCAACATGCTCATGATAATAACAACCGAAATTTTTCCATTGAAAACGGGATGCTATAGATTTATTTTCGATTATATGTGTTTTTTTTTATCTGAAGCATCAATTGAATATATGTTCACTAAACACAACTGGTGCCTTTAACATATATTTAAATCATAGAAAATTTATTAAACGTATTTTATCTAAAACATGAAGAGCTATAGATTGAAAAGAAACTTAGATGGCTTAAATGCATACACAATAATGTTTTCCCTGTATTTGACGAAGGAACGCCGGCACTCTAAACTGATGCGGTCACTGTGTTCAAATATTGCTGTCATTTGAATTGTACAATCTATCCGGACATAAAAATATCACTGATTTATTATGTTAATATATATATGTACGTAATTATGTGCAAATATCATCAAAATTTGTTTAGCAACAGGACAATCAGAAGAACTAGACATGAACATATTTTTACCTTTACAATTCTTTCTATAATTTATGTAGTTTAATTCGTCTGTTCAACAAGGTGGCTCGTAGGTGTAATACAATGTATGTAGATAGTATTTTCATATATGCATATATGAAGCTGTATTCATTTGATCATCTTTGAAGGCGAACAAAGCTACTAAAAGGAACAAATAACAGGAACCCAATTTGAAGCATACATATAAACAACTGGACCATATTAAGGTTTGTATCATCAGCAGGTAAAACAATTTTACGAATCATAAATAAAACCTCAAGAAGCAAATGTAAAATATGATTTAATAACACATGACAATTAAACAAATGTACATACCACATAGTGTATTGATGCACACAATAGCTGAACAAGTTGTGTGCCATTCTTAAGATAAATATATACTACATTGTACTACGTGGGAATTAAAATGAAATTATTAATAAATTGTTAAACTGTTTAAAAAAGAAACCAAGTACGTTAAGGTGTTACCTAACACTACAGGGAGATAACTCTGTAAAATTAGCTAAACGTTTTAAACAGGTTGTATTGCTGAGGAGATTCTCAATGATCTTAATAAGTGTTTGTCAAACTGCTACATGTCCGAAGAAATTTTTCCGAGAGGATGATTAGTTCAAAGTTCATGAATGCCATGTGTGAGGATTATAAATGTAAATGTAGAAAAGGTTACCATGGAGATGGATATTATTTCTGTGATTGTAAGTACAAAAACTTCTAAATTATCTAACTGAACAAAAGATAAAGGGCATATTTGATGTGAATAGGATATCTGACCTTACAATATTGCATCTAAAAGATTGATATTTGTTCTAAAATCGTCTATATACATTTATTTTAATAAATTCAAGAATGTGAACTGCCATCATGCTATGATTTGAAATCTGGAAAATGAGAGAAGACATTTTTATATTATAGTTTTAGGAACTGCAAATGAGCTTATATCAAGTGATGATTTTATTCTATATATGCTATTGAGACAAAGATTTTAGAAATTGACTTTTGAGACAAAAAAGTTATTGTTCTTATATGTTTGTCAAAGGGTCAGAGTAAATATTTTGTCAAATATTATAAAAATTAAACGAGCCAAATTAATTTTAGTCAAGATGTTAGGTACCATCTTAAAGGTTTTTTTTTTTTAAAATTACGTGTTTAAAGATATCAAATGCGATTTAGTGGAAGCTGCTTATACCTTTGCATAGATAAATATGAAAGTTAACATATGTGATCAATCGTATGTATTATTTGTTAGATATAACTTGTCCTATTTAAATTTCAGTCATGAATTCTACAGATCAAGAGTGGGACTATTGGCAAATACCGGACGGTGAAGATATAATGAATGATGGACGACAGTATACTGGGGTATTTCTATGAATTCTTGTATTACACACAATCAGACATCTACACACATACCCACATAATGAGAAACCAACAAAAACAATGATATGAACGCATTGTCAAATGTGCATATTATAAATGTATAAAAGATAAAGGTTTCCTATTGGAACACTAATGTAAGCACTCGAAATGGAAAGTTAATCTAATTCCTCGGGTTTATCATACGCCCAAAAATCTACTCATGATATGATATTTTGAATGTGACAAATGATTGCAAAAAAGAACAAATTATTGATGTAATAGTGTATGTAGTAGTACATGTAAATCTATAGTAAGGGAATTAACAATATGATGTAGATAATAATCATACAGGAAACCATGATCCACTGTCTAGTTTCATTTTAAATACCAAATTCTAAAATGACGTGCTTCTTTCTCTCTGTGAATAAACCCATGCTCTAATTTCAATAAAATTTGTTTGCACATGCGTATATTGACTACTGCAGAATTATGAATTTTATCAAATTGGCATGAATTCAATATATTTATTAACATAAAAGACTTCAAAACTCTTAAATAATGCACATGTTGTTACTATTCATTAATTGTGACTGTAATATGTTGCAATTCGTAATTGACATATTTGATTAGATACGACAACTGTTTACGCTGGCTATTAAAAACTACTCCCTCTGAAAATCACATTGTCAGTCGTGTACTTGCTTACAAACAAAAAGTGAGGTTCATTGAAGAGCCTACACACACGCTCTACACTTATACACATCGGACATAGAAATTATCTTAATTGTCCTAATCAGAATTGAAATAATTAATGCAAGCTATCCTTTTTTGTAGATTTAACATGGGTAGCCATTTTGTTTGTGTTATTTTAGCTCTCACTATCGGTCGGGCAAAATTAATCATTAATATAATGCCTACCCATGTTAAAACTACAATAAAGTATAGCTTGCATCCATAACTTCTTAATGGGGCTCGCGGGTATAAATCGATTAAAAAAAAAAAAGTAGGATTTCGCTATTTTTTCTATAAATGAACTTTATCACATATTTAATAGAAAAAAAAATGGGGTCACCGTTCATTTAAGCTCACAATCTGCCTTCGAAAGAAGCATTCATTTTTGTAAAGGTTTTTTTTTTCTGTTAAACTAATAGGATAAATATAAGTTATATCGAAATAAAGAAAGAACTAAAATACAGAAATCGCTTAAATTTTACAACTGTTTAGTTTGCGTACAGCTTATTTGAAAATAATAATAAAAAGATATGGGTCACCGATGAGTTAAAGCAGATATTTCAATTTGAATGCCACAAAAATTGCATGTTTGCAGAAAAGAGAGATAATTATGAGCTTTTTCAATGATATCCATTCTAAAAGTCTTCTTGGGCCAAAACGAATCTATTTTTGTGGTTGATTTTTGTACAATATCATAAAGTAATATTAAAAAGTGTAAATTTGTAGTGAAAAAAAAAATGTTAAGAATTTTTTCTGATTTTTTTGTACCCTCGAGCCTCCTTAAACAACATATATGATAATGATAATCATCGGTTTGCTATAGAGTTCTTACACCTATTGACTGTCCCTTTGGTGTCTTTCGCCCCTCATTTACACCTTATGTAAGACTGATGAATTTTGATTGGTTGGTAGCCAGTGTATTTTTTGCATATTCCACACTTTTTTCTCACTTTAAAAGAACTGCAGGTGAACTTGGCTCAAAGTGTTCTCTATGCCGTGGTCTTTGCCATCATGGATATTATTTATTTACCCTCTTGAGCCGCTTCCCGCCAAAACTAACAAGTATGACGTTACATAAACGCGTATAAGTATTATGTATAATTCCCGCGGTATTATGATAGTCTCAACTTATCCTTAAAATTATGCATTAACATGTATATGGATTACAGCTTACTAGTACAAAAATATTTTCTTTCACCAGTACAGAGAGTTCAAACAAAATCTATTCGTTGTGATTAAACATGATAAAATATGAAGTTCATAATATAACAACACGGTTCAAATCTAGACAATTTTGAACAGATATATCATGTTATGAAGGAGTATTGAACATATATATCATGTAATGGAGGGGTATTTGCGAAAAATACCAGTCGAGGGACTCTGAAATTTCCCAAGCCGCTAGGCGACGGAAATTTGGTCCTAAGACTGGTATTTTTCTCAAATACTCCTCCATTCCATGATATATCTGTTTAATTACACCGAATATATTTTGATTGAAACTGTCTGTACAGAGAAAGGAAATAGTAGTACCGCGGGAATTATACATGAATTTATATACGCGTTAGTGCTGTCTTTTTGTAACGTCATGGTATCTATGTGCAAAATCATTTTTATTCCATCATTAAATCGTTCATTTGTATATACGTCTTTTTTCAACTTTATATACATGTACATGTATGAAATTTTTGATATAAAATTTTTCGGTTTAATTCAATCAATAGTGCTTTACAATGTTGTCTTTTCATGTACATGATAAAGTTAGAAAGGTTCCGAATAATTTTTGGCGGGAAGACGATCGCGAGGGTAAAAAAGGAATATACAAAATGGCAAATACCATGGTATTTGAGGCAAATTCACCGGCAATGGTGAAAAACATGCAAATTCGTTTTAAATGAGGAAAAAAATTTGGAATATGCGAAAAATACACTGGCTATCAAACAATCAAAATTTAGCATTTTTATACATGCTATATAAGGTGTAATTATTGCAAAAATACATGTGTTGGGACCAAATTATTCTCGCCTAGTGGCTCGGGAATTTCACGGTCTCTTGACTGGTATTTTTTGCAAATACCTCTCCATAACATGATATATCTGTTCAAAATTGTTCAGATTTGAACCGTGCTGTTTTTATAAGTAGCTTCATATTTTATCATGTTTATTGATAGTAATGTTTAATTCTCATTAACTATATTTACAGTCTCTTTCTGGCGTTTTAGCTGCCACTAGTTGTCCTGAAATTTTGCCAATACCTATACAGCTGTTAGAATGGGTGAATTCTATTAATACTGCTAACTTGACGAATTCCAGCAACCGCAATACCACATTTGTTTTTGATTTTACTGATATGGACTTGACGGAGGCAAACCAAACGTTTCTGTCAGAAAATATAACTACTTATGTAGATATGAGTTACAAGTATTGTGAACCGATGTTGCGAAGTAAATACATTGTAAACGCTTACATAGGAATGTGTGTTCTTTTCTGTATGCTAATTTTTTTCGGAAATACCTTGGTTTTAGTCCTTCCTGCCATTTCGAAATCATTTAGGTCACCAATATTTACAACGCTTTTAAGTTTTTCTATCATATCGTTGATTCACGGTTTTGACCTGTTATTTTACAGCTTAGCGCAGTGTTCGATGGTGTTCATATTTGAATTCGATGCAGCATTCAAGTGTATGCTTATCAACTGTGGTAGGGGTTTTATTGTAAATGTTAGGAGCTTACATCTATGTCTTCTAGCGTCTCAACGTATTTATATGTCTCTATTTCCCCTCAAAGCACTTGTGTATCATACAAGGACAAATGTTTTCCGCTGTATTTTCTTTATTTACTTTTCATGTGTTTTAATTGAGTGCATTATGGGGTTTCAAGGTTTAAGGGATTGCGCTGTCGGTAGATCTAAACCTGAATGGTCAACTATTTTTAAAACAAATGCGGATTTCATCGTTCTCAACCTCATTGTTGTTGCTTTTTTATTATCAGGAATGTTATCCGGGATAGTTCAGAAGTATACATCGCCAAGAATTACTCAGTCTATCACTCAAAGATCACAATCTCGGATTGCTTCTATAGTTATAGTTTTATATCTCAGTTTTTATTGTCCGCTTAAAATTGTAGTTTTTGTTCTTCAGTTCGCATGCGTAGATCCGATGTATGTTGGGCCCATTTCGCTAACTGTTTCTCTGGCAGAATTTCTTCTTAATGCGTTAAATCCGTTAATTTTGTGTCTTAGGGTTCCAGAAGCAAAAAGGGCTTTGAAGGACAAATTTTGTAGATGCATTGGTAAACATACTTAAACTCAAAATTATAATAGTCTGTGTGTCTGCAAGGGACTACATTTGTTTTAAATAAAGGTGTCCATAAAAGACAAGTTTATTATGTTTGTCAATTGTATTTGTAGACAAGTGTGTATGAACAGTAAATATTTAAATTGCATTGATTATATGTTTGCATTTAGTGAAAAGACACTTAAAAATATGACATTTCAATGTCCCCTGAGAATTTTCTGCCCTGTATTTTTTTCTGCATACTGAAAGTTGATGAAATAGTTGTGTCCGAAAGGCTTATTTAAAAAATAATATGACAACACACGTTTGTAAAGATCAATAATGTGTTAAATAGTTCTTTGAGTCAAATGCAAATGTTTATTCTTTAAAAATCATTCTCAAATAAGGCAACAGTAGTATACCGCTGTTCAAAACTCATAAATCCATGGACAAAAAACAAAATCGGGATAACAAACTAAAACCGAGGGAAACGCATTAAATATAAGAGGAGAACAACGACATAACACTAAAATGTAACACACATAGACAAAATCCCACGAGAATAATATATATAACATCAAAACCAAATACATGAATTTGGGATAGACAAGTACCGTGACACGTCTCAAGAAAGTAATATCAAACTATAAATTTGTGTATTTCCTTAGGAAAGGTAATTCCTTGTCTACCCGAAATTGCACATCGTTTAGAACTAACTACTTCTGTCATAAAAGAGGGACGAACGATACCAGAGGGACAGTCAAATTCATAAATCGAAAATAAAATGACAACGCCATGGCTAAAAATCATAAAAACAAGCAGACAAACAAAAGTACACATGACAACATAGAAAACTAAAGAATAAGCAACACGAACACCATCAAAAAATAGGGGTAATCTCAGGTGCTCCGAAAGGTTAAGCAGATCCTGCTCCATCATTACCAATATGTTTATTGCCATAGTTAAATCATAGATGATAGATTTGATTCATTTGTTGTCCATTCTTTTGATGTGTTTTATTATTTGATTTTGCCATTTGATTATGGACTTTCCGTTTTTATTTCCCTTTTTTTGTGATTGTACTTTATTTTATTATTAAGAATTATTTCATGCAGACTCAGATCCTTATCTTACATTGTCTTAAGATTTTAAAATGATAACTAGATTATTTAATGTAATTTAAGCAAACATGGCAAATTCTGAGCAAGTCTATTCAGTTTCGAATAAAAAAATCATTGCTATCAAACTTCTTAAGTAAAACAAATAAAAATATAATAAAAATCGATATGGTATATATATATATAATGAACTTAAAAGAAATAATTCATTTGTTCTTCATCATGTGACGAAAAAACTCGAATAAACAAACGAATGCATTTTTCATTATTTTATACAGTGCCAGAAACAATGAAAGATAAAAATAACTTCTATTTGTGTTTTCAATGATTTATTATCTTTACATTTTATTATTTTTTGTTCAAAGTTCAGTATTTTTGTGATTTTGCATTTTACCATATAATCAAACTATTGATGTGTGTGTGCTACATGTATTAGAAATAGTTATAGATAATTTCTTTCAAAAATTCATGTATCTTAATACATTTTTTTTAGTTGTGTTAAAACGTTTTGTTTACTTTTTAGGCGTTTATATAATTCAATTATTGTATACATGTATCTTTACTTGTAACGAACCAGCGCCCTCTTACGAAAAATCGTTGCCTTGTATTTTTAAACATATAGAGGTTATCTTACAGATTGCAGATTAAATAGGAAAAAGCATTGTTAGTCCTAAAAAGTATCTAAAATAATCAGGATTATTAGCACTGAACTCGGTTACACAATTTCAAAACCATTACAAAATACAAATAACAAAACACTGATGACCGCTCTTTTAATTTGTTTGTTTTTCTATCGTTATGTTGTCATCGTTCACGTTTTACAAAATTTCATTTCAATGACATCAAAAAATTAACACAAACCGTCGATAAACTCTTTCAAAAAAGTTTTGAAATCCAACTTGATTTTCATATGTACAAATCATTAGCTTTCAATCAATGGAGTTGGCATATCTGTAACTACTAGTAAGATTTGTTAATTTTTTTTTATCAGTGTCATTTTGCTTACTTTCTTCTGTATCCTTTTCTAAAATTACTTGAAGATTGCTTTCAAAATGAGTTTTATAGTTCGTATTGCCGTGTGTTCGTTTAATCCATTAGAGGGTTGAGATCTGAAAATTAAATGTGTAATTCCTCCATTGTCCAAGGTCAGAAACCTCTGGCCTTAGTTAGTTTTGTATTTTATTCTATTGAGATGTTTTCAAGTATAATGTGGAGTCCATTTCCGCTGAAATGTTATACCGTATACTTTTGGGTCAAACCGAAGAGTTCAGGAATGAGATTTTCATGGTGTTTTGCTGGTTAAATTAGGTCATATGAAATTGTCAACTATCTATTTTGTTAGAAACAGTGATAGAAAAGCTGAAACCGAGTTACTTCCCTTGTGTGTTAGTTATGAAATATGTGCAATAATGTAAATGTCAAAATTATGTAAATATCAGTTTATTCATATTGTAAAAGATGTGTTGTTTTTATGGTTATAAATAAAAAATCTTCCGTTAACAATACTCTTATTTATCCCTTATTCAGTGTATTATATTTGTTAATATAAAAATACAAGGCGTTGTTCTACATGTTCTGTATACAGCATTCATATAAAACATTTTAAGCAACAGTAAAACTGAGAAAATGTCTCTTGAAAAAGAAAAAAAAAAAAAACGCCACCACAGCACCTTGATCATACATAGAAAAAAAAAACGGTATACATACAACTGTCCATGTAACCATGTTGCTATAAACAAACCAGAACCAACCTTTAGGAGGAGGGTGTTTCTCGATGTCCTTCTAATGGGTTTCATTGTATTCCATATGAATAGTAAAAATTCCAAAATGTTTTTTTTTCTACCGAGTGAAGATGAAATTTGTAACAGCTACCAAGATGCCATTTGTATCGGTTTATGTTTCTCTGTTTAAAGATATGCATATTGGTCTTCTTTAGCTTTCACTTTGACATCAGTACTGCAAACCCAGACTTTTAGATATCTCAACTATATGGACATATACACAGCATATGTGTGAATGTTGGCACCTGCAAATTAAAATGAAAGAAAAAGAACATACAAAAGTGGGAAATCCAGAACAATCGTAAAAAAACCGACTCTATTTATTTAAAGTGTAACTTGAGTTATCCGATACCTGAGTATTCCAAAATCCTGCTTTATCAGACACATTTTCACTGTCCAAAAATATGACTATCCTTGCAGACATAACCTGAGTGTTCCCAGATCCTGCTTTATCCCATATTTTGTTCTGGTCCCCCAGTCAGTCGGTGAACACAGGTTACACTGTACATACACAAAATAACAAAACACAATAGTTAAAATAATCTTTGATGTTTGGAAATTGGGTCTCTACAGGCACGCATTGTCCTGTAGTTTTATCTTTATATTAGGATTCCAGCAATGACTACGATCGTGCTTTGTATCTGGCATCCCAGAAATCAATTAAGTTTGAAATAATGACAGGTTAAAAATCTTGAATGTTTGGCACATTTTTTGTTTGTTTCTTTTCCCTTTAAAATAAAGGAGAACAAATGAAAATTTGCAGCAATATTCCCAGAGGCACATAAATGTAGTTTTTGTAATGTTTCTCCATTTGTATGTTTATGAGCTAAGTGTAGAAGCCACATTCCTCATATTGGTTATTCATTCGTTGTGTTGAAGAACCACTGGTAGTTTTTTTTTTTATTTTCTGCTATTGATCGGGGTGTTTTCTCTTTGACAGTTTCCCTATTTCCATTCTGTATTGTATCAACAGTAATTCTACATAATTGCATAGGGAGTTAAATGGTAATGAGTATGTCTTGCAATTTTGTAACAAGTCGATATAATATAGTTATCAAAGGTATCAGGCTTATAATTTGATACGCCAGACACGCGTTTCGTCTACATAAGACTCATCAGTGACGCTAAGATAAAAATATGTAAAGCCGAACAAGTTTAAAGTTGAAGGGCATTGAGGACCTAAACTTACAAAACGTTGTGTCAAATATGGCTAGGTAATCTATGCCTGGGATAAGAAAATCCTTAGTATTTCGAATAATTCATACTTTTGCAAACAGTAAATTTATAAAAATGAATATATAAGTGCTGACTTCTGGGCTGATGATACCCTCGGGACGGAACCAGCAGATGCATAGACCCAGTGGTCATATACTTGATTCGATTGTTCGTCACGGCTGCTTATCCGAGACTAACAGTTTTAAAGCTACATTTACCTAGTACATAGATAATATAGTTTTTCCCCCAGAAGGCGTCTTTAATGAGGATGCTTTTTACATCCGATATCGGTGGAACAATTTCAAAACCTTTACATATTATTCTTAATACTATCACGCTTAAAGCATGTATAGTGACAACTATAGTTTCTGTATATGTATGTTGTTTAGTTGTTTTTGTTCATTCTTTTTCTACAAAATGTTCCGTTTACTTATAAAAAATAAAAAGTCGTCAGTAGTATCTTCTAAAATCTTTTAAAACAAAATTCAAAAAGTGTGTAGCTGTTTAGTTGTCTTACTTTTATATATAGCTTTTATGTAACACTAGGTTATATGATCAAAATAAAAACTACATATTACAAATGCTATGTTAGCAGATTCGTGATGTCTTTTCTTTTGATTTAAGACCAGCATAATACCAAAGCAATTACATGTATAAAGTAAAAGTCCGAGTCAGCCTTTTATCGCAATATTTAAAAAATCGAATGTCTCGAAAAGCAGGTCCATGAATTTTTTATGTTGGTCCTTATATAATGCCCTTTCGAATTTATGGTATCAGTTTTAATTCTTGATTTGTTTAATTCATCCACGTACATCCGTAAGAAGGGGGTAAAACTTGTAATCTTGAATTTAAAGAATTTGATGTCCTTCTGATAGATACATCATATTCTACATGAATAGTCAGAATCTTAAAGAATGTTTATGTTTGATAAGTTAACGTTATTTCAATTAAGAGAAGCGTAACATGTATTATTGAAACTTATGCTTGTACCTTAACTCATTATTCCAAAATGGTATATCTACCAAGTGAAGAAAACATTTATAAGAATTTTCAAGAAGTCAATTGATATGCCTGTCACGTATCCCTGGTAAATATTCTTTTGTCTGTGAATAAATCGTAAAGTAACCAGCTAAATTAATGAAAATAAAAAAAATTACAATAATCAAAAAGTTGAAACCATCTTCGATGTTTAGAATTACAGATTTAGACGGGTACTCATTGTTCTGTTATAATGTATGTCACTCTAGTAATGGACACGGTCTTGGTTAAATTATGGCATCCTTAATTTCAATATCAGTAGAGTAATTAACAAATGGATCTACTATTTCACCCGAAATGAATTAATGCATATCTCAATCCTGTTTTTCATGTAGAAGTATACCCTTATTTTACTGGCCATGTGGACAATAACAAGTCTATGGTCATCATAGCCAGTAAACAAGTGTATATTAATTAGAGAAGTTACATAACTGCCAAATTCACACTGCTTTTTGTAAAGTACGAGAAGTTACATAATAACAATTTCCTGCTGATATAGTGTAATTCCATTACATACATTGTAATAAATGAAAGTTACACGAGTTATGCTCATTCCTTTTATCAGTAATTGTGGTTTATAACAGAACGAAGAAGTATTAAAACTTTTGAAATATATATTAGATTTAATTGTATCTACTCTAAAATATGTTGCAGATTTGTTGCAATAACTAAATTACAGCTGGGATGAAGTTGCAATAAAAAAAGCATATTGTTACGTTTTGTGGTATTTTATAAGTCGGGATTCGAAATGTGTGGTTCTAAGGTTTTCGACAAACCTCTCAACTGCATCTACTAGAGGCAAATCTGTTCCGTTATGTATGAAGTCACCAATTGTAGAACTCAGCCCAATTAACACGTATGCTACGTGAGTTTATTTTTTATTGATTTACCAGATGGAAAAGTGCTGCAAAGAAGCTTCCCATTCATTCTTTAAACTTATTGAATTAGTAGGAAATAATAAGTATCGTATTTTTAATAAATCTTTTAAACTGAAAGCCATTTCGGAACAATTGGTTGAAAAGTTTAAAATATATTCTTTCTTTTCTTAAACTATATAATTATGCTTGGCACCAGTGGAATATGATATTTATTATTAACTAAAAGTTCCAACTCGTGAAGTTAGAAATCTTACGGACGCGATCACGAATTATTTGACCTTTATGTAATATTTTTTTACAAGGAATATGAATTGTATTGTTAGACAATATTATTATATAATTATTTTCAGAGCAAACAAATTCATTCTGTTTTAAGGTGTATTCCTATGTCCAAACGGGAATCGTTAAGGATTGTTATACAGTATTTCGTAAAAGACAATGCATGCTGTCATCAATAAACATTAACTCATTATAAATTCCAGGATTAAACATGTGTACGCTATACGCTCGTGTTGTCTTTAGTATTCTCGGAAGTGATGCTCAAAGTTGTAAATATTATCAACCCATTTTTTTTAAAGGGGCACTAGCTGTCAAATTCATGGTCACCGATTTGACTCAAATTCTCATATTTGATTTATAACAATGTAAAACATTTATCCAAACTATCAAAAGTCTAAAATAAACAGTTTACAGAGCATGGGGTAGATAATATAAAGGTTAGTTTCGTGTGTATTTTAGTCCAGACGCCATCTAATTAACTTTCGACTTGACCTCAGATGACCATATAAGCGATGTAAATATAAATAAAGATATGAATAGATTAAGCCAACACGTACAATTGGATTTGTATAGGTCTGTTTGAATTTATTTTATAGATTAAAAATAGATATTTCTCATTGCTTTTAACCGTATAAGAATGATTTTATGTGCATCGAATTAGTAATCAAATGATTTACCTTAGTTTCACTTTCATTGTTGACATTCCTTTTCTTTAAATAACCAGTACACGTACATTGCATGCGTTGTCAATCTCTAGCTAGGGGTTAAATTAAAGTTAACATGAATACAGATTTAAGAGGTCGACTCATTCACTTGCAAGTGAATAACTAATTATCAATGTTTCTTAGCGTAATTTGACAAAATTGAACCTTTTTGACAGCAAAAAGCGAGTTGTTATTTCACTATTTCACTTTCATTATTAATGGAACAAAAAAAATCAAACTTTAGATTTTTTATATACATGTATCTCGTAGCTAGTGCCCCTTTAAATCAAAACAAATCACTTCATAATCTTACTAATTGGAAATATAGGTTGTCGCAATTGAAATTAACTGGGCGATTTGATTTTTCAAGATCAAAAATAATATTTATGAGAACAAACATGACAAATGTAAAAATGTTTTAAGATGATTATTTTTTTTCTTAATTTCCGTTTGATTATCGTAGTAACCGGGTTTATGACAAACATATAATTATTTTAAATTTCTGAAGGAATCATGAAATCCTTCGACTGCAATTTAAAAAAAAAAAAACATATGCCTCTAAATTATCCTGATGATAACGGATTCAAAATTAAACACATATTAATTTCAAACCTGATTTTTAAAAGTTATTTATAGAAGTTACAATAAAAGATTTATGTTTTTCATTAACCTATGACTTAAATTTTGTATGCACGTTTGGTCGACATCAGTTTCGACAGTGATACTGCAAGTAAAAAGGGTCATTAACCCTTTTTAATTTGATTGTTTCAAAGGTTAACAATAATATTCATAAAAAGAGTGATTAATTATTTTGGATTATATTTTATTTTCGTTTTATTTCCGTTTCATTTTCGTAGTAAACGAGTTTATGACATATTATTAACTTACGTCTTTGACAAAATTATCGAATGCTTCCTTTTAAATTAGGGACAGATAACAACATATGTTAAACTTAGTATTTTGTGTAAAAGCACTGATTAATTGAAACTTGATTTTCAAACAAAAACTTATTTTTTTATATGGTTATACCCAAAATAAAATTGAAAGTTTTGTAACATGAATTTCTTCACACGTTAGAAAAACGGTTTGTTTTTAATTGATTATTGTGTTAAACATAAATTATATCGTGTCAAATTTTCACTTAAAAAAAGGGTGTGTATAGGTTACTTTCACATTGACAAGAATATTATTAAATATAAACAGAAAAATAAAATGTTTATGTTTACATACAAACATCTAAACAAATTAGCATAGCACGAAGAAGGAACTCTTTCTATTTGAATCAATTTCTTTTGTATATCGTTACTTTTGATTTTCACCTAAATATAATATGATTATGAGGGACGGTTTTGTATGTCCAAATATTTTGCGAAGAGAAAAAAACTTGTCAGTTAATTTTAAAAAGGGATTGGTAATCTGCTTATATCTTTTCACTTTCATACATATTTTCATTTAATAAAAAAAACATGTTTCGTGTGAAGGCCGGCCTTTATTGCCGACTATACCGTTTTGGTATTCCTCATTGTTGAATGTCGTTTGACTACCTTTAATTGCGTCTATACACTTCATTTGAACTGGAGTGGATGGTTGTCTCATTGTGTCATACCACATCTCATTATTTTTATAACAATGTGTATAGGTAAAAACATAGATATACAGATTGAGAGCTGTAGTAGGTGAATTCTAGCGTAGAAATGACTTAAAGTTTATGGCTGAATATATAAAGTCTGATGCTGATGATTTTAAGTCTAGCATTGCAGATTTAGAGTATAATGCTAAAGATTGAAAGAATTGTGGTTATTATGTAAAGTCAAGTGCTGAAGATCTAGTGTATATCACTGTAGATTACAGTACTACCTGTGACATTATCTTATTCATGGTGGCCATAAAAATTATGTCCACCATGGTGGCCCTATATGTTCAACATTATACCCCTGACGCTTAATTAATACACAAGGTATTCATCAAAAACTAGTCAAGGGTAAAGGCAAATCTTGACTACATTGAAGTGTTAAAATTATATAACTTACAGGTCATGTATCTCAGGTAAAATATACATGTATGTGTTAGTGAAATTTAATTACTGTGATTATGACAAGAAAATTCAAAAATAAAATAAAATAATATAAATAGTTGAATAAATACCTGATTTTTTTTTTAATTTGACTCATGACTATTTGTTTTGACATTATACCTTTCTAATCAATTTAAGCTATTTTTTACATGTACTTTATGATAAGTGAAGAATAAATGAATATCATCTTCCAAATGTCTGCCTTTTTCTATTGAAAAGTTGTTTCTCAAATTAATTTTCAAAATAATTTATATTTAAATCATAGTAGACATGGTAGATAGACGTATCTGCATTCAATACTGTTTTACAAATGTTAAAGATTGTCTTTAGAACTTATTCTAAATAAAATTTAGGCAATTCCTTATTTCTCTATTGAATAAATATATTCAAAATATTCATTAATTCAACAAAATTTGATATTTGTTTTGTCATATAAACATATGGTATTTAGTTTGTGACAAAACAAACAAACAAAAATAAATGGATTTTTTTTAGGTTTCTGCCCTCAGTTCTAATAATGACTATTTTATAAGGGAGCCAATATTTTCAACATATTCATGTAATAAAGGTTTAGCATTTCTTTCGCTTTTTGTTCTTGGGTAAGAGACAATATTATGAGAAGGTAAACAATTTTCAAATAGATTATCTCAAGTTATTTTGTTAATTTTATAATTAAGAAGGGAGTGGTCTTCATTGTCCAGCAAGTGGCGAAGTTTACATATTCTATCTTTTCTAGGAATTTTATATTGTCCACTATTTTCTATTTCTAAATTATTACCACTAACTCTCTATGTGACACATTTGAGTATACAATTTTTACCAAAGTTTTTATTCTTAAATCTATTTTCAAATGTTCTTATATATTTCTTTAAATTGATTTTTCATCAAGGGTTTTAAAGTCTTAATTCATTCAAGTCCCTGAAATTGTTAACTTTATCTAAAAGACCTGGGTTTAGGGAAATATTTGCAAATGTATACCAAGAATATGTATCATACCAGTCCAGCACTTCCAACAATATAAATGTACACAGAAAAAAAATGATTTAATTAATAGACCATAAAAGTGTAACCATCTATATAAGTGTATTCTGTCAAATTTTGGCTTTTAACTGACAGATATTAGCCAAACTGAAGATGTAATATTTAATAAGTTCACATTTGTTTAAAAAAGGCAAAGCAAGACAGTTTTTTTCTTTAAATATTTTTTTGGAAAGAATAAGTCTCTTCAACATGTCCATTATGTTAACTCCTGATTTCAGATTTAAAAAAAAAAGATAGACAAAACTAGTTTTTTCCTATTAAAACCGTATAAAAACTAGTTTTTTCCTATTAAAACCGTATAAAAACTAGTTTTTTCCTATTAAAACCGTATAATGATATTTGTAGTTTTCCTGAATAATAATACATTGTAATAGATGTTATAAAGATTTATTATAAGAGGATTGATATTGTCTGATCATTTTATTATGTTAAGAAACAGGCTTGCTAAAAATCACTTCCTTCATGGTTTCTTTAAAAATATCATTTGCGTGATTATTAGTTATTATTAATGATAATTCATTAAATAATGCAAATAAACGATTAAATACAATGTATATTTATTATTTTTTTAACTTTAAAAAAAAAAGATTAAAGTCTGTTAATTGTCTTTCAAATGCTAGTCAATAACTTTATCTTTGATATTTTTGTCTTTTTGCTTCTCAAGATTCCTACTAAGAAGACATTAAAAAAATAAGAAACAAAATCATACAAAAATTAATAAAAACAAATAAAAAAATAAAAAAAATAAATTTGAATAAATTCAAAAAAACATAAAAATCAAAAATAGTATTAATTAACAAAGACTAAAACAATGTCTTATTCTACATTTAAAAAAAAAGGTGAAATGTCAATTTTGAAAGAAACCTAAGTTACCTGTACAGGTAAATTTTAAAGAAACATACAAGTTGAAAACTTTAACCCTGATTGATTACAACAGGTAACATTATTAGATAAAACATCAACCTATGTTTTGTGACCCCAATAAATGGCCAACATCTCAATATTGAATACCCCAATAAATGGCCACCATTGGATGTTGACCATGCAAGAGGGTGGACATAATTAAGAGAATGTCACAGGCTGTACTGTAAGTCTATTTTTGTAGATTAAAAGTCTAGTAACAAATACAATCTGTTATCAGGATTTAAAATTAAACAAAAAATCCATGATACAGATGATGACAAAATGGAGACATCCAGTTTCATAATTTCAAATTCTAATTGATTTTAGCTCGTAGTTTTAAGAAGTCAATGATTTTGTATTTAATTCCGTAGTTTTTGTATTATTTGAAATGTACAAAATGTATATCAAAGTCCAAAATCTGAATAAAATTGAAACTTTAACCGTGCGACGTTTGATTTCCTCGTCGATCATGTAAAAGATAAAAGAAAATAAAATCAACATCTGAGATGCCTGGGTGCACTGTTTATACGAAAAAAAAAAGAATTGAAACGTCCACTCCCGTCAAACGTGGCGTTTGGTCAAAATTGAGATTCTTGAACTTTGTCTCAGACAAATATGTTTAAATTATTGTTTAAAAATCATCCTGTCCTTTTTCAATATTTAATTTACGTTAAAGACGGAAATTCAATTGATATGCATCATTTGGTTATACATTGATTCGACGAAATCATTTTGTGCAGTATTTCAACAGCATAATTGTGTAATGGATGAAGTGAGTGGGTGTGGATGGATGTAACCATATGCAAGTCATTTCTAATTTTAAATGTTAAGGTAAAAACAAATAAACACAAATTGTAGGATACCGCTGTTCAAAAGAAAAAAACACGATTCAATGAGAGCAGATCCGGGTCAGATATCAGAACCGAAAGAAAGACATCAACTATAATCAGTAAACAACAGAATAACAAAAACACTGGACTGGGACAAAAACTACCGTCGATAATCAGAAAGTCAAATCACAAAAAACGGTACTCCGAGGAAAATTCAAAGCGAAAAGTCCATAATCAATTAGCAATTACAAAATCGCAAACACACCAAACGAGTGGACATCAACTGACATATTTCTAACTTGGTACATGCATTTTCGAAACTAGAAAATGGTGGTTTAAACCTGGTGCTATAGCTTCCTAAACCTCTCATTTGTTAACAAATCAATTACACATTATCTATAAAAACTTCATTTATGTATACAAACGGACTATTTTAAAACAACTGTTGTTGTAATCAATTATAGGCACCCGTATTATATTCAATAATGAGAAAGTATTTTACCATATAATAGGCTATAATAGGCATTAACGTGAAAGATATTAAACTATTCAATTACCAAAACTAACGACATAATTTATAACAAAAAAAAAATCTACGATTGAAATAGTAAATGATTCTCACAAACATATATGCATTCTTTTCACCCAAATAACATATATGTTACAACTGACCCTTTATTGAATTTTTAATCTATTAAACACACCTCCCGTTTAAAAGCATGCCCACTTGAACAAAATGTAACATGTTGTTTTACAAATGTTTATAATTTCAATTCATCAGTTTATATAAATAGTTTTTGATTGACAGAGTAAAACGTCAACAAGTGGACAACGAGATCTGGGTTTAATTGTCGATAATCATTGGTTAGCTTAAATAAAAAAATTACTATGGAAATTCTTATTGTAACCAATAATAATAAGATATCAGGAAGATAGTATATTTGTATAAAACAAAGAAATACACGCTTATTATTTCATTGTATAAAAGTTCTAGCAGTGCGTTGTTTTCATAATAGGGACAGTCGCAACATTGAATCAGTAAATTAGTCATATATCATATTATTTTTAATAGTTTAAAAGGTATAATTTATATGCGCGTCTAGATTTGATATTCTAAAAAAAAAAAAAGTTATAACATAATTAAACATTTGCAGGTCAATTTACACTAAATTAGAAGTTCACTGACTAACAAATAGTTCATACCGCTGTTATATATCAAACTAAAAAAAAATTAAACAGTTGCATTAAAGTGTTTTTTTTTTTTTAAATGAACCTTAAACAAAAAGTAATGGTTCTGAAAGATAGCATGGCCAAATACTTTTGGAATGAACATATCTTATTAACAAATTGATCTGTTGTTGATACATGCATTTCCGTTTGATTGATATAATAAAAATTATAAAGGAACATATTTCGTTTCAATGTTTTAATCAATATATTACCCTCATGTAAGTGCAAAAAGTCATAGAAATACAATGCGAATAATTAAGGAAGCTGGCTTGTCATGTTTTAGATTTTTTGTCAGATTTTCGGAATCCTTTGGTTTTATCAATTTGAATGCCTTGAACAAATTTGCCCGGTGACCCCCATTTTTTTTCTGTAAATCTTTAACATGTATAATGTTAAGCCATCTGTAAAAGTCTTATAAAATTTTATTTTTTACTTTTCAACAGTTTTTGAGAACTTCAACTTGTCAATGATAAAGCTATGAAAAGTCAAGAGAGAATATTTTCCCCCCAAAATTTCATTGGCTTATATCTCGAAAACAAGCACGGTGACCTATATATTTTTTGTGCTCTTTGGATTCGTTTATTAATTCCCTATATATATACACGAGTGTTTTGAAAAGTTAATTACTTTGAAACTGAGAATCGAACTCCCTTAAGGCAGAAACTTTCGAAAATATTTTCATAAAGACAACAGATGTATACCGTTGTTCAAAAGTCATTAATCGATAGAGATGAAAACAAATCCGGGTTACAAACTAACACTGCGGGAAACACATCAACTGTAGGATGAAAACAAAGGAACAATATGAACACTGAAGTGCAACACAATAGAAACGAAATATATGATAACCACTGCCCTATTCTTGACTTGGTGCAGGACTGTTTAAACAGGAAATAAATTACATTGTTATAAGTTTTTTACGTGATAAAAAAATCAGATATATATCAGCATGCCATGCTTAATGTTCAGATCGCTGAACATGTGAACCTGATTGTGTTGCTATGCTAGGTAAACCTCCCGCTTTTATGAAAATGTTAGATATAACACTAACATGACAAAATTACATGACAGGACTACAAACAAATGAATGGAAAAACTTTCAGAATAGAGAACTACTCTAATTAACAATACAATAGAACATTACGACATGCTAATAGTTATTAAAGGAACATGGCTTATAATTTTATACGCCAGTCGCGTGTTTCGTCTACAGAAGACTCATCACTGACACCTAGGTCAAAATAGTAACACACATGAAAAGCACTGATGACCTAAATTCCAAAAATGTATGCCAAATATGGCTAAGTTTATCTGACTGGGATAAAAAATCCTTTGTATTTAGATAAATTCATACTTTTACAAACAGTAAAGGTATAAATATGACCATATAATGGATATTCATGGCAACACCGAAGTGGTGACTCATCACAAAATAAAAACGAACAAGTAAAACAACCTAGGTCAGCACATGAAAACAGCACCGACTAGATCGACGAACTAAGGTGACGTCACAGGTAAATCTCAAAAATATTTCCAAAAAATTAGATATTGATCCAGATTAGATTTTTAATAATGATAATGTATTTAATAACAATGAACATAACAATACTATTATAACAGAATTGTGTTAGTAATTAGATAATTAATTGTATCATCTAGCTATATCTTCTAAACCAAACTGGAAACTAAATATTGTAGTTGTCCAAAATTGAAATCTTATGAATGAACTTGGTAATTAATTATCTTTACCCTCTCACACGAATAGAACATAAAAAAGTTAGAATTAGTAATATATAATGAATCTAGAAGCATGAAATATTAGTTAGTGACACATTACAATTATACAAGTATACATTCCAACAAATATACAGATTGTTATGATAAGTTCAAAAACAGCATATCTAACTCTCCATTATATTTTCTGTGCTAAGAATAGTAAAGGGTGTTTTTAAGTAGAATATTCAATTGCATCAAATAGCGAGTTAAAACCAGATATGTTTCTGTCGATGATTGCCATTTTATAAAATTTGTTTTAATGTTCAGGTATTAAACATGTTATAATTGTAAAATAATGCTCGCTAATGTATAGTATTAATCTACATGATCCGTTGTTAGATACATGAATGTGATGAAACCCCAAAATATTGAAACTAATTGGTTTTCATTTATTTTACATTGAACTTGTAATAAAAGATACCATCAACACCAATGTATGTGATTCTAAACCTTGGTACACACATGACAATTCAGAATGCACATTTATTTGTTATCAAGATATTATTGTTCCGGTCTGTTTCAATCTTTTTTGAACATGTGTTATCTGTTAACTAAAAAGTGTCTTTGATCAAACAAAGTTTATGTTATTCTCAAATGAAAAAGTCACTACTAGTATCTTGTACATTATTTTCAATATAAAAGTTCATCTTATTTATATAGAAAATATTCTTCTCTACCTACTCTTATTCGAAATGTCCTTTTTAAGATAAATGTATATCGTGTGGGAATTACAAATATAAGTAATGATAAATTGTAAAACTGATTAAAAAGACACAACACGAATTTGAAATGTGTTAATGAATCACGTGTTAAATATGTCAAATAGATTTCTGTGGAAATATGTAACTTAGATTAAGGAAACACAGAGAAGTTACAAATACAACCAGCTGTAGTATATTGCTATTCAAAATTCATTAATCGATTGAGAGAAAACAAATCAAGGTTACTAACTTAAACCGAGGACAACAAAAAACAAACAAACTATGCAACATACATAGAAACGAACTATCAGATAACAACTGTCATATCTTACATCATATGAAATGGTGTGTTAAACATGGTTTATATTAAATATACCGTTACAATGACAACATTACATGACGGTAATATAATAAAAATATATACAAGAACAGCAAATATGTACATGTTATCTTGATGTGGATATATAGATATAGAAAAATATCAGCCCACGAGCCAGAATATGAAGCTAAATGTCGTGTGAGCGTAGCGAACGAGCCATTTAGCTTCATATTCTGTCGAGTTTCATCACATTCATTTTTCAATATCTATATATTCCCCATTTAGATAACATTTTTATCATCTTTCAAAGCAATGTTTTAATCAAAATTTCCTTTTTTAATAATTTTGCGGGAATTGTTATTACCGGAGTGTCTCTGTTGTTACAAAGCAACACACGTCATCGACATATTAAACCGCGGAACACCTTGCGGCCAAAATACGCAGGGTAAAATATTCCCATTAACTACATGAAGAAAAATGTTTTTTGTACATGATAATTCATATATGGGTGTATAATATTTGAAGATGATACAAAAAAAAAAAAAAGAAACAAGGCTTAATGAAAGATTGAAAACAAAAGTATTTCATATCACCAGAAGGAGAAAATATCTACTCGCTGACTGCCGAACAACTTTTAAGCATACGCGTCGCCAAAAAAAATTCAGAAATATCGCATCAACATGTTGTTTGTATTAAGTCTGAGAGTACTTAAATATTAGAAGTCGTAACTCGCTAAGGAGAAGTTAATTTGAGAAAGATGGATATTGGTAAATTGAACTTTTTGTATGTATTAATACCTCGACATCTCGCACCTTGTACCCGCCATTTGTACGTGAGAAGACATGGAAGGTAGGTGTTATTTTTATACTGACTTCCCCACCAAATTACAGTGGGACGGTATTAGGTTCAAGTTATTGAGTAGTATCATTTCCTATACGTGCTTTGCCTAATGTCATCATTGAGAAAAACATATTTTCCGGGGGTATTTTCTTCACTGAGGAACAAAAACAACCAGACTGAAATTATGGAATGTGTTTTCAATATTGCTTCGCTGCATACTGTTGGTCCATGTATATTAATATACATGTCATGACTTTTTTTTTGTATCATTCTTTTGGTAACTTGGAGAATAATTGATAAGATATATCATGTTTGTGATTCTTGAAATATGTATATATGCTTTCAGTGTTTTCAACTAGGTAGCTCAGGAGTCAGAGCATCTCTATGAGAAGGTCTTAGGTTCAAATCCTAACTTAGTTACACTGAAGCAGTAAAAATACTATAAATGGAATCTAAACATGTATTCATCAATTCATATTTTGCCTACTTGAGTCTATCTCATGTGAATGTTCAATGTACATACATGTAACACACATAACATTCGAAAAAACCTTGACAGAAAAGGAACAGACAATCATATAACAAAGTGTCGTATGACCCTGAAACACAAATTTAAACATTTGGGAAATTGTCTGAAAAAGACTTATATTTTTCTTTTAATAGTTTAAAAATAGTGTTTACTGGATATGACCAATTTACTGAAACATATGGTTGAAAAAGTGTTTTCGTATTTTTGTTTCTTTTGAATTGCCTCGTCTCCCAAGACTGATGAATGCTTGTGTATTTGGCACAACTTTTTGGAATTTTGGATCCTCAATGCTCTTCAACTTTGTACTTGTTTGGCTTTTTGAATATTTTGATATGAGCGTCACTGATGAGTCTTATGCAGACGAAACGCGCGTCTGGCGTACTAAATTATAATCCTGGTACCTTTGATAACTAATTATGATGATACTGTTATTTTTGCGTTGTGAATTTGCAATAACTGTAAGGTCACTTGTGATAAACAGTCGGAACTAAATACATTTATTTAAAAAAAAAAAACAGTTGTTGGCATTACACGGGTTTTGTCCTTTAATATATTTTATGATGGTATGATACTAAACCCCTAACGGGAGGGATTATGGCTGATGTTCATATGATGAAGACATAGTCTTTCAATCAATCAGTTTAATTGAGGTCTGGAGCTGGAAAGTCAGTTAACTGCTAGTAATCTGTTGTTATTTATGTATTATTGTCATTTTATTTATTTTCTTTTGTTACATCTTCTGACTTCGGACTTCTCTTGAGCTGAATTTTAATGTGCGTATTGTTATGCGTTTACTTTTCTATATTGCCTAGAGGTATAGGGGGAGGGTTGAGATCTCATAAACATGTTTAACCCCGCCGCAATTTTGCGCCTGTCCCAAGTCAGGAGCCTCTGGCCTTTTTGAGTCTTGTATGATGTTTAATTTTAGTTTCTTGTATAAAATTCGGAGTTTAGTATGACGTCCATTATCACTGTACTAGTATACATATTTTTAAAGGGCCAGATGAAGGACACCCACGGGTGCGTAATTTCTCGCTACATTGAGACCCATTGGTGACCTTCGGCTGTTGTCTACTCTATGGTCGGGTTGTTGTCACTTTGACACATTCCCCATTTCCTTTCTCAATTTTAGTTACTGAAATCGTCTTGTTTGTGACGTTTACAATGCTATTCCTTAGTGAAGAATTTGTATTTATGTCGTCAATAAAGAAATTAGTTTCGCGAATTTCTCATTTTGATATGTAAATTGATTTTTGTGTAGATTCAGTGATACAGACTTTACTAACATTGATAAGTAAAACTTTATTTAATTCATATTCAATTTAGCATCATTAATTGTGTTTTATATGTAGTGAAAGGTTCAACTGTATTTTCGAATAATACAAAATATGTAGACATTTCTAAATAACATTCTATAATTGTTGACGATAATTTCGATATTTCTGTGATATCAATCGATTTCATTTGTGCTTGGCATATATTTAACCATGAAAAGACAACAAAACGAAAAAGAAACATAGGACAAACCCAGTACTTGTGAAAAACAATGTCGCCCTTGTTTATATTATTATCCAGCAAAACATAACAGGGTACCTAATATGACAGTATTCAGTTGCAATCAGTTATCAAAGGTACCAGGATTATATTTCAATCCGCCAGACGCGCGTTTCGTCTACATAAGACTCATCAGTGACGCTCAGATTTAAATAGTTATAAAGCCAAACAAGTACAAAGTTGAAAAGCATTGAGGACCTAAATTTCTAAAAATGTTATGCCAAATACGTCTAAGGTAATATATTCCTTGGATACGAAAATCCTAAGTTTTTCGAAAAATTCAAAGTTTTGTAACAGAACATTTATAAATATCTTACAATCACAATCATTAAAGGGTATTTCATAAATCACACAGTTATTGATATATCAATATTTATGTGATTCAAAAGGTTATCAATATGAGCAAATTAAAACTGAATTTAAAACAAAAACTGAAAAATAACAATCTATAAAATGTTCGAACACAGATAGACAAGATATGTTCATTAAACATTAAGTTGATGCAACATAGTGATGAGACATTTGTCTTCCAAATTTTCGTTTTTCCGTAGTTATAAAGATTGGAACATTCAAATAATTGACAAATGACAACAGGCACTTGTGATATAATCATGATCATTATAATACATGTCAAAGAAAAATATTATTCAATTCTTGTGCCTCTTACTTGATATGCAATATTAAAAGTGACACTTAATTATTTATCTAAATCATGGTGTTCTCTTTCAATTATAACAATATTGTGTCTCATAAAGATTGGATTATATGTATCAAATATATATTGGTTCCTGACTTTGGACAGGGACATACGGAATTCGGCTGTCGAAACGGAAGATGTTGTATGAGTGCAAATAAGACAACTCTCCATCAAAATAACAATTTATAAAAGTGAACCATTATAGGTCAAAGTACGGTATTTAACACGGAGTCTTGGCTAACACAGAATAGCAAGCTGTAAAGGTCCCCAAAAATTAATAGTGTAAAACCATTCAAGTAAGAAAAACTACGATCTTATCTACACAAAAAAAAAAAACGAGATACGAGGAACACTTTAGAACCACATCAACAAACGACAAGCACTGAACACTAGGACAGGTGCAAACCATAGCAGCGGGTTTAATTTTTTTAATGGTACCAAATCCGCCATCCTTATCTGAAACAATAGTGTAACACCACAACAGAGAAATACACACTATAAAATATCAATTTGAATAGCGTAACTCAATCAAAAGACATATTAATACATTGTACGAGTAAACATACACTGAACGAATAAAATGTAATTACCGAATAAATGAAGTAAACGTAGTTTACCGCTGCGAAATGTTAAACATTTTGTGAAAAACAACAGTAACCTTGAAAAAAAATCTGCCATTCGCAAAACTATCATAAACAGGGAAATGAAAATAGTTATGTTGCTAAGTATACAGTATAAAAGAAGAAAGGAAATATTTGTATTTTCACAAAATAAATAATTTTGATATTCACAGTACGAAGAAGGGAAACGTTATAGTAATACCAAACACTTATCAGATTCCAGAAGTTGGTGTATAGATCAGATATAACCCTTAATAAGTAAACATTAACTAGCATAAAAGCATATAAAATACTATCAAGAGGTCAAATTAACAAGTAAGTTCGATTTGAAAGTACTCACAGTTCCTGAGACTTAGTTTAAAGTAAAAAAAAAAGTTATAATAAAAAAAATCGTACATCAGAGACTAAAATTACATAAAACACATCCAAGGGACTAAGTATGTTAACATCATAGGCAGTCAAAGAACAGATGACTTGTGCAATGCCAAAAATAAATGTATCGACAGGCAGTAGAAAAGGTAAAAATGAACGTGGGTGTGTCTTTATACATCTTATTTGGAAAGAATACTAATTTAGTCACGTTTTAATTTGCTGATGATAAAATTGATGCCAATGTAAACTATATTGAAAGATCTAATTACAACATTCATAAGATAACTTTTACTCTTAAGTTTTTTTAAACGTTTAATGAGTTTACACAAATCACATAGTGATTTCAACGCTTTTGGTACAAAATTACAGTAAAATTAAGGATGTGAAATATCGTTTTTTATAAGTTTTTTACAGGTAAAGCAAAAATCTTTGTAACTATAAAAGAATTCAGTAAAAGTTTTAAGTTATTTATTTTTAACGAAATTCCTAACTTAATTATTTTCCAGTGTTGCATTGATCACGTTCGTTAAAATAATGACATCACTGCACACACGGGCAGCAAGTAAGATATGTATTATGGAAACAAAGAAACATCGTCGTCTAGAAAAACATGTCTGTGAGCACTCTTCTCCCCTAACCTAAAGTAGAACAGAAGAACAAATATAAAACTTAGTAATAATATGCTTGAACTAAAAGAACGGTTCATGACATAATCATGATAATTACAGCTTAATAAAATTACAATGAACACAAAACACTTAAATAAGAGTACGCTCAGTAACTGAAAACTAGTATCATAACACATCAGCATAGTTAAAAGAAGGCAGTTATTTTTCCTTCACAGTTTTTTTTTTCGCAGGTAAATCAACATTTTTATTCATAGTTCTTGTCTTCATCAGCAAATCTTAAACTTATTTCATCATATAAACTTGAAATCCATGTACAACAATAACTCCCTCACACATAACAATGTAGCTGTTATATAAACGGCATTCTCAATTTTATCCTGTTTCTGTTGAAACTACGAACACTTTACAGTCGTCACATATTTTGCAATACAGAGCACATTGAATTTCACTTCTTGATTTCAGGACTTGGTTAGCCGATGCTGTAAGTATCGCACTATTTGAGACTAGTTTATACTTAGTTTGTCCTTCTTTTAAGGGTAGATATCCTGAAAAATTCATATGTAAAATATTAGGGTTCAAATAGTTAGTTTTTTTGTACATAAGTCTTTTATCATGTATCAACTGATTTTACGGTGTTTGTATGATTCTTCCGAGATGCCTTAACTCAAAGAGTTCTTTGAGTTTATTTTATGATAATTTGGTTTTGGAATCATTGCTATTTTTAATAAAATGTTGTACGAAATAGCAGCAAGCAACGGTGATAATTATAGATATAATCACTTCCGAGCCTCATATACAATGCTATCAATCAGCATAAAAATCAGCATCAATGAACTACTCAATTTTATATAAAAGTTTTAATTGAACACTTCTGTCTGTTAATACTGGTTCGTTTTCGTTCAATTCTTAGAATGCTTTTATTTAATTATTCATGGAAATAATTGGTTCTAAATTAGAAAAAAAAACAACATTAAAATTATCATTTTGACCGTGATATGAGAAATAAAGGATTTCAAATGATGATTTACAGCATGATAACATCATCATTTTCCATATTAAGCTTACAACCTTTCATAAAATGTTTATACTTATTCACTAATCAGTTAATATACCTGTTCCATATACTGATAACCGGTAGTTTCCTCCACATATATGTTCAGGATCGCCAATGCACTTATGATTACAATTATATTCAAAGCCGTACTGAAAAGGATCATTACCACAAAAACATTGCCTACCAGCCTAAAAATAATTGAAACGATATTTTGGGATTATATATTAAATACATCTTTGTTCTCCAGTGTTTTCAATTTAAAAAGGTCAAATGTATTATGGAATAAATTTTTTATTACATTAACAGCATAATTCTTAAATGATTTCTGTTGATGTAATGTAGTTAACATATAATGTGTGCCGTACATTATCTTCAAAGACGACGACGCCTTATTTATAACTAAAGTCATTTATTATCAAACTGTCACTATAATACGTGCTATTTGGTTGAAATACCAGGTGTCAATTTATAACCTGCCAACATGCGAAACTATTTACTATCCAATGACTTAAACGGAATTCCTGAATTGTAAAACCATAGTACGTGTAACCATGATCTTAAAAAAATACACCACTTTATATGGATATATATATACGCTATAAAGTAAAAATTCTCACACAACTAGTATTACATGTTTGAAAAAGTTGCATCTGTAGACAAATGTACCAACCGCTTTATAAATATTTGGGCGTTTTTCAATAAAAACGTTCCTTTCAGACCTAAAAAAAAATGGAAAATCAACAAGTCTAAAATTTATTTTCAAGAGTTATTTTGAATACCTCTATTATAGACTTGTTTGTAAACAAAAAGTGCAATCTTAAATACTCTTTAAAATTATATCATTTTCATAATTTGTGTACTGTTTCGTAGGGGACTTTTGTCCCCTACGAAACTGCTTCTAAACACACATATTTTTTGCAATTTTAAATGTTTCCTATAGACATTCCAGTTTGTTTACTTTATATACTAGAAAATCTCATTTTTTCTGAATTGGAGAACCATTTTTTATCGATAAAGATTAGACAGTACTTCACATATGAAGGTACAACTCATGTTACGAATGGACATTTTGATGCGTTTCGTAGTTGACAAAACCGTTTCGTAGTGGACAAAAAGTTTCGTAGTTGACATCAACCCTATTCTATGTTAATAAAAACATAATAAAAATTACCTGAAACTAACCTTTGTTATTTGCTTTGCACGAATGTAATTGACAAAAGAGTAAAAAAAAGACTGCATGGAAGTGGTAGTGTCCACTACGAAACGTTTTTCTCCCAAACTTGTTACGGGGGGGGGGGGGGGGGGGACCGTTTCGTAGGGGACGTATTCACATGTTTTATTTTTTTTCTCACAACCCCAATATTGCAATAGTAACAACACTGACTGTATTTATCAAAGCGTTATTGAGCTGTACACTGATATTTTTTCATAATTTTAAAACCAGTTACTGAAGGAGATTTGACCCGTTTCGTAGTGGACATTTACAAAAATACGGTATCACTCTGGTCCATTTGATGTGCTCAATTTTTCTTACCAACAGTTTAAATGCCGTTATAAAAGCATCACTTCTTTTGTAAGACCTTAATGTTTATATCTCTTGCAAACAAAAAATTACATTGATTTTATAAAACTGTTTATAAGCAAGTTTTGATGACTTCCTTTCGTAGTGGACATTGTGTTAGGGACACACCTTCTAAAATAAATAATCCTATGTTAAAAGCTGTTTATTAAAATATGTTGACTCTAAACATACTTTTGAATTATTAAAGAACTTATATTAAGTAAAATTAATATTTATTTCTACATTTTTTTACGATATTTGAGAGTATGAATGCTGAACAGGTGGTCTATATATAGCTAGGGACATGCAATTTTGGTTGTTTTGGACCATTCAGGAATCAATATCTTATCAATCCCTCTAAAAAATAAACTGTTTCTTTGCTTAAAAATGTTATATCTAATTCAATGTACTGACTGCACAAAAAATTACTTGCAAAGATCAAACACATTTTTTTTTAAAGTGGCTGGGACAAGAAAGTACGTTTTTATTGAAAAACGCCCATTTATGTTTTAATTCATAAACTCTCACATAGGATCTTTCAATCAAACAACAGCAATTTATTTCGGAAGCAAATGTGTAGATATAGTTTATTGGGCGCTGACTGAATGCACTACTTTTAATTTCAGTTCAGCCAGTTTTTGCAAATAATTTAGAAAATCACAAGCTACAATGTCCATGTTGCATCCACGGAAAGAAGGACAAAACTAGAAATGTATTTTAATCAAGTGTGGACGGATAACCATGAACAAAAAAATAAAGTCCTTTTCTAAAATGTTATTTTCAACTGGATCAATATTGATTAATTATTTTTTAACGGCTGACGATCCTTTTCGGAATCTAAATGTTATCATTTTTGATTCCAGTTATCTTTGGAGGATATTTATTATCATATGTTGAATGGTTTTGTTTCCAGAATTACAACATTACCTCTGTCCCAGAGTACATATAACCCTGTTCTTTACAGTAAAGCACGCACAAGTTGTTTTCCAAATCTGGAGGACTATATTCATGTGGTAACAGTCTTTTAGATCTATCAATGAAGCATCCAACGTAATCATTGCTACCTGTTCAAAAGAATACACACATGAAGTTAACCGATTAACACGAACTATAGGTAATATAACTAGCTGACTGTACAGTTATTGCTAACCGTTTTTTTTTAAATGCTTATCGAACATGTCATTAACTTTTCCGGATAATGGCAAGGAGGTAAAAATAGTATTTTGAACTATGCATATCTGAAATAAAAAAATGAATATGTTAAAGTAAAAGAAAACTCCGGAAAAAATATTTATAGCTAGTTTAACATGTTTAACCTCTCACTGTGACAACGATGTGTGTACAAAAAAAATCCCAGACATAAAAGGTAAAAACTAACAGGGTACATAATTATGGTATAATCGTATTCACTATAAAACAAACAAATGTAAACCAAAGAGGCACACAAAGACATATATAGAATGCACATTTGCAAAAATGAAACACAAAAACCAAAATATTCAATAACACAATAACGGGATGTATAATTACAGAGACCCGTCATATGTATAAAAAAACCACACAAAGGCATTTAGACAAGGCTGATAAGCAACCATTATAGACAAACTAAAAAAAATCATAGAACAAAGACATAATGATGGGATGTATAAGAACAGAGGCACGTCAAATGAGTATTATCAAAAACAAACTAAACAGAAAAAAAGTAATATCCATAAAGAAAAATATATGAATACTATAACACGTTATTTAGATGATATAAAACGTCCGTACCCAGAATCTTTACTTCAAGACCATCGTGTATTATTTGTAAAGTTGATACAGAATATCTGTCAACCTGGATCTTGGTAACGTCCGATGAACTTTTTTTTTATTAAAGACGAGACTTCTTTTGACATAACCCTGATTCATAAACTTTATGCTTAGATACTGGTGACGTTTTACAAAGTCTGAGTAGTAGCAACTACCTCTTGGAATACCTAATGAGTTGGGAAATGTATATCCCGTATGCAGATGAACTTGATATATTTCTACTAAAAGAGGGACGAAAGATACCAAAGGGACAGTCAAACTCATAAATCTAAAACAAACTGACAACGCCATGGCTAAAAATGAAAAAGACAAACAGAAAAACAATAGTACACACGACACAACATAGAAAACTAAAGAATAAACAACACGAACCCCTCTAAGGTGAGGAAATTCATAATTTCAAATTCATAATCGTCTCGTTCGTCATAGATTCTGGTACTGAGATGACAATTTGAGGTAGCACTACAGTCTAGCAATGATTTTTTGAAGATATTTTTTTTATCACATAATTTTGAGGTAAGTACTATTCTGCACAGTTTGTGAAAATCCCAAAGTCATTATCATATCACAACATGGAGTAAATTGATAATGAACTTATGTAAATAAAAACATGGTAATTAATCTAAATATATAGGCATTATGGAGGAGCTAATATGTCAATCATCTGTTGATACCAGTGTCCAGCTGTTAATCCCTGACCACAAGATAAATATTGTAGTCTTATCTCATTGTTTTGCAACAAAAAGTATTTATGTAACAAGGAAGTGAACAAAGAAAAAGAAAAAAAAACTAAAGGGAAAAAATCTACCAAAAATAAATACTGTGGAAAAGAGTGAGAAAGTATTATTGAAAGCCTCTGACTGCCTGTATAAATATCTACTCTTTGATCTACTTTATTTAAATACAGTTTTATGCATTCGAACTAATTTTCAATTTATGTGTAATTTTTCAGTTCCATTAAATCAAAAAATCATGTGGGAAAGTGTATTTTCAAGAAAAGGGTGATCATTTTATGAACATGTTTTTTTTATGCACACAATTTATTTCAGACATAGTTTCTACATATAATTTTTTTTTAAAATTCAGATGAACATTATTTTTTATATATATCATGTATATAGGGAATAATGATGTTAAACAGCTGGCCAATCATGTTATTTTCTTATCTTACTCTGTCTGCAAAGAGGCGGAGCTTTGTCCATATTTAATTACTACATCACAGATGTTGGTCAAATCTGTGACGTCAAACTCCCGCCATTGCCAAGTTAGTGTTTCACATATAATGCAAAATTTACAGCATTAGAGCATCAAAGACACAAAAAAGTGTGTGGTTCTATTGATATAGTAATGGTATCAGAACACTCCTGGGGTGTTCCCAGTGGAATTTTTGTATTTATATTGACTTTATAGGGGTTATAAGGGGGAAATTCAGTTTTTAAGGTCATTTCTCAGAACAATTTTTCATGAGAATTGTAAGGAAAAAAATAAAATAGAAACTTTGTGGGTACCCCCTTTGGCTTGACCTTGATATATGTGATTAAAGGGTGCATTTTCTACAATACTGTGTCCCAGTTTTTGGAGAATTTGTTTCGAAATAAGTTATAGGTCTTGAAAGATGAAAGGTGAAATGAGGTTTGGCTCACAGCAGTTTAATCAATATATCTTCTTACTGGAGGCACATATCAAAAATCTAAGACATGGTTTTGGAAATTGTATATGGTTGATTAAAGGGATGAAAACAATTTTTTACTACCATTTGACATGAATATGCCATTGTCATCCAAGTTGGAAGATCAATTTTTGGGCAATTAAGGAGCTATATTTTGAGATCAATCAAACCAATAAATTTATTATAGATGCAGAAAGAGTTATATTTCAGCTTTAAAATGAGGTTAAGATTTTAAAAATCCCTTGAGTAGTTTGGGAGAAATTAATCTTTAAAGACTGTTGATTGGAGTCAGAAAATTCTGACTGTAGTGATACCTTAAGTGAAATTCAAGATATAAGATTAGTCTGACAATGAGGCGGAGGAAGCCGGGTCTGTTGATTATTTCATTTCTAGTTCTTGGGGAAATATTATTAGAATCCAATCAGAACTAGTTTGGATTGTTAATGGCAAGACTATCATCAATTTATCTGAATGTGAAATTAAACGAGCTGGCTTCTTTGATTTTATTGTTTCTGACAAGTATCTGAAGGAACTCCGATTCATATGACAATAAAATGAGGTAAACAAGGAGAGGTGCATAGTACGATAACTTTTACCCAAGCAAAAATTAACGAAATTAACTCTAAACGATAAAATGTATTTCCCTAGTTCATGTAGTGTCGTGAAAAATATCTGCTTGGTGATTTCATGAATCAAAGAACTAAAGATTAAAAATGTTATCATAATACATAGAAAATCAAAAAAAAAAAAGAAACTCACCTAACGCCTGTACTTGACACTGAAAAATAAACAGTTACAATAAAAAAAGAATATTTATTATTTACTTAGTGGTAAATTTAGAACTTGTACTGTATGTGAAATACGGCCAATGGCAATCTCGCTGTATCAGTCATCTGTGAGTATATCGATACTAGTCACTGTTGTGAAGGATTTATCAAATTCTCCTATCTGTAAAACATCATGTCACATTAACAACATTTACTTAAAGTATAAAAAAAATAACCTGTTTAACTCTCAACTCATGTAATGGGATAATACTCGTGTCTTGTGTTGATACAGATGTGATATTGGAAAGGTAATAAGATATTCTCTATGTATATTACGACTTTGCAGTAGATATGTAGAGATTTAATGCTTAGGAAGCAAATTACATTTAAGACAAGATTACTTTCGAATATATAAAAAGAAAAAAAAAACAGGCAAACCAATATGAAGCAATCTTACATACAGTTCTACGGAAGCCCTGGAGTGCCATGCAAAAAAAAATTTCAACTTGTGCGCACAAGTTACTATCTTGGGCGCACAAGTTACACAACTTGTTCGCACGAGTTATTAACTTGTGCGCACGAGTTGTACAACTTATGCGCACAAGTTACACGTGATCTTATAGACATGCACTCATTTTGCTAAAGAGACTACTTTATGGAACGCCGTAGCTGCCGAATACAAACATATGTTTATATACATGAATGCACATACTTTTCAATATCTGCACGTGTTTTTTTCTATGTTTACACATACTTTTCATAGTTTACTTTATGTTCACTTACTTTTTATATATATATATGCACATACTTTTCCTACGTATGCACATCGTTTACCTTATATGCACATACTTTTCTATATATATATTTGGACAAAGTTAACCTCATATGCATATACTTTATTTACTATATATTCACATACTTATTCTACATATGAATGTACAAATTTAGTTCTGTGAATACTTTTCTCAGTATATATCATCATAAAAAGAATATTTATTAAGAATTTCTTAATATTGTATGTTGTTCAATTAAGCAACTTTTGAAATCATTTCATATGAATGCAATACTATTTTGGCATGTATGATGGTATGGCGCTGTTGTCTTCATCTATAGTCACTTGTTTTAATGCCATAACTTTGTATTTTGTATGAGTCGTTTGTATTACATTTTAACACAAGGATTATTATCACCAAAGGCGTGTTGAATTCAGTGGTATTTGTCCCAACAATTCAGTGACAACGGGTCACAAGTTATATTAATGAATTTAGTTTGGTGTCCGCACTCGTTAATTTGCCTTATCAAAAATTATTGAAATTCACACACAATGTTAATAATCAAACAAAGTTAGGCCGAGTTAGAATTTGGGCAGTAAATTTTTGGACAATTATGCCCCTTTATAACTTGGAAAATTGAAAATTTTAAGCGGAGGCCTTCGTGTTTTCAGACTTTTTTTTATACAGGTTTTATGTTTTATTAGTAAAAACATTAGTAAGAGCCGAATGCACTTTGTCGGTGTGGGAATAATCTATAAACAGTGAATGTAAAATGTCATAGAGTGAGACAAAGGTATTACTGTCCAGCAATGGCGAAAACTATTTCTATAGAGCTTTATATTTTCGGTATTAAGATAGAATACCTGGATGCTTCATACTTTGTTTATAATAGCCTTATGTTTCGAAGTTTCCGTCTGTCATATGTTCTTTGGTCTTGACCTATTATAAATGGTACAGCGACTGGTTGAACAACTCTTTAGTTTTTTTGTCATATGAGTTTCTCCCTTTTTATGAGTGATCAATGTTAAAATTAAGTTATTATGTACGTTGCTCAGATGTAATAACGAGGTAGGTCAACTATATGTGGCACATTTTCATGATTCATAATTCTTTGGTCAATGTTAATTTTTTTCTATAAAGAGTGTATAAGAATGGCCCACTGAATTTCTTGATGTCTTTAAAAAGATGCCTATTATCAAAATGTTAATCACAATCAAAATGTAGATATGTCAAACGTATTTAAAGGGGCCATACTTGCTCGAACTATCCAGGGTTTTACATTTGCAGTAATATCAAGCTGGGCCCTTGGGCCATTTTATCAATTTGATTAGTAATTTTATATTATATCTTAAAGAGACAAAAATTTTGATAGAATCATGTATTCATTTTCAAGTTGTAAGCTTTTGAAAATTGGGGGTCGGGTGGGAGTAATGTATCTCTCTTGAATTTTTCTCTTTGTATACGAAAATAATTATATATATATATATAACTTCGTTAAAATATAAAAAAAATAAACTGTTTTCATAGACATGGTTATGTAACGCCTTTTTGTAATTTTGACAATGGAAATGTTGAAACCAAAATAGCAATACCTTAAGAGCAATTCTCTGTAACCACCAAAGAAATTCTAATAGGGTCTGGCACACATGGTCTCAGATTTTGATGAAACTTTTATATAATAGCCAGTACCTTACCTAAAGGCAATAACAGGCAACAAATTATTCCGGAATATTGCGGTTGCCATGGAAACCACATAGGTTGATTTTAGCTTGAAAAGGTCATATTTTAACTCTTGAAAAAGTGAAAAAACGACATTTTGCACTGTTTGGTACTTTTTTATGTATAACATAACCTTTTTTTCTGAATAATATAATATAAATGACCTCCCAGCTGTTTAAAATTCACATATGATTTACATTTACCATTATCAATTATTCTGCTACCAGCCAGTCAAGATATGGTAAATGGCAAATTTGGATTTCAGTGAAAAACGCTTATATACAGGATATTCAAGTGGATTTTCTTCTTAAATGCAGCGTCTCCCAGTTAAATGTGAGGTATATTTTGAAAGAATCTATAAAGGGCTTTCAAATTATAAAATAAAATCAATGGGCAAATAATTGCAAACAAAAAAAATAATTAATGAATGAAAAACACAAGATTTTCAAATTCCGTAAATTGTATTTTTCTACAAGTCAATGATGATCCAAGTAATTTACATATTTACACAATACAAACATGGCATTAAATTCCTTACAATATAAAAAAATTAATCAGTAAAATGTTTCAGTCCAGAAAAATATTTTTGCTTAAAGAAATTTAATAAAAATGGTTGCTATGGTAACCAAATTTCCAAAATTTTACAATTTTTTTCTTTCTCAAATTTAGTATGTATTTTTATTTTTTAAGATTTATATTTGTAATTGAATACAGAGGGAAGAAAGAACTTGATTGTGCATATTAGTTGTTAACTGATACAGATCAACAAAGTTTGACATTTATAAAGCAATTTGGGTAAAATGCTTGTCCATCTTAATTTTTTTTAAATCGATTAAAACACCTACTAAGTACATTCAAATTTTATTATATTAAACTCATATTGGTGCAATCATGTGTATATAATTTAGGAGATAGCTGTATTTGTATTTTAACCTTTACAGACATAAAAAGTAGGTAAATTGAGTTTACATAGTGATGTGTAGCAGAGCTAGTTAAAACAGATATATGCAACAGAAAATCTAGATTTACGTCCACAAACCTTTAATATTCAAATTAATACAGTTGTGTCCATTCTAATGCAATAATCAATAAAAATATTATTTCTGTTTTTTATTTTGACATAAAGTTGCTTAAACTAAAAATTCAACCAAATGTTGCTGACTTCTTTAGCAACATCATGGCGTCATATGAATACTTCAAGTGCAAACGGTTAACTTCTTATGTTTTGGGCTTCATTTACGCTTCAAATTTGAATATAAGCTGATAAAAAGTAGTTTAAGGTAGGCAGTTTTTTTTTATTTTGCTTATTTTTTGGGTAAATATGATGTGGTGAAATCCAATAAGGCTGCTACCTTGATCATTTCAAGAAGAGCCTTAGTTATGGTATGTAGATTGTGGAATTTACACAGAGTTGCAGCCAATAAAATTCAATGATTCAAACAAATTGTATTAGAATATTCCTTTTCCAAGTTTGAAGAATTATCAATAGAAAAAGTAGGCAAATGTCCATGAAAATACATAGCTTTATAAAAGTGCTAAATCAGTTCACTTAAAACTATGCCAAAATGTCTGCATTTTACAGAATAACATAAAATCAACAAGTATACCAAAGACATTGTACAGGTATTACAAAACTTTCAAGAGACTTAGCAATTCTCAAAAAATAAGTTAAAACTGCTATGGTTACAGAAATATCACCTAATCAAGTTTGAACATACTGACCAAAAGAAAAAAATGTAACAGTATTCAAATGAAAAGTTCATACATTCTAATGTGTAACAAATAAAATATCAAAATAAACATCTACATGATAACATTTCACAAATTTCATAAAAACTTGTAGCATTGTGTTTGAGAAAACATATTGTATGGCCATAGCTTGTTAGGATCATAGGTTTAGAGATTTCAGATGACAAATGTGATAACTTTAATTTAACATTACAATAGTGGTGTTAAAATTTAATCTTCAATTGTCTCAAAAATCTGTCTTTTCAATTGTGACCTAAGAATTTCAGACTTAGCTGATTTATAGTCATGCTTATCTGTTTTATCTGTTGCTGTGTCAATCGAGAAAAGAAACCATTTATCAGCTGGGCAGTTAAGAATTCATCTTTCCTAAAGGTATATACACCTGATCTCATACTTTCTGCAGCTGTATTAGGGTCAATTTAGAGCTAGATTTCCCCCCTCGATTAAATAAATCTGCCAACGAATCTATCTGTTTGATGCTATTTTTCACTTTAATGCTCATCCCATTTCTTTGGCACTGAAGTCTGTAGTACATGCATTTTCTACTAAGACTGCTTGCACATCAGGACAATGATGTACATTATTTGACAACCTTTGGGCATATAGAACTTATGTCTGATCTTTAAATGATCCTCTCTAGCTTATATTCACAGCTGCCTTGAAGGAGATGTTGATCAAGACTGATCTGGTTCTTGAACTCTCAAATGCAGCCATCCATAGAACAAATGAATGTCTGCTTCTGTTGTTTTGGAGCTTGTTCTGTTCCTTAAAATAAATAAATAAAATGAAAGTTCAGTGAAATTCAAATTTACTATATATACATGTAACCAAGTTTAGTTCCAATTGGCCCAGTCGCATCAGAAGATTTTTGAAAAGTTTATGCCAGATGAACTTAAAGTAGGTCAGGTGACTTTAAAAAGACAACAATACTACATGTATAAATTTCTCTGTCAACATTGGACAACCTGATTATCTATAACAGGATTCTGTCTATATCCCTAATCCTGTAACCCACAAGCAGGGATTTAAATGATGCATAACAATGTTTATTGAAATTTGTGTTAGTTTTCTCTGTTGTTGTGACAAAATAAAATGATGATTGTCTTGCAAGTATGCTTTTAAAAGTTTGTAAAAGAAATAATTATAAGATTACCTTCAGTAATGAGGTCATTAAAAGACATCTTAGTCCAGTCATTGAGTACTTTTAGCTGCACACAATTCTTTGTTGATTTTAAAGTCAAAAGCTTTCCTGAAACGAAAATTGAAATTAAAGAACTTGTTTAAATTAAAAAAATCATTGACACTCATACACCACATCTTTCTATATCAATGATATCTATTGTATGCATTTTATTGTTTGTTAAAATGATCAATATGAAAGTTTAATAAAAAATAACCAACTTCAAGATCCTAAACTAGAATTGTTTAATGCTATGATATAAAATCATGTGAATTTGTATAGCATACATTCCAATATAGGAGTTTGTGGTCTTTTAATCAATAGGCTCTATTTATTAATTGGCTGTCAGTTAATGGTGGCCATTCTTAGTTCTTATGCAACTATTTTATTAAGATGATTTTATTTTATATGTTTTATGTTGACGTGCTGGACTTATTGAATTTAGTGCGGTATTGCTTTTAATTGTCTTTATATATTTTTAACCACTGACCCAGGATTTAGGAGGAGGGTTGAGTATTATTGACTTCTTTTACTCATCCGTGTTCAATATGTATAAGCCATACCCTGTATTTTCAGTGGTTGTGTTATATATAAAACTATATGTTATTTGTAATCTGACTTCTGTTTTTTTCTTTATGTTGAATATAAATGTAATACCTTCACCAATATTGTATGCCTGCCACATCCTCAAATGACTACTCTCAAATCTAAAGTTGTAATATTGGTGATTGTATCTTAATTATTGGTTACATCTAAATCAAGGCTTGTGTCAACAACCTTCACCCTGTAAGGTTTCCCAGGTACTTTATCAAGTGCCTACAAAAGATTGAATACTTAATAAGTTCTGATAGAAACAATATAAATCAAGACGTGGTTGTCTCACTAGTGATATCCCTGCTTTTTGATTTGATAGTCGCAAAATCTGTTTACTGGCTCTGCTAACGTGTTGCCAGTAAACTCAATTTGCAACCATCAAATCTATGGTTGATGGCTCCAAATCTTTTAAATTTAATACAGTTATCTACTAATTGGATATCTTGAAAATCTTAAATCTTTTGAAGTTTATGAGATATTTTATAAAGTTAATGAACAATATAAAATATAATATACAAGATATCTAACTAGAGGCTCTAAAGGGCCTGTGTCTCTCACATTGGTCTATGTGCATATTAGACAAAGGACACAGATGGATTCATGTTTAGTGATAGTGATGTGTGTTTGTAGATCTTACTTTAATGAACATTTTCTCTGCTAACAATTATCTCTATTTATAATGAACTTGGCCCAGTAGTGACAGTGGAAATTTTTTTGTCCAACTTTACAAAATTTATGAAAATTGTTAAAAATTGACTGTAAAGGGCAATAACTCCCTTAAGGGGTCAATTTACCATTCTCATCATGTTAACTTTTTTGTAAGACTTACTTTGCTGTACATTATTGCTGTTTACAGATAATCTCTATCTTATAATAATATTCAAGATAATAATCAAAGCTGCAAAATTTTCTTAAAATTACCAATTAAGGGGCAGCAACCCAGAAACAGGTTACCTGATTGGTCTGAAATTTTTAGGACAGATAATTCTTGCTCTAATGAACAATTTCACCCTTGTCAGATTAGCTCTAAATGCTTTTGTTCCAGAGATATGAACTAAAAACTGCATTTTACCCTGTTTACAATTTTTTGCCATGTACATGATGTAGGCCATCTTAGTTTGCGGGAAGGGTCATCGGACATATTTTTTAAACAACATACCCTAATGATGATTGCGGACACATTTGGCTAAATTTGCCTTTAGTAGTTTTAGAGAAAAAGACTTTTGTAAAAGATTACAAAAATTTACAAAAAATGGATAAAAATTGACTATAAAGGGCAATAATTCCTTCAGGGGTCAACTGACCATTTTAGTTATGTTGACTTGATTACAGATCTTACTTTTCTGAACATTATTGCTGCATACAGTTTATCTCTAGCTATAATTATATTCAAGATAATAACACAAAACAGCTAAATTTCCTTAAAATTACCAATTTAGGGGTAGCCACCCAACAACAGGTTGTCTGATTCATTTGAAAATTTCAGGGCAGATAGATCTTGAACTGACAAACAACTTTACAACAATGTCAGATTGCTCTGAATGCGTTTGTTTCGGAGATACAAGCCAAAATTTACAATTTACCCCTTTGTTCTATTTTTAGCCATGGTGGCCATCTTTGTTGGTTGGTCTGTTCAATAAACACATTTTTTTAAACAAGATACTCCAATGATGATTGTAGTCATGTTTGGTTAAATTTTGCCCAGTAGTTTCAGAAAAGAAGATTTTTGTAAAAGTTAAAGACGACGGATTACGAAGACGACAAAACTTGATGAGAAAACCTCACTTGGACCTTTGGGCCCGGTGAGCTAAAAAGTCAAGTTTATGAGACATTTTATAAATTGTATGGCACTATTTTATATACAGTCATACCTACCCTTTTTCTTATGGTGGTAGTATTTCAGCTTCTGCTATCTTTGTTTTTGTCTTCAAGAGTGTTCTTCTATATTATAAGAAAAGAAAAACATTTTAAGAATATTTTAAGCAAGATACTAATTGAAAGTGAAACAATAATAAATTCTGGAATACACGTGATTAGATTGAAAGAAAAAACAACCTATCATAAAGGAGTTAGTAATACATGAATGGAACATGGGTTCAGTTGAGGTAATATGTTTTATACACAAATGATTAAGAAATTTCTCTTCCCCTCAATCATGCATGCATAAGTGTAAATTAGATAAATCAAAAACCTTGTTTTTTTATTTTAATAAGTTTTAACTAATACTTAATGATGAAACTAGATTACCAATTCAAAATGCAAATAAAATGTGCTAAAGCTAAGTATAAACATGGAATATAAAGACCAAATTTGAACTTTTAAGTTTTGGTTATTTTTGAATTGAAAGACCTTCTTATTCTTGTCATAGTAAAACTACCTATGAGTACAGAAGTTTGACATGTAGTTAATAAACTCACTACTGATCTATGACTATTGAGTATACATGTGTACAGAGAATTATATATATACATGTACATGTATATGCAAATACATACCTCCTAAACATGTTCAATACTCAGGGTTAGTTCCAAGTAATTTTTCTCTACACAGTCTACAAATTGCTGTAATATAAAAGAAAATAGATACACAATTGATCTCATTCTGTGTATCACTATCATGACTATCAAAACTACTTACTATTTTTACTTGTATGTACATAAAAAAACATGAATTTTAAAACCTATCTCAAGTAAACATGAATTAAAGAAGGTCATTCGCCCTTATATTGCCTTCTTGCACATATATAGTTGTGGCAACATTACGGCTATGTTGCAGTTTTGTTGCTGCAACGATGCTGCAATAGCCTTAAGCGTATTCCGTATGCCAATTATTTTAAAGCACCTTTGCCACACCATGCTGCGGCTTCTTTGGCGCAACAAGTTGTGGGTTCAATGTAGATATCGTTTATTATTCATGTATGCATTGCAAATTAGTTTGCTGGCACTATTGCGGCACTAATGCCTTTAAATTCCGACTTCCTTTAATTAGTGACTAAGGTCAAGTAATGTCTAACCAGGTACATACGTATAGTGCTGAGTATTCATGTACCAGAGAAATTGTTTAACTCATTTAATTACATCATGATTTTTTTGTGCGCTCAGGGTTATTATAATAACTTTTTCTTTTAAAGAAAGGAAAGTTCTATACTCAGAGATTATTCCTATATCTGTATATGTACAATGTAATGAACTTAATTTTCCCACATTTAAAAAAAGGAAAAGTTAAAATGTGTAACTCATGAACTGTCAACAGGAAACATCCATACCTTCAATAACACCAACATAATTTCCATGATCCCAACAGGAGCCCCCTCACTTCAGTCAAAGGTGTTTTGTTTTGTCTAATTAGCAATCTAAACTCGTGATTATAATACATTTTTTTCAAACAAATAGCATTTCAATCTGACTTTAGAGGGTAACAAAGACACAATTGACCAAACTTCTTTCTGCATGTTCTTCAAATTTTAGTGAGGGTTAAATTGAGAAAGGGAAGGGAAACGACGACTAATGTTTCAGAAGGTACCAATTTGCCCCATTACATGAAAGTTTGTCCCTGGAATAAATAACAACTTTTTGAAAATGCTTTCCAGGTCTATCAGGATTAAACAATTACCATGATTTAATTACATGATAGATTGAACTTTAATATGATGCATTTACTTAATCATGTTAATCTACATATACATGCAAGTCTTCACAATAATTGAACACCCAATTCTTCACTTAAAATCATAGGCTCAAGCAACATATGGTGACATCATCAATGGGCTTATTCTCGCATCATTCTAGTCTATTTAGAATGAGAAATGAGAAAATTATATGTTTGCTTTATGGCAACATTGCAGCGCTTTTTGTCATGGATTGAAATAGCGGTGCAGTGGAGCCAGAATGATGTCAGTAGCGGCATCATTCAGCACTACTACAGCTTTAATGTTCTGACAACCTCATCAGGTTGCAGCTTTAAAGTCACAACATTGCAGCATTCTTGCCCAAACATTTTTTATTTAATAAGGACTTGCATAAAATGATGTGATTATCATGTACAAAACCTTACAAATCCGGTAAAGGAAAGGAGACATGAAACATCATTTATGTTATAATTTTTCTCTCTCAAAAACAAGATTAAAAAAGTTCACATAATTTTAAGTTTCATAGTTTAAAAAAGGGGTATTAAAGAAGTTCATATTAAAGCCAAATGGCAGATAAACCCTAAGGTTTGTTGTTGTTTTTGTGTATGAGTGTTTTATTTTATTTTAAAAATGTTTTGGGAGGGGTACCTGACCATGCTGACAGCTGCATTTGTTTACTTTTTGGGTCTTATCATGCTTATATGATCACTGTATCTCTTTTACAGAAAAATCTTATTAGGTAAATATTATCTACTTACTTGCTGTAACAATTCTTTGAAACATCTCGGGTGCAACATGTAAATCCCCTGCTTTTGTAGTATTATGGTACTTCAAAATTACATTTACTGAACATGCATATTTCTAGTAAGTTGTTTCGATGATAACATTTCTATGAATATCACAGATCCTCAGTTGTGGTGTACAATGGAATGTCAGATTAAAGTAAAGGATTTTTTCTGACAAAAAATTATACACGTCTCTTTTTCAAATGAAAGCGGTTTCAAAAATCCCTGTCGTAACTGCAGTTTTCACAATTGCCTAGGAAATCTTTTAAGCTACACATTTTATAACAATTATTCAAAGATTATACATGTATGAATAAAGACGTTAAAAAAGTTAGTTACGACAAGCAAAGTTTTTTTTTCATTTCAAGGCATCTCCAACCACTCTTATGCTGCTCAAAACTAGTAAAGAAAAATATCAACTCTGGAAATCTCATGGCAAGAAAAATGATCATCTTAAAACAGACAAAATACTGGCGCAACGAAATCTTCGCAAACAACTCCGAAAGGAACAGTATATGGATAGAACCCAATTCTACAATGAACTAATGGACAATCCTAGCAAAGATATGTTTCATAAACTCATTCGTCGTAACAGAGGCTCCAAAAATAAAGATGCAATCTGTATAATAGAAAATGGCGAGCACCACTACTCTGCAAAGGACCAAACAAATAGCTTCTCTAGATACTTCGAGGACTTGGCTGTTCCGAAAGACAATGGTTATAATCCAGAATGTTTAGATCTCTGCAATATCCGGCATAACATATTTGATGAACTCTGCAAACAAAACAGCGACGAACCACAATTTAGTTCTCAAAATATCTGTGATGCAATCAAACAGCTACATTCTGGCAAGGCAACAGATCAACTAGGTCTTGCTGCTGAGCATTTTAAAAACTCACCAACAACAGTTACTCATTTTCTTACAAACTGTTTCAATAACATTTTCATCAATCATCATATACCTGATATCTTTAAATCTGGTATCGTAACACCTGTGCTCAAAAAAGGGAAAAATCCAATGCTAATGGACAACTATAGAGGAATTGCCGTTACACCTGTCATCTCAAAACTCTTCGAATGTACCATACTACCTCGATTAACCTTGAATTTTGATCGGTCATCTCTACAGTTCGGCTTCACAAAAGGGTTGTCGATGCTTATGGCCAGTCTCATTATCACTGAAGCTAGGGCAATGAATAAGTATTAATTTATTTAAATTCTTATTACATCATTTAAAAGTTAATAACAACTTCTAAAAATGCTTTAACTTGGAAATAACATATTAATAAACTCATTATAGACACCAGCTTTAAAGTTGTTTTCACGCCAGACTCGCGTTTCGTCTACAAAAGACTCATTAGTGACGCTCGAATCCAAAAAACTTTTAAATGATTTCTTGAATTCCCTAATGACGGATCATTTGATATGTATTGTAAGACTTAATCGTAATTAGGATGTCTATTTGTCAAATTTGTATGAAACAATACTGAATTCTCAAAGTCCGTTATAATATATTTAAATCGGGGATAAAGAATTTATTAAAATTGTGTAGAAAATATATTATGTCATATTATCAGATTTGAATCAGAAGTGACATATGAAATCTGTTATCAGGATTTTAAAATAAACAAAAAATTCAAAATAGATATGATGTTAAATTGGAGACATCCAGTTTCACAATTTCAAATTTTAACTGATTCTAGTTCGTAGATTTAATAAGTCAATAATTTTGTATATAATTCCGTAGTTTTTGTATTATTTGAAATGTACAAAATGTATATCAAAATCAAATTCTGAATAAACTCAAAATAGAGATTCTGAAGCTTTCTCGAAGAGAAATATATTTGAATTATACTTTTAAAATCATCCTACAATTTTTTCAGTCTTCTAACCACGTAAAAGACACAAATGATAATGATGTGCGTCACTTGGTAATACTGTTTTTCTACGAAATGGATGAGAGGAGTGTGGATAGGGGATGGGGTGTAAGGATAAGATGTGGATGGGTGTGACGATATGCAAGTCATTTTTAATTTCAAATATTAAGGTAAAATTTAAAAAAGGCAAACAGAATCACAAAGTAAAATCACAAAACTCCGATGAAAATTCAAAAGCTCAATCACATTCACCAAATGGACAACAACTGTCATACACCTAACTTGTACAGACATTTGCTAAATTAGAAAAGGTGTGGTCTTAATAAAAAGACTAAATAGGTAAAAATGTCATTTATATATACAAACGGACTATTTTTCAAACAACTGTTGTCATAAGCAGTTACAGGCAGCCAAATTATATTCAACAATGAGAAAATAGCATACCAAATAATCGGAAGTTTCTTTTTTTCTTCATGTATGTATTGTTTTGTCGTACTTTATGAATTGTTATTTAAGTTTTTTCAAAACTTACATTGGATTATACATATTACACAGCTTTCAAAAAGATTAACGAAATGTTACCAATTGGATATGACTCCATTTGCAAAGTGAGCGGTGGCCATCTTGAATAAATGAAATTGTTTTATGGCCTGAGCTGAATTTTTTCTATTATTATTTAGTCTACTCGTGTACCAAATTTCATACTTGTATCACGATTTGCACAATTATGTCCATAATATCTCGCACTTAATAAGAATATACGTAATTTATATGTTTTTTTTTTTCATGTTAGCAACCATCCCTTTTATGTGACCTACCGAATTAGTCTATTTACCGGGTTTGTTATAATATATAAATAACACGACGGGTGCCACATGTGGAGCAGGATCTGCTTACCCTTCAGAAGCAACTGAGATCACTTCCAATTGTGGTGGGGTTCGTGTTGCTAAGTCTTTAGTTTTCTATATTGTGTCTTTTATTCACTTATTTTCTGTTTGTCTTTTTCATTTATTTTTCGATCTATGAGTTTGATTGTCCCTCTGGTATATTTTGTCGCTCCTTTAAGATAATTGATAAAGTACCCATTTTTTTTTGCAATGTTTGTAAGTAGCAATAAACTTATATCTGACTGCTTATTCTTCCGCCTGTTTATTATAAAATAGAGAATGGAAATAGGCAATATGTCAATTTTTTTTAAACTATCTGTTTGAAAAAGTATGAATTATTCGAAATACTCAGGATTTTTTTTTAACCCAGGTGAAGATTACAATAGCCAAATTTAGCACAACGTTTTAGAATTTTGGGTCATCAATGCTCTTCAACTTTTTACTTTTTGGCATTTGGCTTTTACAACTATTTTGATCTTTGAGCGTGTAGACAAAACGCGCATCTGACGTATAAAACAATAACCTTGTATTTTGTATTATTGTCAAAGAAACACCAACCCGATCAAAGAGCTGAACACACCCGAAGTCTACATATGGGCCTTCAACAAACCGACAAAAAAATCCCGTACCAAGAAGCCCTTTTAAAAAAATCAGTACTAGTTTAATGGAAATGAACTTCACACTAAACTCCATAACATACAAATGAAATGAAAGTATATCAAACATAAACAAATAACAAATGTCTATATACATCAGTGTAATCTTTCTGCCAAATATTATTGTATGTGTCTGTTAGTTTTAGATTGTCTATGATCAATTTGATCAGCACTTTAACTATTGATAAGGTATCATGTGTATATAATTCTTTAAATTGAAGACTACTAGAATGTGCATTTTATGAACAAGGAAATACGCAGTTAGAAATTTTTTTTTGTTAAAGATTGTTTATAAATATTTATTAAATAAATGAATTTGCATGTGGTCTTGTAATAACTATTATATTTTAACCAATTCTACAGAACATAGACAAAACCATTGACAATTCGTGATGTGAACAGAATTAAATAAAATATTCTGGAATAAAAACCTCTAAACTGCACCGAATTGATCCAAATGATTACATCTTTGAACGAGCACATCTAACGTTTGCTTCAAGAAGAAGTCGCAATCAATGCGTGGTTGATTGTTGAATGCCTTACATCCATTAATTTTTGATAAATATTATGTTAATACTTTTTTTTAGTTTAAAAGTATTGAAATACCCTACACAAATGAGAGATGAGAGATGACAATCGAATATTTAAACTTATCAATCGAAAAGATAATGAAAATGCTAGTGCAAAAAAAAAAAAAAAAAAACACGACCAAAGACAAACAACAGAAAACAAACAAATTCCAACATCCAAAGCTGACGGTTGAACCCCTTAGAATACAGGAAGGTGCTTCGGAAAGGTCGACAGCTTATCTTGCACTAGTGGCACTTGATGTGTTGATTAGGAAATTTTAAACTGATGAAAACATAGAAATTTCTATTTGGTAGGTCACACTCGTGGAAAGAAGAAAGAGGTTGAGGTAACGACAATATCTAAATACAGACAAAACAGTGTAAGCTGTTTGTATTACGTTTATTTAAAGTAAATTAATTTGGTTAAACTGCAGCAGTATAATCCTTGATTATTACACGAAAAAAAATTAAGTTAACGGTATGTTTCGTTGACTTTTCAATTACTGGTAAAAGGTATTTAGACGTTTCTTAATAGTTTGCTCATAAACTGTGGTTCATAACAGAAAATGAACAGGTTTGCTATTACAGAAGCCCATTTAGTACTCGTAGGAATAACTACAATATTTCGATAAACTTTATTGCTGAAATGACTATACTAAACTATGTCGTCACGGAGAAAATGTAGTACCTCAAGTCAGCATATCTTCCATATCAGTCTTTCGCATCAACGAAAAAAAGGACAGTACCCTTCAAACCCGCACCAAATTTTGCACCTGTCCCAATTCCCAGGTCAGGCCTTTGGTATAGCCTTGTATGTTTTTTACTATTTTTGTTCATTTTTATGTTTTTAACTTTAGTGTGACGTCCTTTTTCACTTAACTAGTGCTGCGTTCAGAATCCATTGGTGGCCGTCAGCTGTTGTCTGCTCGTTGGTTTGCTTGTTGTCTTTTTGACAAAAGCCCTATTTTCAATCAATTTTTTTGTTAAGTATATGAGTTGAAAAAATTAAATTTGCATCAAGATTTGTAAAACGGCCATATATCTGTATAAAAAAATTTCTTATAGACATTGTTGAAAGACGTAAGCCTGTTTATTGTATTATTTTAATAGATTTCATACAACACAAATGTAACAATTAACAATTGCAAACTGACATTAATAAAATGTTTATTTACATTAACATAGATACAAGAAGATGTGGTATGAGTTCCAATGAGAACACTCTCCATTCAAGTAACAATATATAAAAATAAATCAGTATAGATCAAGGTACGACCTTCGCCATGGACCTTTGGCTCACACCGAACAGCAAGCTATAAAAAATACATATATATAAAAGAGGGACGAAAGATAACAAAGGGACAGTCAAACTCATAAATCTAAAATAAACTGACAACGCCATGGCTGAATATGAAAAATACAAACAGACAAGCAATAGTACACATGACACAACATAGAAAACTAAAGAATAAACAACACGAACCGTACCAAAAACTGGGGGTGATCTCAGATGCTCCGGAAGAGTAAGCAGATCCTGCTACACATTAGATACAAATTATGTTATTATTATAAGTTACTGTATTATTCATGTTCGATTACAGCTAGGCTTTATTGAACCCGAGAACGTCAAAACACAATAATTGTATTACATGCAATGCTTTGAAACCAAAAGGGAAATAACCCAATAGTCATTCTATTATAATTGATTTATGTATTCATACATTATAACGAATAGATAAAAAAAAAAACATTGCTGCTGTATTCGCATGTCTGCTCAAAATAATGAACGAAACATTCGTATTGACAATTGAATATTACCATAGTCTCTAACTTAAAACCTATATATAAATGTATAAAAGTAAGACACTTAAATACATATATGATAAAATTGAGAATGGAAATGGGGAATGTGCCAAAGAGACAACAACCCGACCATAGAAAAAAACAACAACAGAAGGTCACCAACAGGTCTTCAATGAAGCGAAAAATTCCCGCACCCGGAGGCGTCCTTCAGCTGGCCCCTAAACAAATATACAATGTATACTAGTTCAGTGATAATGAACGCCATACTAATTTCCAAATTGTACACAAGAAACTAAAATTAAAATAATACAAGACTAACAAAGGCCAGAGGCTCCTGACTTGGGACAGGCGCCAAAATGCAAAAATGAACCTTTTTGTGTAAGTTTAATAGTCTGCAGTATGAATAAGATATATTTTGCAAAAGGCCTATCGTTTACAAAAAAATAACACATTTCTTTAAATATTGTTTTACGACACTCGGACAATTATGTGCAACCTTAGGGTAACCTTACAACATCCAAGACAAATACATTTATAAATAATTAGTTCCCTTTGCGATAACGAAAATTACATTCTTTGCAAATGTAAAACAAGATGCATATACAGTTTGAAAAATGTATATTACGGTATACCTTTTCATACATTATCAGTCTGATTAGTAAGGGCAGGTTTCGGTGTCTAAATAAACAACAACGAACAATATGTTTTGATTTTTTGAAACAACAACGAATGTCTAACTTTCTCTATAGTCACACAAATCTTATGACTGCTGATGGACGTCTGATTGGCTAAACAGGATATGCACAAGAAGATGTAATTAGTTGCAAAGGATGTGTTATGTCAGTTTTGATTGGTTATGAAGACTTATTATATCAAATCTGATAAATATACAGATATGCAAATGCAGATCTAATTTCTTGCACAGTGTGCGTGATGACTTAAAAAGATTGTGTAATGTAAGGTCTGATTGCTAAGCAGGATGTAACAATAAAAGGTGATTCCGGTAAGACATATCAAATCTAACATTCAAAGTTATCTGGAACCAAATCTTCTGTTGTGTGTTCGCCCTGACATAATTTGAAAGTTCCAATGATGTAGATTTTGGACAGTTAATCGTTAATTGTTGTAACATAACCAGTTGACGACAAAATAGCGGCGGAAGTTACAAATAGAACAGTCAAATTTCAGTATGGAAAATCTCAAAATACGATTTCAACACCTCTAACCAAAGGGAGTAAACATTGTTTGACTATTTTAAAGTAAACATCACTAATAATATAATAATATAATTTAAAATGACTTCTTTTAGAATACAGATGTGGGAGTATACAAACCCATTTGTTTCCTTACAGAACTATTCTCCACAATGGTAGTACATACAAAAATGTGTGTTATCATATTGACTTTCACTTTGTTTTTTTGTGAACACATTTATGTAATCAATTAGTTTTCATATACAGAAAAAAAACCCGCTCATCTACTTCTGATTATTTTGTTGTTTGCGTATGAATATACAGCATCTGTCACTAAAAGCCTTTTTTGCTTCTGGGACCCTAAGACACAAAATAATTGGATTAAGCGCATTAAAAAGGAATTGTGCCAAAGACACGGCAAACGAAATTGGTCCTACATACTGCGGATCTTCACACGAGAATTGTAGAAAAAGACCGACAATCTTAAGGGGACAGTAAAAACTTACATTCAAAGCTATAACTATTGAGGCGATGCGAGATTGAGATCTTTGTGATGCAGATTGAGTTAGTGTAGATGATGTATATTTGTAAGCTATCCCGGATAACATACCTGCTAATAATAACAAAACTACCATAAGGTTAAGAACAATGAAATCCGCATGTGTTTTGACAATAGTTAACAAATCAAGATTAGATCTATCCACTACGCAAGTTCGCAAACCTGTAACGCCCATAAGTAGTTCAATTAACATACACAATATGTAAATACAAAAAATACAGCGACAAAAATTTGTCCTTGTGTGGTGTACATATGCTTTGAGGGGAAACAAAGACAAATAAATACGCTGAAAAGCTAAAAGACATAGATGTAAACTCCTAACATTTGCAATAAATACCCTACCACAGCTAAATAGCATACATTCGAATGCTGAATTTAACCTGAAATTAAACACCAGTGAACATTGGGCTCAGCTGTAAATTAACAGGTCAACACCATGAATCAACGATATGACAGAAAAACTTAAAAGAGTGGTAAATATTGGTGACCTAAATGCTTTCGAAATTGAAGGAAGGACTAAAACCAAGAAGTTACCAATAAACATAAGCATAAATAAGGCAATGGATATTCCTATGTAAGCATTTACATGGTATTCATTTGGAAACATTGAGTGGCAATACTTGTAATTCATGTTTAAATAAGTAGTATAATTCAGAGCTGTTCGGTTTGCCATAAAGTCAACATATTGAGAATCATATTCGGAACCATAGCTAACATCAAACCAGCCTCCAACTGACATATCTTTACTGCCGTTTCCAGAAAGGGAAGATTCCCCATTATCTAACACTTCATGAAGCTTCATAGGTATTCGTAATTTTTCAAAACACCATGCAGATTCTAAAACGCCAGAAATTGACTGAAAAATAGTAAAAGAAAATTGTAAATCACAATAAATACTATGGTAACGATAAAAATAACTCGGTACAAATTGAACCAAAGTTCAAGAAAATGCTGTTCTGTTCAGTGATTATTGTTATTAATATTATTAGTATTATTATTATCATTATTATTATTATTATTATTATTATTATTATTATTATTATTATTATTATTATTATTATTATTATTATTATTATTAGTATTATCATTGTAGTTAGAAGTGAAAAACGGTACAAATCTTTATTATTATGTGGTTTTAAATATGAAAAACCTATTTCTTGCATAACCGCATAATATCTGCATTGTTATGTGTAATTCCCTTACTATCCATATACTACTAAATGTAATAGTAAATCAAGAAGTTCGCCCCACGAATGTTCGCTATAATCGATCATTAGTGAAAGACAATCAATGTCATTTTCAGGGTTAGTGTTTATGCACATTTTCTTCATGTATATGATATATCTGTTGAATTAAACTACATAGAGATGGTGAACGTTAGCATGCGAATTTCAAATCTTTATTTGTTGGATTCATAACATGCACAAGTGACCAATCATCAATATGATTGCATACACATTGACAGAGAGGATAACACGTTTTATCTTACTTCCTATGTATTTTTAGGAATATGATTGGTTAAAAACAACCACGTGGAGACAGTATATATTCCATTTTAGGTTAGTAGGGTTCAATATTGGGGCAGTAGAAGGGGCTTATTTCATTACACGGTTATTAGTAGTGTTACGTTCCTTTATAAAAATAACACGGTGTTGTGGGAAAATATTAAAGGTTTCAACAGACGAAAAATTGATGATGAAAAATTGACAGAAACTTATAAAACACATTAAGAGCTAACAAGTTGTTATTGTTGGCATTTGTTTTTGTATAGACCAAAGGAAGAACATTATTAATACTAACTGTAATGATCACTGTGATAGGTCAGTAGTCTGAAAACCACATATTGAGATAGTTGGTAAGATTAATTCGTGACATAGTGTGCTAGTGACCTAATACGATAGATATGGGGTCAGGAAATTCCATATGGGGATTCGAGCTTTTGCGCTCTCACCCCATATACATCGTATTAGGTCACTAGCACATTATGTAACTAATAATATCCTGGTGTATATACCATATGCGATTGTTAAATATCAAGAGGATTGAAATATTCCTCCAACTTGTATACTCCATGTGGAGGCGTTACTAGATTGCAATTTCACAGAAATTGAAATGCCGAAAGCAAACCGTTTGTGGTTAAGCATTGTTCTCAACCGATTATCATCGTAAGTATATATAGATGTAAGCCCGGATATGAAACAGAAATGGCTGTATCCGTGGTATATTTCATTTCAAGTTCTATAACATATTAATATCTGAATAGTTGAGTTATAAGACATCAGTTATTTAGCGTGAAAGGATAATGTAATTGTTTTCTATAATTTTTGAGGACCTTTTCTGTGACACTGGAAGCAGAATTGATTCTCATAATAATATTAATTTTTCTTTTTCTAACGTCGTAAGATAACAATTACATATGAATCAGATCGGTTTGTAATAAGATATCATTTTTGTTATTTTTGTAAAACAAAAGTTTCAATTGTTTCAAATATTAAAAACATGTTCTTGAATTTTCTACTTGAATTCAATGTCCAACAATTTTGACGTGTTAGACATTTGTATACTTGCATTTGGTTTCTTTCTTACTATAAAACTAACGAGATGATGAATGATTGCTTATTTAAGAAAAAGCCACCAGACATCAAATTGCATAACTATTTCCTACATATTTGTTTGTTTTTATATTTATTAAGAATATAATACAATTTTGACTGTTGTACCCCTATTTTTGACATTTTTACCTATGATGTCTTTTTGTTTTGTTCACACACACATCGTTGTCAATATAATGGAATTTGATGTGACTGTCATACAAGTGAGATGTTTAGCCAGCCTTAAAACCAGGTTTAATCCACCATTTTCTACATAAGAAAATGCCTGTACTAAGTCAGGAATATGACAGTTGTTATCCATTCGTTTGATGTGTTTGAGCATTTGATTTGCCATTAGATTAGGGACTTTCCTTTTTACATTTTCCTCGGAGTTCAGTATTTTTGTGATTTTACTTTTTATACAACCTTCAATTAAAAAAAACAAAAAACAGCCGACATTACTTAACATGCTAAATGTTAAACAATTAAAAAAGGTCTTTCAAAGAAAAAATACATATCATGTTATACCCCGTTGCAGTTTTGCGCCTGTCCAAAGTCAGAAGTCTTTGGCCTTTGATATTTTTGTATGTTTATTTTCAATTTTAGTTCATTATATGTTTCTAATTAAATGTGACGTCCATTTTCGCTGAACGCGTACACATTTTTGATAAGGGGCCAGTTGAAGCCCGCCTCCACTTGCGGGATTTTATTCCTGTGTTGATGACCCATTTGTGGCTTTGGGCTGTTTTCTGCACTTTGGTCGGGTTAATGACTCTTTGAACCATTCCCAGTTTCCATTTCCAATTCCATATAAGAAATATGAAAGGGAATGTATGTATGTATGTATGTATGTATGTATGTATGTGTGTATGTATGTATGTATGTATGTATGTATGTATGTATGTATGTATGTATGTATGTATGTATGTATGTATGTATGTATGTATGTAATACACGAAAATATACAGTATATATATACCCATGTAAATGAAGCAGCACCAAAAACGGTTTCTCCATCATACATTTCCCGATAATTCCAATCTTGATCCGTTGAATTCATTACTGGAATATGAAAGAAGACAGGAAATTATAAACAGAATTGACGGTTGGTCAATAATTAAATATGTTTAAAAAGTTCCTGATTTCCCTAATCAATGCAAAGGTATTTGTTTACACAGACACATGTTTGCTATCTTAAAAACACAAACATATATGTTTTCTTTAAAACCGTATGCAACTTTCTTTTACTTTAAATTATTTTTTTTAAAATTATTTCGCACGTAATATAAAGTTCTTTTTTTTCAAAATGCTGTTATCTCAGAAATGTGAAAAAAGATCAATCATTTATTTTTAAACAATGTTTCACCTTATAGAACATGAAATGATGAACACATTACTCAATAAAGACCGAATAGACTTTCATAGTGCAGATCGTTTATAAGATTGGTAACTTATGTGTATGTCATTCACATTAATATTGTTTTATCAAAGGAAATTTATTTGGTTCCACGCATCGCAGATACAAATGTAACAGATGTATATAAAAAAATAATAATAAAACACAAACCCAGAGAAAATTACTTAGGAAACCAATGAATGATCACTCACAATACTACCAAAATTGTTATGTGTATGCCATGGTATAATTATGCACAACCTTATCTGTTGTATCCTTTATTCTATTTTCAATAATATAGATGAAAACCACACAGTAACTTAGTTCTAATTTATGAAGTCAAAACACCGGTTGCATGCATTTGATAACTAAGTAACACCCCAGGTAGACTGTAATTACACATTAGTGAGCAAAATGTTTTGCTATTGCATCTTCTTATTCATACAACGCAATTTTCTACTTGGAACACACGTTGCTATTTTTAGCACGAAACACATATTATATGAAAGGAGTCTCGGAAACAATATTATTGAACTCATTACCATGATACAATCAGTTATTTAAAATAAACATATGTTGCATGCTTGTGTTGAGAGATTTTCCATCAGCTTATGTGTGTTATGTGATCCTGTTCATGATGCATACCTACCTATGGTTTGTGTTCACACGAATGCTTCAAATTGCTGAATAAAACTATATATAGATATGTAATATAGGAATGCACTTAACATAAAATTATATAACATCTACGACCTACACAGTGAAAAGACACATACAATCATACCAATCTGATAAAAAAAAAAACAGATCCTGCGTCCTAGATTTGCTTTCAATGATTTGAAAACGCTCCATCGAATTTGCTGTTTTGAAAACCTTTCGGGGTTCTCTGGTATTGTTGGATACATAATCACCTTCAAAATGTAAAGGCTGAAATTTCATGGACTGATTAAATGATAACTAGAACAGAAAGTAAAACGGCGCGTTTTCAGTTCGTTTTAAACAATGCCTGCACACATGACCGGTATTTGACATGTTTAAATCAGATTGAAATTATACACACGATCATACAATTTGTTAAAATAAAATCTTGTTTGATTTTCCTGATTGAATACTCTTTGAAAATCTGGTGGAATTTTAAAATTTAACAATGAATACGCCACTGTATGACAAGGGATCAAACAGGAATACATATACAACTAAAGAACAAATTGCAGACAAATAAACGTGGCTCACTCGCGAAAATTCTGCTCTTCACGTCGAGGTGACAGTTTGTTTAAATATCAATTTCAGTTTCAATGATGTAAAATAAGAAAAATAACGGCACAGACTATTTTACGGTATACTTAATTCAAATGATGGTACATTTAAAGATGGAAAAAACCCACGAAAAGTCGATAAAAGCTATATATCATCACGTTGTAAGACGTAAAACGTCATTACTTTTACGTTTTATACTAGCAAGGAGATACCATTTTAGTTATACAAAGTTGTTTACCGTATGATTCTTGTATATCAATCAAATGAAAACGTATGTATCAACAACATATCAAAATGAAACAAAAATATATGCCTTTGTAAAACATATTTTACTGTGTTATCTTTACGAATTCAAACATTTTTTGTAATGAAATCATAATTAATATTTCAGAAAATAAAAAAAAAAAAAAAAACAGAAGTAAATCTTTTTTTTTTTTCATTTTACAGTTCAAGTTTAATATACTGTGGCTGTATGCAATAGTTGACAACAATTGATGACAAAAATCATAATAGACTGTGTAATTTGACCTTAAACATTTCTATCATGTTTTGGTTTTTAGATATTTTATGCTCCAAGTATAACTGTGGAGATATCAATTATCACAACACTCACTAATACTGTATCACTTTTACGTAATTTGCTATACCTACTAGCGATTAATTATGTTAAGCGATCAACTATTTTCGAAAGCCATATATTTTGTTTACACGATATAATTTCAAACACCGATGTACAAATGATGTATATGTCTTTAATTATTTTTTTTCTCAATATAAAGAATTAATTTGTGCAGATTCAGATCTCTCGTCCACAAATTTGGAATGATAACTCAATTGTTAAATGCAATTAAGCAAACATAACATTTCCGATCAAGTAGCTCAATATTCGAATCAAATTTTACATTACTATACATCTTCTTAATTAATAAATATGATATATGAAAAACTTACAGCAATTTTTCTTCTCCTTGTGCGAAACGATCTCGAATAAGAAAACGACGCAGTGTTCATTCTTAAATATAATGTTAGAATCAATAAAAAATAATAAGTGACTTTTATTTGTGTTCTTAATGATTTTTCTTCGGACATGTTCAAATGATTGGTTGAGAAATACATTCACTAATAAGCTTTCCTGGTTTCATTTAAGCTACCAAATGGTTATATTCAATTAAAGCAAGAAATCGTTGTAGGTAGCTGGACATTTTACAATGTCAATCATAAAATATTTATACGTTAGGAAATCAATTGTAAACTTTGTAAATTGATAGTGTTGATATCATTCAAGTGCGCGTTTCTTTTAAAAGGGGATGTGTGATAGTAGATTACACATTCAATAAATGAATTGTTGAAACATTTATTGAATTACCTAAACACGTGTTTTTGTAACAACCATTTACATTTCCCTTAATAAAGGTCAAGTCAGTATCATATATTAAATGTAATTAGGCGTGTATGAAACCTTTAGCATACATAGAAAGCAAATATACGTCTAGTACCAACGAATATGATGCTTACAAGTATGCAAGGGGGCGCAATATTCCAGATGTTATGCGAACAAAGGTACAGTTTTAGATCATAATTAGCGTTTCAGAACAAAAGTACAATTTCAGAACAAAATTACCTTTTCAAATCAGCAATGGTTTATTATTCATGCTAGTGATATGTTCAAAGTCGTTAAGTTAGAGAAATATAGATTCCACCACTACAACACAAGAAAATGCCTGTACAAAGTCAGGCATATGACAATTGTTATCCATTCGATTGATGTGTTAGAGCTTTTGATTTTTCCATTTGATTAGGGAATTTCCGTTTTGAATTTTCATCGGAGTTTAGTATTTTTGTGATTTTACTTTTTAAAATATTTCTCCACTCTAGACAGTTTAAATGTAACCTTTAAAGCGCGAAACTTGCCGAGCATTTAAATAATTAAAATTCAAACTGTGGATATTGGAGATATATCGAGTTATAGTGGTGTAATCTGATTTTGTGATGATATGTGACGTCATTAGGATTAGTCGCTTTTCATGACTTCACAACAGGAAATTCAGAAGAAACCAGCACAATTTTACATCATAACTAAATTTCGACTTATCATTTGCCGAGGACAGATATTTCACTAGTGAGGAGTACATTTTTTCACAATCGGTTGGTAAATGTGAAAAGATTAAACAAATTAGAGAAACATGCATGCACCTTAGAAATTTTACCGCCAATGTCTGTGTCACAGATGACCTAGAATTATTCCAATTGCTGTAGCATGTGTAGTAACACACGTCCTCTTTTACTCCGGTGTATCAACCAACTTATTATATATAATGCGACTTATCAGCTTTTATATGCCATGTTTAACACAATGAATACTACTTATAAAGCAGGTTGGGAGCATTTAAGATAACCACCAGTTTTTTGGGTTAGCACTAATGTGTCTGTTTTATTTTAATTGCCCCTTTGCTAGATTCTGTCTTTCCTGACCCTTAGTTGTTCATCTCAAACCGGTTAAAAGGTAGACTAAATATCAATTTTGTATTGTCTGTTTTCACTTGCTATTTGAACATCTTGTGTCAGATTTTCGTTATAAGATTTTATTACGCATTACATATTAAATATTCTTGTTTGAATCTAGCTAGTACAGTTTTGATTTATCTTCTGGTGACAGACGAGGTTATTTCATATCTTCCCATTGCATAGGGTATATACAAAAATATGGCCGCCTGATCGTGTTTTGAATGCAAAAAATGAAGGTTTGATAATCGTGTGTCGAAGTTAACAATCTTTTTAGAACTTATGTTTATTTCAATCGATATATCATTTATATTCACGAGGACGTTAAAACGTGCAAAAAAAAAGAAAAGAAAAAACAACTCCTAATTTTGATACATCTGTTCTGCTCATAATGATTGCATATAACGAACATTTTTTATTGCCAACTTCTTATTGAACATGGACAGTAGAGGAATTATATTTAACAATACATAGAACGGTCATACCAGAAATAGGTTTTTCACATCATATACCACAACAGCAATGCATGATAATAATACTAATATTAATAACAATAAACATAATACTACTACTACTTATAATAATAATTATATTAATTTCTAAACAGAGCAGCAGTTTTCTTTTACATTTTGTACCTACTAATATGTATCGTTAACTTAGTATTTTATTGACAATGATGTACAATTCTCTTTTAATGTTCTGCAGTCAATTTCTGTTGTTTAAGCTTCAGCCTTCTAACCTGAAAAAGACGAATACCTTTGAAGCTTCTTGAACTGTTAGATTTTGTCTGTTCTGGTGAAATGATAGTTGAAGGTAATTTTGTAAAGCACTATGGTTTTAGGATTTACTTATCCCAGGAATAGAGTACCTTAGCCGTATTTGGCACAACTTTTTGGAATTTTGGATCCTCAATGCTCTTCAACTTCGTACTTGTTTGGCTTGATAGATATTTTGATATGAGCGTCACTGATGAGTCTTATGTAGACGAAAGGCGCGTCTGGCGTACTAAATTATAATCCTGGTACCTTTGATAACTATTTATAGATGGTTCTGAAAATAATGACTTTATAGCAAACCGAACCGAGCATAAGTATACTACTTATCTAAACATGAATAACAAGTATTGCAAATCGATGTTTCCAAGTTGAAAGTGGAGACCATCTAAACGCTTACATAGCTATAGGAATGTCTCATTCCCTATGTATGCTTATATTTGTTGGTAACATCTCGGTTTAAGTCCTTTTTCCATTTCGTAGCATTTAGGTCACCAATATTTACCACACTTTTAAGTTTTTCTATAATATCGTTAAACCAAGGTGTTGACTCGTTCTTAACCTTATTGTAGGTGCTTTGTTATCGGCAGGTATATTTTCAGGAATAGTTCAAAGCTATTTGTCGTCAAGACTTAATTATCTGCATTACAAAGATCACAATCTCGCATCGCGTCAATAGTTTTAGTTTTAGTTTTATATTTCAGTTTTAGTTTTATATTTCAGTTTTAGTTTTTATTTCAGTTTTTACTGTCTACGTAAAGTACAGAGGTATGTAGGACCAATTTCTTGTACTATATCTAAGACATAATTCATTGTTCATGCGATCATTCCAATTATTATGTGTCTTAGAATTCAAAGAGCCTAAAGGGCTTTGAAGGACATATGCTGTAGATGGATCGGCAAACATTAGAGTAATTAGAAGAAAAGGTGCGTTTTTTCTGCACAGGGGAAACATTTGGCCACATGAATATGTCTATGAAAGACAAATTAAAAACATTTTGAAAATAAACATTTTTGTAGAATAGTTCTGTAAGAGAATTGCGTATGTATACTCTAAAAAAAGATGATTTTGAATTGCATTGGCTAGATGTGTGAAATTCGTATTTGGTGTATTGAAATGACAATAACATTTTATGAGTTTTCAATATCCCCTTAGAATCCTCCGACTCTATTTTATTTATCATTACAACAGTGTCACGTTAGCAATTGGAGACATCTGTTCGGATAATGACTCATATGCATTTCTAATGAAGCTATAATAAATATCGCACCAATGTCCCTCAAATGACAGTAGTTTTAGTTCCAAATCACTATAATTTCAGATTCAATATCTCATATCATGATGGCTATTTATTAGCACATCTTCAATAACAAGACAGACCTGGCATTGCCAAACCTTCATAATCAACCAGATCTGACATTACGAAGCCTTCATAAACAATCAGACCTGACATTACACATTATATACAACCAATCAATCCTGGCATTAAAAATTCTTTATAGCCAATGAGACGTGGAATTACTCATCCAGTAAAAGCAATCAGACCTCGCTTCACATATCCGTATAGTCAATCATACGTACAGCACAAAAGAACTATAAGTCTGGAAGACACTTTATTTTTTTTTATTAAATACTCCCGATCCGATTGTTCGTCACATTGTCACTTGGCACTTACAGTGTTGAAGCTACTCATAGATCTTGTCTTATATGATGCATATAATATAGGGAACAACCCAGGTTTTTCCTAATATGTATAAAATTGAGAATGGAAATGGGGAATGTGCCAAAGAGACAACAATCCCGACCATAGAGCAGACAACAGCAGAAGGTCACCAACAGGTCTTCAATGCAACGAGAAATTCTCGCACCCGGAGGCGTCCTTCAGCTGGCCCCTAAACAAATATCTACTGGTTCAGTGATTATGAACACCGTACCAAACTCCAAATTGTACACTAGAAACTAAAAGTTAAAATAATACAAGACTAACAAAGGCCAGAGGATCCTGACAGGCGCAAAAATGAGGCGGGGTTAAACATGTTTGTGAGATCTCAACCCTCCCCCTATACCTCTAGCCAATGCAGAAAAGTAAACGCATAACAATACACACATTAAAATTCAGTTCAAGAGAAGTCCGAGTCTGATGTCAGAAGATGTAACCAAAGAAAATAAACAAAACGACAATAATACATAAATAACATCAGATAACTAGCAGTTAACTGACATGCCAGCTCCGGACTTCAATCAAACTGATGGAAAAATTATGTCTGCATCATATGAATATCAGGCACAATCCTCCCCGTGAGGGGTTTAGTATCATACCATCATAACATATATGAGAAGAACATAACCCGTGTCATGCCAACAACTGGTTTATTGATAATAAATGTGTTTAGTTCCGATGCAAAGACCCTATAAGTGAATCAATATTTACGCCAAAATATGCAATCTTTAGTGAACTGACAACAGTATCGTAACTATATCCCTTCTTAATAAGTCTATTTAAAGGTTTTGTTAGCCTCTGAGGTGAATGCTGACATTTTTTTTTGCTTTATAAAGAATATTTCCATATTTTGAACGGACACATCTGAACTTTGCTTCAAGAAGAAGTTGCAATTGATGAATGGTTGATTGTAAGATGTGTACCGTTCATAACTCTTTGATAACTGTTATGTTAAAAGATGATAACCTAATACTTTAATAGAATTGGCATATCCATCTAAAATGAGAGATAAAAGATGATAATCAGAAATTCAAACTCACCAATCGAAAAGAAAATGACAATGATAAGGCAAAAAAAAAAAAAAAAAAGAAAAACGACAAAAAGACAAACAACAGTTAACAAAAACCAACATACAAAACTGACGATTTAAAATATGAATTCTTTGAAATACAGGGGGCGATCTAAGGTGCTCCGGAAAGGTAGACAGCTCCTCTTGCACTAGTGGCATCCTTCGTGTTTTGCTTAGGTAAGCCTAAACCTGGTGAAAACACGGAAAAGTCTTTTTTGGTAGGTCACAATCGTGGAAAGAAGGATTGAGGTGAGGTAGCGACAATACCTAAATACAGGAAAGAACAGTTATAGCTGTTTGTATTACGTTTATGATTAATTTCATTTGGTTAAATTGCAGCAGTATAATCCTTGATTATAACACGAAAAAATCATCAATAAAACAGTAGGTGTTGTTGAATTTATCAATCAAAAGGTATTTAGATGTTATTTATTGAGTTTGTCAATAAATTCAGATTCATAACAGAAAATGAACAAGTCTGCTATTAATGATGCACAATTGGTACCCATAGGAATACCTAGAATCTGTCGAAAAACTTTATTGCCGAAACGACAACACATGTTGTCAAGAAGAAATGTAGAGCTTTAATCATCTTATCACACCCCTTTAAGAGTATAAGACTGTATATGAGTTGCAACAAATAAATTAGCATCCAGATTTATCAAACGGCCATACATATGTTTTTAAAAATGCTTATACAGATATTGTTGAAAGAAGTAAGTCTGTTTATTGTATTATTTTAATAAATATTATACAACACAAATGTAACAATTAACAAATGTAAACTGACATTTTAAAAATGTTTACTGACATTAACATACATATATATATATATACAGTATTACAAACATAACATAAACAGTTACAGTTATAAGTTACTGTATAATCAATGTTCGATTACAGATTCGTGTTACTGAACCTGAGAATGATAGTTATTTTGCATGCAACGCTTTGAACCCACAAGGGAGATCATCCAATAGTCAGTCTAGTATCATTGCTTTATGTATTCATACATAATAACTTAGAAATAAAATACATTGCTGCTGTATTCGCATGTCTTCTGCTCCAAATATGAAAAACAAGTTTATTTTGACAATTGCCTATTACCATAGTCTCTAACTTAAAACCTATATACAAATTTATGAAAGTAAGACATATATACATATATGAACCTTTTTGTATAAGTTTAATAGTCTGCAGTATAAATAAACATATTTTTGCATTCTGTATGTATGTGTCTGTCCCAAGTCAGGAGCCTATTCTTGTTCTTCTTTCATAATTCCCTCCTGTTTAGGAGCCCTCGGATGAGACCGATACATTATCACATTATCTGTACATAAAACCACAATAAATCCTGTACAAAATTTGAATGAACAGTATCCTCCACCATTATATCCAGTGTATATACAACAAGTCGTGAGTTTATATATAAGCATTAATATAGGGACTTTAAAAGTAATGTACTGTTAAAATGGCAAGAGACAGAAATTACACGTTCGTTAGGCTTGAGAATCATAATTATAAAAGTGAGTGTTTTAAATGCAAAGCATGACTAACTTTGATGTTTAGTAGTTTTATTTAAATAGGCTTAACGTTAGTTTAAATTGTCAAGAAATAACATAATTATCATGTTCGTTTACTGCTTGGGAATCATAATTATCAAGATAAGTGTTCTTAACAGATGTATTATTTTAATTGGTTTAATAATGTTCATATGGAATAACACTTTTACGATTTAAGATACGAGACTGAATTGACCATACATAGAAATTTACCCCCTCAGTCCACACTATTAGTGATTGTCCATACTCTACTTTAAATTTTACTAACAACATATTCTTTTATCTGTTGAAAGTTAGATTTTCAAATGTGCCTATACACTGGGCAGCTTGTACGAAGGTGTTGGCTTAAAAGAAAAAAGATAAACAGACAAACAACTATGCAACAAGACCCTACCCAAAACTTCCTATCTAAATCTGATGATTAGTCTACTTGTTGATGCATCTACACAATCTGTCTTTCAGAGCCTTTTTTGCTTCCGGTACCCTTAGACACAACATAATTGGATTAAGCGCACTAAGAACAAATTGTGCCGTAGAAATAGTAAACGAAATTGGTCCCAAATAATTTTGACCTTTGCACGTAAACTGAAGAACAATGACTACAATTTGAAGTGGACAATACAAAGTGAAATACAGAATGATAACTATTGAGGCTATACGCGATTGAGATTTTTGTGACGCAGACTTTGTAAGTCTTGATGATGCATACTTCTGAACTATCCCGGATACCATAGCTGCTGATAATAGACAAACTACCATAAGATTAATGACAATGAAATCTGCATGTGTTTTCAATGTAGTATACCAATCATGATTAAATCTACTAACCGCGCAGTCACGGACACCTTGAACCCCCATTATTATTTCTATCAAAACGCATGCAATGTAAATACATAAAATACACCGACGAACATTTGTCTTTGTGTGATGCACACGTGCCTTCAAAGGAAATATAAATACATAAATACGTTGACAAGCCAACAAATTTAGATGTAAGCTCCTAATATTTGCAATAAATCCCCTTCCACAGCTAAATAACATACACACGAATGCTGAATTTAGTCTGAAACTAAATAAGAGCGAACATTTCGACAAACTGGAGAATAACATGTCAAAACCATGAAACAACGATACGACAGCAAAACTTAAAAGAGTAGTGAATATTGGCGACATCAATGTTTTTGAAATATAAGGTAGAATTAAAACCAAGATGTTCCCAATTAAGATAAGCATACTGAATAGGATGGACATTCCTATGTAAGCGATGGTATGGTAATTAGTAGGAAACATCGAAAGGCAATATTTGTCATTCATGTCATCATAAAAACTTGGTGACGGAGATGTTCGGTTTGCTGCCGCTAATTCATCATATTCAAAATCAGTATTTACATCATACGTGCCTTCAAACATGAATTCAGAACTGCTGTTGCTGGAAACCTCATCTAGAAAATCTAGCATTTCTTGCAGCATATTTATAGGTATTCGTTTACTTCCAGGACACCAGGCCGAAGCTAAAATACCAGTAATAGACTAAAAAGACATACAACAATGTTAAAACAAAATGTGTATCAGTATGATTAAAATCTAAATTTTTACATAACAAAATCAACTCTATTCAGCAAATTTGAAAAATGTAACAGTAATATGCAATAAAATGTTGGAAAACCAATCAGATTTCATTATTTGAAAAGAAACAACTGTATGTTTTAGTTAAAAACGTCAATTACAGTTTTATTTTTCATATTTTTCACTGAAATCTAATAAGGTCGAGAACATCAACAAATATAATATCATCTTAGTTTGTAAGTGTTTGTTAAAAGAGTAATACACAAATTTATAATTACCCATGTGTATGTGACAGGAAGCGAGTTGGTGTCTACATCGAAAACTTCCCAATCTTGGTCCGTAAAATTCATGACTAAAATATGAAAAAAGGCAAGAAATAACATAAGATTTAATGGATGACCGATCATAAAAAAATATATAACTTCTCCGATATTTCTTGTTCTAGATATTTTCCCAGACACCCGTATCATTTCTTAAAAACAAAACATTTTATTTTCGTTTTTGTTTAACCGTTTTTAATGCTTCGTTTTTATTCTTTTTAAAACCGTTTAACCATTAATTAGTCTTTTCATTTCCACGCATTAGTATGATTTCTATAAATAACTCTTAGAGAAGTCTTATGTATGTTTCGTCCATGTAACATTTTTTTATTCGATTGTCATTGATGAGTGTTTAGAAGGCGGAACGAGCGTCTGACACAAAAAGTTCAATCCTGGTATATATAAAGAGTTTATTTAATCTTAACTTTGTTCCTTGTACAAAATATATTGCAGACATGTATTGTAAAAAGAAAAAGGAATACATGTACCTTTTTATATAACATTTGTTCATTTTATTTTATATTAAGGGTTACTGACAGTAATTGTTGATAAAAATAAAGTAGTTTGAATCCAACAATCAAATATCATACATTGGCAGGGGACGATTAAAAAACCACGGACAATCGTGCTAGGGAAAGTATTGAGTAGGCACCCTCAACGCCATCACCATTGTTATGTGAAACAAAATGCATTAAGTATATTTCTGGATGTAGTTATCTACTCAATTAATATATCTATGTATTTGATTACAAAGTAACGACAAATGCAGATTGTTACTTTACATTTGAAAGCAATATTTCCCGTACTTGCCATAAAAAACCACGGAAACAGATCTGTATGGTTTATTGCCTATTACATAATGTCAATGATCGTCAGTAAAATTATTTTGCACCTTGTTGTTCTGAAAAAAAACGACTAGCAAACAAATCTATTTAACTAGAACAAATATAGTCTTAAAAAGTGAATCGGGGATGTTGTTTTTGAACTGATAACTAAACTACAATGCTATAACGTACAATAGTTAACTGTTATAAGCTGATGCTAACTTCAAAAAGTGTCATTGAATTTGTGCATGTTGATATTTTCTGTTTATTTTTACATACCTAATTATGGTCTCTATACGTCAAAATATTTTCCTGTTTTGGTTCTTGCTGGTAGCCTTTAAAGATGAATAAAACTATAACATTTTACATGCAAATGATTTTGAAATTAACACAAATTACATTACATCGACGACCAATGAAGAATAGAAACATTAAACTACTCGAATAATTCTAAATTTTTATATTATAAGTAATGTCTTACGTTTAAGACCAACTAACAAAACAACTGTGATATGATTTACGTATCTTTCTTGCGAAAATTCAGCTTTTTAAGTCGAGGTAATATTTTGATAAAATATTAATTTCATTTTCAATGAAGTTAATAATAATAGAACAGAACATTTATACTGTATACAGATGGTTGAAGTCCTAACCTGTTCAGCAAGTTAATTGCTAACCAGTCATGTTGACTGGTTGAAGTTAAGCTATGACAGGATTTAAAACTGGTCTAACTATTCATATGACCCCAATAACATTAAGGTTGTACCTAACACTACAGGGAGATAACTCTGTAAAATCAGCTAAACGTTTTAATTACGTTGAGTTGATAAGGGAATATTAATCAAACTCATCATAGATACCAGGACTAAATTGTGTATCTACGCCAGACGCGCGTTTCGTCTACCAAAGACTCATCAGTGACGCTCGAATCCAAAAAAAGTTAAAAAGGCCAATTAAAGTACGAAATTGAAGAGCATTGAGGACCAAAATCCCTAAAAGTTTTGCCAAATCCAGCTAAGGTAATCTATGCCTGAGGTAGAAAAGCCTTAGTATTTCAAAAACTCTAAATTTGGTAAACAGTTAATTTATAAACATAACCATTTCAATAATCAATGGTAATTCCTGTCAGCACAAAAAGTGCTGACTACTTGGCTGGTGATACCCTCGGGGAAATAAATCTTCACCAGCAGTGGCATCGACCCAGTGGTTACAAATAAACCCATTATTAAGCTTCTCAATGATCAAAATAAGTGTTTGTCAAACTGCTATATAACCAGTGTAATTTTTGTGTTAAATTGGTTGGTTCACTTTTTTATTTTTTTTTATATTTTTGTCAAAGGATCAAAGTAAATACTTTGCCAACATTTTATGAAAATTAAACGAGCCAAATTAATTTTAGTGAAGGTTTTGGGTACCACCTTAACACGATACTAAGACTAGGACTTTGATGACAGCAGAAAACATTGATACAGGTCCGCTACTATATTCAGTTAACTTCGAAACAATACCTGTTATAAATTAACTCTGAAAACGTCTATCAAACCAGATCTGATCTGAGTTAACTTTTGTCTAATCTGATTAAAAATTGGTTAACTTGTAACCAGGACTCCTCTTAATAGATTTAAAAAAAAATATTTTTAAATGTTTTTGTTTTCATGATATTACCAATACAGATTAAATACATATATTTGTTAATAACGTACGCATGAAACATTGCTAGCTAACACATTTCTCCGTGATCTGCCTTTATTACAAATTGAAAATGATAAACACAGCTTACGGTCATTAAATATATCTTCAAAACAAATAATATTCTCTTAGTTGTATATATATATGTATATTTTATAAAATGTAATAATTTCTGATCGGTTTTAAATGAAGATTTTTCTCACTATAGCAAACACAAATAAAGGCAACAGTAGTATACCGCTGTTCGAAATTCATAGATCGATTGAGAAAAAACAAATCCGGGTTACAAACTAAAACTGAGGGAAACGCAATAGATATAAGAGGAGAACTACGACACAACAGAAACACAACATTAAAATGTAGCACACACAGAAACGAATTATAATATAACAATGGCCACTTGGTACAGAACATTTTAAGAAAAAAAAAAATGATGGGTTGAACCTGGTTTGCCAAACCTCCCGCTTAAATGGCAATGTTAAATATAACATTATAATGACAACATTACATGACAAGACTAGAATACAAATGAATATGAGAAAATATAGGACAGAGAAACACACACATAATAGCCAACAAAAGGTAACAGGTTTAAAATTTAATACACCAGACGTGAGTTTCGTCCAAACAAGACTAACCAGTAACTCTTAAATGAAAACAGTTCAAAAGCCAAAACAAGTACAAAGTTGAAGAGCACTGAGGATCAAAAGTTCCAAAAGGTCTTGACCAATACAGCTAGGGTAGAGGTAAAATACGTTGATTGTTGTGCAATTCATGGGCATGTTGATAACACGAAAGTTATACACAGTTGATTTTCGTTTGAAAATAATAGAAATATATATCAAACGGGAACATATGCATAAATCAAAAGAAAAATCTTGGCAATTATAAGAAATATTTTACTGTGCTTTCTCTACAATTTTATAAGTTAATATCCGAGAATGCACCTTTTTGTTTGTTTTATGCTCAATGTTAATATGCCCTAGCTGTAAATACTATTTGCAAAACCATGAAAAAAAAAAACCAATTTACTGTAGTCGACCGAACTTTTATCATAATGCTGTGATTTTATTGATAGGATTGCTTCAAGTATGATTATCGAGATTTTAATCAGCAAAATGCTCATTCAATGCAAAATTGTAAAATATTATGTTTGTAATTCAAAAAAAATACTACAGATTAATAATTTTAGTGATCACATTTTGTTTGAATGGTTTAAAATCACCAACATGGTATAATTCCGAAAACCGAAGTTTATGTCATTATGTTTTTGGGCAGACACGAACCACTCATCGGCAAATTTCAAAATGATTAACTTTTGTTTGATAATTTCTAAGTAAACAAAACATTTTCGACTAAGAAGTTCAATATTCGAAGCTATTGTTACATTACTTGAGATCTATCAAAATAAAAGAAATATAAATGTTAATTAATATGTAAATAACTTACAATGATTTGACTGTTTCTCTCCTTGTTCGCAAGATTCTTATTAGGGAAAAGACACATTGAAGTCCGATGGTATGATGCGCTGTGTTGTGACATAAAAATAATTCTCCCGCTGAGCCATGGAACAGAGTAAATCATCTCCCTCGTATCATCCAATCAAAAACTGACATGTAGACGTGAAGTATAATAATAAGTATTATACCATTAAGTAGATCTATTTTAACTGTTCCAGTGGTTCTTTGACACAATAAAGATCATTGCAGTAAGAAGGAAAAAAAGTTAAAGCCCTATAATTGTTTTTTTTATTTTTGTAATAAGAGTTGTTGGAAATATAGAAGTGTTGTGGATTTCATTTGAAAATTTGTCTTTAATTTCGTTTTCCATAGAAGTTTAACAAATCATATTTTTTAATATGCATGAACCTTCGGAATGTCTCATTCTAAAGTAAAAAAATGTTGGAAGTAGATCTTTGATATCATGTTTACAAATAATTTAGAATGTTTTAAGAGCCAAAGATTATCAGATATATCGTGAGCTTCCATAACATATTTTAAAGACTGGGTTTTACAGTTTAATGTAAATGTTTTTAGTTTTTGTGTCGTTGGTCTAATTTATTATGACATCTACAGCATATCTAATTTCAGCATTATACTTTTTCTAAATTATTAAAAGAAATCTTATGTTAATATCAGTTATTTTCATTATCACTTTAGTAGAATCTATTAGGAGTTATAATGTAGTTGAATACATGATGTCAGTAAGCCAACTAAAATGGGTGTGACAAAAGTTAATAATGTTGTCCTTGAAATGCAAAACTAATAAAAAGCATTCGTTGTTATAAGTTGATATTGGTGATTGTAAATAATAATTATGTTCTTAATTAAACAAGACTTAAAAGAAGATCTATATGATAGTCAGCCAATTCTTATGGCGTTATATCTGTTACTGTAAAATACAGTTGATCACATTTCAATTGTGTCTGTTGGACATTGACATAAGTTTAATTGCGCAAAGATCTTCAAGAAATAGCAGAGGTTTAATCCTTTTAATTACTTTGTTTTTGTAATAAACAAATGTTGAGAATATAACACTGTATAATCATGTATCTTTCAGAAGTTTTGTTATACGCATCGTTTTTCAAGACGTTAAACAAAACACTATTTTTAATATCCATGATTTATGATTCTCCGATGTTTGTTTTATTAGAGTATAAAATGTTGAAAGCCGATCATGATGGTTGATCTCTAGTTAATTCCCAATTTTTACTCGTCACAGGTATATCAAAAGCTAGAAATTACATATTTTAAAAACAGGTAATTATTGTTTGATATTGCTATCGTTATTTATCAGTCAATGATATTGACAAGTCATGAAGATTTCATAGATATAATGTTTATAATTATTATAAAGATGAATAAAAGGTCACACATCATTATCGTAGATAATGTCATTGTATAAAAGGATAAGTAGTTCGTATTTGTTTTCCGAAAAGGAATCCTTGCATAAGTAAAAAGGAATACTAAATCACCGTAAGTTCTTAAATCATATTGTTTTCCATGTGTTAATGAGTTTACTTTGAAGGAAACATAATGCTGCAAATGTTCTTCGATTATTGAACTACTTTATCGGAAACAGTTATGGTCACTTCAATTGCAATAAACAATAGACCATTCTTTCGAAACATGTTAATAACACTAATGGTCGTAGTCCTATTATATGCAACACGTTAAATTAATTGCTGACCTGATCAAAGTTAACCTGCAACAGATATAAGAAATTGTCAGACCGGTCTTTTGAACACATTCGACTTGAAACATACATTACACTGAAAATTAGTGTCTCGTCGGTCATACCGAAGGTCGAAATATCTTAAAACTATTACATTTAATAAAAAGGTTAATAGTCAAGTTATATTTAAATGGTCATGTCAATGATTTTTTATAAAATATTGCATACAATACAGCTGTATACCATACAGCTGTTGAATGTTAAACTTAAACTGTACACTAAAAGATAATGCATTTATGTGGTTTTTTTTTCTGAAATATTACTAAAAAAAATTAACAAGTGGGAAAATTTGAAAAGAAAGCACATAAAATCGGCTAAACCTTGTCAGAAAATAATCAAATTTCTTATTGCAAATGCATAATCTTTATTAAAATTGATATGATATGATACATTAATTTTCGTTCGATTGATAAAGGTCACCGATCTTGTTTCTGGTGGCTCTATGTTACCTACCTGGTATAGGAAAAAGTGAAATATCGACGATTTAAGGCTCACATAGCGATGACGTTAATTTTATTTTGCCGTTCTTACCTATCGAAGGTCTGTGTTTTTTCTCCAGGCACTCCGGCTTCCTCCACTAACGAAAACTGGCCACCACGAAATAACCCTAAAGCGGTGCTTAAAAGTGGCGTTAATAACACAGAAAAAAAATCATATCAAATAGTTTGCCGTTCTATTGTATTTGGCTGACTTAGAACACATTATGAATAATATGTGCCTTAAAAATGAAGTCAGTTATTTTCTACATTATTTCAACGACAAACTTATGTATGAACAAAAATATTAATTATACAAACAAACAAAAAATAAATAAATTGTTATTGGATATTTGGTGCTATTAAGACAAATGTAACAATCTTTTATTTCCGTTTTATTGCGCTTTATATACGTATTTGTTTAAAAAGAATAATTCAGTAATATTTCAGAAAATTAGAGAGACATATGTATTTTAATCAATTTTCTTGAATAACTCAACAAGTCAAAGTTGATTTCCTAATCTCAATAAAATCTATGACTTCGCCCATTTGGTTCAATATCTGTAATTGTTTTAACATAGGCGGTAATGGTAACGTTTTTTCCTGTAGCTCAGTCCATATTTTAAACTTGGATATGTATGATACATTGTTTCGAAGCCGTGACATTTTCACATATGTGGTTATATTTTCAGGGTACGAAGTGAGATGACTTTTTCCGTAAATTAGCATACCCCGAAAATCCTTTTGTGATGCGACTCTTTGTGGTAACAAATCACCTTTTTTAACACAATAAGTTCTTTGAAAATTTAATACTTTAAACACATCTGATAGCTCAATAGTTTTTACACATTTGTTCTATGTTCCTCTACTTTCCTTATCATCACAAATGGTTTGTAAAAAATAAAAACATGTCCAATATCACTACACAGAGAATTTTTGTTTACACGTGACTTTTTAGTTCCTCATTTCGAGGCGCATTAGGGATCTTTACCCATATTGAAATCCATAGTTCTGATTTTTCCAAATATTTTTATGTGATCTTCATTGATATGACATTTTGAATAAATCTGGGTATTTTTGTCCATTTCTTAAGCCGTTTTCGCACTATACGGCAAAGACACTTTTATCGTTATATCTATTTATTTTGAATACAATGTGTATGTATAATTAATTTCTTCCAGTATACCTTCACTAGTCAAAACATGGACAAAACATCTGATGATAACCTGAAATTACAATACACGGACCCTGTTAAAGCATTCCAGTACATTTTCTGGTGCCTAAAAGTGCATTTTGACTGAGAAATTATGCAAAAATGTAGATTTCATTAAAAAAAAAACACCTAAATAATTAATTATTTTTACCAGTGGAATCTGGTATTTTATACTGTAGAAATCATCTTAACTTCTGTAAATGTCAATTTTATCATATAATTGGAGTGCAATGAAGTGCACATTTTCAAAACTTGTCCTTTCACATAATTCTATTTGAAATTTTACATATATTACAGTGAAAACCTTTTATCAGTGAGAAATCCACATGAGGTTTTAAATGAAATATTGTGACATCACACGTATTATGGCGTCAATAAATAAGGATAGATCAAAATAAAGCTAATGATAGTTTGCAGTGATACTTGAGGAATAGTTGCCGCAAGGTTTAACTCGAAATATGGAGTCGAAAAGATCAGTTACTAAGCATTTTTATATAATACCTAGACCAAATCAATAGTTTTCATATAAGCATATTTTCAAGATACCGATTGTTATTTCATTGCATAAATACCATAAATAAACAATTTAGAGCTTGCCTAATGAAACAAAATGCTTACCAGTTACTCAGAATATTTTAAAACCTCTAGGTTGTCGTTACAGGTTAAAAAGTAATGATATGTCTGGAGCTAAAATAAGACAAAAAAAATTAAAAAATTCTCAGACTGTGTTATCATTTGATTTTAATACATAGATATTATTGAGAGAGAAAATATCAAATTCACGAAAGTTTTATCACAAAGAAAGAAAAATGCTTCTCCCTGGTGACTTATCAACCTTCATTAAAACCTTTTATATTAGGTGGCAATGAGTAATAGCTTAATAGTTGAATAGGTGCAGGAATTTTGTTTTCGAAAGGTTTGACCCTCCTCCCTTTTCACTGAGAAAAGACAATATATTGTGATTAGCTAGACTGTGCATTTAAATATAATTATTCATGATGTTCTTAATACATGTGTGTCTGTTTATTTGCATATAATTTCTAATGACCAGTGGTCAACTTATTGGATAAAAGCACATGTGATGATGTATCTCACTTTAATAGTATGAAATGTGTTATTTCCCTTAATTATCAGTTATTCCTATAGACCGAAATGATGATACATAACAAAGACTCATGCCTTTTTTTTCATTTAATAATAAGTTCCTTCAGGATCTCTCGGGTTAAACAAAGATATGATAATGCCTAAAAGAAGTGTTCAGCCCCGTGCCAGTAATGCATTTTAAAAGCGAAGATTTCATTCAATTTTTGCTGATCTTTTTCGATAATGTTTATCTAAAGCCAGCTGGGATAACTAGGTATAAAAAAAAACTCCTTACCATCATTTTCACAATTTTCTCTGGTGAACCAGGTGCAATCATGTATATATCAGTCTGAAAACTTCTGGTTATCTGAATTAAGTCAATATCTTTAATTGTTCTAACAAAGGCGGTAATGGTAACGTTTTTACCTGTAGCTCAGTCCATATCGTAAACTTGGATATGTTTGATAGCCCGTTTCGAAGCTTTAACATTTTCACATATGTGGTTAAATTTTCGGGGTACGAAGTGAGATTACTTTTTCCGTATATTAGCATACCCCGAACATCCTTTCGTGATGCAGCTCCTTGTGGTACAAAAATCCCTTTTTTAACACAATAAGTTCTTTGAAAATTTAATACTTTGAACACATTTAATAGCTCCATAGTTTTTACACTATATATGTTCCTCCTCTTTCCTAATCACCACAAATGGTTAAGCTCAGTCATTTGTAAAAAATAGAAACATGTTGTCCAATATCACTACACAGAGATTTTTTGTTTACACGTGACTTTTGAGTTCCTCATTTCAGGGCTTATTAGGGATATTGACCCATTTACTATACATCTTCGTAGACTTAATTTAATAATTACCCAAGCTCAGATTTCTTCTTATGGTAGCTATGGCACGGGACTCAACTTAGTCATTTTGGTGTATATATATTCCAATGGTTGTCCTTTTCATACATCGCTTTATTAATTGGTTCCCCATTAACATTGCAAACGGGCTTTGACAGTGTGTTCAATTGAAATGTTGTAACAGGAACTTATTTTAGCTATATATTTATTTATTCATCCTTGAAGGCTACTGATTATAACAGAAGTAAGCAAGTAGTTGGAAGCAGACATAGGACAAGATACCTTATTGAGGTATGTATATAAATGTAAAACCTTTTGTGGATAGTTGTCTCGTAAATGTACCGAATATTCATGGAAACTTCTAAACGCAAGCATGGCAAATGTGTATTACAACTGCAGAGTAAGCCTTTAACATATTTAAAACATGTAACATAGCAATAAGTTCGAAAACAATATCTCCGAAACTCCTTTTCATTTACGAGTTTGTAGGTTAAGAATACATGAAATAGTGCATTTTGTTTCTATTAAAATATGTCTTTGCAGGAACTAACGAATGCAAAAAAAATAATGTTCGACTGACAATGATTGGTATAATTTAAGATGCAATCAACCGTAAACGTTTGTTTAAAGGATAGTTGGTTAATGCATATGCAGGGCATATAACTCGTTTTTGTCGTTACAATATTTGTAATATGTTACATATAAAAAAGAAGATGTGGTATGATTGCCAATGAGACAACTATCTACAAAAGCATGTATATTACAAAAAAAGTTAAAATGGTATTGAATCGAATGCGCCTTTTGACAATAGATATATCGTCTGTCATATTTGAGGACAATATATTTGAAAACCATAACATAATAGAACTGTTTAAGATCAAATTCCACTTAATTGGAAGTTCACTTACTGTAAGCAAATATTTCATACCGCTTCAATCTCTTAAAATAAAAATTAAAAACAAAAGTTGCATTGATGGGTTGTATTTTCTAAAAAAAATAATTATAAATTAAGAAGTTATGGTTCGTAAAGAAATCACGGCAAGATACTACTTCTTGCAAATGTATGTTTTTATTTACAAATGGAACTGTTGTTGAAACACACATTTCCAGAAAATGATTCTACATGTAGGTGCAAAACATCATAGAAATACAATGCCAATATTTAAAGAATATATATGTTGAGTTTTTTTTTCCAATCTTAAACACAACTTTCGAAGATGTATACCGTAAAAAGAAAATCGTTGACATTAAAATTGTTTTATTTGATCGATAAATTAGCAAAGGAAAATCAAATCATTGGTATGATGAAATTCAGGTTTAAAGACAAATGCGATAACTGTTTCATCGTATCCATGTGCTTTCTATACAAATGAATATTCATTTTAAAAGTATCAATTCAGTAATATTTCAGACAATTAAGGAGATAAATGCAATTTTTCAATCCCCACAAAAAGAGCAAACATGTAGATAATATTTTCTCATATGCTACATACATGAAGTATTTAAGAATCGTTAACGAATGTCTATCTATCCTTAGATATAAAAATTCCGCAAGTTAAATAGGATTCTAGTAGTGTTATCCGCCTGTCTTTTCTGGACGTTATATGGTATACCGTAATTTGTCCGTACAAGTGTTTGTCCATCCGTAAACATTACAGTGACGGAGTGGACTAGGGCAAACATCCGATAGCAGATTAAAATTTGCTAACATTTTAACAGACGGTTTTTTAAAAACTAATTTTGTGCGTAAACAGAATGCGATCTGTCAAATACTGATATATACCTATGATCTATTGTACTGCTGGCTTATACAGTAGGTACATATTGTAGTTGTTATTGAACGTTTTAATGTGAGTTCCAAAGTCCAATTTTTGATGTTTACGAAGTTTCATGATACTAAAGAAAACAAAGGAGACAAAAAAGCATGCAATTACTTATACATTGTTTGAAAGGTCTGTGACAAATCCTTTTTATGCCTACAATGTATATTAAAAAAAGTACGAAAACACTATCCCTCCTTATAATTTGTATGAAAATTTCACTACTAGCTATTTTTAATTCTGAAAACATTTATTACTTTAGTGTATATATTTTGGCGGGGATTACATAAATCATACTTTTTGTTTTAGATATAAACACCAACATTTTAAACTTTAGAATATTTAATTGTTAGATACAAACCTCAAGTTAAGCGTGAAAATAGAAATGTATGCACATAGGTTCGATTTTAAAAGATTATTTGAAATTTTAAAAAAAAACTAATTTATTTTCTTATTAGTAAACAAATGATACTCAAACCAAGCCAGTGGTGCCTTTTTTTCATCATATGTTGTTTCCATAACCTTGAAGTACTTTTCTTAATATTGCAAGAAAATTCAATCGCTGTGGAACTCGATATGATGGTGGTTGGCCTTACACATGTTAAATGTAGTTACATAGTCATGACTTAGTTCTTACCAAGTAGTGTGTGTTCCCTTGTTAGACATCACACCATGTTTAATCCACCCTTTTATTCATAAGGAAATGCCCTTACCGTTTGATGTGTTTGAGTATTTTTTATTTTGACATATCGGTAGGGACTTACCATTTAGAATTTAGAAATAGTAAACAAATGATACTCAAACCAAGCCAGTGGTGCCTTTTTTTCATCATATGTTGTTTCCATAACCTTGAAGTACTTTTCTTAATATTTCAAGAAAATTCAATCGCTGTGGAACTCGATAGGATGGTGGTTGGCCTTACACATGTTAAATGTAGTTACATAGTCATGACTTAGTTCTTACTAAGTAGTGTGTGTTCCCTTGTTAGACATCACACCATGTTTAATCCACCCTTTTATTCATAAGGAAATGCCCTTACCGTTTGATGTGTTTGAGTATTTTTTATTTTGACATATCGGTAGGGACTTACCATTTAGAATTTTTCGCGGAGATCGGTATCTTTGTGATTTTACTTATTACCATGTCAGGAATATGACAGTTGTTTTCCTTGTGTTTGAACTTTTATTTTGCCATTTGATGAGGGAATTTTCGATTTGAATTTTCCTTTTGTGTTCGGTATTTTTGTTATTTTTTTGTTGTTACCCAATGCTGAACTTGTTGCTGAACATTCAAAAATTAAATAACACATTATAAATTTCATGTGTCCGAGGCGTTTTTCTTGACTTACCTTCAAACTCCCAAAGCGAAGAATGACAAGGTTGTATAAAAACCGCATCGTTGGCAACAGGTCAATAAGTAATAAAAAGTAAAAACACAAAAATACTGAACTCCGAGGAAAATTCAAAAAGGAAAACCAAAAATCAAAAGGCAAAATCAAAAGTCCAAACACATCAAACGAATGGATAACAACTGTCATATTCCTGACTTGGTACAGGCATTTTCTAATGTAGAAAACGGTGGATTGAACCTGGTTTTATAGCTAGCTAAACCTCTCACTTGTATGACAGTCGCATCAAATTCCATTACATTGGCAACGATGCATGAACAAAACAAACATACTCAAAGAGTAAAAATGTCAAAAATAGGGGTACAACAGTCAATATTGTGTTATCATCTTAATATCACTACATAAACAACAAATGTAACAAAGTAGCACAAAAAGGCATACATCAAATTTAACATTCTCATTTTGCTTTTCTTATACGGCTGAATTTATCTATGTAAAGTCTACCCATAAATAAAAGAAGGTTTTCATTACTGGTGTAAAATTACGCGTTTGAAATTCGCACAGGTAGACATAAAAATAATTTTGTCGTATGACGGCATACATAAATGCAGACTCACGTAAAGTAGATATAACAAAAAACAGACTTACAGTAAAAATAATAAATAAAATAATGGTGTGGTTCAAAGTATGACGGGACACAATAAAACCAATTAAATATTAGGAAAATTAAACATGGATATATTTAATCAATTATTTTTATGATTTTTGTATTTTTATTTTTGTATTTAACTAGATAGGTTATAGATATTATACATAGTATAGTATAGTTGTATCATCTGTTCATCTTTGAAGGTAAACCAAAGCTATTATTAAGAGCAAATAACAGGAAACCAATTTGAAGCAAACATAAGCAGAAACCATATTAGGTACGTATCTAACCTCAAAGGTCTAGAAGCAAGCATGGAACATAAGTTAAAGACACATGACAATTAAACAGGTATACAAATAAAATTGAGAATGGAAATGGGGAATGTGCCAAAGAGACAACAACCCGACCATAGAAAAAAACCATCAGCAGAAGGTCACCAACAGGTCTTCAATGTAGCGAGAAATTCCCGCACCCGGAGGCGTCCTTCAACTGGCCCTTAAACAAATATATACTAGTTCAATGATAATGAACGCCATACCAATTTCCAAATTGTACACAAACCACTAAAATACATACCAACAAATTTACAGATTGCTATGAACAGCTCAAAGACAGTTTATCCGACACTCTACTATATGATAGTTTGTTCTGTACCTGGAATAGTAATTGTTGCTTGTTTCAAGTAGAATATTTAATTACTTCAAACACGATATGCTACTGCCGACGATTGATATACACACATTATAAATAACAGGATTGAAATTTTATATTTGCGCCAGACGCGCGTTTTGTCTTCAAAAGACTTATCAGTGACGCTCGAATCAAAAAATGTTATCGGTCAAAAAAAGTACGAAGTTGAAGAGCATTGTGGACCAAAAATTCCGAAAAGTTTTGCCAAATACAGCTAAGGTAATCTTTTGTTTATATACAGTTTGTTTTAATGTACAGGTAAACTAATTGTCATTGCAATTGTTGTAAAATAGTTGTTAAATATTGCTCGCTAATGTATATAATGTATAATTACAATCTACATGGGACTTACATGTAACTTCGTTGTTAAATACATGAATGTGAAGAAAAAAAAATGTGGTTTTCATCTATATCACATAGAATTTGTAATACAATATGCCACCGATACAAATATATGTGATGCATACATTGGTACACACACGACAATTTAAATTGCACAATCATTTGAAATCAAAATATTGTTGTGATGATCTGTATGTTGGTTCAATCTTTTTTGAACATGTGTTATCTGTGAACCAAAAAAGTGTCTTTGATCATACAAGTTTATGCAATTGGCAAATGAATAAGCCACTATCTTATAAGTAATTTACAATATGAAAGTCTAGATCTTATACAAAAAACAAGTTTTCTCATCTACATACTGTCATTCAGAGTTAGAAAACATTGGTGTGTTGAACCCAGTTTTGTGGCTAGCCAAACCTTGCGCTTTATGGCAATGTTTAATATACAATTAAGATGACAACATTACGTAACGGGAATATAGTACAAATAAATACAAGGACACCCAAGACAGAGAAGTACATAAATAAATAACATTATACAACATATTTAACATCCATCGTATGTCTAATCTGTTTGATATTGCATGTCTTATATATATTACAGTCATGAATTCTACAGATCAAGATTTTACTTATTGGCAAATGCCCGAGGACTATGACATTGCTACTGCATATACAGGGGTATTTCTATAAATTCGTTTTACATACATACCTCCCCCACACATAAGGAGGAAACAACCCCAAAAACGTTTAGATTTTCTTTTTTTTACACTTGTAAAATAACTTCCTTAGTTGGATTATGCTTTCGTACATGTGTCAGGACTATTATCATATGAAATGTCACGTACAATCAGAGACAGAAAAAAAGCAACCCGAAAATTATAATCTACCGAATGATCTCAATAAATAATTTGATTCTTTTTTTGTGCCATTTTTTTATTTTTAATATAATTAGCCTTTAACTTTTTTTTCAATTTATTTATATGTTTCATATTTGTAAAGCTTCGTTCTTTAATAGTTTAAAATACAGTTTATTTGTAAAGACTAAACAGTGCCTGATATTTGAATGATTTCATGCCATGTAGTTGATATATTCGCAATCATTCACCGTCGCCTTAAAAATATAGTTAGAAATTAAACCCGTAAAAAAGTCAATGAAAGGAAATGTATCATCACAATGTCTAACACATGTCGATTTTTTGGCAATGGATTATATATAGAAAAAACAGATTTTGAATATTTTATAAAATTGGCACTTCTGGTTTAGAAAATGTTACTTACTATCGCATATGATAGCTGTATATACACTGCCACTGGTTCCATAAACTAATGGTTTCTATACATTTGGGTTCCTTTAAGGGGAATGATAAGCTACTACCGATGTATTAATGGTCAAATCTGGTCTCAAATGATAGACTTTTAAAAAGTATGCCTTTTAAAAAATATATGGTTTCTATGTATTTTTTCATGAAAAAAGTTCAAAAATGACTCCATCCGGCTTACCTAAAGTCACTTCTGGTTAACTTTGTACAATGTCATATATCATCCAACATTTTTCATAAGACCCTACGGCTTTATAATGACCCAAGTTGATGTAATAATAAATGAAACTTGTATTAAAATATTTCTTGGGCATTAACTCCTTTAAATTTCACTAGTTTGTTTTAGACAAAATGTATCATATCTTTATAACAATAAAGCAAACATTTTTCACTAGTTCTTTTACATATATCTTTCAAAGATTCAGATGAATTGCAAACAACAAACAACAGTTTACATTTAGAACATGACCTTTACTTTTAACCGTGAACCCGTTTTCTAAGTAAAGACCAATAAAGTGACTAAAGCTTTTTACGGCTAACTGTTTATGAATTACAAAAATATAACGACAAATTTATTTTTAAAGGTTGATAACTCCTATGAATTTTTTATATACTAGTGCATGTTGTAGTAACATATTGTTAAGATATTAAACACAACGATGCAGATACTAGTCAAACCAGAAACCATCGTCCAGTATATAGTTTCTAATACCGTAGCATTGATTATAAAAAAATAATTTAACAGAGATACATTGTTTTTATTTGAACCGTATTACTTGTATTATTTACTTCTCATTCTATTGATAGTGATTTATTATTTTTTAATGTATTTGCAGTCAATTTCTGGCGTTTTTGCTGCCACCAGATGTCCAGAAATATTACCACTACCTATACAGATGTCAGATTGGTTAAATTTTCTTTCTACTGCTAACTTGACGCTTTCCAGTAATGGCAGTATCAATCTTATTATTGATTTTAGTAAGGTAAATTTTTCGGGGGCAAACCAATCATTTCTGCCAGAAAATATAACTACTCTTGTACACATTAGTAACAAGTATTGCGAATCGATGTATCAAAGTAAATACCTTGTAAATGCTTACATAGGAATGTCTATTTTTTTCTGTATGCTAATACTTTTCGGTAACATCTTGGTTTTAGTCCTCCCTTACATTTCAAAATCATTTAGTTCACCAATATTTAAAACACTGTTAAGTTTTTCTATTATATCCTTGATTCATGGTATAGACCTGTTATTTTACAGCTTAGCGCAATGTTCACTCGTGTTCACATTTGAATTAGATTCAGCATTCCAGTGTATGCTTATGAACTGTGGTAGGTGTTTTATTGTAAATGTTAGGAGCTTACATCTATGTCTTCTAGCTTGTCAACGTATTTATATGTCTCTATTTCCACTCAAAGCACGTGTGTATCATACAAAGACAAATGTTTGTCGCATCATTTTTTGTATTTACTTTACATGTGTTCTAATTGAATTTAGTATGGGTTTTCAAGGTTTAAGAGATTGCGCTGTCAATAAGTCTATTCCTGATTGGTCAACTATTTTCAAAACAAATGCAGATTTTATTGTTCTCAACCTTTTTGTAGTTGCTTTATTATCAGCAGGAATGTTATTAGGGATACTTCAGAAGTATACATCGCCAAGACTTACTCTGTCTGTCACACAAAGATCACAATCTCGCATTGCTTCTATAGTTATAGTTTTGTATCTCAGGTTTTATTGTCCACTTAAAATTGTAGTTCTTGTTCTACAGTTCACATGTGTAGATCCGACGTATGTAGGGCCAATTTCCTTAACGGTTTCTCTGGCAAAATTTCTTCTCAATGCGTTAAATCCATTGATTTTGTGTTTGAGGGTTTCAGAAGCAAAAAGGGCTTTGAAGGACAAATGTTGTGGATGCATCGGTAATCAAACTACAAATCAAAAGTAGATGTGCGTTTTTTTCTTGCACAGGGACTACAATTGTATTAAATACATTTGACCATAAAAAGATTTTGTTTTGTAAAATTAGTATTTTTGTAGAATAGTTCTGTAAACTAATATGTATGTATACTCTGAAAAAAAATAATTTCTTTTTATTTATTCACGATTTATTCATTGATTAGATGCAGATATCGTGTTTGGTTCATTGAACAAATATTTTAGAGTTTTGAGTTTTGAATGTCCCCTTACAATTTCCTGCCATCATTTTTTCTGCACAAAGAACACAATAAATGAAATGAAAAACAAGTTGACCACACACATTTGTAAGTGTTACCAATTTGTAAAATAATCCTTTGAAACAAAAACATTGTCTTGAAAAATAAATCTCAAGAATGTAATTTCAAACTGCATAATTTGTATTCATTAGAAAAAGGCAATCAATGTATATGTTCTTTTTTATACATGTTATAAGAGGTGTGAAAATTATTTTTTGGCAAAATTTTCTGTTCTAATCACAAGATTTGAAAGTCTAATTGTAAATGTCTGTCTCTATTTTATATTAAATGTGTTTTTTTTTCTGAAAAGGGTTATATTTAAGTTATACTGCATCTTACAGAATTCAAACAATGTATGCATCTTGATAAATATTGACCGATAAACTAATTGGAGTTGCCGTGTAGGAAAAAACTCATTAATTGCAATATGTAATTCAAGTAAGCATTCTGATGTCAATCGAAATCCGAGAACCAATTTCAAAAATCATGAGAAGGTAATTTCAAATCACGCCATCTGGACTTTATATTGTGTTTCTTTGTTTTTGTTTCTCTCACATATCACACAATTATCATTTTGCGTAAACACCAAGGACAAAAATTTTTTGAGTAATGTTTCAGACTTATCAAACCAATAACTAAAACATGTATATTGGTCGTAATTATATTTATAGTTTGAAAGTAAGACTATGGGCCGGTTAATTTGTCAACACACACGTTTTGAAACACATTTAAAAAAGAAGACGTTAAACTACAGCAGCAAGTATTTCATTTTGCGACCGTCAATTATAAAGACAAGAATCAATGATAGTAAATAAGCGATTGTATTATCATCTCCCTTCTGTGTTTAAAACATTGCATGCAATAGAATAATCATTTATTTGACATTCCAAGGTTCGCTAACGTCAAGTTGAAATTTGAATTTGATTATATAGTACCTTAAATGCGTTTAAGATACTTTTTTTGAACCGAATCAGTCAACAATAGTTTACAGTAGTATGTTTTTTGTATTGTTTTTTTTTTTTTCATTTTTGCTGTGTATGTAGAGTGTTTATATGCCTATTCCATTTGACATTTTACCTTTTGCGACTGTTTGTAATTCTCGCACATTATTGCCATTATAATGGAATTTGATTCGGCTGTCATGCGAGCGAGAGGTTTGGGTTCGCCATACAATCAGGTTTAATACTCTATGTTCTACACAGGGAAATAAACTCATCGTAGATACCAGGATTGAAATTTATAATTACGCCAAACGCGCGTTTCGTCCACAAAAGACTCACCAATGACGCTCGAATAAAAAAAGGAAAGGAATGTATCAAAAGAGGGACGAAAGATACCAAAGGGACAGTCAAACTCATAAATCTAAAACAAACTGACAACGCCATGGCTAAAAATGAAAAAGACAAACAGAAAAACAATAGTACACATGACACAACATAGAAAACTAAAGAATAAACAACACGAACCCCACTAAAAACTAGGGGTGATCTCAGGTGCTCCGGAAGGGTAAGCAGATCCTGCTCCACATGCGGCACCCGTCGTGTTGCTTATGTGATTACAAATCCGGTAAATAGTCTAATTCGGTAGGTCAAATTCATGAAAGGGAAGGAGATTGTAGTTACGACGTGAGGAACATATCCGATATCATTTGTGAAATGGTTATTCCATAACGGTCAACCAACTCGTGATGGCGTCCGTAAAATTTACGAAGGGATGATTTCAACTTCACCATTTGGAACTCTTGATTTAATAGCTTCCTTGTGAGCAGTAACCCTCTATCAAGAAAATCATGATAGGAAATGCAAGCACGGGAATATCGTATCAATTGAGAGATATATACCCCGTATGCAGGTGCTGCTGGAATGTTGCTACTTAGAAATGGAAAGTTCACAATTGGAAAGCTGAAATCATCTCTTTTGTCGTAAAGTTTTGTCTTCAACCGACCCTCATTGTCAATTTCTAGATGTAAGTCAAGATATGAAGCTGACTTAACTGTATCTGTAGTATCCTTTATCTCCAATTCGATGGGATAGATGCGTTCCACATAGTCACCAAATTTTGAATTGTTTAGTGAAAGAACGTCATCTATATAGCGGAAAGTAGAGTTAAAGGATATTGCTAACTTCTTATCTTTCTTCCTAAGAAGTTCCTGCATGAAGTCAGCCTCATAATAATAAAGAAACAAGTCAGCAAGTAGAGGGGCACAGTTTGTTCCCATTGGTATGCCGACAGTCTGTTGAAAAACACGTCCTCCGAACGTAACAAATATGTTGTCAATCAAGAAATCAAGCATCTTGATAATATCGGTTTCAGAGAATTTTTTGTTTGAATCAGAGTGATTCTTTACAAAGTAGGATTTATCCCTCCCTAAGACAAGATACTTGTATCTACGTTGGCAATTCTTTTTTATGAAGCAAAGTAATACCAACTCTTTTAATTTGTCTTTAAGTTTGGAATGTGGAATACTTGTGTAAAGAGTAGAGAAGTCAAATGTTTTAATACTGTTACAAGATGAAAGAGAGTTAGATTGTATGTACTCTAAAAGATCTTTGGAATTTTTAAGTATCCACATCTGATTCACGCCACCTCTAGAATATGCAGTTTCACAATAACTTTGAAGCCCGTCTTTGATTGCTGATAAAATGGATGTTAATAATTTAGAAAGAGGTTTTGTGGAGCACTTGGAAGACCCAGCAATATACCGCTGTTTGTAAGGACACTTATGTAGTTTAGGTATCCAATACAGTGATGGAAGATCCAGTTCTTCATCTTTGGTTGAAATACCAAAGGAACAAAGAACAGACCTATGATTATCCAGGATTTCCTCTTTGGTAAGTGTCGTGAGGGTATATGTTGAGTTTCCAAGTGAATTGTCTATACCTAATTCGTTTATCAAGCAATTAATGTAATGACTTTTACAGACAAAAACGATGTTATTTGGGGCTTTGTCTGCGGGGAAAACAACATATTTATCATGGAGGTCGGATAGGTGTTTAGCAACATTTGGGTCTTTAAAAATTGACGTAGCATGGGCATTGATGGACCCATTCAGTTTCTTAATTCTGATTTGTATTAAGGACCTCACTGCCTTTATCCATTCGGATAGAGTGTCTACGTCTTCCTTCTCGCGCTTAGCCCATTGCCTGGCATAATCCTCGACTGAATCCATCAAAATTTTAAAGTTGTATTTCCAATTGATGGATTTAGGCTCACGATATTTCGGACCTTTCGATAACACGTTTCGTAGAGAAGTGTTATTAACAATGTTAAGGTCACCGGTAATAACGTGGCCAGCGGGATTATATGTGAATTGGGAACTAGCACAAGTGCAATCAGGAGGTTTAGACTTGAAGTCGTCAATATCGAGATCCTGCAAAACGCGTTTGTAATTGAAAATTTTAGTTGCAATAGGTTTGGTATAGGTATGAGAAATTATTGGTACAGACTGGTCTTTAAAATAAGGAGGTATTTTCGATTGAAATATCAAGACAGGAATATGACAGTTGATTCCATTCATTTGAAGTGTTTGAAAGAGGGACGAAAGATACCAAAGGGACAGTCAAACTCATAAATCTAAAACAAACTGACAACGCCATGGCTAAAAATGAAAAAAGACAAACAGAAAAACAATAGTACACATGACACAACATAGAAAACTAAAGAATAAACAACACGAACCCCACCAAAAAACTAGGGGTGATCTCAGGTGCTCCGGAAGGGTAAGCAGATCCTGCTCCATATGTGGCACCCGTCGTGTAGCTTATGTGATTACACATCCGGTAAATAGTCTAAGTCGGTAGGTTACATTCATGAAAGGGAGGGGGATTGTAATTACGACGTAAGGAACATATCCGATATCATTTGTGAAACGTTTATTCCATAACAGTCAACCAACTCGTGATGGCGTCTGTAAAATATACGAAGGGATGATTTCAACTTCACCATTTGGAACTCTTGGTTTAATAGCTTCTTTGTGAGCAGTAACCCTTTATCAAGAAAATCATGATAGGAAACGCAAGCACGGGAATATCGTATCAATTGGGAGATATATACCCCGTATGCAGGTGCTGCTGGAATGTTGCTACTTAGAAAATGGAAAGTTCACAATTGGAAAGCTGAAATCATCTCTTGTGTCGTAAAGTTTTGTTTTCAACCGACCTTCATTGTCAATTTCTAGATGTAAGTCAAGATATGAAGCCGACTTAACTGTATCTTTAGTATCCTTGATTTCCAATTCGATGGGATAGATGCGTTCCACATAGTCACCAAATTTTGAATTGTTTAGTGAAAGAACGTCATCTATATAGCGGAACTATTGTTCTTGCCATTTGATAAGGACTTTCCCTTTGCGTGTAAGGTATGACATATGTATATGTGAATGAGTGTAAACTTGTAAATCATGAGTGTTATATTTGTGTTGTATGATAATTATTAAAATATATTCTGGAATAAGAAATATTTCCTATTATTGTTATTGTATTTTTCCAACGGAATGACCAGAAGATTACTAAAAGTGTTGTCCAATTTTTTCTCACATTGTAATACATTTGACGTATAAAACAAAACGTATCATACAAAGAAAACGCACTACAGTAAAACGGCATCAACCAACTAACAAAAAACTAAACATACTCACATATAACTCATTGATGAAAACCTGTTTTTTTTTTAAACGTTTTATTGCTATCAAAGTTTGTTAACGCTTTCACATTGAAAACAATGTTGGAACCCATCCAGGATACAGCGCTTACACATGTCTAAGCACACACAGCATGACCTGGTATTTATAGAAAAAAGTGAAAGCAGTTATCATCATCTGGGTTTTAATAATTGGGATGTGACAAGGTACATCAATAGAATAGGCATCTCCTTCTAAGCATTATCTTACTTAACTTTTTAATTGAAATCTGAACATGAAATTAATGTTTTCAATTGTTGTGTCGCCTCCGACTAAGGTCGCATTTTGCGATACTTGGGTATATTATCTGGTAGCGGCGGCCATTGAGGCGTAAACTACGGGTATTAAGCTTTATATTCCATAATATCTGATTGCTTCATATCTTGAATTCAGATACCTTTTGATACGAAGTTTCTGTCTGCCATATGACCATTGTCCTTTACCTCATTTTCATAGTTCAGCAAGTTGTTTTGTCATGTGAATTTCGCACTTATTGTTAGAAATGAAAAAAATATATTAGGTATATAGGTTTCCTTACAATGTCTACATGTCCACCATACAGGATGTATCTACCTTCTACCTCAGTTCATGCATCAGTGATCAAGGTTTAATTTGCATGATTAAATTCGATTATCAAATACTTTAAGCAATAACTTAACCTTAATTCTCTCCGGACCAGAAGTTGCATACGACCTCACTTAAGCAAAATGTCAACTATAAGTGGTGTATAGAATGATTGTAATGGTTACAAGTCAGTCTGGCTGGTTTTATCTGAACTTTTTTTCTGACCTTGACCTTATTTTCATGATTCATTGGTCAATGGTTTTTTATGGGACTTTTTTCAAGTACATGTACTACACACAATACGTCAACTTTAATTGGTGTATGGAATGATTTAAGATGTATATGTCTGTCTGAAAGGTATCATCTGACCTTGACCTCATTTTCATGGTTTATTGTTCAATGTTCAGTTTCTGTTTTTTTTTACTGTTTTTCAAATACCTCTGATAATAACTCAGCTTTAGTTGGTTGATGGAGTAACTATAAGGTGAACATGTCTGTGCAGCAAGTATAATATGACCGTGATCCAATTTTGATGGTTCACTGTCAAGTTTTGTGTTTTCGGTGTGTTTTTCAATTACAATACTAGACAATAAACCAACTATAGGTGGTGTTTTAAAAAATGTAAGATGTATATGTCTGTCTGACAGGATTTATCTGACCTTGACCTCAGTCGAATAGATCTTTGAAATTGTTTAGTGTATGTGATAATTTTAGTAAACCCTTTAGGGGACGACCATTTGATATTCTGGGGGGACCAGGAGGATTTGTTTTTGATCGGTTATTTATTTTTGTAAACTAAAAGGACAGATTATTCATTTTCTGTACTATTGAAGCAATATTTTTCATTTTCATTAAAGCAAGGGACTGATTATTCATTTCCACAACTATATTTATGATATTCGAAAACATACAATTTTTCAATGATTTGTTTATTATAAATAATACATATATAGTCAAGTCATTATGTACCATTTATTCAGAATTAATCATCATCCTCTGCAGAAATGAATCTTTTATATTCCCAACTGCATACATACATAGTATTACAGTATAATTGTAACTAGCCTGATTTAAAAGTATTGGCAAAGATATTGCCGAGCTAAGGGTTTGCTTTGAACGGTACGGAACCGGAAAAATCCGGAATTTAAAAAAAAAAAGCCGACCACCTCCTAAAATCTGAAGGTGGTCGGCTTTCAAAAGAAGGTGGTCGGCATACCCGGCTTAAATGCCGAACGGAAAACACTACTTTCTTAATCTGAAAATGCAAGTTTTGTTTTAATAATTTTTTAACAATATTTTGGTCTCAAAGCAAAATGTATAAATTCAGTGTAAGACTTTAGTTTCTAGGGACAACATCAAAAAACCAATGTGCATGATAAGCAAAAATGGAATTCATATTGTTAAGGCTGTGGCTGATGTTGTTTTTTTAAACTCATGATAAAGTCATAACAAAACTACTAGATTACAAAAGGAATGCAACACTAACAGAATACAGTAGGGTAATCAATAAACAAAAGACAAATAGATAAGAAACATTGATCCCGAAAAATCAGGGCTACGTCTGAGGAAAAACAGAACTTGCTTCTTGCAAGGTACTCGCCGTGAACACCGTAATTTGTTTTGGAAACAAGCGTTTAGTTTTGTGATTATCAAGGCTGAGTTATTTATTTTCATAATCCTCCTGCCCCCCCCCCCCCACCCGAATATCAAATGGTCGTCCCCTTATCTTTAAGACTTTCAAAATAAAATCAATGGTCAGTAAAACAGACGACACACACGTGTGAACCCTTGGCATCTTACTATGTTGATTGAAAGAAAAACTACACTTTTACAATTACAATTACAAAAAAATACAAACGTTGATACACATATCTTGTGATGTAAAAAAAATCATTGTTTCAAACATAAAATTCTATTAAACTGACATTATATGAAAAAAACACATAACTGAAAGGTTGAAATCAGAAGAAGTCCAGGTTGTCAATTTTTTTTCGCAGGGTACCAATCTGCTCTTTCATCCTGTCGGCTATGTGCTATTAAATGTATTATACTGAATGTTCTATCATTATTGTCGTTTATTGTTAAATTTGAAATTGGCGTCACATACACATTATTGATCTTAGAAAAACAAGAGAAGTGAGGCATGATACATTTATTATTTTGGCAGTGTATGAAGACACTCTGAGGACATAACGTAAAACTTGATCCTTTGAACTATTAATTTTTTATTGGTCCGCATGCAAGGGTGACAATAAAGATATTGTCACCCGCTGAGCCATGGGATAGAGTAAATAATCTCCCTCGTATTAACCAAGTTCTGGCATTTTAATGTGAAGTGTAATAATATCAAGATTATTGACGTCTTGATTGACAACATATTTGTTTCGCCTCGAGGGCGTGTTTACAAAAAACAGCCGGCATTTCCGTGGAAACCCACCGTGCTCCTCTACTTGCCGACTTGTTGGAATCTATCCCATCGAGCCTGAAATGAAGGATACAACAGGTACCTTATTTTGACAATGAGGGTCGGTTAAGAACCAAACTTAATGACAAAAAAGATGGCATCAGGTCCCAATTTTAATTATCCATTTCTATGTAGTAACATTTTAGTAGCGTCTGCATATATAGAACATATCACCCAGTTGATACGATATTCCAACGCTTTCATTTCCTATTATGATTGCATTGATAGATGATTGCTGATAACAAGGAAACTTTTAGATCAAAAGTTCCAAGTGGTGAAGTTGAAATAATCCGTTTGCATGATCACGGACGCAATCATGAGTTGATTGATCTTTTTGGAATATTTTTTTTAGAGATGAAACGGACATGATATAATCGTTGTTTACAAAAGCAGTTTTTCTTTCCCAAATGTATGACCTACCGAAAAAAGACTGATCATGGCGTGTGTAATCACATGAACAATATGACAGGTGCCATATTTGCCACTTTTAAAATTGCATTGATTAGATATGTAGAGATCGTTTTTGGTTCATTGAAATAAATATTTAGAGTTTGGAGTTTTGAATGTCCCCTTGTAATTTCCCGTCATAATTTTTCTGCACAAAGAAAACAATTGATGAAATATTAGTGTTCAAAAGGCAAATTGAAAAACAAGTTGACAACACAGTTGTAAGTGTTACCAATTTGTAATATAATCCTGTGACACAAAAGCTTTGTCTTGAAAAATAAATCTCAAGAATGTAATTTTAAACTGAACAATTTGTTTTTCATTAGAAAAAGGCAATCAATGCATATACTCTTTTTCATAAGAGGTGTTAAAATTGTATTTTGGCAAAATGTTCCGTTCTGTTCGCAAGATGTGAAAGTTAATTGCAAATGTCTGCCTCTATTTTGTATTAAATGTGTCTTTACTGAAAATGGTTATATTGAAGTAATACTGCATCTTACAAAATTCAAACAATGTATGCATCTTGGTAAATATTGGCAGATCAACTAATTGGAGTTGCCGTGTAGGAATAAAACTCATTAATTGCAAAGTGTAATTCAAATAAGGATGCTGATGTCCATTTTTTAAATCAGTGTATAACAATGTAAGACAACGTTTTATTTTATTATGAAAAGACAATATTTAATTATCATATATTACGGATTCGCAAAGATATTCAAAATGGACGTCCTTTACAAAATCACAAAATTGGTTTTGAATTCTTCTAAGGTTTCACTTTTTTTTTCTTTGTTCAAAACTGCTGCTATTCATATAGTTGATAGAAGTAAGCCTGGACATTTTTTATGTTTTTATTGAGAAAGTTAGAATAACTCACAATTAAAACAAAAATAAATTTCAAAATAACATTGACAAAATGTTTACTGACAACTACAACACTTGTACTGACATTTACATGTATATGTATATAACAACACACACAACGATAGTTTCAGTTTTATTTTTTGCATAATCAAGGTACTGTGTTATCCACTATTAATTGTAAGTTGACAATATCAAATCTGAGAATATACTCCTAATGCATGCAATTCTTACAACCTAATACGGAGATAATTGTCTATTTAATATGCCTGCCTCTTGTATTCACTAAAAACTTTTAGAAATGAAAAACATGCTGCTGTAATTGCATGTCTTCATTTCAAAATGTAAATGAAATCGCTCGTTTTGACCATAGTCTTACTTTACTTTACTTATTTAGACGAATTATATATATATGCGGAAGCAAATTTTTTGTTCTTCCCTGTCCGAGATGCGAACTCAATGCTTTTGAAATATAAGGTAGAATTAAAACCAAGATGTTCCCAATAAAGATAAACATACTGAATAGAAAGTACATTCGGATGTAAACGTTGGTTTGGTAATAAGTAGGAAACATTGAAAAGCAATATGTGTCCTTCAGGTCTTCATAAAAACTTTGTGACGGAGATGTTTTGTTTGCTGCCGCTACGTCATCCTATTCAGAATGAGTATTTACATCACATGTGCCTTCAAACATAATATTAGAACTGCTGTTGCTGGAAAGCCAATCTAGAAAATCCAGGTACATGTAGTCGTATACTTCCAGGACACCAGGCCGAAGCTAAAATATCAGTTATAGACTGCTAAGACATAAAACAATGTTAAAACAAAATGTGTATAACTGTGAGTACAATCTTAATTTCAAAAGAACAGAATCAACTCTATTCGTCAAATTTGAAAATGTAACAGGAATATGCGATAAAATATTGGATAACCAACAAAATATTTCATTTTTTTTTAAAAAGTAACAACTGTATGTTTTAGTAAAAAAAGACGATTTCAAGTTTTTTTTTTTAATTTCACTGAAATCTTGTAAGGTCGAGAACATAAAAAAACAGATATCTTGTTTGTGTGTTTGTGTGCGAGAAAAGAGTAATACAATATAAAAACCAATGTGTACGAGACAGGAGGCAAGTTGCCGTCTCCATCGAACGTTTCCTTATAACTCCAATCTTGGTCAGAAAATTCATGACTGAAATATGAAAGAAGACAAGACATAACATAACATTTGATGGACGACATATCCTTTAAAATGATGAAACGTCTCCAATATGTCGTATTCAACAAGTTTTCTAAGACACCCGTATCATTTCTTAAATACAAAACAAAATATAGTTTTTTTGTTAAACCATTTGTAATGCTTCGTTTTTATTCTTTTTAAAAACGTTAAAGTATTTATGAGTCTTTTAATTTCCACGCAATAGTATGGTTTCTAAATAAAACTCTTAGAAGTCTCATGTATGTTTCGTCTATTTAACATTTTTTTTATTCGAGCCTCACTGATGAGTCTTTAGTAGGCGGAACACGCTTCTGGCACATACATGTCAATCCTGGTATATAAAAAGAGTTTGTTTTATTTTAACTTTGTATTGTAAAAAGAAAAAAGAATACTTTTTTATTGAAAATTGTTCATTCCTATTTTATATTAAGGGTTATCGAAAGTAACTTTGAAATTCCGTGCATCTATCCAATATCCAACAAAATTATTGAAATAATCTAACAACATTATTGAAATAATCTAACAAAATTATTGAAATAATCTATCTACCGTAACTTAACCTGCTCATTTGAGTATGTTATATAATTGTATCCCTGTGTATGTGTCTCATAAGTCTATATAGACTGGGTGCCCATCTTTTTTTTTGTGGTTGTACTTCAAATCATGTTACTATTGTGTAAAAACAAAACGTGACACATTAATAAAATAAATGTCTCTATCTACCTTTCTTTATGTGATTTATATAGTGATAATAATTAGTGTGGTTGACAAACATACTATGAATTATGAAAGCCGAACTATATGTAAATGATTAAATATGCTGCATATTCTTTTAAATATACATAATAAATTTTATTTGTTTTGTAAACGAACGTTTTATCAATCTGAATCAGAAATTAATGTTTTTTCCAATCAAGAATTTAAATGAAAGAACCAATTATTACCTATCTATACATATTTAATGTCAGAATTATAAGAAATAATATGAGATAAGAAAAACTTACTTTGTTCTACAGTTTAGCAACGATTTTTTTCTCAAGAAAACGACGTACTGGTTTATCTGTTTTACAATGAACACGTAAGATTTTTATTCACGTAGTCACTAATTTTTTAGATGCGTATAAGTCAATTTCATGACATTGCGATATTAGTGGCTATGGTATAGCCTCATCATAAGCGTTCCTGATGACGGTAATTTCAGAAAAGCACGTCGAACACATGAATTTATTCGAATAGTCTTTTCAGTTAACTTACATAATGGTTATTTCAAAGTCAATAGAAAACAAGTCGTTAATGGCCTTTCGATTAAATCCTATAAATTAAAGAAACGTGGTAACTTTCGAAATGAAATTTTATACCTATGAAAATCTATCAGTAACATATCTATTTCAAAAAATGAGGTATGCTATGGCAGATTAAAAAAGTTAATAAAAAATGTTGATATATGTATGAAACTAAGAAAATGTTATGTCTTCTCGCTAAAAAAAACCTAAATTACAAAAAATGGCAAGTACCAAAACGGTTTAACCCCCCCCCCCCCCCCCAAAAAAAAATCATCGCAGAAAATTTTTGTATTCTCCTTTATTAAATTTCAACGCACCTACATATAACATAATAGAGTCTTAATACTAATGAGTATACGCTTGTCCCCATTTACGATATAGGTACGATACAAACGTAATGTTCAAACTCATCAGTCAATGATAACGCCATAGGAATAAGAAGGAAAAAAGAAATATAGGCGAAACAGCATTAAACTAAACATGATGTTGTGTACTTGGGGGTTCTATCCCTAATACAATATGACAGGACGTGCCGCTGGAATAAATAACCTTTTCAAGCTTGAAAATATGTGAATAGGTCGGAAAATATCTGATAAGGTCTATAAAGTTCCCATAACTTCGTCTGTGATGTTTATTGGTGTTCCCAGATGTGTTGTATCAACCAATTTTCTCTCATTTGGCACTTTGGTATTTCACTGTTACATTACACCAAACGAAACGCAAACAATATTGGAAAAAATTAACATTTTAACCTATGCAACATATGAAAAGGTATATATTCTTGAAATCTAAATTACATGAAATTTTGAATGAATTGTTGATTTTCTGTTTATGCATGAAATTAAATATTAATTATAGTATTTATTAAAGACGACATTTCATTTTCTCCGGTACTCCAGCTTCCTTCATCAATACTAACTAACCACCACAATAGCACACCAGTGTTGACACTGGCGGCCAACACCAATCAATGAAGCAAGTAATCAATCAATGTATTCTAAACTGATAATAGTAGTTCATTAGAATTGTAGTCACCTCTCCCGTGTGGGATTAAAACAATCTCTGTGTTGACAGGCTAGTGATACATTAATTCGACAACTTAGACCAGTCGGCCACCGAGGCCCCTAAAGTAAAGGGTTGATATATAAGTCAGCACCCTATTTTTCTCTTATTTTTTTATTTTCGTATTTCATTTTCAATTTTTTAAATGCTTTTTTAAAAATTTTATTCACTTAATCTGCACTTTGTTCCCATTATTTTCTAATCTTTTAACCCCATTCAAACCATCTGAAGACTTCAATGACAAGAACTGGTGTGCAATACATCATTGAAAGATTTAAGTTTTATATCACAAACAAATGTCAAATATAAAAATGTTGTTATAATGTTTAATAAATGTGTTGATTTTTATGAATAATTCATAACACATAAAATGAATAGAATTATACTCCCTGTTGAACATATATCATTTTATACGTACATGTAAGTATTTTGTCATAATAAGAGGGGCACATGAAATCATAGAGACATTCAAACTCATATATCAAAAATAGAAAAGACAACGATATGGCTAAAAAACAAGAAATTAACATACAAAAATTACATAAAACACAACATGGAAAAATAAAGAGTAAGCAACAAGAACCCCACAAAAGCTCAGGTAATATCATGGGTTATCATAGGGTGATTTGATAAATTAATTTTGGTCTTTCAATTATTACAGGATGTAACACTTTTTAAGACAAATCGGTTGTAGTTAACTTAACTCACTGTCACGTATTAGGTTTAATGCCTTTTTTTCACATGATTCATTCGCAAAATACAGTTTGATTGAACTACGGTTCAAAATTTCAAAGGACAGTGTTTATCTTAGTTAACACAGCATTGACCGAAATGCTTAAATAAGGTGAACAAATTCATTGATGATTTTAATTGATAGTACCCACGGTTAAAGAACGAATTGCATTAGTTTCAACGTACTTCATTTGGCTAAGTATGCGAAAGGGCAGGAAAAAGAAAAAAACAAACTTATATAGTCCCCCCTTGTAAAATATAAATTAACCCAAAGAAATTATATTCCATGTTCCGTTCTTTAAAATAGATATACTTTTTTTAACAAATTTGTTGATGTTTGTAGTTTTTATCTTGAGGTGGTGCCTAACACTACAGGTAGGTAACTCTGTAAAATCAGCTTTACCTTTTGATTACGTTGTGTTGTTAATGGAATACACGGCTACTTTGCATAGGTACTATTTCTGTACTAAAAATCTGTATTACTGGAAATTCACTTTTAATATCCAGTACTATTTTGTAACTTTAAAATTATTGTAATATTTAGGTACCTGTATTTTACAGTACTTGATTAGTACTTTAAATTAAGTACTACAGATTTTTGGTTACTACCGTTACATTTTCAGCATTTTAAAAGTTTGTCTATTTCAAATCTCTTAAAATTATGATTTTCAAACATGGACTATTGTATTATTTCTGTACCAAAAGAGGGACGAAAGATTCAAAAGGGACAGTCAAACTCATAAATCTAAAACAAACTGACAACGCCATGGCTAAACATAAAAAAGAAAAACAAACAACAGCACACACGACACAACATAGAAAACTAAAGAATAAACAACACGAACCCCACCAAAAAACTAGGGGTGATCTCAGGTGCTCCGGAAGGGTAGGCAGATCCTGCTCCACATGCGCCACCCGTCGTGTTGCTTATGTGATAACAAATCCGGTAAATAGTCTAATTCGGTAGGTCACATTCATGAAAGGGAAGGGGATTGTAGTTACGACGTAAGGAACATATCCGATATCATTTGTGAAACGGTTATTCCATAACGGTCAACCAACTCAAAATATTTAGTACAAATCAAGTACTGTAAAATACAAGTACCTAAAAATTACAATAATTTCAAAGTGAAAAAATAGTTCTAAATATTAAAAGTAAATTTCCAGTACTACATATTTTTAGTACAGAAATAGTACCTATGCAAAGGTAGCTGTGTACTAAATTTCTCAATGATTAACATTAGTGTTTGTCAAACTGCTTTATAACCAGTGTATTTTTTGGCTAAATTAGTTTGGTTAAAAATTTTTGCAATTTTTATATTTTTGTCAAATGGTCAATGTAAATACTTTGTAAATATTTTGTGGAAATTAAAAGAGCCAAAGTAATTTTTTTGAAGGTGTAGGGTACCACCTTAAATGATGCGTTTATTTTCATTGATACAACTGATGGTGGACTTTTTGTCTCCGAATGAACGCACAGTGCAAAACACTCACGACTAATGTGTGCACATGACGTATCGTCAATATTTCTATTATTTTTTTTACTTAAGTGCGATAAGGATGTTCTACTAAGGTATGCAATCCGAAAGTACATGTAGAAGTAAATATACAGACGTAATCGAACATGTTTTATGATGTGTTCAAAGGTTGGTGATATTTTACTGTCCCACTCGTGGTATTTCATTTTTAAAAGTACAATGGTGTTTGTGACACTTTAAGTCAAAGTATAATATAATTGCTATTTTGAATATGAACAGAGGCAAACATAAGTGCTATAAATTAACAATTACATTTTATATTTTATGTATATATGTATGTGATTGTTTGATTGTTTGTAAATATTTACTTGAAGAATATCTTGTATATTGTTAAGAATTCTTGCTCAAGTTTTGTTTAAGTAAGGTCATAATTTAGTTCGTCAGCAATCCATGGTTTGCAAATATATTTGAATCTTTAAATATTGTCGACATGCAGTAAATGTAAAGAGAAATGTATGTCAAATTCGTATATGCACTCAAAACAAAAATTACTTGAATTTACTTAAAACAAGTATTTTATTTACTCAAATTAAGTAAAATAACAAGTAAAAATGTTTGTCAAAAAATGAGTAATTCCTAGTAATAACAAGTAATTGTAAGTAATTACCTAGTAATTAAATTTAAGTAATTTTTCAATATATCTTAAGTAATTCTTTTAATGAATACTTGAGTAATTTCTTTCCTATATACTAAGTAATTCTTTTTATTATAGTAAGTAATTCATTTAATACACTTTAAGTATTTCTTTTAATTATAGTAAGTAATTCATTTAATACACCTTAAGTATTTCTTTTAATTACAGTAAGTAATTCTTTTAATATAAGTAAGCAATTCTTTTAATAAAAGTAAGTATTTCTTTTCATTACAGTAAGTAATTCTTTTAATACACATTAAGTATTTATTTTAATGATAGTAAGTAATTCTTTTAATACATATTGTTTATTTGTATTAATAAAAGTAAGTAATTCTTTTAATATTTATTGAGTAATTTTTTTACACATAAATTATATATATATTTATAATATATTTATAGATTAAAATAAAAATTCTACACTGTTTTATTATAAATGCATATAATTTGAAATAGTAACATACCTTTTTAAAGAAGAATGATCATATACTATATCCTTTGTTATAATCAATTTCTCTTGTTTGTTGTTAGTTAACATGGGCTACCTCCCAGCTACTCTTTGTGTTACATTTTCATTTAATTGAATTAGTACACAAAGAGTAGCCAGAAACATGAAAACCCACAAAGGGTCATTTTTGTAAGGTTTTCGTTTCCTTTCATGTGTGTAACTCGTGGAGGTATTTCAACAAACTCTGTAAACTTTTGTTCAAATTCAAAACTGAATGAGCTCCAGCCAATTTTTAAAAATAGCTTACCAACGTCAAATGAAACCTTAATTCTGATAGGCCGAATATTTTGTGCAGTCTCTAATCAAAAACTACTTATTAATAATACATGAAATACTATACAATTTTGTACATTTATAATAAATAGTTAATTTTTAATTTTGGTAAAACAAAGTCATGTTATTTTACATTATAAAAATTATATTAAAAACAGATAATAATAATTTGAAGATATTTTGATATGAAAATAGGTTAAGTAATGACAAGTCATTCCGATCAAATTTTTTAAGCATTTCAAAGTATTATCTACAAACAGGCTATTTTTTCAATTTGAAATTATTTTTAATTATGTAATTTGCATGATTTCTTGTCTTGAAATTCCATGTTTATTCTGCATTATTATTTTTAAGCATTGCATAATACTTTCCATACACTGTATTTTGAATAGATAGTTTTCTGCGCAGCACAGTACATTCTATTGAAAATGTATTATCTACTTTGGAATAGAAAGTGTTGGGAGCTACACTCAACATTAAAATACAGAATATACATAAAATTTATAAAAAAATTTCAAGCACAGGAAATTATGCAAATTTCATATAATTAAAAATATGTCCAAATTGGAATAATTGCCTGTTTAAAGAAAATTGTTATCTTAAATTATAAAATTTTCAGACTTAAACCTACATATTGTTGAAATTGTTAAATTATTGAGTCAAATGTCATAGGAAGCATTTATTATTATATATAATAAGCCTTATGCTAAAAAACAACAGGATATAGTTCCTTAACCTACTTAGTAATAACAAGTTTTATATCCATGTTTTCAGAAGTAATTCCAGTAACTTTCATACAGCTTTGTAGTACATGTATACATTTAAAAAAAATGTGTAGTTCTTGAATATATGACTTAATCTAAGTTATGTCTTTCTACTAAAAACAGTACGGGTAAGTTATTACCTAAATATGGATTAAGTAATTCATTTACTCAAGTGAATAAAAGTATTATTAGTATTTGTTTTAATTTCAGTAATTTCTTTGAAAGACACATATTTTCAGTAAAACAATTACTTGTTTCAAGTAACTTTTTTCATATCTTGTAAAATATAAGTGATTGCTAGTAATAGTGAGTAATTGGTAAGTAATTCCTAGTAATGAGTAATAAAAAAGAATACTTCATATTTTTTGTGTGTGTGGTTAACTAAAATGTTCACAGAAAAAAATCTTATTCAGATGACCGTTATAACTTATGCTTTATATTCATTTCATTTTCGCTTGACTATTTGAAATATTACAACACATGTTACATGTGTTAGTGCGTTGAAATAACGTAGAATCGAATTATTTCGTATCTTGTACTTGAGGTGACATCTATTTTAAAATTTTGAACACGTTTTCTTGCTAATTTTTATTGATTGTCTATGCCATATTGGCCCTGGTATCATCCCTCGACCCATATCGGCCCTCGGCTTAAGCCTCAGGGCAGATATGGGAGTCACGGGATGATACCTGGACCAATATGGAAAAGGGCATGTTATAGTCTATACTTATTTTACCCCAAAAAATACAGATGTGTCATTGCTATATAAATTAAGTTAAATATATTTATATCACATTTACACTGTTAGATGACTATAACTGCGTGCTTAAAAATGTGCTTGTTAAGAACAGGATGATTTTGAGAAAAAAAAAGTGTCAGGCTAAGTTCATTGATGACACTTCGTAAAATGGATGTATATAAATACATTTTGATTCGTACAATACGTGACTTCTTTGAAACGTTGACTTTAACTATGCTACAAACGCATTTTTTCTTTAAAATACAAAAACGAAGTGTATCAAGTTTCTTATGTAATGTTCTGTGGTTATGTGTAAAAATCTTTTCTAAAGGTAGGTTAATCATTTATTATATGAACCTTTATTTGATGATATTTTATTCGCAAAATAATGCAGAGCATATTTTCCCACGTTGAAAGAGCTTATATTTGATGTATTAAATTTGATTTAATACATTAATGATTTATTTTTGTTTGGAGAGGTAGATGCTACTCGATTGTTACACATTTTAATTTAAGTGTTCATTTAAATATCAAAGAACTATTTGTAATGCTAAAAATAATTAATTTGGAAATAAATCAAATATATTAAAGAATCCAGGATGATGACATGAGTTCCGGTTAAAAGATACAATAAATCTGTATATGGAATTGAAATGTAGGTTATTCACCTCCATTGTCAGACTTCAAATTGATTTAGAGCTGGATGTTTTTTCTAGGTACATACCTTTTGGTGACAAACGTAGAGCACTTTATTGACACTATATATTATCATTTTCTTAAGCAAGCATAACAATGAAAACTGTTTTCCAATCATATAATATATTTATGCCAAGTGAGACGTGTTTTCTCGTGTTATATACGAAGTCTATCCGGTATGTACAGAACTATACAAGTGTGTCAAATCCAACACTTAATCTAACTTCCGGAGCACCTGAGATCATCCCGGTTTTTGGTGGGATTCGTGTGTCTTAGTCTTTAGTTTTATATGTTGTCTCTTGTGTACTTTTATTTGTTTGTTTGTCTTTTTATTCTTTAGTCTTGGCGTTGCCAGTCTATTTTCAGTCTATGAATTTGCATGTATCTCTGGTACATTTTGTATCTTTCGCCCCTCGTTTACATATCAGAGTCATTTTTGTAAGATGTTTTTTAGTTAGAAGATGTATTTGGCTGAAATAGACACACCAAAGTCATCTCTGTGTGGTATATTACTACAATAACTTCCGACGACATACACAATGCCACACACGTGTATGACAGCATATTTTCGATAATATTTAAAATTACGTATCGTTCGCTCTAACATGCATATACTCATTGCATTGAGTTTTGAACAAAATTGTGAAGGAAGACTATTGCACGACAAAAAACTATGTACCCTCTATATGTTTATGATTATACATCAAATTGAAAATGGAAATGGGGAATGTGTCAAAGAGACAACAACCCGAACATCGAACAAAAACAACAGCAGAAAGTCACCAACAGGTATTCCATGTAGCGAGAAATTCCCGCACCCGGAGGCGTCCTTCAGCTGGCCCCTATATATAAATATATACTAGTTCAGTGATAATGAACGCCATACTAATTTCCAAATTGTACACAAGAAACTAAAATTAAAATAATACAAGACTAACAAAGGTCAGAGGCTCCTGACTTGAGACAGGCGCAAAAATGCGGCGGGGTTAAACATGTTTGTGAGATCTCAACCCTCCCCCTATACCTCTAGCCAATGTAGAAAAGTAAACGCATAACAATGCGCACATTAAAATTAAGTTCAAGAGAAGTGCGAGTCTGATGTCAGAAGATGTAACCAAAGAAAATAAACAAAATGACAATGATACATAAATAACAACAGACTACTAGCAGTTAACTGACATGCCAACGTGTCATCATTTTTTATTATTATTTTTTTTTATGTTTTTTTAATCATGCTTTTCGTAGTTAGCGTAATTTACTTTCTTTATGCTTTTTAATCGGTGTCTTGATGGATGGAACCGTTCTTACGTTCTACAAAACGTAACAAAGGTCTGAGCCTCTGACCTTTGTTTAACTTCCATATAACACTACACACGTTTTGTAGAACGTAATAACGATCGATTTCATCCATCAAGACACCGATTAAAAAGCATGAAGAAAGTAAAATTACGCTAAATACGAAAAGTAGGATTAAAAAAACAAAAAAAATAATAAAAAAAATGATGACATGGTTAACCCCGCCATATTCTGTATGTATGTGCTGTACCAAGTCAGAAGCCTGTAATTTAGTGGTTGTCGTGTTTTGATGTGTTACATGTTTGTTTGTCGTTCATGTTTGTACACAAATTAGGCCGTTTGCTTTCTCGTTTGAATTGTTATGCATTTGTCATTTCTAGGCCTTTTCTATCTGACTATGCGGTATGAGCTTTACTCATTGTTGAAGGCCGTACGGTGATCTTTATTTTTTAATTTATGTGTCATTTGGTACATTGAGAAGAGTGCTCTTATTGACATTCATACCATATCTTCTTTCTTATATTAAGGTGCATTAATTAATGTGAAAATACAAGAGAAACAGAATTGTGTCTTCGAAAAGTGGCATATGCATGTATCCCTGCCTTTTGTGACATACATTTTTCGCAACAACCTACCAATCATTGCTTATGAAAACTTCCATATAACATCCGAAGGACTGACTTCTTCTATGACCATCTGGAATCTTTGGCTCAAAAGTGACTTGTTTGTAGCAATCATATGCATTTATCAAATCAAGAAAACATGACCGGAAATCCAACCCATGCAATTTCGTATCACTTAAGGGTAATACTATCATTCTACTATCTTGGTTATTTAAAAGTAAAAAAAACACTGATTGGTGATCTGCCAAAACGTATTTAAATATTTATACAGGAACATAATAGATCATATAATCAAATACGTGATATTTTAATTGTTAAAGAAAACAATGACGAACAAGATGCTGACAAATGATTCCTTACAAATTTTCAGAATATATGGTGTTGAAATATTTCTCTTCTTTTTTTATCTAACTGTTTATGAAAAGCATATGTTTTTGTATTCACGATGTTGTAGTTTCCGATTTTTGAGTTACTGTTGATTTCTCTCTCTCTCTCTCTCTCTCTCTCTCTCTCTCTCTGTCCTTGCATTTTTTTCATATTTTGGAAGGCACAAAAAGGCGATTCCAAATTACTCATATTCTCAACATCTAAAAACTTTTCAAAAGTTCACATACTTGTTTGTGATTATTCAAGTTTTTTTCCTGGCATTCTCTTGAACAATATTCGGCAATCTTACATGTAGAACACATTTCAAGTGTATAACATTGTCTGAGACATTCATAACAAAAATTACTCTGATGCCTCTTTGTACATAAAATTTTGTACAAGAAAACTAGTACGTGCAAATTTGCCGAGTTTGTCTTATATTGACGTTTTCCGGTATTGGTTATTTCCTGTAATTGGGAAATATCTAACGATATCTTCAAATAATGAAATGCTTTTGGTATTTCATTTTCTGCAAAAGACATCCATGCAAGCAGATTAAAACCTGTTTCTCTATGGTTTACATTACGTTCATACAACAAGGCTTCTAATTCGAACATAGCATCCTTTCGATAATGCTTAGATTTCTTCAACTTTTTGTATAATATATATTTAAGGTAATACATATATACGCCACAATCAACACAAGCCTTATAATTTAGTTGATATTCACTCTCTTCTCCTTGCAAATTCGATTGTTTGTCCCAATATCGAAATATTTCGTACTTTAAAGCTTCTGGAACTATCGGAAGTTCTAATGGCAAAAAGGAAATGCATGAACCATAATCAAAGCAAGACAAGTTTATTTGGCTATAAGATAATCTATATCTACAACCACACATTGGCAAATCATGAGTGTTTTGGTAATCAGAAAACGATTTGAAATACATTGCGCAGTCGTTATAAAGTCCAAGAGTGTATAAAATTGATATGAATTTTAATCGACCTGCAAAGTAATCAATCGAAAACCCTGCTCGGAAATACATTTCAAAAGATCCCGCAAGTAGAAACGCGCGAGCCTTTGGGTGCTTACAAGTTATTGCTATGGAACATATGCAGCTTGACAGGCAGGTAAATATGTAAGGCTTAAGCAAACGTAAAGCTTTATCAGTGTCTTCCTGTTTATATGTCGATAATGTTTGAAAGCTGTGCAATTCATAAACGGTTTGCCAAAGATAATAAAGTAAATTTTCAGCACTATGTATTCTATGGCAAAAAATGCTCGGTAATATTGAATGATACCAGTTATTAAAAGCACTAATGACATTGACAAAGTGAGTTGTGTCTTCGAGGTGATTTTCATAGTATGGATAATGTTGCCTCCACCTTCGTTCTCCTATAAATATAATTAAACTATCAACTCCACCATTTAATATAGAGACTAACGTATTCGTTGTAAGTTCTTTGACATTGTTACTCCATCTGTATTTAAACATATTTTCTTCCGGAACAAAGTAATCTGGGCAATTGCCAGCTTTAACCCAGGACAGCATAAGTCTAATACACTTAGTAAAACAATAAAACAGACGTTCAGGTTTCCATATGTTTGTGTTATTATTCTCTATGGCATAAAACATACATGTTTGCCAGTGACATGATGATATTGAATCAACATTAATTAGTTCACGATTCACGATTTGAAGAAGAACATAACATTTGTACTGTATATCATTAAAACAACTTAATAAGAGACGTTTTTGAAGAACAAAAGACACTCGCCACTCTAAATCTGATTCTTTTAGCTGTGGATGATCATTTTTAACAAGAATAAATCCTAATGATGCTAGTGTTTTTATTGTTGATTCTGAAGGCCATTCATTAGGTCTTTTTCGAGAAAGCCATTCGGTTGCAATTATCTTCCAGGTTCTGCAATGGTATGAGAATACTTTATCAACGAAAGTTGTACCCTTATAGTTTATTTCATTAGGAGAATTGATAAGAATCGTGCCTAAATCACAGGAATCTTTAACAACTAATCGTCCTCGACTATCAGCTTTCAATACACGATTAAACGAAGAACCTACTTTGTCCATGTCTTTTGTTGTTAATGGTTTTCCATTCACAACTATTTGAAGATTGACATAGCCTGCAGCCGCGACAGGATCACACACAATCAGTAAACAAGGATGTTCTTGATCAACAGATTGCAATTCTTCGACCACAATATTGTTTTCAAAACAATACATACAGTCAGTAGCAGTTAGTAAACCTACAATTGTAAAATGATAATTCCTAAATAAAATTATAAATAATAACAGTACAATATCGTAATCACATTACAGGCAAATGTATTTATAATCTTTTAAATGGACATGTGAACCAATCTTTCGGAATGAGTATACTTTTGAATATTATTTTAGATGAAATAATCTGTTTTAAACGTAAATACACCAAAGACTAAGTTTATGATGTTTGTATGCATTGGTTCAAGAATTAGAATAACATTATTTTTCACCGGTCATTCGTTTATTATGACTTTAATTGCTTCCTTCACGAACAATTCCCCGACATATTTTCCGTATGCAAAGTGACCTTAGTGTGACCCATCTCGTTAAAAATCCGGTGATCGCAATACGCATAGTTGTCCTTAAAATTAACTATTATCTGACTGTTTATATTAAACACGTGCTTAATGTCCATGAATTTTTGTTGATTGTTGACAAACAGGTGACAATCGTTAAACTTCGACTTTAAAACACGAACTTTTGTTACCTGCCATTTTTTCACAACAACACAGACCGATTGAAATCAAAATTGACGATTATAAGAAATTTATGCGAAAAAAAAAGAAAAAAAAATCGTGAACAGAAGACTAAGTTTATGATGTCTGCATGCACTTGTTCAAGAATTGGAATAACATTATTTTTCAACGGTCACTCGTTTATTGTGACTTTAACGTCTTGTACTCACCAGTAAACAACATGTAAAGGTAATTTATGTACATTTCATAAAATTAAATCAAAATTATTTTGTACACTTTTGTATTAATTAAGTTTAAACCAAGCATAATCTTTTTGTATTTCTTAATTTATTATTAATGTCTCAACATTTAAAAAAGACTGAACACCTTTTATTTGGACCAAAGAGAAAACTTCGGTTTTTCTTTTGAATGTGATAATACGAAAATTTCAGATTTAAATCATTTAAAATAATTAGGTATCATCTGGTAATTTTTGTTTTGATAATATTATAAAGAAGGCTAATTAACGGCTTAAATTAGTAGTCTGGATACATATATTGAAAATGTAATATGAACTGTGAAATAAAAATGACTACCAATTAGTGTTCTTTGAACTGATTAAACGATCACATGCAAGTTTTATAAAACATATCTGATGATTTCTGTATTGAAAAGTAAAGAAAATTAAATGTATTCAAATACAAAATATGTGTATTTCAAAGATATATATTTAAATGAAGCAGGCATTACATGTGGAAGGGGACGGACAAACATGTTAAAAAAAGAAACGGTAATACCGTAACGTTTCCGATTTTCTTTTTGTTGTTACAAATTTTAGTTGTGACGTTATTAAAGTTATAACGTCATATTCAATGTAAACAAGAAACGCTGTCGGTTTTTCATATCAAACAGTTATTAAGAAAAACCATGAATTGGTATTGAGTTTTTCCCAAATTTGACTAGACTGATAAATATATATTTTATTTAGAGTCTCATGCAAAGAAAACAGGAAAAAAAGGAAGTAGATTTCTGCGCAAATGCGGGGATCTAAATTAGTCTGAAAAAAAGTTAACTATTTTGAGTTCATTAGTAGAATCAAAATATCGGGAAAGTTTCCCAATTTAAAAAAAAAATATTTGTAATTCTATTTTTTTTTTTTATTTTTCTACCGTAATTGGGGACTTCGTGCCCATATTAACGCTATGTAAGGCGTTTATATATAAACTTACGTACGTAAACGCCGAATAATAATAAAAAAAAAATACATAGTACGCTACTAATGAAAGCTTTTAGCCACATTCTCATTTAACGAAGGGAATCACATATGCATAAATGCTTTTCTACCTTCTCCCCCAACTTAAACTACTTCACCTGCGTGATTCGTCTTTTACATAAAGTAATATACAGGCATTCACTTTAGTAAAAGGGTTTCCCTTTAAGGTCAGATCTGTATTACATAAAGTTTAAATATGAGGAATGTAAAGCTATCAATTGTATATAATGTGTTCTTAGAAAAGATATTACGATAGTATAATGTGGTACTTCTCGAACAAAAAAAAAAAGGATGGTTGTTCAAAACTGTGAGTAACATAAATCAGCAGTTCTTCACTTGTTGCCAGCAATGACTTACAGAGTCAATATTTCTTCCTTCATAAAAAAAGAACTGATATCATATATAAATAATGTCCCTTGATATAAAATTTAATATAACATGTGAGGTATTGATATGTGCAATTAATTTATAGGAATGCCGACAATTGATTGAAAAAGTCGCTAAATTCAACATATATTTTGTCAATAAGAGACTCCAGAATACTGATCAGTGGGTCCACTGTGTAGCATGTTTTTCATAGTGTTTACTGTTCACAAAACCTGCTGTATGGTATTCTAAAAGTAATAAATTTAAAGCGTATGCTACAAGTTTTACGTTGAAAAGCATAGTTGGTTATTTCTTTTAGACGAATTTTCAATTTCCCATGGTATTTGTTTCGACAGAAATAATTTAAGAGAAGATCGAGATTTAAAATAATCCAGAAGTTCTCTAGATTTGTTTGTTTGTTTTATTCCACATACTGTTAACACCACTACGTGGGTAAAACGGCTTCACAGGATTTCTGAAGACCCACTTTTACTGCGGAAAAAATAAAATGAATCTAGTTGCTGTTTTCGTCGAACATGCAGACTAGCCGGTACATTACCATTGTTTGTTCTGAATTTTGTGAAGCTAAGGTACCCAAAACAAACAAGGAAAGTCCTCTTAGTTGCTGCTTAGTGTAATGTTTATTAAAGCCATGAAAGACTTATGATTCGACTAATTCTCATCCTTGTCATATGATATGTTTTTGTTTGTGGGATTATCTGAGTGCTCATCTTGTCCAACTTCTTTAACAAGACACTTGTAGTAGCACGATGTACATATACAATATTAATTGAACCTTTGTCTGCAGGAAAAACAAGACAATTATCGTATATATATTTATACCTTCTTCACTTTGAAAACGGATTTTGGTCAATTATTCAAACAGTGGTACTACTTATGAATTCGACTTTGCATCAGAGCCCTGATTGTTTTGAACCATTCTGACAAAACAAAGAAGTGTTGACGAAGGACTCGGATTTTGTTCGCTTCAGTTACAAAATTAAAAGGCTACATCAATTATAATCCCCATGTTAAATATTGCATAAGTGTGAAAAACGTATTACACAAAAACTGATCTCTAAGGCAAATTCAAAAAGAGGAAGTCCATAAAAACTGTTGAAATCAAACTTTATCAATCCGCCGATGAAAAACTACTATTTTCATCCTGAAATATGGTACATTCAAGTTCAGTTTGGTAAAGTATCTGTTCAACATTCTTTTTTCAGCTGCTTCACGTACAACGTTTGTGTTAATTCACATGTCTTTCACTGCTCTAGCTTTGTATCTTATTCCATCATCCAACTATTTTGATTCAAGCACCCGTGATGAGTATGATGTACACGAACCAGGCGTCCGGACTACCAATCAATAAGAATTTTGAAATGAATGTAAGTTATTAGTATTTGCACAAAACATCAAGTTATCTTTTTTTTTCTCTTGACGGTTTGTCCTCATTTGTAGAAATATCGAAGTGTTAAAACAAAGTTGATGATATTAAGAATTACATAATATTTAACTAAATGTAAGTAATACTAAAAGCATAAGAAAGAAGTTACCAAAGATATGTGATCCAAAATTTTCAAATCCAAAACAAAAAACGTTGAGGCTATTGTCGCATTTTCCAAAATTCTGCATAATCTCGTCAAATACAACAGTTCTGTATGCGCTAGTCCTATATGCTTTAGTAAAACCGATCTTATTGATGACTTCAAACAGCCAACTGCTGTCCACATCTTCTTTTGAATACATTACTACATTAATAGAAAAAAAGTGAACTATTAATTATAGTTACTAAATATTCAGATATTGTTTTGTGTATTATATCAGTACGGTTGAATGGACAAACATGCAAGTTGTATAACTGCAATTTTATGACCTCGAAAAAAAAATCTGCACCTCGATCTATGTTTCCGTTATCAGACATCGATTTCTTATTACTGTGATAATCACCCAGTCGCATAATCCGAATTAAAAACATCTCGCAATTATTTCCGAATTTACAGTAGTACTTTTGAGAGGAATTTGTCAATCAACTATTTTTCTTTATATATAGTTGTAATATTTTGCCTTTTTTATTATTCACAAGAGAAAAAAACAATCGAATAAAACAAAAAAGAGACCATAAAGAGCCTGTTTCGTTCACCTTGCCATATATGCATTTTCAACAAAGGCCATTGAAGACAAGAATATAATTTATTAGACAAATCTCTGTTTTGTTGATCGTGTATTGCTGATCATTTAGTCTATTTTCTTTCTCTCTCTATCGGCTAAAGTTTTCTAACAGGTCAAAATACAAAAGAGGGTAAGAGAAATCCTTACATAAGGGGCTTGACTATCACTATTAAGAGTGACAGACTTCTACATTGTCTTCTATAGCAAATTGTGGAATGTTAATAGATCGGTTGATTTCCTCTATAGTGTCTCAATTGTAGATATTGTCCTAATGATCATGTGTTGCTCATTCAAGTTTCTATTTATCTATTACGATTTTTACGAAATAAGGCAAACACGTAAAATATTGTCATCATCATCAAAGGGCAATGACTCCCATGATTAGTAGGCTGATTATTTCGATAATCAAACGTATTTGTAAAACTTGTCTTGCTGGTCATTTTTGCATTTTAATATTTGTCTGTTTCTATTATAAATATTAAATTTAAAGGCAAAACAAAATATGGTAAAATTTGGCATATAATGGCAACAACTTCTATAAAAAGTCGTCTGACATTTTTGATATATAAGGACAGCTGGTAAGGCTAAACATTTTCAAACTTTTTGACCTGTCATATTTTCTCTATTCAAAACGGTAGTCAAAATTAAAAACCCCCAAAAATACTTGCATTTTACCTCTATGTTCTATTTTTAGCCATGTTATTCATGTTCTTTGGTAGGCAGGTTCCTAGGATACATTTTTAAAACTAGATACTCTTATGATGATTTTTGACAACCTGTCTTAGTAGTTTCAGAGATTTCAATTTTTTTAAATAAAATTATAAAACATTTTTTTTAAAGGGCACTTATTCCTGAAGGGGTTCACTGAAATTATTTTATCATATTGACTTATTTGTAAAGCTGACTACGCTGGACATACTGCTGTTGACAGTTTACCTTTATCTATAAACATATTGAAGATAATATCCAATCAATGCAAAAAGTATCTTAACATTACCAATTCATGGGCAGTAACACAATAACGACATGTCTTATTCGTCTAAAAATTTCAGGGCAGATATATCTTGACCCTTTTTGCAACATGTCTGTTTTGCTTCAAATACTTAATGTTTTAGAGATACATGTATACACCAAAAACAGTCTACTTCTATTTCTAGCCACGGCACCAACAACATATATTTCGTTTGGGCTTGTATAATATTTTCCCTCCGGTTTATATGATCCGTTCATCCTATATTGACTCTTAAAATTCAAGAGTCGATCTGAAATTGAGGGTAAATTATATGGCCTTCCAAATACCGTTTCGATCCCTAACATCACTGAAGACATATATTGTCGACACCTAGATCTGGTGTACAAAAAAAAATATTGACACCTTGTGTTTGTGGCATAACATCTTGGTCACACGTTTTCTGTTGATTGTTAAATTTATATTAAGATCCATTTTGTAACATCTCGTGATCAATTTTATTTGGCAATCGTCAATGGCAGTCAGCAGGATTTAAGAACATTAGTTGTTTGACCTGTTAGTCAAATGCGTTTTGTTTAAATATACTTTTTCACTTTTTTGGTCTTTTGGAAAATGTTTTTTTGTGCTGTTTTTAGACCCTTCTACAACGAAATTTGTTTAACATGCACACGTATAAAAATTGCGGTTTTTATCCAACGCAATCACAGGTTTGAACGTAGCTTTAAATTTAGACTCGTTTATATTTTTTCGTTTGGACTTGTATCATATTTTCCCTCCGGTTTATATGATCCGTTCATCCAATATTGACTCTTAAAATTCAAGATTCGATCTGAAATTGAGGGTAAATTATATGGCCTTCCAAATACCGTTTCGATCCCTAACATCACTGAAGAGACATATATTGTCGACATCTAGATCTGGTGTACAAAAAAAATATTGACACCTTGTGTTTGTGGCATGACATCTTGGTCACACGTTTATCGTTTTCTGTTTAGTATTAAATTTATATTAAGATCCATTTTGTAACATCTCGTGATCAATTTTATTTGGCAATCATCAATGGCAGTCAGCAGGGTTTAAGAACATCAGTTGTTTGACCTGTTAGTCAAATGCGTTTTGTTTAAATATACTTTTTCACTTTTTTGGTCTTTTGGAAAATGTTTTTTGTGCTGTTTTTAGACCCTTCTACAACGAAATTTGTTTAACATCCACACGTATAAAAATTGCGATTTTTATCCAACGCAATCATAGGTTTGAACGTAGCTTTAAATTTAGACTCGTTTATATTTTTTCGTTTGGGCTTGTATCATATTTTCCCTCCGGTTTATATGATCCGTTCATCCAATATTGACTCTTTAAATTCAAGATTCGATCTGAAATTGAGGGTAAATTATATGGCCTTCCAAATACCGTTTCGATCCCTAACATCACTGAAGAGACATATATTGTCGAAATCTAGATCTGGTGTACATAAAAAATATTGACACCTTGTGTTTGTGGCATGACATCTTGGTCACACGTTTATCGTTGTCTGTTTAGTATTAAATTCATATTAAGATCCATTTTGTAACATCTCTTGATCAATTTCATTTGGCAATCGCCAATGGCAGGCAGCAGGGTTTAAGTACACCAGTTGTTTGACCTGTTAGTCAAATGCGTTTTGTTTAAATATACTTTTTTCACTTTTTTAGTCTTTTGGAAAATGTTGTTTGTGCTGTTTTTAGACCCTTCTACAACGAAATTTGTTTTACATGCACACGTATAAAAATTGCGGTTTTTATCCAACGCAATCATAGGTTTGAACGTAGTTTTCAATTTAGACCCGTTTATATTTTTTCGTTTGGGCTTGTATCATATTTTCCCTCCAGTTTATATGATCCGTTCATCCTATTTTGACTCTTAAAATTCAAGAGTCGATCTGAAATTGAGGGTAAATTATATGGCCTTCCATATACCGTTTCGATCCCTAACATCACTGAAGAGACATATATTGTCCAAATCTAGATCTGGTGTACAAAAAAAATATTGACACCTTGTGTTTGTGGCATGACATCTTGGTCACACGTTTATCGTTTTCTGTTTAGTATCAAATTTATATTAAGATCCATTTTGTAACATCTCGTGATCAATTTTATTTGGCAATCGTCAATGGCAGTCAGCAGGGTTTAAGAACATCAGTTGTTTGACCTGTTAGTCAAATGCGTTTTGTTTAAATATACTTTTTCACTTTTTTTGTCTTTTGGAAAATGTTTTTTGTGTTGTTTTTAGACCCTTCTACAACGAAATTTGTTTAACATGCACACGTATAAAAATTGCGGTTTTTATCCAACGCAATCATAGGTTTGAACGTAGCTTTAAATTTAGACTCGTTTATATTTTTTCGTTTGGGCTTGTATCATATTTTCCCTCCGGTTTATATGATCCGTTCATCCTATATTGACTCTTAAAATTCAAGATTCGATCTGAAATTGAGGGTAAATTATATGGCCTTCCAAATACCGTTTCGATCCCTAACATCACTGAAGAGACATATATTGTCGCAATCTTGATCTGGTGTACATAAAAAATATTGACACCTTGTGTTTGTGGCATGACATCTTGGTCACACGTTTATCGTTGTCTGTTTAGTATTAAATTCATATTAAGATCCATTTTGTAACATATCGTGATCAATTTCATTTGGCAATCGCCAATGGTAGTCAACAGGGTTTAAGTACATCAGTTGTTTGACCTGTTAGTCAAATGCGTTTTGTTTAAATATACTTTTTCACTTTTTTGGTCTTTTGGAAAATGCTGTTTGTGCTGTTTGTAGACCCTTCTACAACGAAATTTGTTTTACATGCACACGTATAAAAATTGCGGTTTTTATCCAACGCAATCATAGGTTTGAACGTGGTTTTCAATTTAGACTCGTTTATATTTTTTCGTTTTGGCTTGTATCATATTTTCCCTCCGGTTTATATGATCCGTTCATCAAATATTGACTCTTAAAATTCAAGAGTCGATCTGAAATTGAGGGTAAATTATATGGCCTTCCAAATACCGTTTCGATCCCTAACATCACTGAAGAGACATATATTGTTGAAATCTAGATCTGTATATTTGTATATCTGGATGTATCGACAAATATCTGTCCAATTCGATCAAAATTTCTGTGATTATGTTATTAAAATTTGGAAAAGATATTTAAATGACTGTATATTATTTTGGAGCAGATCAGAAAAAGATTTATATAAATTTAAAGATCTTATACCCCAGTCCCACTAGGCCACGATCGCACTACGATCTGTGAAAAAAATGCAAATCTTGACGAGCGTAGTGCAATCGTATAGATCGCACAGAGGTCGTAATATGGTCCTGGTAAGGTGTTGGAGATCGTGATGAGCGTGGCCAACTTTGAACATGTTCAAAACAAGCGTGGTGCGGTCGTGGCGAAATCAGGTCGTAGTAGAAGCGTAGTGAGAGCGCAGTAAGGTCGTGGTAAGATCACAAAGGTCGCTGTACCATCGTAGCGAGAGCGTGATTCTATTCGGGGAGACTACGCTACGATCTCACAGCGACGTTATCACGACTTCTCTACGATCATCACGTTCTCACCGCGACCTAACTACGCTCCCACTACGACCATACCACGTTTACACCACGCTGTTTAAGACCATAGTACGATTATAGCACGCTCATGCCGTCCTTATCACGCTCTTCTTACGACCTGTCTACGTTCGTACTACGACTATTTCGAGTTCTTGTCATGCTCATTATCATTGTCACATAAATGTATAAAAGCTCTCCAGTTTTTGTTTTAAAACATCAATTTCAATTGAACCATGGAAACACAAGACCATGTACATTTAGTAATACTACTTCAGTCAATAACTCAGATACAAAATCGTATAACGACCAAGCCATGATGTTGTTATTGAGAGAGCGAAGAAGAAGGATTCTAAAAACATTTAGACGGCGTAGGTCCTTTTGGATTCGTCCTTGGTTAGCAACGGATAGGAGACTCTAGTTTGGTCATTATGCTCAGTTGATGAACGAGTTAATAATTGAGGATGAACCTTCCTTCTTCATTTTTTTAAGAATGTCTCTAGTGATGTTTCTTAACCGAGTTGGTCCAAGAATTAGGAAGACGGATGCGCTATTTAGATGAGCCCTGTCGCCTGGTCTTAAACTTGCCATCACTTTAAGACATTTATCTACATAACTGATGACAAGTATTCGACCTTGCAGTATGACTTCAGAGTTGCTCGGAATTCTATAAGTAATTTTTTACCCGAGGTTTGCCGAGAGATAGTTGACGAATATAAAGATGAGGTGTTTGTGTTGTTTCCGTAAAATATTCTTATAAATGAGAAATAGAAGGAATGAAACAGTATTCATTTGGAGCTCGGTGCTGACATTATTGTTGAGAGCGTAGTAAGATCGCGGTATGAGAGTTGTATGGTCGTAGTAAGGTCGTGGAACGAGCGTGCTATAATCGCAGTAGAAGCGTGGTAAGATCGTGTTCAAATCGCATAAATCGTGGTATGGTCGTAATGAGAACGCGAAGAGCGTAGAAAGGTCTTGATAAGCGTAGTGAGGTCGCAGAATAAGCGCGGTGAGAATATGGTATAATCGTAGCGGGATCGTTGTAGAAGAATATGAGGACGTAGTAGCATCGTGAAAGCAACGAAAATGTACATTTTCATGCCGCTCATACCGCGACGTCACCACAATCTGATTTCATTTTAGATCGAGGTGAGCGTAGTGCAATCGTGGTCTAGTGGGACTGTGGCTTTATCAACTCCTTACAACCGTCGATTAAATTCACCATGGAAACCAGTGACACACAACTACCATTTTTGGATATCCTCATCTTAAAATCAGGCAGACATATAACAACGGATATTCATTTTTAATCCACGGACACCCATCAATACTTAAATTTTTATTCGTGTCATCCGTCCCATACAAAACGAAATATACCTTACTGTATGGCCATTCGAGAAGTACGTTTGAAGGAATTAAAAGGCTATTTGACACAACAGCTGTACCCAGAGGGTTTAATAGAAAGTGGAATTCGAAAATCTAAACTCTTGACACTTCAAGAATTACGAACACCGAAAGTGAAAGACACGGACGAAACTTTAAAGAAAATACCGTTTGTTAGTACACATGACCCGTATTTACCAAACGTTTTTAATACAATTAAATCAAACTTCCGATTCTACACGAAAGTGAAAGTATGAAAAAATTGATACCAGAAGAAAACTTAATCTACAGCCGGAAGACAACCTAAAAACTTAAAGAAACACTTAACCAGAGCTCGGTTCGAACCGAACATGCCGAAGGTTAATAACTTTGAAATAAAGTCTTGCGGATATTCAAGATGCAGGGTTTGTGGCCAAGATACGAAATATTTAGAAACGGGTAAAATGAAACCATTTAAAGATGACAAACAATTTCGTGTGAACGCAAATATGACTTGTAAGACAACAAACCTTATTTACTGCGTCACATGTCCTGGTTGTCACGAAAATTGTATTGGACAGACCGGGAATAGCCTCTGTGAACGGGTGCGAGTTCACAAAGAACAAATAAAACACCCACAATACAGAAATTCGCCAATTAGTGCCCATCTTGACATTTGTGGTAAAAAACATTTTCAAATAATGTAGACGTTGATGAAACTTGTTACAGAAATCGAGAAATTCTTGCAGACGTTCCATGATCTTAGCAGGGAATAGATATGAAAGGATTACACACAAGTTTCATCAATCGATAAAGTTCACATCTGAAGTTTCAAATGAGAAAATTGCGTTTCTCGACACCACCATAATTTTAGAAAACGGAGTCATGACAACCGACCTTCACACACAAAAAAAAACCCAGATAAACACCAATTTCTCTCTCCGAAGAGTTGTCACCCGAAACACTGCTCCCGGAGCATTCCGTACAGGCAAGCCATCAGGTTAAAACGGATTTGTTCATCGGAATCAAAATTAAACCATCGTTTGGGGCAACTCAGACAGCAACTCAAATCAAGAGGTTATAAGAACAAAAATATTTCAGAAGCTTTCGGTAAAGCAAAAGAAAAAGACCGAACAAACCTACTTGAATACAAAGGAAAGACGGCCCAAATAAAATCACGTTTGTTGTTAGCTTTCATCCTCACCTGACAAATCTTTCATCAATTGTCCACAAACACTGGCGTCTTATTGAACATGATCTTTCCTTAAAAGAGATTTTTCCATCACCTCCCGTTATGGCTTACCGCAGACCCAAAAACCTCAAAGATATTCTAGTAACATCCAAAGTATCTAAACAGGAGATATCAACAATCGGAGGTTATAAACCATGCGGAAGGGCCAATTGTAAGTGCTGCAAAGTCGCCAACATCGAACCCCAATTCGTCAGCACAGTCATAAAGAAAACATACAACATATTTATAACATCAAATTGCAAAACGCAAAATTGCATTTATGTTCTAACGAGTGGAACTTGCAAGTAACAATATGTTGGTGAAACAGAAACACCATTTAACATCCGACTAAATAACCATCGGTCATTTTCTACAAAAGAAAGGAACTGCCCAATTACAAGACACTTTTTAAGAGCAGGACATGATTTTGAAAACGTCACATTTCAAATCATTGAGAAAAATCAAAATTAGGATACACAAGGAAGACAAAAAAGGGAGAGATTTTGGATGCACCAGTTACGAACTCTTGAACTTCATGGACTCAATGAGAGAGACGAAAAAAGATTTAAAAGCAAATCAAAACCATAATTATCTTGAAATCACACAAATTAATTTATAGAAATTCATACAACTAATCGAACATCTATTAATGTGTTAAACTTTTATTCCAACTTCATGTAGTTGTAGCTACCTGTTACTTGTTACCTATTCTGTATTTTCCACCTTTACCAGATGAACCACTTCAGTTGGAAAATCCTCTTGAAGTGTAAAATCCCTTATTGTTGATTATTCACTATTGGATTAAAAACATCTTCTTTATACACTTATATACACATATTTTATGCAACATCAATCAATATGTTACATTTTCCCTCAACTCTTGTAGAGATGAAGCTACACAATATTTTTTTTTGTCATGCATCCAATTTCACCTTGAGAGATGCACACGCCTGATGAAGCTAATTTCTTTATTGCGTATTTCTATTCAAAATCTATTAGAAAATTAGCGTGTTTAAGTTATATTCTTAGACATTTATATAATTTTAATTCAGTAACTGTATCTGTTTATTTTCACAAGCTGATCCACGCTTAAATAGAATGAATGTTGATTGTTGCTATTTTTAGACATTATATATATATCAAGAGTCAATCTTAAATTGAGGGTAAATTATATGGCCTTCCAAATACCGTTTCGATCCCTAACATCACTGAAGAGACATATATTGTCGAAATCTAGATCTGGTGTACAAAAAAAATATTGACACCTTGTGTTTGTGGCATAACATCTTTGTCACAAGTTCATTGTTTTCTGTTTAGTATTAAATTTATATTAAGATCCATTTTGTTACATCTCGTGATCAATTTTATTTGGCAATCGCCAATGGCAGTCAGCAGGGTAAAAGAACATCAGTTAGTCGACCTGTTAGTCAAATGCGTTTTGTTTAAATATACTTTTTCACTTTTTTGGTCTTTTGGAAAATGTTGTTTGTGCAGTATTTAGACCCTTCTACAACGAAATTTGTTTTACATGCACACGTATAAAAATGGCGGTTTTTATCCAACGCAATCATAGATTTGAACGTAGTTTTCAATTTAGACTTGTTTATATTTTATCGTTTGGGCTTGTATCATATTTTCCCTGCGGTTTATATGATCCGTTCATCCTATATTGACTCTTAAAATTCAAGAGTCAATCTTAAATTGAGGGTAAATTATATGGCCTTCCAAATACCGTTTCGATCCCTAACATCACTGAAGAGACATATATTGTCCAAATCTAGATCTGGTGTACATAAAAAAATATTGACCCCTTGTATTTGTGGCATAACATCTTGGTCACAAGTTCATTGTTTTCTGTTTAGTATTAAATTTATATTAAGATCCATTTTGTTACATCTCGTGATCAATTTTATTTGGCAATCGTCAATGGCAGTCAGCAGGGTTAAAGAACACCAGTTGTTCGACCTGTTAGTCACATGCGTTTTGTTTAAATATACTTTTTCACTTTTTTGATCTTTTGGAAAATGTTGTTTGTGCAGTATTTAGACCCTTCGACAACGAAATTTGTTTTACATGCACACGTATAAAAATTGCGGTTTTTATCCAACGCAATCATAGGTTTGAACGTAGTTTTCAATTTAGACTTGTATATATATATATATATATACAACTCGTCTAAACATCAACCCAACAATGTTAGATCTGTAAATTTGCTTTCGTTATATATATAACATCTTCATGCCTTATATATCATGTACTGCAGTACGCCGCTAGATTAAAACTGACGTGGAAAGGTAACACACGGCCAGCGAAAGCTCCTTTTTAAAGAGCCAAGGTGGTCATGTGGTCTAGCGGGACGGCTGCAGTGCAGGCGATTTGGTGTCACGATATCACAGTAGCATGGGTTCGAATCCCGGCGAGGGAAGAACCAAAAATTTGCGAAAGCAAATTTACAGATCTAACATTGTTGGGTTGATGTTTAGACGAGTTGTATATACATTATGTACACAGCCATGTATCACCATCATTGATGGCGATCCGATGGATACATCTGTTGTAGGGTTGTCACTGACTCAGACGTACTTATAAATATAATTATTTTCTGTGACTGTATCTCACATTAATTTGTAGGATCCTTTACTATAGATACTTTAGCTGATTTGTAACAATAACATCTTCATGCCTTATATATCATGTACTGCAGTACGCCGCTAGATTAAAACTGACGTGGAAAGGTAACACACGGCCAGCGAAAGCTCTTTTTTGAAAGAGCCCAGGTGGTCGTGTGGTCTAGCGGGACGGCTGCAGTGCAGGCGATTTGGTGTCACGATATCACAGTAGCATGGGTTCGAATCCCGGCGAGGGAAGAACCAAAAATTTGCGAAAGCAAATTTACAGATCTAACATTGTTAAGTTGATGTTTAGACGAGTTGTATATATATATATATATATATATACAACTCGTCTAAACATCAACTCAACAATATTAGATCTCGCCGGGATTCGAACCCATGCTGCTGTGATATCGTGACACCAAATCGCCTACACTGCAGCCGTCCCGCTAGACCACACGACCACCTGGGCTCTCAAAAAAGATCTTTCGCTGGCCGTGTGTTACCTTTCCTCGTCAGTTTTAATCTAGCGGCGTACACCAGTACATGATATATAAGGCATGAACATGTTATTGTTATAGATCAGCTACATTATCTATAGTAAAGGATCCTACTAATAAATATATATATATATATATATACAACTCGTCTAAACATCAACCCAACAATGTTAGATCTGTAAATTTGCTTTCGCAAATTTTTGGTTCTTCCCTCGCCGGGATTCGAACCCATGCTACTGTGATATCGTGACACCAAATCGCCTGCACTGCAGCCGTCCCGCTAGACCACACGACCACCTGGGCTCTATATATATATATATATATATGTATTCTGTTAAGGGGTACACAGATAAAAGCATTTCCATAGTCTGTTTCCACAATCCCCCAAAAGACCTGGCATTATCCTTTTTTACTATTTTTGATCTAGGAATGGGCATCCACTTTAGATTTAACAATTAAACGAGTCTTACCTTGGTAAAATGCGAAGTTTAATTATAATTTTATGAATGTAAACACTGAAGGGATTAAATGAGATTGTGCTGCGCATGTGTGAACTTCATTCTTCAAAGTAAAGTCTTATCAGTAGAACATACAACGAAATATATACATATATAAACCACAATAGCTACATTTTTGTGTCCATTAACTAGGGAGGGAGGGTTTGGCATTAAATCCCTTCACTGTTTACACAACTCATCAAATTACAATTAAACTTTTTACCAAGGTAAGACTCGTTTAATTGTTAAATTTTATTTCGTTGTAAAACTTCCGGGACCAACTGCGTTTCTCTGCAGTTAACATTTACATTCTTTTACTAGGTTTTGTTTTATGTCTTCAGTAAAAGTTATGATCATATTTTCTGAATCAATAATGTTACCCTAAAATATAATTTGTTTTGATGGTTGACAAAACTGATTTGTCCTCATGTATGACAAATCCTAATTTTGACATTAGTTCAATTGTTTCATTTACGTTTTTATTGCATTCTGCATTCTTCTACAGTGTCTCATAATCAAGGACTATGGTCTTTGTAAATAAAGGCAACATTAGTATACCGCTGTTTAAAACTCATAAATCCATTGACAAAAAACAAGATCGGGGTAACAAACTAAAACTGAGGGAAACGCATTAAATATAAGGGAAGAACATCGACACAATATTCGAATGTAACACACACAGAAAAGGACTAAGCTTTAGACAAAAGCCTATGAAAATAGCAAACATGAAATCAAACCAAATGCATGAATTTTGGATAGATAAGTACCGTGACACGTCTTATAGTAATCTAAATTCATACTCAAAAATAAGAAAGAAAAAAAACGACACAACGGATACACAACGTTAAAATGTTACACACACATAAACGAACTATAATATAACAATGGTCATATTCCTGACTTTGTACAGGACATTTTTAAAGGAAAAAATGGTGGATTAAACCTGGTTATGTGGCATGCCAAACCTCCCCCTTTTATGGCCAAGTGAAATATAACATTAAAATGACAACACAACATTTCATGACTATAACTAAATAGGAGAACACAATAGACAAAGAAACACACGGATAATAGCTAGCAAAAGCAAACGTTTAAAATTTCAATACGCCAGAAGTGCATTTTGTCCACACAAGACTTACCAGTGACGCCCAGATACAAAAGTGTGAAAGCCGAAACAAGTACAAAATTGAACAGCATCGAGGACCAAAAGTTCACAAAAGTTGTGCTAAAAACGGCCAGGGTTTTCTGTTAGGTACCAGAACATCCCTATTATTTAGAATAATTTATACTTTTGTTAATAGTATATTTGATAAAATGACTATACAAAAGATAGATGATAAAACAGAAGTATTAACTAATTACAGGAAACAACCGAAAAACATTACATAACCCGACAAAATGTACAAAAAATTGACACATCCGAATAAGTTAAAACCCCAACGCCAAGTGACGTCATTTTTGAAATTGTAAAAAATGACAAAAAAATGACGTCACATTTGAATTTGTAAAACAGATCATCAAAAAATGAAAAAATGACGTCACATTTTAAGGGATTACATGAATATGTCAATTCTTATAAACTGATCAATATAGAAATTCTATTTCAAGTTCATGGAGTCTAGACAGATCACCATTTCCTATTTTAATTCCATCATTGATTTCAATAATTCATATGCATAGATGCAATATAAATATTTGATTATCATTATAGAAACTTTATAAATTCTACATAAATTCATGTAATACTGCTTTCTTCAGCAATTGCTATCTGACACTAAAAATGTGCAGACGATTAGTCCCCTAAACATTATACAGTTATAAACGTATAGATTATAACATGCCCTTTTCCATATTGGCCCTGGTATCATCCCGAGACTCCCATATCGGCCTCGAGGCTTAAGCCGAAGGCCGATATGGGTCGAGGGATGATACCACGGCCAATATGGAAAGACATGTTATAATCTTTTTATCACATATTTAATTTCTGCAGAAAAGAGAAAAAAAAAATGGTCAATTGTAACAATTTAATGAAAGATAAAAGGTAAAATCTTAAACATTTTATCACAAACGTGTCGTTAAGGACGCAGTGACGTCACGTCATTTAGAATCAGGGCACAATATCAATATGCTCTTTTTTGCCCCGGGCAATTTTGAGGTTATTGCATATGCAAAACCAGACGTATTCGTAACAAATATGTGATAAAACTATTTACAGAGATATGACTTAGCCTTTAACAAGGTAACACTTGAAGATTAGTAATGCACATATCAAACGTACTTTACAGTATTTCGTTTTTAAAAAGGAAAATATATCAGATATGCATGTCCAACATCAAAGCAAAATGTGCATGTTGAGAGAATAATCTTTCTGTTTTGTATAGTTCTTTAAAATTCATTGCTGCAACCATTTGCATTTTGATGAATATATTATCATGATTATAGCTTATCATATCTAGAGATTGTAAAGCACAGTTTGTCTTATCAAAATAATCACACTTATACAATATTTCCTGCAAGTCAAAATAGTCTTATTTCAACTGTATGAGGATATCTTTTTATTAAAGATGTGGTAATAAATGTACATGAATGTATCAAGTGTCAAAATCTGTATTGACAATCTGAAATCTACATATGCATTGATGAATTTTAAGGCAATGATAAAACCATCCAATGGAAATTATTTGTATTTCCTTCCACACTATGCATATATAAATTGAAGTTTTTAACGACCTTGACTGACTTTACAGCACTTGCATGGTCGGTAACACTATACATTTTATGTCAACATCATAAAAATTATCCATGAAAAAAGTAATTTACATCTGACCAACGCAGGTCAATCATAAATTTTTTTCAGAAGATCCTATGATCTTTTTTTTTAAAATTTGATATCAACTAGTATGTTTTGATATGTTGACATCACACTACTCACAGTTTACAACATTATAATCATATTGTACGTATTATTGTTTAAAAGTTGTAAGTTAACAATGAGCAATGCGACTCCGCTTTATTTTTTGCCCAGATAAAGATGTAAAATCGTAAATCATAGAAAAGACATATACAGAATTATACAACAAAAGTTTGCATCTTTAACACTTGCATTGTTGCAGATTTTCCAAACATTAATAATTTGTTTACTATTATTTTCTACAGTATGTTTCTACTTAATCAATTGTTAGTTAGTGGCATGTTAAATACTCTACAGTGAACTATTGATTAAATGCTAATGTTCTCCCTTCGATTTATTTCTGGCACTGTTTGCCGTGATATTCCACTGGCCTCTCAATATTCAGATATTAAATATCAAATGCATGATACTATTTCTGTAAATGTTTCAACTGAAACACAGTTTTATTATCTCAATTAAAGCTTATTGTGAAGACTTAAATGGTTTCGTATATTACAGATATACATATTCTGTACATATTCATGGTAGTTTTAACAATATTGTAAGTTCAATCTGATCTGTTGTCACATGTATGCCACACAAAAGACTTACAAAAGTATCTAGGCTCATTAATTGCTTGAGACAAATAAGCTTTTTAAAAGTTTTAACAATATTGATATAACATATCTTTAGCAAAGGTTTTCAGATACCCTAGATTGGAAATGACAGATAAAGCCTTCCGTATTATAACATTGTATAACTAACTTTGTCTATTTGAAGTAACACACATACAGGTGTATATCGACAAGTAGTCTTGCATATTTCAATGCACTACATTACAGTTACTTAACATAATAAGAAATGTAATTTAATCACAACATTTTGTGATAATAAAATTTCAAATATATTTGCTATATTTTCTATAAAATGTACGTCACTACGTGGGTACATTATAGCAAGAATCTAATACGAGTACACCTTCGTACATTTTGCACTTACCTTGAAAACCACTCTGTTCTACTCATATACTTCTGTATATATAGAGATTCGTGTAAAATAGCAACGATAAATTATTAAGACGAAACAATGTCAAAATTAAAAAAAATTAACACGTTCGGTCCACCATTGATTACGTGATAAAAACCTGTGTTTTATACACCACAGTACACGTGTATTTTTAGAACAAGGTTTAGAAAATAGAACAACGCTAAAATACGTTGTATTTAACGAACTTGTAAAATAAGTTCTCAAGATAAATAATGTTTTTAAAACATTTTTTACTGGAACAACGTTCTCAGTCTTACAAAATCTTTAAATTCTGGACGTTGTCAGAGATTATAACGAGTTAGACACCTCGCTACTAAAAAAATAATATCTTTTAAAGACCTGATATCGTTAGATTGTTTTTTCTAGCCCTCTTGAATGGATTTCAACATTGTCTTGATTGTATCATGATTTACTATAGTTATCAACAGTACCAGGATTATAAATTTATACGCCAGACTCATCAGTGACGCTCAGATCAAAATAGTTAAAAAGCCAAATACTCTACTATATTTGAGAGTAAAGGGGCCAGGGTTATATTTTATTTATAATAAAATGAAAATCAACTCTGTTGATTCAATTTAAACTGAATTGAGGACAATACAAACTACGCCCAAACTGCCAAAGAACTATCAGCAAACTGAAGTTCACACATGAGCACCACAATCTCATTTGGTCCCAAAAGTGTTACAACGAAATAAAATTTAAATCAACTGGTTTAATCGCATCTATGTCATAACTGTGAAAGATAATATGCCTACCTTGTGCACCGGCAAATTTACTTTTTTGACTTTCTTCAGATCTAAAACTGTCGTCTCCTGTAGTTAAGTTTGAGTTAAGAGTTGTCTTCCATATTGCAACAACTGAGCTCTTAACCGTAGCTACCACACCAGTTGATAATTTATAACCTAACGATATAGTAAAATTACATATAAGAAAGTATCATTGCGAGAATAGGTCAATCTAACTAGACACATTATGGTGATTAACACTCTTAAATCAATCAATCATCGTTTGATTGGTAAACAGGTAATGTTAACTTCTAGTGATATAACATCAAAATTAAACATCGATAAATTGAAATATATCCTAAGAAAATAGTGTATACAACTGCTAGAAATTACAAAAATACTTGGAATTGGACCTGCAGAAATCACACCTAATGTTTAATGGGGTTCGTTTTGGGGCAAGGTGTTCGAAGGGTCTTGGGTCTTGAACACGATACAGAACGAGTTGCAACGACGTCATATAACCAATATCTAAAATCTCACTTAGGAAAGAACAAGCATGTGCTAACGTATATTTTAATATTTAACTTAGTGGAGCTAAATTTGCGACTGATGAATTTTGTGCATGCATATATGCGTTTTTAACTGTGTATTAATTGTTTGAATAATAGCAGTGTCAGAATGAAACATTGGGTGATGTCGTGCATTAAAAGATGCCACATGTGAAATTAACGACTTCAAGTCTACGCATAAGTGCTACATGTATATGGGTGAACATAATAGATATATAGATGAATAAAATACAATACAATAAGATGATAGGTGTTTTGTGATGAATGCAGATAGTCCATGACTCTTTCAAGTTATACAAAACATGTCTGGTTATATTAAATAGCCAACCATAACATCAATTGTATGACATTGTATGTTCAAATGGTTTAACATGGTGAATTTTTATTTTCATATGGTTGCTTCCAGTTATAATGCATGCAGGTCATATGTCAGACACCAAAATGCTAAATGTCCCATGGCTTTTTTTATGTACCATTAGTCAGATATAACCAGGCAGTCATACTTCTTTTTTTAATACTTTCTTTGGACAATAATTCTATAAGTTGAAATTAACACAATTGAGCAAAACCTTTTTTAGGTGTGAAAAGTTCTACCTTCTACTTTCCTCTACCTCTAAGCTGTTTTAAATCAGTAGTTATACAACATTGAAAGTTCATCTAAGATGTGACCTTAAAATTCAATTTCAGCACAATGTCCAAGTAATTGTTCATTAATCGATTAATGAGGTGTAATGATTGCAATGTATACTGTGTTTAAGATTATGACACAAACATCGTTAAGAAATATGCAATTGGTTTGCTATCGATAAATTAGTGCTTGGAACAAAACATCATTATAATATGTCGAATACTTACAAAGTAATAAAAGGATTTTTAATATGGAGTTTGAAGTATACAGATATTCTTTAAAAGTGATTGTTAACATAATGTGTACAAGTCTTTCTTTTCATTCAAATTCAATATTGATTAGAACATTTTGAAAACAAAGGTCCATTTAGTTAACTACAGCCGCTATCGGAAGTTAGCTTATCTTACGCTAATAAAAAAAGCATAGTTCATTTATTTTTTTTTTAAATAAATATAGAAGTTAATTAGTTGCTTGTTGTTTATGTAAATTATCATTCAGTGTCATGTATAATCGTACTGTACATTGAATTCTACGAAGAAAACACAAAATGTCACTACCGGTTTCAAATGATAGGTTTCCTCTGAACCAATCAAATCGATGAAACCAATGTTGTCTTCATTGATTACGAAGGTCAACAAGGCATGTTTACTTTTGAATGAAAAGCATATATGCCATGTAAGTAGAACAAGTGAATGTATCATTGATTCATTTACACATGCATACTATGCAATTTATAATGAGAATTTAAGAAAACCTACCTTTAGTAACAATACACACTTCATCACTTGGTAAGCTTTGGATTCCATTTTTTGCAACAGTTATCATCTTAAATTTATACTTCGTCGATGACAAAACATTTGAAATGCAATATTTGTATTGGTCTGCAGGTATCAATACTTCATCATATGTTTTCGAATCATCTGCTGTTGATTGCAGCAAATAATGTTCTGCTTCAAAAAATGTTTCTGGTGGTTTTTCCCAAGTTACATTTATGACTGTATTGACGGTTTCAACACGAACACACTGTGGTGGAACTGGATCTAAAAGAAGATATCATTAATTTAAAGATTTTTTAAGAAAAACTGTAAACAGCACCTATAGAGGTTAGACCGATATTTAAGCACCAAAAAATATACTGCATGGGATGAATTGTAAGCAAAAAAAAGGAGTCCACTCAACAAAACGTGTATGTGATTGGAACTCGTAGGGCGCTTTGAATATCGGCGGAATGATTTGTACAATAATGATGCATTAAGAATACTTAACAAAGTAATTTTGCGTAAGAAAGGATCTAAGGCATTTAGGAAGAATGTTCCTAGATGTAGATAAAAAAATAGCATATATACAGCAAGATCTGTCCATGTTAACTGATTCTGCACTGCTATCAAAAATGTATATCAAAACTGCTAAAAACATCTATACCGTTAAATACTTGTCTGTTGACATTTTTTTAAGCAAGAATACTGTCTATGACTTTTGATAACTAATACATATACAAGGTCACAAATATGTGATCAAAATCAGGCACGCATGCCTATTAATTACTTAAACAATTGATATAACAAAAACGGACTTAAAATATCTGTTTCCGTTATAAAGTTGCGATCATTTATGAACGGAAATTTTCTGTGTTTAATAGAAACATGTAAAGAATTTGGTTGGCTTACTCGCAATTTTGACCCTATAAATCTTACTATGTTAACGATGATAGTGTTAAGTAAAATTATGTTTTTCCCCCAATTACATCACACTACTATGCTTAACGATGATAATGTTAAGTAAACTTGATTATTATATGTCATATTGTTTTAGGCAAAACATGTTTTCCTCCCATTAAATCAATAGTGGTGTATTTCTGATTAATTACAATGGTACCACTTCTCGCCAACAAATAGTTTTGCTGAAGTATTCTTCAAATAACATTTGTAAAGTTTTCAATCAACGTTTAAGTTGTCAAGTCATTGCACGAGATACGAAATCATGGACAAGATCGAAAAGGGTGACAAATGTCTAGAACTAGAATATTTTAAGATCATCTGTCGCTCATCTTGGTCTATGTGTATGAGCAATAATAGAATATTTTCAACATTGTAGACACACATAGAAAAATACAAAAATGTCTTCTTTGTTGATCTTGTATTGCTGATTATTTTGTCTGTTTGAGTTCTCTTTATCCTTTTTAGTGTTTGCTAAAAAAATAAAAGAGGGTAAAATAATCCTTATTCTGGCGGCGTCATGCGTATGAAGAGAGATGTCATACTAACTATATCTGCAAGCTTGTTTGGGGATCTTGCCTTTATGATAATTTTTTGTAATTTAATTTTCTATTTATCTATTATCATGATTATAACTTTATTCATAAAGCAAATAGAAAATAAAATTTTTAAAAAGTCGTTAAAAGGCATTTACTCAAACACGGAGTCTTTTGGAAAAAAATCCTCCATTTATCCCAAATGTGAATATTGCCTTAACCATTATTAATGTCAATATGTGTTCTATCCGCCAGAACATTTTTCATAACCTTCCACTCATAATGAAACCAAAAATCTTCACCTTTTTTAAAACTTAATTGTTAGGGTTTCGTGAGAAAAGAAAAAACGCTGTATGATTTTTTTTTGGTTTCAACAACAAGATTCATTTGTCAAAAGATAAGATAAAACAAATTAACAATGAATTTCATTGCAAACATCTTTTAAATACCATAGGCACATCAAATCAAGAAGAGTATCTTTCTTTATTAACAAATCACCGGATTTGTTTGTTTGTTTCTTAATCGAGAATGAGTTTCGAATAGTGGTATACTACAGTTGCTATCATTTACTTAGTAAAGAGATAATCATATAAGAAAGGCTTTTAACTTATACATGTTATAAAATATAAATATAATTAACTGACCTTCATTTCCTTTTTTTCATATTTTTTTTTCCTCCAGAAGTTTTCTTTGCATTGAATGCATTTTCTATTGCTATTATTTGTGCTTTTGTCATATCCAGAGGTTATTATTAATTTGTCATATTTGTTTCCAGTGTAATGATTTTTCTAAGACGTATAGTTTCCAACGCTATAAAGAAGAACTTTGTTTTATTGTTTCACATTTCCAGCGTGTAAATTGTCACTATAGTATGCACATGACTCCGACACATATGTTGTTAACGTCTTATATATGACGTATGTTGAAAAATAAATAAAATGTCAACGTCAATTTGTGTAAGAGATCAACAAGGGTTTTAAATACTTGAAAATGGAGGTTTCGTACGGAATTGTGAGAAAAAAAAACCATTTTTTTTTTCGCAATTTCATTCATATCTTAAATACAATCAGTACTTTAGAGAACTTTGGAAACGGGTACACAGATAAGAAGCTAATAGTACTGTTATGAAGTAGGAACGCAGCAAAAACCAGGTACAAATTGACATTCCTGGGGGTCAATAAAATTGATGTATATAAGGGAAAAAAGATGGCTTCAAAATTAAACGGTTTAATATAAGATTATTACCGTTCTTTTCCGTATTTGAATATGCAAACGTCAAGTTACGGAAAATCGATGTTTCAGGCGAACAAAAAAGATGGCTGAAAATGTTTAGAACGGACAGGATAAAGAAATAGTAATAACAAGTTTTGTTTGATAACGTTTGTATGTATTATTGAAACTCTATTGGTCGGAAAAGCTACAAATTTTAGTATTCAATTATAATAAAGACATGTCAAGTTGAAAAAATACTGTCAACGCTACTCCTTTAGCCAATTGATTTAACGGACTTTTTTACGTCACGGACGACTGTAGCACCACCTTATTAATTACCCCTGCTATTGTTGCTAGTAGAGCTTGACGAAAACGGAAAAAAATCATTGATTTTTTTTATTCTTTGGCTTTAGATTTACAGTACTGGATAGTAGACTCTCTTGGGTCACACTGATTAAGGACATTCTTAAAACGTATATTTGGTCACATATTTCAATTAAATTATCATCAGTTAACATACTTTTATTCATTTTAAGCTATCCCATATCTCCAATGTTTGCATAAATGTCTAACTTAAGCGAAATAGCTAGGTGGTCTGTGAACGAAATGTGTGCTTGCATTTATGCGTGTTTGTGTGAATATTATAAAAAAGGTACATTCTTCTAGTTTAATAAGATAATTTTCCTTTTCCATGTGTATTGTTTTTTTTATCTTTATCTCGTTTGCTTGAAATGTCTATCAGTTTGTGTGTTTTAATGAATTGTTTAACACCATTGACTGACTTTTGTAAACTGTTTATGCAGTTTATTACTCTGTGCATTTCAAGTTGAGAGCAGATCGTTCATATCTCCCCTACTATTAAAGTACCAATAGTGTGTTTTCCAACTAATTATTATTTTTTTTTTTTATGAAATGGGTTTCTTGCATGAACTTCATTTGCTGCATACAAATTAAAAAAAGTGAAAATCTCATCTTGAATTTCCATATTGATTATTCATGTTATTATCACAAAATCCATTAATTATTTAAATGATAGCAACTGTAGTATACCACTATTCGAAACTCATTCTCGATTAAGAAACAAACAAACAAATCCGGGTTACAAATTGAAACTGAGGGAAACGCATCAAATATAAGTGAAGTACAACGACACAACAGACACACACACATTCTTATTAAACTAGAAGAATGTACCTTTTTTATAATATTCACACAAACACGCATAAATGCAAGCACACATTTCGTTCATAGACCACCTAGCTATTTCGCTTAAGTTAGACATTTATGCAAACATTGGAGATATGGGATAGCTTAAAATGAATAAAAGTATATTAACTGATGATAATTTAATTGAAATATGTGACCAAATATACGTTTTAAAAATGTCCTTAATCAGTGTGACCCAAGAGAGTCTACTATCCAATACTGTAAATCTAAAGCCAAAGAATAAAAAAAATCAATGATTTTTTTTCCGTTTTCGTCAAGCTCTACTAGCAACAATAGCAGGGGTAATTAATAAGGTGGTATTACAGTCGTCCGTGACGTAAAAAAGTCCGCTAAATCAATCGGCTAAAGGAGTAGCGTTGACAGTATTTTTTCCAACTTGACATGTCTTTATTATAATTGAATACTAAAATTTGTAGCTTTTCCGACCAATAGAGTTTCAATAATACATACAAACGTTATCAAACAAAACGTGTTATTACTATTTCTTTATCCTGTCCGTTCTAAACATTTTCAGCCATCTTTTTTGTTCGCCTGAAACATCGATTTTCCGTAACTTGACGTTTGCATATTCAAATACGGAAAAGAACGGTAATAATCTTATATTAAACCGTTTAATTTTGAAGCCATCTTTTTTCCCTTATATACATCAATTTTATTGACCCCCAGGAATGTCAATTTGTACCTGATTTTTGCTGCGTTCCTACTTCATAACAGTACTATTAGCTTCTTATCTGTGTACCCGTTTCCAAAGTTCTTTAAAATACTGATTGTATTTAAGATATGAATGAAATTGCGAGTATTTAAAACCCTTGTTGATCTCTTACACAAATTGACGTTGACATTTTTTTTTATTTTTCAACATACGTCATATATAAGACGTTAACAACATATGTGTCGGAGTCATGTGCATACTATAGTGACAATTTACACGCTGGAAATGTGAAACAATAAAACAAAGTTCTTCTTTATAGCGTTGGAAACTATACGTCTTAGAAAAATCATTACACTGGAAACAAATATGACAAATTAATAATAACCTCTGGATATGACAAAAGCACAAATAATAGCAATAGAAAATGCATTCAATGCAAAGAAAACTTCTGGAGGAAAAAAAAATATGAAAAAAAGGAAATGAAGGTCAGTTAATTATATTTATATTTTATAACATGTATAAGTTAAAAGCCTTTCTTATATGATTATCTCTTTACTAAGTAAATGATAGCAACTGTAGTATACCACTATTCGAAACTCATTCTCGATTAAGAAACAAACAAACAAATCCGGGTTACAAATTGAAACTGAGGGAAACGCATCAAATATAAGTGAAGTACAACGACACAAAAGACACACAACATTAAAATGTAACACAGACAGAAACGAACTATAATATAACAATGGCTATTTTCCTGACTTTGAACAGGACATTTTATGAAAAAAATGGTGGATTGACCCTGGTTTTGTGGCATGCCAATTGCAAGCCTCCGGATTTTTTTGCAATGTTAAATATAACATTAAAGTGAAAACATTACATGACAGTAAGCTACATTAAAAAGAGCAAGATTTTGCTTATCAAGTCAAGAAGAAGTTTTATTCATAGAGATGTGTTCTTTCTTACAAAATTGAATTTATTTAAATGCCAAACTATTGTCAAATTTTATCTTATTGATCATTATTAAAGTAAAATGCGCAAGACTTGTCCCACTAACTATCATTTCATTTCTGAGATAAATATCAAATTATGCAGGTAAAATATACAATACATTGATAACACATATGTATAGCAGATTATACAGCAACCTGAAGGAAGAAGCCCCATTTAAAAAAAAAGTTTACTCTTAAAATCGATATAATAAAATCAAATAACCTGAGAATTTTGACAAGGCCTGTGGTGCTAGCTAATCTAATAATTAAATTTTACAATAATAATGATTTTAGAATTCAAAATAATGTCACTTCCCCTGATGATTTTAAGCATATTTTTTACAGCATTTCTGTCAATATTGTTGGTAACTTATCGTTTTATGGAGAATATTTTCTACAGTATTGTACTGTTCAATTAAGAAACATAGATTTGAGTTTAAAAGCTCTCTTACTTTGAAGAAACTTATTGTGACTCTTGGTCCCAGTTTATAGAATATAAAATATCAATTATCAATACTATTTATTATTTTTATTTTTAGAAAGATTATTCAAATTTTATAAAATATGTTTATTGCATCAAACATTATCAGAAGTGTTTAAAACAAAATTCTACTAGAAGTGGTCCAATACTATATACCATTATAAAAATTTCAAAATGTAGATCAGCCAGAGCTAATTTATATCAAAATAGCAAGGTGTCTACATGTATGTGCCACTGAAACAGCACTGATCCGTGTTGATCATGACATTACATACGCACTCGACAACAACTCTTGTGTAATATTGCTGATGTTGGATCTCTCAGCAGCGTTCGACGTGATCGATCACGACATTCTATTCGATCGTCTACAGTATAATTTTGGTATATCTGGAACAGCCTTGTCGTGGCTTCATTCAAACTTGACTAATAGGTCGCAATGTGTCTCCATTGGATCTGTTCACTCCGACAATATGGTTCTGAAATATGGCGTGCTACAGGGTTCCGTGCTTGGACCGAGACTTTACTCCATGTTTTTGAACCCGCTTAGTGAAATATGTAAGAAGCATGGCATGGCATACCACTGTTATGCGGATGATACGCAAATTTACCAAGTCATCAAGACATTAGATAACTGGGATGACTTACCGAGCGCCAAGAAGCTTGTTTGGAAGATATCAAAACTTGGATGTGTACAAATATGTTGAAGTTAAATCAGGACAAGACCGAATTGATTTGTTTTGCTCCAAAACTCAAAGTCAAAAGTCTTAGTAAGTTACAATTGAATTTTGACGGAACTATACTAAGTGAATATACCTGTGTTCGAAATCTTGGAGTTTTTCTCGATCAAACCCTCAGCATGCAGCAACAGACAAATGCAATTACCAAATCCTGTTTCCATCAGATTCGTAACATAGGACGGATTCGATCATATATAACGGAGGACGCTTGCAAAACTCTTGTATGCTCTCTTGTTACGTCGCGACTTGATTACAATAATGCTTTGATGTATGATGTAAATGCCTCGAGTCTATCCAAACTTCAACGTGATCAGAACAAAGCTGCCAGACTAGTGACCCGCAAAAAGAAGTTTGAACATATAACTCCAACACTTATGACTCTTCATTGGCTACCATTCAAATTCCGGTGCCAGTACAAACTGTTGCTTTACGCATTCAAAGCATTGCATGGACTTGCACCTTCGTATCTTAGTGAACTAATACATTTTTACAAACCAGCACGATCGTTGCGATCTGAAAATGCTTCTTTGATTGAGATGCCGAAAAATGCACGGACCAAAATGTATGGTGAACGGAAGTTCGATGTGGCGGCCGAGACTCTGTGGAATAGCCTTCCAAGAAATCTTCGAGATGAGCAATCGCTAGAACTATTTAAGAAAGGACTAAAGAAGCATCTACTCAAAGTTGCATATGAGGATCGCTCATAGTTAAGACCTTAAACTGTGATTGGTTGAATTTGACTGATGTTGATTTTTAATATTTTGTTCATTTTAAGCTGATTTTATATGTTTCTGTATATTTTGATATAACGTTTGTATTTTTAGTTGAAATATTTTAGTAACTTATTGTTAAATTCAAAAGGAGTAGGTTCAGTAAGACCCCTTTTTGGCCCCAAAATATAGCAGTTTTACAAAATTGTTAAAATGTAAACCTTCAGTTATTTATTGGACAGTAGAATGCTTCTGCTACATAAATATGGGCTGTTTTTGACAATACAATGCACATATATCCGGTACTAGCACCATTAAGTCATGCTAAATTACTGAAATCCTCATAATTCTACCATTTTAGTTATATTTTAGACGGTTTTTGTGTAAAATGAAAGTGGCCGCATTCGTGTTCATCCTTAATATTGAAATGTAAGTTGTATTTTATGATAATACATAACATTTATAAAGGTTGAGGATGAACACGGATGCGGTCACTTTCATTTTTACCAAAAACCATCTGAAAAATGACATTTTTCGGCATATTATGTAGATTTTTCATATTTGAGCATGAATCGGATCGTTTTTAATGACTAAATCTGTTAAAATCTTTCACATAAACTAATTAATTCAAATAAAATAGACACTTGAGTGTTTAAAAAGTGGTAAAAATCTTTCGTTAGATGAACCTGAAATTTGTGGCCAAAATCGGTCCTTACCGGACCTACTCCTTTGACAAATTTTAGAAATATTTAGTTAAGATAACAAGTTTTCAAATTTTTACTTATTCATTATTAATTCTTTTAAGTCATTTTTTAACAAGTAGCTAGAGTCTTAACTTTTTATAGTTGATTTGATGTATGCTTTATACATATTTCGGTATAATTTCAATTTCGTGTATGTACGAACTTGTGTACTTTTGTTTTAACATGTAAAGCGCTCAGAGTAATTGCATTTTTATATAATGCGCTATAAAATGCCTTGTAATAATAATAATAACAATTATCCACATTTCTTATTTTTTTTTCTACTAAATTTGTCTTTTAATTTTTACATTTTATCTTTCTCTGAAAAATAGGGAATTATCTCTTCTTTGAATAATTACAATATACATAAATAACAGTGTTGTAAATCGAATTTCGATCATTTTTTTTCTGATTTTTAAAGAATAAACTAATCTAATGAAAGATAAACATTTGCACAAATCGGCAAAAAAAAAACCCACCGCTTTGTATGCAAATAGCTTGACGTTTGCGTATCCAAGATTATATTGCCTAGATATTCATATCGAGTATTTGTCTGAATGAGATGCTTTATGAAATTTAAATTCAGCTCATCATTTTTAGTTTCCTCTAATATATTTAGATTTTTCGATCAGGAGACTTGACAATTTTCACACAAACTTCAAGTTTGAAAATAAATAAATAATAGAGGACTTTGATTTGATGTAAAATCTATGTATATTCAATAATATTTGGATCAATAAGTTTTTATTACAACAGTGGAATTTATTGAGTAAAAATGAGATTTGTGGCATCCGTAGTTTTACTGAATTTTCACAGTCACGTGACTTATATTGTTGCTGATAAACGTGGGATCGAACCGCACCCTACTTTCCAATTGCCATTATACTAAATCTACAGTTATTAAACTTACTGTCTAAAGCCTTGAAGACGAATCCTTCCATTGATACCAAAAATTTGCCGAATTTGCCCGTCTTTATTGTTTTCTCAAACGCATTTCGTAATTTTGCTTCATCATTACATCTCTTGGAAAGTAAGATAAAAACTGCATACAATGATCCACGACTGCAAATGGAAAAAGGTGCATTTATTTCACAAGCCTAGTATCTTTTAAATACACTTATATCCGGTACGTTGCTTCTGTTTACCATAATAACACAAATTTGTGCTTGGAATTTCAAGATTGCATTTTAGAGATATGACACTCAACGACAAAATATACAATTGTTGTATTTATTAATGATGGCCATCATAAAAATTGTTGGATTCTTAAGATGTTGCAATTGTATGGGATTATTTATAAAAAAAAAATCTGGGAAAAGAAACAAATTGTTTGTTGTAATGTCGTGATTTTCTTTTACTGTAAAGTTTTAATCTGAATAGATCAAAATTATGCGACTCTTTAATCGCATGAAACAAATGTGAAACGAAGAAAATAACTACATTGTTTTCCCTGAATGTTAAATTGACGTCGCCTTTGTAATCCTGATGATTTTCGAGGTCTGTTTTGAGTTAATCATATGACTTTGACAAATTTCATATGGCAGTCAACAGACAAAATAAGAAGGTCTACTTCAAAATAATGAGATAAGCCAGATAATATGCAGGTTTGTGTAATAAATTATAAAAAAAAACAACAGATTTCTGTGTGATTATGTACTGTATAGTAACAACAAATTTGCATTTCACAAGCGAGACGAAATTTTGTTTTCTGTAATTTTTAAACCGGTAACTGTATAAACATTGTGCAGGACACGCCAGTCAGTGTAACCATATATATCAAACATGCTTGAACAAATATGATGTCCAAGATTATTAGACATATTAATTGATATTTCAATTGGTGATCAAGTTATATTTTCCTAGAGTTGTATAAGTGAACAGCATGTACAAAAATGTAGCAATCTGGCCTTAATAGAAACATAAAAACACGTTTGAATTTTTTTTTCTAGAATTTTATATATGCTTTATAAGAAAGAATGTCTTGATAATTACTCAAAAAATTTAAAAGCAAAATGTCATCACTTGTATGGTCAACATAAATTCAAAACAAGTGGTGCCCTATGTCAGTGTGTTACATGTTTTACTTAGCCTTCATTTCATTGAGATATGACAGGTAGGTTAGACACAGAAAGTTCATCGTTCCTTTATACCCGGTGAGTTTATTATGCATTATGATGATACAATAAATGCATTATTAAATAATTTTCACACACCTGAAATGTAATTCTGCAATAACATTATCCCCAGGACAGTCGCTGAAAATTTCATTAACTCCTTGTTTGATTCCTTCTTGTAAAGCTATGTAAGGTTGGCTTGTTTTATCATGTAAAACATCTTTATGAACAATACCATTGAGTTGAATTTTAACATAATAGCGAGCTGCAATAGATCCAGTAGAAAACCGTAAGAACAAATTTCTATGTATTTTATTTTTCTTTTAAATAATAACTTTTAAACAACTAATTGACACAAAACCTTTTTCTTTAGAACAGTATTACAAATAAAGATACATGTATCATGCGTATGCTAATCATTCTTAACGCAGCATTCAACTTGTTCAATTTCAACTTTTAAATCATACCTTTTGGGCGGCTATTGTTATTCAAACATATAATTAGTTTTTACGTGTTGTAAAGAATGTATTCATCAAGTAAAAGATTTTTTTCAGTTGCACTGAACATGCATAAGTACAATTAAATTTTAGTGAAAACATTGACTAATCATATTTAAAGGAAGCAGACAGCACTGGGTATATGTGCAAATACATAGCCTACAGCATGATGGCAAAAAATGTACGGACATTGGCAACAATGTAGATGTAAAGATCACTATTACTTTCTTTGAAGTATGTTATAAACCATTGTATGTTTCGAATTTGAAACTACCAATCAAAATGGTTACATCTGTCATTTTTTGTGTTTTGTCATGATCGTTGATCATCTATATTTTGAGTTTGAAGTGAACAATGGTTTGATACTATCTAAATACACATTCAGAGCTGCAAAGGACTTTTGACTGGACTTGGTTGCGTTTATTTGCCTTATGCTTATTCAAAAGAAAAACGCTTATGTTGAGCATGGTGCTTACTTCTAGAACAAGATACATTGTTGTAAGCCTAGGATTTGCAAAACACGTTTTAAAATATTAAAATATCGACCAACAAAAAAAGAGAAGAGCGTTACTGTATATGACAATGAAACAGTAATTATCAAATATTTAAACAATGAATAGGTGTCAATTCAATATACTACAATTCAGTTAATTACAAATGTATTTAAAACTATCAACAATGTTGTTTGTTTCCACTCCATTTAGAAAACATTTTTTAACCATGTATCTATACTTTTTTCGTTCACTCTCAATGGTTATGAACCATGTTTTACATGTTGTAGATGGGTTGGCAACATCAACAAAATCAAATTAAAAATCAAAAGAGTACTTTGGAATAAGAAAGCAGAAAACTTGCCTTTAGCATCACATACATTTTCTGTTGGATAACTTCGCACCGTGTGACTCACAGTATACAGTTTGAATCGATACATTGCATCTACTGTAAAATTATTGATGTCATATTCTAGTTTACTCGCTGGTAAATGAAATGTGCTTTTATTTTTCCAATCATCCAACGTAATTTCTAAATCATATGATTCAGTTTTGAACAATACCTCTGCCGGAGCTGTCCATACCAATCTTATATTTCGTTTATTTCCAAATAAATATTTAAGATTATGTGGCTTTTCAGGCTCTGTGAAAAGAAAACATACACGTCATACACGTACATATGGAGTGAATGCAACTAATAACAGGTTTTAACATTGAAACGTCACAAACAAAACACGATTTGTTGGTCGAAAACCCCTGTGCAACTTGTTATTAACTAAGATGATACCCATTTGTTTGTAATTTGATTTAATGGGCTCGACCATTACATTAAATCGCGTTATCAAAGGAAGACCGGCAATAAATCATTACAGGTCAAAGCAGAAGCGCCTGTCTACAGGTATTACACTACATATAAATTATCTGAGCTTGCACTTTCATCACAAATATTGCAAACGCTATCTTAAAGGATTTATATTTATTTGAGGTCAGATTGTTGAGGTATACACATGCTTACTTGATATTCAATTTAAATACATTAAAAAAAAATATTGGAACAAGTTCCAAAACCTCTTTAAAGTAGGTTATTTAAGTAAAGAGAACCTCCAAATTGTTAGTCGTTGAAACAACATAGCTTTGAACATTATGCAGTCAGTATAGTTCTTTTTTAAGCTTGCTAAAAGGATTGTCGTATAAGTGCCAGATGATTAAATTTGTAAAATTCTGCGGATATCGTTTCACACAGGAATATTAATTGTAGGTTATACATATAATCAATAGACTGATCGACCACTGCCAGTTAACCCGGTAAGTGTAAAAATTAATCAGTCAAATAAGACATCATAAGTTACAAGAAGCTTTATTGTATTGTTACCGATCATTCTTAGACAAATCAATGACCATTCAAGGTCGCCTCACTATTCAATCACCGATTATTCAAGTTCGTTTTCATAAGTAACGCCTAGTATTGCTACACTACTCGTCACCTTAATTTCATTAAACAAAATAGATTTTAAAGATCTCGTTTCACTTTTGAAAACCCAGAAAACCAACACCAGTTTTTACTAGGGCTGTCAAGCTTGTCAAGTTTTAGTTGTCTATGTTTTGTTTTTTAGACTATTTCTGGTATTGAAATCGTGTTTGTTTTGACTTTTGTTTTCATTTGACTTTTGCTGATACATTGTAATTGTTCATTTAGTATCTGCTACCTGTTGTTTATGCAAGCTTCACTATTTTTTGAAAATAAGAATTAGATTACAAGAACGTGAATATAAATTTAAAGCTCATTTAGAAAAGAGATTATTCATATTATTTTCAATGACATTTTTTTATGTTAGATTCGTTCAGTTATTATACAATTTAACAGATTCTTACATATTTGAAATAGTACACTGCTCTTGCTATTGTTGTTATCACTTGTAAGCTTTTAATTTTAAATTTGTCTTTTGATCTTTATTTTTATTGTGAAATAAATTGTTATGAGCCTAGAGTATGTATGCAAGGTTGTACGTTGGTCTATTACAGTTTACTTTTACAGATTGTGACATGGATGGAGAGTATCACTGGCACTCATACCCCATCTTTTTGAAAATTTCTATGCTGACTATTCTTAGTGTGTCGTCAATATATCAAAGCCCCTCCTCGATCCTAAAACTAGACTCACTAATTCAAAACCCTTTCTTATAAATATGAAACTACATAGAAGAAGAAAACAAAATTTAAATGACGAGTTGTAAATGACTACTTTGCACTAATCAGCAATTTTTAAAGAATGGGACCTTCGTTTTTTAAAAACTACAACTTAAGAAAGTGTATTTTATTTTTAATTTAGTTTCTTTGTATTTTTTCACCCACAATTTCTAGATATATCGTTTAAATAAAGGCAACAGTAGTATACCGCTGTTCAAAACTCATAAATCCATGAACAAAAATCAAAATCGGGGTAACAAACTAAAACCGAGGGAAACGCATTAAATATAAGAGAAGAACAATGACACAACACTAAAATGTAACACACAGAAACGGACCAAGCACCAGACAAAATCCCACGAGAATAACAAATATAACATTTTTCTTTAAAAGCCCTAGTCCCACTAGAGCACGATCGCACCAAGCTCACCGAGATCTAAAATAATTTTACATCGTTGTGAGCTCGCAGTATGAGCGGCATGTAAATGTAAATTTTCGTTTAAATCACGTTGCTACAACGTCCGCATTTAGCTTCTACAACGATACCGCTACGATTATATCACGTTTTCACCACGCTTATTCTGTAACCCCACTACGATTATCACAATCTTTCTACGCTCATCAAGTCCTCACTACGACCATACCACGATTTATCCGATTGCAACACGATCTTGCTACGTTTCTACTGCGATTATAGCACCTCTTACCACCACCATACTACGATCATAACACGGTCATACCGCGATCTTACTTTGCTCCCAGCCAAAATGTCAATATCGTGTTCCATATAAATAATGTATCATTCCCTCTATTTTCATTGATACGTAGAGTTTCTCGAAAATAACACAGTCATGCTACAAAAATCTACGTAAGGGTAAGGGTAGAGATAGAGACAGATGGCGATCTGATAGTAACGAATCTTGATCTTGAAGATATATGTCGGACCGACTAATTCAACCTGAATCCCAACTTATTGCTGGTCCATCAAAATCAAATGACAATGTTTTAGTATATATATCTTTATTCTCATAAAGCCAATGCATTACATCGGTACAGAGATAACAGATACAACAATAAATATTTACAATATGTACAAAACAAGCGGGAGAGGTTACAAAAGTTAAAAGCCAGTGAAATATGGATTACACAGATGTGTCAAGAATGATTAAGCCATTAGCAATAAAGGACAAGAGGTCAGAATTACATACCGACAGACAAAAGCTGGAGATCGTTATTAAATTTTATATGACAATGACAATGAGTATGGTGATCGTAGTGTATGTAAAACAGCGTAATGAGGACGGCTTGGGCGTACTAAGATCGTACTATGGTCTTAAACAGCGTGGTATAAACGTGGTATAGAAGAGGGACAAACGATACCAGAGGGACAGTCAAACTCATACATCGAAAATAAACTGACGCCATGGCTTAAAACAAAAAAAGATAGTCGTCGTCCAGGCGTGTATTGGTTGGGATAAGAACGTGAATGTCGTAGTGAGGTTGTAGTAAAGTCGCTGTGAGTTCCTAGCTCAGTCTCCCCGACTAGAATCGCGCTTTCGAAAGTACAGCGACCTTTTCGATCTTACCACGACCTTTCTGCTCATGTTCAACATGTTCATAATTGGCCAAGCTCTTCACGACCATGAAAACCTGACCACGACCGTACTACAACCTAACTGCGATCTTTCACATATTGAGTGCGATCGTGGACTAGTGGGACTGTGACATTTCTTGTATGAGTTTTTACTTCATTCTAACCTCAGGGGTATAAGTTTAATAATTCACATTCTGATGTAGAACACTGGTTATACTTATAGTATAATATTTTATTATAATATTTTTAGATTTGGAAGAATCATGTAAACATCTCTGTATTTGTACTTTTGCAACCCTTTAGGACAAACATGTTATTATTGTTATAACCATGGCAGTAAGTTAAACATATTTGATAGTACCATATACATTATGAGTAGAGCATTCACGTGCACAATGCGATAGCTAATGTTTTTTCTACCTTTCCATGAATGATTGGGCTTGGGTTTCGTTTGAGATACATTCGTTTTTGAATGACCAAACGCTAAACTTGTATAAATAATGAAAACGAAAAAGAGAAATGTGCAACGACACTTCTATTTAAAATCAACAACAACATAGCATTTTTTTTTTTAAAGTTCGTATTAACAAAGTACATTCCATTAACGGTCACATGTGTCAATTCACGTGCATACAAATGTTTTTAAATGTGCCAATGAAATAGGACGTTACAAGTTGTTTCTTTGTGATACGCCAGCATGTTATCAAAACTTGACTGCAGTTCATTGTAAAAGTTGAAAACTTGTATTCCCAAGTTATTTCTTCATGAGATGAAACTTGGAGATCATATATGGAACCAGTAAGTAAACAAAACATATCTATAAATAATATACATATCCATAAGAGGCGTTGTTAAGGAAACGGCTGTATTTACAAAGTGCAACATAAACTAACAGTTCTTCAAATAGAAAAAAAAAAACACTTCTTCTGACAACAAAACTTTTTTTGTCATTATTATAGCCTTTACAAAATCACTGCATATACTCTAAGTGTTCTTTTCCCCCTCCCTTTGATTTTTTGTTTATAGAACTTGAAAACAAGACTTTAATTATTGACAGCTCAATCAAATGTGCATGTTTTCTGACATGAAATGTCTAGAACCTGCTTGAAACTATATCTATTTCAAATTGAATGCGTTTCAAAATACTGTTAACGTAAAGTTCAGTAGTTAATCTTTCAAATACTCAAGGTTATATAAAGTATTCAATCTTAAGTTTGTCTCTGGTCGAAACAGTACTGTATGTCAAAGAAAGTTCACAATTTCAGCCTCAGAAATCTTATCACATAACTCACTTAATTTAGTATATGAACTAGAAGTTAAAAAAAAAGTATCTGCAGAAGAACTTTGATATTACAAAAATCCTAGAATTTGCAGGTTAAATTATCTGTTATATGGCCCAGGGGTAGGCATTTGTCTTTATTTTATTTTATTTTGTACTCAAATTTGAAAGATTATTTTACTGTTTTTAGGGATATGGAATAATAAGTACATATTTAGAATAGAACACACTATCGTTAGTTTTATTTAGGTATTTTTTTGTTTCATGCCGCAGTCACAAAAAAGCAACATCGTGTTGTTTATATATATTCTTTAGTTTTCTATGTTGTGTCATGTGTACTATTGTTTTTCTGTTTGTCTTTTTCATTTTTAGCCATGGCGTTGTCAGTTTGTTTTAGATTTATGAGTTTGACTGTCCCTTTGGTATCGTTCGTCCCTATTTTAGGTGATATGGATTACTTTTGGGTTATCTACAGGACAACAACACCCCACTAATTATTTGCTATTTGCTAATTAAATCATATAAACATTTTTTTTTCAAATATACAATCTTGCGAAATAAATTAATCTGAAAGAATAATATATATCTACTTTTTCGCAAGGACTTATTTTTCGGGATACCGGTATTGTCGATGAATTCTCGTGTGTTCAATTGGAGGTATTTCGAAAATATGAGAACACAGTTAATGAACTTATATTTTTTTTTCAATATTCAATCATAATAAGCATAAGGCATTAAAGGGAAAACTTGCGATATTTAACTTATGGTTTAAATATGTTCATTATGACATAATATATATATTCCCAAAGTTGTGTTGCTATATGTGCAGTAATAAAGGAGAAATTTAATAATTAATGAAAAAATATTGACTACCTCCTGTAGGTCGTGACGTTTTCTCCTGGTTTTTGCATGCCGGGATTTAAAATACAATCATTAAAAGTCTTGGTTTTTAATCATATTTTAACGTAATCGTAAGCGCGCCGATGACTAATGCTATATCTTAAAACCATCCGATAATAAAAAAATAAAACGCACAGACGTGTAGTTGTACACATTCATGAGATAATTTTTCTATATTTACCGTATATATTTTGATTTATTATTGCAGACAGCACAAGAAATTATTATTATTTTTTTGTTTTGCTTTAATATATGCTTTTTCAGACTGATAAAGTGAATAAATTAAAGTATATAACCTAAACTGTTAAGACAATATATATAGGTTTACGCTTATTGACCTCTTACAACCTACTATGCCTAGGTATATGTGATGTGATGTGTGTATTATTCCCCGACAATATCTGTGAAAGGCCTGTAGAGAGGTCTAATGTTATTTGCAGATCGGTAATAAGCTTGGCCTCTAGGGCACACCGTGCCAGGTGTGAATGTCTATTCGGATTAGTGGATTATACGACAAGAGACGGTCGCGTTTAATACACAAATTTAAAAAACATTTTCAAGGCGTTGATAAATACAAGTGAATCGCCGTGGAATTATTTAATTATATTTGGTGATTCTGTTTTATTTGAATTCAAATAAGTTTCAAAACTAAGAAATGAACCGGGTAAAGTCTGGAAATTAAATTTAGTTGTAATGTCGGAATGAAATGATATTCACTTCTATCATTCATTTATGTTTTATAAAAAGGGATAATAGAACTAGTTTGACAAAATCATTTTATAATTTCACAAAATATGTACGGGAACACTTAAATTTAGACATTTAAAAGCCATGACCAAACGAAAGGTGTACCTGTATTTCATTTTAATTTCTAGCGTTTGGCATTAGATTTTAGCTGTTACTACTATAACACATAGTCTCAGATTTTAGTGAGGTCGGAAGGGTTAATCTTATGAAATGATATTGATTATCTGATATCATTTGGATAATGGAAGGAGCTATACTATAAAAACACAAAAAATTATTACCTATACACTCGTTATAAAATGTTGTTAATTTTGCTGATTCACTAAAAATTTTTTCACTATTTTTTTCCCCTTTTGATTTGAGCGTGCTTGTTTTTATATGACAGTTTTTTTGTTCAGTTCTCTTATCTAGTTAGACGAAGGCAAACTTGCACAGAATGTTCTGCATTTGTATATGTCCGAAGTTTACTAATAGAGATTCTTATACCACATGTAAAATAGATGAACTATTATAAAAAAAATAAAACACGGCATCAGTTTTGAAATATAGCACTGTTTTCTGAAGTCACATATATGGGGGTATAAACGGGACGAACTGATTAAAAAATAACGGGACCAAAAATTGTATATAAAACGGAAGAATAGGTGCTGAAATATAAATAAAAGTAAAATTGAAATTAGATGACATGGGGATTTGGTCTATACATACCTAATTCTTATAACCACTCTTAAATTTTGTTAAATTCTGTACACAGGCACGGACAGTTTTAAATTGGTATGGTCAAAACGCACGTGATTCATTGACCTTGTTCATTGTGTATTAAATTAAACAAGCCTGCCAGGAATTCGACCGTTAGAATACCCGAATATGTCACTTTTACAATACCCCGCTAATTACCGGTATCAAGCCATATGCTGATTACAAGAAGACAAGTTTTTGAACGTTGGTCAAGTTAGGTAAAAACCCAAAATAAACTAAAAATATGAGTTTGAAAAAAGCATTTAAAAAAACTTATCGAAAGAGATAAATCTCAGAGATTATCTTTAGTATGACGTCCATTATCACTGAACTAGCATATATATATTTGTCTAGGGGCCGGCTGAAGGACACTTCCGGATGCGGGAATTTCGGGCATTGAAGACCTTCTGCTGTTTTTTCCATTCTCAATTTAATACTTCAGCTATTTGAAAAAGAAAGATGTTTCACAAAATTGACAGGAAATTTAAGGATCTTCTTGAATGGAATCGAAAAAGTACGAATATGTATTCTTACAAGCGTGAAAAACGTCAACCAAATTTATTCATAATCGGGAACGTCCTTTTTAAAATAGTCTTCGTCTCACAACGTATAATACTTTAGCTATTTGACCAACGATGTTTAAAAAAAAAAAGACAACGAATTTAATGTCATATTTTCCTATTTTTGAGTACGTACATTTTTTTAAATCAATATTTCTGATATGTTCCAATCGATCCTTTACTATTGACAACGAGTATATACATGATATATTACATTTCCCCAAATTGACCCTTGGAAAAAATATGTAAATAGATTTTTATTGTATTAAATCTTTTTTTTTGGGAGTATTATTTATATTTTTATAAAGAATTTTCTTTACACCAGAAATGTTATTTATAAACAAGCGTATGAGTTTAGTAATGACTAGTATATTATATCACTTTCGGACACGCAAGACAGAGATGTATATTATACACCTGATACTTCAAAATGGAAAGTTATAAGTTATCGGTCGTGTACACTGATCAATACCTACAGAAGTGAAACGACGCATGAACTTGCAAGCCCGACAGGAAATCGCTTGAATGCCTGGACGTGTCACACACACCTCACACCCCTCACAATACCTTTATGAGTGATACCTTTAGCCATGTTGGTGATCAGATGAGGGAAGGTCCGAATTTATTTAATAACGTTTATTACTTTAAAGAATTATGAACGAAATAGATTTTCGAAAACAATTTTCACGGAAGACTTATTTATGATTTGAACTTTGACTTTTTAACTAATTGCAATATTAACAGTTTAAAAATAACAGACTATGGTTATTAAAAAAAAATAAGAACATTTTCCGTATGAAGTTAGTTAGTCAGATAAAACAACCGTACGATTGACAAGATATCGACACGCAAATACGACTACATCGGTTACTATAGTTTTGGTCCTTTGTGGTTTATAGACATATCGTAATTTTTTATCGGAGGAGATGACAAAATGGCGGAACGCAGAGAATTGATACTCTAAATTTAAAATCGATGGTGATCTCTTATCTAGCGGAATAAAACTTTAACATCTGTAAATTTGAGCATTTTTATACAGAATGGACATAATATCAATTTTTGATTTTTTTTGCGAAGTTTCCCTTTAACATAATTTATTTGTTTAAAACTATGAAACAAAATAAACAAAGGTAATTTAATCAACAAATCATCAAATTAGTCGTCTGTTTTTATAGATATTTAATAATCCGATGAAGACGTGAATTACTTAAAATAGCTGTCATATTTACTGCGCTATTATATTTTTACCGTTTTGATCGTAATTGAATTCTGAAAAATATGTATGAAATCTGCAGTTTAATTCTCGTGTATACATTTTTCGTGAAATTATACCTACAGCGAAAAATGTATATACATACTCCTTGATATTAAGTACGACATACCATAAATAAAAGCTGATCGACATCTGAAAGCATAACATTTTAATTAAACAGTTATATTTCTGAAGAACACAGTGTTACGTTGTACTTACTTTCAGTCACGTAAAAGTGTTCATCGCTAAGTTTACCATCCAGATTTCGGAGACAACTTGAAATCTTAAATCTGTATGTTTTCATTGGAAGAACATTTGGAATTATGCAAAAAAGTTCATTTGCATTAACGCTGAACGTTGTCCTGTCAACCCATCCGTTGTGTGTGTACAATATTTTGAAACTTTCAACCTTTAACTGATTCTGAACGGGAGATGACCAAGTCAGTTGTAAACTACCATTTTTAGGATGAGCTTTAAGGTTTGTTGGTGGTGCTGCATAAAAAAAAGTACACACTTACAGTAACATTAACGGTACCAATTTTTCTGCAACAGATGCACATTTCGACAACACATGTCTCTTCAGTGATGCTCGTGGCCAAAATATGGAAAATCCAAAGCTTATATAAAAGATAAAGAGCTATAATCCAAAAGTTCCAAAAAGTATATCCAATTCCGTGAAAGGAATTAGAGCTTTGCATGAGGGACAAAATTCTTCATCAGGTATAAAACATGGAAAAAGAAAGCGAGCATTTCACTAAAACTGATTCAACGAAACGAAACTTGTCTGTATTTATTTCTAAAGTTATCATTTTGAAGCAGTCTCCTCGTTTATTACTAATCCATGTATCAGTATAATCTAGTTTTTTAATGGGTGTGTTGTGTAATTTACAGTTACTGTATATGTCGGGGATTTAGTCACAATTTAACTTATGTCAAACGTCAAATGTCAAATTTTAGCGCTACTTTTAACAACATTTTGATTTATCAATTATTAACGTTATTATATTGTTATATAATTTAATTTTGGATGTAACACGTCTTCAGATTGACTGAGAGTGTTTGTCTAACAGCTCATATTCATCATTTTGTTATGTGAGCGTGACGTCATCAACGTTTATTCAAAATTATCTCCAGCGTAAAATTGAATTATAATTAAATGGAATGGAATGACTGCAATAATTGTTTATGTCGATTCGAAATAACATAAAAGATGTGGTCAATTTGAAATAACATTCTACACGCGTTATTCAGAGTGCACCACATTTTTATGATATGACATAGACAGATAAGATAATACAGTCATTCCTAAAGTAATATGATTCTATATTGAAATTACAAAATCAAACGAAATAGAAGTTGTTTACTACCTGTACAGACATTGGAAGAATGCCATTAGAGTTGGTCATCAAGGATTGAAGAAGAGTTAGAGAAAGACTAAAGACAACGCGACAAAATGAAAAACTGATGTAAAACATTAAGGAAGAAATGGAAATTGTCGCTCTTATTCATACTTAGTCACTAAAAGAAAATCAAAGCACTGCCATACTTATATGGATTACTCTCACAACTCCGATATGTTCAACATGTCCTTTTTAATTGGCGCAGATTAATGCAGGCCAATAGTTGAAAACAGAGTTATAACAGGAAATGGGAAGACTGCATTAAAGTCTAGACTTGGTTATATGTTATCTGTTATGGAATAACCGTTTCAAAAATGATATCGGATATGTTCCTTACGTCGTAACTACAATCCCCTTCCCTTTCATAAATGTGGCCTACCGAATAAGACTATTTACCGGATTTAAAATAACATGAGCAACACGACGGGTGACACATGTGGAGCTGGATCTGCTTACCCTTTCGGAGCACCGGAGATCACCTCTAGTTATTGGTGGGGTTCGTGTTGTTTATTCTTTAGTTTTCTATGTTGTGTCATGTGTACTATTGTTAGTCTGTTTTTTTTTTTTATTTTTAGCCATGGCGTTGTCAGTTTATTTTCGATTTTTGGGTTTGACTGTCCCTTTGGTATCTTTCGTCCCTCTTTTATCTCTTATCGGGACCCGTACTAACCAATAACGGAAGAAGTTCAAAACAATCTGGCATGATGAATATTTTAACTGATCACGGAGCCGTTGTTTGTGACTGAGAACAATTTTGGAGCTTATAATCGTAAGAAGTTTAGGAAGCAATAATACAAATGAGTCAGTCAGAAGTTGTTAGAGAATATGGAGAAAAGTGTATACCACTGGAATTAGAAAATATACAGCTAAGTTACCAGGATAACCACAATTTTGTTCGCTACCGTTTAAACATTGAATTGTTTAACAAAAGACAGTAACGTTATTAGACATTTGAAGTAATTTTTTTTTATCTGAGGAGAGTGAACGAAACAATTAACGTCTTTATTATGTATGTTTTGTGTAGCTATTCATATGCACTTATGTAAACATATGTTGAAAACTACACTTAGAATTGTCACATGTATCTATAGCAAGCGTGTACATAAATTTATACATGACTTACATAGTTGTTCATAGCAGAAAGGTGGCATTTTATCCTGCTGAAGGAGACAAGATATCACAACTGAAAAGAAAGAAACACATCCCAATGAAATACAAAATGTGTTCATCTAATTATAAGGAAGATTCTGTGACTAACTTATATTTTTTTTTTTTGCAACCTTACATTTTAGCATTAATTGTAACTGCAGTTTATAAAAGCTACATCTATACTCAAATGGCCATTGTTATATTATAGTTCGTGTCTGTGTGTGTTGCATTTGAGTGTTGTGTTTCTGTTGTGTCGTTGGTCTCCTCTTATATTTGATGAATTTCCATCAGTTTTATGTGTGTAACTCGGATTTGTTTGTTTCTCAATAGATTTATGAATTTTGAACAGCGGTATACTACTGTTGCCTTTATTTATATTATGTCAGCCCCATATTTCAACTTTAAATAAGATTAAGTAACAAGATAAATAACTATGTGAATAAAACAAATAATAAACGTTAGTTATAATATATTCTAGTTCAGACATTTGAAGAAATAAATAATATGAGTCAGTTTGAACCCGTCTGAAATATGATGCGCACAAAACGTTTCGAAATATTGAGCAACGAAGGATTAAATATGGTCAAAGGTGTAATGCAGAGGTTAAAGATAAAATTAAAAATAAGTTTCATTGACAACATTAACTGAAAAAAATGAGTATATTTAACATTATAAACCTGACCAATAGTTTTTGAATATTTTTTCAAAATAAATTATAAACCTCAAATAGACATCAGTATGCTATTGCCATGACATTTTACTGGTGTTTGAAGCTGCAATTGATAAAGTATAAAATTAAACATGCTTACCCATGGAAACTATACAACATAAAATAAATACTGCTGGTGCAACTCTGTTATATTTTGGATCTGAAATATGTAAATGTTGATTTGAAAACCAAAAAAAAATCCAGGTTACCAATCAATATACAAGCTGACAATGTTACCTTTGTCATATTGGGAACATGTATGACTGACTTTGTGGTATGTGTTTCGCTTATTGTTGAAACTGTACTGATACCTATAGTTTTAAACTTTTATGTCATCTGGTTTCGAGAAGATAATAGTCTGTTACACTATTAGTCCGGCGGCTTTGTAAAAAATTGTGCACATCCTGTTACAAGCATGAAATTTGGCATAGACCTTCATCAACTATTACTCTTTTATTTCAGATAGGGAGGCATTTGAAAAAAATGTCTCACTTCCGGTCAAATCCAAAATGGCGGACGTTATATTTAAATCAGCCCAATATCGAGGACTAGCGTGTAAAAATGTCCTATTATCATGCTACTATCATAATATTTGGTACAGACCTTTGTGTTTTACTACTTTTGGATAAATTAAATAGATCAGATGTCTTCAGAAACCCCACTTTCGGTTAAAATCCAATATGGCGGACATTGTACTTAAATAAGCTTATTTTTTAGGGAGGGTAATTGAAATGTGTTTTAACGTATTGCTACTATAATTACATTGTGTATGAACCTTTCTTTGGTGCTTCTGATGGAGACAATGTATAAGACATATGTCTTAAAAACCTTTACTTCCGGAAGTATCCAAAATGGCGGACAGAGAAATATCAATTTTTTATTCAAATTTTCAACTTTCTTCAAAATGTAAAGAAAATGATTTTATTTTGTGCTGGTCATTAAACTTTTGGCTTTAAGTTATCCCCAAAACCACTTATTCTAGCATGTTGTAAATGCTAAGATATAAAGTTGACACTTCCGGTAAAAATATGACGTAAATTTTAAAGATGAGTCCTCAATCTATTTCTTCGATGTAGAGTTTTGGATAGATTGATTTAAACAAAATAAAATCACTATAGTACTAAAAAATATTTAAAACTACTTCTATTTGGCCAAGAATACATGCTTATTCACAATCACCACCACATGCACACAAGGCAGTGCACGGGAGACCCGATTATACACATTAAAAATAACCGCAGCATCCTTTCTTACATCCATAATGTACAAGCTTCTGAAAAAATGATGAGGTCTCAGAAAGAGTTTTTTTTTAAAGGGACCCTCTTTGTCCCTTCGCAATCCATTAGTGACAAGACTAGGTAGCATAAGATACAATCCAAAGCTCGTCTCACTAAACATCTGCATTAGTATATTACACGTTTTACATGCTTGAAAAGACTAGAACAAGTCGTGGGAATAGCCTCACTTAAAATGAGATTTCCCTTTTGTGCAAAAATTGACTTTCTTGGTTCGTTAATCATGTTAGATCTGATAAGTTTGTACAGTACAACCCCGGTGATTTAGGCTGATCAATCATCATTCTTTATGTTAAAGTCACATCTTCAAATACCATTAATGTCTCCCACGCAGTCTTTTTTTTCCTTTTCAAGCAAAGAGAGAACAGTATCACAACCCGTCATAAGGTATTGGTCAGAAATAAAAGTGTGTGATCACTCATTGCCTAGTGCATTTGAAAGGCCATTGATAGATATTAATCCAAAGATTTTTGCCTCCCCAAATACAATCAATAGTTCGTCTGCCCCTTTGTTACGGAATAGCGAAATACTGGTAGTTTTAAAGCTGCTAAAAGAAGCAAGGGCAACATTTAGGGGAAAGGGAATACACAGACGAACCCAGGATTAAAAACATCCTCAAAGATGGGAAAGTTTTCTGAGAGATGACGACAGTAAGAAAGAACTTTTAAGTTTTCATTCACAGGAGCTTGCTCAATACAATTTTGAGTACAAGGTAGTTGAAGCAACAAATGCTCAGGATGTTTAGTGTTATCCACCACTTGATGATGTTTCAAGTTTAGCACCATGTTTTAACGAAGAAACTGACACTAGAATCAAGATAGATGTGTCTGATGCAGTGAAACATAGACTTAACTGAGTCATGACTCAAACAGTCGATACTGATGTCATTGCTGTTTCGCTATTCCGTGACATAGGGCAGACAAACTTTGGTTTGCATTTAGAAGGGGAAAAGTATAAGATATATATCAATCAATGACCTTTCAAATGCACTAGGCATTAACAGATAAAACGTTCGCTGGAAAAGGAACTGCGTTGGTGACATTAATGGAGTTTGAAGATGTGACTATAGCATTTAGAATGATGATTGACCAGCCAACATCACCATATGGATTTGATGTTTAATGTCATTGAAAACGATACGTGATTTTGTTGGAAGATAATAAAAAAAAAAAAAACAGATTAGGTTAACAAGGCAAGAAAATATGTGTTTTTGCAGAATTTACTAAGATGTGAGAAACAATACCACAGTCTTTGTAAATGTTGGAAATCAGCTCTCCGATTGTGAATTGCGGCCTACTGAGTATGCTGATTGGGTATTATGTCCTTACCTAAATAAAATACCTTGAAACTGAAATACGAGTGGATGAAGTCTTGGATGCGTATGGTAGTTATAGCAACAAATGGTCAGGATATTCTATCTTATCCACCACGTAATGTATTTCAAGTTCAGCACCAAGTTCACATTTAGAGGCAGACACTAAAATCATGGTGCATGTATCTGATGCAGTGAAACACGCACTTAAACGAGTCATGATTCGAACAGTCGTTAATGATGATGTTGTCAATACTGTTTCGCTATTCCGTGACATAGGGGTAGACGTTGTGTTTGGGAGGGCAAAAGACTTTGGATTAATATCTATCAATGGCCTTTCAAATGCACTAGGCAATGAGTGATCTGGGTGATCTGAAACACTTATTGTTATCCATGTCTTTACCTGTTGTGATATGGTTCTCTCTTTGCTTGAAAGGGGGGAAAAGACTATGTGGGAGACATTGATTGCATTTGTAGATGTGACTTTAACAAAAAGAACGATGATTAATCAGACTAAATCACCGGGGTTTTACTGTAAGATCGCACAAACTTAGCAGATGGGTATAACATGGTTAACGAAGCAAGAAAATAACTATTTGCGCAACAGGGACGGCTTTTCGAGGCTATTCCCTCAACTTGGTCTAGTCTTTTCCAGCATGTAAATAATGCAATATACTTAGGCAGGTGTTTAAGGAGACGAGCTTGGGATTGGCTCTTATGCTACCCACTCCAGGCGGGGACAAAGAGGATAACTTTTGAAAAACTCTTTTTGAGGCCTCATCATTTTGTCAGAAGCTTATACATTGTGGATGAAAGAAAGGATTCCGCGGTCATTTTTAATGTGGAAAATCGGGTATCCCGTGCACTGCGATGTGTGCATGTCATGGTGACTGTGAATAAACATGTATTCTTGGCCAAATAGTAATAATTTTAAATAATTTTTAGTACTATAGTGATTTTATTTTGTTTTAATCAATCTATCCAAAACTCTAAATCGAAGAAATAGATTGAGGACTCATCTTTGAAATTTACGTCATATTTTTAACCGGAAGTGTCAACTTTATATCTAAATATTTACAACATGCTAGAATAAGTGGTTATGAGGATAACTTTAAGCAAAAGTTTAATGACCAGCACAAAATAAAATCATTTCTTTACATATTGAAAAAAATGAAAATTTGAATAAAAAATTGATATTTCTCTGTCCGCCATTTTGGATATACCCGGAAGAAAGGGTTTTTAAGACATATGTCTTATGCATTGTATCCATCAGAAACACCAAAGAAAGGTTCATACACAATGTAATGATAGTAGCAATACGTTAAAACACATTTCAGTTACCCTCCCTAAAAAATAAGCTTATTTAAGTACAATGTCCGCCATATTGGATTTTAACCGAAAGTGGGGTTTCTGAAGACATCTAATCTATTTAATTTATCCAAAAGTAGTAAAACACAAAGGTCTGTACCAAATATTATGATAGTAGCATGATAATAACACATTTTCACACGCTAGCCTTCGATATTGGGCTGATTTAAGTATGACGTCCGCCATTTTGGATTTTACCGGAAGTGAGACATTTTTTTCAAATGCCTCCCTATCTGAAATAAAAGAGTAATAATTGAGGAAGGTCTATGCCAAATTTCATGCTTGTAACAGGATGTGCACAATTCGTCTGAAATATGCTTGTAGCCGCCGGACTATATACTTAATATAAATATATAAAGTCGTCTAAAGTCGTCTCAAATTTAGCTCAACAATGTTAGATCTGTACATATGCATACGCATATTTTCGTTTTCCCCTTTCCAGCGTCCTACACCACTCGGCCAACTAGTATATATAAAATTGAACTTTGTTAGTTGAGTAATGCAATGCTTTATCCAAGGTTTTATCACAGAACATAATAAATACTGGCAAGACGAATATGGACCTTTTAAATCAGCTATGTTTTGTCTGAAAATATATAGTTTTTTTTGTGTGCAAAACTTCCGGTTTATTCAAACTCATTTCCGGTTGTTATTTTTGAAGGTGATATGTCGCCCAACCTTTCGTAAAAGGTCGTATGACTTTATAATGAACCAATTTTAAGTAAAAATCAATTAACTTTTAAATTGAACAATGCAGGAACAGTAACTCCTTTAAGGTGCCATTGGATTGTTTCCGACCAAATATAACATGTCTTTAATACAATAAAGCAAACATGTTGCACTTGTTTTTTTTATTTATACCTTTCAAAGTGTTTGAGAAAATGCAAAAATAAACAATGGTCAAAATTTTGACCTTTGACCTTGACATCGTTTTCTTAGTTACATGTAGTACCTAGGGACCTTAAATAAATCATTTCAGGGTTGTACGGTTAACGGTTTAGAATTTAAAAAAACATAGCGACAAATTTATTTCGTAAAGGTAGATTACTCCTATAAAATTTCATTTAATCAAATTATCAACAAATTCCAGAGGATGTAACAAACTATTTGTTAATGTTTAGTTGATATCATGTTTTGTTACGAAGCAGACGCACACATTAGATAAACAGTGAATAGGGAGATAATTCTTACCAGCCTTTAAGCAGGGTGAAATTTAAAAGCACATAAACTGTATGATACAATATACAAAATATCTAAGAGACATATTGTGAAACAAAAATTTTGAAACATGGCGGCCCTAACCTTGACAAAAGTTAACTTAGAGTTAACTTGTTGACTGCTTTTTAAGTTAACTTGAACATTTTTAAGCAGACCAGCATGTTAACTTCGTCTACGGTGGACCAGACCTACGGTCCGCTTTTTTGTGACTGCTGCAGACTTATCGACGGCTCTGCTCCAGACCAGACCTATGGACAAGTCTGCTTTTGACCAGTCCTGAGGACAGGTCTGCCCCAGACCAGACCTGTGGACAGGTCTGCTCCTGACCAGACCTGTGGACAGGTCTGCTTCTGACCAGACCTGTGGACAAGTTTGCTATTGACCGGACCTATGGCCATGTCTGCTTATCAAATGTTATCGTTTTTGCGACTTTTCATATCAGACTTGAGTTTATTAAAATATGTATAAACAACATTCGCATTGTTTTTCCCCAGAAGGCCTCTGATAGCAAAATTCTTCACTCGCTATACTCACTACTCTACTAGACATTATTCATAACCACACAATTTTTTATTTTTTTTATTTTATATATTCTTATATGCATTAGTCAATTACATAGAGCTATCATATTTTTTTAATTAGAAGGCGGATAGAAAGGTTATCCAACGCATCGGAAGAACATTCCTTATATCATGGGAAATCAACATCTTTGTCGACGTTACTTCGTTCCCCGTTTTTTACCTGTCTCATCCTAATTTTTACTTTATGCATTTATACATGCATGGATATTTCATTGTTATTATACTTGTTTGGATTGGATTGACTATTCTTTTCCGCAGAATATTCTAACGAAAATTGTACAGTTGTACAGTGTTCGGATATGTACGATGTGGTAAAACTACCAACAATCTCGTCAAATTCGTCAGATTTGTCGAGAGATGTGTGCACTTGACATGCTTGAATGAAATAGTTGTCACTTGACGTTTAACTACAAACTAAATCAATCAACCGACATAATAGATTAACAGTATACTATTCTTAGAAGAGAACCTCATATACATTTTTTTTTTATTAAAAAAGCACAAATGAATTTAGACATGTCAGTGTTGGTACATGTACTTGGATGATGCGGCCTAATAGTTTTCTTTATAAATTGGCAGATCACAGATAAATAATTTAATTTGTGTATAAACAAGCGACGTTTTATGCGTACTTTATTTCTTTATTTTCAAATATTTGTATTTAATCCTGCTTATATAACGGAAGTATTAATTTTACTTTATTTTCGATGTTTATATTACGAAACAAAGATATTAAAAAATATTTTTAAAAAGTCGATGCAGAGCGGTCCTGACTACAAGTTAACTCAGTGTTGAGCAAACCAGTCAAACATTAACTTGGGAACAGGTCTGGTTTTGATCGGATTTGTCAAAGCAAAAGTTAACTTATGTTAACTTTGTGGCAGGACTGGTTTCGAAGTTAACTTATGTTAACTTTACGGCAGGACTGGTTTCTACGTTACTTCTGTTAACTTATGACAGGACTGGTTCGAAGTTAACTTATATCAATAGCGGACCTGTTTCCAAGTTAACTTTTTGGCAGACATAAAAACAGTCCTAAGACTAAGTCCGCTTTTCAAGTTAACTAGATTTTGGTTCTAGGACTGGTCAGAGCAGTCCTAAATCCGGTCGCAGGTTAACTTTGACCAGTCCAAATGACTGGTTAACAAGTTAACTTGCTATACAGGTTAGGACTGCAGCCATCTGTATCTGAAAATTACAAGAGGTCTTTCCACAGAAAAGTGGAAAGACCCTTATAAATGGACCGGAGAGGAAAGAAAAGAGTTGGGTTTGTGACTCCGAGACAAATATAAGATATATATGGTGAATACGAATGGTTAAAAGTGAACATTTACAATATAATTCAAGTGTTTTAAAAAACAAATGTTAAACGGTCTTTCCCCTCTTTAACATGATTAATTGATTTTGGTGATTGATATATTGATAGATTGATTGATTGGTTGATTGTTCGGTTGGTCGGTTGGTTGGTTGGTTGGTTGGTTTGTTGGTTGGTTGACTGACTGACTAACATTTTTAATAAACACACGGAATTTGCTCTGTTGGAATAAGCGGAAAAAAAATTGAATGCGATCTTGAACTCCGTATGAAACATATTTATTGATGAGTTGGTTTGTTGTTTGGTTGGTTCGTTAGTTGGCCGAATGATTGATTGATTGATTGATTGAGTAATTGACAGTTTGCATGGTACTCTCACTCTAAGCGAGGCCTAGGACTAAAAAGTCGATATTGTAACCGACGACGTGGCATCGTACTTATACATCCTGCACTCCCAAACGAAACGAACAGCCTCCTATAGGATGTCCTAATGAATAAAAGTATATCTTTACATCTTCTTTTTTTTTTTAAATTTACTCTATTCTATCATAACTCGTACCTCGTGGTTTCTTTTATGTGTTGTGTTTGCATTTTGTTTGAACTTGCAGGAATAAACTTGAGAGACATTTTGTCTTGGAAGTTTTACTTTCTATATTTGGATATGGGATGTTTTATTCTGAATTCAGGTCTGCGCGCAGGAGGGTGTTTTAAAGTCAAGTGACGCTGACATATATATGTTTGGAGTTTCAGGGGAGACCGTTGAACAGAACACATGTGTATTGTATGGAGAAACACGATCACTATTTGTTTTATTATTTACAGGTTATTGATGACGGAGCATGCATGCATCTTACGTACACATGTGCACGGGAGCACTCGCATGTTTAGAAATTTAATTGTAGGAATTCAGCTATTTTTACGTATTAAGGAGCAATTGTTTACGTCATTGAATTTTATTTCTCTATCACGCCCACCAAATCTAACGGGAACTTTTTTCTATGATTTGATATATTTTATAGGTTAGCCATTGTTGGTCAATGCATTCACTAAAACATACTGCTGTTATTTTAGTATTTTAACAAATCGTTCATCGATTAATTTCATGATTAAAAATTTCAAAATTTGGCGGGAAATTTTTTTTATTATTTAATTTAAATTAATAATCAGAATAAATACAATAGGTCTTTCCTAAGATAAGTTGATTGACCTAACAATCAGAACAAATACAATAGGTCTTTCCGCAGATATCATAAAAAAGATATTCCAAACAAATCAAATATACGCAATTTTCGTCAGGAAATTTCAAGATGATAAAATGCAACAACAAGTGGAAAGTGAATTTGCAACAGCAGGCATAACTTACGTAAAAATAAGGAAACACACGTCCGCTTCATTAATTTACGCCAATGTTGTAATCTGATAAACATGTTGTATCCTTCAAATACATTTCCAATCGATCTAATGAGTACAAGCTCTCATTTCAGGGTATTTCAATTTATCAGAAACTTCATTTGTAGTGCAGTGCTTTTTGCATTTGTGGGCTGACCGGAAGAAAACAAACCGTATTTGCATATCCTATCTGATAACTTCGTATGAAGTCACTACCCTGGATGATATCCCTGTATCGTCAAGTGCAGAAAATCTATATTAGCTTTCAGCAAGTTTTTATTTTCGGAAGTATATGATGAAGATATATAGTCTCGGTCTGATATTGCAATTTCCGGATGATACCCGGACCAATATGGAAGGGCCTGGTATTAAATCTCTATTTTAAGAATGGTACAAAATACAGTGATATATATATAACATGACGACAGACACCTTGAATTTTAAATCATGTCATCATTCATGTACAAAACAAAATATACCATGTTGAAATGTTTATACAATAGCAAGTTACAAAATCATGAAAGAAATCGTTTAAACGGAACTTTTTGAAGGAAAACTACCAAACCCACTAAAGAGTGATAAAAAAGAATAAATTAGACAAAATACCAAACGGACATTTAAACTCATAAGTCGAAAATAAATTGTCAAAGATAAAACCAAAACAACATAAGTCTGACCAAAAAGATTCTGACCGAGAAATTAGGATGATACCAGTTGCTATGGGAATGCACCACATGCGGCATCCGTCACTTTTCTCATTATCTAACATATTCAGCTAGTTAACTTAATAAGCAGACTTTCTGAAAGTTAACTTAAGACATGTTTCACGACTGCGATGACCGGTCATATGATAAAGTTAACATGATCAAAAATTTACTTTTGTCTGGTCTGCTCCTTCCAGATATTGTTATCATGATTCACTTGCAAACAGGACAGCTTTCATTGATAAATGTCATATGAGTATCGTTTTCCATACGAATATGATTTTTTTGGTCACCAGTACAACCACCAACACTTTCATTTTATGTACGAGAAGGAATAGTCAGTTTCCGGATAGAGGGACAATTTCTTTGAAAAATCAGCCAAACTTTGATTGACAGTAAACATATACTCGTGGCAGTTATAAATATTTGTGCATTTTTTAAGCAATATCAACAGTGCAATTCGTTAAAAGACATCCCAGCTATCGCAAGCAAGCCTTCGATTGTGAAACAGGACCATTTAATTTTAATTTACAAAAAAAGATTCGCCAATTTAGGGAAATTACTGCCCAGAAAGTATCTGTTATGTTACGACGATGCTTTCGACTTGAAGTAATATCAACCACCATTAAGGGGCAAGACAGATGATAAGTAACGACAACAAGCCAAACGACTTATCTTTTTATTGAGATGCATCGCTACAAATGAAAATTTAGATAAAGCAACCTTCAGAGGTGAAACAACAGTTTTTTTTATAACTAGGCAAAAGAAGCGCCCTTTCACGTTTAACGTGTAACTTAAAAAAAGATGCTCCTTTTCAAGTAAACGTGTATCTAAATGTAAAAGTAAACAACCATGTACTTCGTTTGTCTATTTAAAATATGGGGTAATGTAACGTTAACATGAAGAACACCTAACTGAATGTCTTAATAATGTGTTTTGGCCGTTTACAATTAATGTTCTGATCTGCACCCAATTGTTATTGTCGGCTATGTGAATATATGTATGAACCGGACATAACAAAACATACTTACACCAAAACGATTGTTCCAAATAAAGATAATAACTGACTGAGAGATAACCGTACAAACCGTATGTTAGTCTTTTGATAGATAGGACATCGGTTAAACCGGTATTTATTTTGAATCAGAGTTCATTATCAATAAACAAAATAGTAAGAATGTATCGAAGATTTGGAAAAGTGGAGTAGAGGAACATGTCATGTTTTTCTTCGTTTTATAACTTGAACAAATACAAGCAACTGTCAAAAAAAAAAAAAAAACAACCTTAAACTGAACTTTACCGGATAAACGTGAAAATGATGAAAATACCTCGCATTTCTATTGTTGAAACTGTATGAGGTTTCTATCAGCAAGAACGTTGTAAAATTGTCGCCTAAAGATGACAAAGTCGACGTGATGACGTTATTTTCAATAACTTAGTCGATGAGAATTGTAGCCTTTTTTAAAGAAAATTTCAACAGTGTATGCGGCACATTTCTTTACATTTGTAGTACGATAATTTGAATAATAAAAGAACAGTAGACAAGGAGATTTGCTGGTACGTGCCATGTCAATTATATGTTAAAATGGTCCTTTGTTTATGCTTAACATTTTTTCTCTTATTTAACCATGCACATCAGTTTTAACGTTCCATTCTGTTAGTTATCGCTGCAAGAATTACATGCCAGTTTGTTTAAGAATTCAATGTCAAATATTAAAAGATTTGATGTTTTCCAAATCGTTTTTTATTGGTTGTTTTTGTATTTTTACGGACATTTGTTTTCTAAGACCATATTCTCTGGACTAGTTGTTATCAATCGCACATAATTATATAACATGCATAACCAAAGACAAAAATATACCATGATAACTAATCATTATCGGAAATGCATTATAAATAATTCAGCAAGCAAAGTCACTTAATATATAAGCATAATTAGTTCAATTTTGAAAATGGTTGTGTTTAAATGTAAAACTCAAACTCAGTTTCGTATAGTTACCTTCAAATGATTTTATCGGTAAATCTCCTTTACCCATTGTGGCAGTTATGCTTGTTCTGAAGATAAAAGAATGTCACTTTCATGACGCTTTTAAAACGAAAAAGATTGATAACTGTATGAACCTACGTTTGCAGATTCATATCTATCACCGTAATTGATTGCATTGGATTCCACAAAATAATTTGCACCCGAAAATGTTTCATTCTGTTATTTATTTGTGTTCATAAACGCTGCATGTCGAAAATAAGAACAGAAGTGAAATTTATAACGAGATGTCCCCATAACAAAATGAGTTCATTACGGTAATGTGTTTCAATCAGCAGATATATACATACAACTTAATATTTTAGATTTTCATTGTTTTTCAAGTTTTTTTTTGAATATATCGTATGAATTCTTCCTTTGACGAGTTTTACGTCGACTATACGTTACCTGAATCGGAAATATTAAAGTTTACTTTACACTGTATGTCTTTACCGCAAAGTTTATTTCTTTTGAAACTGTTCTTCACTCTATATGACTCGTTAAATTTACAGGTATGAAATATGAGATCTTGATTATATGGTCAACAGTTTGAAATACAATGTAGTATTCTTCATTTTTTAATCCTCGAAAACAAAAGAATTGCCATATAGGGTTGTTTTGTTAGGTTTTTTTGTGTTGCGTGTGTAACATTTTGTGATTTAGAGGCACCACAACAAAGTTTGGTGGAGTTGGGTTTAGCTTATTCGTTATTCCTAAATAAATATATTTTGGCCGATGCTGAAATGATTGCTGTAAAATAAGAAAATCAAACATTGTTTGTTTTGATTAATGAATTTTCGACTTACTTACTGAAATATTATTTACTAATGATATTTTTATACCGGCAATCAATAGACTAACTGGTACTTACTGAATTATTAGTTCAGTTTAGGTGGCCGAGTGATCTAAAGCGATGGAAACATTGCATGTAGTGCTGTGTCAATATGCTAATTGCACGAATCGAATCACGGCGAGGATGAAACACAATTTCCTTCCGGAAAATGATAAGATTCAACATTGTTGTACTGATAACAAAGTTGATAACTGGTTCATCTAATACTTTTATGAAGAATGCATAACGTTTTAAAGTATACCCTTTTACTCCTTTTTTAACATACAAAGATTGCACATATGTGTGTACTGATAGTGTTTTTATATTGTTATGATATTGTAATTATTGTATTTATTTAAGTTGGCCTGATTTGTGTTGTGTGGCCTGTTAGTTGTTTACAAAATAAGCTTAGAACTGTGCAGTTTAGAAATCACTGGAACAATTACAGAATGATTGGAACTTTCCAGAATGATCCTAATAAAAGATGCGTTATATAAACTTCTACATTTTACTAGAAACTTCTGTTGTAACTTTCTAGGATGTTCCATTATAGACTGTTCTAGAATCTTCCATGACAACTATATATATACAGACACTAAAGTTAAACTCTCACTCTTGGATTTGGACTAAGACATCGATAGACATTAATATTCATAGCCTTTGGATTGACACTTTTATTCAACAAACAACATCATACTGGATTGTGACCGTAATATTCAGATTGGATTCCGAAAGATATCCGGATACAGATAAAGATAAAAGATTAGACTCATATTTTGACAGTTAAGTTGACAGTAATATTTGTGTAATACTTCTTGTAAACGTTTGTATAATAAATATTGTTAAATTTTACTATTGATTTGTGTCTTTTGTTGGCTACAATTTAAAGGCGATTTCTGGCCATAACAATATGTCTTGTCTAACTTATCAATAACATTAAGGGACGTCAGTTATCGCTTTGATTTGTTATAAATAACATGTTATGAATAAGGACAACAGTAGTATACCGCTGTTCCATATTCATATTTTGCTTAATCAAAAACAATTACATTGTAAAATATGTTTAAGCATGCAACTCGTTCATGCATATGTTATTAGAAATAGTTTTGAAGAATGAAAGAATATAAATATAAACATACCCTTCTTGAATATTCATGCCTGGACATAACGAATCGTAGCTCGTGTTGCTCATGTGGATACATTGATAATCTTGAAAATAATATACCAAAAAAAACATAATCAAATGACCTGGTATATAAACTAACTAACATGCGTAGCCGGAGCTATTACTTACAAAAGAGACATACACAAACCACAACATATCCTCAATATTAATGTATTTATGTATTGATGTACAAGGGGCTTTAGGAAATACAAACTGTAATGAATAGCATTATGATGGTCAAACTGTTATTTCTTGGACGTCTAATATACCAAAATCATTCAGCGATTGTTGATTACTAGTATATTTTTCATAAAATACAGTTATTTTTCTGAACCAATTTACATTTTTTTCTCCGGTTGATAACATTTTTTAGTTATGACTTTAAATACACATACAACATATAATCTTGCTGCAATGATCAGACGATTGGAAAGTGGATCTGTATCGTGTTATAAATTCCCCTAATGTAAGTGTATATTTCTGTTTGGAACAGCACATTGGATAAACAAAATAGTTAAATTGCATAATTTTCTGACAACTAATTTAACGAGGCAAAGAAAAGAACATATTCTTGTAGGATACGACCTATGATCTACGTCTACCAGATGTATATTTGTTTTAATTGGTCACCAAATCCGCGTGTCATACCAGATGCATTCTTATATATCTTTTTACCTAATGATAATGTGAAATTTTCTGCACATCTTTTTAAATAACATGAGCAATCTTCGGTAGATGGTGTACAGTAACAGCGCTTTACAGGTGATATGACGAAGGCGTATCCATGGGCACCATTACATCGGCAAGATTTATCAACAGTTGCAGATCCGTCATTAAACCGAACTTGCCCAGGTTCAGAGCACTTAGATCGACGATAAATACACTGATCGTTAAACTGTTGCAGTCCAAAGGGCTGATATCTGTTTGCATTGTCACATTTAGCACTTGTTGGTCTGTGATTTAGAATATATTTTTCGCCTACAAGTATATATGATCATGCATGCAGGTACAGTATATTGCAATAATCTTGATACAGCGTACATAGTCATTACTTGTTGAGTAACAATATGCCACAGGTCATTCATAGCCATTATAATCGAAAACGCTATACACACATAAATGTCGTACTTAATGTGCTGGACAATAATACGTTGATTGAGATGTTTTATAAAAGCTTCATTCATATAATGGTATGCACTGTTTTAAAAATGTTTGATGATTAATGTTGCTCTTATATGAAGAATGACAGCAATAATACCTCTTGCATTTTACTCAGGTTTGTTGGATTTGAAGTTGAAAAGAAATATTAAAATTGATTAAAAAATTTAAATACGTTATTATTATGCACAAAAAACTGGCCAATGTCCCTCGTGTAATAATCCTTACATGAACGTGTTATTTTGATTTTGCATATTGATATAGAAGACAAAGGAGGTGATAAGGTGAAATTAACCCTATGAACTGGGGTAAAGTAAGATGCTTGAAAAGGGGATATATTACATATCCGTATGATAAACACAAGAGGTTGGTCTAGGATTATTCTGTGCAAATTATCACAGCCAACAGTGACCGTGGGTCAACGTCTTCTGCATATATGTATATTCAAAGAAAGGTTTGATCATATCTCAGTTATTTGTTCATTCCGGACATCTATACGAAAACGGTAATGACCTTTTATAATTCTATGATATTAGTCGTGCTCATGCTAAACACATGAATATTTTTCACTGGTAAAAAAAGCAGGGATACGTTTGAAATTGTATTTTGTTCTTTGATGGAACGATTGTTTGATCTTGTTCTGCTGAACTCAGAGGGTGATGGGCAAAGTTCACTACCGGTCACTAATGCATTTTACGGAAAACAATGCTAACTTGATCTACATTTTGTTTCATCGTGTAAACTTTAAATTGTTCAGGCAAATATAAAATGGATATCATCAATCAAGTCGAAAAGACATGTGAAAAGCGTATTATTTACGTGATTTTTTTTATCTTTCAAGAATATAACTATGCACAACATCACCAGACTGGAACAGAATTCGATTTTGATCTGTAACCTGCTATGGTAAAACTAAATACCACATATCAAAAAAATATCTTTAAGCACGACACAAACATTTGAAAAACTGAATGTTTGAGTGAATTTTCAAAGCCCAAGGACCATAACTCTGCATGAAATCATCAGAACTGAACGAAGTTAAAACTTGATCTGTAGTGGGTCATGATAACACTATGTCCCAAATATTATATCAATATATTCAGGTTAAAAAAAATATGCAAAGCTGATTTGCTAGACTGACGGGCGGTCAGACATACAGATAGAAATACAGACAAACATACGGAGTGCAAACCTAAAGTACCCGTCGATTTTGTCTATAGGAAACTTATGATTGCGTTTTTATTAAATGGTTAAAACCGGGAATACGAAACTGCATTTGAATGTTGATGTCAAAGTAGTCTTAATTAAGCATATATAATCGAATCATGCTAACATAAAAAAAAAATGACACAGATTATCAAATCTTACATTGTAGAACTAAGTTTCAGACATATTATATATTCTTAAACACTGTATTGTGAAAGCCTAGTTAAACCACTGGTTATCTGATAGAGAAAGTTTGTCCTAAACATGACATGTGTTCACACATATATGGCGTAAAATTGTTCATTGATCATTTTAGGTCATTGTTTTACGCGAAATACTTCCCAAGAGCGTCATTCGGTGTTTGCCGATGATCTTCATTGTATTTAATAATTTAGTATAAACTTAATATCATAGCCTGTGTTTGTATAAAATATTATATAGTTATTTGCATATGTAACATGTTATTCGTTGCATTTGTTTCTTAGCTGTCGGAAAACTTATTAAAGCTACATGCATTTGTTTTATTTCTGTTTACACATTATTCTTTGTATGTCGTACAATAATTATTAAAATTATTCTATACAAACATGACCTGCATACAAATTTAACATAAACAATTATTAGCAAAGTAAAATAACAAAAATACCGAAGTCAAAGGAAAATTCAAACCTGATCAAATGCAAAGTAAAAGCTCAAAAACAGCTGTCCTATTCCCTATGTAGTACATGCATTTTCTTATGTAGGAAACGGTGGATTAAACCTGTTTTATAGCTTGCCCTACAAGTTGGCCATTATATTGACAAAAATTAGTAAACGAAACAAAAATCACTATTAATATCTGGTAAGAGATCTTATGTACAAAATGATGTAGACTGAGTAATTGATTTTTATCCATATCTACGTTTTTATTGCTATTGCATTACGTGATAGTTTATCATATGAGTGTACAAATGAGAAAAACATTTTATTTTCATACATGTATACAGTAGTAAACCGATATGCAATAGTCCTACATCGATTAAGTAAAAACCAATCAGGGTCACAAATTAAAACCAAGGGAAACAAGAGGGGAAATCAGAAACATTAAACTTTAGCAAAACAAAAATGCCAAACATATATATATAAAATAAAGTGTGGTATGATTGCTAAAGAGACAACTCTCCACAAGAGACCAAACTGACACAAAAATTAACAACATTAGGTCATCGTACGGCCTTCAACAATGACCAAATCCCATTTCGCATAATTAGCTATAAAAGGCACCAACATGACAATGTAAAACAATTATGTATACATTAAAAAACGGACTAACTGATAACAACTGCCATCTTCCTGACCCTTGCAATATATGTGCAATTAATAATCAATTCAACTCGATAATCTTTACACTCATTTTTATAAAAATAATATCCAGTACAAATAATATATCTTAAATTGATGCTGTTCATTTATGATTTTTTTATGTAACATGTCAACATGTTCACATACCGTCTGAAACATTCATCTAGTAACATGTCTGAATGAAAAAAGAAACGAACTAAACGTGAAATATTTAAATCAAACACAATGTACATATTTTACTAAACAAGGTTATCATAGCCTGTTATACACGTTTATACTATACAAACCTGGATCCAAAATGTTTGCCTTAAAGTTGCATTTTTCTTGATATTCATTTAATAAAGGATCGTATAAGCAAGCGTAGTTCTCTTCTTTAAGACCAAACTTTTGACAAAACCATTTTGCTCTTAATCTCCTTTCAGGTGTGGATGGGCATTGGAATTCTCGACATAACAGACAAACAGGAAAACAGAAAGGCATCTATGAAAATGTAAAAGGCATCCTTATAAAAAGAAATATATGTTAAATTTTGTAATGTAAATTCATCATTAATGTAGTATGATGAGTTTTTACAATCACTGCTTTGATGTCATTGCTAATGAACAGTTCGTCCCTTAATGTATGATCAACTGAGTAGTAAGCATTGTTGTTTTGATTGAATTGATATTTTATCAGATATTTTCACTTTCTGAAAATTACCTTTAATGAGGGGGGCAATGGGGGTCCCAATAACAGCAAAGCAGCAAATTGATTTGGCTCATAACAAATAACAAGGAATTAAAATGGACAAAAACAGATAACAGTAAATGAAATATTAAAAGAATTCGGTCTTTGACAAATCAGTATTTCTTATTACGGATATAATCCTTTGTACTGCATTCCATTTTTTATGACTATGTTTTTAGTATTAATTTATGTATTTAGAATGTGTTTAAATTACTACTCAATATATTATAATATTTTTTATACGCTCGTTTATGGAACGTATTATGGTATACTGTTGTCCGTCTGTTGTCAACATGTCGGACATTAACTCAAAAACTCTTTAACCATTTGCATTAAACTTTGGGAAATTGTTTATATCTATTGACGTGAGCTCCTTTTTTTCTTTTTTTTCTTTTTTTTTTGGTAAATTTTAGATTTTAAGTTTCTGGGTAATGGGTTTTTATTCAATAAAATTGGTGTTTTTTTCAGTTTTCTGATAATATCTCAAAAATGCTTTCACAAAGCAAGGAATTTTTGGTGAATTGTTTTTATCTATTAACATGAGGTGACTTTCAATTTTTATAAATTTTAGATTTTACGTTTCCGAGTTAACGGGTTTTATTAATTAAAAAGGGGTGATTTTCCAGTTTTCAGACATTAACACAAAAATGTTTTCAGCAGTTCTCATGAAACGTTGGTGTATTGTTTATATATATTGATTGAAGCTCCCTTTGTTGCTAATCAAAAAAGTGACCTAAAAGAGTTTGAATATTCTGCCTTTTTTCTAAATGACCATTTAATGAGGTGTGTGAATTTTTCTTAATAAAACTATGAGGCAAAGTGGTATATAGGGTACAAAAATCAAAAGCACCAATTATAAGCACGCAATTTATCAAGTACTTCGAACGAATTTTGACACTCTAAAAGCAATTTATTCCACTATTTTCAATGGCCTTATTTGAACAATATTTTATCAGCTGAGGTTTTTGATTGTACCAAGTGTACTAGTAAGTAGAATACATAGTTTAGTAGGGAAACAATGGCTTGAAACGAAATAAATCTTTTTTTGTAATGAGTTATGTGCAGCTTCGAACCCAAGTGCATGGTTGGAACTTTCATTGTAAAATGCATTTGGTTCTGCTTTGAAAAGAATTACAGAGCTGAGTCTATGTATACCTTATTATATAAAAAGTTAAGTGGTTATTAGGACCTAGTCCTTAATTGAGATCCTTGTCAGATATTCCTGGCCATATGTTTTCCTTTTTGTCGTATTAAGAATTGTTTTAATTTAATATGTTCGTACTGAAAACAAGGAACATTATTCTCATACAAAAAATTAAGATAATTCTAAATACACATTCATAAAAAAAAAAGGAATCTATTACAAAGGATAATCGACAAGCTCCAAAAGACAAACTTATAACATATGCCGAATCTGAAGCCGCAAAAAAATCCGGCGCCAATGGCCAATCTTAACTCATGTGTTCTTTATGATTTATATTTGTATCTTATATAGTTAACTTTTACATGTTTTACTTTTAAAAGTCATAGTCTCAGTATTAATACCATGCGGATGTACGTTAACTATTTCCTTCTTACTACTATTACGGTCTCTTATCTCATCAGTTATTTATTATACAAAGTCCCATCTCTTGTACAGCGATTATTTAATATGTCTATCTCAAAAATCGTCAATTCCATCATGATAGATATCTTTTTTATACACCATATTGCCACGTTATTGTAAGGTGATATACGCGTATAATAGCACCTGCATATACTGTTATCCGCAACTGAGTTGAACCGTACGACTACAACAACAGTTTTATTTGGTACATCTATACAACATGATTAAGAAGTGTATATATATACAACCTGTTTTTCGTTTTTAGTTCAGACTTATTTCATGTTTTGCTGATCTCGCATAAATTTGCGTAGTGTAAAAATTACTAATGGTAACTGTCCAGTCTTATTACAGATATAAATACCTAGAACACCGCATGTATTAGTACTAATTGATCTTTTGAGTTAAACCCTTACATGTTTTTTTTTTATGTACATATTTCTACATGTATTTAGACTATTGACAGTCTTGTTTCAGAATTTCGCAAAAACAACTGTACACTGACTAAATATAGTGATGTCAAATTCGCCAAATAGTCTGCAATTGACTTTTTGCCTATTTTGTTTCTGTTGTTTATGTATTTGTTTATTTTATTATAATTACATGCTACACAATTGTTGTACATAATACATCTAATTTGTCCTGTTAATTACACGGGAATACTTACCTTGATCGCTGATTTGTCACGTGACAAACTTTAACGTATTGATGTTCACAACACAAACTCTCATAGTAAAATTAATTACTCATGCGTGAAAATGGTAAATTTATAACGGTTGTTTTACATGATGTTAAATTCCACGGTAAGGACATTTTCATGGCTAATTTCAAGCTTCTAAAACAACTATTTTTAAAAAGATGTAAATTGTATGGACAGATCTTGACAATTCAGCGATCAAATAATCAATTAGTTAATCAAAACAAAATCGAGATGATTTGACACGGCTGGTATTAACAGTTGTACTGAATTACTACGTATATATACAGTTGTATCATTCACCAATCATTTATACAATGTCATGTGTATAATCAATCCTCCAAACCAATCCTCCAAACTACTTGTTACATCCATGTACATGTGCATACTTTTTCTTATGCTTCATGCATACAACATACTGTTATCCAATTTTTGTTCTCACAATTTTTTCATATTTTTTACTTACACTTTTTTCACAGAACAGATGAAATGCTATGGGTTATTTATCTTTGTATACGGCCGCTCTCAGTTTGACCAATTTCAGCCAGATGTAACATAACTCATGGGGGTAGGAATAGAGTTATATCGTATGAGAGTTGGCCAATACTCACCAGGCAAAAACATCAAACATAGACTAAATTATATTGATTTTATCTGTATCAACTTATTTCTCGCTTGTAAAAGTGTCTCGCAGGCACTGGTGTTATCAATTTTAATCTTCACGTTGACGCATCAACTAGGCGTGTGCCTTAAACCTTTAGAGATGAAACATGTAGACTCAAATGTACAAAAAATAACAAGTGTAAATGTTAATCTTAGATTATTTATTATTTTATTTTTACTATTTGTTATTCAAATTTTGCTAATCTTAGCAGGAATAGAGGTAAATCCAGGTTCCAGTGACGATATCGATTCTTCTCAAAGTTCAATTAACTCAACTGACATGTCGGATTTCGGTGAACTTTTTTTCAAAATCAGTCTCAATTCTTCACTTAAACGTACAAAGTCTAGCCCCGAAAATAGATTTGATTCAAGCTGAATATTCTGATTTCGACATTTTAGCGTTTAGTGAAACCTGGTTAAACAATAATCATACAGACGAATCAATTGAAATCCTAAATTACCAGCACCCCTTCCGTCGCGACAGAGGTCCACACAAGGTTGGAGGGGGGATAATTGTTTATGTAAAAAATGATATACATGCTCAACGTCGAATTGACCTCGAAAGCGAAAGCTTGGAAGCAATATGGTTAGAAATTAAATTTAAAGATAAAAAGACTTTGCTCGGAACCTTTTATATACCTCCCAATAGTGGACCAGATATCTGGGAAAAAATTGAATATTCTCTTGATATGGCGTCTAATGATAATACTATTAATTACATAATGGCCACAGGCGATTTTAACGATAACCAACTAGCCCCTGTTAATTCAAAAATTACACCTTTGTTAAGCCAATTTAGTCTTACTCAATTGATAGATGAACCTACTCATTTTACTGAATCGTCGTCATCATTGTTAGACCTTTTTATAACAAACGATGCTCACATAATAACTTACTGTGGAGTCGGGCCACCTTTATTAGACCAAATACGCTTTCACTGCCCTATAATTAGTCTTTTGAACTTTCCAAAATGTCGTCAAAAAACTTTTAAGCGGAAAATTTGGCTATATGATCGAGGAGATTATGACAGATATCGTAACATTTTATCAGAAAAAAATTGGGATTCCGTTATAAACTTAAATAACGTTGAACAAATTACAACCGAAATAACAAAAACTATCATAGAAGCTGCTGAAAAATGTATTCCAAATAAAATAATAACTGTTCGTAAAAATGAACCTCCATGGCTAACAAATGATGTTAAAAAAAAGATAAGGAAAAAAAATAGAATCAACAGAAAGGCTAAAAAATATAATAACCCATCGGATTGGTCAAAATTTAAGAAAATACGAAATGAAGTTACCAGTTTAATAAGAAAATCAAAGGATGATTATAACAACAATTTAATTAAAAAAATCATGAACAGTAGCCCGTCCACTACTAACTGGTGGAAAACGGTTAAACAAATATCCGGATTAAAAGCAAACGACGCAAGTGTACCTCCATTAATGGTTAATAACAACTTAATATTTGATGAAATCGAAAAGGCAAATGAATTTAATCGATTTTTTTCTTCCCAGTCAAATATTGATGATTCAAGTGCTATGTTACCTGAAGAACTTAAAACTATTAGTGATGACATTGGTTATATAGAACTTACTGTTACTGAAGTTGAAGATATATTGAAAGTTGTTAATCCCACAAAAGCTTCTGGCCCAGACCTAATAAGTCCCAAATTGTTAAAAGAAGCATCTTCTGTTTTGAAGTATCCACTATGTAAGCTATTTAACCTATCGTTAAGTACGTCTACTTTTCCAGATCAATGGAAAAGAGCAAATGTTACCCCAGTTTATAAAAATAGTAAACCGAATGACGTTAAAAACTATAGACCTATTTCCTTGTTGAGTGTAATTTCAAAGTGTATGGAACGATGTGTATATAAACATGTTTACAATCACCTTATGCATAATAATATTTTAACGAAAAATCAATCAGGCTTTACACGGGGGGATTCAGCGGTTAATCAATTAATTAACATTTCAAATGATTTTGGGAAGGCTTTAGATAGCGGTAAAGAAATAAGGGTAGTATTCTGTGATATAAGTAAAGCGTTTGATCGAGTCTGGCATAAGGGACTGCTATTTAAACTTCAACAAGCGGGCATATCAGGTTCTTTACTAAGGTGGTTTGAAAATTATCTTACAAACAGAGTCCAGCGGGTGGTTATAAACGGTTCATGTTCCGAATGGTTACCTGTTAATGCAGGCGTCCCACAAGGGTCCATTCTAGGCCCTCTCCTTTTTTTGATATTTATAAATGATATTGTAGAAGACATTCAAGCTCAAATTAAGCTATTCGCAGATGACACTTCATTATATATCATGGTTGACAATCCAACAGAAACAGCTACAATTTTAAATGACGATCTAGATAAGATTTATAATTGGTCAAAAAAATGGCTTGTGAATTTTAATGCCCAAAAAACTAAAAGTATGATAATTTCAAAAAAAGTAAATAGACCCTTTCATCCTCCATTAAATATGAATACCCAAGAGCTACAAACAGTTAGCAAACACAAACATCTAGGTGTCTTTTTTTCTAACAACGGATCCTGGAACGACCATATTGAATATATAGTTTCTAAAGCTTACAAAAGAATAAATATAATGAGAAAAATGAAAAATGTTCTTGATAGATTTTCACTTGAAAAAGTTTACATATCATTTGTTCGCCCAATTCTCGAATATGCCGATGTCGTTTGGGACTCCCAAAATCAGAATTTGATTGCTAAACTTGAAAATATCCAGCTTGACGCAGCGCGTATCGTCACGGGGGGTACTAAACTTACCAGTATAAACAATTTATATATTGAAACTCGATGGGAAAAATTATCTGAAAGACGACGCAATCATAGACTAATTCATTATCACAAAATTTTGAATAATAAAACTCCAGAGTATTTAAGAGACTTATTGCCTGATTCAGTAGGAAGTAGGCATGATCATAATACAAGACAAAGAAATAATATTACCCAAGTCAACACACGGACCCGTTTATATTCTGAATATTTCATCCCTGCAACAACAAAACTATGGAACACTCTTAACTTAAACATAAGAAAATGTGAATCTCTATCATTATTCAAAAAACAAATTAGTACCCAAAATAGTAAGGTCCCAACGTATTATTATATAGGACATCGTTTTGGTCAAATTCTTCATGCTCGCTTAAGAATGGATTCAAGTTCTTTGAATTCTCACCTTTTCGTTCGTAATTTAGTAGACTCTCCAAATTGTCGTTGTGGTGATGTAGAAACAAATACTCACTTTCTGTTATCTTGTCCTATATACATTAATTTAAGACATGAACTATTAGATTCTATTTCAGTTCTTCCTGTCCAAGTAAACACAAAAACTTTGCTTTTTGGATCAACGGTACTCTCAGATGAGCAAAATAGTATTTTATTCAGTTTGGTGCAAAAATATATTATTAAAAGTAAACGTTTTAACCCTTGATGTTAATGCCTCATCGCTCAATAGATACCCAAGCATTTCACACTGTATAAATTACAATTATTCACGTTTATTTATTATTATTTTTATTTTATTTTTCTCATGAATTTTATTTTTCTTCCTTTTTCACCTTTTTCATATTCATATATTTATTACAGAGCATGCCAGTATTTATATTTATGTATTGTTCAATAAGTGTATTATGTCTGTAAAGGGAGACAGATTTGTAAAAGCAAATTGCTTGTTTCTGAATCCCTAATATTATTTCATTGTATAATATGTTTAATGTTGATTTATCTGAATAAATATTGTTTAAACTAAAGGATAATCATAAGATGTACTTGAATTGTCCTGGACCTCACTTCTGTGAAGGGTATATGTTAATGGAATCCTTCTCTGAATACGGGACAAACATATTAGTAGTGGTAGACCCCAATGGCCAATGATCTTTAATTTATACCGAATATTGACTGTCAAAAAAAATGCTAACATTCCAATTATCAATAACAGTTAACAGCAAATACATTATCACAATAACAGATAACAAAAAAACTAAAAGCCCAATAACAGCTGACAAAGAATAAGACAATAACAGCTAACAGTAAATATATTTTCAAAATAACAGATAACAAAGAATTAAATTGCCCCATAACAGCATAACAGTTAAACCCCTTGCCCCCCCTCTTAAATTACAAGTGTAAATAAATATGCATACCAATAACGAGATCGGGTAAATCTTCATCTTGCAAATATCGATCCCTGCAATAACATCACGAAACATAGTTATCTTCATCATCATTCATAAAACTTCCATATATAGTTTATATAAAAAGTATGTTTGATAAGTAACTGTATAAGTGAATCGCAAAGTTAATTGTAACATTTCTTGGTATATCAACAATGGCAAATTAGTTACCCACGTACACGAATGTATATAGTACTTGTATTCATAATACTTTCTTTGGCATCGTCAATAAATCTGGTATGGCTGAAACTAATGCATCATCACCAGGTGAATTTAAACTATCTATTACGTTTTTGTTAGCGTAATTTGGATCAAATTAAACCGCTGTATCAATGGCATACTAGTGGTTAGATGTTAGCAAAAACATTGATATGGTGAAACTACTTGTACTAAATTCAGTCCCTATAAAACGGAAGTCTGTCATATGTGTTTTTTTTTATAGAATCTATTACGCTCCTCTTATTGCTGATTTGTTTCTTTATCTTGACATGAGGTATATAATACATGCCTTTCCTGGTAAATATGACGAGTTTATTCACAACCACTGGGTCGATGCCACTGCTGGTGGAGATTTATCTCCCCAAGGTTATCACAAGCCCATACCAGTAGTCAGCATTTCTGTGTTGACTAGAATTATCATTGATGTTTATAAATATAAATTAACGGTTAACAAAACTTTGAATTTTTGAAATACTAAGGCTTCTCTTCCTCAGGAAAGGATTACCTTAGCTGTATTTGGCAAAACTTTGAGGAATGTTTGGTCCTCAATGCTCTACAACTTCATACTTTATTTGGCCTTTTAAACATTTTTGATTCGAGCGTCACTGATGAATCTTTGGTAGACGAAACGCGCGTCTGGCGTAAATATAAAATTTTAATCCTGGTATTTATGATGGGTTTATTCCTAGAACAAAAGGCGAAGTTGAAAAAAAAGAAGATTTTAAAAATACAAAACTTGATATTTGTTTAAATATATTTCGATACAAACAATAAATCACCAAGTTTTCGTTATATACATATACAGCCTAACCATTTCAAATCTTTCATCAAATTAGAATATTTCGGCAAATAACCAACCGATTTCTTACTGCGATTGTTAAATCTAAGATGGCGGTATACCATGAATCTACCTTACATATAATTTTGTTAATTTATCTAGCCAAGGCCTTTGTTGCAAATATTACACAGGATCTTCCGAAGTCTCCAATTCTAAGTAAGAAATATCTAATCAGAAATTATAAAATGAAATATATTTCAAAAGAATTGTGAAATGTTTGAATATGAATAATATGACTCATACGACGGACAAACACTAGTATAAGATAATGGAGGTCAGATAAACTAAACAGAAATTGACATACTGCAAAAAGAACTAACGTTATTAGAGGTCTTAATAAAAAGAAAAAAACAAATGGCAAATAAGCTTTAATGCGAATAATGCATTGTACATGTTGTAATCCAAATACAATCCAAGAATCGTCTAGTGATACTAACTTACTACAAGCTACATGGACACATACTAGACACTATCGAAGCCAGCCAATAACTAGAAGTAACAATCAGTGATTACATAATCTGCGACAGACATATTGAAAACAAAATGGGTAAAGTCATCAACACACTAGGATTGATAAGAAAAGACATAAAAGACTACACAAAAACGGTCAAAGCAGCAGCATATTCAACAATAGGAAGACATTCATTTGATTTGTTACAATTTTTTGAATATTTTCTTGGCGACGGGTAGTAAACATTCCTGAATGAGGATGAAACCGTAAAATTTCCATTTCTCCTTTTCTTCTTTTCGTATGTTAAACATGTCCATATACGGCTACATGTATACATGGACATTCCTTTGTAACTCCCAAGTCCTTGTTGGCAGACAATAAAACACAATCCTGATGTTTGGATGTTTTTAAATAGCCTCTAAATAATGAAAACAAATGTAAAATACAAAATATAATTGAATTCTTAAAGAAAAAGTATGCATACTGGTTTATTTTTGCAATGGATACTGCTAAATATAAAACGCAATCAGAAACTGAATTATATAGAACGATCTAATTATTCTAAATTTCAAAACAAATTTTTGTTAATATATATTCTGACCGTGATTAATCTAGTATATATATATCATTGAATTTGAAGAAATATAATTTAAGTGTAAAATTAACGTTGCAAAAGGCCATTTGTTCGATAAAAAACTGGAGCCAAGATTTGTTAATGAAAATTTTTATAACATTAACAATAATAAAGGCACTTCATAACCTTAAAGAACTCTGTATTTTACGTTCATTTACTAGAAGCCGAAGTACATTGACTATAGACAGTAGGACAACATATATATTATTTCTTCATTTAGGCACATTGGATGGTCAACGTAGATAATAGAATATTACTAAAAAAATGGTTTACACATTAACATTTGTATTTCAATAACATTTTTTTTTAATACAGACTTGGCATGTTCTAGAAATAGAAATTGCGGATAGCACGATGTAGAATTTATAGAACTATACGAGTTAAATAAATTTCACTATAGACAAGTTTTGGTAAAAGTCAGTCATACAATTTTATATTTTTGAAAATTTACGGTTTTGTACATGATATTTACTATGATGCGGAGTTAGAAATGCAATATAGATAGTTGTGTTTTTAACCTCATGTGTCTAGCGTGTAATAGGGTTAGTCTTTATCAAACACAAACGAAGAGTAGCCAACATATTATTGAACATACTATGTGTGTATTTGCAAATCAGAAAATGTGGTATGATTGGTATTTAGAGAAGTGTCATCAAACTGCAATTAGATAAACCTTTAAGCCTACAGCAAGATATAAACAGTACAGGTGAAACATAATTTAAACCTACTTAGCTATAATAACAACAATATGTTTAAGCCGATCAATGCATAAACAACCAATTTACCCATTAATAGGTAATGGGGTAGTTGATCGTTATTGAATATGTTGTTCTTAGATGACGATAAATAAGTTGCAATTTTCGGAACCACGGTCCACTTGTCTATCTGCCGGTTGTAGTTATACATTAGTTTTGTTCTGACATAAGTTACACGACTTGTTCCACATGTAGAGGAGGATCTGCTCCTTTGTCTAGACCATATGACAACATCCCAGATTTTATAGTGTTTGTGGTGTTATGCCTTTTTTTCTGGTTGACCTTTTATCGTGTTTCGTCTTTGCCAGGTCACTCTCAGTTTAGTTTCGATTTATGAGTTTGCATATCCATCTGGTGTATTTGTGTATGTGTATCTTTTTTTTTTTGTTAATCTAATTTGGACAGGCACATACAAATTCAAACAAGAACTTTTGTTTTAATACTGTTATACTAATGCTAATAATTTGTATAGAATAAAAGAAACTTTACAATTTAATTGATATTTATAAACATTATAAGTGCACAAAATTTTTTTTAAGGGCATACGATACAATTTTGATCACGTATTTACAGTTTGATGAACATTGCCAAATAGGTTATTTTTTGCCTGATTAAATCAAATATGTTATAAAAAAATATACCTTCATGTGCTACTTTTTCAGTTAAATGAGGTCGAAATTTTGTATTTTCGCTCAAAATTCGGATTTGTGATCGTATTTTCCCTACATAACTTTTTTGTTTTAAAAGATAAACACAAATTGTTTTTTGTTGAAAAATTGGTGATTTCTCTTTTTTATAAGTTTCATAAAAATTTATGCATTTTATTCAGAAATAACTCGTGTATTTCAAATGGTCATCAATTGAGAAAAAAAAACGTCTTTTTTTGCTGTATATTTATCAAAATTAAACAAATTGCACTATTTACAGTTTTATAAAATTGGCCCCACATAATCTCTCTGCAAAATGAAACAACATGTCGTTTTAAAAAGTAGGGGTCCATGCACTCTTTTTCAAGTTAAATCAGTTTGAATGATCAAATTCAGTCGAAAAATGCATCCTTTCCCAATATGCCACAGTTTGACGTCGCGAAAATAACATTTGACGTTAGCAACGTCATTAACTATCATGTAACAGCATCGTATGCCCTTAAATATGGTATAAATACCATTATTATAAAGTATTAGTGTAAATAAACATGTAATGTTAAAATCAATCGGGTGCAGGACCAATCCCGTATATCTTATTATAAACCTTCGTTTTTAAATCATTTTCCTAAATATTACCGGTTATGGAATACATTCTCCTGCATTTATTTCAACATTTTCTAGAAATTCACAATTGCATGTTTGTAGTATAATTATTGTGTGTATACTAAAAAAATGGTGTTTCGGTTATGGTCATGTATACCTAGCTATAGGCTTATCCTAATCAGGTATCCTTAGCCTATATGTTTCCTCCTTTATAATACATGTATGTAGAATAGTTCCAATTGGATTTCTCTTATGGGGATACGACACCTGTTTATACAATCTTTTTTTTTATCTTTTTCTTCTTTCTGTTTGTTTGTATTTTTTCCTCTTTTTTATTTATAAGCTCTTCAATTAGTTTATTGTTCGTGATATTTTTATCTATTTATCTATTTCGTCTGTTTATGTATTTTTCCCTGCTTTTGAATTCGTTAAATACTCTTTTAGAATATTATGTCTTTTTGTATGTAACACGTTTTCTAATTGTTTTTAATACTCTATTTGAGAGATTAAATATCTTTTTTGCTATTCTATTTGAAAAATATTTAGTTATAAAGCAGTCTCTATTTGAGAGATTATTATATGTTCTTTTCGAGAATAACTTGCATTATGCACTGAGTTTATTTTATTACTCTAAATGTATGCACATAGGAAATTAATCTAAAAACGAAGGATTATGATCAGATATACTGGATTGGTCCCGGACCCGATTGATTTTAACAAACAATCTAAATAATACAGTAATAAGGTAGTCATCAGCTCTTTTCCTCTGTTCCTATGGTAGATTATTTTTTTTAAATATGATTTACAGATATTTTAACTAAAAACGATAAAATGTGCGTGACTAATTTATTCTTTAAAAATTCTATTTGGTGTTGAATTTGTAAACACGCCAATTATATTTGTTTATTTATAACGTTATTTCAATATATCCTTTACGGCCTGCCTAATTGTTGATACTTAAAATAATAATTGCTACATAATTATACCTACTGTAATAATGCATTCATTTAAACTATATGATAACAAGAGTGTGTCCAAAGTTCACGGATGCCCTATCCTCAATATCATTTTATATTTTCAATGAAACATGAAAATGGAATAAAAACTCTGATGTGGCATTTTAATTAGCAAGATCATAGCATAGGGAACATGTGTAATATGTTTCAAGTTGATTTGACTTCAATTTCATCAACAACTACCTTGACCAAAAACTGTAACCTGAAGCGTATTAGACGGACGAACGAACGAACAGACGGACAGATGAACAGACCAGAAAACATAACGTCAATACATGGGGCATGAGAACAATTAGTAAATGGAAACACATATCTAACTCCGAAGCATTATGCTTGTGTTTTTTTCCAAATATAAGGAACATTAATTAGTAGTTCGATGTTGCCTGTCGTATCGACTCTCGTTCATTGTTCTTTTGTCATTATTCAGGGCTTTGGTTTTACACGTTTGAATTTGCCTTGAATTTCGTAATGACGGCACATCTCCAAAAAAAAAAAAAATACACTGTCCGGTTTTATATTTTACCCTTTGAAAAGACATGTATCACAAATATACGTTTCAATCAATCTCACCAACGTAAAAATATTTGAATAAATTACTTTTTGAATGAACCCTGTAATTATGCATTCCTCACTAATTATTAAAATAAACTCTTAGAACTTATAAGTCAACGCTTATGAAGGCCACTTGTTCAAGCAATGTTATTCATCGTGTTACTTTAGGTAAATATTCACACCTTTCCTATTTGATCGTTAATTTGTAAGTTGAAACATTTCAGTATTTTTCTTTTTAGAAAAACTACATATTGATTCCTAGAAATGAACTAGTTACCGTCTCACGAACCACTTGTCCATTTTTCTTGTTTCCTTAACAGCAAGTCATTGAAAACCCATGATTTTAAAACACATTTTACTGAATCCCTGGTTTTCTTCACTTCATACTAATATTACTATAAAATGTTCCAACGATATATGTGTGGCCTTGTTAATTGACAACCAGTTTATTTTTATACTAGTCAACAAAAGAAATGATACACGACTTTGTTTCTAATTAAAGATAAAGTTTTCCGTTTATAGGACTAATATTGAAGGAAGTATTGTTTAATGACCATGAAAATATAAATCTGTTTAAAAAAATGTTTTTTGCTCTCATGACGTAATTTGGCGAAATTTATTTTTTTTGACAAAATTTACATAAAACGACAATTTCATAAACAGAAGTTCTAACTAATGATGCCAACCTCTCATTCGAAGATAAAGAAAATGTTTGCCATCAATTCTTTTTTTTTAAATCTTACAGTCTCTTTATAAATTTGTAAAGCAAAGTTCAGCCCCACAAGAAATCTTTAAAATGTAAACATAGTCAATTGTTTTACTATTGACAGTATGTGTTAGGTAAATTAAAAAAAAACAACCGTTAATAATCTTAAAATTACTGCGAAAGGTTCCAAATTGACAAATTGTTGTTTTCATATCTAAAACATTGATTTGAGATGAAAACATTTTTTTATAACATTAACAATAATAAAGGCACTTCATAACCTTAAAGAACTCTGTATTTAACGTTCATTTATTGGAAGCCGAAGTACATTGACTATAGACAGTAGGACAACATATATATTATTTCTTCATTTAGGCACATTTGGATGGTCAACGTAGATAATAGAATATTACTAAAAAAATGGTTTACACATTAACATTTGTATTTCAATAACATTTTTTTTAATACAGACTTGGCATGTTCTAGAAATAGAAATTGCGGATAGCACGATGTAGAATTTATAGAACTATACGAGTTAAATAAATTTCACCATAGACAAGTTTTGGTAAAAGTCAGTCATACAATTTTATATTTTTGAAAATCTACGGTTTTGTACATGATATTTACTATGATGCGGAGTTAGAAATGCAATATAGATAGTTGTTTTTTTAACCTCATGTGTCTAGCGTGTAATAGGGTTAGTCTTTATCAAACACAAACGAAGAGTAGCCAACATATTATTGAACATACTATGTGTGTATTTGTAAATCAGAAAATGTGGTATGATTGGCATTTAGAGAAGTGTCATCAAACTGCAATTAGATAAACCTTTAAGTACAGGTCTGTGTAAGAATCAGGCAAATCAAATAAAAACTGATAAGTCCATATACACAGAATATGGTGAAATTTTGGGAACTTTGTATTCCATTAATAAAAGTGACAAAACCATAGTATTAAATCGATATGTTCCATAGTTGTCTAGAAAAATATAGATTGAATGCATTCGCCGTCCGCATAATACAACAGTGTAATGCATTGAAAGTAGGTCAACTTAGATATTGATTTTCTGAAAACAGCAGATGCCTAGCACACATTTTTTTTTATATTTGAAATCATTTGATACACATCTTCTCTTTCAATGAATAAAAAGTTTGGAAATTTTTATTTGAAAAATGTTATTCACTAAAGTAAAATCATCGAAACACGTCATTCACTGTATTGTTTATCTCCCTTGCTTGGTTACCTCTTTTAAAAAAGGCACTGGCTACAGTTACATGGAAATGTAACAATAATAAAAATATTATTGTTACATTGGAGACTTATTGCCGGAATGCAAAGTTGGGTAAGGAACCGATTGATTACGAATGTAACAATAATTATTGAGGCTAACGGTTACATTGCGTTATTGTTACATGAAAAACAGCAATGTACGCTAGATTTATTAAACTTAAATCTTCTATATAGTTTTGTTGCTTAATTTATTCATGTCTACTAAATAATACTTGTTATAATAATAAATAATAAATATCATAATTCAACAAATGGTGTTTAAATAGTTTTAGGTATTAATGGATTTGATGTTCTTAAAGATACTACTTCAAATTAGTAGTGCCAAAGGCGACAAATATAGTTCAATGGTTTGTTGTTGAAAGCTCGGGCTGAGAAAACTGTTCACGTTTAAGTATTTTAAAACTGCACACCTACTCGTATTACTCATTATACTTTGAACAAAAGATGAAGAGATTTCTATTACCAATTTTGTTTGGGTGAAAAATTTAAAACTTGCATGGGATGCGTTTGAAACGAAACTGAAACAATATCAAGACACAAATTTCATACAGCTATACAAACGCACTTACCAAAAATTGATACATCAAAAGCAAAGTTTGCTAACTGTGAACTAACACTGGGAACTTCTGTATACATGTATAAAATTGAGAATGGAAATGGGGAATGTGTCAAAGCGACAACAACCCGAACATAGAGCAGACAACAGCCGAAGGTCACCAATGGGTCTTCAATGTAGCGAGAAACTCCCGCACCCGTCGGAGGCGTCCTTCAGCTGGCCCCTAAACAAATATGTATACTAGTTCAGTGATAATGGACGTCATACTAAACTCCGAATTATACACTAGAAACTAACATTAAAAAATCATACCAGACTAACAAAGGCCATGAAAAGGCTCCTGACTTGAGAAAGACGCAAAATTGCGGCGGGGTTAAACATGTTTATGAGATCTCAACCCTCCCCTATACCTCAAGTCAATGTAGAAAAAAACTGACGCACAACACAACGCATAGTAAAACTCCGTTAAGAAATGTCCGAGTCCGATTTCAGAATCCATGGAGGACGTACTATTAAAAAATCAAAAAATTGTATGTTATACTTATTTGTATTGTAAATATAAGATAATGTCTTCAACTTTTATTATTTAGTACATATTACTAGTCCCATCGAACATTGCTGTTTTTCATGTAACAATAACGCAATGTAACCGTAGCCTCAATAATTATTGTTACATTCGTAATTAATCGGTTCCTTATCCAACCATGCATTCGGGCATTTAGTCCCCAATGTAACAATAATATTTTAATTATTGTTACATTTCCATGTAACCGTAGCCAGTGCCTTTAAAAAAAGGCTCGTAGTCTGCACAACAACAATAACAAATGGCAGACGAGTTGGTCCCGCCGCACATGAAGGGCAGTATAAGTCCGTTTTAACACATTCATGTGGGGTTTAATCCTGTATGTAATCAGGACAAAAGTGTACGAAAGCTCGCTGAATGTTATAAAGACATAACGCCGCGGCATTGACAGATCTCAGACTGCGTGAAGGTTACAAGACTACATGAACCAGCCGTGGACAATTATGCCAATGAAGGAGAGTTGATAGCACTGAGATGTGGTATTTTCAGGTAAATCAATATGCTGCCTCTGTCCCCACACTCTGTTTGCACAGTAAGTAATACCATAAATACCAACAAAGATAGAACAAGTGATAACACCCATGATACACATTACATCATGTCCTTATGCCCGGTATATTTTGTTAGGTTTCCAGTTCCACAGGACTAACTACAGTCACAGGGTTTCTTAACTGGAGTCTTATTGCCTAATAGGCAGCGCACCCATCCATCAAGCTGTTAAGGGAGCTACCATTTACTTGTTTTAGGGGGGGGGGGGGGGGGGGTAGGATGAAAACTTTTGCCCTGCATTTTTTTAGTTGTAATCTCTGTCTTGCATTTTTTTCCCACTCTTTCATCGACATGTTTATTAGGCCTTGCCAATATTAATTGGGTTATCCCTTTTTTTACTTAAATTGTTATCCTGCCTTTATTTTTGCCATTTTTTTTATAATCAAAACTCCTGCTCCGCCTTTTTCAAATATCATCCTAGCCCCTAATAAAAATCAAAGGGTAGCTCCTATGAAACATTAGGAACAATATAGATAGTGAACAGGTGATATTCAACTAATTATCCAGCTAAAAAAACTTTTAAAAACAAACATGACAACATTTTGAGTGAACACAAACCTGAAACTAACTTCAAACTATAGAAACTGCATCCATCCACAAAGTAAATGTAGTACCATACATGTATGTTCTGAGTCCTCTAAGGCTAAAAAAAACTAGTCAAAACTAGGTTGGGACAAATTTCCACAATGGGTAGGAAACCTTTTAAGATTTCCTTTGCAATTGAATTCATTCACCAAATGTCCTAGAAATGGTTGGTTCTGTCCATTATATTTTTTTCTTAAATTTTCTATCATTGTTTTGAATACAACAATAATAGACAAGTAATTATTTCTGGATATAAGTGTATAGATTTTTTTGATAAATTTTAAAAAGATAGTATGATGCAGAATATGGAAAATATCACAGTCAGTATTTCAGGGCCATTTACATCAGCTGACTATGCAGTAAATCTTTTGCTCATTGCTAACCGTCCTTTTCCTATTCAATGATTTTCCTAGAGTTTAGATGAAGGGGCCCATGTAATTGGGAATAAAGTTCGTGAAATGTTGCAATTGGCTTTGAGGAAACTATATTAATTTGGTTATAAGAAGGGCACACTGCGCATTGTTACATCAGCCTGTGCAACATTCAAAGGGGGTCTGGGGTAAGCCCCCCCACCATTTTTTTTAAATTAGGTACAAAATCCTGGATTCTGAGATCCCTATGTTTAAATACCTTTCCGACTGAGACTAAATAAAGCTTATTTATTTATCCCTGACCTATAATTAACCGTTAATAGATTTTCTCTCTTGTGGAAAATTTCATACATGTAACTCTCAGTAGTCTGTGAGTTTTGGACTCATGAAAATTTGAAAAGTCTGTAATGAGAACCCTGAGTTACTTCATTTGCAATCATACCACATATAGTCTTTAGATATAGGAAGATGGGGTGTGAGTGCCAATGAGGCAACTCTCCATCCAAATAACAATTTAAAAAAGTAAACCATTATAGGCCTTCAACACGGAGCCTTGGCTCACACCGAACAACAAGCTATAAAGGGCCCCAACATTACTAGTGTAAAACCATTCAAACGGGAAAGTCAAAATATGCTTATTTGTAAAACATTTATAAGGTTGTTCTGAGTTTGAGACTGTTTAGCAATTTTTCATATATATAAAACATGATCAATTGCAACTTTATATAATTTTTCATTGTGTACTTACATGTACATGTATCACACTGACTATAAAAAACAAAAAAATCCTTGATTTAAGATTCTAATGGAAAAGATTCTTATGAAATAAATATAGATAAATGTACATGTAGTCTTTTATTTGGAATGAATTCAGTATCAACATCTATAAGAAATGTTTTGTGCATTTCTTTTTCAGCATAGAATTTTCACCCATGTTTTAGAATCTGTGAAACAGGATTGGTTTTGTGTAGCTTCACTTCTGGAGAATTTTATAATGACTATAAATATCAACTTCCTTAAGGTAAGAAGTTAGATCTTCTATCAGATAATACAGCATGCTACATGTACCACTGTGGACATATCTGGTTATGCTTACAAGAAATAAGTGAAAGAACAGGTAACATACAATGTATATTACAACAAAAATTGAGCTAAGTAAATATAAGGTAAAAACAGAAGATAACAATATCAGAATTAGGGAAGACATCATAAGTTCAATGTAGGATATAAAAAAACTAATTTATATATATGTCACTGACTCAGACGTACTTATAAATATAATTATTTTCTGTGACTGTATATTACATTAATTTGTAGGATCCTTTACTATAGAGAATTTAGCTGATCTGTAACAATAACATCTTCATGCCTTATATATCATGTACTGTAGTACGCCGCTAGATTAAAACTGACGAAGAAAGGTAACACATGGCCAGCGAAAGCTCTTTTATTGAGAGCCCAGGTGGTCGTGTGGTCAAGCAGGACGGCTGCAGTGCAGGCGATTTGGTGTCACGATATCACAGTAGCATGGGTTCGAATCCCGGCGAGGGAAGAACCAAAAATTTGCGAAAGCAAATTTACAGATCTAACATTGTTGGGTTGATGTTTAGACGAGTTGTATATACATTATGTACACAGCCATGTATCACCATCATTGATGGTGATCCGATGGATACATCTGTTGTAGAGTTGTCACTGACTCAGACGTACTTATAAATATAATTATTTTCTGTGACTGTATATTACATTAATTTGTAGGATCCTTTACTATAGATAATTTAGCTGATCTGTAACAATAACATCTTCATGCCTTATATATCATGTACTGTAGTACGCCGCTAGATTAAAACTGACGAAGAAAGGTAACACATGGCCAGCGAAAGCTCTTTTATTGAGAGCCCAGGTGGTCGTGTGGTCTAGCGGGACGGCTGCAGTGCAGGCGATTTGGTGTCACGATATCACAGTAGCATGGGTTCGAATCCCGGCGAGGGAAGAACCAAAAATTTGCGAAAGCAAATTTACAGATCTAACATTGTTGGGTTGATGTTTAGACGAGTTGTATATACATTATGTACACAGCCATGTATCACCATCATTGATGGCTATCCGATGGATACATCTGTTGTAGAGTTGTCATGACTCAGACGTACTTATAAATATAATTATTTTCTGTGACTGTATATTACATTAATTTGTAGGATCCTTTACTATAGATAATTTAGCTGATCTATAACAATAACATCTTCATGCCTTATATATCATGTACTGTAGTACGCCGCTAGATTAAAACTGACGAAGAAAGGTAACACATGGCCAGCGAAAGCTCTTTTATTGAGAGCCCAGGTGGTCGTGTGGTCAAGCGGGACGGCTGCAGTGCAGGCGATTTGGTGTCACGATATCACAGTAGCATGGGTTCGAATCCCGGCGAGAGAAGAACCAAAAATTTGCGAAAGCAAATTTACAGATCTAACATTGTTGGGTTGATGTTTAGACGAGTTGTATATAAACCTCCTTAACGACGTCGCCTATAGCGACACTACATCAGTTATCCTGAAGAGTCCCAATGGAAGGATGAAATCGATAGAATGGAACTGTTAACTTTTTACTTATTTTATTATTTTATTTAATGAATATATATATCTGCACATGTGAAAATTATTTTTTACGCCTATATATATATATATATATATTTTTCACTGACCCCCTTACTTTCCTCTTAACTTAATTTTGGAAAAATTGATTGACCACATATAAAATCATTTCAATTAAATAAAACTTGCAGCAATTTTTACCCCACCCCAAACTATTTGAATTAAGTTTATTATCCTTCATTGATTTTTTAATGTTTTCTCTAAGTGACAGTAGTTTAATGTTCATTTTACAGCTAATTTCTTTATGCTTGTAGAGTAAAATTTTGATTTTGAAACGTTTACTCAAGCTTTGTAATTAAGACTGACATCTTCATACAATAAATATAGGCAAACTTCAACCTGTAAATATAATGGTTAAAAGCAATTGGAATGTTACCTAAATAACTATCATGACTATTGTACAATATACAAACAAAGTAAAAAAAGTCTTGCTCTACATGCATTAGGAAATTAGCTATAATCTTTATTTTCATTAAAGCAAAAATGTTTCTTGAGACATTGCTTTGGAAAAAACAACCTAGAAAAATATAGCTAGAGATATCATTTAATTTATATCTATAAAATAATATAATTACAGTTTTGGGAAAACTAAAGTAGTAAAATTGTTCACCATGTCAAAAGATATATCTGACAAGAAATTTTCTAATGAATCAGATGAATCAACACTTGAAGGGTTATTGCCCTTTTTCTACAGGAAATTTGGGTGCATTTTGTTATAACCTTGATATTATTCTAGATGTACAGATGTTACTTTTAAATTTATTTTATGCCCCCTGCCATAGCATAGGGGCTTTAAGTTTAATCCTTGTTTATAAAAAAAGAAGATGTGGTATGATTGCTAATAAGACAACCCTCCACAAGGAACCAAATGACACATTAAGTAACAACTATAGGTCACAGTACAGCCTTCAACAATGAGCAAAGCCCAAACCGCACAGTCAGCTATAAAAAGCCTCGAAATGGTGATGTAAATCAATTCAAAAGAGAAAACTAACAGCCTGATAAATGAACCAATAATGAACGAAAAACAAATATGTAGCACATAAACAAACAACAACCACTGTATGTCTGTACTCTAACTATTTATACAAAAAAGAAGATGTGGTATGATTGCCAATGAGATAACTCGCCACAAGAGACCAAAATGACACAGAAATTAAGAACTATAGATAACCTTTAGTTTGCCTTAACCAAATGTTAGAAAACTTTTATACAATGCTTATTACCACTAAACACAATCAAGTTTGAATTTTGGGGGCATCACTTTAGCCGTTCTAAAGTTATGCCCCTTTACAAATGGTAAAATTGCTAAATTTTTAGTTTTCTTTCTCTTTCTGTAGTTTGCCTTAATCTAATGTAATAAAACTTATACACAATACATTTTAGTTATTTTGTGTATATTTAAATTGCAGAGTAACGAATATCTTATATTTCATAGGGATCAATATTCAGGGATATTGCTACTCTGGGGCCCATGCAGGAAAGTCATATTGTGATATTGTGAAGATGGCAAATATGCGCAAAAAGATGAAAAGTTGGGTTGCAAGTTGAAAAAAACATTGTAACAGCAGCTGATATGAAAACTGCCCTTGACTCTAGAACAGGTAAATTAACAAAATGTACATTGTTTAAACAGAAAACATAATAACAACACAAACCCGCTGTGAACTAAATGTGCCCTGTTAAAATAAGCAAATCTGGTTCTATACACAATTTCAGAGACTGATTTTCAGAAGTAAATTTCATTTCACAAATAAATCTGACATGATAATGTCAAAATGTTAGACTTGAGTCACAGGCTGAGGCTCGCATACACATCAGGGACGGACCCAGCCATTTTAAAAAGGGGGGTTCCCAACCCAGGACAAAAGGGGGGGGGTTCCAACTATATGTCCCCATTCAAATGCATTGATCGGCCAAAAAAAGGAGGGTCCAACCCCCAAAACCCCTCCCCTGGATCCGCCAATGCACATGTTACATCACCCATATTAAACAGAAAAAAATAAAACATTGGTTAAAATGATCCATAGCATGTTTGAAGCCCCATTTGTGATATTATCTTAACATAATTTTTCTGGTCTGTGTATCTATCTGCTTGACTGTTTATCTGTCTGTTCCTTATTTTACCCCCACACAACAGAATTTTATGATACTTGGTAGATAATAAGGACATACTATGTAGATGTGCATATAAACAGGAAATTAAGATTCGATTTTTTTTTCTATGAGTTATGCCCCTTTAAACTTATTTGCTTTAATGTACTTCTGCAAAAGTGTCATTGCAACTCCTCTGAAACTACACAACAGAACTTCATGAAAATTTGTAGATAATAAGGACATACTATGCAGATGTGCATATCAACAGGAAATTATGATTCAATTTTTTTTCTTGCACTTTTTGTCGAGCCTTGGACTTGAGTCGAAACAACGACGAGACTAAGCGATCCTACATTCCGTCTTTGGCGGCGGCGTCCACAAATATTCACTCTGTGGTTAAAGTTTCTGAAATTTTAATAACTTTGCTAAACTATACTGGATTTCTACCAAGCTTGGAAAGAAGCTTGTTTATGATCATAAGATAGTATCCAGAAGTAACTTTTGTAAAAATAAAATTCCATTTTTTCCGTATTTTACTTATAAATGGACTTAGTTTTTCTGCGGGGAAACATTACATTCACTCTGTGGTTAAAGTTTTTAGAATTTTAATAACTTTCTTAAACTATCCTGGGTTTGTACCAAACTTAGACAGAAGCTTGTTTACGATCATGAGATAGTATCCAGAAGTAAATTTTGTAAAAAAATAAATCCATTTTTTCCGTATTTTACTTTTAAATGGACTTAGTTTTTCTGCGGGGAAACATTACATTCACTCTGTGGTTTAAGTTTTTAAAATCTTAATAACTTTCTTAAACTATCCTTGGTTTGTACCAAACTTGGACAGAAGCTTCTTACAATCAAAAGATAGTATCAAGTGGAATATTTTTATTGATTTTTTTCCTCACTTTTGTTGAGCCTGCGATTTACAGCAAAAGTAGGCGAGACACCGCGTTACGGGGAACCCTTACATTTTTTTTTACTTACACTTATTCTATTTCTTTAATGATAATTTGGGGACGTGGGGTATGTGATCGTGCTCACTAAGGTTGTTTTATTTGGTCAAAGTTAGTTTGATTGAAGTTTTAAGTCACATCAATAGGAATTTAGTACAAATCAAATTGTATGCCAGATTAGGACCATATCATAAAAAAACTAATCAACGTTAAAACAGTTATTTTTCAGGGTAAAGGTTTTGGTCATAGTAAAAAGTCAGAATAGTTTGAAATTTAGTGCATAATTTCCTTATAATACTATCTGTCTCAATATCAAACTTTAAACTGAACCCTTGAAATGATAGTGCAAACAGCACATCATGCACTGCAACTTTTATTTTACTTTTCTAACTCATATGGCCCCAAGGCTTTTCTCATCACTTGGCGTCTATTTTCATTGTCTTTTAACTTTTACAAATATCTTCTCCACTAAAATTTAATTTTACCTTTATTATATTATGTATTTTTCTCTGCTATCTGTTGTTTTGTCACATTGTATATACTTGTTTATGTATTGCCATAGCATACTATTTATGCTTTTGCAAATAAAATATGCATTCATTCAAAACTAATTAGCCAAATTTAACCAAACTTGGCCACAATTATCATTGGGGTATTACTTAAAAAAGTGTGTCCAATGACCCGGCTTACCAACCAAGATGGCCGCCATGGCTAAAAATAGATCATAGGGGTAAAATGCAGTTTTGTGGCTTATAACTCAAAACCCAAAGCATTTAGAGCAAATCTGACATGGGGGTAACATTGTTTATCAGGTCATGATCTATCTGCCCTGGAATTGTCAGATGAATTGGACAACCTGTTGTTGGGTTGCTGCCCCTGAATTGGTAATTTATGGAAATTTTGCTGTTTATTGGTTATTATCTTGAATATTATTATAGATACAGATAAACTGTAAACAGCAATCGTGTTCAGCAAAGTAAGATTTACAAATAAGTCAACATGACTGTAATGGTCAACTGACCCCCTAAGGAGTTATTGTTCTTTATAGTCAACTTTTAACAAATTTCATAAAAAAATTTTTACTAACATTTTCCACTGAAACTACTGAGTGAAGTTCATTATAGATAGAGATAATTGTAAGCAACAAGAATTTTCAGTAAAGTAAGATGTACCAACACATCACCATCACCAAAACACAATTGTGTCATGAATCCATCTGCTTCCTTTGTTTAATATTCACATAGACCAAGGTGAGCGACACAGTCTCTTTAGAGCATCTAGTTTGAATAATGTTATAGATAGAGATAAACTGTAAACAGCAATAATGTTCAGCAAAGTAAGCTCTATAAATAAGTGAACAGGATCAAGATTGTCAATTGACTTCATAAGGAGTTATTGCCCTTTAAAGTCAAATTTTACAAGTTTTTGTAAATTTTTGCAATCTTTTACAAAAGTCTTTCCTGAAACAACATTAGGGTATTTGTTTTTTTTAAATGTGTCCAATGACCCTGTCTGCCTAAAAAACATGGCAGACATGGCTAGAAATAGAACATAGGGAAAAATGCAGTTTTTGACTTGTCCATACATGTATCTCTGAAACTAGAGCAAACGTATAACGGTTCAGGTTGCATTATTCCATGCATCAATTGTAAATAAATATATCATGTGAGCAACACAGGCTCCTTGGAGCCTCTGGTTTAAAAATATTTTCTTTTCTTCAAAATATCATGTTGACCTATGTAGTAATGTACACACATTTTGTTGAAGTTAAAAACATGACATTTGAATTGGTTTATAATTCCCCTCATTATTATTTCTTTTCACAGGTGTTGCTGGATGTCAAGTCTCTGAATGTGCTTACGACGCCTCATAACACAAACTGATAACACACAAGTTAAAAGGAATAAATGATTTTAATGAGTTGTGAGTTGAAGAAGATGGTATACTACTGAGGAAAGCCTACAAAATCGGCAAAGTAAAATTTATTCCTAATAAATCCATAGACCAAATGGGTTTTGGTAAACGGCAGGAAAATAAAACAGAATAGTGTGTGTTAATATCAGGATTTGATTTACCTGTTAATGTAATTGGAAAAATCAAAACACCTAAAACAGTTGGTGCAGTTAATCTCCATGAAGGACCAGAAATAAAAAACAGAAAATGGTGAAGACTCATCCAGATTATCCTCTCGTCACTCAGAAAGTTCTGATCAAATGCTGTTCTTTTGCTCAAAAGTTGGATGTGTCATTAGATTTGCTACCTTAAATAGACTTGAAAACCATCTATTGATAGCTATATATATATATATAGGAAAGCATTTTTAACAGTTGCAACAGGAAACAACCTGACACCAGTGGGCCAGGTTGTGCAATGAAGTGGTATTTACAACCAAAAATAAACCAACATCAACAGATGGGACTGAAAATGAATTTTCTACAAGTAATATGAGATGGGCTTTAAAGAAAATCAAGATTTCCTTATCATTTTTTTTATAAAAGTATTTGTTTCATATTATTAAAGTACTAAGCATGCTAAGCAATCACTCTTTTGAATAGAAGGTTAAGGGACGACATCAAAAGTTCAATGTAGGATAAAAAACTTAATTCACATAGTTTTTTCACTGACCCCCCCCCCTTTTCTTAACTTAATTTGGGAAAAATTGATTTACCAATAGGGATATATGTAAAAATCGATTTTAGGTATACAAACCCCACCCCCCCACCCCCGCCCCAAACTATTTGATTTAAGTTTTTTTTATCCTACATCGATCTTTTGATGTCGTCCCTAAGAAACATATTTGATTTATGAAAACTAAGTATTATAAGAATATATGTTAAAATAATTTTGCTTGTACCATCATGACCATATAATTATTTAGTGTTTAGAAAATTAAACATTTGAACAACTTATTATCTATCTTTTTTTTTTATTCTTTACTTCCATTATCTCCAATTGACTTTCTTCCTTGTAGTAAACATTGAATTTAAGTTCAATATTATCGATATGCAAATAAGGGTGGTTTCACTAGATATGTCATGTACATGTATGTTAAACGTTCTGTTCTAAAGGGAAAAAAATTCTGCATGCAAGACCATTGACTCTTGCATATTAACATATTGAGGAAGAAAATGGGGACACCTGTTTATTTTTTTATTTAACTGTTTGTACCACTGAACAAATATTTTGCAGGAGTACCCAGATATAGGAAGATGTGGTGTGAGTGCCAATGAGACAACTCTCCATACAAATAACAATTTAAAAAGTAAACCATTATAGGTTAAAGTACGGTCTTCAACACGGAGCCTTAGCTCACACCGAACAACAAGCTATAAAGGGCCCCAAAATTACTAGTGCAAAACCATTCAAACGGGAAAACCAACGGTCTAATCTATATAAACAAAACGAGAAACGAGAAACACGTATATATTACATAAACAAACGACAACTACTGTACATCAGATTCCTGACTTAGGACAGGTGCAAACATTTGCAGCGGGATTAAACGTTTTAATGGATCCAAACCTTCTCCCTTTTTCTGAAACAATAGCATAACATCACAGCAAAGAAAAACATACGATAAAATATCAATTGGCAGACTTAACTCAATCAAAAAACGTATGATTAAACAATGAACGAATAAATTTGATCTGCGATATCTGAATACAAATGCACAGTTAATTAAATATTAGAGACAAACATTCATGACCAAAAAGCTAACAAACAAATTCAAAAACAGGATATGACTGAGAAATATTTAACCAATCAATGTTCACTTTAGAAAAAAACCGTTTTTTTTATAATCTTGAAGTTTATACAAATGTTGTAAGAATAAGTGAAAAATTGAAGATATTACAAATAATCAAAGCTGGTGTACAGACAAGATCCATATAAATAAAAATAACAAAAAAGCATTATAAACAGTATCAACAGGTCGAATTAACAAGAAAATACGATTTGAGAGTACTCGCAGTTACTGACAGCTAGTTAAAAGCCAAAACCAATTAATAATAAAAAATCATGCATCAGAGACTAAAATCGACTAAAACACATCACAGGGATTTAGTATTTTAACGTCATTAATAGTCAAAGAAGACATGACTTGTGCTATGCCAAAAATAAATGTATCGACAGGTAGTAGTATAGTGAAGAGCGACTTCTATAGAAATAAAAGTTAACGTGTCTGTGTCTCTATACATCTCGCCTCAAAAGATAATGAAATTTAGTTATGTTTTAATTTGCTAATGACAATATCAATATTAGTGCCAATGTGAACTATATTCAGAGATCTTATTACAATATTGGTACGATAACCCTTACTTAAAAGTTTGTTTAAAGGTTCGATGAGTTTACAAGGATCACATAGTGATTTCCTCGCTTTAAGTACAATATTACCATAAAATTTAGGATGTGAAATACCATTTTTAATAAGCTTTCTACAGGTATAGCCAAATTTACTAATCAAATCTTTGTATCTATGAAAGAATTTAGTAAAAGTTTTAAGTAATTTATGGTATCGAAATCCCTGACACAACAATTTACCAGTGATGCATTGATTACGTTCGTTAAAATCTATGACATCAGAACACACACGGGCAAACCGAACGAGTTGCGATATATAAACACCGTATGATGGAGCCAAAGGCACATCGCCGTCTAAAAAAGGAAAATTAACAATAGGAAATGAAAAATCGTCTCTTTTGTCGTAAATTTTAGTGTTTCCCGTTTGAAATTGAAATGTCTAAATCTAGAAAAGGACAACTGCTGCTGTTTATGTTAGATTTAGTTAAAGTAAGTTCGTTTGGGTAAATTTCTGAAGTATATTTAGAGAACTCTGGATTATTCAACGAAAAAATATCATCCAGATAACGGTAGGTATTTTTGAATGTATCAACCAAATGTAACAATGATGGGTCTTTACTGAGTTTGGTCATAAACTGAGATTCATAGCAATATAGAAATAAATCTGCTATTAAAGGGGCACAGTTGGTGCCCATAGGAATACCTACTACCTGACGATACACTTTATCGCCGAAACGTACATAAATGTTATCAAGCAGAAAGTTTAAAGCTTCAATCATATCCTCACATTTCCAGTAAGTGTATCTAGCATACTTTCCTTTTTCGTTACAGAAAAAGGCCTTAAACGAGTTACAGCAAATAAAATTACAATGAGATTTTTCGAAAGACCATTTTATCAAATACAAAAACTTTTTCTTTATAAGATTGTGTGGAAGTGTAGTGTACAGAGTAGAAAAATCATAACTGTCAACAGAATTGTAAGGACCATTGAAAGCATGTATTTTATCTAAAACATCTAAAGAATTTTTAACACTCCAAAAATAATTAATACCATTATTTTCATAAGCTTTATTACAAAAGTTAATAACCAGTTCTTTGATAGTGGTAAGGGAGGTGGTTAGAAGCACTGATAGATTAGTAGTAGAACACTTACTGGAAGCGGAGATGAAACGGAATTTAAATGGTTTTTTGTGTAATTTCGGTAACCAGTACATGGTAGGGACTTTCAAATGTTCGGAAGATGCTTTAAGCTGGGCAGTGACAGTGGTATGCTTGTAAACGATTTGACTCTCTGTGGTGCGCACTGACCTGAATGTAGAGGAATTGATAATTTCGTTTTGAAGAACTTTCGTGTAGTATATGCGTCACACCACCACTACATTATTTGCTGCCTTGTCTGCCGGTACGAACACAAACCGCTCTGCGAGTACCTTGAGTTTGTTTTTTATTCTAGAAATGGGTATATCATGGTTCCTATTATTAATTTCAGACCTGTTTACATTATCACATCTTAAATAAAAAAAAATCAATGTGGGAGACACTAAACATAGTAATCATTTGGTAAAATTTCTACACTAAAGTGCTGTGTGATATTTTGATCAATATATTGAGAAAACTATTTGGTTCTAAGAAATCAAATCCTTCATTAATATCAATTCAGACCCTGTTGATGCTTGCAAGATAACAACACAATTATTGTGGACTTTGGCTAATTACTAATGTAAATCATAACATTTTTCATCTTAGAAATAGTTCAAACGACCCTCCCCCTCAATCATACACAAACAAGCTTTGTGTATTGTTCCACTCAAAATGAAAAAAATTAACCCTTTAAACCCTGGTATATCATATGTTTAGGAATTGGCATGTCATAAGTGAATATTTCACCTAAATTTGATCAAAATGGGGCGTAAAAGTCATAAATAATAAAAAAAAAAATAAAAACTGAAAAATTGACGATTTTGATGGTGCTGCCACCTACAACAGAGAAATATTTCCAAACTTTTTTTTGTTTCGATTTATTCTATAGGGCTTCTACAAAAAGGGAATATATAATAAAAGTGTGTATACTATTGCTGTTTCTTGAAAAAATAAAGTGAAATTAGAGGAAATTTGCATTTTTCTGAACTTCATTTTGATCACATTTCCATGGTTACGGTTGCTAGGGAAGAAAATATTTGAAATCTATTTTTAATCTGTTTTCATATCACTATACATATGAACTCTATATAAAGTATATACTTGCAACAAAAATTATATAATTAAATGAAGATAAATTACCTTAAAAACGTGCATTATTGTAGTTTTCCTTGCTCATTTTTAGGGGCCATCAAGGGGAAATTTGAAAATGAATTATTTTTTTTTTAAAAGAATTTCTTATTCAAGTTCTAATAAGGTAAATCCATATCTAGAATATGAAATTTGATCAATTTGCCAAAATGGACTTATCACTGTTTGCCTGATTCTTACATGGACCTGTACTTAAGCCTACAGCAAGATATAAACAGTACAGGTGAAACATAATTTAAACCTACTTAGCTATAAAAACAACAATATGTTTAAGCCGATCATTGCATAAGTAAAACAACCAAGTTACCCATTAATAGGTAATGGGGTAGTTGATCGTTATTGAATATGTTGTTCTTAGATGACGATAAATAAGTTGCAATTTTCGGAACCACGGTCCACTTGTCTATCTGCCGGTTGTAGTTATACATTAGTTTTGTTCTGACATAAGTTACACGACTTGTTCCACATGTAGAGGAGGATCTGCTCCTTTGTCTAGACCATATGACAACATCCCAGATTTTATAGTGTTTGTGGTGTTATGCCTTTTTTTCTGGTTGACCTTTTATCGTGTTTCGTCTTTGCCAGGTCACTCTCAGTTTAGTTTCGATTTATGAGTTTGCATATCCATCTGGTGTATTTGTGTATGTGTATCTTTTTTTTTTTGTTAATCTAATTTGGAAAAGCACATACAAAGTCAAACAAGAACTTTTGTTTTAATACTGTTATACTAATGCTAATAATTTGTATAGAATAAAAGAAACTTTACAATTTAATTGATATTTATAAACATTATAAGTGCACAAGAAAATTTTTAAGGGCATACGATACAATTTTGATCACGTATTTACAGTTTGATGAACATTGCCAAATAGGTTATTTTTTTGCCTGATTAAATCAAATATGTTATAAAAAATATACCTTCATGTGCTACTTTTTCAGTTAAATGAGGTCGAAATTTTGTATTTTCGCTCAAAATTCGGATTTGTGATCGTATTTTCCCTACATAACTTTTTTGTTTTAAAAGATAAACACAAATTGTTTTTTGTTGAAAAATTGGTGATTTCTCTTTTTTATATGTTTCATAAAAATTTATGCATTTTTATTCAGAAATAACTCGTGTATTTCAAATGGTCATCAATTGAGAAAAAAACCCGTCATTTTTTGCTGTATATTTATCAAAATTAAACAAATTGCACTATTTACAGTTTTATAAAATTGGCCCCACATAATCTCTCTGCAAAATGAAACAACATGTCGTTTTAAAAAGTAGGGGTCCATGCACTTTTTTTCAAGTTAAATCAGTTTGAATGGTCAAATTCAGTCGAAAAATGCATCCTTTTCCAATATGCCACAGTTTGACGTCGCGAAAATAACATTTGACGTTAGCAACGTCATTAACTATCATGTAACAGCATCGTATGCCCTTAAATATGGTATAAATACCATTATTATAAAGTATTAGTGTAAATAAACATGTAATGTTAAAATCAATCGGGTGCAGGACCATTCCCGTATATCTTATTATAAACCTTCGTTTTTAAATCATTTTCCTAAATATTACCGGTTATGGAATACATTCTCCTGCATTTATTTCAACATTTTTCTAGAAATTCACAATTGCATGTTTGTAGTATAATTATTGTGTGTATACTAAAAAAATGGTGTTTCGGTTATGATCATGTATACCTAGGCTTATCCTAATCAGGTATCCTTAGCCTATATGTTTCCTCCTTTATAATATGTAGAATAGTTCCAATTGGATTTCTCTTATGGGGATACGACACCTGTTTATACAATCTTTTTTTTTTTATCTTTTTCTTCGTTCTGTTTGTTTGTATTTTTTCCTCTTTTTATTTATAAGCTCTTCAATTAGTTTATTGTTCGTGATATTTTTATCTCTTTATCTATTTCGTCTGTTTATGTATTTTTCTCTGCTTTTGAATTCGTTAAATACTCTTTTAGAACATTATGTCTTTTTGTATGTAACACGTTTTCTAATTGTTTTTAATACTCTATTTGAGAGATTAAATATCTTTTTTGCTATTCTATTTGAAAAATATTTAGTTATAAAGCAGTCTCTATTTGAGAGATTACTTTATTTTTGCTATTCTATTAATAGCGGTCTCTATTTGAGAGATTATTATATGTTCTTTTCGAGAATAACTTGCATTATGCACTGAGTTTATTTTATTACTCTAAATGTATGCACATAGGAAATTAATCTAAAAACGAAGGATTATGATCAGATATACTGGATTGGTCCCGGATCCGATTGATTTTAACAAACAATCTAAATAATACAGTAATAAGGTAGTCATCAGCTCTTTTCCTCTGTTCCTATGGTAGTTTATTTTTTTTAAATATGATTTACAGATATTTTCACTTAAAACGATAAAATGTGCGTGACTAATTTAATCTTTAAAAATTCTATTTGGTGTTGAATTTGTAAACACGCCAATTATATTTGTTTATTTATAACGTTATTTCAATATGTCCTTTACGGCCTGCCTAATTGTTGATACTTAAAATAATAATTGCTACATAATTATACCTACTGTAATAATGCATTCATTTAAACTATATGATAACAAGAGTGTGTCCAAAGTTCACGGATGCCCTATCCTCAATATCATTTTATATTTTCAATGAAATATGAAAATGGAATAAAAACTTTGATGTGGCATTTTAATTAGCAAGATCATAGCATAGTGAACATGTGTAATATGTTTCAAGTTGATTTGACTTCAATTTCATCAACAACTACCTTGACCAAAAACTGTAACCTGAAGCGTAATAGACGGACGAACGAACGAACAGACGGACAGATGAACAGACCAGAAAACATAATGTCAATACATGGGGCATGAGAACAATTAGTAAATGGAAACACATATCTAGCTCAGAAGCATTATGCTTGTGTTTTTTTCCAAATATAAGGAACATTAATTAGTAGTTCGATGTTGCCTGTCGTATCGACTCTCGTTCATTGTTCTCTTGTCATTATTCAGGGCTTTGGTTTTACACGTTTGAATTTGCCTTGAATTTCGTAATGACGGCACATTTCCAAAAAAAAAAATACACTGTCCGGTTTTATATTTTACCCTTTAAAAAGACATGTACATGTATCACAGATATACGTTTCAATCAATCTCACCAACGTAAAAATATTTGAATAAATTACTTTTGGAATGAACCCTGTAATTATGCATTCCTCACTAATTATTAAAATAAACTCTTAGAACTTATAAGTCAACGCTTATGAAGGCCACTTGTTAAAGCAATGTTATTCATCGTGTTACTTTAGGTAAATATTCACACCTTTCCTATTTGATCGTTAATTTGTAAGTTGAAACATTTCAGTATTTTTCTTTTTAGAAAAACTACATATTGATTCCTAGAAATGAACTAGTTACTGTCTCACGAACCACTTGTCCATTTGTCTTGTTTCCTTAACAGCAAGTCATTGAAAACCCATGATTTTAAAACACATTTTACTGAATCCCTGGTTTTCTTCACTTCATACTAATATTACAATAAAATGTTCCAACGATATATGTGTGGCCTTGTTAATTGACAACCAGTTTATTTTTATACTAGTCAACAAAAGAAATGATACACGACTTTGTTTCTAATTAAAGATAAAGTTTTCCGTTTATAGGACTAATATTGAAGGAAGTATTGTTTAATGACCATGAAAATATAAATCCGTTTAAAAAAATGTTTTTTGCTCTCATGACGTAATTTGGCGAAATTTACATAAAACGACAATTTCATAAACAGAAGTTCTAACTAATGATGCCAACCTCTCATTCGAAGATAAAGAAAATGTTTGCCATCAATTCTTTTTTTAAAAATCTTACAGTCTCTTTATAAATTTGTAAAGCAAAGTTCAGCCCCACAAGAAATCTTTAAAATGTAAACATAGTCAATTGATTTACTATTGACAGTATGTGTTAGGTAAATTAAAAAAAAAAAAACGTTAATAATCTTAAAATTACTGCGAAAGGTTCCAAATTGACAAATTGTTGTTTTCATATCTAAAACATTGATTTGAGATGAGAACATTTTTTTTTCCTTTTTTGCATTTTTTGAGATTACAAATTTTTTTTAAAGAAAAACAATATTTCAACACATTTGAAAATTCATTTAGTACTTAGATAAATATGTGTCGATTTTGTGTCCAACTTTCTGCAAAAATAATTTGCACCCTATGATCGATTACATGGAATTTAGTTACTTTCCGACAGGTTTTGATTTTAATTATCATATGTTCATACATTGCAAATGAAAGTGTTTTAAAACAGTGTATCTCATTTTGTTTAAGTTTGAATACTTTTTGATAAATTTTATTCTAAATTCGTGTATCGCTTCTTATGTTGATTAGTATATTATAACACACGAATGAAGCATTCTATTATATTACATATTTTGTAATGTCAATTTAAACCCACTCATACAACATTTGTACAATTTGCAAGTACATTTCAAATGCATACATGACTCAACACGCTCATATGTAAATGCAATTGGAAGCGTTTTTTTTTTTTTGCTATTGAAATATATTCAGTCACTTTAATACTTTTTTTATATACTTATTGTTCGAAACATTATACCGATATGCTGTACGTTTAGCAGCTCATTTAAATATGGTCACTGTGGTATAAAATTAAATACTATAACTACTTAATATGATGGTGATAAATATAAACACGTTTTGAAAGCCGAAAATGCAACAGGTACGCATTTCATCATTAGACCAGCAGTTTTACTTTCTATTTCAAACAAACTGAACATTATTTCAAATGATCATAATTATTGTGTTATTTCGTAATATTCACATTTTTATAACGTTTCTTTCGCATCGCGTTTTATTGATCAGATGTTACTTTCATAATGTATACATACGGCGATGTTTTCATTAATCTTGAAATTATTCGCACGAACGTATTGGTTTCCCATGAGCAGGAAATATTGTTATTAAAACCTTGGTATTTCGGACACATTCTAACACACTCCAATTGTCTGCTCTAGATAATGAGCCAGGTATTGAAATACACCTACTTATGAACAATCTATCCCACATGTAATGACATGTACGACGTCTCGCAGGTCTACACTTTTTCTAATTTCTTTAATATTTATTCCCGGGCTTAATACTATGAAATCATTTATAATTGAATGAATGTTACTCACATTAACTGATATCTTTCAGATAGTTTTTGGCTTCAATGTTGATAATCTTCACTTCACGACCACAGTTAAACAAGGTAGACTATTTGTAATTATTTCAGTTTAATATACCTATTCACTTAAAGCCAGTTCACTGTGTAATGCATGAGAACACATGAATAAAGAATTATAATAAGGAAGTCACATGATTGTATTATATATGTTTTCAAATCAATAGAGGCACTCATAAATTCACAGGTAAATTGTAAACGCAGTAAAGATCTATAAATTAATATTTCATTTACAGTTTAACTTCAATGTTGTTCTATATCAATTATTTACAGGTTACATCACAAATGAAAATTATCTAAGGTGTTTGTAAAAAATAGCTCCATAAATATATCAGGACTTGTATATGGGACATATACACAAAAATCACATCGATATATCATATTTGTATTGGGTGATTTATCTATGGTGGTGTATAGTTAAATCTTATTATTAAATAATGATATGAAGATTTTACTAAACATGTAATCCCCCCTTTTTTTACAACAAATGTTACGTAAAAACCTGTAATCACAAGCCTTGCAGTTTTACGTTTTACTTCACAAAAAAATCATTAATCATTGGAAACAAATATAATCATTGTAGAAGTCTATCAGGTTTAACCATGGAACATCAATTATCCTGAATAATGAAAAAAACAAAAAACCAAATAAAAAAATATGATGGTGCCTTGAAACACCAAAGATATATGTTTTATACGATGTTTTGTATTTACTTCAATGAAATTTAGGATTATTTTCATACCACTGTGACAAATTCAACATAATACTTTTCGATCATTTTGTCGTATTTAAAAAGATGTTTCGTATTATGATTTGGGGTTTGTACACATATAAATACTTGTTTGTTGAGTAAAATCAATGCGGTTGTTTACCTTGACATACTGGTTATTGAGGCATAATTGTCAAGGTTTGTTGTTATCAGTTCAATTGTTCACTTATATCTCTCTTTTTCACACGATCTAAATTTTTAAGACAACAAAATAAATTGTTTGGGTACTTTTACTCATTTATGACCAAAGTGTTATCCATTGATAGGTGTAATACATTTGTACCACCATTGTTTTGCCTGTTTTAATCGTTCTTAAATCTGCATTTTTTTTCAAATTGTGTAGAATTTATCTTTGGTTCAAATAAAGAAATACTGAAGATGGGTAAATTTGTATTTTGTCCTTTACTATGGACAAAGTTTCACACAAAATTGCATTGCATATCAGGTTTATTCATCACCGGAAGTTAACCAATCAAATAGTCATCCCTTTTATTCTTGTGAAAGAGTTTTTTAAATCAAGTTTTCAAAATATTCTTTCTAAACTGAGTAAAAAAAATGTGGTTTGAAACACCAAAATTGAGTGATTTACTGCATTCAAATTTTTGATTAATTTCGTACAACTGTCTGAACTTTTTCCACATGCAGCCAGATGTGACGTAAATAAAATTGTGAATGGAAATAGGGAACGCGTTAAAAAGACAACGACCTGAGAACAAAGCAGAAAATTGACGAAGGTCAACAACGTGTTATCAACACAACGATCAAAACACGCACCAGCAGGCGGGTTCTAGTGAATTGACTTGTATTTGGATGAAGTTCTCTCCATATATCTGTTAAATTATTTTTCTTTATTAATTTTTTTAAACTATTCACTGGTTTGTAGTTTCGAAAGATATTATTAGTTTTTTATCATTAATTGATAGGGTTTCATTCATGTCACCTCCAAGTATAAGAATACCCAAGCGATTGTTTTCAATTATATTTTGGACCTTTTTGAAAAATTTGTTTCTGTTTTTGTGTTGATTTGGAGCATATACATTTATTAAACTAAATATGTTTTCATTAATTTCTATGTTAATCAAAATTATTCTGCCTTCTGTATCTTTTATCTCATTTATTGTCTTACATTTTAAATTATTTTTCACATAGATTGATACCCCTTTTGATTGTGTGTTACCATAACTATGGAACATTTTGCCATCAAACTAATTATTTATAGTTTTTTCATTTTTTTCTATAAAATGTGACTCTTGCATGAAAAGAATATTACATTTTTGATTTTTTGTCCATAATTGTAATCTTTCTCTTTTCTGTTTTTGGCCTAAACCTTGACAGTTTAGTGATATTATATGTAGATTTTCACCCATTGTTAAATTTTGAGTTTAGATGTTTTGTTAGCATAAATGCTGAAAAAGATATATTTGTGTCATCTGATATTTACAACATATTTTCATTAGTTTGATTTTATGATTACTATAAAAACAATGGTACACAATTATGTGTGAGATAAGTGCATATAATAAATAGAATATAAACACAAACTTGACAGTGTACATGAATGTAAATAAAACATAACACAAACAAATATAAGCATGCATGCATGTAGTTGAACATATATTTTTATTTACTTGTTCAATATATACATTAAATTTTTCTTTTGCTACTTCAACATATTTTGAGACTATATACATGATATATATACACTGAAAAAACAGATGTATTTTATTCATAACATGTGTTTTAATTTTATGGTTATTTATTTTTAGATCTGATGTTTTGGCAGAAGTAAATGTATGAAATTTTTGGACCATGTACGTAGTGTGGAAATTTACAATCAATTTAGAAGCAATCGGAATGTTTATATTTAGCAAAATCGGTATTTGTGTATATCTACATAATCTATGAAGGAACATATTTGCTGATAATCTGGGACTTGCAAAGGATGGATGGATGGATTTTTTCATGTGGATTAAAATTGACTTTTGAAGTATTCCTAATATGTGGATTAAATAAGATATCCAAATCTTTTAAATGTGAAATGGAAAAGGACAAAGTATGAATTCTAATATGTGAATTAAAACTGATGGATAATTTGTTATAGAGCAAGCATATATCATGGAGAGTTTATAGCTGTTAACTATAAAAATCAACAGAAAAAGTGATTTTAGACTGATGTGATTTAATGAATTGGTATTTATCAAAGATATTTTCTTTATGAACTTTAATTTTGTTGGATTTCTCTTATTCATTTTATTTTTATTTCTACTTCGAGCAGCTAGTGTTTTCCTTTTACACAGTTCAAGTATATGTGTAATTATTGTGTTTATTTCATTTATCATGTTTATATGATTCTTTATTATGTTTATACAAGTAAAAAGCATCATAATAAATTTTATTATCAAAACAGCTTTCCGTATATATTTATTTATACCTGCAAATATCATTTTTGTGGTAATCTCATCACAACTTGACTTGTTCCAATATGTTATTTGGTGAATAGCATATTCAGAATAGAGACATTTATATATTGATTTTGTGATATTCAGCAAAGGGGTCATTTGAAATTTAACTCTTTTTACAATATGTCTTATACACAATTTATTACATATATATACATTATCCTTTATATTTCTTGTAATACTATTTTCAAGGTGTATATAATCTGAAATTATATCACACTCTGACTTATTTTTTTAATTTTTTTTTCTTGACTAAAAACAAAAATAGACAAACAAATAAAAAATATAATACAGTATTTACAATAATTCATAGGTGTATTTTATATTTGGACAATTTGTGTGTTTGGATCGTTATGTGTTATGATCAGATGTCTTTGGTTTTGATGAGCCAATCTCACGGTCATGTAACTTATCAGTTGGTGTGGTGGCGGAACGTTTGGATGATTTCTGCTGAGGGGTTGTCATGGTTGTCCCGAGGTATTTATCTAGTGGACCATAAGTTGTTGCTGGTGATTTGGATGTTTTTTTCCTTTTCTTTTTTTTCATGCATTGTTCAGGATGCTGTTGATCTGTTTCATCAGACTTCAATTCAGATGGATTTTGGTCTGGTACATTTGTGTTGTTTGTATCTGTGGGAAGTTCAGCATTTTTGCTGATTTCCTCAGTATGTGTTATGTCTAATAAGTTTTCGGTGGATTGTGATAGCACAATCTCCTCACCTTTCCCAGATTCAGATTCACTTGCTTCATCTGACTCTTCGGACGACACATCTGAGTCAGCTTGACTGTTCTTATCAAACTCAGCTGTGCAGTCTTTAGAGATATGACCATTTGTACCGCACGTCTTGCACTTCCAGTCATTGGTGCATTCTGATTTTTTATGACCTTTTTGCAGCCATTTGGTACATTCAATTTCAGCATTTTGGTTTGTTTGACCCTTGTAGAAAAAGTCCACGGTATTTGCCAATTTTGACATTTCTTGGAATTGTGATATCGAAGGGTTCGACATAAAAGATCCTGTCGCCTGTTTGACAATTTGTCACGAACCCATCAATCCGAAGTCTCTCTCTTTGGTAATTAAGTACTTCGAGGTGCCAATTTTGCAGGTATCTAATTAATTGTCCATCATCAGCAGATAATGGAATATTCTTTATTCTAATTCGAACTGTGGTTGGGCTTTCTTTCTCAACATATTTAGGGTTTCTTGGGTAAACCTCGATGCGTTTTTTCCGAACTGTGATGGAGCTTACCGCAAGAGTTTCCCTGTCTTCTTCACTGTCTGGATATATACGCCATACCCCTCCAATGACTCTCTGAAGTCCATTTAAATGGTTAGCAGGTATTGTGAGATCAATACATTTGAATAACTCGGTATGTGTAAGATAATTGTTTTTATCAGGTTTTGAACTACCGAAAATGTCTGATTCTAATATAAAAACAGGCTTGACGTTGAAGTATTCCGCATCAGGTTCTGCATTATCTTTATGTGTGTTGTTGTTATGTTTAAGTGCCATAGCATAGGAGTCCGCCATTTTTTCACTGGCCGGATTTTCACTATCTTGACCACTCATGGTACAAAGTAGAAAACTGTTATGTTTTGAACTATACTAATAAACAGATAGTTTCTGGAAGGTTAATTATCGTTTTGTTTGTTGCTGGTATGGGTAGAGTGACTCTCACATATGTACATTACTATTAATTTTTGTTATTTTTCCGGAGCTTGGAAAACCGTGGTCAGCCATTCAAACCGGAAATCGATCTCAAAATTCCCTATCATTTTAATGTAATTTCCGTGACCCGTATCCGATTTCTTTAGTATAATATTCAAATAAGCAAAGTGGCGTTGATTTCTGGATATGGAATGAATGTGTGTTAATTGAATTTATGATTCAAAGACCCTATGAGTGAATCAATATTTATACCAACCATTTGCCATCTTTAATGATACGACAACAGTATCATAACGATATCCCTTCTGAATAAGTATGTTTGAAGGTTTGGTTAGCTTTTGTGTTGAATGATGACATTTTTGTGTTTTGTATATTGCCATAACAGACTGGATGTGAAATACCTGAACGTGTAAGACGTTTATTGATTTATATTTACGAGTAGTGCTCTTGTAACGATGATAACTAGTAAATGTTTGGACTTGTTTGTGATGCTTTAGTGGAATTACACCTCAAACATTTTCTGTGTTAGCTGTTTTAACTTTTTCTCCTTTAATCATCAAATATATTCAAATGTTGTAGACCATGTTGAATCATTTTAATGATATACATTTATTAACTATGATCAATTAAGATTGTTATAATTTAATAAATAGAATAACATAACATTTTTTATATGTCGTTCTTTAAAAATAAATACAAATACCCACTTACACAATCCTCGTTTTCGTGTAAATATTCAAAGGATCTTATCATCAATCTATAAACTAGACAATTATCAACGCGAAAAAAGGAGTGTTTGTTTTTAAATGTTGATAAATTTTCAGTAACAGAGAAAAATAATGGGGACTTTTATGATTTATCAATCTTGGACGAAGATGTCATATCAGTTCAACATTGGTTTACTATATTGTGTTTATAGCTGTATCAAATGATTGTAATATGAAATGTTGATAAATAGTTGTAAATTATTCATCAATAATCTGTTTTCTGCTGCAAATAACTTACACATGTTACAAAAGTTTGACCCAAGAAAACCATGTTAACAAGTTCATAATGATCATCCATCTAACTTGTTCAATCTTTCATAGTCTCTGATTAACATTTCAAATATTAAATGTAAGCTGTAGTCAGAACTCAAATTTGATACATAATATATCAAAAGTCAATATAATTCGTCATGATAAGAATAAAAAAATGTATGTTAAAAACACAATTAGAGATCCACATTACGAATGTACGGCTTGCATACAACCATTTCAGTAATTTGAAATATTGAAAGTTATGTTTTTTTTTTAAATATTATTGAAATGGCGGAAAACATTCAATTTGTTCTTGATTATTTTGCTTATTATTCTGAAGAAAAAACACAAATCAAAAGTAACAATATTTTTTTTAATTCATTTTTGGCCGAGTCATTCCCAAATATTGGTTCGGTCAGATCTTCAAATTTAGTAATATTCTTAGTTTATGTAGTTTTAATAATCCTTATTCATAGGTTTTATCTTCAATCTTTTATTTGTGTATGTATCCAGGAATTCCCTATATGTGACCTATCAATAAATACATATTTGCATAATTGGCCAATGGTCTCCTTAATATACATATACATTCTCTGATCCGCCTTGTATTAAACTGTTCGATTAAGATTTTGTATAAAACCTGGTTCAATCCATCATTTGCTACATAAGTAATGCCTGTATAAAGTCAGGAATATGTTATTATTATTAATTTGTTTGATGTGTTTGAGCTTTTGATTTTGCCTTTTGATTAGGAACTTTCCGTTTAAAATTTTTTTTTGGATCTCAGTATTTTTGTGATTTCACTTTGTATTATATTGTTCTGATTATTATATTACCACAGTCGCTTATTGTATTGTAGTAATTGTCCACTGTTTTGAACATGATCTGTATATTGTTAGATTGTAAATAGTATATACTGTGCATTGTCACCATGTGCACCATGTGTACCTATTCTAATTTCATTTCACGCGCTTTGTATTGCACTAAAAAAAACTTATTCATATTCAATTCAAACTATTGATCATGAGGATTCATGAGTATTCGTTAGATACCAATTATCATGGCTTTTGTGGGTACATGTCAACCCCAAAGTTAAATGTTCAACGACAAATAAATTATCTATCGGCTTATATACAGAATTCGGCAATACCATGTAATTAGATAACCACGAGCATGCAAGTTTTTCGTAATCCTCGAAGATTGGTACATACGAAAATAAATTAATAATTTTTATTAACAATAAGTAACATTGCTGTGCCGTTGGTCAGATTTTTTAGATGAAAATTTTCGTAACAAATATAATTTCCATAAAGAGCTTTTTACTTTAAACAAGGGTCAAAAGTGAAATCCCACTTTTGCAGCATGGACATCCGAATATTATGTCGGAAACAAAAGAACAAACTCTCTATTAAGAAAATGCGGGTAATTTCTTCAAAACACAAAACGGTGGCAGATTTCAATCTTTTAATCTTTAAGAACCATTACAAACATGTTGGGTTTGAACTTTCAAGCAAGATCTTCATTAAATTATAATCATATAGTCATCGGTTCGTGAAAATTTATTTTATAATAAGGTATTGCCATATTTACAGGTAAAAGTGATTTAGGAAATCTCTAAGATCACTGTTATAGAAAACAGTGTTTGGTACAATGTAGTTGTATCCCTCATACTGTCTGAAATTAGTTTTCTATTTCACATACAAACACATTTTGAAAAAGTAAAACTTATAACAATTTATTCATGTAGGAGGATGATGAAAAATTATACAACAGAACAACTATAAACTGGCTTTTGATCATATTGTAATTTTGCCGTTTAAGGCGAGGTAACTCGTGCTATATTTTTAGAAATTCTAAAGTAATATTTGACCTAATAATAGTCCTTTTTATATCTTTATGACACGTACGTTCTATTATTATTCTAACCAGTTATAAACAGTTCACTTGGTGTAAATCTAGTATTTTTCACACCCAATGATTTAAACTGATACATTAGATTACGAAATACAATTAAATGACATTCAAATCATGCAAATGTAGAGATTTAAAAACCATTGAAGAATAATGTTGAGTCCAGATATTTTCTGACTATGGTAATTCTAAAACAAATTGTAACAGAAATTGTCCGTAATTTCCATAATATAACAAATTTCCAAAAAAAAAAATCAACTGTGCAGAAAATAATTGTAGATTGGATGTGTTATGTCCAAATGTGCGTGTGATTGTCGTGCTAATTACTTTTAAAGTTATACATCGTGTGGAAACAGTGCTGTGTATTGAATTATTCTATAACTATAACAGATCAAAAAATTAATGCGTAAAAAAGACGATAGTAACCTGATTAAGTTCGTATAACATTATTGTATTATAGTGACCTGATTTAGCTTCCATACAACCTAATTTTACTTGTAAAAAACGATTAAAATCTAAATAAAATATAACTGACATGTGTTTGCTTATATATACTAGAACATGCGTATTTTGATTTCCAATTTTCGTATGACAATTCAAATGTTTTTGATTAAAAATGTTCAAAAAGTTTTAAAATGGGGTTCGTGTTGTTTATTCTTTAGTTTTCTATTTTGTGTTATGTGTACTATTGTGTGAATGTTTGTCCTTTTCATTTGTTTTAGCCATGGTTTTGTCAGTTGTCAGTTTATTGTTGATTTACGAGTTTGACTGTCCCTCTGGTATCTTTTGTCCCTATTTTAAAATCAAATGTAGAGAATTGTGGATTAAACTTGCCTGTATAGCTTGCTATGCCTCTCACTTGTATGACAGTCGCATAGCATTTCATTATATTGACAACGATGTGTGGATAAACCAAACAGAATCAGGTTCATCAATTTGAAATGGTATCTGCACTATTGTTCCAGTCCGGATAAGTCTAAAACATTTCCCAAATGGTTCATAACGTCACAAACCAGTTCAAACCGTCTGGTGTCTTAATCAAGTTACATTACACAGAACTGTACATTACAGTTTTCGAAGACAGACCTTTAAACCCTTAGGAACACTTCAAACACAGCCTTTGTAAAAAAAAAACAAATTGGATCAACGTCTATCAGAATTTTAAAACATTTACATTTTAAACTCTTTAATACCTCAGCTTATTACTAACGACTGTTGTTTTCGACACTTGACCCACACTGGAAGTTGTCTATTTGATTGAGTCAACCTTTTTCACTGAAGGGAGATGTATACGAAAGTAATTCAACAACTGCACGGAAAAAGACACCATTAATTTCAATTATGTTATTGGGTAGATAGCTCTGCTGGTGGGCTGTAAGTTACCGCTGGTAACACATGATGACTGACATAAAAGTAGTATTTTACCAGAAAAATCAATGTATTGTGTTTGATTGCAGTAATGTTGTTCTTTGTCTAAATCAATGTAACGATAATCCAAACTATGTTTAGCCCTTATATGTAAATATTTTTTCTTATAATTTAAGTGACTTTTTTATATAGAAAACGATACTATTAACAAATGTGCATCTATAAACTGATAATCATAATTCGAATTGACTTGTAATTTGTTTTTCCTGAATAAATATATTTAATCAGATAGGCATTTGATGTTTTCATCCGATACCGGTTCCTATTTGTCGACTATATTTAACTCTACTAAAATTCATTAGTATTTGACGGAAGTAATTCTAGAATATTTCCGCAAAGAAAAATATATAGTTTTGTCTAGGATGACAAAACTTCATACTTCATTAACTTTTAATGTTTTATTGTGTTTAATATTTGTGATCAGATGTACATCATCTCAACATGTGTGTTTCAGAAAAATCAGGTAAATTCATCTATTGAAATATATCGTCTAAAATAGTGTCGACGGGTTGATTCACAAGTTATAACAATTCGATAAAAAAAGGAAGGTGTCGTATGTTTATGATATACCATTTGCTGAGGTAACTGTTTGATTTTATTGACTTTTGAAACAAAAATGATAATTACTGAGATCAATGACAAAAAATGAGTTATTCTGTAACAGAAGCGACGTTATCAAGATGAGTTTCTTTGCTTGGAAATGTTTTGATAGTGTACATTTTTTCTTTCACTTTATGATTGATGTAAAATTAGACGAATGTTAAATAGAAAGTTCACGAATCGTTAACAATGGCACTAGGATTGTATCTGCAATTGAAAGAAATAACAAGTGTTCTCTCTACTAATTATGGCCCACACCCAGGATGTTTTCGTTTTGTCTGTCTGTCAGTCTATCCTTCAATTTTTTTTAGAAACCCCAAAACCCAAAATTAAGCCTGGGGTACAATAGAAAAAGTTGACGTGCAAAAGTATGTTGTTTTGAATATATTCGGACCATTTATGTCCATGTGGAAAATTAAAACATAAGTTACATAATATGCATTTGAAATGGTTTACTCATGTAAAAGTTGAATTGAAAAGATAGAGATTGCTTAAGTTTGCTAGGATTTTAAGAAAAACAAATTATTCCTGATCCAATAAATTACTAAATGTACACCAAAATAGATTAAACAAAATATACATACATTAAACGCACCCTGAATTGAAGGCTGGTGTGAAAAATCACAACTTTTTAGAAGTATCTACTTTTGGTAGGATGACATTAAATATTATATGTAATATAGACATGCTATGCATTCCAAATATTTTCCTCAAGTCAAAATTAATTTGGTTTAGGTTAAAGATTTGTTTACTTCGGCAAATCATATGTTGTCCTAGAATATGATTATCTGTGTCATAATCATGGTCACCTTTCACAAAAATGCTTTCCAAATTAAATGGTACTTTTTCATTCATGAATTAAAGACATATGAAACCTCAATTTAAAAAAAAATTGATGCAAATGTTTTTTATAACTAAATTGATAGTTTTCATTATAAAACTTATGTACATATACTTATAACTGAAAAAAAAAATCATTTATTTGTCAACATTCAGAAGAAGTTTACTTTTTTCAATTGCTTGCTTCCAGGAAGCAATACGTTGACATTTTTTCCGTGTGCAAGGCGACCTTATCGTGACCCTCCACGTAAACATCCGGTGATCGTTATACATATGTATTTGTCATTAGAATAAACTATTATCTGATTATACATATAATACGTGCTATGTTTGATTGTTGTTTACTATTAGGTGACAATCGGTAAACTACGGATTCAAAACGCGACGTTACCTGTCATATTTTCAATTCATAACACACAGAGAGAAATAAAAATTGACGATTATACGATATGTTTGAGTAAAAAGTAAAATCGTGCACAGAAGAATAAGTTTATTATAGTTACATGCATAGATTACAGAGTTGGGTTATCATTTTTTTCACCAGCCACTCGTTTAATATGACTTAAAAACAAAAACAAAAATATAATCGACAACACAATCTGCACTAATTGCTGGTGTCAAAATTTATAAAAATTAAAAACCGCTAAATATACGAGGTGTTCATTGACCTAGTTACCCGACATTGAAATGCAGATGCATTTCCCGTGTTTCATGTCAAATTCCAAGTTCAGCTTTCTTTTAAAGATTCTTACCTAAATAGGATTGCATATCTTATTTTACATATTTGAACATGGAACATGCAAGCTGCATGATGATCTTTTATGTTTTGTTTTTGACAATAGTTGTCTTTTTTGGAGACTTAAATACTTGGATAAAGACAACCATGAATGTTACATTATTGTATGCCCAACAAATGCTGTAGTTCATTCAAAGATTAAAGACATTTACATTATTAATCCAAAACAAAGAGAGATCTAAATATTCTTTGTAGTTCAATTGATTTGTAATCTTATCTTAGATTATCATCAATATATATATATATATATAATTCTTATATCATTTGCATATTAGGTAATACGTTGATATGATTGGTCAAGAGGACTTCCGGTAGTTAATATTGACGTTGGTTAATTATCGATAGACGACGTTGACCGAACTTCTTTTCGTAACCAATGTACACGAGATGGCGGCGATACTAACGACGTTAACAAAATTTATTTTCACTGCACGTTTACCCTTAAATAAAATAATTTAGAAAACATCAGTTTGAATGATAATAAAAGTTTTTGCATTTAACTTTTTATCAGATAGAAAATTACATTGAGTACCTATTTTTGCGTTAACCAACAAGCATATTCATGCGCCAGGCCTATTCAATGACATACATATACAATTTAAGTGAGATAGAGGTAACGAGTGTTGAAAAATATTCCCTATCTCCAATGGTAAAGAACTATAAGGATTAAACGCCTTTTTAAAGGAATTTATTGGTGTATAAACTGTACCAAGTCACTCACTAACATATCATTGAAGTCTTTCAGACTTTTATTTGTTTCTGAGTGAATAGGTCGAGTTCATACACCAATCAATTCCTTTAAAAAGGCGTTTAATCCTATAATATATATATTATAGGATTACGGTTTTTATCCAACGCAATCATAGGTTTGAACGTAGTTTTCAATTTAGACTCGTTTATATTTTTTTGTTTGGGCTTGTATCATATTTTCCCTCCGGTTAATATGATCCGTTCATCCTATATTGACTCTTACAATGCAAGAGTTTATTTAAAAATGACGGTACTATTTCTAAAAATGAGGGTACTTTTTATATGGCCTTCCAAATACCGTTTCGATCCCTAACATTACTGAATAGACATTTATTGTCGAAATCCGGATCTGGTGTACTAAAAAAATATTGACACCGTATGTTTGTGGCATAACATCGTGGCCACAAGTTAAAAATGTTTTTTTCTGTTTAGTATTAAATTTATATTAAGATCCAGTTTGTTACATCTTGTGATCAATTTTGTTTGGCAATCGCCAATGGCAGTCAGCAGGGTTAAAGCACATCAGTTGTTCGACCTGTTAGTCAAATGCGTTTTGTTTAAATATATTTTTTCACTTTTTTGGTCTTTTGGAAAATGTTGTTTGTGCTGTCTTTAGACCCTTCTACAACGAAATGTGTTTTACATGCAAACGTATAAAAATTACGGTTTTTATCCAACGCAATCATAGGTTTGAACGTAGTTTTCAATTTAGACTCGTTTATATTTTTTTGTTTGGGCCCTCCGGTTAATATGATCCGTTCATCCTATATTGACTCTTTAAATGCAAGAGTTTATCTAAAAATGAGGGTACTTTTTATATGGACTTCCAAATACCGTTTCGAGCCTAAATTGAAAACTACGTTCAAACCTATGATTGCGTTGGATAAAAACCGCAATTTTTATACGTGTGCATGTAAAAAATATTTCGTTGTAGATTTGCAAGAGTCTTTTTGTGCTCAGATTTGTTGTATCATGTCACATGAGTATAGAAATGATAAAAAAGACACAAATTTTTATTTCTTATAGCCTCAGTATGCATTTTTTAATGTAAATAGATGGAACCGCCTAAATTGACCCTAAATTTTTTCCAGTCTTACTTGGCCTAAGACCCTTTTAAACTAATATGATATGTTATTTGTAACTTTTCTTTCCATTTAAAGTACTTTCAATACATATGTAAAGATCAGTTATAACCAAAAAGCTTCACAAATTTAAAATTGCTGGAAAATATTACATCTTCATGTAAGGCTCCCCTTCATTGGAAAACCTCAATTTTTAGGCGCAGGCTCATATAAATTTTACTTTTGAATAATTATGCCAAGTCTGATAAATCAAATGAGTACTCTATTGCTTTTAGTACAGGATAACTTATATATTAAGGCATTTAAAAAGTATTTTTTTGCAATATTCTAATTTTTAAAGCCCCAAATGTTGATAATTGAAATTTTTCAATTTTAACGTCAAAATTTTACGCGCAAAGATGAGTATAGAACTTAACTTATTGTCTATAATAAACATCCTATTGTCATGAAACTTTGTAAGCAGTGTTATAGTTTATTTATAAGCTTTGGTCATACCAAGTTTTTTTAAGATTTGTCAACTCTTTCTATCCTATTAGGTCCGAGACCACAATTGTCGTCCCTTGATTTTCGTTGTTCACAAATATAGTCCCTATTGTTGACAGTGGGTTACTTGCCATTAATTTGTATACCCCTTCCAAATTTATTTTTCCATGTTTGATGCCTTAAATTGCAAGTACAATGTAGGGGGTGAAATTATACTGTAAAAAAAATTGGGTCCAGAATTTTAAAGGAAAGTAGTGATTTGGTCCAGCTGAAAAAGGTTGAAAATTAGCACTTCGGAAGCTGTCAAAAGATTTCAAGACGCACTAAACATAAAATTGTCCATATTTTGAGTTAGAGCCGATGAAATTTTCTATAATTTTGATATGATTTGTCCCAAAAGTAGTATAACACACTGTAAAAGTTTCTTTGAGAAAGCGGAGGTGGGATTTTTTTTATTTTCATTTATGTTCTTAAAGAAATGCACTACGAAATAATTGTGTTCTCGGACCAAATGTCTCTTCAGTGATGTTAGGGATCGAAACGGTATATATATATTTGCCGTTTTATATGCAATTCACGATGATGACTCAAAACACTATATATTTCTTTTGCAGCGGAGGAATAGAACCATTTTGTTGCGATAATTATGTAAGGAGAAATGGACTTTGTGTTGGTAAGATATATGTTTCTGATGATAAACTATGTTTAATTAAAATGCTTAACTTTTGAATGTACACTTCTGCATATTTATATATATATATATACAGTAGCATGGGTTCGAATCCCGGCGAGGGAAGAACCAAAAATTTGCGAAAGCAAATTTACAGATCTAACATTGTTGGGTTGATGTTTAGACGAGTTGTATATGCATTATGTACACAGCCATGTATCACCATCATTGATGGCGATCCGATGGATACATCTGTTGTAGAGTTGTCACTGACTCAGACGTATATATATAAATATATATATAAAGTGTCTAAAAGTAACAACAATCAACATTCAATCTATCTAGGTGTGGTCTAGTGCACCGGATACAGTGCGGGGCGATTTGGTGTCACGATATCTCAGTAGCATTGGTTCGAATCCCGGCGAGGGTAGATAAAAAAAATTGCGAAAGCAAATTTACAGATCAAACTTTGTTGGGTTGATGTTTAGAAGATTTGTTTATACATAATGTACACAGCAATGTATCACCATCATTGCTAGCGATTCGATGGATAAATATGTTGTAAAGTTGTCACTGACTCAGACGTACTTGTAAATATACTTATTTTCTGTGACTGTATCTTGCATTAATTTGTAGGATCCTTTACTATAGATAATTGAGCTGATCTGTAACAATAACAGTTCCATGCCTTATAAATATGTACTGTATTACGACGCTAGATTAAAACTGACGAGGAAAGGTAACACCCGGCCGTCGAAAGCTTTATTTTTGTGAAGCCAAGGTGGTCGTGTGCTCTAGCGCACCGGTTACAGTACAGGCGATTGGGTGTCACAATATCTCAGTAGCATGGGTTCGAATCCCGGCGAGAGAAGAACAAACATTTTGCGAAAGCAAATTAACAGATCTAACATTGTTGGATTGATGTTTAGACGAGTCGTATATACATAATATACATAGCCATGTGTCATCATCATTGTTGGGTGATCCGATGGATAAATATGTTGTAAAGTTGTCACTGACTCAGACGTACTTATAAATATACTTATTTTCCGTGACTGTATCTTGCATTAATTTGTACGATTCTTTACTATAGATAATTGAGCTGATCTGTAATGATAACATCTCCATGCCTCATATATTATGTACTGTATTACGACGCTAGATTAAAACTGCCGAGAAAAGGTAACACCCGGTCACCGGAAGTATTATTTTTGTGAAGCCAAAGTGGTCGTGTGGTCAAGCGCATCGGAGACAGTGCAGGCGATTTGGTGTCACACTATATCAGTAGCATGGGTTCGAATTCCGACGAGGAAAGAACAAAACAATTGCGAAAGCAAATTTACAGATCTAACATTGTTGCGTTGATGTTTAGACGAGTTGTATATACATAATGTACACAGCCATGTATCACCATTATTGCTGTTGAGCCGATGGATACATCTGTTATAGAGTTGTCACTGACTCAGACGTATATATATATTATCAAGTGGAAATGAACAATTCTGCTAATATATATCAACAAGTGGAAATAAACAGACCACGTCTTTATCGCGGACATTATTGTAAAATGTCTTAAACATGTTTCAAACGTCTGTTTACCTTATGAAATCTAAAAAGAGCAATTACGGAAACGTTGATGGGGATTGTGTCTGTTAAAATGCATGCATCATCAGCCAAGCGAGTCAACACTCAGTCTAAATGGCATTATGGGAAATTGTAAAAAAAAAAGAATTTTAGGTATCTAAATAGTTAAGCTAAGTAAAGACTAAACAATACGTATTGGTATTTAATGAGATGAAGTCATTCAATTATATACAGATTGATCAAGTATACATGTAATTAAGGTAACACCACGATACCAAATGGCGTATATAATGCTGTCTACAATGTTTAACACACTGGTACTTTCAATTAAGTTACAACGGAATATGACTTAAAAAAAAGGTCGCCTTTTTTTGTAATGACCCTTTTTTTGGTAATTTTAATAAGAAAACGTCAAGTTTGTCGACAAATTTGCTTAGATATACAATGTTTAGAAAAAAGCTTTTTTAAATACTTCTTTTAAGATTATTCAAAAGATGGCTATGTTCTTATGAATGGAGAAAGACTAAAAATAACAATCCAGGGTTGTATAGTGAATCTATGCATTAATTGAAAGACATATGTCATCATCCTTGATTTTAGATATATTGCTACAAAGTTAACAAATATGTTTAAAATTTGACAGACAACATTTGACACTACTGAATACAGGATAACGATATTTTTTAGTTATATATATTGTAAAAAATTATATATATATATAGTTGAACTACCAAACAAAATACAGTATTCTTTTTATTAAGTTTTCCGAAAGTTTCTTTGTATGTTTAAACAATTATTATCCAAATGTTTGTGCTTGTCGCAGTGAATATACTTTTTTCGTAGTAGAATATAGAGAGAAAAAAACTATTTTAATTATAAGCTCTCCATTTGTATCTGTCAGTTTTGATTTCCCCAGAGCTAGCTTAGTATGCATCTTTTTCCAACACTACGTTCCTGATCGGAAACAGTAAATGTGCTGATTAACCATATATTTTTTCTTTTCAAAGATAACGTAAAACACACTTAACAGTCTATTTTCAGAATGTGAAGCTGGTACGAAATCTAAGAACGAAGAAACTTGCATTCCTTGTAATCATGGGACATACGGCAGTAAATGCAGTCGGCTTTGCAAGTGTAAACTTAACGAAAGGTATCATAACTCCCTTATCGATTTAATTGAACAAATTGTTTAGAATCAAAGTAAAAGAATTAAATAATCAGGCATAACATTACATTTTTAAAAGATAAACGTTTTAACCTGTAGCTGGAGAACATTAATTATGAATCTGCTGAAGAGAGTACAAGTTAGCTCACTGATTTTTATTTGTACTAACTTACTGCATTAGTAATTGAAAAGAGACGGAAACTCTTTAAGGACCTATTAAAATATTAAACTAGTAGATATAAGAAGATGGGGTATGAATGCCAACGAGAATAGTTTCCATCCAGCTCATATTTTTTAAAAGTAACCAATATAGATATAATTACATGCCATTAATCATGATAGCGGACGCCAACAATAATAAGGGGAAAACCGGTCAAACAGGAAAACGAACGGTCTAAAAATACGTAAAACTTATGAACACATCAACCACACCAACAAATGACAATAACTGAACAATGGGTTTAAGGTTTAAGACAGGTGCAAACAAATACAGCGAGATTAAACATTTAAATGGTCCCAACCTTAACCCTTACCTGAAATATAAGTGTACATGAAAACATAGAAAGACACCAATACCAATGGATTAATTCAATCAAAATACATATTTTAACAATCAAGTGAACATACACTGAACGATTAAATTTTATCTGTGACGCAATGTGAATATGAAACCAATGAAAAAAGGGGCGAAACGCTACATATGCAGAAAGACAACCTCAAATAATGCCCCAAAAAATAAGGTACACAGGAAATGATAATATGATTTAATGTATACAATAAGGTGAGAACGAACATTTGTTTTAACTAATTTTGTTGCTCATAGTACGAGCACAGATGTGAAAATGCAGTCATACCAACAAAAATATCAAAGCTGTTATATATTAAAAATTGAGTCGTTATAGTTTGGATTTAGTTATAAAGTAATATAATTAGCTCAATTAAGTGTTGTCTTTACAAACAGATCACTTCGTAGCCATTATCCGGTTCTGACACGAAAAATACCATAATATAGGTTATATTTGAATCATATGTCATACAAATTAAGTGTTCCCCTCGCCCATAACTCTGATTCCGTGTCCAGGTTTAGTGTTGTTGTTGTAATGTTTTGGTTTTGATCATACAGGTTTAGATTTTACTTCCTGTTAGACTAATAACAGACAAATAACTACTGTAAATTTCTTATTAATCGTTTGGTTCAAATTTTATGAATTTCCTTAAAGTAGTTTTTTGTTAAATTTAAGAGCACAACGAAATATAAATAACAATATATGCAAACAAAGTCTAATATTCACGCATAAATCAGTTTTCTTCAAACCATGAACAACAGGAACAACAGAACGAAAATGAGTCCACAGGATTTTCTTTCTGGGTGGGGGGAGTAAAAACGTATTTATTTTTATTTGATAATGTTGTGATTTTTTCTTTCAAATTCACAGAACTATCATATTGCTTACATGTTTTTATATCAATACAAAGTAATTCAGACTTTGGTGTTATTCACAATGTACTTGTATATCAATGACGGTTTTTTATGTAATGGAAATTATGTATTTTTCATTACAAAAAGTGTATATAAAGTATAGATACACGTACTGTCAATGCAAATATAAGTGAGTTCTTTTATAAAAAAAAATTGTAGTTAAAAAATATTTTCAAATAATCTGTGCCTATGCTTTAATAAAAATGACAGAATCGAATGTTACGGAAAAACTTCACGGATGTTCATAGGTAACATTATTCTTAATATCGATTAAATAAGACAAATTAATATCGATTAAAAAAAGACAAAAAGGTAAATGGATAGTATAAAACACGAATCGACTATGCAAGTCTATTAAGTTATCACAGAAAAGACTTCTTATTAAAAAAATGTATTCAAATAATCAACGGTTCTGCTTAAATAGAAATGACATAATCGGATGTTATGTTGTAAAAATTAACAGATATTCAAACGTGACAACATCTCTCATCTTCATTGAAAAAAATGCAAATGATTTACCTGGATAAACTACTTCATTAACATTTACATTTTATATTTGTAGATGTGATAGGGTAGTCGGATGTGTACTTGGTGACGTATTTTCTACTTCAAATTTGAGACCTAGTATGTAATGTATGTCAAAACGCTGCTTTTCAAATCGCAAAAATATCATATTGCTCACATATTTTATATCACCTGACGGTAAAAAGGTCTTTGATGTAAACGAAGCTGTGTCTGTATATTTATGACGGTTAAATGTAAAGAAACATGATCTTTTTTTGAATTATTTATGTTAACATATTTACAGGACAAAAAGGTAAAAAGAAAGAATATATGTGCACCCCAATCAACTATGCAGATATAAGGGAATTGTCATGAAAATAACTTGTTAATAAAAAGTGTGTTTAAAAAATCAGCAGCCCTGCTTTAATAGCTTTAACAACGTTGTACGGCAACAGTTCAATTCTGCTGACGTGTCCGTCAAATATTAGAAAAATAATATTGATAAAACCAAAATAAAAATTATTTTATAAACTGAATTCACAAGTCTTTACGAAGTCGAAAATACTGTCTATCATATTGTTTATCAAGCATTAATCAGAGTATTGTGTTCTTTGCGTCTAAATTCCTTTTCCAGAGGTAGATAATAAATAAATTACATTATTTTTACTAGGTACCGGAAATCCAATTTCAACTGCTAAGCAGACTTTCGGAATTACAAAAGTATACTTACAACACACTCGTACTGTCGTTAGTGACAAATTAACGACTGGATACTCACAAGGTAGCATTTGAATGAAAATACTGGAAACGTTAAGTAATTGACAAATGTCCCACTTTGATATGACCATGTGGTAGCTTGTTGTAACATGTTTTCAAATTTGTGTGACACTGTTTGATTATAAATATTATTATCAATGTCTGTTTGTGGTTCTTGATGATAAATGTGGCGTTTGTTAAATTGGGCTGTGTTTTACTGGTGTTATGATATTTTTCAATTGAAAATACAACAATACAACACTTGTAAGGGGTGATTACATGTTATTTGCTTTTACAAACACTTTATTGATCTCATTTTTAGTATGGTTGCAATTACTTCCATTTAAAAAAACTATCAATAAACAGTCAAATATTCTCCAACATTTGGCACACATCAAGGCATTTAATGCAGCTTAATGGTTTATCAAAAATTAGAATGTCTTCACTTAAGAAAATAGGATGAACGTTATTCTTTCTTTTTCGTATATTAGTTCAGGCACAATGCAAATATTAACAGCTCTAAAAAAGAATAAAAAGTAAAATATTCATAACTTTTTACAGCAGACATTTTATGATAATTGAGTAATTAAAATGAATGTATAATGCAGAAAAATTAAATATAAAAAAAAACCAACAACATGATAACCTGCAGTTTTTCAATTAAATGTGTAAATAATGAGTTTTATTTTTGAAGACTTTCAAGAAACTCGACCATACATCAAGTGTATTGTGTTTTCATCCAAAGAGATCAAAGATGAACACATTGCATAAGGACTTAATGAAATTATCATTACAGCAATACTGCATCGTTTAAAAGGAGGCAAGGACATTCAAAATAGATACATAGGTTGTTCGAAAATTTAAGTTTTCTATTTTTTCTATAATATTTCATTTTTGTTTTTCTTTATATTTAGTTTACATCAAATGTTAAATCTTTGTTCGTGTCAGTTCAGATGTGACTGGGAACCATCAACAGTTTTAGGAATAAGGCATATGGGCATGCTTTTTCCAGACTGTTTTTGACCTGGTTTTATTTAAACCGTTAACAGAACTTTTGTTTGTATCTTTCTATGAACAAACATTATTTTTCAGTTTGTTCATTACGTGTGCTGCAACTCAACTATCCACAGTCATTGACTGTTATTAAGAAGTTTTTAGGTGATTGCATATGATTTTCTTTTTTTTCATTTTTGCCGAAACGAAAATATGACATACATATTAACAATAATGACCGCACAACACAAATCAAACAATACGAATGATATCAGATTCTTCAACGGGGTAAGCAGAACCTTTGCCATCTTTAGTCTTCGTAGTTTTACGCATAACAAGCACATTTTCAGTAAACATTTTGTTTCTCTGAAGTTTATATTCTTGATAACAGGACGGGATATTAAAAATGTCATATGTTGCGAAACACTACCCATAGTGTCAACCAAATCATTATGGCATTCATACTCTTAAAGGAATTACTTCAAATGAAATAAAACTAATGCTACCATTTTGAATCGACGACTATTATGATTGGACAAAGTTATGTCACGTTTGTTCATAAAGACTAGTAAGGTCTTTGCTGATGGTAAAACCAGATAGTTCAACTACTAACAAGTAATCGCCTATACAACAATATAAAGCTTGTATCTTGATAATTATTCTTATTGCATTATAAACCGATATAACAATATTCATATTACATCAGCTGTCAATACAATATTGCTTCTTCTATTAGTTGAAATAGTTTGATGATCGTAGGCTTATATATTGTTACTTACTATATAGTATGTACATGTACAGAGATAAGTTTTTGTCCAGTTCACAATCGTGTTTAGGAAATTTTTTTTAGACAGCATTAGTGCAAAATTAACAATTCAGAGATTCAATATATGTTATGCTTATTAGCAGGTCCAATGTATCGGACTCTTCAGTGCTTGCGTTGTATTATATTACATATGAACTCATATCGCAAGTATAAATCTTGTGTGTTCGACGGTATCATAATTCAGATAACGATTCCTATTGCTGAAACTAATGGTTAGTTTCATAAGAAGAAACGTTTGACATTAGCGTGCATTTGTTCAAAGAGGGTGACATGTAGATATATATAATAGTAATTGTGACACACGGGAAAGGGCTTTAACTCATAATTGTATCATAATCAAATCTGTTTGAAGGTTTTTACCTTTATTAAACATATTTTTTGGGAAAGTACAATATAGATTGAGGTGGCCTTGATGTTTCTTTGATTGATTGTTATGATTGTATACAACAGATTTAACCATTTAAAAAAACAAATTCTTTCTGTGAAGAAAAATATTATATTTTGTCAAAGAAATGCAGGTTTTGAATATGACCGTTAAATGGAAGAAGAGCATAATAAAAGTCTGGAAAGAAACAAATTGTGCTAGAAATAACTTCAAAACAAATATTAAAGGGTAGATTTACTGATAATATGATAATAAGAACTAAAATGCTCATAATTGATTTAAGAACACCTTAGAAGTATATCATACAGCTAATCTTTTTTTAGGCACTGTTAAAACGTATTCTGGAGAGACTGAATTCGTTTCGCACACAGCTTCCGATTTACAGGAATCTAGAACTTCGATAAATACAATCACAGTAGCGGCAGTCATAAAAGGTCTGTATTGTTTATCTGTTAAAAACGTATCTTTCTTTAACATGATTTGGGATTTAATATGTCTAAATATGTAACTTATTATAGTTTCCTATTCGTCTTACGCACTCGGTGACGAATTATCGGAATGGAATTTAAAACAACGGCTGACAATTATCTCAATTACACAGCTTAATTAAGGTTATTTCGATCGTACAGTTCATCTAGAAATTGACAATGAGGGTCGGTTGAAAACAAAACTTTACGACAAAAGAGATGATTTCAGCTTTCCAATTGTGAACTTTCCATTTCTAAGTAGCAACATTCCAGCAGCACCTGCATACGGGGTATATATCTCCCAATTGATACGATATTCCCGTGCTTGCATTTCCTATCATGATTTTCTTGATAGAGGTTTGCTGCTCACAAGGAAGCTATTAAACCAAGAATTCCAAATGGTGAAGTTGAAATCATCCCTTCGTAAATTTTACGGACGCCATCACGAGTTGGTTGACCGTTATGGAATAACCGTTTCACAAATGATATCGGATATGTTCCTTACGTCGTAACTACAATCCCCTTCCCTTTCATGAATATGACCTACCGAATTAGACTATTTACCGGATTTGTAATCACATAAGCAACACGACGGGTGCCACATGTGGAGCAGGATCTGCTTACCCTTCCGGAGCACCTGAGATCACCCCTAGTTTTTGGTGGGGTTCGTGTTGTTTATTCTTTAGTTTTCTATGTTGTGTCGTGTGTACTATTGTTTTCCTGTTTGTCTTTTTTATTTTTAGCCATGGCGTTGTCAGTTTATTTTAGATTTATGAGTTTGACTGTCCCTTTGGTATCTTTCGTCCCTCTTTCACATCTATTGTTATAAGGAATACATTATAAAGTAGGATTGATTTCAAATTCTACAACTTATAGTTGATCATTTTTTATGGGTTCTTGTTTTCTTTTTCTTATTCAACATCTCAAAGTGTTTAAGTCGTGATGTCTTTCAAGTACAAATGCATATGTTAACTTACGTTAGTTTGCCTTAAATACTCAGAGAATGTTATTACAGTTTCTGGATATGACACACAAAAACAGCTTTCTCTTCATTTATTATATTTAACACATTTTTTTGAAAGTACAATTTATAAGTGAAATATACTCGTGCTTCGCCCGTAGCTTTATATACACGCATAACAAGATGTTACCCGCTCTGATTCAACTCTTAAACATGAACTCTGTTTCGTCTATCATTGTGGAACATCGAGGGATAACTAAGAACGCATGGCTATCAAGATTGCATAGACGGACATATATCGTCCCCCGTCAATTATTAATTAAAATGAGTGTCGTAACATTATCCATGACTCAATCCGTAATTTCTGCTTCGAATGGATACAACTAAAACTATCTGACAAGAAATTATCATTGTTTGTTTTAATTCGGTAATGAACACAGTTGATATACGTGTTTTACATTTCAAAGATTTAATTACTAATAACATCGATAATAGCCAGTTTCTCGTATCAAACATTATTTAAAAGAACTATCCATGGAATTTGTTTTGTCCCGGTTAATAAGGCTTCTAACAATATCATTACTGTTTAACGTAATTTTACATTTGGGTTCTACATAAGGAAATCAAGAATTCACCAACATTCTAAATGACTCAATTTACGGAAACTGACATTAGGAAAGAAAAAACATGAATGTTTATCAATATGTATCTTTTTACAAGTTGAATAAAATACAATGACAGTTCCAACTATGTACTGGCTTCTGAAGCTACACACAAATCCTTACAAATATAGATTTATTTCGTCTTCAAGCCATTGTTCCAATACTTAACTATCTTTTCTACTTACTAGTACACTTGGTACTATCACAAAACTGGTAATGAAATATTCAAATAAGGCCTTTGTAAATAATTAATTACTTTTAGAGTGTCAACAATATTATTGGACATACTTGTTAAATTGCAAGATTGTATTAGTGATTTCGAATCTGTTCATTTTTTTTCAAATGTTTTACCCTATATACCACTTTGCCAACATTTGTTACAATGTTGAAATGTTAATATATATATGTTCAAACTCTTTTAAGGTTGCTCGTGGGTACAACAATTTCAGCAAAATTAAACCTTTATTTTTTTCATTACAAATTGTATTTATTACACTATTAGTTATTACTTTATGATATGGTACAAAAATCAACCCAAAAAATCGATTCGGTTTGGCCCCAGATGACCTTTAAAATGTTTATATCATCGAAAAAGCTCCAAATTATCTCCCTTTGGTGCCAAAATGCCATTTTTATGTATCTCAACTGGATGGATTTACTCGTGTATGTAAAAACGTATTTGATTTCAACGAAATAAATATATGTGTTACTGAATAATATTACCGCAGGGTTTCGATATCACACCCTAGTCAAAACTATTACTAAATGTTGTCATAGGTACAAGGACATCATTCGTAAATATATATCAACATGCAGGCATCTTATACTTTCGGGTACTTCACAACCAATAGTTCATCGTTATACATGTCATATTCGTTAAAAAGCACAAACATGTCAGCATTCACATCAAATGCTAACCAAACTTTTAAACATACTTATTTGGAAAGGATAAAGTAACGATACTGTTGTCAGGCCATTAAGGATCGCATATGTTGGTATTAATATAATATCACTCATAAAGTATTCTCGTTGAAAATAAACACGTTTATTTTAAAACCAGCTGTTGGTATATTACGGGTTGTGTAACTGTTCTTCTTATATATTGTATGATGGTATGATACTAAACACCTAACGGGTATGCCTGTCCCAAGTCAGGAGCTTCTGGACTTTGTTTATCTTGTATGATTTTAATTTTAGTTCATTTATATATTTTGGAGTTACGTCAATTTTTACTGAACTAGTACATAATCTTATTTAAGGGCCATCTGAGGATCACATCTGAGAACGGACTTTTCTAGCTGGGTTTAAGACCAATTGGTGACCGTTATTTTAGTCGGGCTGTTGTCTCTTTGATATTTCCCATTTCCATTAACAGTTTTTTAATTTTTCTCTGCTACTCCTCTTTTTTCAAATAAATAAGTCATTATCATGTAACAATATACATGTATATTCATATACAAATTATACTAATCATGATCAAGCCTTTCAAAACATACAGTATATACGAGTTTCTTATTCTTTTTCAGAACATTTTACGAAAACAGAGATAGTTGTGTATTCTGTTGGATCAAGCAGTATTATACTTATAATTGCAATAGTGTGCTTTGTATTTTTCTGGATTTATAAACACAAACGACAAAACATTGAAAAAAGTCACTTTTCAAGGCAGGATAATCAAGCAACTAATGAAACGTTTTATATTGATGTAGAAGGCAGTTTGTACGATAGTATTAATGAGGACGAGATATATGATGATAATATTCAGATCATATACTTTAAGGAAAGTACCGAAGTTGATAACAAAATAACCTCAGATTCAGAGGGATCTGCTGTAGAATCTGATTGTTCAGGTTACCTGCATCCCTATTCGACTGTTACCAAAGACTTTGAAACACATACGTATTGCAAACAGATCAAGTCATACGACAGCAGCAGCTTACATTCTGTCATTGACTACACGGACATAGATTCAGGATATACTCATCCTTATGAACAGCTTGAAGTAGTAAACACAGCCGAAGTAAAATCTGACTACGCAGAACTTGTTCATTATTTTGAACTAATTGACATTACAAAACCTGCAAGCATGTCTAAAGTGTTATCGAATAACTCACTTATACCAAACTCCAACGACAATGAGCAGACAGAAAATGATATGGCAGCGTTAAGCCCCTTGTTGAACAAAACAATATTTCCATATATATTTAATAGGAACATCATTCCCCCTCATCAATCGTTAAATTGTAAGTTTAATCGAACAACACATTTTTCTTCTCTTCCTACATTTGATCAAAGGGAGGAGAAAGAAAAAATGCCAAACTTTAAGCATATTTCAGTGTAATCACTTATAAGATATACATCTGACAAAAAACAGAGTGAAGTGGCCGGGTACTTGTATATCCTAACAACAAAAGACACCAAGTACAGTTATGAGAGTACTCGCCGTTACTGACAGATAGTTCAAAGCCACTAACAACTTTACAATAAATCATGTATCTTAGACTAAATTATCAATTAGTACACATTTAATGGATTTCGTGTTATAAACAGTGAATTGAAGAAGTCACCTTGTGAAATGCAAAGATACAGGTATTGATATACTGTTTATTTTTTAATGTGTATATGTATGTAACGAATATAATAACTGTCCATTCTGTACAATTTTCACTCGTGTCCACATTTGAGTTCGATTCAGCAGTCCTGTGTATGCTTATAAACTGTGGTAGGGGTTTTATTGTAAATGTTAGGGGCTCACATCTATGTATTCTAGCGTGTCAACGTATTTGTCTGTCCTTCCTTCTCCCCAAGGCACTTGTGCATCACACAAGGACAAATGTGTGTCGCTGTATTTTTTGTATTTACTTTTCATGTGTTTTAATTGAGTGCATTATGGGGTTTCAAGGTTTAAGGGATTGCGCTGATGGTAGATCTAAACCCAAATGTTCAACTATTTACAAAACAAATGCGAATTTCATCGTTCTCAACCTCATTGTTGTTGCCTTGTTATTAACATGAATGTTATCCGGGATAGTTCAGTATACATCGTCAAGACTTACTCAGTCTGTCACACAAAGATCACAATCTCGCATTGCTTCTATAGTTATAGTTTTGTATCTCAGTTTTTATTGTCCGCTTAAAATTGTAGTTTTTGTTCTACAGTTCACATGCGTAAATCCGAAATATGTAGGGCCTACTGAATCTCTGACAGAATTTCTTCTCAATGCGTTAAATCCGTTGATCTTGTGTCTTAGAGTTCCTGAAGCAAAAAGGGCTTTGAAGGACAAAGTTTGTAGATGCATTGGTACAAAAATGTAAACATACTTAAACTCAAAATTATAATAGTGTCTGTGTCTACAAGGGACTACATTTGTATTAGATAAAAGTGTCCATGAAAGACAGATATATTATTTTTGTTAATTTTATTTGTAGACAAGTGCGTATGAACAGTAAAGATTTAAATTGCATTGATCATATGTTTGCATATATTGAAAAGACACTAAAAAAAATGACATTTCAATGTTCCCTAAGAATCATCCGCCCTGCATTTGTTCTGCATAGTGAAAACAATTGATGAAATAATTGTGTCCGAAAGACTTATTGAAAAAAAAATATGACAACACTCGTTTGTAAAAATCAATAATGTGTACACACTTTTATGATATTTTTTTTTTACAAATTCTTCGTTTCTATTGTCATTTTTTTTTATAACAATATTATAAAAGTGTGTACAACTTTTATTTTATTTTGATATATAGTTTTCAAGTTGTAATAGTTCATTTCAAACTGTCAACAATCTATTTTGTAAAACTAATGATGGTAAAGTTACATATGTGTTAATTCCCTTTGTTTGTTAGTTATGAAATATGAATATGTAAATGTGGGTCAAAACTAAAAATGTAAATGTTTATTAATTTCTTTTTTTTTTAATTTATTCACGATTTTTAAAATTGCATTGATTAGATATGTAGAGATCGTGTTTGGTTCATTGGACAAATATTTTAGAGTTTTTAGTTTTGAATGTCCCCTTACCATTTCCCGCCATAATGTTTCTGCACAAAGAAAACAATTAATGAAATATTTGTGTTCAAAAGGCAAATTGAAAAAAAACAAGTTGATAACGGACATTTGTAAGTGTTACCAATTTGTAAAATAATGCTGTGACACAAAAGCATTGTCTTGAAAAATAAATCTCAAGAATGTAATTTCAAACTGCACAATTTGTATTCATTAGAAAAAGGCAATCAATGTATATGCTCTTTTTTATAAGAGGTGTGAAAATTATTTTTTGGCAAAATTTTCTGTTCTGTTCACAAGATTTGAAAGTCTAATTGTAAATGTCTGTCTCTATTTTATATTAAATGTGTGTTTACTGAAAAAGGTTATATTGAAGTTATACTGCATCGTACAGAATTCAAACAATGTAAGCATCTTGATAAATATTGACCGATAAACTAATTGGAGTTGCCGTGTAGGAAAAAACTCATTATTTGCAATATGTAATTCAAGTAAGCATGCTGATATCCATTTAAGTCCGAGAACCAATTTCAAAACCTTGTGAAGGTAATTTCAAATCACGCCATCTGGCCTTTATATTGTGTTTCTTTGTTTTTGTTTCTCTCACATATCACACAATTATTATTTTGCGTAAACACCAAGGACAAAATATTTTTGAGTAATGTTTCAGACTTATCAAACCAATAACTAAAACATGTATATTGGTCGTAATTATATTTATAGTTTGAAAGTAAGACTATTGGCCGGTTAATTTGTCAACACACACGTTTTGAAACACATTTAAAAAAGAAGACGTTAAACTACAGCAGCAAGTATTTCATTTTGCGAACGTCAATTATAAAGACAAGAATCAATCATAGTAAATAAGCGATTGTATTATCATCTCCCTTCTGTGTTTAAAACATTGCATGCAATAGAATAATCATTTATTTGACATTCCCAGGTTCGCTAACGTCAAGTTGAAATTTAAGTTTGATTATATAGTACCTTAAATGCGTTTAAGATATTGTTTGGAACCAAATCAGTAAACTATAGTTTACTGTAGTATGTTTTTTTGTATTGTTGTTTTTTTTCATTTTGGCTGTGTATGCTTGTTCAATAGAGTGTTTATATGCCTATTCCATTCGACATTTCTACCTTTTGCGACTGTTTGTAATTCTCGCACATTGTTGCCATTATAATGGAATTTTATTCGGCTGTCATACGAGCGAGAGGTTTAGTTAGCCATACAATCAGGTTTAATACTCCATTTTCTACACAGGGAAATAAACTCATCATAGATACCAGGCTTGCAATTTATAATTACGCCAGACGCGCGTTTCGTCTACAAAAGACTCATCAGTGACGCTCGAATAAAAAATAGGGAAATGAATATATCAAGACAGGAATATAATATGACAGTTGTTTCCATTCATTTGAAGTGTTTGAACTATTGTTCTTGCCATTTGATAAGGAACTTTCCCTTTGCGTGTAAGGTATGACATATGTATATGTAAATGAGTGTAAACTTGTAATTCATGAGTGTTATATTTGTGTTGTATGATAATTATTAAAATATAATTTGGAATAAAAATATTTCATATTATTGATAGTGTATTTTTCCAACGGAATGAACAGAAGATTACTAAAAGTGTTGTCCAATTTTTTCTCACATTGTAATACATTTGACATACATACAAAACATATCATACAAAGAAAACGCACTACAGTAAAACGGCATCAACCAACTAACAAAAAACTACACATACTCACATATAACTCATTGGTGAAAACCCTAAAGTTGTATAGCTGTCAAAGTTTGTTAAAGCTTTCGCATTGATAACAATGTTGGAACCCGTCCTTGATACAGCGCTTACACATGTCTAAGCACACACAGCATGACCTGGTATGTATAGAAAAAAATGAAAGCAGTTATCATCATCTGGGTTTTAATAATTGGGACAAGGTACATCAATAAAGTAGGCATCTCCTTCTAAGCATTATCTTACTTAACTTTTTAATTGAAATCTGAACATGAAATTAATGTTTTCAACTGTTGTGTCGCCTCCGACTGAGGTCGCGTTTTGCGATACTCGGGTATACTATCTGGCGGCGGCGGCCATTGAGGCGTAAACTACGGGTATTAAGCTTTATATTCCATAATATCTGATTGCTTCATATCTTGAATTCAGATACCTTTTGATACGAAGTTTCTGTCTGCCATATGACCATTGTCCTTTACCTCATTGTCATAGTTCAGCAAGTTGTTTTGTCATGTGAATTTCTCACTTATTGTTAGAAATGAAATAAATTTATTAGGTATATAGGTTTCCTTACAATGTCTACATGTCCGCCATACAGGATTTATCTGACTTCTACCTCATTTCATGCATCAGTGATCAAGATTTAATTTGCATGATTATATTCGATTATCAAATACTTTAAGCAATAACTTAACCTTAATGCTCTCCGCGCCAGAAGTTGCGTACGACCTCTATTAAGCAAAATGTCAACTATCAGTGGTGTATAGAATGATTTTAATGGTTTCAAGTCAGTCTGGCTGGTTTTATCTGAACTTTTTTCTGACCTTAACCTTTTTTTCATGATTTATTGGTCAATTGATTTTTTTATGGGACTTTTTTCAAGTACTACACACAATACGTCAACTATAATTGGTGTATGGAATAATTTAAGGTGTATATGTCTGTCTGAAAGGTATCATCTGACCTTGACCTCATTTTCATGGTTTATTATTCAATGTTCAGTTTCTGGTTTTTTTTACTGTTTTTCCAATACCTCTGATAATAACTCAGCTTTATTTGGTTGATGGAATAACTATAAGGTGAACATGTCTGTGCGGCAAGTATAATATGACCGTGATCCAATTTTGATGGTTCACTGTCAAGTTTTGTGTTTTCGGTGTGTTTTACAATTACAATATTAGACAATAAACCAACTATAGGTGGTGTTTTAAAAAATGTAAGATGTATATGTCTGTCTGACAGGATTTATCTGACCTTGACCTTAGTCGAATAGATCTTTGAAATTGTTTAGTTTATGTCATACTTTTAGTAAATCCTTTAGGGTACGATATTCTGGGGGGAACAGGAGGATTTGTTTTTGATCGGTTATTTATGTTTTTTAATTAAGAGGACATATTATTCATTTTCTGAACTATTGAAGCAATATTTTTCATTTTCATTAAAGCAAGAGACTGATTTTTCATTTTCACAACTATGTTTATGATATTCGAAAACATACAATTTTTCAACGATTTGTTTATTATAAATAATACATATATAGTAAAGTCATTATGTACCATTTATTTAGAATTAATCATCATACTATTCAGAAATGAATTTTTTTATATTCCCAACTGCATAAATACATAGTATTACAGTATAATTGTTACTAGCCTGATTTAAAAGTATTTGCAAATATATATTGCCGAGCTGAGGGTTTGCTTTGAACAGTACGGAACCGAAAAAATCCGGAACATAAAAAAAAAGCCGACCACCTCCTAAAATCGAAAGGTGGTCGGCATACCCGGCTTAAATGCCGAATGAAAAACATTGCTTTCTTAATCTAAAAATGCAAGTTTTGTTTTAATTATTTTTTGACAATATTTTGGTCTCAAAGAAAAATGTATAAATTCAGTTTAAGACTTTAGTTTCTAGGGACAACATCAAAAGACCAATGTGCATGATAAGCAAAAATGGAATTCATATTGTTAAGGCTGTGGCTGATGTTGTTTTTTTAAACTCATGATAAAGTCATAACAAAATTACTAGATTACAAAAGGAATGCAACACTAACAGAATACAGAAGGGTAATCAATGAACAAAAGACAAATAGATAAGAAACATTGATCCCGAAAAATCAGGGCTACGTCTGCGGAAAAACAGAACTTCCTTCTTGCAAGGTACTCGCCGTGAACACCGTAATTTGATATGGAGACAAGAGTTTAGTTTTGAACTTGCTACCTGAAGCATTTGCTTTAATGTAGATACGGCCCTGCATGTTAAAATAAAAGTGAGGTAAGGTTTCCTGAGACAATATACCTAAAGTTAAATGAAAACAATTTTCAGATATTTCTAGTATATTTAAATAATATTTATACTTTTATCATTAAAAAAATTGGGAAGTGTTTCCCGATTTTTTTGGGGAAAAAATGAATGTATGAAGAATCTGGTGCCATCTCATACTTTCGATTAGACCTGCTGAGTTATTTATTAGCAATACATTGCAAGTCAGGTAATTCATTTTCAAACTACCTCAGAACAAACCATTTACTTTTGTGATTATCAAGGCTGAGTTATTTATTTTCAAAATCCTCCTGCCCCCTCCATCCCCCCCCCCAGAATATCAAATGGTCGTCCCCTTATCTTTAAGACTTAAAAATAGAATCAATGGTCAGTAAAACAGACGACACACACGTGTGAACCCTTGGCATCTTACTATGTTGATTGAAAGAAAAACAAAACAACTTTTTTTTGTTTTAAAATGATAGCACAATACATGTCGACCTATCGAACATGTCCGTGCTACGTTTGCACGTCATAATGTAAAAATTTTAAGAGTTTGTCGTGTTGTGTTTCATAAAAAAAAATTACAAACGTTCTTACAAATATCTTGTGATGTAAAAAAATTCATTGATTCAAACATAAAATTCTATTAAACTGACATTATATGAAAAAAACACATAGCTGAAAGGTTGAAATCAGAAGAAGCCCAGGTTGTCAATTTTTTTTTCGCAGGGTACCATTCTGCTCTATCATCCTGTCGGCTATGCGTTTACTGTTAAATTTGAAATTGGCGTTACATACACATTATTGATCTTAGAAAAACAAGAGAAGTGAGGCATGATATATTTATTATTTTGGCAGTGTATGGAGACACTCTGAGGACATAACGTAAAACTTGATCCTTTAAATTATTAATTTTTTATTGGTCCGCATGCAAGGGTGACAATAAAGATAATGTCACCCGCTGAGCCATGGAATAGAGTAAATAATCTCCCTCGTATTAACCAATTAAGTTCTGGCATTTTATTGTAAAGTGTAATAATATCAAGATTATTGATGTCTTGATTGACAACATATTTGTTTCGCCTGGGGGACGTGTTGACAAAAAACAGCCGGCATTTCCGTGGAAACCCACCGTGCTCCTCTACTTGCCGACTTGTTGGCATCTATCCCATCGAGCCTGAAATAAAGGATACAACAGATACCTCATTTTGACAATGAGGGTCGGTTAAGAACCACACTTAATGACAAAAAAGATGACATCAGCTTCCCAATTTTAATTATCCATTTCTATGTAGTAACATCACGAGTTGATTGATCTTTTTGGAATATCTTTTTTAGAGATGAAACGGACATGGTATAATCGTTGTTTACAAAAACAGTTTTTCTTTCCCAAAAGTATGACCTACCGAACAAGACTGATCATGGCGTGTATTCTCACATGAACAATATGACAGGTGCCATATTTGAGCAGTATTTGCTTTGACTTGCGGAGAACCTGAGATCACACACTGTTTTTCTTGTGGTTCTTGTCGGACTACTATTTTTCTATGTTGTGCTTTATATATTGATGTTTGTCGTTTTTTTTTTTGGCATGGTTATGTCTGTTTATTTTCGGCTTATGATTTTAAATGTCCCTTTGGTATCCTTCACCTTTCTGAAACAGAGTTTAGCGCATGCATGTACCAAATGAATTGTTTTCCACAATGTTCGTCTATATGACCAACATGTGTAAATGATGTTTCGATTTAGATGTGGATTGTTTTCATGTTATCCTCAAAATGTATACGCAATCGTATTATTACTTAATATTGATTCAAACTATCTGTATGTTCTGATGATCAGCTATCACGAGAAAACAATCAATTGAATTGGATTTAAGATACATTTACAGACTATGTATATTAGGGTGTTAGGATATTTTGTGTATTTAATCTATGGGAGATTGCGAATTCTTTATAAACAAGCCGCTATGTTGTTAAATTTTTTCTACAGTGCCATGACAAATAAGTGCGTTTTAAAGTTAGCTTGAATAAATGTATTGATACGTATCGAAAGATAAATTCACCGAAAAACGCTGGAGGAAAACACAGCGAGCTTTTAAAAGATTCATGAAAAAGGTGAAACGAGATCAATGTATTCTAAAAAAAAATAACATGTAAAGCCAAGAAAAAAAACCAGAAAAAAAACACGCTTCTGAAGAATAATTGTCGAGGTTCTTGCTAGTTATGACGCTATATTAGACGTAGATTGTACAGTATTTTACATTTCAAAACCATCAGCATATAATTCTCAATTGAAGACTCAAACACCTTCTAGATAGGGATTGGTGAACCGCCAAGTGACATTGTAATTAGTGTTGCAAGGCTTTGATGAGTAAAGGTGTAAGATCGTCAGATAGTGCAACTAGGTAATTTTTGACAAATATAAGCCAAGGTTATGTACTAATGACTGGTATGAATTTCACAAAGGACGAATTGATTCCCGCAAATGAGGGACTAAACATTCCAATAAGTGTTTCAACAAATAAGCACATGATAAACGTTTTTTTTTTTTTAGTTTTAGACTAAAGATATTTTACATATAAGGTTTATTTTTCAAAGCAAATGGTGTTCGTTTGTGCTGCATAAAGATATCTGTTGCCACCACTTCTCAAATTGAAACAAAATTATCTTTCATGTATTTGAACGCTAATACACGTAGGCCCGGTACCAATGTGTATACACTTTTAACACTAAATGATTCCATTTGTAAATCAATGACTGGTTTTATAAAAAAAAAATCATTTTGTCCAAGCGAAGTTTGATCAGTTGGAGGAAATACCTCGTTTTTTTCAGGGAAAAAAAAGTAACTTGCAACGTTATCACTGAATGGATCTCTCATCACAGGGTCGATGACGGTTATTGGAAAATTGCCTGTGTAAATGTGTTTGTTTATTTATGTAAGGCAGTTGTAATTTACACAAGACAAATAAATCAACAAAATAATCTTTTATTCAAGTTTTTATTTCCTAATCCTTATCTATTGCAATGCCTTGTAATAGCAAAATGCAAAAGATTTCAAAATAATAATTTTATGCTTTTAACGCAAAGTGCACAATTATTCCCTTATCTGCTGGACTATAAGTCCCAAGATAATAAGTGCTGATTGGTAGAAACGTTTGGATTTCAAATTATTTTCTGACTCTTTGATTGTATAAAAATGATATAGAAATGAACATCAAAATCCCCCAAAACACTTTTCCCTAAAACGTTTAGTGACATTATAAGAATTGATATTAAGGCTCTATATGAAAACATTTATGTGTCTGCTGGTAATATTTTAATATTTGAAAATGATCACAAATAAATAAAAAGATCTGTTATATACATTTTCCTTTCCATGTTAACGGCAGTCCCTTTCAAATAATCGATAAAGTACCCATTTTTTGTATCCAATGTAGTTGACAATAAAACAAAATCTACGAATCTTATTCGTGTTCCTATTTATTATAAATTTGAGAATGAAAATATGGAATGTGTTGTATAGACAACAACCCGACAAAAAATTTGATTAGTGTAAATTCAGAAATTTTTGCGTGCATTTTTTTCTTCGAAGGACAATAAATGCGAGATTAATTTTTGCGATTTCAGGAATATCTGCATACAGTTATATATATACGATATCAGGTTGCCAGGTCTTATTTTTGCGATACTTACCAAGTCGCATTATTCGCATTAATAAAAACATCGCAATCATTTCAGAATTTACAGTATTTCAAAATATTTTTTGGTCAACTAACTGTACTTTTTCACAAGCCTCCTTTCTAATCTTCAATAATTCCCTACAGATAAAAACACATATTACTTGCTTTATTTAGTTTTTTCAGTTCAAGTTTGAAATTCTGCACATCTATCCAATATCCAACGAAATAAGTAAAATGATCTATTTACCGTAACTTAATCTTCGCATCTGATTATGTTATATCATAGTATCCTTGTGTATGTGTCTCATAAGTCTTTATACGCTGGGTGTTTATTTCTATGTGGTTGTACTTCACAATATGTTACTGTTGTGTAAGAACAATACCATGAATACGTGACACAATAATAAAATAAATTTATTTATCTATATATTTTTACCTAATTTATATAGTGATAATAATTAGTGTGGTTGACACACATACTTTGAATTATAAAAGCCAAGCTATATGTTCAGGATACAATCTGTTGCATAAAGTTTTGAAGATAAATATAATAATATATTTTTTGTAAACGAACGTTTTATCAATCAATATCAGAAATATATTTTTTTTCCAACCAAGAAGATAAATAAAAGAACCAAGAATTACTTTACTATAGAAATATTAATGTTAGAATTAATAGAAATGATATAATATAAGAACTTACTTGGTTCTCAGGTAAGCAACGATTTCTTTCAAGAAAACGCCGTACTGCCCAATCTTTTTTACAATTTCATTGAAAATGAACACGTTGCAAGCTTTTATTCATGTAGTCACTATTTAATTATATACATATAAGTCAACGTTGTGACATTGCATTATCATTGGCTATGGAATAGCTTCACCAATAAGCGTTCATGATTACAGCAACACATGTCGAACCCATAAAACTTCTTGAATCTTGTTTTTCAGTTCACTTCATAATGGTTATCTCAAAGTAAATGGAAATAAGTCGTTTATGGCCATAAGATTAAAGTATGTAACTTTTTTTGTAACGTAATATGCGTTTTTACAACGGAGGTATTTTGTAGATGATTTTAAAATGAAAATAAAGAAAAAAATGTTGAGATATATATGAAACTAAGGAAACAGTGAAATTATAAGAATACTGAACTCCGAGAACAATCAAAACGAAAAGTACCTTATCAACATGATCAAATGGCAAAATCAAAATTTCATCAAACACATCAAAAGAGTGAATAAAAACGGTCATATTCCTGACTTGGTACAGACATTTTCTTATGTGGAAAAGGGTGGATTTAACCTAGTTTTATAGCTAGCTAAACCTTTCACTTGTATGATAGTCGCATTAATTTAAATGTCCTCTTGCTTACAAAAAATAAAATAACGAAAAATGACTAGTATTTATACAAAAACGATTTAAAACCCCAGAAAAAAAAATTAAACACATCTGAAGGTCTAAAGATATAGGTTCGATAACAACGTGTTGTTAAAACTCGTCAGTCGATGATAACCCCATGGCATAAAGAATGGAAAAACGAATATAGGTGAAACATTATTATAATTAACACGAGTTCAAACTTAGCAAAAATTAGGCTTCTAAATAGAAACGAAAGATCCAGTTTCTCATGTGACACCTGTCATTCTTCTGCATTTCACTCAGAAATGTTCAGTATTAGTTGTCTAGAATAAGCATTAATATTTTGCACGAAATAGTGCCAATCCTTTTATGTTATATGAAAATAAAATAAAAACAATTAACTGAACTCCCTGGGAAATTTCATCAAGGTAAGTCTATATAAATTGACAAATGCAAACACTATCAGGTAACTTCACAAGTTAAAAAACAACTGATCTAGTTTAGACATAGTTACTAGTAATCCGATTTAGAAGGATTAAAACACGCTAAATGATATAATATGATCACACTATACGGATTTGATAAGCTGCGGTTTATTCTTTATACAAAACAAAACTTGCTTCAACAGAGAGAAGAGAAAAAAACGACTACATATGTTGTACAGTCCTTTACATGAATAAGACAGGTACTTTCTATGAATTGTTGGTGTTAAAAATAACTTGAATAATTAGCATCATGCGTTTGTAGTGTGAAATCCAAAGATAACAGTAAACTTCAACTGATTTTCAAAGTTCGTTTTTATGTTGTACGGTTACACCACTGTCCCTGGTTAGGGGAGGGTTCGAATCCCGTTAACATGTTTAACCCCGCCACTTTCTGTATGTATGTGCCTGTCCCAAGTCAGGAACCTGTAATTCAGTGGTTGTCGTTTGTTATCTGTTACGTATTTGTGTTTTCGTTAATTTTTTGTACATAAATTAGACCGTACCTTTTCGCGTTTGAATTGTTTTACATTGTCATTTCGGGGGCTAGTATAGCTGCCTATGCGGTACATGTATGTGCTTTGCTCATTGTTGAAGACTGTACGACGACCTCTAGTTGTTAATTTTTGTGTCATTTTTTTCTCTTTTGGAGAGCTGCTCATTGGAAATGTTTCTACATCTTCTTTTTTATATATGATATATCATCTTATTCTACTATACATGTGTTATTTTAGTTTTATTGAACATATCGCATGGAAAGAGATGCATGAATCGCGGGATAAAAATCAACTGTTGACGCAACGGTCTGGCACTTATTGGATTACATCCGATTCCCAAAGTTCTTGTTTGTTACTTTGATTTGTCTCTTTCTAATTGTTTGAAGATACTCGAAAATCGGTTAATGTCTATTGTTTTTCTTACATCATAGGCAATTATGACGAAACAATACACACGGATTAAATTTTCTTTATGTAAACCATCTTTTGATTGTTACCTTATAGTAAGACTAACTATTTATCATACTAACTTGTTTTTTGTTTGTTCTAGAAAAGTATTATTTTTCAAGGTCTAATTGAAGCTTATGATTGCAAGTGTCATATTAAGTATAATCAAAAGGTGCGAAATAGGATAACATGATAATTTTATAATTGTTGCTATGTTGTATCTTTGGTAACAATGACAAAATTTCAATCCCTGATTATATGGAGGCAATGCTGTACCTTCTTATCCAAACTTCTAGGTGTTTTCTATCGTTCCTAATGCTTGTATCAAGTGAGGAATGTGACAGTTGCTAAGATTTTCGTCAAAACCTCCGTTAGTTTGCCAAAGAAAAACAAATTGACCTCATAGCGACTTACTACTTACTTCTTGCTTCTACCACACTTTAAAAAACGTTAAATACTAGCATGTAGAAGACATCATTTCCATTTATTTTCTTTTACTACGCTCAATTTTTTGCTTGAATTGTTCACTTTCCTTTAGTAAATGAAAATATTTTTAAAGAGTTTATCTTCTCAATTTATTTTGAACTTTTTCGCATTATATTCTATTATGGCAAATCCATTTTAACCATACCAAGACTACATTGACAAGTAACGGTGTTAACCTCATCATTGATTGATTTATGTTTCAAGTCGCACACAATTGTCAAATAAATATAGAAAATGTTGTCATTAATTAATATTTAATTAATGTGTTGATTGACATGAATAATTATTAATACATGTAATGGGTTGAATTCTGTTCATTTTCTGCATTATTTAGTGTTTAAAAATAAAATTATTAAATTATTTTGTTATGACATCAAGTTAATGTTGACCTCTAGGACAAAGCGTATGATTGTAGAATGGAAAGATATAAACTTCTTGTGTCTGTATCTTTCAATTATTCCAAAGATGTAACACTTTTTTAAGACTATCGATTGTGGTTAAGTTAACGAACTGCTTAAATCCATGAACACATTGATTATTTGGACTGATAGCAGCCACGGGTAAAGAACGCTTTTTTTATGTAAAACATTATTAAATCCAAAGATAGTATATTACACGCTCTAGGAGTTATACCTTTTTGAACCGAGCAAAGCGTTTATGGAGACTTGCGGATCAATTACTGTGAAAGTACTTTAATTCGTGGGTATCAATTTTCGTGGATTGAGCAATATTTACATGTTCGTGGGTTTTTAAATTCGTGGATTTTAGTTTTCTAAAAAAAAATTGAAAAATTAAAGCCTTTAGAAACGAAGGTTACAAATATTCTGGATTGAAGGAAATTGCAAAGTAAACACTGACCCGTGTAAATCGTAGTGATAACACTTATTAACCCATGATAAAGTGATCAACAGATTAAAGATCATCAAAGGTGTTAATTAGGCCATAAACATGCCACCTATTGAAAATAGTAACATAAACAAATGCTATAAACGTAATATCTTGAATTGTCAAAAATTCTTATCAAAATCAAACCCAGCTTGAAATTATTATTTTCCATATGTACGAGAACTATGAGGATATAAAATGAACACTTTATCATACTAGCATATCAATACCGGAAATCTGACTTTCATCGATAAAAAATATTTTTTATGAGAATTAAAGGATCAAAAGTTGTACAGTTTAGGTTATTAAAGATGAAATGGGTATAATCCTTCATGCGGTTGTAGTTCTGTGACTGCTATTAAAGTATTCTCAGGTTTGGCGTTATTCAATATATTCTCTAGATCATATCCGTGGTCAAACCTACCGATAGGGGATCTTTCCATGTCTTGATTTGGACAATGGTTGTTTTATTTCGTTGGACACTTAAATTCGTGGATAAAGTTATCCACGAAAACCACGAAAATTGGTACCCCACGAATAAAAGTACTTTCACAGTAGATTTGCTTTTCTGTAAAATATAAAAAGTGCAAGAAATATTTTCTCTAGGCAATTGGTTTGCGATTTTAATTCCTCTTTTAAATTATGAGCTCGAGGTTTACAACCCATGATACACAATTGACAGTTGACGCTGCTTATCAGAATGCATTGCCAGTCCAAATCTCAAGACCTGAAGTATCCTGAGTTTTGTTAATTCTTTAATGTTCCTCCGGGCACATATTGTTTTAAATATATTAAACACAAATTTCTAGATCTTTGTGATTAATGCTTATCAAATTTGTAGTTTGTCTTGCCATGCGACTATTTTTATACATCTTTTAGAGTCTTGCAAAAGGCAAACCTAACGGATGGCGTGCTCCACTATAAGCGATGTATCTTTGATGAAAAACTCAGTGTAGTCCGATAGTACAATCATCATATGTAGTAGCGAATGAACAGACGAAATTGTCACATGTTTAATGTTGGGTTCACAGGTTCATGATATGTTACTGTATCATTCGCGCTATTTCCTTTTTAAAAAGTACAATGGTGTTTTTGACAATCAAGTCATAGTATAATACAATAATTATATGAATATTAACAGAGGACAACATAGGTGCTATACATAAACATTCACTTTATCATAAGAAATTATAATTCACATGTATCTTATCTTTATGTGAAGTTTTGATTGCTGGTATATTTTTAATTGACGTGTATCTTCTATATTGATGAGATTTATTATTTGTTCGCAAGAAACTTCAATCTACTCTCGTGAAACTTTCATCTACAAAACCTTATTATCCTGTCTGCGAATTCCTTCTGTATTTGATGTAACGTTGTATTTGAAAACTTTAAAAGTATTCAAACGTCATACCAAACCATCGTACTTCATCGACAAGGACCATCGTGTTTCGGCAGGGACCATAGCACTTCAGCGTGACAATTGCACTTCAGCGTCCCCATCGCACCTCCGAGTATTATATCTTTATAAATACATTTTGATTCTTGCAATGCAACTTCTTTCATACTCTAACTTTAATTATGCTTCAAACGCATACTTTTTTTTATATTACTAGACGAAGGGTATCAAGTTTCTTATGTAATGTTCGTTTAAAACTTTTTTTCAAAAGGTAATTTGAGTAATTATACGAACGTTCTTCATTCATTAATTTGTAGACCATTACTTCCCACGTCCAAAGCGCTTATATTTGATGCATACAATCTGATTCCAAACTTTAATGTTTTCTTTCTGTTTGAGCAGTATAATGATACCCGAAAATTAAACATTTTAATTTCAGTTATCGTCTAAATATCAGATAACTATATTTCAAATAGAAATATTTTGTTTTGAAATTTGATAAATCAAACATATTAAAGAATCCAGCAGATGATAAATCGGTTAAAAGATGAAATAAACCTATTTACAGATTTTAAATGTAGGTTGTTTAGTACTATTATCAGACTTTACATTTTTTTAACATGTTTAAACCTCACTCTTTTTTCTCATTACTTATGGTTTGGTGACGAAGGCAGAGAACTTGATTGAAACTATATACTTACTATCATTATCTTGAGCGTCGCAAAAAAATAAATGCAAGCAAAAATGTAAAAACTGTTTTCCAATCGACAATTTCATTTGAAAATACTTTTTTTTACAAATAAACAAAAGTTTTCGTGTTTATTTTCTTTACGCAATCTACGAAAAATGAATACCCAATTACAAGCAGGATTCTAAATCAGACTTATCCTTCTCATTTCTACCTTTAAATAAATGCAGACGAAATAGATAAGATCTGTTTAATGTATTTACAAGCCCTATCTTTTATGGTGATACCTTTGTAAAGTTGAATGTAGCCTATTCCTTATCTGAGATACATTAAAAGGTCTTGTCGAATTGGTGCTCTATTTGTTGCTTAAGTCAAATGATTGCAGACTGTTGTTTATTCCTTTGTTATCAATTAATGTTATGAAGTTACTGTATCTATCTGTTTACGACTTGTACATATATTCTCTTACTTTACCAGTGAAACCTTTTTATAATATCTAGTAAAGTAGAAAGCTAGTGTTTGGTAAATACTTGACAATGTTATATGGTTATGTAAATATGGTTACATCGTAAGGTCAAGGAATGTAGATATGAAAGATAGAGTTTTAATAAAACTTATTTCATATCTTTATCATGAATGTGAAAATGGAATAAATGTGTCAGATTGGATTAACTTTCAATTTCAAGCACATTATATCGTTTATACAGTAGTATAATAAAAAGTCCAGGACATCTATGCACTGTTGTTTATTGTATGTTCTTTTGCAATTGAACAATAAAATTAATCATCGCCATACGATTTATAAAATTATGTTTAATTCATGTATTACATTTTTTAGATGGTTTAAACTTTCAACTAACACCTTACATCATTACACTTTTCGGCATACACCATTACATCATACACCCTGTTTCATTACACCATACACGTTACACATTTACATCCTACACTTTTCACATTCTATCTACACCATAAGTAATACCCATAACGCAATATAATTTTAAAGAAAGAGTGCGACTAATTTTGATCACAATTTAAAATTCAGTTCTTATCATTTTTTAACTTTGAAAACCACACTGTATATACACCTTACACAATCACATCATTACACCATTCCTCTTACACAATACACCGTATCACCATACACCTTCTACCATTGCAACATTGACCTTCTACCGTTGCAACATTGCACCATATGCCATACACCATACATGTTATTTATTTTGGAAATTTACACCATTCAAGGGCTGTAACCATGTTAAGGTTGTTAAATTGAGTATTGCAGAACACATTGTTCAATACCTTGCATTTAACATTGAACTCATTAATCTATTAAAACCTGCAATGACTGTTGATTCGGCTTAAATAAAACACTAGAAATTAACAACGAAATACTATTCAAGCAGCGCCTGCATATGCGGTTTTATTCAAAGTCGATAAGATATTCCTTGAAGTAAATACTGATCTGCCTAAAATTAAAAACTGTATGTTTACTCTATAGTTCTTTGGATGTTATATTTGCTATATATCATTATAAAGGAAACACGTGTTGATTATCAATATTTTTCATGAATAGTCCGGTATAGTGCCAATATTTTCAGAGCAAAACCTACTAATACATCTAGTTTACTTTTCAATGGAATTGTTCCTTTAACTAGACTTTGTTAATTAAGTGAGTGTTATTATATCTGCATGCTATACTTGCATGTATATCTGGTATTTCTAATTTACAATAGTACAACCGTCTACTATAAATCAGCCCAACGGGATTATTTCAAATAGTTATCAAAGGTACCAGGATTATAATTTAGTACGACAGACGCGCGTTTCGTCTACGTAAGACTCATCAGTGACTCTCATATCAAAATATTTATGAAGCCAAACAAGTACAAAATTGAAGAGCATTGAGGATCCAAAATTCCTTAAAGTTGTGCCAAATAATGCGAAGGTAATCTATGACAGGGATAAAAAAATCCTTAGTTTTAAAAAAATTCAAAGTTTTATAAAGAGGAAATTTTTTTAAATGACCATATTATTGATATTCATGTCAACACTTCAACACCGAAGTGTTGACTATTGGGCTGGTGATACCCTCGGGGACGAAACGTCCACCAGCAGTGGCCTCAGCCCAGTGGTGTTAATTATGAAGTAAATTATCTAACATTTAATAAGATCAGTAGCATGAACTACTATCACACTACATCATAAGCTAATATTATAGATAGTTGTGATTCAGGTTTTCATAAGTAAAAACAATAATCATAAACAAACATTACAAATGCAAGGTAATCACAGTGTACTTTACTCCTAATTTAAACCTTTCTCCTCAAACGTAACTATATCATGTATATAATCATAAGTTATACAATTTCAATGTATTAATGCTGGATACGCTAAACTTGAAAGGTTGATAATAGAAACTGGATTATAATTTTACAGAGTTTTAAATGAATCCACGGCGTAAGTTTTTGAAATTGTTTTGATTTCATTGTTATTACCATGTTCAAGATGGATGCATTTATCATTGTAGACAACATTGAAATTGAAATTGAACTAACAAAGGCTGTAACACAAAAATTTTGAATAAACTACATTACTGTGTTTGAAACTAAGATGAAGAGTTGTCTACTCACATTGTCCAAATCGTTGTTAAGAATAACGTTGGCACGCATCAATTTTTATTAATTGAAAATTGCTTGAATCGTTTTGCCATATTTCTAAATTCTCAACGTTTGTTCAATGCCTTTTTTCGCAATATGTATTCCTTGTGTTTAAGTCAAAACTAGTTATCCATTTGTATATAATCAAACTGGAAAGTGACACACTGTAAACTTATCGATTCTTAATATTCTGTTACAAATATTTGTATAGTTTAACACCTTACTTTACTTAAACGGGGGCCTCGGTGGCCGGGTGGTCAAAATAATTGAACTACTATATGATTAACCAGTTCACACTGATGTTCTGAGTTTGAAATTTTGACCGGGGCAATTGCACTCGTTTCCAACCTTAAGGGACTATTCTGGTAAGTTATTCTATCGAAGATCAGTGGTTTTTCCAAATACACCGGCTTTCTCCCCCAACAAACACTGACCACTACTGAATATCACCATTGTGTTGACATGATGATAAACACAAATCAATTACTCAATCAATCAATACTTTCCCTCAAACGTCTATCCATCTTTAAAATATAATCATAATTAGCACTTTGATGATTTAAAAAATGTGAAATCTATTCGTTAAACATGATTTTTTTTGTACATATCATTTGTTTGCCTGTAAACTTCATATACACATGGAAAAAAGTATTGTAACATCAAATTGAAATTCAAATTAAAAAAACACTTTTAATTTTTTTGAGATATAATTTGTTGAATTAGAAGTAGTTATTATCAAATATGATTATTTTAATATCACCTGAGTTTAATAAAAAGATATCGACTCGTTAAGTTCTTATCTGCACATGCAGCTACTGTACTCGTAAACAACAAAACAGATGTTTTTATCCTCATTGTTTTCAACACTTTAAATAATCAAGTTTATAAAGTTATGTGATTGCCACCTTGTAATTGATCATCCACAACTCATAACTGCAGCAAGATGGCAGATAATCAGCATGAGAGAAGTAGGTATGTCGCTGTTGCAATTGCACATATTGTTGTTCATCACATTCCACTATAAATCGCTTTGATAATAAAATTAAGGCAACAAACGATGTTAAAGACCTTCCGAGATCAAGAAGACCCCCTATTATAACATCTGCTAGGGAAAATCAAGCATAATGAAGGTTGGTCAAGAGCAAACCCATTGCAAACAACACAACCCTAAAAAGAGAGTGATGATCATACAGGAGTCTGTAAGCACAAACTGTTCCAGATCGGCTCATCGCTACTGGTTATTGTGTGATAAGACCATTTTTGGGACCTTTGCCTACGAACAGACACACAGTTGCCAGTATCTAATGTAGTGCAGAGCTCGCCAAAGTTGGAAATTATAATCGTGGAGGAAGATCCATTGTTCCAGTGGAATTAGGTTTATCTTGGTTTATCTTCCTTGGCCTGATCGTAGCCCAGATTTGAGCCATACCGAGCATATATGGGACACTATTGAGCGTAAAGTGCACGAAAGGACACCCACGTTCAAACACGTCATGAAAAAAACAATAATCTTCGTCCGGAATGGTTGCTGCTACCTTAGCAACAAATTAGGATTCAGAAGACGTTAAGAGGCGGTTATTCGTTTGATTGGAGGCTGCTCACAAAGTACTAATTCTTTGGCGTATAACGATCAACCATGATGTGAATCATCTTAAGATTAATTTTGAAATGTCTGACATTATAAAGTTCGACTACAGTAAAAGTTGTAATATGCAATTTTGTACAAAAAAACACTTCATTTTGTAATAAAAATTTTGGTTAGATAAGATATTTTTTCTCATACTTTTTTTGTTCGTTTCAATGCCAATGTTATCATTAACTTCGTTTCAATATTATTATACAACTATTTTATCATATTTCATCCAAATAAGAGGCTGATTTTTCATGTTTTAAAAATTCAAGGTGTTTCTTCCATCCTTTCTTCCATGTGTATATTTTGAATGTTTAAAACGCTTCCAATTCGAATTATCAACCCAAGTAACTGAAAAAATAGGTCCCAATAACTTTAAATAGTAGAATTTCTATATTTTCTCTTCAAAAGTTACATGTACAAAAAAATATTGCCACTCTGACATAAACGTCGTAGAAATGCATTTAAACCTTTCCAGAAACATGAACATTATCTGGTATCAACTAACCTCTATCTTCAGTAACTTTTCCCAGATCTTATAAAACTTATTCTATCACGAATGTAAACTGAAAGTCTGGTAGATTTGACAGTTCCATGTTAAATATTCATTTTGTACTTTTGTACTATGATTTTTATTTTCAATTAATTAGGGAGATGTCAAATCAATAACTGTAACCGTCAAGATGTCAATCAAAACTTGACTGTTTTGTATCTTGTGATGTAATATGCTAGGTCAATGAGTACAGAATACGATGACAACCACCATTAACGCGCATTTACTACAAACAGTAAACGTTCGTTTATTTTTTACCCAGATAGAAAACGCGCTTTCCACTTTAACGCGGCGGTAACCATAAACGTAAACGCCCGTTTACTCTTTACAAAATTAGAAGACGGGCCATTTTTGCGTTAGCGCGGAGGGTAACGCGAAAGTAAACGCCCATTTTCATTTCATGAAATTTCAGACTTAAAGCAGAGTTAACGCGGTTTTACGCGAAAAACACGCGAGTTAACGCGGCGCTAACCTTTTCCGACGACTACGTGTAATGCTATGTCTGTACTTATGTACATGTTTTACTATCATACATTTTACACAATCATTAACATGTTTGAAATATTTTTAATCGCATATTTTAATATTTAAATCTGATATCGTAAAGATACTTTACTACTTGATTATCAACTGCAATTCTGAATTTCCGAAAAACGAAGTACAGTAAACCACCGCTTGTTTAAAAAGCTTGTCCGTAACTAATTTTCATAGAAGACATACTATACTGCAGAAAAAAATATCATTAAGTGTGAACACTATTAAGAAAACTATTGTTACAACTCACAGTTTGTGAGTGAACGGAAAGTGTTTCTTCTAAATGTTAACGAGCTCTAAGTCTAAAATATGTTTCATGCTAAAATGTAACCTTCAACGATTTCATCTGCATATGATTTGTCAAAACATCTATTGCATTATTATTTAGTTATTTATAATAACTCTTATCATATCAAACACTCACACAATTAACTTAGCTTTAGTTTTCAATGATATATAAACGCCTGGTTTTTTAACATTTGTGATTATCGTAACATTAAAACATTGTTTTCACTAATTTTCTTAACATACTTTGATATTCAAATTACAACTGTAACCCACATTGACCAATTCTAGTTAGTGATGCTTGCAGTCGCATATATTTTGAATCGAACAGGGCACTTTTGACAGACTTAACAATACCGCAATTAGTTATGATTAATTGGGTTGCTTTTGAGAGGTTTAGCGCTATAAAAATATGTTCAATCCACCATATTTTATGAATAAAATGCTTGTTAAGAATATGACAGTTGTTGTCCATTCATTTGGTGTGTTTGAGCTTTAGATTTGCCATATGATTAGAGACTTTCCGTATTGAATTTTCCACGTAGTTTAGTATTTTTGTGATTTGAATTTTTGTCAGATTTAACAATACTGCAATTAGTTAAGATATGTGTTTTGGTTGTCATTCATTTTGAAAGACTTCATATCGAACTGATATTTGAACAATATCATTTACTAGGTTTTTAAAAATCTCTATTTTGTCTACTTGATACCTTATTCAAGTTATTATATTCGTTTTTAAGGGAGTGTTTAACAGTTCAAACGTATGCACCTGTCCCAAGTAAGGAATCAGTTGTTTAGTGGTTGACGTTTGTTGATGTGTTTCTCATTTTTATATAGATAAGTTGGTTGTTCTGTTTAAATAGTTTTGCAATAGTGATTTTGGGGCGCTTCATAGTTTGCTGTTCAGTTTGAGCCAAAACTCCATGCTGACGGCTGTACTTAGACTTGCTAAGTAATTAACTCATCGAAGATACCAGGACTAAATTTGGTATATACGGCAGACGCGCGTTTCGTCTACAAAAGACTCATCAGTGACGCTCGAATCCAAAAAAGTCAACAGGCCAAATAAAGTACGAAGTTGAAGAGCATTGAGGACCAAAGTTCCTAAAAGTTTTGCCAAATAGAGCTAAGGTAATTTATGCCTGAGGTAAAAATGCCGTAGTATTTCAAAAATTCAATATTTTGTTAACAGTTAATTTATCAATATAACCATATCAATGATAATTCATGTCCGCACTAAAGTGCTGACTACTGGGCTGGTGATACCCTCAGGGAAATAAATCTCCACCAGCAGTGGCATCGACCCAGTGGTAGTAATTAACTCATCAAAGATACCAGGACTAAATTTTGTATATACGCCAGACGCGCGTTTCGTCTACAAAAGACTCATCAGTGACGCTCGAATCCAAAAAAGTTAACAGGCCAAATAAAGTACGAAGTTGAAGAGCATTGAGGACCAAAGTTCCTAAAAGTTTTGCCAAATACAGCTAAGGTAATCTATGTCTGAGGTTTAATTTTTATACATCGTACATATATTTATTTTACAGTATTCAAGTCATTGGTAAAGAATTAGTGTTTTCCCGGGAGGAAAATAGAAGAAAAATGGATAGGGCGAAACCAGAGTTGTATGACATATGTCCCGGCCTTTTAAGGATGAAATTAAACTTAATGTATACATCAGGCCAGACTCAAGTCGAAAACCGAACAATGGCTTTAGATACTGCAATAGAACGGGAGCATGAGATAGTTCATGGAGTTGTTGATTTAATGCGAACTTTGCTCGATAATCCATTACGAAAACATAGGTACATCGCTCGCAATACTAAAAAGCTCGAACAAAATATCAAAAATAACCCTAAACACTTGAACACATTAGCTGACCTTGCAGACTTGTATAGAAGCAATAATTTGAAAGAAAAAGCTAAGATAATAGAAGATAGAATTAGTAAAATTTTGCAAAGCAGTGATTCCGATGATATCAAAGAAAAGGCAATTTGTATCGTCGAACAAGGTTATGCTGTACTTTTTGAAGAATTTAAAGAAAACGAACTAGAAGCACAACAAAAGCTAGCGGATTCATTTGAACTTATCAAGGCTGAACAGAGCAGTTCTATTGAAGAAAGAAAAGATTTAATCTGCCTTGCCTTAAAATATACGATAAATGCACAACGGCTTGTGTGTCTTGCGATTAACTGTAAAAGTGACAATAGAGTTGCCGAGGAAAAAAAATCAAGCATTGAAATGTTTCAAAAAGGGATACAGTATCTTAGAAATACATCTTATTCTGTGGAAGATATTTATATATGGACTTACTATTATGCGATGGCTTGCAATAGAATGCCTTACAGTGCAAACGATATAGGTATTCAAGCGGTTTATTTGTTCTGGTCAGTTGTTTCGAATCTACCAAAAGATGACGAAAGATTTTCCATTTATAGAGCCCGTGCATACGCCTATATTGGACATAAAATAATTACAAGGAATGAAGCTTTCAATGCTTCTTTGTCAACCAGTTCCTTAACCAGTGATGAAAAATTCCTCGCTCTCCTAAAGTCTCCTCTTTCTGCTTTTGAACTTGCGATCGCTGAGCAACCATACGATGAGGTTATTCTAAATCGTAAAGGTACAAGCTTGTGGTCTTTGTTTAAGTTTGGATATGCTAAAACAGACAACGAAAAACTTGATTATTTGAAACAAGCCGAGGAAACGCTATCATTGTCTATTTCACAGAACCCACGTATGCATTTGCTTGCTTTTTCAACAAGAATGAAGGTCTATACGGACTTATCCACTTTGAAAGTTTTTTCTGAAGACAAAAGGAAAGACTTCTTACACAAGGCCCTACATGACGGAAAACATTCTATTAAAAATAATATGAGCCCTCGCGATGTCTGCACAGTAGCTGAAGCTTGTTAGAAACTTGCTACATTTCCAAACTTTTACAGGTATGGACCTGAAGCCGTTTCATGCAGCGAATACTTAGATGAAGCACTAGATTACCTAAATCAATGTATAAGCGCGAAAGGACAAACATATTTCACAGCGTTCAAAATTGGCATAATTTATTTTGACATTGCGGAGTATCGTATGGCTACAGAATGGCTGAAAAGAGCATTCATGTTCTCAGATCCAACGCGTGCGTTTGAAAATGTCAAATCATTATGCATGTCAGTACTGAAACTTGGTGATACATCAATCATTCATGCTGAGCTTATCCATGTCTTAACATTTATTGCTAACAGAATGAATTGTTTAGAGTTTCTTAATTATTTAGTACCAAAAGGTCTTTGGAAAGACTATCTTGGAAAGCTTTGTGAATTTATGATATTTTTAGAAACTTTCCACCTTACAACAGATCAAGTTAAAATAGCAGAGTATTTGAAAACCGTTTTAATTAAGAAAGACTTCTTAACAGCACGACGGTTAAGAATATGCCAATTCCAACCATCAAACAGATACGATTTAAAATATGATTTAGATGCAGCAAACTTGCTTCAAGCAGATATTGGATACGCAGGTGGTTCACAAAATTGTAGAAATGATTATTTCATCATCGTGAGTGAAGTAAATTCTGCTTGGATTCAATGCTTTTTACAGCATCAGCTCGGCATACAAATGATCGATGATGACATCATACTTACAGGTAGTGCTAAAATATACAGCAGTGCAATCTTTTAAAAATATCTAATTTATAAAATTTCAGTAACCTTTAAAATTACTTTGACTACCTGATCTTGAATTGGAACATAGAAACATAATCATTGTGTTTTGTAATTCTCAACGATGCTCGTATTTGTAGCAAAATGATTCATAATCTTTTGATAACAATTACATAAAATCGATCGTAATGCAATATTTTCGAATTAACAAAGAATGAAACACATGCTTTGCGATTTTCTCTAATCTATGAGAATTGATACTCGTCGAATATATTAATGTCAAAAAATAATTGTCGATATTGAGCAAAAGACGATTGTTTGGCAAATGTGATTATGTGAAAGGGTTTAGATATGATGCAATAAATGGTAAAATTCCAATACTTGATATTGGTGATGCTAATAAAAATTAATACAACTCGCAGTCTGCATTGATTATAGTGTATTGTTGTGAACTGTCAATGCTTTAATAAACTTTTGGTAAATATTTGTTATTCTTTTCAGGTTGGCCTGGTGCTATTGATTATGATTCATGTTCGTCGTTATTGGAGACAACCATTGAGGGTATCACAGAATGTAGGAAGAGCATACTTGTTTTATCTAAAGACTTTCTGAAGAGAGAATGGTACGTCCTAAAAACAATAATAACACAAACACTGAAGAGAAGATCGGACTTCCTACGAGTTATCTTGCTAGAAAATTGTGATATTCCACCAGAAATAGACATCGAACGTATATCGTTCTTTGATTTCACACATGACAAGAACATTCCAATAGAAATTCAACATTTGAAGTTGGCTTTACTGGAAATTTGAAATATTTCTAGATACAACAAAGGAAATCTGACAACCATTTTATAGTCTGAAGCGTATTTACATATGTATACCTATATATATATATATTCACAAATTAATCTGAAAAATGTATTAGCAGAATTTAAAACAATGTGTATTTATTGTTAAGAAATAACAAAGTTTGTCTAACATTATTTTATTGTTTGACGGAAACGCACGATATTTATGCACGCTAATCTGATTTAAAACTTATTAATATGACAATATCACGATGCATAGAAGTAAGATGAATTGGTGTGGGTGTCAATGAGATAACACTCTATCAGAGTATCAATGGGTGAAAAATAAATTATTATAGACATAATGTGTAAAAAGAAAACAATTATACATTGATAAAGTCATAACGTGTAACATTTATATTTAAAGTACGACCTCCAACGGTGAGCTTTGGCCCAAACCGATTTAGCAAGCTATCAAAGGACTAATCCGGCATCGTGTAAAAAATACAAACAGAAAACCAAACGAACTAATCTAAACAAAAAAAGAAGGAACAAGAAACACTTATGAACAACGTAAAAAGTAACGATAATCAATAAACAACAGTGACCTTGGTAAATTTTGTTTTCTAACAGCGATCAATTATTGACGTTTATATGACGTCTTAAAATCAGAAATGTTGTACAATTCATTGTTATTTCCTAATTGTATGCATTGGCAAAACTTATGTTGACATTTTAAATATGTTTAGTTCAAATCCGGGCGTTAATTTGATGAGTTTTGCGAGCACTTGGTTCTTTGGAACTGCTAGAAACCATGTTTAATCCGATGTGGTAAATGTAGTTAGTCCAGTAGTAGACCTATAATGGTTTACATTTATAAATTGTTATTTGGATGGAGAGTTGTCTCATTGGCACTCACACCATATCTTCCTGTATCTTATTGTGTGTTAATATGCTCGTTCTTTGCAATTTTATGTTTGTGAGATCTTGAACTATTCCAACAGAATCAAATATGTTATAACTAGGACATAGAGAGTTGACATAGTATGTGAAACAGTTTTAAACATTTTTCGATGTTTGAGTGTCAGTGGTCTTTATCATTGCATTTATTTTTACAAATAGCATAACGTATGCTAGTTATATGTATATGACAAAAGATGCGTCTGGCCTTTAAATAGTATAAATCTTATATGGCAGAGGTTAAAATGTGATCAAGGTCCGTACTAGTTGTAAGCATATGCATGAGAACATATGCATATAACGGATTGTAAAAGGAACGAGTTTGTTTTTTCTTGTTCAACCCTTATCTGTATACAGTAAACATTATGTTATACATACAAATAAGAATGTAATTTAACTTGTCTACAATGTTCACATAGTTTGGTCTTTTTTTATATTGTTGAGTTTTTTTTCTCCAATAAGACCTATATTTACACGCACATTCATATACATTTGATGTGGTAAATGAAATCAAATTTTCATTGTGTTCCGATACAGGTTAGACACATATGAAATTCGTAACACTTTATAAAAATCTAGATTAATATGCTCTTACGTGTAGTCACATATTATCTGTAAACTGTAATTGAAATGTCAGCAATCATTGTGTCAATATTTTTTACTGATATCCAAATCACAAGATACCTTTGCAAAAGTGAAAGTTAATTGTTGATTATTGGATTATTAAAAATAATCACAAGTTTTGTTACAACAGATATAAAACAAATTTGCAGGAGAATAAACATTTAATAAGATACTAGAAATAAAAGCCGATCAAAATACTAACTCAATCTTATAAAATAATTTGACAATGTGTTACACTTGCGAAAGAACCCTTCTTGAAGGCTTAAATCTGTTAGAATTAAAAACAGTATTATAAAATAGTGTATAATACTTACTCCCCTAGAATAGCTATATACAGTTATGAGAATAAAGCATCATGTTTTTTTTACAGTTCAATCCCATTTCTGAGATAAACCCTAGTTTTAAGTGGCGAAGGGGGGGGGGGGGGGGGGGTCCTACTGTCGCTCAGTCTTTTATGTTTTATATTTTACATACTCTGCTCATTCTTTTCATGACTTTGTTGGTTTATTTTTGACCTTAAATGTCCCTCTAATATTATCCTTCATCTCATTCTAAATGATACTTTCCTATCGTTTGCCTCTGTCTTTGTTCGGTTTTTTTTTGTAAGGCATACAACAAATACATTTTTTATGAGCGAATTCATTTCAAAAGAGGAGACACAAATAGAACAAAGTAGATTAATTTTAGGAAAACCCAGATTAATCGGTTACATGTAAAACAAAGTAAACTTCAATATATTGGTATATAAATTACAATTGTGAAAGTGAAAGTTAATTTCAGAAGTTCCACAGAAATTGTATAAAAAGTGATGTAATTACCAGTATACACAAAACGTAGTATGAATATTGAAACTACAGGAGAGTTATTATTTGGTTTGTTTTAAATGTTATGGTTTTTTGAAATAATAATAAAATTATAAAATATAAACGTATCATGTATATAGTTTTGTTATGATACTTATATATATAAAATTTAAACAGAACAGAAGAGTTTCAAATGTGAAAACGTTCAATTATATGTTAATAAGAAAATTTCACAAAAAATGTCTTTGCATTCATCACACAGTGAGAGCTAAGACATCGCTTGTAATAAACTCCCAACAAGATTCCATTTTTTGATGATTTTTGATAACTGTATAAAACAGCTGTTTAATCACTTATAAGTATGTTTTTTATTTTCTGAGATCCCCCTTTTTTACCTAAACCATATCTATAAAAGTGTCCTTCTCACTGCAAAACTTTGTTGAATTATGTTTTATTCTATAACAAAATTGACTTGTCAATGGCGAAAGCTGAACAACCGTAACTCACTTATTTATTCATACAAAACTGCTGAACTGGATCTTCACCGTATATTGAATATATGAATGGTCTCCTCATAGCACACACAAGTATAGTGCTGTGTTTGCGTTTACTGTCCAATAAACAAATTAGCATCAGTACCATCAAAATATGGCTTCATAAAACATATGTTAACGAAGTTAATATATGGACTTGGTTTTATGTCAGAATCAGAAGTGGATTCAAACCTAATCCAATTTTCTAATTTGATCTAAGAAATATATATGACATGTGTATGATGTTCTTCATTTCAGATTATTATAAACGTTGATACAATCAAAAGCCTCAATCCAAATGTCTTTCATAAATAGATTAGCAGGCACTGGTAAAAATTCGATACAAATATCTTATTTTGTTACAGCATGAAGCAATATTCGTTTAAAACCAATATGTTTGATTGATAAACTTCATGGTTTGTTACATTTAAGGGGTGTTATCTAACACATCGATTTTTAAATACAGAAAATGATGTCTTTTATCCTTATTTGTATCACGAAATTGACAGCAAGGATCAGAATTGAGCACTCATCTTAAGCAAGAGTGTTTCTTGTAAGTTTTTTTTGTAAAAGAAGGATTTTGGAAATTTTGTTGTTATATGTATTTTTCATGACATATATCTAAATGATTATGTGTTAATGTTATTATTTCGTAAATATTTTACGTTTAAATATACGAGAATATGAAAAAAGAAATCATAATACAAAATATGCAAACTTTTACCATGCACCGATTGTTATTCGATAATCGATATGCCATATATTATCATTTTATGATCTCATGCTACCGTATGGTTCAGGAAACACTCTATCTACAAATGTTGGAAATAAAATATACAGTCAATTCAACATGTGATGAAAGAAGCGTATAACTATCATTTACTTTATTTGAAGTGCAGCATTTGAAAATGTCTTACTTGTATCGATTTTTTTTACAAGAATATGTTATGTTATTGTTAACATTTTTAACTGCTACATCGGTTTGTTGGAGACAAAAAATGTTATGTCTTACTTTTACGAAATGTTTCTTTCGCTGTTTTTTTTTTGCAGTTGTTGTTTACAAAATGGTTTATGTTAATAAAATATACCATCACAATGAAGGTTTTAAAAATGAGATAATTCACACTTGTCTGATTCGATATCTAAATAATGCTGTTCTAGATTAATCAGCTTACGAAACATAAATGCAATACATGTACAACTAGGTATATTGTATAGTGATAAATGAAGGCCATAAAATAACATCCAAATATGTATAAGGTTAATCAAACCTAAAACAGTAGCAATCTTGAATTTGTTTAAAATTTCTTTGAGAAAAGTTAAAATTTTACTGATTGGTTTTTAAATTCCTGTAACAAACAGAGAGTTCGTGATTTAAATAAACGTGAAACTAATCCATATGTATAATGGATGTACATACGTTAGTCCAAAGTATGTTCCGTATTTCACTTTTTACATTCAAAGTTTAGTTCGGTTTTAAGTCATATAAACTGGATTTTTCCAGAAAAAAATACAATAGCTGTTCATTATTTTTAGTTCTGTTATTTAACTGTTTATTTTAAAACAAGATTTCATAAGTTTCATTTCCTTATTTAACTATCATAACATGTATGTTAAAGATAATTCTCGAGTGTTTTATCGTTAGGTAAATATTTGAAACTGAAATAAACATTATACAATTATAGCCTTCGTATGAGGTCGATACTAGGATATATTGACCTAAAAGAAGTATATTGCCTGATGACAATGTTATATTTATTAATTTCCGATCATATTTGTATCGAAATTGTCTTTGCAGTATACGCTCCTTTTTTGGTCATTGAAGTTTGATGGAATTTTATAAATATCATGTTGTCATTTTGACAATAACAATAGGTATTTGTTGTGTTTTTAATTGCTTTATGGTATTTGTTTTTTACAAATTATCGATCATTATCATATACTTTTGAAAAAAAAAATCAACAATATCATGAAATTTATCAGATAACGTCACAAAGAATATCGGGTTTGAGATATTCAAAAATTAATCGTGAAACATCAGTTTTGCTATCCGTCGTTTTCCATCTACATTCAAGAATAAAATTAAACATATGACTATCCCTGAACGAATTAAATTAGTCAAAAAAATACGAATTAATATTATTCATTGATAATGAATGACAACCCAAATTTTAAATTACCATCCATATAGAGACTATTTACGTCAGTATATCAACAGCGCTAGACAAAAATCATTTGCATGCACTGGTTAGCCTATATGGGGTAGAAAAATGAAATATTGTTATGTTCATATATAAATGTATATGCGACAGTTTCTGAAACACAATATATAAAATGTTTAAGATATAAAAATGTTTAAACCAATCTATACATGCTATAACAATTGTGTGAATACCATAATCTGACAAAGTATGTAAAGCAAACTATGCTTTAACACATTTAATTGCATTTGTGAAAGTCAGTCTTTGCTTTCACACAATCATGTCATTACTTTGTATTACAATAGTTGTTAACACTTTACCTTGTCGGTTAAAGAATTATAGCATATATGTATATGCAACTCATATTTTATGACGTGCTAGTGATGTCCAATATATTCAAGGAACAGTGTTGTCTATATTTTCACTGTTTAAAAGTCTTCAAAGATAAGTGTAAAAACTAATTTTAAACAGCAATGTCCAGAAACTTATCGTATGGAAATCCACTTACACGGATTTTCATCTATATTATGTTTTTGTATCCTCTGATACAGTAGGTGCATGGATGTCCACACTGGTAAAAAAGAAAATATAAATTTAAAGAAAAATGGGAAAACTGTCGCATGACTATCTTTAGCGTGTTTTTATTTTAAAACAAATATATGGGTTTGTTTCATAGAAATTGTGTTACTTTAAGGTAAAATTACCATATTCATATAGCGTTAAGATCTGCAGATTTTGTTCGTTTATCAATTTGCTGTGTTGTTTAACACGAACGCACAAGTTACATGTTCGTAGATACCTTCCATGACGTACATGCTAGAGATTATAAATAAGTATTTTATCGATAAGTAAAAATTTGAAAATGATATGAATATAAATGATAATATTTATAATATCAAACAAACATATACATGCATTGCTTCTTGATTTCCAACATTCTAACCACATAAATAACATAATATATGTCATTCATCAACATTAAGTTACCTGTAATAATGTCGTGTGTTGCATGTACAGTACATTGCCTCTTGCGTTATATTTCACGACTGTCACATCTATTTCTGTTTGCCATATTATGTAATATTTCGACGACAAATAAATACGTTTAGGACAGGGTTTTTCCCGTAAGACTCATTACGCAATCTGAAAACTTTAATACTACGAGAGAGAGAGAGAGAGAGAGAGAGAGAGAGAGAGAGAGAGAGAGAGAGACTTATGTACATCTGTATGTGATAGTGCTTATATGTAAACCGATGCCTAACAGTTTAACAACATAAAAATACAAAACTGCTAGGAAAATTAAAACGGAACATCCTTAAAATAATGGCAAACACAAAGCTAGAACGCCTTAAACGAATGGAAAACAACTGTCATATTCCTGACTTAGTACAGGCATTTTATTTTGTTTAAATGAATGTAACATGCTTTTAAAGCTGCTTCAACCTCTCATATGTATGACAGTTACATAAAATTTCACTAATGTGTGGACATTATAGGTAAAAGTGTCAAAAAGAGGGTACATCAGTGATTTAATCTTAATCACAAGTATACACAAAATATCCACAAATAGAACCAAATAACCCTGCCCTTTTCAAACGCTTTATCAAACACCAACCTAATTAAGTATTGTTTTCTCTTTACATCAAATCACCATCAATGCAAATACTAAAACAGGGTACTATTTCAGCTACTAACAATGTCTGTGGAAAACAATAAAAAAAACCCAGCGATATTTACAATTATTGTACATACATCATTGGGAATTGTGTAAGTACCCTTATCTGATATGTAAATGCGGAATTAATATTCTACTTTATAAAAGTAAAATGCATTTTAGAAAGGGAATAATCGTTATTCAAAATTACTATAGTTAAACATGCTATAACTTGTCAACAACCGTAATAAAGGATGTATGTTTTATCACTTTGCTCTGTCTTCCATTCTATTGAAGTCGACACAGAATACTTTCAAGCTTAAATTAAATAGTTACCTGACCTAAAGATTATTACTAGTCAATCGTATTGTTTTCATGAATTAGGGTGAATCTGGCTTGTTCCCTGTTTGAAACTTTAAGATGAGTTTTTCAGTAAAAAAATCTATTTCTAAATGTCATTACCACTTCTCAAACAACTTCGTTTACATTTTTTTTCATGAAAGATTTTGAAATAGTCTAAATCTGTTTGAAATAAAAAATCTTTAAATGTTGCCTTGTTGTTAATCTTTGAGAATTGATATAAATCATGATAGATTTCTTCACATTCTAAATCCTATTCATTCACCCTATTTGTGTACATTATAATCATGACAATATCTAAAGTATCTAGTAAACCTGAAAAATGCAATATTTTTCATTGATTTATATTAGAAAAACTTATCGATAACTTTTTATTTAATGTCTGAATGCTGAACGCCAAGTCGGTAATACTGAATATATAAGTAAGCAATGAACACATTAACAATCAAACATGTATATTATTCAAGAAAGGACCCTTGTGAAAACTTGGCTGCAAGTAGGTAAAAAAAACCATATACGACTCATTAACATAAATGTGACTTCCTCCTTTTGTTAATCCAAACCATGTGAAAATTTTATATATACAAATAGCAAGACTTAACATGATCAGCGATTTAACTTGCATATTTTTCAATTGTAAATTTTCAGATTTCATATTCGTTTTCATGAATTAAGTTGGGATTTTTGCATAAGAACTATATTTATAATCACATTCATCTAAGCTTCCCGTTGTACTTGTAGGCAAATTATATTGTATTTCGTTAAAGATTTAAAGATTATACAGCAATGAAATGTATCATCCTTATTGACTTTATAATTTACGGTTGCATAATGTCACAATCTATATCTTATCTATTGTAAATATGTTAGCAATCATTGTGTAAATACTTCTCACTGATATCAAAATTGAGGATACGTTTTGTATACATGTACCAAACCTTCAATAGTGAAATTAAATTGTTGATTTTTCTGAAAATCTAGGTATCACTTTAGAAAAATTTGAAATAAAAAATACCAGGTAATTATCAACTTAACACAATTAAGAAAATCTAATGAGTGTGAAGAGGACAAAAATGATAATTAGATTCTAAAAATAAAATGCCATATAAAAATCACCGTGAACATGTTGACTGAATTTTACATTATGTTATACTAACATGAGATTCCTCCTCAAAAACCTATACCTAAAATATTAAATTAAACTTTTAACACCGTGTCTGAAAAAATTTGTTCTACCATAGAACAATTTTTTAAAGTTTTGACATTCAACACATTCAGAATATGTTTAATTCTAGAACAGATACTGGCATCTCAAACACATAACAGAGCCTGACGAGTCTGGTCAATAATTAGCAATATGACTGATGACAGGAGAGGTGCAGGATCTTTCAACCTTTCTGGGAATTTCGTGATTATATCTGGCATGTCTTCTTATAAAGTGGGTTCATTTTTTTTTGTTCTATGTTGTATTTTGTATACTATAGATATAGGAAGATTTGGTATGAGTGCCAATGAGACAACTCTCCATCCAAATAGCAATTTATAAAAGTAAACCATATAGGTCAAGGTACGGCCTTCAACGTGGAGCCTTGGTTCACACTGAACAGCAAGCTATAAAGGGCCCCAACAATTGCTATTGTAAAACCATTCAAACGGGAAAACCAACGGTCTAGTCTTTATAAAAAAAATACGAGAAACGAGAAACACGTATAAGTTACATAAACAAACCACAACTACTGTACATCAGATTCCTGACTAATGACAGGTGCAAACATTTGCAGCGGGATTAAACGTTTTAATGGTACCAATTGTTATTAGACTTATTATATGATCAAATTCATTGTAATTTATTGTAGAACTTGGTGGCAGTTGTTTAAGGGTATTAAAATAGATTAGACACAAATGAAATATATTGAGAACACTTTATTAAAATCTAGATTCATCGGTAACTTTTATTTACATGATATCTCTTAACAGGAGTAAATATATCTACATCAACTCTGTCAATACTCGTAACTGATGTAAAACAAAGAATACTTTTAATATACTAATATAAAGACTTCAGTTGTGAATGTGAAAGTTGATTTTCGGAAAATGCAAGTGTCACATAAATTGTTTAGACACACAACATGTTTTATCAGTATAGAAAAACTGCAGAATGCATATTGAATTTAATAAAGGTCGTTCATAGTTTTGCTTAACATGCTATGGACAGTTGGGAATATGCATATTAAACACATTGTTAATGGTTTTGTAATGATACGTAACCAAATTTTTAATCATTACAGAAGAGTGTCAAATGTTAAACGTCCAAACAGTCAATAACAAGAATAACTTCACACTCTGCACAAAAAACATGTTGTTAAATGATAGTGTAGGATATAAAACGTTGCTTGTAATAAACTCCCAAAAGGACTTCCTCATATAGTGTTTTCTGATAAGTTTTTTTTTTTCCGGGTAGTCATAAAAAACCCGAATTGTATAATACATTAGTTCATCCATAATAAATACAGTTTTGTGGTACCTGTGTTTTACAGTAATTGGTTTGTACTTGATATTCAAGAACTACAGTTTTTTGGTTCCACTGTTAAATTTTCAGCATTTTGAAAATTGGTCAGTTTCAAATCTTTTAAAGTTATGATTTTGAACATGACATATTGCGATTACTGCTGGTACTATTTCTGTACCAACATTTTAGGACAAATCAAGTACTGTAAAAACAGATATCTAAATTACAATCAGTTTAAAGTAAAAAAAAAAAAATAGCACTAAATATTAAAAGTAAATTTCGAGTACTACAGATTTGTTTGTACAAAACTAGTACATATGCAAAAGTAGCAATGTAAGTCAGAATTATAAAGAATATATGTTTACGGTAGTTCTGAGAATTTCCTAATTATTTATTTTCCATAAACGATGGGTTTGCTATAGTGTGATTCAGTAAAATCGCATTTTCACGCTAAGATCTCTAAATTTTTCTTCTTCTTTATAACTTACCAGTTTATTGTAAAACAAGATTTCCTAAGCTTCATTTCCTTATGTAACTTTCCATAAGCTACGTCTTACTTATCGTTACGTAACAATTTGAAGCTGATATGAACACGACATGATTTTGTATGACAACAAACAGTAAGTAAATGGATTGTACGAAACACTATACCTTCATTAAAAGATAAGGCATTTTATTTTTATTTCAAATTACTATTCAGATAGAGCCGTTTGCATCAGTATTTAAGCAGCTTCAGGAAACAATCAACTTAATGCACATGAATATGAAAACCCCTGATAGGCTATATCGGATAGGAAAAAAGATATGTGCAAAGTCTGTAAATCTTTTAAACAGTTGATATAAAAGCCTACAAAACGGACCTGAAATCGTCTTTTATTTTGAATTTAAATGATCTACATGTAATCATGGTCTTAAACAAGAAGACAATACAAGCACTTGAATAAGGAACACGTTATCCTAACACAGGTAAAATTTATTTAAAAAAAAGGTTAAAATGGTCATATATGCGACAGTTTCTGTAACATTTAAGTTCAGTAATTTTAAGATTTTACTTTTTATATCTAGAAAATGTGTGGTAATGTGTAAATACATATCATAATCTGATCATTTATTCAAATGAAACTCTACTTTATCATATCAAATTGCTTTTGTGAAAGTCAATCTTTGTTTTCAGAAAATCATATCATAGTTTTGCATTACTTTTCTGTACCAACAATAACTTTGAATAAAGCAAAAGTGTATCTGATACACAAGTTTTACGAAAAAAAGAACCAGTTTTTTTCTGTTTATGATCCACAAAGATAATCTCAAAGGAGCATTTTTGACAACAATGATCTAAAGTTACCTTACTGAAATACACGGATTATTATTTATGGTACAGCATGTGCGTGTTTCCCGTTATTCGTTCGGTGCATAGATGTGTGCGTTGGTCAAAACACAAAATATGAGGGTCAAAAGTGTAAAAATATTACTGGAATAAGCGTATTACTAGGTTTAACTTTAAGCGTTTTCTAAAAAGATTGTTTACTTTGACTCAAAGACATTTTATTATTCTGGTAAAATCGCAATATCACACTAAGATTAGCAGATTATTGTTTTATTATTTCATTAACAATCTTGTTTTATTTGTTGAAAATAAAAATAAAAAATAAAATTATTTAACTATTTAAAAGAAAGAGTAACATCTGCATATGTTATTGCTTATATGTACACCAATACGAACACGTTAAATAACAAAAGTACAAAAAAACAATAGCGTAAAAATACTCATCAAATGGTAAACTCAATACCTCAAACATATCAATAAAATTGATGAGAATTATCATATTTCTGTCATGGTATAGCGATTTCCTTTTGTAGAAATATGTGATTTAAACGTGACAGCTAGGTAGGTAAATCTTTCACCTGTATGATAGTCCAAAAAAAATCGTTTTACTGGAAACAATGTGTGGGGAAAACCTAAACAGACATAATAGGTAAACATGTCAAAAATAGGGATAAGACAGTCAATATTGTGTTATCTCTTAATCATTACAAAACAAAAGCATATGGCTCAAAGAAAATAAAAAAAAAACCAATTAGACAAAGCTCATAAGCAAACGCGAAACACAATATTATGAAAAATTACCATAGCACAGTAACACAAAAAAGGGATGTATATATACAGAGCAACGTCAAAGTGATATTACCTAAACGCTGAACATCGGAAATATCGTGATAGTAGCAAAATGCATCTCAGTCATTCTTAATAAGTCTATTTGTTGTAATTCAAATAAAAAAATGACAAAGATTTAATTCAGCCTATTTATTTCTATTTATTACTACAAATATCTTGTACAAATAAACAAAAAGAATACTAATATTTTCAAATTTTGTACATTCACCATTCTTAATTATGTGAATACCTCCTATCTTAAGGTCAGATTAGCGATGTTGTTATATAATTCAATCTTAAGTGATACTATGTAATGGAGGTGGGTAAATTTTGCTTGACTATTTATCTCGGTGCACTCATAAAGTCAATAACAGATCTTTTCTTTGCACATTCAAAAGAGTTATCTTTCTGTCTTTTTTTTAAAGATTTCAATCGTTGCTGTATATAAGATATCTAGTTAGTATTAAAAAACAAACAATGTTTAAAAATACACTTTCACCCCGCCGCATGTTTGCGTCTTCCTAAAGTCAGGGAACTCTGGCTTTTATTACTCTTGCATGTTGTTTTTTTTAACTTGAGTTCATATATACTTTTTGGAGTTTTGTGTGACGTCCATTGTCATTGGACTAGTACATAATTGTATTAAAGGACCAGCTGAGGACCACCTCCTTGTGCGGATTTTCTCGCTGCGTTGAAGACCCATTGGTGGCGCATTCGACTGTTGTCTGCTCTTTGCTCTGGTTTTTGTCTCTATTATTGAAATATTCCCTATTTCCATTCTCAATTTTATGATATGTGTTGTTTGAAAAATATTAGTATAATAGCAATATTACTATTTTATGTGTATTTGTGCTTCTTTCTTGTTCAATACGTGACCAATGTAAACTTATATATTAATGTTTGAATTATGAACGTTCATTGGATGATATTGCATACATTTTTAAGCAATGACCCCATTTACACTCACAAATATTCGTATATCTATGTATGCTCGTTAACAAAAGTCGATGAGGGAATGTTATTGGAAAAGTTGGTTTTATGTTGGATAGAGGAGGTTTATTGCTTACAATAAACCATTCACAAGTCCTTAGTTAGATGTTTCAATGATGTTCAAATCTACAAGACGACTAGCTTTCTTCATTGTTCTTCCTTTATAAAGCATTGAGTTAAACATCAAAATTCATACTTGACGTGGCTGCGTCTGTATACATCCAATCAACGAAACGAACGTCCCACTTTAGCAATGATTTGTTTGACGGAATTTGAAAAATCCATGGATTATCAGATTTCTGTATTCAAAATTCATATTCAAGTATAGCAAAAGAGTAAAAATGCGTGTAATCTTAACAAACCAACCTTGTTATCTAGTTTTTATCAAAAAAAAATAAAGTACACATGTTTATATCTCTTTATCGGCATCAGGTGACTTGAAGGATACATATACTATCAAGTGCATAACATTTTCTAAAAATGCAAATAAATAATCAAGAACAGATATAATATTTTTGGAAATATAAAACTGAAATTCAAACTTTGACCCTCAAAAATAGTTGTGTTGTATCAGTATAAAAGGCAAACATCCAGTAAACATCCAGTGTTTAATATATATCGGGGGACTGATTGGTACTGTATCTCTTACTAGTATTCTCATCAAAGCGCTGCTGAAATATCAATTGAAATAACTGATTCATCATGGTGTGTGCACTGGTAAGTCGATAATAACACAGTTATAAGTCTTGTAAAAGTAAATTGAACAACATAACTATATACATCTAATTAATTAAACTTAAACAAAAATCAGCTTACCATTTTGATTTGATCGTCACTGATGTATCCCAGGTATAGATTACCTTAGCTGTACTTGGCACAACTTTTTGGACTTTTGGATCCTCAATGCTCCTCAACTTTGTACTTGTTTGGCTTTATAAATATTTTGATATGAGCGTCACTGATAAGTCTTGTGTAGACGGAAGGCGCGTCTGGCGTACTAAACTATAATCCTGGTACCTTTGATAACTGTTTATTTCGTGATACTTTATTTAGTTTTTTAACTTTTTTGGATGCGAACGCCATTGACGATTCTTTAATAGAAAAAAACGCGCATCCTGATATCTATGATGAGTTTATTTACAAACACTTTGTCGATGCCGCTGATGGTCAATAAATCTATGGTCTTGCACTTGATCTTATAAAAAGATGTAATAGATTTTAAGTTATTCCATGCTTTTTAACTGAGTCTTATTTATAGATTTTATTAACATAAAGCTACTGTTGTCTCTTTTGATTTTTAAAATAACAAATTGTTTTTTACAGAATTAAAAGTTTTATTAAAAATGTCTAGCCCTAAAAGAAATTCGAAACACGAAATGGAGAAGCATGGAATAGAACTCGAATTAAAAGATATAACTCCTGGTCTTTTCTCGATGAAATTAAACTTGATGTACATTGACCAGGTGCAAATTGAACATAAAAAATATCTTTACTTGCTGCAAAACAGGAAGAACATCAAATAGTACATACTGTTATTGATTTAATGTTAACATTACTGGATAATCCATTACAAAACCGCCGGCGCATAGTTTACAATATGGAAAAACTTGAACAAAATATCAAAACGAACCCAAAGCACTTGAATACATTAGCTGACCTTGCAGTCTTGTACAAAACTGTAAATGCAGATGACAAAGCTGCGGCGATATATGAGACAATTAATGAAATATTGATAAGTAATGATCAAAATGATATTAAAGAAAAAGCAGTGTGCGTTCTTGAACAAGGTTATGCTGTCTTGTGTGATGAATTATCCCAAAACGAATTTAAAGCTCAGCACAAATTGGTTAATTCCTTGCAACATATGCAGTTAGAAAAGAATATATCTGTTGGGAAGAAACACGACCTTCTTTGCCAGGCCTCGAAACACACAATCATTGCACAACAAATGGTGTATCGTTCACTCAACTGTAAAACTAAAGACGATGTTTGTTATGGAAAGAAATCAAGCATGATGCTGTTCAAAAAAGGGATAGACCACCTTGAAAATACTGCATATCCCGAAGAACAAGTTTACATATGGAAATATTATTTTGCACGAGCTTGCAATAGTGTGACGCTCATTTCAAGTACTAACGATATTAAAGCATGTGAATTGTATCTGTCGGTTCTTAATTTACTTAAAGATAATAAAAGTTATGCCGTCTATAGGGCACGTGCATATGCTTGCATTGGTCACAGACTCGTGACCCGCAAGGAAGTCCATCAGGGAGATTTAAAGCATAGTTCATTATCAAATGATGAAAGATTTCAAGTTCTTATGAAGGATCCGCTGTCTGCTTTTGATTATGCAAATGCTGAACATGCACGCGATGAGATTGTTCTTAATCGTAAAGGAAAAAGCTTGCTCTTTGTGTGTAAGTTTAGACGTGACACAACGGAAAATCAAAAACTTAAATATCTTACTGAGGCGGACATAGCACTATCCTTATCACTATCACTGAACTCTCGTATGGACCGTCTCAGCTTTTCCGTACGAATGAACGTCTACTTTGAAATGTCATTCTTGAAAAATATTTCTAATGTCAGTAGATATGATTTTTTACAGAAGGCATTGAAAGACGGAAAAGCAGCAATACTTGTAAATTTGAAAGGAAAGGATGTATGTAAAGTTGCTGAAATTTGTCAACGACTTGCGAAATTTCCAAAATGCTTCCTATGCGGACCAAAAGCTGTAACAAACAAAGAGTACCTTCATATAGCTCTTGATTACCTCAATCAATATATCTGCGCAAAGGGTCAATCGTATACCCAAGCATTCGCAATTGGAACCATTCATTTTGACATGGGAAAATTTCGAACCGCCCTAGAATGGCATAAAAGAGCATTCCTGCTCTCAGATTACAAACGTGCAATTAGTAATGTAAAAAAAATTGTGCCTTTGTATTTTGAGATTAGAAGAGACAAAATCTGTTTATATAGAGTTTATCAATGCATTAACATTTATTGCGAGCAAACTGCAAGATTTAGAATTTATTTATACTTTAGCATGTTTAGTGCCAAACAGTATGTGGAATGAATATCTTGGCAAGCTTTTGAGATTTCTTGACTTTTTAAAAACATATCCGCTAACAACAAAGGTAAATCTTTCACCTGTATGATAGTCCAAAAAAAAATCGTTTTACTGGAAACAATGTGTGGGAAAAACCTAAACAGACATAATAGGTAAACATGTCAAAAATAGGGATAAGACAGTCAATATTGTGTTATCTCTTAATCATTACAAAACAAAAGCATATGAAGCATATGGCTCAAAGAAAATAAAAAAAAAACCAATTAGACAAAGCTCATAAGCAAACGCGAAACACAATATTATGAAAAATTACCATAGCACAGTAACACAAAAAAGGGATGTATAAATACAGAGCAACGTCAAAGTGATATTACCTAAACGCTGAACATCGGAAATATCGTGATAGTAGCAAAATGCATCTCAGTCATTCTTAATAAGTCTATTTGTTGTAATTCAAATAAAAAATGACAAAGATTTAATTCAGCCTATTTATTTCTATTTATTACTACAAATATCTTGTCCCTATTTTTGACATGTTTACCTATTATGTCTGTTTAGGTTTTTCCCACACATTGTTTCCAGTAAAACGATTTTTTTTTGGACTATCATACAGGTGAAAGATTTACCTTTGTTGTTAGCGGATATGTTTTTAAAAAGTCAAGAAATCTCAAAAGCTTGCCAAGATATTCATTCCACATACTGTTTGGCACTAAACATGCTAAAGTATAAATAAATTCTAAATCTTGCAGTTTGCTCGCAATAAATGTTAATGCATTGATAAACTCTATATAAACAGATTTTGTCTCTTCTAATCTCAAAATACAAAGGCACATTTTTTTTTACATTACTAATTGCACGTTTGTAATCTGAGAGCAGGAATGCTCTTTTATGCCATTCTAGGGCGGTTCGAAATTTTCCCATGTCAAAATGAATGGTTCCAATTGCGAATGCTTGGGTATACGATTGACCCTTTGCGCAGATATATTGATTGAGGTAATCAAGAGCTATATGAAGGTACTCTTTGTTTGTTACAGCTTTTGGTCCGCATAGGAAGCATTTTGGAAATTTCGCAAGTCGTTGACAAATTTCAGCAACTTTACATACATCCTTTCCTTTCAAATTTACAAGTATTGCTGCTTTTCCGTCTTTCAATGCCTTCTGTAAAAAATCATATCTACTGACATTAGAAATATTTTTCAAGAATGACATTTCAAAGTAGACGTTCATTCGTACGGAAAAGCTGAGACGGTCCATACGAGAGTTCAGTGATAGTGATAAGGATAGTGCTATGTCCGCCTCAGTAAGATATTTAAGTTTTTGATTTTCCGTTGTGTCACGTCTAAACTTACACACAAAGAGCAAGCTTTTTCCTTTACGATTAAGAACAATCTCATCGCGTGCATGTTCAGCATTTGCATAATCAAAAGCAGACAGCGGATCCTTCATAAGAACTTGAAATCTTTCATCATTTGATAATGAACTATGCTTTAAATCTCCCTGATGGACTTCCTTGCGGGTCACGAGTCTGTGACCAATGCAAGCATATGCACGTGCCCTATAGACGGCATAACTTTTATTATCTTTAAGTAAATTAAGAACCGACAGATACAATTCACATGCTTTAATATCGTTAGTACTTGAAATGAGCGTCACACTATTGCAAGCTCGTGCAAAATAATATTTCCATATGTAAACTTGTTCTTCGGGATATGCAGTATTTTCAAGGTGGTCTATCCCTTTTTTGAACAGCATCATGCTTGATTTCTTTCCATAACAAACATCGTCTTTAGTTTTACAGTTGAGTGAACGATACACCATTTGTTGTGCAATGATTGTGTGTTTCGAGGCCTGGCAAAGAAGGTCGTGTTTCTTCCCAACAGATATATTCTTTTCTAACTGCATATGTTGCAAGGAATTAACCAATTTGTGCTGAGCTTTAAATTCGTTTTGGGATAATTCATCACACAAGACAGCATAACCTTGTTCAAGAACGCACACTGCTTTTTCTTTAATATCATTTTGATCATTACTTATCAATATTTCATTAATTGTCTCATATATCGCCGCAGCTTTGTCATCTGCATTTACAGTTTTGTACAAGACTGCAAGGTCAGCTAATGTATTCAAGTGCTTTGGGTTCGTTTTGATATTTTGTTCAAGTTTTTCCATATTGTAAACTATGCGCCGGCGGTTTTGTAATGGATTATCCAGTAATGTTAACATTAAATCAATAACAGTATGTACTATTTGATGTTCTTCCTGTTTTGCAGCAAGTAAAGATATTTTTTTATGTTCAATTTGCACCTGGTCAATGTACATCAAGTTTAATTTCATCGAGAAAAGAGCAGGAGTTATATCTTTTAATTCGAGTTCTATTCCATGCTTCTCCATTTCGTGTTTCGAATTTCTTTTAGGGCTAGACATTTTTAATAAAACTTTTAATTCTGTAAAAAACAATTTGTTATTTTAAAAATCAAAAGAGACAACAGTAGCTTTATGTTAATAAAATCTATAAATAAGACTCAGTTAAAAAGCATGGAATAACTTAAAATCTATTACATCTTTTTATAAGATCAAGTGCAAGACCATAGATTTATTGACCATCAGCGGCATCGACAAAGTGTTTGTAAATAAACTCATCATAGATATCAGGATGCGCGTTTTTTTCTATTAAAGAATCGTCAATGGCGTTCGCATCCAAAAAAGTTAAAAAACTAAATAAAGTATCACGAAATAAACAGTTATCAAAGGTACCAGGATTATAGTTTAGTACGCCAGACGCGCCTTCCGTCTACACAAGACTTATCAGTGACGCTCATATCAAAATATTTATAAAGCCAAACAAGTACAAAGTTGAGGAGCATTGAGGATCCAAAAGTCCAAAAAGTTGTGCCAAGTACAGCTAAGGTAATCTATACCTGGGATACATCAGTGACGATCAAATCAAAATGGTAAGCTGATTTTTGTTTAAGTTTAATTAATTAGATGTATATAGTTATGTTGTTCAATTTACTTTTACAAGACTTATAACTGTGTTATTATCGACTTACCAGTGCACACACCATGATGAATCAGTTATTTCAATTGATATTTCAGCAGCGCTTTGATGAGAATACTAGTAAGAGATACAGTACCAATCAGTCCCCCGATATATATTAAACACTGGATGTTTACTGGATGTTTGCCTTTTATACTGATACAACACAACTATTTTTGAGGGTCAAAGTTTGAATTTCAGTTTTATATTTCCAAAAATATTATATCTGTTCTTGATTATTTATTTGCATTTTTAGAAAATGTTATGCACTTGATAGTATATGTATCCTTCAAGTCACCTGATGCCGATAAAGAGATATAAACATGTGTACTTTATTTTTTTTTGATAAAAACTAGATAACAAGGTTGGTTTGTTAAGATTACACGCATTTTTACTCTTTTGCTATACTTGAATATGAATTTTGAATACAGAAATCTGATAATCCATGGATTTTTCAAATTCCGTCAAACAAATCATTGCTAAAGTGGGACGTTCGTTTCGTTGATTGGATGTATACAGACGCAGCCACGTCAAGTATGAATTTTGATGTTTAACTCAATGCTTTATAAAGGAAGAACAATGAAGAAAGCTAGTCGTCTTGTAGATTTGAACATCATTGAAACATCTAACTAAGGACTTGTGAATGGTTTATTGTAAGCAATAAACCTCCTCTATCCAACATAAAACCAACTTTTCCAATAAAATTCCCTCATCGACTTTTGTTAAAGAGCATACATAGATATACGAATATTTGTGAGTGTAAATGGGGTCATTGCTTAAAAATGTATGCAATATCATCCAATGAACGTTCATAATTCAAACATTAATATATAAGTTTACATTGGTCACGTATTGAACAAGAAAGAAGCACAAATACACATAAAATAGTAATATTGCTATTATACTAATATTTTTCAAACAACACATATCATAAAATTGAGAATGGAAATAGGGAATATTTCAATAATAGAGACAAAAACCAGAGCAAAGAGCAGACAACAGTCGAATGCGCCACCAATGGGTCTTCAACGCAGCGAGAAAATCCGCACAAGGAGGTGGTCCTCAGCTGGTCCTTTAATACAATTATGTACTAGTCCAATGACAATGGACGTCACACAAAACTCCAAAAAGTATATATGAACTCAAGTTAAAAAAAACAACATGCAAGAGTAATAAAAGCCAGAGTTCCCTGACTTTAGGAAGACGCAAACATGCGGCGGGGTGAAAGTGTATTTTTAAACATTGTTTGTTTTTTAATACTAACTAGATATCTTATATACAGCAACGATTGAAATCTTTAAAAAAAAAGACAGAAAGATAACTCTTTTGAATGTGCAAAGAAAAGATCTGTTATTGACTTTATGAGTGCACCGAGATAAATAGTCAAGCAAAATTTACTCACCTCCATTACATAGTATCACTTAAGATTGAATTATATAACAACATCGCTAATCTGACCTTAAGATAGGAGGTATTCACATAATTAAGAATGGTGAATGTACAAAATTTGAAAATATTAGTATTCTTTTTGTTTATTTGTACAAGATATTTGTAGTAATAAATAGAAATAAATAGGCTGAATTAAATCTTTGTCATTTTTTTATTTGAATTACAACAAATAGACTTATTAAGAATGACTGAGATGCATTTTGCTACTATCACGATATTTCCGATGTTCAGCGTTTAGGTAATATCACTTTGACGTTGCTCTGTATATATACATCCCTTTTTTGTGTTACTGTGCTATGGTAATTTTTCATAATATTGTGTTTCGCGTTTGCTTATGAGCTTTGTCTAATTGGTTTTTTTTTTATTTTCTTTGAGCCATATGCTTTTGTTTTGTAATGATTAAGAGATAACACAATATTGACTGTCTTATCCCTATTTTTGACATGTTTACCTATTATGTCTGTTTAGGTTTTCCCCACACATTGTTTCCAGTAAAACGATTTTTTTTGGACTATCATACAGGTGAAAGATTTACCTACCTAGCTGTCACGTTTAAATCACATATTTCTACAAAAGGAAATCGCTATACCATGACAGAAATATGATAATTCTCATCAATTTTATTGATATGTTTGAGGTATTGAGTTTACCATTTGATGAGTATTTTTACGCTATTGTTTTTTTGTACTTTTGTTATTTAACGTGTTCGTATTGGTGTACATATAAGCAATAACATATGCAGATGTTACTCTTTCTTTTAAATAGTTAAACAATTTTATTTTTTATTTTTATTTTCAACAAATAAAACAAGATTGTTAATGAAATAATAAAACAATAATCTGCTAATCTTAGTGTGATATTGCGATTTTACCAGAATAATAAAATGTCTTTGAGTCAAAGTAAACAATCTTTTTAGAAAACGCTTAAAGTTAAACCTAGTAATACGCTTATTCCAGTAATATTTTTACACTTTTGACCCTCATATTTTGTGTTTTGACCAACGCACACATCTATGCACCGAACGAATAACGGGAAACACGCACATGCTGTACCATAAATAATAATCCGTGTATTTCAGTAAGGTAACTTTAGATCATTGTTGTCAAAAATGCTCCTTTGAGATTATCTTTGTGGATCATAAACAGAAAAAAACTGGTTCTTTTTTTCGTAAAACTTGTGTATCAGATACACTTTTGCTTTATTCAAAGTTATTGTTGGTACAGAAAAGTAATGCAAAACTATGATATGATTTTCTGAAAACAAAGATTGACTTTCACAAAAGCAATTTGATATGATAAAGTAGAGTTTCATTTGAATAAATGATCAGATTATGATATGTATTTACACATTACCACACATTTTCTAGATATAAAAAGTAAAATCTTAAAATTACTGAACTTAAATGTTACAGAAACTGTCGCATATATGACCATTTTAACCTTTTTTTTAAATAAATTTTACCTGTGTTAGGATAACGTGTTCCTTATTCAAGTGCTTGTATTGTCTTCTTGTTTAAGACCATGATTACATGTAGATCATTTAAATTCAAAATAAAAGACGATTTCAGGTCCGTTTTGTAGGCTTTTATATCAACTGTTTAAAAGATTTACAGACTTTGCACATATCTTTTTTCCTATCCGATATAGCCTATCAGGGGTTTTCATATTCATGTGCATTAAGTTGATTGTTTCCTGAAGCTGCTTAAATACTGATGCAAACGGCTCTATCTGAATAGTAATTTGAAATAAAAATAAAATGCCTTATCTTTTAATGAAGGTATAGTGTTTCGTACAATCCATTTACTTACTGTTTGTTGTCATACAAAATCATGTCGTGTTCATATCAGCTTCAAATTGTTACGTAACGATAAGTAAGACGTAGCTTATGGAAAGTTACATAAGGAAATGAAGCTTAGGAAATCTTGTTTTACAATAAACTGGTAAGTTATAAAGAAGAAGAAAAATTTAGAGATCTTAGCGTGAAAATGCGATTTTACTGAATCACACTATAGCAAACCCATCGTTTATGGAAAATAAATAATTAGGAAATTCTCAGAACTACCGTAAACATATATTCTTTATAATTCTGACTTACATTGCTACTTTTGCATATGTACTAGTTTTGTACAAACAAATCTGTAGTACTCGAAATTTACTTTTAATATTTAGTGCTATTTTTTTTTTTACTTTAAACTGATTGTAATTTAGATATCTGTTTTTACAGTACTTGATTTGTCCTAAAATGTTGGTACAGAAATAGTACCAGCAGTAATCGCAATATGTCATGTTCAAAATCATAACTTTAAAAGATTTGAAACTGACCAATTTTCAAAATGCTGAAAATTTAACAGTGGAACCAAAAAACTGTAGTTCTTGAATATCAAGTACAAACCAATTACTGTAAAACACAGGTACCACAAAACTGTATTTATTATGGATGAACTAATGTATTATACAATTCGGGTTTTTTATGACTACCCGGAAAAAAAAAAACTTATCAGAAAACACTATATGAGGAAGTCCTTTTGGGAGTTTATTACAAGCAACGTTTTATATCCTACACTATCATTTAACAACATGTTTTTTGTGCAGAGTGTGAAGTTATTCTTGTTATTGACTGTTTGGACGTTTAACATTTGACACTCTTCTGTAATGATTAAAAATTTGGTTACGTATCATTACAAAACCATTAACAATGTGTTTAATATGCATATTCCCAACTGTCCATAGCATGTTAAGCAAAACTATGAACGACCTTTATTAAATTCAATATGCATTCTGCAGTTTTTCTATACTGATAAAACATGTTGTGTGTCTAAACAATTTATGTGACACTTGCATTTTCCGAAAATCAACTTTCACATTCACAACTGAAGTCTTTATATTAGTATATTAAAAGTATTCTTTGTTTTACATCAGTTACGAGTATTGACAGAGTTGATGTAGATATATTTACTCCTGTTAAGAGATATCATGTAAATAAAAGTTACCGATGAATCTAGATTTTAATAAAGTGTTCTCAATATATTTCATTTGTGTCTAATCTATTTTAATACCCTTAAACAACTGCCACCAAGTTCTACAATAAATTACAATGAATTTGATCATATAATAAGTCTAATAACAATTGGTACCATTAAAACGTTTAATCCCGCTGCAAATGTTTGCACCTGTCATTAGTCAGGAATCTGATGTACAGTAGTTGTGGTTTGTTTATGTAACTTATACGTGTTTCTCGTTTCTCGTATTTTTTTTATAAAGACTAGACCGTTGGTTTTCCCGTTTGAATGGTTTTACAATAGCAATTGTTGGGGCCCTTTATAGCTTGCTGTTCAGTGTGAACCAAGGCTCCACGTTGAAGGCCGTACCTTGACCTATATGGTTTACTTTTATAAATTGCTATTTGGATGGAGAGTTGTCTCATTGGCACTCATACCAAATCTTCCTATATCTATAGTATACAAAATACAACATAGAACAAAAAAAAATGAACCCACTTTATAAGAAGACATGCCAGATATAATCACGAAATTCCCAGAAAGGTTGAAAGATCCTGCACCTCTCCTGTCATCAGTCATATTGCTAATTATTGACCAGACTCGTCAGGCTCTGTTATGTGTTTGAGATGCCAGTATCTGTTCTAGAATTAAACATATTCTGAATGTGTTGAATGTCAAAACTTTAAAAAATTGTTCTATGGTAGAACAAATTTTTTCAGACACGGTGTTAAAAGTTTAATTTGATATTTTAGGTATAGGTTTTTGAGGAGGAATCTCATGTTAGTATAACATAATGTAAAATTCAGTCAACATGTTCACGGTGATTTTTATATGGCATTTTATTTTTAGAATCTAATTATCATTTTTGTCCTCTTCACACTCATTAGATTTTCTTAATTGTGTTAAGTTGATAATTACCTGGTATTTTTTATTTCAAATTTTTCTAAAGTGATACCTAGATTTTCAGAAAAATCAACAATTTAATTTCACTATTGAAGGTTTGGTACATGTATACAAAACGTATCCTCAATTTTGATATCAGTGAGAAGTATTTACACAATGATTGCTAACATATTTACAATAGATAAGATATAGATTGTGACATTATGCAACCGTAAATTATAAAGTCAATAAGGATGATACATTTCATTGCTGTATAATCTTTAAATCTTTAACGAAATACAATATAATTTGCCTACAAGTACAACGGGAAGCTTAGATGAATGTGATTATAAATATAGTTCTTATGCAAAAATCCCAACTTAATTCATGAAAACGAATATGAAATCTGAAAATTTACAATTGAAAAATATGCAAGTTAAATCGCTGATCATGTTAAGTCTTGCTATTTGTATATATAAAATTTTCACATGGTTTGGATTAACAAAAGGAGGAAGTCACATTTATGTTAATGAGTCGTATATGGTTTTTTTTACCTACTTGCAGCCAAGTTTTCACAAGGGTCCTTTCTTGAATAATATACATGTTTGATTGTTAATGTGTTCATTGCTTACTTATATATTCAGTATTACCGACTTGGCGTTCAGCATTCAGACATTAAATAAAAAGTTATCGATAAGTTTTTCTAATATAAATCAATGAAAAATATTGCATTTTTCAGGTTTACTAGATACTTTAGATATTGTCATGATTATAATGTACACAAATAGGGTGAATGAATAGGATTTAGAATGTGAAGAAATCTATCATGATTTATATCAATTCTCAAAGATTAACAACAAGGCAACATTTAAAGATTTTTTATTTCAAACAGATTTAGACTATTTCAAAATCTTTCATGAAAAAAAATGTAAACGAAGTTGTTTGAGAAGTGGTAATGACATTTAGAAATAGATTTTTTTACTGAAAAACTCATCTTAAAGTTTCAAACAGGGAACAAGCCAGATTCACCCTAATTCATGAAAACAATACGATTGACTAGTAATAATCTTTAGGTCAGGTAACTATTTAATTTAAGCTTGAAAGTATTCTGTGTCGACTTCAATAGAATGGAAGACAGAGCAAAGTGATAAAACATACATCCTTTATTACGGTTGTTGACAAGTTATAGCATGTTTAACTATAGTAATTTTGAATAACGATTATTCCCTTTCTAAAATGCATTTTACTTTTATAAAGTAGAATATTAATTCCGCATTTACATATCAGATAAGGGTACTTACACAATTCCCAATGATGTATGTACAATAATTGTAAATATCGCTGGTTTTTTTTTATTGTTTTCCACAGACATTGTTAGTAGCTGAAATAGTACCCTGTTTTAGTATTTGCATTGATGGTGATTTGATGTAAAGAGAAAACAATACTTAATTAGGTTGGTGTTTGATAAAGCGTTTGAAAAGGGCAGGGTTATTTGGTTCTATTTGTGGATATTTTGTGTATACTTGTGATTAAGATTAAATCACTGATGTACCCTCTTTTTGACACTTTTACCTATAATGTCCACACATTAGTGAAATTTTATGTAACTGTCATACATATGAGAGGTTGAAGCAGCTTTAAAAGCATGTTACATTCATTTAAACAAAATAAAATGCCTGTACTAAGTCAGGAATATGACAGTTGTTGTCCATTCGTTTAAGGCGTTCTAGCTTTGTGTTTGCCATTATTTTAAGGATGTTCCGTTTTAATTTTCCTAGCAGTTTTGTATTTTTATGTTGTTAAACTGTTAGGCATCGGTTTACATATAAGCACTATCACATACAGATGTACATAAGTCTCTCTCTCTCTCTCTCTCTCTCTCTCTCTCTCTCTCTCGTAGTATTAAAGTTTTCAGATTGCGTAATGAGTCTTACGGGAAAAACCCTGTCCTAAACGTATTTATTTGTCGTCGAAATATTACATAATATGGCAAACAGAAATAGATGTGACAGTCGTGAAATATAACGCAAGAGGCAATGTACTGTACATGCAACACACGACATTATTACAGGTAACTTAATGTTGATGAATGACATATATTATGTTATTTATGTGGTTAGAATGTTGGAAATCAAGAAGCAATGCATGTATATGTTTGTTTGATATTATAAATATTATCATTTATATTCATATCATTTTCAAATTTTTACTTATCGATAAAATACTTATTTATAATCTCTAGCATGTACGTCATGGAAGGTATCTACGAACATGTAACTTGTGCGTTCGTGTTAAACAACACAGCAAATTGATAAACGAACAAAATCTGCAGATCTTAACGCTATATGAATATGGTAATTTTACCTTAAAGTAACACAATTTCTATGAAACAAACCCATATATTTGTTTTAAAATAAAAACACGCTAAAGATAGTCATGCGACAGTTTTCCCATTTTTCTTTAAATTTATATTTTCTTTTTTACCAGTGTGGACATCCATGCACCTACTGTATCAGAGGATACAAAAACATAATATAGATGAAAATCCGTGTAAGTGGATTTCCATACGATAAGTTTCTGGACATTGCTGTTTAAAATTAGTTTTTACACTTATCTTTGAAGACTTTTAAACAGTGAAAATATAGACAACACTGTTCCTTGAATATATTGGACATCACTAGCACGTCATAAAATATGAGTTGCATATACATATATGCTATAATTCTTTAACCGACAAGGTAAAGTGTTAACAACTATTGTAATACAAAGTAATGACATGATTGTGTGAAAGCAAAGACTGACTTTCACAAATGCAATTAAATGTGTTAAAGCATAGTTTGCTTTACATACTTTGTCAGATTATGGTATTCACACAATTGTTATAGCATGTATAGATTGGTTTAAACATTTTTATATCTTAAACATTTTATATATTGTGTTTCAGAAACTGTCGCATATACATTTATATATGAACATAACAATATTTCATTTTTCTACCCCATATAGGCTAACCAGTGCATGCAAATGATTTTTGTCTAGCGCTGTTGATATACTGACGTAAATAGTCTCTATATGGATGGTAATTTAAAATTTGGGTTGTCATTCATTATCAATGAATAATATTAATTCGTATTTTTTTGACTAATTTAATTCGTTCAGGGATAGTCATATGTTTAATTTTATTCTTGAATGTAGATGGAAAACGACGGATAGCAAAACTGATGTTTCACGATTAATTTTTGAATATCTCAAACCCGATATTCTTTGTGACGTTATCTGATAAATTTCATGATATTGTTGATTTTTTTTTTCAAAAGTATATGATAATGATCGATAATTTGTAAAAAACAAATACCATAAAGCAATTAAAAACACAACAAATACCTATTGTTATTGTCAAAATGACAACATGATATTTATAAAATTCCATCAAACTTCAATGACCAAAAAAGGAGCGTATACTGCAAAGACAATTTCGATACAAATATGATCGGAAATTAATAAATATAACATTGTCATCAGGCAATATACTTCTTTTAGGTCAATATATCCTAGTATCGACCTCATACGAAGGCTATAATTGTATAATGTTTATTTCAGTTTCAAATATTTACCTAACGATAAAACACTCGAGTATTATCTTTAACATACATGTTATGATAGTTAAATAAGGAAATGAAACTTATGAAATCTTGTTTTAAAATAAACAGTTAAATAACAGAACTAAAAATAATGAACAGCTATTGTATTTTTTTCTGGAAAAATCCAGTTTATATGACTTAAAACCGAACTAAACTTTGAATGTAAAAAGTGAAATACGGAACATACTTTGGACTAACGTATGTACATCCATTATACATATGGATTAGTTTCACGTTTATTTAAATCACGAACTCTCTGTTTGTTACAGGAATTTAAAAACCAATCAGTAAAATTTTAACTTTTCTCAAAGAAATTTTAAACAAATTCAAGATTGCTACTGTTTTAGGTTTGATTAACCTTATACATATTTGGATGTTATTTTATGGCCTTCATTTATCACTATACAATATACCTAGTTGTACATGTATTGCATTTATGTTTCGTAAGCTGATTAATCTAGAACAGCATTATTTAGATATCGAATCAGACAAGTGTGAATTATCTCATTTTTAAAACCTTCATTGTGATGGTATATTTTATTAACATAAACCATTTTGTAAACAACAACTGCAAAAAAAAAAACAGCGAAAGAAACATTTCGTAAAAGTAAGACATAACATTTTTTGTCTCCAACAAACCGATGTAGCAGTTAAAAATGTTAACAATAACATAACATATTCTTGTAAAAAAAATCGATACAAGTAAGACATTTTCAAATGCTGCACTTCAAATAAAGTAAATGATAGTTATACGCTTCTTTCATCACATGTTGAATTGACTGTATATTTTATTTCCAACATTTGTAGATAGAGTGTTTCCTGAACCATACGGTAGCATGAGATCATAAAATGATAATATATGGCATATCGATTATCGAATAACAATCGGTGCATGGTAAAAGTTTGCATATTTTGTATTATGATTTCTTTTTTCATATTCTCGTATATTTAAACGTAAAATATTTACGAAATAATAACATTAACACATAATCATTTAGATATATGTCATGAAAAATACATATAACAACAAAATTTCCAAAATCCTTCTTTTACAAAAAAAAACTTACAAGAAACACTCTTGCTTAAGATGAGTGCTCAATTCTGATCCTTGCTGTCAATTTCGTGATACAAATAAGGATAAAAGACATCATTTTCTGTATTTAAAAATCGATGTGTTAGATAACACCCCTTAAATGTAACAAACCATGAAGTTTATCAATCAAACATATTGGTTTTAAACGAATATTGCTTCATGCTGTAACAAAATAAGATATTTGTATCGAATTTTTACCAGTGCCTGCTAATCTATTTATGAAAGACATTTGGATTGAGGCTTTTGATTGTATCAACGTTTATAATAATCTGAAATGAAGAACATCATACACATGTCATATATATTTCTTAGATCAAATTAGAAAATTGGATTAGGTTTGAATCCACTTCTGATTCTGACATAAAACCAAGTCCATATATTAACTTCGTTAACATATGTTTTATGAAGCCATATTTTGATGGTACTGATGCTAATTTGTTTATTGGACAGTAAACGCAAACACAGCACTATACTTGTGTGTGCTATGAGGAGACCATTCATATATTCAATATACGGTGAAGATCCAGTTCAGCAGTTTTGTATGAATAAATAAGTGAGTTACGGTTGTTCAGCTTTCGCCATTGACAAGTCAATTTTGTTATAGAATAAAACATAATTCAACAAAGTTTTGCAGTGAGAAGGACACTTTTATAGATATGGTTTAGGTAAAAAAGGGGGATCTCAGAAAATAAAAAACATACTTATAAGTGATTAAACAGCTGTTTTATACAGTTATCAAAAATCATCAAAAAATGGAATCTTGTTGGGAGTTTATTACAAGCGATGTCTTAGCTCTCACTGTGTGATGAATGCAAAGACATTTTTTGTGAAATTTTCTTATTAACATATAATTGAACGTTTTCACATTTGAAACTCTTCTGTTCTGTTTAAATTTTATATATATAAGTATCATAACAAAACTATATACATGATACGTTTATATTTTATAATTTTATTATTATTTCAAAAAACCATAACATTTAAAACAAACCAAATAATAACTCTCCTGTAGTTTCAATATTCATACTACGTTTTGTGTATACTGGTAATTACATCACTTTTTATACAATTTCTGTGGAACTTCTGAAATTAACTTTCACTTTCACAATTGTAATTTATATACCAATATATTGAAGTTTACTTTGTTTTACATGTAACCGATTAATCTGGGTTTTCCTAAAATTAATCTACTTTGTTCTATTTGTGTCTCCTCTTTTGAAATGAATTCGCTCATAAAAAATGTATTTGTTGTATGCCTTACAAAAAAAAACCGAACAAAGACAGAGGCAAACGATAGGAAAGTATCATTTAGAATGAGATGAAGGATAATATTAGAGGGACATTTAAGGTCAAAAATAAACCAATAACGTCATGAAAAGAATGAGCAGAGTATGTAAAACGTAAAATATAAAACATAAAAGACTGAGCGACAGTAGGACACCTCCTCCCCCCCCCCCCCCTTTGCCACTTAAAACTAGGGTTTATCTCAGAAATGGGATTGAACTGTAAAAAAACATGATGCTTTATTCTCATAACTGTAAATAGCTATTCTTGGGGAGTAAATATAAGACACTATTTTATAATACTGTTTAATTCTATCAGATTTAAGCCTCCAAGAAGGGTTCTTTCGCAAGTGTAACACATTGTCAAATTATTTTATAAAATTGAGTTAGTATTTTGATCGGCTTTTATTTCTAGTATCTTATCAAATGTTTATTCTCCTGCAAATTTGTTTGATATCTGTTGTAACAAAACTTGTGATTATTTTTACTAATCCAATAATCAACAATTAACTTTCACTTTTGCAAAGCTATCTTGTGATTGGATATCAGTAAAAAATATTGACACAATGATTGCTTACATTTCAATTACAGTTTACAGATAATATGTGACTACACGTGACAGCATATTAATCTAGATTTTTATAAAGTGTTACGAATTTCATATGTGTCTAACCTGTATCGGAATACAATGAAAATTTGATTTCAATTACCACATCAAATGTATATGAATGTGCGTGTAAATATAGGTCTTATTGGAGAAAAAAAACTCAACAATATAAAAAAAGACCAAACTATGTGAACATTGTAGACAAGTTAAATCGCATTCTTATTTGTATGTATAACATAATGTTTACTGTATACAGATAAGGGTTGAACAAGAAAAAACAAACTCGTTCCTTTTACAATCCGTTATATGCATATGTTCTCATGCATATGCTTACAACTAGTACGGACCTTGATCCCATTTTAACCTCTGCCATATAAGATTTATACTCTTTAAAGGCCAGACGCATCTTTTGTCATATACATATAACTAGCATACGTTATGCTATTTGTAAAAATAAATGCAATGATAAAGACCACTGACACTCAAACATCGAAAAATGTTTAAAACTGTTTCACATACTATGTCAACTCCCTATGTCCTAGTTATAACATATTTGATTCTGTTGGAATAGTTCAAGATCTCACAAACAGAAACTTGCAAAGAACGAGCATATTAAAACACAATTAGATACAGGAAGATATGGTGTGAGTGCCTATGAGACAACTGTCCATCCAAATAACAATTTATAAATGTAAACCATTATAGGTCTACTACTGGACTAACTACATTTACCACATCGGATTAAACATGGTTTCTAGCAGTTCCAAAGAACCAAGTGCTCGCAAAACTCATCAAATTAAGGCCCGGATTTGAACTAAACATATTTAAAATGTCAACATAAGTTTTGCCAATGCATACAATTAGGACATAACAATGAATTGTACAACATTTCTGATTTTATGACGCCATATAAACGTCAATAATTGATCGCCGTTAGAAAACAAAATTTACCAAGGTCACTGTTGTTTATTGATTATCGTTACTTTTTATGTTGTTCATAAGTGTTTCTTGTTCCTTCTTTTTTTGTTTAGATTAGTTCGTTTGGTTTTCTGTTTGTATTTTTTACACGATGCCGGATTAGTCCTTTGATAGCTTGCTAAATCGGTTTGGGCCAAAGCTCATCGTTGGAGGTCGTACTTCAAATATAAATGTTACACGTTATGACTTTATCAATGTATAATTGTTTTCTTTTTACACATTATGTCTATAATAATTTATTTTTCACCCATTGATACTCTGATAGAGTGTTATCTCATTGACACCCACACCAATTCATCTTACTTCTATGCATCGTGATATTGTCATATTAATCAGTTTTAAATCAGATTAGCGTGCATAAATATCGTGCATTCCCGTCAAACAATAAAATAATGTTAGACAAACTTTGTTATTTCTTAATAATAAATACACATTGTTTTAAATTCTGCTAATACATTTTTCAAATTAATTTGTGAATATTATATATATATATATATATATATATATATACGAGTCTAAATTGAAAACTACGTTCAAACCTATGACTGCGTTGGATAAAAACCGCAATTTTTATACGTGTGCATGTCAAACAAATTTCGTTGTAGAAGGGTCTAAAAACAGCACAAACAACATTTTCCAAAAGACCAAAAGAGTGAAAAAGTATATTTAAACAAAACGCATTTGACTAACAGGTCGAACAACTGATGTTCTTTAACCCTGCTGACTGCCATTGGCGATTGCCAAATAAAATTGATCACAAGATGTAACAAAATGGATTCTCATATAAATTTAATACGTCACAGAAGGAAAAAAAATTGTTAACTTGTGGACAGGATGTTGTGCCACAAACATTCGGTGTCAATATTTCTTTAGTACACCATATCCGGATTTCGACAATACATGTCTCTTCAGTGATGTTAGGGATCGAAACGGTATTTGGAAGGCCATATAAAAAGTACCCTCATTTTTAGATTAACTCTTGAATTTTAAGAGTCAATATATAGGATGAACGGATCATATAAACCGGAGGGAAAATATGATACATGCCCAAACAAAAAATATAAACGAGTCTAAATTGAAAACTACGTTCAAACCTATGACTGCGTTGGATAAAAACCGCAATTTTTATACGTGTGCATGTCAAACAAATTTCGTTGTAGAAGGGTCTAAAAACAGCACAAACAACATTTTCCAAAAGACCAAAAGAGTGAAAAAGTATATTTAAACAAAACGCATTTGTATATATATATATATATATATATATATATATATATATATATATATATATATATATATATATATATATATATATATATATATATATATGTATAGGTAGACATATGTAAATACGCTTCAGACTATAAAATGGTTGTCAGATTTCCTTTGTTGTATCCAGAAATATTTCAAATTTCAAGTAAAGCCAACTTCAAATGTTGAATTTCTATTGGAATGTTCTTGTCATGTGTGAAATCAAAGAACGATATACGTTCGATGTCTATTTCTGGTGGAATATCACAATTTTCTAGCAGGATAACTCGTAGGAAGTCCGATCTTCTCTTCAGTGTTTGTGTTATTATTGTTTTTAGGACGTACCATTCTCTCTCCAGAAAGTCTTTAGATAAAACCAGTATGCTCTTCCTACATTCTGTGATACCCTCAATGGTTGTCTCCAATAACGACGAACATGAATCGTAATCAATAGCACCAGGCCAACCTGAAAAGAATAACAAATATTTACCAAAAGTTTATTAAAGCATTGACAGTTCACAACAATACACTATAATCAATGCAGACTGCGAGTTGTATTAATTTTTATTAGCATCACCAATATCAAGTATCGGAATTTTACCATTAATTGCATCATATCTAAACCCTTTCACATAATCACATTTGCCAAACAATCGTCTTTTGCTCAATATCGACAATTATTTTTTGACATTAATATATTCGACGAGTATTAATTCTCATAAATTAGAGAAAATCGGAAAGCATGTGTTTCATTCTTTGTTAATTCGAAAATATTGCATTACGATCGATTTTATGTAATTGGTATCAAAAGTTTATGAATCATTTTGCTACAAATACGGGCATCGTTGAGAATTAGAAAAAAAAATGATTATGTTTCTATGTTCCAATTGAAGATCAGGTAGTCAAAGTAATTCTAAAGGTTACTGAAATTTTTAAAATTAGATATTTTGTAAAAGATTACACTGCTGTATATTTTAGCACTACCTGTAAGTATGATGTCATCATCGATCATTTGTATGCCGAGCTGATGCTGTAAAAAGCATTGAATCCAAGCAGAATTTACTTCACTCACGATGATGAAACAATCATGTCTACAATTTTGTGAACCACCTGCGTATCCAATATCTGCTTGAAGCAAGCTTGCTGCATTTAAATCATATTTTAAATCGTATCTGTTTGATGGTTGGAACTGGCATATTCTTAACCGTCGTGCTGTTAAGACGTCTTTCTTAATTAAAAGGGTTTTCAAATACTCTGCTATTTTAACTTGATCTGTTGTAAGGTGGAAAGTTTCTAAAAATATCATAAATTCACAAAGCTTTCCAAGATAGTCTTTCCAAAGACCTTTTGGTACTAAATAATTAAGAAACTCTAAACCATTCATTCTGTTAGCAATAAATGTTAAGACATGGATAAACTCAGCATGAATGATTGATGTATCACCAAGTTTCAGTACTGACATGCATAATGATTTGACATTTTCAGACGCACGCGTTGGATCTGAGAACATGAATGATCTTTTCAGCCATTCTGTAGCCATACGATACTCCGCCATGTCAAAATAAATTATTCCAATTTTGAACGCTGTGAAATATGTTTGTCCTTTCGCGCTTATACATTGATTTAGGTAACCTAGTGCTTCATTTAAGTATTCGCTGCATGAAACGGCTTCAGGTCCATACCTGTAAAAGTTTGGAAAAGTAGCAAGTTTCTGACAAACTTCAGCTACTGTGCAAACATCGCGAGGGCTCATATTATTTTTAATAGAATGTTTTCCGTCATGTAAGGCCTTGTGTAAGAAGTCTTTCCTTTTGTCTTCAGAAAAAACTTTCAAAGTGGATAAGTCCATATAGACCTTCATTCTTGTTGAAAAGGCAAGCAAATGCATACGTGGGTTCTGTGAAATAGACAATGATAGCGTTTTCTCGGCTTGTTCCAAATAATCAAGTTTTTCGTTGTCTGTTTTAGCATATCCAAACTTAAACAAAGACCACAAGCTTGTACCTTTACGATTTAGAATAACCTCGTCGTATGGTAGCTCAGCGATCGCAAGTTCAAAAGCAGAAAGAGGAGACTTTAGGAGAGCAAGGAATTTTTCATCACTGGTTAAGGAACTGGTTGACAAAGAAGCATTGAAAGCTACATTCCGTGTAATTATTTTATGTCCAATATAGGCGTATGCACGGGCTCTATAAATGGAAAATCTTTCGTCATCTTTTGGTAGATTCGAAACAACTGACCAGAACAAATAAACAGCTTGAATACCTATATCGTTTGCACTGTAAGGCATTCTATTGCAAGCCATCGCATAATAGTAAGTCCATATATAAATATCTTCCACAGAATAAGATGTATTTCTAAGATACTGTATCCCTTTTTGAAACATTTCAATGCTTGATTTCTTTTCCTCGGCAACTTTATTGTCACTTTTACAGTTAATCGTAAGACACAAAAGCCGTTGTGCATTTACCGTATATTTTAAGGCAAGGCAGAGCAAATCTTTTCTTTCTTCAATAGAACTGCTCTGTTCAGCCTTGATAAGTTCAAATGAATCCGCTAGCTTTTGTTGTGCTTCTAGTTCGTTTTCTTTAAATTCTTCAAAAAGTACAGCATAACCTTGTTCGACGATACAAATTGCCTTTTATTTGATATCATCGGAATCACTGCTTTGCAAAATTTTACCAATTCTATCTTCTATTATCTTAGCTTTTTCTTTCAAATTATTGCTTCTATACAAGTCTGCGAGGTCAGCTAATGTGTTCAAGTGTTTAGGGTTATTTTTGATATTTTGTTCGAGCTTTTTAGTATTGCGAGCGATGTACCTATGTTTTCGTAATGGATTATCGAGCAAAGTTCGCATTAAATCAACAACTCCATGAACTATCTCATGCTCCCGTTCTATTGCAGTATCTAAAGCCATTGTTCGGTTTTCGACTTGAGTCTGGCCTGATGTATACATTAAGTTTAATTTCATCCTTAAAAGGCCGGGACATATGTCATACAACTCTGGTTTCGCCCTATCCATTTTTCTTCTATCTTCCTCCCGGGAAAACACTAATTCTTCACCAATGACTTGAATACTGTAAAATAAATATATGTACGATGTATAAGAATTAAACCTCAGGCATAGATTACCTTAGCTGTATTTGGCAAAACTTTTAGGAAATTTTAGAAATTTTTTTTGGATTCGAGCGTCACTGATGAGTCTTTTGTAGACGAAACGCGCGTCTGGCGTATATACAAAATTTAGTCCTGGTATCTTTGATGAGTTAATTACTACAACTGGGTCGAGGCCACTGCTGGTCGAGATTTATTTCCCCGAGGGTATCACCAGCCCAGTAGTCAGCACTTTAGTGCGGACATGAATTATCATTGATATGGTTATATTTATAAATTAACTGTTAACAAAATATTGAATTTTTGAAATACTAAGGCATTTCTATCTCAGGCATAGATTACTTTAGCTGTATTTGGCAAAACTTTTAGGAACTTTGGTCCTCAATGCTCTTCAACTTCGTACTTTATTTGGCCTGTTGACTTTTTTTGGATTCGAGTGTCACTGATGAGTCTTTTGTATACGAAACGCGCGTCTGGCGTATATACCAAATTTAGTCCTGGTATCTTTGATGAGTTAATAACTTAACAAGTCTAAGTACAGCCGTCAGCATGGAGTTTTGGCTCAAACCAAACAGCAAACTATGAAGCGCCCCAAAATCACTATTGCAAAACCAACGTATCTATATAAAAATGAGAAACACATCAACAAACGTCAACTACTAAACAACTGATTCCTTAATTAGCACAGGTGCATACGTTTCAACAGTTAAACACTCCCTTAAAAACTTATAAAGGTATCTAGTAGACACTATAGAAATTTTTAAAAACCTAGTAAATGATATTGTTCAAATATCAGTTCGATATGAAGTATCTCGAAATGAATGAAAAGCAACCAACATACATATCTTAACTAATTGCAGTGTTGTTAAATCTGACAAAAATTTAAATCACAAAAATACCAATTCAGCAAACTCCGAGGAAAATTCAATACGGAAAGTCTCTTATCAAATGGCAAATCAAAAGCTCAAACACACCAAACGAATGGACAACAACTGTCATATTCCTTACTTGGTACAGGCATTTTCCTTTATAAAATATGGTGGATTAAACCTAGTTTTATAGCGCTAAACCTCTCAAAAGCAACCCAAATAATCTTAACTAATAGCGGTATTGTTAAATCTGACAAAAGTGCCCTGTTGGATTCAAAATATATGTGACTGCAAGCATCACTAACTAAAATTGGTCAATGTGGGTTACAGTTGCAATTTGAATATCAAAGTATGTTAAGAAAATTAGTGAAAACAATGTGTTAACGTTACGATAATCACAAATGTTAAAAAATAAGGCGTGTATATATCATTGAAAACTAAAGCTAAGTTAATTGTGTTAGTGTTTGATATGATAAGAGATATTATAAATAACTAAATAATAATGCAATAGATGTTTTGAAAAATCATATGCAGATGAAATCGTAGAAGGTAACATTTTAACATGACACATATCTTAGACTTAAAGCTCGTTAACATTTAGAAGAAACATTTTCCTTTCACTCACAAACTGTGAGTTGTAACAATAGTTTTCTTAATAGTGATCACATTTAATGATATTTTTTCTGCAGTATAGTATGTCCTCTATGAAAATTAGTTACGGACAAGCTTTTTAAACAAGCCGTGGTTTACTGTACTTCGATTTTCGGAAATTCAGAATCGCAGTTAATAATCAAGTAGTAAAGTATCATTACGATATCAGATTTAAATATTAAAATATGCGATTAAAAATATGTCAATGATTATGTAAAATGTATGATGTACATAAATACAGACATAGCATTACACGTAGTCGTCGGAAAAGGTTAGCGCCGCGTTAACTCGCGTGTTTTTCGCGTAAAACCGCGTTAACTCTGCTTTACCCTCCGCGCTAAAATTTTTATTACAAAATGAAGTGGTTTTTTTTTGTACAAAATTGCATATTACAACTTTTACTGTAGTCGAACTTTATAATGTCAGACATTTCAAAATTAATCTTAAGATGATTGTTCACATCATGGTTGATCGTTATAAGCCAAAGAATTAGTACTTTGTGAGCAGCCTCCAATCAAACGGATAACCGCCTCTTAACGTCTTCTGAATCCTAATTGTTGCCTAGGTAGCAGCAACCATTCCGGACAAAGATTATTGTTTTTTTCATGACGTGTTTGAACTTGGGTGTCCTTTCGTGCACTTTACGCTCAATAGTGTCCCATATATGCTCGGTATTGCTCAAATCTGGGCTACGATCAGGTCAAGGAAGATAAACCAAGATAAACCTAATTCCACTGGAACAATGGATCTTCCTCTACGATTATAATTTCCAACTTTGGCGAGCTCTGCACTACATTAGATACGGGCAACTGTGTGTCTGTTCGTAGGCAAAGGTCCCCAAAATGGTCTTATCACACGATAACCAATAGCGATGAGCCGATCTGGAACAGTTCTTGCTTACAGACTCCTGTATGATCATCACTCTCTTTTTAGGGTTGTGTTGTTTGCAATGGGTTTGCTCCTGACCAACCTTCATTATGCTTGATTTTCCCTAGCAGATGTTATAATAGGGGTCTTCTTGATCTCGGAAGGTCTTTAACATCGTTTGTTGCCTGAATTTTATTATCAAAACGACTTATAGTGGAATGTGATGAACAACAATATGTGCAATTGCCACAGCGACATACCTACTTCTCTTATGCTGATTATCTGCCATCTTGCTGCAGTTATGAGTTGTGGATGATCAATTACAAGGTGTCAATCACATAACTTTATAAACTTGGTTATTTAAAGTGTTGAAAACAATGAGGATCAAAACATCTGTTTTGTTGTTTACGAGTACAGTAGCTGCATGTGCAGATAAGAACTTAACGAGTCGATATCTTTTATTAAACTCAGGTGATATTGAAATAATCATATTTTATAATAACTACTTCTTATTCAACAAATTATATCTCAAAAAAATTAAAAATGTTTTTTTTTTAATTTGAATTTCAATTTGATGTTACAATACTTTTTTCCATGTGTATATAATGTTTAGAGGCAAACAAATGATATGTACAAAATAAATCATGTTTAACGAATAGATTTCACATTTTTTCAATCATCAAAATGCTAATTATGATTATATTTTAAAGATGGATAGACGTTTGAGTGAAAGTATTGATTGATTGAGTAATTGATTTGTGTTTATCATCATGTCAACACAATGGTGATATTCAGTAGTGGTCAGTGTTTGTTGGGGGATAAAGCCGGTGTATTTGTAAACACCACTGATCTTCCATAGAACAACTTACCAGTATAGTCCCTTAAGGTTGGAAACGAGTGAAATTGCCCCGGTCAAAATTTAAACTCAGAACATCAGTGTGAACTGGTTAATCATATAGTAGTTCAATTATTTTGACCACCCGGCCACCGAGGCCCCCGTTTAAGTAAAGTAAGGTGTTAGACTATACAAATATTTGTAACAGAATATTAAGAATCGAGAAGTTTACAGTGTGTCACTTTCCAGTTTGATTATATACAAATGGATAACTAGTTTTGACTTAAACACAAGGAATACATATTGCGAAAAAAAGGCATTGAACAAACGTTGAGAATTTAGAAATATAGCAAAACGATTCAAGCAATTTTCAATTAATAAAAATTGATGCGTGCCAACGTTATTCTTAACAACGATTTGGACAATGTGAGTAGACAACTCTTAATCTTAGTTTCAAACACAGTAATGTAGTTTATTCAAAATTTTTGTGTTACAGCCTTTGTTAGTTCAATTTCAATTTGAATGTTGTCTACAATGATAAATGCATCCATCTTGAACATGATAAAAACAATGAAATCAAAATAGTTTCAAAAACTTACGCCGTTGATTCATTTAAAACTCTGTAAAATTATAATCCAGTTTCTATTATCAACCTTTCAAGTTTAGCGTATCCAGCATTAACATATTGAAATTGTATAACTTATGATTATATACATGATATAGTTACGTTTGAGGAGAAAGGTTAAATTAGGAGTAAAGTACACTGTGATTACCTTGCATTTGTAATGTTTATTTATGATTATTGTTTTTACTTATGAAAACCTGAATCACAACTATCTATAATATTAATTTAGCTTATGATGTAGTGTGATAGTAGTTCATGCTACTGATCTTATTAAATGTTAGATAATTTATTTCGTAATTAACACCACTTGGCTGAGGCTACTGCTGGTGGACGATTCGTCCCCGAGGGTATCACCAGCCCAATAGTCAACACTTCGGTGTCGAAGTGTTGACATGAATATCAATAATATGGTCATTTAAAAAAATTTCCTCTTTATAAAACTTTGAATTTTTTAAAAACTAAGGATTTTTTTATCCCAGTCATAGATTACCTTCGCATTATTTGGCACAACTTTAAGGAATTTTGAATCCCAAATGCTCTTCAATTTTGTACTTGTTTGGCTTCATAAATATTTTGATATGAGAGTCACTGATGAGTCTTACGTAGACGAAACGCGCGTCTGTCGTACTAAATTATAATCCTGGTACCTTTGATAATATTTGAAATAATCCCGTTGGGCTGATTTATAGTAGACGGTTGTACTATTGTAAATTAGAAATACCAGATATACATGCAAGTATAGCATGCAGATATAATAACACTCACTTAATTAACAAAGTCTAGTTAAAGGAACAATTCCAATGAAAAGTAAATTAGATGTATTAGTAGGTTTTGCTCTGAAAATATTGGCACTATACCGGACTATTCATGAACAATATTGATAATCAACACGTGTATCCTTTATAATGATATATAGCAAATACAACATCCAAAGAACTATAGAGTAAACATACAGTTTTTAATTTTAGGCAGATCAGTATTTACTTCAAGGAATATCTTATCGACTTTGAATAAAACCGCATATGTAGGCGCTGCTTGAATAGTATTTCGTTGTTAATTTCTAGTGTTTTTTTTAAGCCGAATCAACAGTCATTGCAGGTTTTAATAGATTAATGAGTTCAATGTTAAATGCAAGGTATTGAACAATGTGTTCTGCAATACTCAATTTAACAACCTTAACATGGTTACAGCCCTTGAATGGTGTAAATTTCCAAAATAAATAACATGTATGGTGTATGGCATATGGTGCAATGTTGCAACGGTAGAAGGTCAATGTTGCAATGGTAGAAGGTGTATGGTGATACGGTGTATTGTGTAAGAGGAATGGTGTAATGATGTGATTGTGTAAGGTGTATATACAGTGTGGTTTTCAAAGTTGAAAAATGATCAGAACTGAATTTTAAAGTGTGATCAAAATTAGTTTTTTTAAAAGAAATAACTAATTTTTAGTCGCACTCTTTCTTTAAAATTATATTGCGTTATGGGTATTACTTATGGTGTAGATAGAATGTGAAAAGTGTAGGATGTAAATCTGTAACGTGTATGGTGTAATGAACTAGGGTGTATGATGTAATGGTGAATGCCGAAAAGTGTAATGATGTAAGGTGTTAGTTGAAAGTTTAAACCATCCAAGAAATGTAATACATGAATTAAACATAATTTCATAACTCGTATGGCGATGATTCATTTCATTCTTCAATTGCAATAGAACATACAATAAACAACAGTGCATATATGTCCTGGACTTTTTATTTTACTGCTGTATAAACGATATAATGTGCTTGAAATTGAAAGTTAATCCAATCTGACACATTTATTCCATTTTCACATTTATGATAAAGATATGAAATAAGTTTTATTAAACATCTATCTTTCATATCTACATTCCTTGACCTTACGATGTAACCATATTTACATAACCATATAACATTGTCAAGTATTTACCAAACACTAGCTTTCTACTTTACTAGATATTATAAAAATGTTTCGCTGGTAAAGTAAGAGAATATATGTACAAATCGTAAACAGAAAGATACAGTAACTTCATAACATTAATTGATAACAAAGGAATAAACAACAGTCTGCAATCATTTGACTTAAGCAACAAATAGAGCACCAATTCGACAAGACCTTTTAATATATCTCAGATAAAGAATAGGCTACATTCAACTTTACAAAGGTATCACCATAAAAGATAGGGCTTGTAAATACATTAAACAGATCTTATCTATTTCGTCTGCATTTATTTAAAGGAAGAAATGAGAAGGATAAGCCTGATTTAGAATCCTGCTTGTAATTGGGTATTCATTTTTCGTAGAACGCGTAAAGAAAATAAACACGAAAACTTTTGTTTATTTGAAAAAAAAAAGTATTTTCAAATGAAATTGTCGATTGGAAAACAGTTTTTACATTTTTGCTTGCATTTATTTTTTTGCGACGCTCAAGATAATGATAGTAAGTATATAGTTTCAATCAAGTTCTCTGCCTTCGTCACCAAACCATAAGTAATGAGAAAAAAGAGTGAGGTTTAAACATGTTAAAAAAATGTAAAGTCTGATAATAGTACTGAACAACCTACATTTTAAATCTGTAAATAGGTTTATTTTATCTTTTAACCGATACTCATTTATCATCCGCTGGATTCTTTAATATGTTTGATTTATCAAATTTCAAAACAAACTATTTCTATTTGAAATATAGTTATCTGATATTTAGATGATAACTGAAATTAAAATGTTTAATTTTTGGGTATCATTATACTGCTCAAACAGAAAGAAAACATTAAAGTTTGGAATCAGATTTTATGCATCAAATATTAGCGCTTCGGACGTGGGAAGTAATGGTCTACAAATTAATGAATAAAGAACGTTACATCAAATACAGAAGGAATTTGCAGACAGGATAATAAGGTTTTGTAGATGAAAGTTTCACGAGAGTAGATTAAAGTTTCTTGCGAACAAATAATAAATCTCATCAATATAGAAGATACACGTCAATTAAATATATACCAGCAATCAAAACTTCACATAAAGATAAGATACATGTGAATTATAATTTCTTATGATAAAGTGAATGTTTATGTATAGCACCTATGTTGTCCTCTGTTAATATTCATATAATTATTGTATTATACTATGACTTGAGTGTCAAAAACACCATTGTACTTTTTAAAAAGGAAATAGCGCGAATGATACAGTAACATATCATGAACCTGTGAACCCAACATTAAACATGTGACAATTTCGTCTGTTCATTCGCTACTACATATGATGATTGTACTATCGGACTACACTGAGTTTTTCATCAAAGATACATCGCTTATAGTGGAGCACGCCATCCGTTAGGTTTGCCTTTTGCAAGACTCTAAAAGATGTATAAAAATAGTCGCATGGCAAGACAAACTACAAATTTGATAAACATTAATCACAATGATCTAGAAATGTATGTTTAATATATTTAAAACAATATGTACCCGGTGGGACATTAAGAAATTAACAAAATTCAGGATACTTCAGGTCTTGAGATTTGGACTGGTAATGTATTCGGGGAAGAGCGTCTACCGTCAGTTGTGTATCATGAGTTGTAAACCTCATAATTTATAAGAGAAATTAAATTCGCAAACCAATTGCCTAGAAGAAATATTTCTTGCACTTTTTATATTTTACAGAAAAGCAAATCTAATTGATCCGCAAATCTCCATAAACGCTTTGCTCGGTTCAAAAAGGTATAACTCCTAGAGCGTGTAATATACTATCTTTGGATTTAATAATGTTTTACATAAAAAAGCGTTCTTTACCCGTGGTTGCTATCATTCCAAATAATCAATGTGTTCATGGATTTAAGCAGTTCGTTAACTTAACCACAATCAATAGTTTATAAGTCTTAAAAAAGTGTTACATCCTTGGAATAATTGAAAGATACAGACACAAGAAGTTTATATCGTTCCATTCTACAATCATACGCTTTGTTCTAGAGGTCAACATTAACTTGATGTCATAATAAAATAATTTATTAATTTTATTTTTAAACACTAAATAATGCAGAAAATGAACAGAATTTAACCCATTACATGTATTAATAATTATTCATGTCAATCAACACATTAATCAAATATTTATTAATGACAACATTTTCTATATTCGTTTGACAATTGTGTGCGACTTGAAACATAAATCAATCAATAATGAAGTTAACACCGTTACTTGTCACTGTAGTCTTGATATGGTTAAAATGGATTTGCCATAATAGAAAATAATGCGAAAAAGTTCAAAATAAATTGAGAAGATAAACTCTTTAAAAATATTTTCATTTACTAAAGGAAAGTGAACAATTCAAGCAAAAAATTGAGCGTAGTAAATGAAAATAAATGGAAATGATGTCTTCTACATGCTAGTAATTAACGTTTTTTAAAGTGTGGTAGAAGCAAGAATTAAATAGTAGTAAGACGCTATGAGGTCAATTTGTTTTCCTTTGGCAAACTAACGGAGGTTTTGACGAAAATCATAGCAACTGTCATATTCCTCACTTGATACAAGCATTAAAAACGATAGAAAACACCTGGAAGTTTGGATAAGAAGGTACAGCATTGCCTCCATATACTCAGGGATTGAAATTTTGTCATTGTTACCAAAGATACAACATAGCAACAATTATAGAATTATCATGTTATCCTATTTCGCACCTTTTGATTATACTGAAGATGACACGTGCTATCATAAGCTTCAATTAGCCCTTGAAAAATAATACTTTTCTAGAACAAACCAAAAAACAAGTTAGTATGATAAATAGTTAGTCTTACTATAAGGTGACAATCAAAAGTTGGTTTACATAAAGAAAATTTAATCCCTGTGTATTGTTTCGTGATAATTGCCTATGATTAAAGAAATACAATAGACATTAACCGATTTTCATGCATCTTCAAACAATTAGAAAGAGCCAAATCAAAGTAACAAACAATAACTTTGGGAATCGTATGTAATCAATTAAGTGCAAGACCGTTGCGTCAACAGTTGATTTTTATCCCACGATCTCTTTCCATGCGATAAACTCAATAAAACTAAAATAACACATATTTAGTAGAATTAGTTGATATATCATATATAAAAAAAGAAGATGTAGTGAAATTTCCAATGAGCAGCTCTCCAAAAGAGAAAAAATGACACAAAAATTAACAACTAGAGGTCGTCGTACAGTCTTCAACAATGAGCAAAGAACATACCGCATAGGCAGCTATACTAGCCCCCGAAATGACAATGTAAAACAATTCAAACGCGAAAAGGTACGGTCTTATTTATGTACAAAAAATTAAAGAAAACACAAATACGTAACAGATAACAAACGACAACCACTGAATTACAGGTTCCTGACTTGGGACAGGCACATACATACAGAACGTGGCGGGGTTAAACATGTTAACGGGATTCTAACCCTCCCCTAACCTGGGACAGTGGTGTAACCGTACAACATAAAAACGAACTATGAAAATCCGTTGAAGTTTACTGTTATCTTTGGATTTCACACTACAAACGCATGATGCTAATTATTCAAGTTATTTTAAACACCAACAATTCATAGAAAGTGCCTGTCTTATTCATGTAAAGAACTGTACAACATATGTAGTCGTTTTTTTCTCTTCTCTCTGTTTAAGCAAGTTTTGTTTTGTGTAAGGAATAAACCGCAGCTTATCAAATCCGTATAGTGTGATCTTATTTTATCATTTAGCGTGTTTTAATCCTTCTAAATCGGATTACTAGTAACTATGTCTAAACTAGATCAGTTGTTTTTCAACTTGTGAAGTTGCTTGATAGTGTTTGCTTTTGTCAATTTATATAGACTTACCCTGATGAGATTTCCCAGGGAGTTAAGTTAATTGTTTTTATTTTATTTTCATATAACATAAAAGGATTGGCACTATTTCGTGCAAAATATTAATGCTTATTCTAGACAACTAATACTGAACATTTATGAGTGAAATGCAGAAGAATGACAGGTGTCAAATGAGAAACTGGATCTTTCGTTTTTATTTAGAAGCATAATTTTTGCTAAGTTTGAACTCGTGTTAATTATAATAATGTTTCACCTCTATTCGTTTTTCCATTCTTTATGTCATGGGGTTATCATCGACTGGCGAGTTTTAACAACACGTTTTTATCGAACCTATATCTTTAGCCGTTCAGATGTGTTTAATTTTTTTTTCTGGGGTTTGAAATCGTTTTTGTATGAAATACTAGTCATTTTTCGTTATTTCATTTTTTTGTAAGAAAGAGGACATTTAAATTAATGCGACTATCATACAAGTGAAAGGTTTAGCTAGCTATCAAACTAGGTTCAATCCACCCTTTTCCACAAGTCAGGAATATTACCGTTTTTATTCATTCTTTTGATGTGTTTGGTGAAATTTTGATTTTGCCATTTGATCATGCTGATAAAGTACTTTTCGTTTTGATTGTTCTCGGAGCTCAGTATTTTTATGATTTCACTGTTTCCTTAGTTTCATACATATCTCAACAATTCTTTCTTTATTTTCATTTAAAAATCATCTACAAAATACCTCCGTTTTAAAAACGCATATTACGTTACAAAAAGATTAGCATAGGTTTAAAAATAAATTTTGATGAGTTAGCATAATGTTTAAGTTACAGACTTTAATCTTATGGCCATAAACGACTTATTTCCATTTACTTTGAGGTAACCATTATGAAGTGAACTGAAAAACAAGATTCAAGAAGTGTTATGGGTTCGACATGCGTTGCTGTAATCATGAACGCTTATTGGTGAAGCTATTCCATAGCCAATGATATTGCAATGTCACGACGTTGACTTATATGTATCTAATTAAATAGTGACTACATGAATAAAAGCTTGCAACGTGTTCATTTTCAATGAAATTGTAAAAAGGTTGGGCAGTACGGCGTTTTCTTGAAAGAAATCGTTGCTTACCTGTAGAACCAAGTAAGTTCTTATATTATATCATTTCTATTAATTCTAACATTAATATTTCTATAGTAAAGTAATTGTTGGTTCTTTTATTTATCTTCTTGGTTGGAAAAAAATATATTTCTGATATTGATTGATAAAACGTTCGTTTAAAAAAAATATTATTATATTTATATTCAAAACTTTATGCAATAGATTGTATCCTGTACATATATCTTGGCTTTTATAATTCAAAGTATGTTTGACAACCACACTAATTATTATCACTATATAAATTACGTAAAAATATATGGATAGATACATTTATTTTATTATTGTGTCACGTATTCATGGTATTGTTCTTACACAACAGTAACATATTGTGAAGTACAACCACATAAAAATAAACACCCAGCGTATAAAGACTTAGGAGACACATACACAAGGATACCATGATATAACATAATCAGATGAGAAGGTTAAGTTACGGTAAATAGATCATTTTACTTATTTCATTGGATATTGGATAGATGTACGGAATTTCAAACTTGAACTGAAAAAAAAAAAAAAAATAAAGCAAGTAATATGTGTTTTATCTGTAGGGAATCATTAAAAATTAGAAAGGAGGCTTTGTATTAAAGCACAGTTAGTTGACCAAAATCTTTTTTGAAATACTGTAAATTCTGAAATGATTGCGATGTTTTTATTAATGCGAATAATGCGACTTGGTAAGTATCGCAAAAATAAGAACTTCCAACCTGATATCGTATACATATAACTGTATGCAGATATTCCTGAAATCGCAAAAATTAATCTCGCATTTATTGTCCTTCGAAAAAAAAAAATGCACACAAAAATTTCTGATTTTTCACTAATCAAATTTTTTGTCGGGTTGTTGTCTCTTCGACACATTCCCTATTTTCATTCTCAAATTTATAATAAATAGGAACACGAATAAGATTCGTAGATTTTTTTTTATTGTCAACTACATTGGATACAAAAAGTGGATACTTTATCGATTATTTGAAAGGGACTGCCGTTAACATGGAAAGGAAAATTTATATAACAGAAGATCTTTTTATTTATTTGTGATCATTTTCAAATATTAAAATATTACCAGCAGACAAATAAATGTTTTCATATAGAGCCTTAATATCAATTCTTATAATGTCACTCAACGTTTTAGGGAAAAGTGTTTTGGGGGATTTTGATGTTCATTTCTATATCATGTTTATACAATCAAAGAGTCAGAAAATAATTTGAAATCCAAAAGTTTCTACCAATCAGCACTTATTATCTTGGGACTTATAGTCCAGCAGATAGGGGAATAATTGTGCACTTTGCGTTAAAAGCATAAAATTATTATTTTGAAATCTTTTACATTTTGATATTACAAGGCATTGCAATAGATAATAATTAGGAAATAAAAACTTGAATAAAATATTATTTTGTTGTTTTATTTGTCTTGTGTAAATTACAACTGCCTTACATAAATAAACAAACACATTTACACAGTCAGGCAATTTACCAATAACCGTCATTGACCCTGTGATGAGAGATCCATTCAGTGATAACGTTGCAAGTTACTTTTTTTCCCTGAAAAAAACGAGGTATTTCCTCCAACTGATCAAACTTCGCTTGGACAAAATGTTTTTTTTTTGTATAAAACCAGTCATAGATTTACAAATGGAATCATTTTGTGTTAAAAATGTATACACATTGGTACCGGGCCTACGTGTATTAGCGTTCAAACACATGAAAGTTAATTTTGTTTCAATTTGAGAAGTGGTGGCAACAGATATCTTAATGCAGCACATACGAACACCATTTGCTTTGAAAAATAAACCTTATATGTAGAATATCTTTAGTCAAAAACTAAAAGAAAAAAAAAACGTTTATCATGTGCTTATTTGTTGAAACACTTTTTGGTACTTGTTTAGTCCCACATTTGCGGGAAGCAATTCGTCCTTTGTGAAATTCATACCAGTCATTAGTACATAACATTGGCTTATATTTGTCAAAAATTACCTAGTTTCACTATCTGACGATCTTACACCTTTACTCACCAAAACCTTGCAACACTAATTACAATGTCACTTGGCGGTTTACCAATCACTATCTATAAGTCTTCAATTGAGGATTATATGCTGATTGTTTTGAAATGTAAAATACTGTACAATCTACGTCTAGTATAGCGTCATAACTAACAAAAACCTCGACAATTAATCTTCATAAGCGTGTTTCTGGGTTTTTTTCTTGGCTTTACATGTTATTCTTTTTTTTTAGAATACATTGATCTCCTTTCACCTTTTTCATGAATCTTTTAAAAGCTCGCTGTGTTTTCCTCTTCTTTTTCGATACGTATCAATACATTTATTCAAGCTTACTTTAAAACGCATTTATTTGTCATGGCACTGTAGAAAAAAAATAACAACATAGCGGCTTGTTTATAAAGAATTCGTAATCTCTCATAGATTAAATACTCAAAATATCCTAACACCCTAATATACATAGTCTGTTAATGTATCTTAAATCCAATTCAATTGATTGTTTTCTCGTGATAGCTGAACATCAGAACATACAGATAGTTTGAATCAATATTAAGTAATAATACGATTGCGTATACATTTTGAGGATAACATGAAAACAATCCACATCTAAATCGAAACAACATTTACACATGTTGGTCATATAGGCGAACATTGTGGAAAACAATTCATTTGGTACATGCATGTGCTAAACTATGTTTCAGAGAGGTGAAAGATACCAAAGGGACATTTAAATTCATAAGCCGAAAATAAACAGACATAACCATGCCAAAATAAAAAAAACGACAAACATCAATATATAAATCACAACATAGAAAAATAGTAGTCCGACAAAAACAACAAGAAAAACAGTGTGTGATCTCAGGTTCTCCGCAAGTCAAAGTAAATACTGCTCAAATATGGCACCTGTCATATTGTTCATGTGAGTAAACACGCCATGATCAGTCTTGTTCGGTAGGTCATACTTTTGGGAAAGAAAAACTGTTTTTGTAAACAACGATTATACCATGTCCGTTTCATCTCTAAAAAAGATAATCAAAATCAATCAACTCGTGATGTTACTACATAGAAATGGATAATTAAAATTGGGAAGCTGATGTCATCTTTTTTGTCATTAAGTTTGGTTCTTAACCGACCCTCATTGTCAAAATGAGGTATCTGTTGTATCCTTTATTTCAGGCTCGATGGGATTGATGCCAACAAGTCGGCAAATAGAGGAGCACGGTGGGTTTCCACGGAAATGCCGGCTGTTTGTTGTAAACACGTCCTCCAGGCGAAACCAATATGTTGTCAATCAAGACATCAATAATCTTGATATTATTACACTTTACAATAAAATGCCAAAAACTTAATTGGCACTACACGAAATCCCGGATTTGAAGAGGTATGCAAATGTTATGTAAATGTATTCAGAGACCGACATTTACATATATTTATAAACCGCTGCATTTAGTTTATCTTGTCTTTACATGTTGTAAATATTAATATTTCTTGTGCTATACCCTCCTATGGGCGGTTATGAGAGACCGCGGTTTATAAAATATATTAACACCTAATCAAACCATTTTGCAGTTAAGAATTTATATATATTTATGACCGCCGCAAAACTTTTGCAAACTTATGTATTTGTATACCTCTGCAAATGGAAACCTTTGTCATGTATTTTTCTATGATGTAAATTTATCTGCAAATGTGTTTCTTTGTCTAGGTAGTAAAGCATCATCATTCAAATGATTTTATATGGGTTATAAAGTGTAAGGTGCATCTACATTTTCCTGGTAAGTAAACCAATTCAAAACGAGAACTTTATAGGGGGTTGTAAAGCATAATTTCCTTTAATCTACAGAGACCTGTCAAATGTATTGTAAAGGAATAATTTTGTAAGTCTTTATTGTCGGCTGAAATGTATGTCAAATCAGAACATATCAAAAGCCTTTGAACATATTTCGAAATGTATGGTAAATACATGGATTTGCAGACAATTTGTTTAACTGAGAAATGTGGTCAAATGATAATATCAATGACATGTGTAAATATATTGGGCATATGTAACTTTAAATACATATGCAAAGAAATGATAAAGAAAGATATTTCAAACAGCTAGAAATGTATGTATAAATATATAGGGCATATGTAACTTTAAATACATATGCAAAGAAATGATAAAGAAAGATATTTCAGACAGCTAGAAATGTATGTGTAAATATATTGGGCATATGTAACTTTGAATACATATGCAAAGAAATGATAAAGAAAGATATTTCAGACAGCTAGAAATGTATGGTAAATAGATATATTTGCTTTTAATTTGCAACTATATTTGAAAGGTGCAGAATATATTGACAAATATTTCCACAGCTTTAGTGGTCAAGCTATGATATGACAAATATAGCTGCTTTGGGATTGGTTTTGGCATATTGGTAATATCATTTATTATACATGTATTTTAATAATTTCGTTTTAATAAAAAAAATAAAAAAAATCGGTTCAACATAATCGGTTATTGATCTCTTCTCGAGCTCTGTTTGGTGTACTGCGTAAATTTCTTTATCCATCAAAATTTTGTTTCTCGGTAAGTTATGATGGCTCATTCGCATAAAACGATCGTTTCCTTCGAGTATCGCTTTGAAACTTCTGGAATTGCACGAGTCATAATTCACTCTGTTTATAAAACATATATTTTTTTTGAAAGAGACATATACTACAATATGTATTATATATGTTCTCCCAGCATACATTTTTAATCATTACTTTACAACGGATTTAGTGTAAAGACATCACGAAAACCTTGATGAGTACTATAAAATGATAAACACAAAATTTAGGAAAAGAAATTTAATGCAATGTGATCTCTAATCCCTTGTCCGTCTTGTCTTCCAACATAAGCAGGTATTACAGGTTGGATATCTTCCTCCTGTTCACAGTCAACATCTGGTTCAAGTCTAAGAGTTGCAATGTTATGCAAATCTGCACATGCAGTGATGATCCTACAGGCCTTTCCTGGTTTCATTCTTATCTGAAATACACATAAACTTTTTCAAATAAGTTTTAAACTCCATTGAATAAACAATTGAAAAAATAGAAACAGAAAAAGGCAGCTTTTTGTTCCCTTTTTAAAATCATATACAAGCTTAAAATTACTTCATTAAGACATTTTAATGTAATAAATAAATTTGTTGCAGCATATTCCATGTTATGACCCAGATATTGGATTAATTTTTCCTTTTCATTTTTGACCTCGAATTATTGCCAGTAAACAATAGCTTATGAAATTTATAATATAAATGTCAAGGAGACAACAACACATACCAGGAGTTTTAGAGCATTTGAAACAATACCATTCGATCATTTACTTTAAACACATTGTGTTAAACTAACATGACATGCATGACAACAGGCTACAATTGTACCGGCGTATAGACTGAACAGAGGAAGAATTAAGGCGGAGGCACAACTGGTGTGCGTCCCCCTTAAATTTGCAAATCATGGAATGTCTTCAGCTTAGTAAAGAATATTTTGATATTTTTAACTCAAAATTAAATTTCTACTGGCTCTGCAGCTCGAAAACTCAAGATTGAACCCCCTATCTTAAAATCCTGGATGTGCCCCTGACCTATATAGAGGAACAATAGGACACTGACTTTTACTTGTGGTAGCGTTTCAGGTGGTCCACTAATGTTTCCCTATTACTAGTCTATTGCAATTTTGGAGAAATCACCTATAGTATTGATCTGTAAACCTATTAAAGTAGTATTAAAGAGATGAATTACCTCTGACCCTAATACGTGGAACCTTTTTTTCCAAATTCCAAATACTCTTTCTACTGTAGATCTGGTAGAACAATGACTTCTGTTAAAGCGTTCCTGCATTCGGTTTGCTGGTTGCCTGTGCGGTGTAAGCAGGAAGGGTCTGCATGGATATCCGCTATCACCCAACAACAGTCCCTGTTCAATGCCCTGATAGTTATCATCAAGATACCTTCCAACTGCTGACGTTCTAAAAACATGGGCATCATGTGCAGATCTAGGCCATTTTGCATTCACATTCGTTATTATTCCTGTAATTAAACATATATATGCATGGTTAAAGTTGAAAATTTTCTAAACGTTTGACACAATGTTCTGCTTAAAAAAACATTTGTGTTAAAGGTATTTTTATGGGGTACTGCACTGACAAGCTTTTTCATTGTCCGTTGTTGTATAGGCGACTACTTTACAAGATCGACCATTATGGTATACGAAGGACATCAATAAACTGGCTGAGAAACTTTCTGGTCGAAAGACAGCATTGTTTACTACTGGAAGGAGAATCTTCAGAAACCTCGCCTGTGTTGTCTGGAGTCTCGCAAGGTAGTGTGCTTTTATAGCTGACTATGCTGTGTGGGCTTTGCTCATTGTTGAAGGCCGTTCGATGACCTATAGTTGTTAATGTCAGTGTCATTTTGGTCTCTTGTGTGTGGACAGTTGTCTCATTGGCAATCATACCACATCTTCTTTTTTATATTAGCCCGCTGATTTTTCTCAATTCTATAAATGAGCTCCCAGAGTATTTATCAGCGTTAAACGTTATTAAACGTTAAACTTTTCGCAGAATTAGTTTTGGCGGTTCACAACTTTTCTTAAACTGTTTTAGTCTCCTACCGACGAAGTCAAATAGGACTTTAGGTTTGCACTCTGTATGTCCGCCTGTCCATTCGTCAGTCGAGCAAATAAGTTTTCCATTTTTTTTTTACTTTGTTCTTAAAGCTAAGATATTGATTGATATTTGGTGTAAAAAATTTTATCATAACAAGTTACAGGTCAAGTTCAATTTTCACGAATTTAGCATTTATTTACTCATTGTTTATTCTGTTGTCGATTCAAAATAATTTATTTGATAAAAACCGACAACACTATAATATCGGAAGGTCTAGTAGAAACAAGCATACAATTATTTTAACATAACTGGTCAAAAGTTCGGTAGGGTGTACCTGTAATAGCATATTTTCTGGTAAGCAATTTATTATGAAGTGTTGGTAAGTACATGGGTATTTGCAAAAAGTAAGCATGCGTGATATTGTTTCATAATATCTGAATATAAGTCCACGATCCTTCTTACTATACAAATCCTTGAATATATCATAGATCGGGTGAGTTTTCAGTTATTTCGGTAGAGCGTGCTACTGTAACAGTATTTTGGTAAGATTAGCGAACAACCGTCGTCAGTAAAAATTACATCTTTTCTGATGGGGCGAGTGGTTCTTGCGTGTTGAATTATTTAATACTGCATAGTATTCCTATCATATTGTTTTGTATTGTATTTGTTAGGGCGAACTTGATCTTGTTTCAAGATAATTAAACTAGATTTGTCAGGGGCAGTAATTTCGCTGAAGTAATTTTAATAATTCCAGCCTTAGTGCTATAGGTGGCGATCTGACATAAAACCTTGTACTGTAAGATTGTTTCACGCACCTGCTAAAGGTATATTTTGTACAAGTCATATAGATACAGAAAAATGTGGTATGGGTGCCAAAATCCAAGTTACAATTCATCAAATTAAACCTATATTGTTCAAGGTACGACATGGTTATTTTGTGTCTCTGTACAAATTATATAGTTGGCATGTAATAATAAGGTCGTCTAAAAGTTAAGCTCGAAACGTCGATCTGTCAGTGCCGTTTTCCACATGATTCCATACGTCATTTAAGCTGAACGGTACTGCCTATTTCTGGATCTTATCATATCTTCTCAAAAGTGGGAGAGGGGTGCAAAATAAAAAAAAAAGGCAATAACTTCTGTAATTATCAACAGTTATAGATGTATTATAATATACACCCAATATCTGACTTTACAAGAAAATGGGGAGGCCGGTCACCTCGTACTTAAGAAAAAAATGTGAACTATTTATAAAAACGTTCAAACGTAGCTATACAATATAAAAAGAAATTGTATTTGTTCCTATGGCTATGAAGTAAATATTATCAGTCTAGTGATTATATCAACACGTTTAATTTCCGAGTGGCATAGTGTTTAAGAGTGGCGAATTGATAGTTGAAATGTGGGGACGATTTGGTCTAGCTTCCATCTGAGTTGTCGTTCTTATGACTTATTATCTGTACATTGTCGAGCAAAGAAAAGAAATAGCTGAAGGAACCAGATTTTCTATCGTCCTCAAATATGAACGCAGTAAAAAAACACACGTACCTTGAGGATCACAAATAACCTGGACATTGATACTGTGAAACCCTTTGCTGTTCACATAAGCAGGTTCATCTTCGGTAGGTGCTTGTATATGTACGTGTGTCCCATCTATACATCCGATAACATTAGGAAACCCAGCTTTTTCATAAAAAGCACGTTTGTTTATATTTTTCTGTTTTTCTGTAGGCCATTTTATGTACTGGTCTTTCCTATCTACCAAGGCGTCGGTAACATCTCTAACTACTCGTGACACAGTAGACTTGTCATAGCCCATAGTATCTCCGACCACTTACAGCTGGCTTCCACTCCCATAAAAACGAAGGGCAATCATGACTTGCTCTTCAACTGACAAGGCTGTTCTTTTTCTCGTATTTCTCTCCAAGTCTGCTCTCAACTCATTGGCTATCAATTCAATGCTTTCTCGTCCAAACCTGTACCTTTGTCGTAGTTCCTCATCACTAAAATCTTTATTCAATGGATTAAAACCTCTGTAATGCTTTTCTCTTCTAACTCTTGGTAGAAACATATCAATGGCAGCCATTTTTAATATCTTAATCATATGATTAAGATTTAATACACCTCAAAGATTAAGTTTAACGACAGTTTAAGCATTTTTAACGACGCAATTAAATTAACAACAAGTTGAACAACACAATAATCATATGATTAATTTTAATCGAATGATTAAGAAATTTTTTAGCACTAACGACAAGTTGAACAACAGACCTCAGATATATTATATATTTATTTACCCGAAAACGATTATACAATAGAGATGAATCAACATATGCTATTTAATATCAGACTCCTCACTTAAAAACGTTGTTTTCACCCAAACTTTGTTAGTTTCATTTTTATATTGTTATTTCAAAAAGTTGATAGACAGCTGTCTGCATGAATCAATGAAGAGTTACAGTTAGGAGATAGAACTTACAAACAAATAATATCATTTTAATTAAATAAATCGTCAATAGTTTTCAATTAAATTGCGTAGTGTGTTGTTGTTTATGGATAGACGATCGTTATGGATTGCTTTTATTCATTATCTATATCTTTTCATTTATGTTCCAATATATTTGTAACTATACACCCATTTCTTTAAAAACAAAGCTTTGGTCGCTGTCTTTTGATCGAGAGTCGTAGATGAAGCAGACAAACCACATATGGCCTGTCTTTTCATTCCAGTTTTTAAAAAAAAAGTAGAATAAGGTAATGTCATAAACAGTTGTTTTTTTATGAAATTTACACACACATATATATGCAACACAAACCACACCAACAACTTTTGGGTAAAGTTAAGTATTATATTATATAGGCTACTATCATGTCCTTGTATTACATTGAATCATACAGTTTATTTCTAGGTGATACGTTAGAGAACCAAACGTCCTTAATGCGCCAACAAAATTGTAAAAAAAAGTACAACAAAATAAAAAAAAAACTGTCCTAGTTCATGACATAGTTATACAATGTTATATTGAATAAATATTTGTAAAACATCACGTAAAGGATACACATAACGATTTATCGTCATATAATAGTCGTTTTTATCAATTTGAATGGATACAATTTAATCATAAGAATAGATAAATGAACATCTATTATCGTCCATTGTTGCTATGTTTTTGCTTGTTTATATGATTATTAAAAGTTTAATTCATCTTTCTCTCAAATTTATAATGAAAATTCAATCCGACTGAAAATGAAATGTACGGCGACAAATTTTATTCAAATTATACTACAAAGAAGATAAGAACTTTATTCCGATACAATAGATTGATTGTATGATTGATTGGATAATGTAGGATATAATTAATGCAAACATTGAATCACAATCGACACCGTGTATCATATCAACAGTTATTAAACTGTATGCAAAGCCAGTTTCAAATTATGAATTTCCATAGGGATGTTCTTCTCGTCAGTGAAATCAAAGCACATTAGATGTTCAGAATCTATTTCTGGTGGCACATCACAATTCTTCAGTAAAATAACTAATAGAATGACCTGTCTTCTCTGTAGCGTTGCTGTAATTATTGACTTCAGTACGTTCCATTCTTTGGTCAGAAAGTTATTTGAAAGAACCAGTATGACCTTTCGACTTTTATTGATGCCGTTAATGGTTGTCTCCAATAACGTCGAACAGGATTCATAATTGATAACGTCAGGACAAGCTAAAACGAGTAGCAAATACACAAATAAGTATCAAACATTCATTAGATGGTATCTGAAATGTTCCTTATGTCGGAACTAAGCTTTGCTATGTAATTGTGTTTGTTTATAGTGACTTTCCCTACATTAGATTACTCAATGATCAATATGTTAGTTTAACTGCTTTACAAGATACATCCTGACTAAGCTTTGACTTGACAGAGAGGTATGACCATCTGCTCCCTGTTATTGTATTTCAAGAATGCGTATATAACAAAATGACAAAGTAAATCGGACTAGTCTACTTAAAAATTTTTTTATCGTTTGGTTGTTTGATCATACATGTGAATCACAATAACTCTTTCAGAAAAATCAACAATATTTTTTAAATTAAAATTTCAAATAATATATATAGTTATCAAAGGTACCAGGATTTTAATGTAATACGACAGACGCGTTTCGTATACATAAAGCACATCAGTGACGTTCAAATCAAGATGTTAAGAAAACCAAACAAGTACAAAGTTCAAGAGCGTTGAGGACCGAAGATTTCAAAAAATAAGCCAAATAAAAAAACTAAATATGCTATTGATTTTAAAGATTTGAATTTAATTAAGTTTTAATATACCTGTAAATGTCCTATCATTATAAAGCATGTTAGTGTTCAACTGCTGCTGAAGAAAACATTCAATCCAACCGGAATTTTCATGACTCATGATAGAGAAAAAGTCATAATCAAAGTCCAGGTGATCACTCGCTGGCTCAATTACTGGGTGAGGGACGCTTAAGGTTCTCCACTCATATTCTATGTTTCTTGTAGACGGTGTGTACTGGTATTTTCTAAACTGTCGGACTGAAATAAGGGTTCTCTTTGATAAAACATTCCTCAGATACTCTGCTATTTCAACCTGTTTTGTTGTTAGCGGACATGTTTTTAAAAAGTCAAGAAATCTCAAAAGCTTGCCAAGATATTCATTCCACATACTGTTTGGCACTAAACATGCTAAAGTATAAATAAATTCTAAATCTTGCAGTTTGCTCGCAATAAATGTTAATGCATTGATAAACTCTATATAAACAGATTTTGTCTCTTCTAATCTCAAAATACAAAGGCACAATTTTTTTTACATTACTAATTGCACGTTTGTAATCTGAGAGCAGGAATGCTCTTTTATGCCATTCTAGGGCGGTTCGAAATTTTCCCATGTCAAAATGAATAGTTCCAATTGCGAATGCTTGGGTATACGTTTGACCCTTTGCGCAGATATATTGATTGAGGTAATCAAGAGCTATATGAAGGTACTCTTTGTTTGTTACAGCTTTTGGTCCGCATAGGAAGCATTTTGGAAATTTCGCAAGTCGTTGACAAATTTTAGCAACTTTACATACATCCTTTCCTTTCAAATTTACAAGTATTGCTGCTTTTCCGTCTTTCAATGCCTTCTGTAAAAAATCATATCTACTGACATTAGAAATATTTTTCAAGAATGACATTTCAAAGTAGACGTTCATTCGTACGGAAAAGCTGAGACGGTCCATACGAGAGTTCAGTGATAGTGATAAGGATAGTGCTATGTCCGCCTCAGTAAGATATTTAAGTTTTTGATTTTCCGTTGTGTCACGTCTAAACTTACACACAAAGAGCAAGCTTTTTCCTTTACGATTAAGAACAATCTCATCGCGTGCATGTTCAGCATTTGCATAATCAAAAGCAGACAGCGGATCCTTCATAAGAACTTGAAATCTTTCATCATTTGATAATGAACTATGCTTTAAATCTCCCTGATGGACTTCCTTGCGGGTCACGAGTCTGTGACCAATGCAAGCATATGCACGTGCCCTATAGACGGCATAACTTTTATTATCTTTAAGTAAATTAAGAACCGACAGATACAATTCACATGCTTTAATATCGTTAGTACTTGAAATGAGCGTCACACTATTGCAAGCTCGTGCAAAATAATATTTCCATATGTAAACTTGTTCTTCGGGATATGCAGTATTTTCAAGGTGGTCTATCCCTTTTTTGAACAGCATCATGCTTGATTTCTTTCCATAACAAACATCGTCTTTAGTTTTACAGTTGAGTGAACGATACACCATTTGTTGTGCAATGATTGTGTGTTTCGAGGCCTGGCAAAGAAGGTCGTGTTTCTTCCCAACAGATATATTCTTTTCTAACTGCATATGTTGCAAGGAATTAACCAATTTGTGCTGAGCTTTAAATTCGTTTTGGGATAATTCATCACACAAGACAGCATAACCTTGTTCAAGAACGCACACTGCTTTTTCTTTAATATCATTTTGATCATTACTTATCAATATTTCATTAATTGTCTCATATATCGCCGCAGCTTTGTCATCTGCATTTACAGTTTTGTACAAGACTGCAAGGTCAGCTAATGTATTCAAGTGCTTTGGGTTCGTTTTGATATTTTGTTCAAGTTTTTCCATATTGTAAACTATGCGCCGGCGGTTTTGTAATGGATTATCCAGTAATGTTAACATTAAATCAATAACAGTATGTACTATTTGATGTTCTTCCTGTTTTGCAGCAAGTAAAGATATTTTTTTATGTTCAATTTGCACCTGGTCAATGTACATCAAGTTTAATTTCATCGAGAAAAGACCAGGAGTTATATCTTTTAATTCGAGTTCTATTCCATGCTTCTCCATTTCGTGTTTCGAATTTCTTTTAGGGCTAGACATTTTTAATAAAACTTTTAATTCTGTAAAAAACAATTTGTTATTTTAAAAATCAAAAGAGACAACAGTAGCTTTATGTTAATAAAATCTATAAATAAGACTCAGTTAAAAAGCATGGAATAACTTAAAATCTATTACATCTTTTTATAAGATCAAGTGCAAGACCATAGATTTATTGACCATCAGCGGCATCGACAAAGTGTTTGTAAATAAACTCATCATAGATATCAGGATGCGCGTTTTTTTCTATTAAAGAATCGTCAATGGCGTTCGCATCCAAAAAAGTTAAAAAACTAAATAAAGTATCACGAAATAAACAGTTATCAAAGGTACCAGGATTATAGTTTAGTACGCCAGACGCGCCTTCCGTCTACACGAGACTTATCAGTGACGCTCATATCAAAATATTTATAAAGCCAAACAAGTACAAAGTTGAGGAGCATTGAGGATCCAAAAGTCCAAAAAGTTGTGCCAAGTACAGCTAAGGTAACCTATACCTGGGATACATCAGTGACGATCAAATCAAAATGGTAAGCTGATTCTTGTTTAAGTTTAATTAATTAGATGTATATAGTTATGTTGTTCAATTTACTTTTACAAGACTTATAACTGTGTTATTATCGACTTACCAGTGCACACACCATGATGAATCAGTTATTTCAATTGATATTTCAGCAGCGCTTTGATGAGAATACTAGTAAGAGATATAGTACCAATCAGTCCCCCGATATATATTAAACACTGGATGTTTGCCTTTTATACTGATACAACACAACTATTTTTGAGGGTCAAAGTTTGAATTTCAGTTTTATATTTCCAAAAATATTATATCTGTTCTTGATTATTTATTTGTATTTTTAGAAAATGTTATGCACTTGATAGTATATGTATCCTTCAAGTCACCTGATGCCGATAAAGAGATATAAACATGTGTACTTTATTTTTTTTGATAAAAACTAGATAACAAGGTTGGTTTGTTAAGATTACACGCATTTTTACTCTTTTGCTATACTTGAATATGAATTTTGAATACAGAAATCTGATAATCCATGGATTTTTCAAATTCCGTCAAACAAATCATTGCTAAAGTGGGACGTTCGTTTCGTTGATTGGATGTATACAGACGCAGCCACGTCAAGTATGAATTTTGATGTTTAACTCAATGCTTTATAAAGGAAGAACAATGAAGAAAGCTAGTCGTCTTGTAGATTTGAACATCATTGAAACATCTAACTAAGGACTTGTGAATGGTTTATTGTAAGCAATAAACCTCCTCTATCCAACATAAAACCAACTTTTCCAATAAAATTCCCTCATCGACTTTTGTTAAAGAGCATACATAGATATACGAATATTTGTGAGTGTAAATGGGGTCATTGCTTAAAAATGTATGCAATATCATCCAATGAACGTTCATAATTCAAACATTAATAAACTTATATATTAATGTTTGAATTATGAACGTTCATTGGATGATATTGCATACATTTTTAAGCAATGACCCCATTTACACTCACAAATATTCGTATATCTATGTATGCTCTTTAACAAAAGTCGATGAGGGAATTTTATTGGAAAAGTTGGTTTTATGTTGGATAGAGGAGGTTTATTGCTTACAATAAACCATTCACAAGTCCTTAGTTAGATGTTTCAATGATGTTCAAATCTACAAGACGACTAGCTTTCTTCATTGTTCTTCCTTTATAAAGCATTGAGTTAAACATCAAACTTCATACTTGACGTGGCTGCGTCTGTATACATCCAATCAACGAAACGAACGTCCCACTTTAGCAATGATTTGTTTGACGGAATTTGAAAAATCCATGGATTATCAGATTTCTGTATTCAAAATTCATATTCAAGTATAGCAAAAGAGTAAAAATGCGTGTAATCTTAACAAACCAACCTTGTTATCTAGTTTTTATCAAAAAAAATAAAGTACACATGTTTATATCTCTTTATCGGCATCAGGTGACTTGAAGGATACATATACTATCAAGTGCATAACATTTTCTAAAAATACAAATAAATAATCAAGAACAGATATAATATTTTTGGAAATATAAAACTGAAATTCAAACTTTGACCCTCAAAAATAGTTGTGTTGTATCAGTATAAAAGGCAAACATCCAGTGTTTAATATATATCGGGGGACTGATTGGTACTATATCTCTTACTAGTATTCTCATCAAAGCGCTGCTGAAATATCAATTGAAATAACTGATTCATCATGGTGTGTGCACTGGTAAGTCGATAATAACACAGTTATAAGTCTTGTAAAAGTAAATTGAACAACATAACTATATACATCTAATTAATTAAACTTAAACAAGAATCAGCTTACCATTTTGATTTGATCGTCACTGATGTATCCCAGGTATAGGTTACCTTAGCTGTACTTGGCACAACTTTTTGGACTTTTGGATCCTCAATGCTCCTCAACTTTGTACTTGTTTGGCTTTATAAATATTTTGATATGAGCGTCACTGATAAGTCTCGTGTAGACGGAAGGCGCGTCTGGCGTACTAAACTATAATCCTGGTACCTTTGATAACTGTTTATTTCGTGATACTTTATTTAGTTTTTTAACTTTTTTGGATGCGAACGCCATTGACGATTCTTTAATAGAAAAAAACGCGCATCCTGATATCTATGATGAGTTTATTTACAAACACTTTGTCGATGCCGCTGATGGTCAATAAATCTATGGTCTTGCACTTGATCTTATAAAAAGATGTAATAGATTTTAAGTTATTCCATGCTTTTTAACTGAGTCTTATTTATAGATTTTATTAACATAAAGCTACTGTTGTCTCTTTTGATTTTTAAAATAACAAATTGTTTTTTACAGAATTAAAAGTTTTATTAAAAATGTCTAGCCCTAAAAGAAATTCGAAACACGAAATGGAGAAGCATGGAATAGAACTCGAATTAAAAGATATAACTCCTGGTCTTTTCTCGATGAAATTAAACTTGATGTACATTGACCAGGTGCAAATTGAACATAAAAAAATATCTTTACTTGCTGCAAAACAGGAAGAACATCAAATAGTACATACTGTTATTGATTTAATGTTAACATTACTGGATAATCCATTACAAAACCGCCGGCGCATAGTTTACAATATGGAAAAACTTGAACAAAATATCAAAACGAACCCAAAGCACTTGAATACATTAGCTGACCTTGCAGTCTTGTACAAAACTGTAAATGCAGATGACAAAGCTGCGGCGATATATGAGACAATTAATGAAATATTGATAAGTAATGATCAAAATGATATTAAAGAAAAAGCAGTGTGCGTTCTTGAACAAGGTTATGCTGTCTTGTGTGATGAATTATCCCAAAACGAATTTAAAGCTCAGCACAAATTGGTTAATTCCTTGCAACATATGCAGTTAGAAAAGAATATATCTGTTGGGAAGAAACACGACCTTCTTTGCCAGGCCTCGAAACACACAATCATTGCACAACAAATGGTGTATCGTTCACTCAACTGTAAAACTAAAGACGATGTTTGTTATGGAAAGAAATCAAGCATGATGCTGTTCAAAAAAGGGATAGACCACCTTGAAAATACTGCATATCCCGAAGAACAAGTTTACATATGGAAATATTATTTTGCACGAGCTTGCAATAGTGTGACGCTCATTTCAAGTACTAACGATATTAAAGCATGTGAATTGTATCTGTCGGTTCTTAATTTACTTAAAGATAATAAAAGTTATGCCGTCTATAGGGCACGTGCATATGCTTGCATTGGTCACAGACTCGTGACCCGCAAGGAAGTCCATCAGGGAGATTTAAAGCATAGTTCATTATCAAATGATGAAAGATTTCAAGTTCTTATGAAGGATCCGCTGTCTGCTTTTGATTATGCAAATGCTGAACATGCACGCGATGAGATTGTTCTTAATCGTAAAGGAAAAAGCTTGCTCTTTGTGTGTAAGTTTAGACGTGACACAACGGAAAATCAAAAACTTAAATATCTTACTGAGGCGGACATAGCACTATCCTTATCACTATCACTGAACTCTCGTATGGACCGTCTCAGCTTTTCCGTACGAATGAACGTCTACTTTGAAATGTCATTCTTGAAAAATATTTCTAATGTCAGTAGATATGATTTTTTACAGAAGGCATTGAAAGACGGAAAAGCAGCAATACTTGTAAATTTGAAAGGAAAGGATGTATGTAAAGTTGCTAAAATTTGTCAACGACTTGCGAAATTTCCAAAATGCTTCCTATGCGGACCAAAAGCTGTAACAAACAAAGAGTACCTTCATATAGCTCTTGATTACCTCAATCAATATATCTGCGCAAAGGGTCAAACGTATACCCAAGCATTCGCAATTGGAACTATTCATTTTGACATGGGAAAATTTCGAACCGCCCTAGAATGGCATAAAAGAGCATTCCTGCTCTCAGATTACAAACGTGCAATTAGTAATGTAAAAAAAATTGTGCCTTTGTATTTTGAGATTAGAAGAGACAAAATCTGTTTATATAGAGTTTATCAATGCATTAACATTTATTGCGAGCAAACTGCAAGATTTAGAATTTATTTATACTTTAGCATGTTTAGTGCCAAACAGTATGTGGAATGAATATCTTGGCAAGCTTTTGAGATTTCTTGACTTTTTAAAAACATGTCCGCTAACAACAAAACAGGTTGAAATAGCAGAGTATCTGAGGAATGTTTTATCAAAGAGAACCCTTATTTCAGTCCGACAGTTTAGAAAATACCAGTACACACCGTCTACAAGAAACATAGAATATGAGTGGAGAACCTTAAGCGTCCCTCACCCAGTAATTGAGCCAGCGAGTGATCACCTGGACTTTGATTATGACTTTTTCTCTATCATGAGTCATGAAAATTCCGGTTGGATTGAATGTTTTCTTCAGCAGCAGTTGAACACTAACATGCTTTATAATGATAGGACATTTACAGGTATATTAAAACTTAATTAAATTCAAATCTTTAAAATCAATAGCATATTTAGTTTTTTTATTTGGCTTATTTTTTGAAATCTTCGGTCCTCAACGCTCTTGAACTTTGTACTTGTTTGGTTTTCTTAACATCTTGATTTGAACGTCACTGATGTGCTTTATGTATACGAAACGCGTCTGTCGTATTACATTAAAATCCTGGTACCTTTGATAACTATATATATTATTTGAAATTTTAATTTAAAAAATATTGTTGATTTTTCTGAAAGAGTTATTGTGATTCACATGTATGATCAAACAACCAAACGATAAAAAAATTTTTAAGTAGACTAGTCCGATTTACTTTGTCATTTTGTTATATACGCATTCTTGAAATACAATAACAGGGAGCAGATGGTCATACCTCTCTGTCAAGTCAAAGCTTAGTCAGGATGTATCTTGTAAAGCAGTTAAACTAACATATTGATCATTGAGTAATCTAATGTAGGGAAAGTCACTATAAACAAACACAATTACATAGCAAAGCTTAGTTCCGACATAAGGAACATTTCAGATACCATCTAATGAATGTTTGATACTTATTTGTGTATTTGCTACTCGTTTTAGCTTGTCCTGACGTTATCAATTATGAATCCTGTTCGACGTTATTGGAGACAACCATTAACGGCATCAATAAAAGTCGAAAGGTCATACTGGTTCTTTCAAATAACTTTCTGACCAAAGAATGGAACGTACTGAAGTCAATAATTACAGCAACGCTACAGAGAAGACAGGTCATTCTATTAGTTATTTTACTGAAGAATTGTGATGTGCCACCAGAAATAGATTCTGAACATCTAATGTGCTTTGATTTCACTGACGAGAAGAACATCCCTATGGAAATTCATAATTTGAAACTGGCTTTGCATACAGTTTAATAACTGTTGATATGATACACGGTGTCGATTGTGATTCAATGTTTGCATTAATTATATCCTACATTATCCAATCAATCATACAATCAATCTATTGTATCGGAATAAAGTTCTTATCTTCTTTGTAGTATAATTTGAATAAAATTTGTCGCCGTACATTTCATTTTCAGTCGGATTGAATTTTCATTATAAATTTGAGAGAAAGATGAATTAAACTTTTAATAATCATATAAACAAGCAAAAACATAGCAACAATGGACGATAATAGATGTTCATTTATCTATTCTTATGATTAAATTGTATCCATTCAAATTGATAAAAACGACTATTATATGACGATAAATCGTTATGTGTATCCTTTACGTGATGTTTTACAAATATTTATTCAATATAACATTGTATAACTATGTCATGAACTAGGACAGATTTTTTTTTATTTTGTTGTACTTTTTTTTACAATTTTGTTGGCGCATTAAGGACGTTTGGTTCTCTAACGTATCACCTAGAAATAAACTGTATGATTCAATGTAATACAAGGACATGATAGTAGCCTATATAATATAATACTTAACTTTACCCAAAAGTTGTTGGTGTGGTTTGTGTTGCATATATATGTGTGTGTAAATTTCATAAAAAAACAACTGTTTATGACATTACCTTATTCTACTTTTTTTTTAAAAACTGGAATGAAAAGACAGGCCATATGTGGTTTGTCTGCTTCATCTACGACTCTCGATCAAAAGACAGCGACCAAAGCTTTGTTTTTAAAGAAATGGGTGTATAGTTACAAATATATTGGAACATAAATGAAAAGATATAGATAATGAATAAAAGCAATCCATAACGATCGTCTATCCATAAACAACAACACACTACGCAATTTAATTGAAAACTATTGACGATTTATTTAATTAAAATGATATTATTTGTTTGTAAGTTCTATCTCCTAACTGTAACTCTTCATTGATTCATGCAGACAGCTGTCTATCAACTTTTTGAAATAACAATATAAAAATGAAACTAACAAAGTTTGGGTGAAAACAACGTTTTTAAGTGAGGAGTCTGATATTAAATAGCATATGTTGATTCATCTCTATTGTATAATCGTTTTCGGGTAAATAAATATATAATATATCTGAGGTCTGTTGTTCAACTTGTCGTTAGTGCTAAAAAATTTCTTAATCATTCGATTAAAATTAATCATATGATTATTGTGTTGTTCAACTTGTTGTTAATTTAATTGCGTCGTTAAAAATGCTTAAACTGTCGTTAAACTTAATCTTTGAGGTGTATTAAATCTTAATCATATGATTAAGATATTAAAAATGGCTGCCATTGATATGTTTCTACCAAGAGTTAGAAGAGAAAAGCATTACAGAGGTTTTAATCCATTGAATAAAGATTTTAGTGATGAGGAACTACGACAAAGGTACAGGTTTGGACGAGAAAGCATTGAATTGATAGCCAATGAGTTGAGAGCAGACTTGGAGAGAAATACGAGAAAAAGAACAGCCTTGTCAGTTGAAGAGCAAGTCATGATTGCCCTTCGTGTTTATGGGAGTGGAAGCCAGCTGTAAGTGGTCGGAGATACTATGGGCTATGACAAGTCTACTGTGTCACGAGTAGTTAGAGATGTTACCGACGCCTTGGTAGATAGGAAAGACCAGTACATAAAATGGCCTACAGAAAAACAGAAAAATATAAACAAACGTGCTTTTTATGAAAAAGCTGGGTTTCCTAATGTTATCGGATGTATAGATGGGACACACGTACATATACAAGCACCTACCGAAGATGAACCTGCTTATGTGAACAGCAAAGGGTTTCACAGTATCAATGTCCAGGTTATTTGTGATCCTCAAGGTACGTGTGTTTTTTTACTGCGTTCATATTTGAGGACGATAGAAAATCTGGTTCCTTCAGCTATTTCTTTTCTTTGCTCGACAATGTACAGAGAATAAGTCATAAGAACGACAACTCAGATGGAAGCTAGACCAAATCGTCCCCACATTTCAACTATCAATTCGCCACTCTTAAACACTATGCCACTCGGAAATTAAACGTGTTGATATAATCACTAGACTGATAATATTTACTTCATAGCCATAGGAACAAATACAATTTCTTTTTATATTGTATAGCTACGTTTGAACGTTTTTATAAATAGTTCACATTTTTTTCTTAAGTACGAGGTGACCGGCCTCCCCATTTTCTTGTAAAGTCAGATATTGGGTGTATATTATAATACATCTATAACTGTTGATAATTACAGAAGTTATTGCCTTTTTTTTTATTTTGCACCCCTCTCCCACTTTTGAGAAGATATGATAAGATCCAGAAATAGGCAGTACCGTTCAGCTTAAATGACGTATGGAATCATGTGGAAAACGGCACTGACAGATCGACGTTTCGAGCTTAACTTTTAGACGACCTTATTATTACATGCCAACTATATAATTTGTACAGAGACACAAAATAACCATGTCGTACCTTGAACAATATAGGTTTAATTTGATGAATTGTAACTTGGATTTTGGCACCCATACCACATTTTTCTGTATCTATATGACTTGTACAAAATATACCTTTAGCAGGTGCGTGAAACAATCTTACAGTACAAGGTTTTATGTCAGATCGCCACCTATAGCACTAAGGCTGGAATTATTAAAATTACTTCAGCGAAATTACTGCCCCTGACAAATCTAGTTTAATTATCTTGAAACAAGATCAAGTTCGCCCTAACAAATACAATACAAAACAATATGATAGGAATACTATGCAGTATTAAATAATTCAACACGCAAGAACCACTCGCCCCATCAGAAAAGATGTAATTTTTACTGACGACGGTTGTTCGCTAATCTTACCAAAATACTGTTACAGTAGCACGCTCTACCGAAATAACTGAAAACTCACCCGATCTATGATATATTCAAGGATTTGTATAGTAAGAAGGATCGTGGACTTATATTCAGATATTATGAAACAATATCACGCATGCTTACTTTTTGCAAATACCCATGTACTTACCAACACTTCATAATAAATTGCTTACCAGAAAATATGCTATTACAGGTACACCCTACCGAACTTTTGACCAGTTATGTTAAAATAATTGTATGCTTGTTTCTACTAGACCTTCCGATATTATAGTGTTGTCGGTTTTTATCAAATAAATTATTTTGAATCGACAACAGAATAAACAATGAGTAAATAAATGCTAAATTCGTGAAAATTGAACTTGACCTGTAACTTGTTATGATAAAATTTTTTACACCAAATATCAATCAATATCTTAGCTTTAAGAACAAAGTAAAAAAAAAATGGAAAACTTATTTGCTCGACTGACGAATGGACAGGCGGACATACAGAGTGCAAACCTAAAGTCCTATTTGACTTCGTCGGTAGGAGACTAAAACAGTTTAAGAAAAGTTGTGAACCGCCAAAACTAATTCTGCGAAAAGTTTAACGTTTAATAACGTTTAACGCTGATAAATACTCTGGGAGCTCATTTATAGAATTGAGAAAAATCAGCGGGCTAATATAAAAAAGAAGATGTGGTATGATTGCCAATGAGACAACTGTCCACACACAAGAGACCAAAATGACACTGACATTAACAACTATAGGTCATCGAACGGCCTTCAACAATGAGCAAAGCCCACACAGCATAGTCAGCTATAAAAGCACACTACCTTGCGAGACTCCAGACAACACAGGCGAGGTTTCTGAAGATTCTCCTTCCAGTAGTAAAGAATGCTGTCTTTCGACCAGAAAGTTTCTCAGCCAGTTTATTGATGTCCTTTGTATACCATAATGGTCGATCTTGTAAAGTAGTCGCCTATACAACAACGGACAATGAAAAAGCTTGTCAGTGCAGTACCCCATAAAAATACCTTTAACACAAATGTTTTTTTAAGCAGAACATTGTGTCAAACGTTTAGAAAAATTTCAACTTTAACCATGCATATATATGTTTAATTACAGGAATAATAACGAATGTGAATGCAAAATGGCCTAGATCTGCACATGATGCCCATGTTTTTAGAACGTCAGCAGTTGGAAGGTATCTTGATGATAACTATCAGGGCATTGAACAGGGACTGTTGTTGGGTGATAGCGGATATCCATGCAGACCCTTCCTGCTTACACCGCACAGGCAACCAGCAAACCGAATGCAGGAACGCTTTAACAGAAGTCATTGTTCTACCAGATCTACAGTAGAAAGAGTATTTGGAATTTGGAAAAAAAGGTTCCACGTATTAGGGTCAGAGGTAATTCATCTCTTTAATACTACTTTAATAGGTTTACAGATCAATACTATAGGTGATTTCTCCAAAATTGCAATAGACTAGTAATAGGGAAACATTAGTGGACCACCTGAAACGCTACCACAAGTAAAAGTCAGTGTCCTATTGTTCCTCTATATAGGTCAGGGGCACATCCAGGATTTTAAGATAGGGGGTTCAATCTTGAGTTTTCGAGCTGCAGAGCCAGTAGAAATTTAATTTTGAGTTAAAAATATCAAAATATTCTTTACTAAGCTGAAGACATTCCATGATTTGCAAATTTAAGGGGGACGCACACCAGTTGTGCCTCCGCCTTAATTCTTCCTCTGTTCAGTCTATACGCCGGTACAATTGTAGCCTGTTGTCATGCATGTCATGTTAGTTTAACACAATGTGTTTAAAGTAAATGATCGAATGGTATTGTTTCAAATGCTCTAAAACTCCTGGTATGTGTTGTTGTCTCCTTGACATTTATATTATAAATTTCATAAGCTATTGTTTACTGGCAATAATTCGAGGTCAAAAATGAAAAGGAAAAATTAATCCAATATCTGGGTCATAACATGGAATATGCTGCAACAAATTTATTTATTACATTAAAATGTCTTAATGAAGTAATTTTAAGCTTGTATATGATTTTAAAAAGGGAACAAAAAGCTGCCTTTTTCTGTTTCTATTTTTTCAATTGTTTATTCAATGGAGTTTAAAACTTATTTGAAAAAGTTTATGTGTATTTCAGATAAGAATGAAACCAGGAAAGGCCTGTAGGATCATCACTGCATGTGCAGATTTGCATAACATTGCAACTCTTAGACTTGAACCAGATGTTGACTGTGAACAGGAGGAAGATATCCAACCTGTAATACCTGCTTATGTTGGAAGACAAGACGGACAAGGGATTAGAGATCACATTGCATTAAATTTCTTTTCCTAAATTTTGTGTTTATCATTTTATAGTACTCATCAAGGTTTTCGTGATGTCTTTACACTAAATCCGTTGTAAAGTAATGATTAAAAATGTATGCTGGGAGAACATGATAATTTAAAAATAGTTGAAACTATAGCTCTGGATCTCATAAACTGCGAATACTTACTCTTATTTCGGTGATTTGTGTGGGTTTTTTTTATATATTAATTATGATTTTGTAGATGGTACCAATTTTTTTGAGTTTAGGCAAATTGTTGGTAGTGTACCAATCTTTTGAGTCAGCCCATTGAAAATACTTTTTACAGGTTGTGCTTATGTTGTGCTGTATCATCACTGTCCAATTTTGGGTAGAGGGTTGTGGGCTTACAAATAATTAAACCCCGCCACATTATCTGCTTGATTTTTTCCACGTCAGGTTATATATAGTTTCCGTATTCATTTTTTGGTAAGTTGAATTGTTTTGACCTTAATCAGCCAATTGTACGTTGTTTTTTTTCTATTGTTGGAGATTTGTATCAACTTCATTTAAATTTGAGTGGTGGATACATGTAGTTTGCTATCTTCTAGTTATTAAACAACACCATTTCATTTCTTCAACAATGAACTTTAAATCATGAAATCTCAAAACATAATTATAAATAACAAAATAAATAACTAAACCAAAGATGTCAGTAAAGCCATCTGAGATGATGAAAGGGTATAGTCTTGACTAGTAGTAACTTTTCTAAGTAACTCAATTTGTAACTGTAACTTCTGTTTGTTCAGCTTTTGCTATTCTAATTGTCCTTTTAGCACTTGGGCTTGCAATTCACGGATGTCATCGCTACTGGTTTTGCGTTTTCTGGATGTCATCAGTACATGGCTATAATCAACAACTGTCTTAGTTGATACTGGTTTACTGGGTAAAGTTGTTGGAACAGAAGCAGCTGATGTTGACGGCTTAGGGCTTGGTGTTTCAGCGACGGTGTCAGTGGTGTCGGTGGTTGGACTGGCTAAAGGAGTTGTAAACAAGTCATCATCACTTGTATTGTGTGTTCCTGAAAATGAAATAAAACAAATTTTAGTATATACATTATTGTACCTAAATAGAAATTTCCAGACCAGACAGGAAAAAAAGAGACAAAAGTAAAGATAAACAAATAGAATAAGAATAAGAATAAGAATAATTTTATTATTCCAATAAAGAATAAATTTATTATTCCAATCAAGGGCCCTTGATGGGCAGCATAACATGTACACATAGAACAATACATCATGATTTGTAACAGAAAAACACTTTTATATAATAAAATGAAATATTTTATATAATAAATAAGAGTTATTCCTCTTTGTACTGGTTATCTTCTGTCATGTGCATATTTGTTTTAAATCACATTTAATTATTTACGATTGATATGTATGTAAGATTGGATGTGTTGTTAGTGTGGATGAACTTTGTAATTTTTATGATTAAAATTATATACTCTTTATAGGCCCTTTTATTAGGAATAAATATATTGAATTTGTACGGCCGGTATCCATCAGTGGGATACGGAGATATTCATTTTATCTTGTTTAATTTGTTTGTACATATTTAGATACACATGTGGGTTTTTTTCAGAGAGAATAGAAATAACAACAGGGTTAAGTTTCGGTATACATATATATAATTGGTTAATGTTATTTATTTTCCTCCATGTCTTATATTGTTTCATGTAAACTCCTGAAATCGGCCTTTCATAGTAAATACTGAATTACACGGTATTTGTTTTCCTCATTCTGCTGGCCGTCCGGTTAACATATAACAAATTTTCTGATTAAAATGTTTGTTTTTTTTTTTTTAATTTGAAAGAATAAGTACAACTGAACTATGAAAGTGCGTGTGCGTTAAAATAGGGTACGAGTTGGCAAAGGTACGAGTTGGCAATGTGATATGAATCCGATTGGTCCAAGCATTCCCGGGTACCAGATTTTAGAACAGCAGCAGAAAACACAAAGCGGCGCACGTTTTAAAGCTGTGAATAAATATAAGGAACTGAGGAATCCTGACATATAAACCCCTCTTAAGTATGTTTGATGTCCCATTAGAAGTGTGCACAGTTCGTATTCATGCATTGATTGGCAAATTCAGTATAATTTCAGCGACCATGCTTGCGTTATATAAATAGAAATTCCAGACGGGGTGAAGGTCGTACATTTGTCAAAAAGACTAGGGGTTTTCCGGTAGACGACGTTTGCAGACGACGAAATGTTTATGTTTATATTTGATGAAAGTTAATACAAAACTATCATTAAAGTTCAATAGTTATGGAAACTCTTAACTCTAAATTTAATTACCTGAAATAAATATGTCCGTTTCAAGTCCTCTATCAATTCCCGTGAAGCTTGAACTGTCCTTCATCAAATCGATCACAGCCTCAAATTGTGGAGCGATAGGCTTAGGTGGTGGACCCCCTCCTGTTTTTGAAACTTCCCTCCTTTGCTCTGTGAAAGCTTTCTGTGCTTTTGAAACAGTGTTCCTCCACTTATCCCTGATCTCAGTCCCAGTTCTGTAGGCAACACCCAGGGAGTTTATTTTGACTGCAATATCGTCCCAAATCTTTTTTCTTTTTTTTATTTGTAACCTCATTACTATGCTTCTCTTGTAAGATGTAGTGATATTTACTTGCTTCTTCCTGTATCAGGTTCTCTTCAGCAACTGAATATTTGGTTTTCCTGAGTCGAGGGAGCTTTGCAGGGCAGGGATTAACAATGGTCTGGTCAGCCATAATTATTATCGCAGAACAGGAAGTTGAAGAGGCCCTGACTTACAATGCATTGTGGGAGGCACTTGCTAATTACCCAAAATTAATCATATGATTAAAAATTAATCATATGATTAAAAATTAATACAGTGATTAATATATACAATGATTAAAATAAGTTGAGCAATATAATTTAATCATTGTATTTACTAATCATGCGATTAACTTTTAACGACTCGTTAAAATTAATCATATGATTAGTTTAACGACAAGTTGAACAACAGACCCCAGATCGTTAGCTTCTTTCTTTAAAGATTGATCCATTTTTTTTTCATAACGGGCCTCATATTGCTGTCTACAGGTTATTGGTTTTGTTCATTATTACATTGTTACATATAACTGCTTACATTCACTCTTGTGAACAGGATGATAATAAGGGGGGAAACCACACGTCTATTAACTTTTTTATTGATAAAATATTGTAATTGTAACGTGATTGAAAACACAATAATTAAATAAGACAAAAAGTTACAAGCTGTGCGGGAATGTTTAGTAATCAATGATTAATTAGCGTCTTCTAAAAGACTCAAACTAGGCAGTCAATGATACATGTGATGAAATTTTATCTTAATGTAGATTCCACCGAACAAAATATGTAACCTTTACTATATTTGACCTTTTTTTTCGGGCTTCTTTCGTTGATTGTATGCAAAACCGTACATCAAGCTCATTTGATTACAAGCCAATCTTGATTCTTAAACCCGCCAAATGGCGTCTCTCACCCGTCGTTATGTTTATCAAATGTTTAGTACTAAGTTTTTTAATGACTGCCACAAAGTTAAAATCTGACGGGTGCGATACATATAGTTAAATTAAATCTAAATATAAATTCCACGGAACAAAAAGTGCAATCTATGTTAGATTTGACCTGTTATTTCGGTCTTTTTTTCAATTATGGTAAGCAATACCGTAAATCAAGCCTATTTGATGTCAAGCTAATCTTGATTGTTAAACCCTCCAAAGGTTTTAATGGAAGATCTAACCCGTCATTATGCATATCATATATTAAGTCCCGAATTCTTTTGGTGACTGCTACCAAATCAATCTTTAACATGTGTGATAAAAGTAATGCAATTACATTTGAACATGCTGAATATAAAAGATTGGCGAAAGATACCAGAGGGACAGTAAATTGCACCGAGCAAAAAGTGATTTCCAAGCTATATTTTACACAACCTTTCGGTCATGCTTAAGGATCACTTTATTTCAAGTAATTAAAATATTCAAACAATGTTCTAATTTCTCAAATTAAAAACAAAATGGTAGTATCAATTAAAACTAAAATATGCTGATGTGACTTTTAATCTTAAAAGTTAATTTAAAATAAAAAATAAAGTTTTTGGGTATCAACGGTTTTAAGAAAAAAGTTCTATTGACTGGTCAAAGTAAACGATATGTATACACTAGCTTGTCGTAAAAATCAGCATGTGAAAGATTTACCTTTTTGTACGTTCAAGTTTTATATCAAGTTAACTTGTAAAGCAACAAAATATCAAAATGAATAGATTTTATATTACGAAAATTATGAAATCCAAATCCAAAATAGTTAGATTAAAAAGAAATACTCAAATGTGAATTGTGGATAGTAAAGGTAGAAAATTAGAATTTACAAATATAATGTGACAGATTGTAGTCAAAGTATCTTTCAGCATTGTTAAAGTAACTGTTTTTATTCCTATTTCTTTGTTTCATAAAAAAGAAGATGTGGTATGATTGCCAAAGAGACAACTTTCCACAAACGACCAAATAACACAAAAATTAACAGATAAAGGTCACCGTACGGCCTTCAACAGTGCGCAAAGTGTTTACCGCATAATCAGCTATAAAAGGTCCGAAGTAACCAATACAAAGTAATTCATGTCGTACAAGTTTAACCAATTTCAAATATTTGAATACACGAAAAATGATGGAGTGGAAAATGAAACCACTGTATTTTACATGTTCAACCATAATCTGTATTATTTCCTCCTTCAGGACGAATAGTGTAACCAATTTGTGTCCTTGATAAATAAACGACGTAACATATTGTTTATATAGCTAAAACAAATCAATAAAAGCTATGCAACTTTTTTTATGATTAAATAGATATATGTCCCCCTTATCGTTTGAAAGATTGGGTAAACCTTGATTTGCATTACATTTGTTTTAAAAATGTCATGACATAACCTTTTGTGTTTATTTCAGGTGTTTTTTTATCAGTACTGCATGAAGTTCATGTCAATTTTTGACAACACATTTGTATTAATGTTATTTATATAAGATAAAAGCCATATATCAACATGTTATCATAATGTAACACTTAACATAGATACGTAATATGAACAATAGTTTAAATAACAACGTACAGACATGAAAGTTGGTTGTTGCTTTCTGGAAATCAAATTCATAACATTGAACTTCACGTGATATGCAATTTGTATTTCTTCAAAATTTACCAAAACTGCAACCATCTGTGTTTTGTAACAAGCCTGTGCTTATCTGTATAACGAGGACAATATTTACAACATATTTAATTAACTTTGTGATTGTTTGCCCGAATCTATCTATCATGTTTGTCCTTTACGGTTTCAAACACTTCAATTTTTAGCAAGTTTAGGGTTTTTTTTTGTCCTCAAGCATCACCGATAATATATTATTTTTTATCATTTCAACATAACGAGTCAACTAATTGATTATTTACCCGACTTTGGCTATCCTTTCTGGTTTTCTCAACTTTTAATTTTTTCTAATAAGCTCTGGATGTTTAAATACGTTTGTCAACAAGCATCACCAACGAAACATCATGATCAGTTGTCATCATGGTGCAATAAACGTGATAGGATTGATATAATAGACATGTTACGTAAAGGTATATTCACGACGCTGAGGTTGACAAATTACACTTTAAATGTGGGGACTGCGTCAAAACATAAAAGAGATTACCTGTGTATACCTGTGTTTACATTGAATGTTATTTGAAAACTGCATTGATTTTTTTGGAGGCAATTTCGTATGGAACGAATATTCAATACCATTTGTACCTTAAGAAATATAAGAAATAGATATTAATAAATTCCATTATATTTTTTAAGAAACTCTAATGCAAACAAATGGGAGGGGGGAATGGTCATAAAAATGCAACGAAGACACGGGGTAAATACTTGTGTGAATTTTTCTGCGAGCCTTTGATAGACCATGCAAATAATCTTAAGTATTATAATCTGCTTTATACCTGCTCGTGAATATATCTATATGTAACGGTCATTTTTATATACATGTGTAGTTATGAAAAACAAACAAAGCAATGTATGTCTTTTGATCCATACAATTTAAACTTGAAACATGTTGCATTCTAGTTTAAAAAATTTACTCCCGGTCACATAGCTTCGAGGGCATGTATATTTTCCTTTATATCCTTCCAACTTTGTCTTAATTTAAACAGTTTCATCTCAATTTGTATTTTCTTGATAAGGGATTTGTGATTGATTGATTGTTGGTTGCTTAATGTCCAGTGGCAAATATGTAACGCATGTTCAGAACGATTAACGGTTTGTGTAAAATATGACTCACTATTCACTGGTTGAACATCCCTGCCGCAGAGTTTCAAAAGCATCACATAATGACTTTGCATTTACATCTTAACACTACCTTATGCAGATATTTTGTATTTTATAAATTCCTGAAACGTCTTGTGGAAATTCGCCAATCGTTTCATTAGAAAATGACAATAGGAAAATTAACACCGATGACCGATTGGTCTTTCCTCTATTTAAGCTAACAATGCTAGGGTTTTCCTAACAAAATTATTATGGCGTTTTTATAGATGTGTACATATCATTACTCTACGGAGGTACCTGTTTTTTTTTCAGGCAGAGGGAGTGGACTAAGAATAAATTTGAAAAAGGCATCAACTAAGAGCTAATCCACGAGCAGATAGAAGAAAATAAAAAAAAAAAATGCGTATATCAGAGTGTCGGGTATATGTCGTATACGCTATATAAGGCGCTTTAAAACTTTCAGAGTCATTTGAAGCTTATGGAGACACCCGAGAGACACTGGAGTGACAGATTGAACTTTTTCAGGAAATGTAATACAACAATAAAAACTAATGTCTAACTGGCTTACTATGTATATATTATCAATCTAGAATCGAATTAACTTGTATAACTCTCAGCCCCTTTTTCTAGCACACACACTCCTGCACGCGTACAACATTCATGCCTTATGATAGTCAGCAATGATCTCACAAAAGCAATTGTCATAATATAAGAATGCTACTTACATACATATGATTTAAATTAACCAAGACGCACATGATTAAAATTTTATCTATTATCAATGTTTTGACACCGTCCCCAAATTTAAAGTGTAATTTGTCAACCTCAGCGGCGAGAATATACCTTTTCGTAACATGTCTAGTAGTCATTTGAAATATACCTATCTGTCTTTAATGACCGTTAACAAAAATGATTATTTCTGCATCAACAAGATCACAATGGTTACATTGTTGGACTTCTTTATGTTGTTTTTACGTTTCCACAAACTTTGGACAACCATATGATAATCCAATGAAAATGAGGAACTTACAAGGCATATCTAAAGCGTGAAGACAGATCAAATCTTGTCTATGAATTCAATAAACGTGCTGTCTGTGTTGTTCAATTAGGTAGTTTTCTGTCTAGTGTTACATTGATTTTTCTTTCTTTCTTTTTTGTGACATCATGGTCACTTCTACATTCCGTTTCGAAATGCATATGCAATGTAAATCATATGCCGTTTTAAGGACTACAATTTAATACGATCAAAATCTCAAACGTCTGAATTATAAGAAATATATTTATAAGTAAATGTACAATCTTCATCAAGCGCTCTAAAATCTTTCATACTTTCTTTCGCATGTAAAAAAAGGTATTTACCATGCAAAACTACAACAAAATAACTTGTATTTCTCAAATGCACATTTGTAAATATTCAATGACGATCCCCTCCCGCCCCCATCCAAAAAATAAAAAAATAAAAAAAAAAGAATGAAAGGATTACATGCATGTCAGTTGTTTTCTGTTTGTTTGATGTGGTTCAATGATTCATTTTGACATTTTATAAAGGAAATCTCATTTTGCCTTTCCTTTGATGTTCCTTACTTTTGTTATTTGATTTTTTCCTAATTCATTTTGGCTTTCACTTTGAAAACTACGATTAACCCCGCAAAACAATCAATTAAATAAAAAAAAAATGTTGTTTGCTATTAGTTGACAATAATTATTGAAAATAAACTTTTCATATTATTTGTTGAAAATGATAGTCATATAATTCTGTCGAGACATAAGTTTTCTTTCATAAAATGCAAAAATCGTGAACGGCAAATGCATACGTACAGACTAGGCGAAATGTTTGTTTCTACCAAATTAAAAAAAGCTTAGTGTATAAGTTGCAATTACACTCTTCGTATGGTATTTAATTCCATTTCTTTACTGTGACATTATTGTTAATTTAAATTTTCAAAGTGTAAGCTAAAAAAAGAAAATATATCTCAGAATCCTGATTAATACGGGCATTACCTTATATTGAGAATTAAAGATTCAATATGGTTTTCTGGCTTACACGTACCACAGTCATATACATTTTGAAAATGAAGTACGGAATGAAAATGCCGGAGGATTTTGCAAAACAATTTGTAGGTTATCTATTCTTGGGAAAGAAAGTCTGTTATATATTTGTCGAACAATTTAAAATTTTAGTTAGATCATGTCAATGATATTTCATGTCAACACAAGTTCTGACTACTGGGCTGATGATAGCATCGGATAGGAAAACTCTACCAGCAGTGGCATCCTTCTGATTTAATCTGCGTGTTAATAGTTTTATTTAAAAAAAAACATGTAAACCCAAATATATTGACAAACCCTGTTTCCATAAATTAATAAACGTTGTTTAATAAATTTAAAAAAAAATATCCAAAAATACAAAGTCTAATTATAAAATTGAGAATGGAAATGGGGAATGTGCCAAAGAGACAACAACCCGACCATAGAAAAAAACAACAGCAGAAGGTCACCAACAGGTCTTCAATGTAGCGAGAAATTTTCGCACCCGGAGGCGTCCTTCAACTGGCCCCTAAACAAATATATACTAGTTCAGTGATAATGAACGCCATACATGGATAAGGACTATAAACGCCGGTTTTTTAATGTTGATTTAGTAGTTTCCTCCCTGGCATCTTTCTAATTTAATCTGCGTGTTAATGGTTTCAATTAAAAAATACATGTAAACCCAAAAATATTGAACACAAATTAATCAACATCGTTTTATGAATTACAATGAAAGTAATTAAGATTTTTCTGAAAATACAAAGTGTAGTCATAAATAGATAAGGACTAAAAACGCTGGTTTTCTACTGTTAATATAGTATTTCCCTCTACTAAGTATATATATTGTGGTGAGTCAGATAAGAGGTGTATATATACTTTGGCCTGATAATTGGTAATATATAAGACAAACATTGTACAGTTGTAAAGTGCTTCATATTGATTTATAGAATTAAACGTTACGTAAGTTATGTTTATCAATTATTTTAAGTTTCGTTAATGTCGAATGTATAAAAGCTAAAGATATTAGCTATTTAAATGAAAATATGATCAACAGTTAGTCATAGAAGATTGAAAAAAAAACATATTAAACATTCATTTTTAAAACAAATCAGTTGAACATTTTAACGTTCCTGTACCATAACAACACACTAACAAGTGTGTTAATAATACTGATATTGGTATGTATTGTTTACCAAAATACCTTTTCTTCTTCAATATTTGAAAACCATTTCATGAATATTTACCAGCCTGTTTCATATTTTATTACAAAAAAGCGAACAGAAGTATTGTTTCGTTCTAAAACCTGTATATACAAGTATAGAAAAAAAAGTGTTCGATAAGTCCCAATTGGCAAAAACACAAGATTACTATCAAACGAATTCAATGTTAAAACAAAATGTAATTTGTATTTTAATCAGGGAAACAATGACTTCACGCAAGTAATTTGTTAAGCCTTGAAGCACATTTCTTTCAAACTTGGTATCGTCTGGTTGATTTTTTTTAAATGAATGGCCTATCATTCTGAAAAAAATATCTCCGTATAGGTATATGATTAAAATTAATGTTGTAAAATATCAGGTGCATGTCTTTTTTTTTATCATAGTCATTTGTCATCTAAACCCGGTGACATGCTCTGAATCCGTCTCTTTACGGTACAATAATTTCACAGCATCTTATAGTGTACCGTATGCGAGTGTGGTCGCTGTTTCTGTTTAAATGTATATATTGCATAAAGTGATCATGCGGACAAGATACATGTTGTCTGTCAAGATAGTAATTTTGTCCGTCACCATCTTTAGTAAAACCAGTAGAATATTCATAACAGCCAAGTCTTAATCCATAATCGCCTAGTACGTGTTTACAAACATACTCGTACCGCCAAGAAGTATGTCCAGCATTTCTTACTAACTTCATGCTTTGTAATAATCCATATCCACCGCACGAAATGTATTGACGATCTAGGTACACAGTGTTTTGAGATCCGTCATAAGTGAATGAATTTGTTTTTTCCCTAGTCGAAAACTTGTGCTGGTTATAAGGACGAATAAACACATCGCAGCATCTATATTTATATCGAATTTCGTTACCTGAACGCTCAAGTTCAAACATATTCAGAATACCGTTACCATGACAGTAGAGGTGATGTCGATCAAGATATGCAGCATTTCCCCTCCCAGCGTTATTCCAAGATGTGTATTTAATTGAACAACTTTTTTTGCATTTTTTTTCATCTTGCCAATTTCCACAATCATTATCATAATCACATACCCTCTCTTTGGGTATACATTTCTTGTTTTTTAAACAATTATAAGATCTTAAGCAACATTTGTTAAAGCAGCTATAATATTCAATTGCGTTACCAGTACAAAATTTACCTCTACCCTTCTGGGATATTGCTTGTGTACGAAATCGAGTCTTTACGCCACCATAATCACAGCTTTTACTACAGGACCCCATTTCACCGAAAGGTGTCCATTTGCAATGTCGATCCCAACATTGCTTGCCAAAATAATGGTCTTTGCAATTACACTGTCCATCGATATCATTGCATTCTGTTGATGTGGATCCCGCTGGGTTACAGTTGCATTCTAGACAATAGGAAGACCCACTGTGACACGAAATAATTGAATCTCCTACCCTATAATGATTCTTCTTGCATGTATTCAATAGCTTTGTTTTAGGAAATAGGTAAAATCCACCTGAACAATTCAAATTGACGGAGTTGTTCACAACTAAATCACATGTATTGTTCTTAAAAAATGTTTGTTGGTTCGCTATTGTTAATAAATATCGAGAAGTGACAGCATTTGATGATTGTTTTAAAATGTCTTTCGCTTGGGCCCATAGTATAAACGATTGACTTTGTAAAATAAAAAGTTGACGCCATACATTGTCAAGGGCATTTTTATAGTCTAAATTACAAGCAATATCAATATGACGGCTACTGATAATCTCCAAAAGTGGTTTGTGTTTTATCAATGTATCCGTACGTCCAATTATCAAAAGATTTAATTCAAAGGTCCATTTTGGAACGTTTCCGGACTGTAAAATTGAAATTGCAAGGGCACTGCTTTCATTAACAAACGATGGACTTGACGAATTCAGAAGCTTGAACCGACTTATATAATATGCTAGCTGTCGTATGTCATGAGCGTATTGAGTAATCAAGTTAGTCCATTGAAACTCGTTAGTCAACTTTCTATTCAAATTGTCGTACTTCTCCTGTAACTTCTCCTGTAATGAATTTTGCAAACTTTTTAAAGATACACCTACGAAATATTTCATGTCTAATAGTTCATAATATATATCTGTTAGTTTCGGAATACGTGCAGTAGCTGCAAGCATTGTATTAAGATTATTTGCCAGATTTACTCCGCTGTAATGTTGACAATTATTTCCTTGAAAATAAGTGTTACATCGACAGTAACATGATGACGAATATGGTTTTTGAACGGGAAAACCTTCACCACTGCAATTGAATGGACATGCGACCCCTTCAAACTGTTGACTTGATTTAAATGAAGCCCAAACAAAAAAACTGACATGTTGCAAAGGCTGAAAATATTTTCTGACATGGTATATCATGTTGAACCGTTTGCTTTCATCAGCTATCTGCAGATCAGTTGGATTCCGTAAAACAATAAAGGCAGACAGTTTAGGCAAAATTTCAGTTTTCCTCTTTAATTTCCCCTCAATCATCTTGAATAGTAGTTCTGCACTATTAAACTCCTTATCAAACCAATAGATTTGAGAAAAGACATCATCAAGTACATCGCGCATTTGTTTTTGTAAATTAATATATGTTCCCTTGTCGTGTGCAATAACTCTTAGAACCCGTTTTCTATCATCTTTTGATTTTGGCATATTCAGAAAAGTGGAAAATCCCCAATGATTCTGACTTCCATAAGATCCGTACGACAACACCGTCCAATCAAGCCAAACATACTTTTTGTCTAATTTCTTTTTCAACGAATCTGCCGCTTTTCTGTTTGATTTCATGTTTGTTTGGTAAATTGTATCTTGGACATCATCTTTAATATACTTATTAATATTTGTATAGCATTCTATCTTGATATCCTCGACCTTGTTCCTAATACTGGACATCAAATTTGACCATTCCTTTACAGCTAAAATAATACTCGTATTAGATCCAGTGAGCTGTTCATGTGCAATGACAACCTGTTGCCCTTTAAAAGCCAGCAGTATAACTCCATTAGCAAACTTGATAACTTCACCAATATTGCATTTGTGTGTTCTTTTAATCAGATCAAGAAGTGGGTAGTTAAAAACTGATATAGACTCTGTTGTTCCTTTAAGGATCTTATACAAACGATGTTTTATGTTGAAGTGATTTTGGTAAGATTCGGCAATCAAAAGTTTTTGTTTACGACAGTCACGTTGTGTGGTGCAGTTCACCATGCTTATTTCTAGTATGTAATTTTCTGTAAGTTGTTTATATCCGTATATTATCGCGGTAGCGTCGTCAATGTATGCGGCTCTTTGGTTTTCAAGTGTTATAAGATTTTTCACATCGTCAAACTCATTGAACATCCTGTCTAGCTTCATGTTTACTTCGGCAAACTTTTTTTTCATTAGCTTCAGCTCTGCGGATTCCTGCCCAGGAATGAAAATCAATAAGAATGACAGAAAACTCCCTACTACACCTATAAATCCGGAAAGGTTTGTAATAAAGCCAAGCAATTTTTCCGGTTTGACTATTTTTTCTAATCCTAAGAGAGCACCTTTAAAATGATCAATTCCTGTCGATATCTTATCACTTGTCTCAGATCCATGTCCGTGAGTTACGAGCATAATCCAAAAAAATATCCACAACACCAGTATTCGTGAAATATCCATTATACAACTGTAAGAAATATAAATGAATAAATTAAACATAGAAAATAACTTAACATTTTCATTTAAACGTAGATAGCAATCAATAAGGTACATACTTACTTAAATATGTTATGAGTGATATTCGGGCGAGGGACAATGTAAATATGTAAATATAATTCATTCAACCCTGTATTTGTATCAAGTTTATATCTTTTTAATAAAATGAGTCGTAAAACCCAAATTGGATGTATAACCTTTAATTGTTAACATGTAATTAAAGACAGTTTTCCAACATAGCCAGAACTCAATTATATATCTTAGTCATATTCCTTTCGCTGTTACTTAAACCTACATTTCATTAATGAACTTACTGTGGATTTATTTATTTTCGTGGGTACAATGTACCTATTTTCGTGGATTGAGGAAAACTTGCATTTTCATGGATATTTGATTTCGAGGTTTTCCCAAAGTCTGTGCACACAAGATTGTAGAAATTTTCTATTTGTTGAACATATTTAAATTAGTGGTTCACCTCTAATAATGAAATTCACGAAAATTGGTTTCCCACGAATACTTATGAATCCACAGTTAATGATTTAATTCTTTTTTTTTAATATTTTGATTTAAAAAAGTAAACGCGTTGTGCTGAATCATTGCAGTAAAGAAACAAACATTTAGCAATGCAGGTGTGCATATATCAGATTCTGGGTCGCAATTGTATACTAAAAAATTCCAGTGTTCTTTTAATTGGTAGATAATGTTTGTTATAAATTAGATAGATGAAATTTGGGGTTGAAAAACATTATAAATTAAAAAAAGTGAATGTTGAATGCTCTAAATTCTAAAATAGAGTTGAATTGTAATGGGGGCAGTATAGGAATTTAGTGCAAATCTATAAGGTTATAAACAAGGCCATGTAAATGACCAAAAATGCCACATGACTCCATATTGTTATTGTTGCAAAAGACGGACTACATGTGGACTATAATGAACTATACATGAAAGCTTCTGATTTGGACAGGTATACCGGGTATCAAATTAATTAAAGACATAGATTTGCAATAAAGTCAATGAGAGATGTTTTACTTGATATGCCTCTATAGAAAAATGTGACTGTACTTTTTTCAAGGCCACACAATAATCACAAATTTTATTTCCTGTAAATATTATTGCAATGAAAGCTGGACTAATTATATATAATAAAAAGTGTTATGAGTGCCAAGGAAGCAACTCTCCATCCAAGTCATAACAATTATAGGTCAAAGTATGGTCTTCAACACGGAGCCCTGGCCCACACCAAAAAGACGGCTATGAAGGGCCCCTTAACAAGACTAGTGCAGAACCATTCAATAAGAAAAAACAACGGTCTACATGTAGTCTATATAAAGAAAATGAGAACGAGAAACGAGAAACACTTATGAACCACATCAACAAACAACATTTCTACTCTTGGAACAAGTATGGGGTTAACGGTTAAAATCAGAAGTGTATCAAGGTTGACAGTAACAACCAAAAATATACTCTAGAAACATAAAATTAAAAAAAAGACATAAATATTTTCCCCATTTACATCATATGTTGCACATATTTCTTCTAAAAATGTGTAAAGTCATACGCAAAATCAGAATAACCTCCCTTTGACATAGTGTATATTTTAATAAATGTTCCCTAATTAATTTTCTGATCAAGATCCAGACAACTTAAGGTTTAGACTCTCTTCATTCATTAAACTCTTGTTATAGTGTTTGCATTTGGAATGCAGTGTAATTATCGCTTTTGAAGGTTCCAAATTGTAATTGTGGTCTTTCTACATCCAGTCTATTTTTTCATATTTGGCACATTTTTCATCATTGATGAATGAATAAACCATCCTCAGGTCTGGTTAACAGGAATTTCTGCGGAGTGTTTGTCATTGACAACTTTGAACTGAACAAGTTATTAACACAGATTTAGGAAAATGAAACATAATTGGCTTTTCTGTATTTATAAGGGGCGGGAAGGAGGAGGACTGCTTACAATGACTTTGAAATCCTCGTGCGGGTATTTTCATGGTATATAATCAAAAGCTTCTATACAACGTAAAATTCAACTAAGAGTACAAACAGATTTTTGTTCCAAGATGTACTGGTAATACTGGTAAAACCAAAGTAACACAGAAAACAATTCATACGTATTTAGCATATTATTTTACATCATTATTTAAAAAATAGGCAATATGCAACTTTATATACAAAATACACATTGACCACGTATACGCATGTGCTGTGGTATAAACTTTCCTCTATCATTTCAAATTCAGCATGTGTGCATGTTTTATTAAAAGAGGATCTTGAAATTTAATGAAAACAATTAAATAGGAAATGACAAAAATGTCTCTTATAGGGGTTAATTCATGAATAAATATACGCCATCAAGAAACACCCATTTGAAGAAGAGTATAATACTAAACATGCTAAAGTTCTGATCTCTTCTGATTGGTAATTATTGTTTGTTATACATATATCCTAATAGATTGATCACAACATATGCTGAAAAAGTTTAAAAACAAGAAAAAAATAATGAATGCACTCAATTTTCCTTACTACGGAATGGAAAAGAAATTTGAAATAATTTCAAAGATTTCTACATCAATATAAAAAATCGGACACATATTTAACATACTAATTTTATCTATCACTTGGTTGAGACTACTGATGTTAGACTGTCAGTTCCTGAGGGTCCAATAAGTTTTGTCCGCTTTCATTTTTTGTAACACCCATTTCTTGTATAAGTCGAGTATATTACTTGTACAGTTCACTTTGTGTCATTTGATTTGAATGTAAAGAGTTCATGTTTGATAGAATTGGCTTATTAAAAAAAAAATGATCTCAATCCCTTATTATAACTGCTCATAGATCTTCATTGTCACCTAAATAAAGTGATGGATAAATCCCTTGTACAAACCACAACTCATCGGTTAAAACAAGAAGTGAAATGTTTTAAAACTCAAACGAAAACACATTCGGTCAGTTTTTTAAAATCTTTTTTTTAATCAATTTAGTAATTTAATGATATACTGTATTTAACTTTTACAAGCTATGACAAATCTCCTGAACAATCATTCTATTAGCGTTTTTCAATTTTTTTAATTTATAGTGCTAAAAATTGAAAGACCATATTTTTATTGTACTTACATATCATCATAGAACAGATCCAGATGATGCGCTGAAGTTTGTGTTTAGCAAAACATCATTTCTTGTTTTGATTTCATATTCTAAACTAAGCGGTTGTTTTTTTTTTAGAAAAAATCTTCCTTTTTACTAGTATAGATTTTTGGGTTAGAATAATGCAATAAAAATTGCCCAGTTTTGAAAAAAAAAAAATCTGTTTCACGCTTGTAATTATCGTTTTTAATATATGTGATTCCATTTTTTTTTATTATAATAGATAATGAATATATTTTCCACTAAATATCTTCTTGAGACATTCTGTGCCTCATTTTTTTCTCTTTCGTTTATAGTATTGACGTATTGTGTCTTATCATGACTAGTTTTAAAACAATGATATCAATTTGTACATTCGTGACTTAGAACCTTAAATGAACTGACGATCGATGTAAGAAATGTCTGTACCTTGTTTACCTACAATAATTCAATGATTACTTTTTGTTTGCATTTCAAACTACAATTGAGTTAATCTATTTTGAATATATTTCAATATGTACAATTATTAATCTATACTACACTACGCTCATTAGTTAATATTACAACATTAGCTAGTATTTTATTTAACACTTTGTTTTTATTAACACTTAGTTTAAAATGTACATGATGTAATCATAGAAGTAAAGTGGTTTCCCTTTTGTTTTAATGTTTAGCACTGACCAACGAATGTTGATACAATACACTTATATTATACAAAGGAGTTTGTAATGTTAAAATGGGTGTAATTGTGAAGAATTTGTATTATATAACACTGTATAAAACCTATTTTAATATTCACTACAAGTTACACATAATCTATGCATATACTTAAAGATAAATGTATATCACGTAACAAGTGTCGAAAAAAGTAAATTAATTTCTGCATGTCTATTGTCAAAATTCCTTTTAACTTCTTCGCTATATACAAAATTTCTTTAGCATTTAGTTGAAATATCACTGGTAATATTTTAGGCCTTTTCATTTTCTTTGTAATAATGACAACAAGCTGTATGGAAGAAACATTTCAGTAATATGAATGATTGATATGAAGCTGAATGTCTTTTGCATATACTTATTCAATCAGAAATATACCTACAGTATTGAAAGAAAAGTATATATAACATATACAAAAGAAAATGTTGTATGATTGCCAATGAGACAACTCTCCACAAGAGACCAACTACCACAGAAATTAACAACTTTAAGGCCACCGTATAGCATTTGAAAATGACCAAAATTCATACCGCATAGTCAACTATAACAGGCTCTGAAATGACAAAATGTGATGTAAAATAATTCAAACAAGAAATTTAACAGCCTGATTAAAGTACAAAAAATGAACGGAAAAACATACGTAACGCAGCATCAAGCGACAACCACTGAAATACAGGCTCCTGATTTGGGACAGGCACACACTTGCATAATTTGGCAGGGTTAAACATGTTGACGACCAACTCCCTCTAACCTTGGACAGTGGTATAGCAATACAACATAAGAACAAACTATACAAATCTGGTGAAAAAGGCTTAACTCATCAGATGGATACAAATAGAAATACATCAAACAAAACACAGATTGGACGGGACCGGGTATTTGTACATGCAAACAACAAAATGACACTTGGTAACGATATGAGAGTACACGAAGTTACTGACAGATAGTTCAAAGCCAACAACAACTAATACAAATATTATGCATCAAAGAATAACACTCCTTTTGACGATTGGACGTATTAAACATGTTAAATGCACGAGAAAACATAGCAACATCAACATGTCCTTTTTATTTGCGAGAGATAATCTTATATAAACTTGTTATTGTATATGTATTTCTTCTATATTTAATATCAAATTTTGATATTAAATAATTATATTTCTTGATGATGCTCATAATTGGATCTAATTTTATAATCGAACAACATCGATTTGACTGACACACGCTATCGTTAATTTCGACTGAATACTTACATGATTAAGGTACAAGTAAATTAAAACTCCCAACCTCGTAATCAACTCGGGTATACAGCGAGAGTATTCCACGGATTATTACTTTGAGGGGGTTACACCTATATTGTATACTATATAATTGTGTTTTAATTTTAATAAAATGCTGTTTGAGTCCCATATTCTCTAAATTGTATAATGTATTTATTTGACAAACCAGTTTTTACAAATACATATTTAATAATTATTAGTTGGTCAGCATCGAGAAAACACATCATAGAAAAGCTATTATGTTGGTATATAATGTGCATTGACTGATGATTAGATTTTAAGATCACACACCTAACATAATGTAAACAATGTCAATGAAATATTCGTGTTATTCATTTGATTAAATCTATCAATTTTATTTTATTATTACTATTATAGCATTATAGTTATCATGGTTATTATAATCAGTATTATTGTATAGCAATATAATATTTCCCACAGAAAGTAACCAAAAGTTAGCGTGCAATAAATTCTAATATTGCACTAGTGCAATAAATCTTCAAAATTCATGACGTCATCAAGGACAAAATCTTAGTTTAAACCAATTTTTCCTTTTAAATATTATATCGCTATACAATAAAGGGGTTATTGCATGAATATTGGGGAATATTGTCCCTCGTAGAACATATATTGCACTCGCAAACTCGTGCAATATAAAATTCTACTCGGGACTATATTCCCCAATATTCAAGCAATAACCCTATATTATTATCATTATTATTGCTGCATAGAGTTGTTCGTTATTTTGATATAGTTGATTTAAAATTTCTGTGACCTGGACGTTTTGCTGATTATTCCTTCACACTTCGATCAGCTGACTCTTACAATAGCTTCATTAGCTTTGAAAGTCCTGAGATAGCATCAATGCGAAGTATCAAACATAATGTAAGACTGTCCCAATATTGTCTTCGGGTATATGTAACGACAGCTTCAATATTTTCTTACTTGCAATATGTTGGTGAACAAGAAACCAAATTTAACAACAGACAAGATAATCATCTACCATTTTTAAGGCAGAAACACAACACAGCTCTATCATGTCTATAGAAATATCACTTTTTGAATAATACTGGTAACCGAAAGAGCTGGTGTGGTCTCCTCCATGTACCCCGCACTCTAAAGATGAAGGACTCAACAATATAGATGAAAAACAATTTATAACAAAGGTCTGCATAATGTATTAATTTGTTTTTTTTTCTATTTGAAACAATCATTGGTCATAAAACGTTGCATAAAAAAAACTAAATGCAATATGATACTGGCTGATAAATTAATTTTTACTAAAATTCGGTACTATCCCTAGGAATACTTTAGGTTTCCACAGATTTCAATTTGACCGCTATGCATATGCATATTTACTGGTTACATTCCAAAGTTATGTCTTTACGGATGAAACATAGATATTATATCTGGTAACCAGTTCGTAAACAAAATCGTACACATATTTTACATACTACCATCGAAATGTGCACATTTCATTAAGGGTCAGGGCCGACTATCATAGGTCAACGTACTGACTGTCTTCAACAATGAGCAAAGCCCGTGCCGCATAATTTGATATAAGAGGATGTTGTATGAGTGCCAATGAGACATATAAAAAAGAAGATGTGGTATGGTTGCCAATGAGACAACTATCCACAAAAGACCAAAAAGACACAGACATTAACAACTATATGTCACCGTACGGTCTTCAACAATGAGCAAAGCCCATACCGCATAGTCAGCTATAAAAGGCCCCGATAAGACAAAGTAAAACAATTCAAGCGAGAAAACAACTCTGCGTCAAGTCAAAATTTGTAAAAGTTGACCATTATAGGTCATATATCTTTTTTTTTTAATTAATTTCATGAAACATCATTCAGTTATAGTTTATACTGTTTATCTATCGGTTAAAAGAAGAAGTAAAATGTTTTAAAACTTAAACGAAAACATATATACTCAGTTTTTGACCGAAGAAATAAAAACAAATATATCAATTTAGGAAGTTTTGATAGAATATATTCAACTTTTACAAGCTACTTAAAAAAAAAATTCTTTTTAATTCAGTGCTTTACCTACCTTTATATTTACTTTATATTTACTTTTTCAGTATCAATTATCATTCCAAATATGCCTTATAACAAGCAAGCATAACAAGGTAATATTTGTTACAACAAGTACTGTTGAATGTATCACCTACTCTAAGGTAAAATGCTTACCTGGCTCCTTGTTTTCTGTTAAACCTTATCTTCTGTTAATGATAAAGTTTAATCTAGAGTCTACAAGGTGGTATACACCGACTTATATATACCAACCCACACATTGTTTTTTTTTTATTTGTCTTCTGGGAAGTGTAAATTTCTAAACATATCTTCTTGTAATTGCTATATAATTGGTTTCCATGAATATGGACATACACATATACGATTAAAATATAGCAGCCCAAACATGTAAAACACTCATACCTTGTAACTTGCATTTTCTACTTGTCTTCTATGAACTATTTATATGTAGATACATATTCTTGTAACTGTTGTTTTTACACCTCGTTTAATTTTAATTTTAATTTAATTTTACCTGTTTCGTGATTTACAAATGCTTATTTTACGTGTTCGTTATTTTTCAAATAAAATTCAAACACTTGGCAGGGATCGTCAAGAAAAATGATATCGTGTGTATTCTTGAGATCTCTTGACAATGAAATAGACCAATAATACACTTTGATGTCTGCGGGATATTTGCATTTTAAAAGTTAAGAAGATCGTTTTATACTTATTGAAAGTCGTAAACTATTTATATCATAAATGTGTATACTAAATCAGGAATATCATAAAAAGTAAAATAGGTAGATTATATATAAAAGAAGACAGTGACTCAGTCACAAAAGGTTCACATCAAAATCTTTCTTTTTTCTTGCAACATTTATGACAGAAATTATTTCACGCTCACGTGAAATGATGTCTTATTTCACGTGTTTTCCGTGCAAGCACCCCCCTTTGCCACCCTCATATATACCAACCCACACACTGTTTTTTTCTTTGTTTTCTGGGAAGTGTTTTTTTTCTAAAAATATATTCTTGTAATTGCTATATAATTTGTTTCCATGAATATGGACATACACATATAAGATTAAAATATAGCAGCCCACACATGTAAAACTCTCATACCTTGTAACTTTCATTTCCTACTTGTCTTCTATGAACTATTTATATATAGATACATATTCTTGTAACTGTTATTTTTACACCTGGTTTTACCTTAACATTGTCATACATTTGTACTAACCATAGTTTAAACAAATATATCACACCACACATGGACACTATAATACCAAGTATCATCTGTTTACTTTTTTTCTGGGAATACTTTAATATATAACCTTGAAATAGCTTTAACTGTTTTTTTCCTGAACATTGGCATACTTTGATACTGACTGATTTTTTTTTTATAAAATCTACCAGCAGATGTATGTTGATCTATTAAATGTAATTTCTTGTTTTTATCTTAATATGGTCAAACTTTTGTATTGGCAGTTGTGTCCAATCGTCTAATCGTTTAATCATTTATATATCGATACTCATTATGCATTTAATTTCTTGCAGTAAAAAAATATATTAACAAAAATACTCATGTCCAAGGAAAATTTAAAACCGGAAGTCTCTAATCAAATGACAACATTAAAAGCACAGAGACATCAAACAAACAATAGAAACTGTCACATTCCTGACTTTGAACAGGCATTTTCTTAGGTCTAGAGTGAGTGTCAGTCATCTGCAGTAACTGTTTCTGAAAAAAATAGGTATTCGTTACATCATTACCGCCATATGTCGTTAAAGGAATCAACAATATTGATCTTTTCGGATTCCCTATTGAAGAAATTGTTTAAACGAACTAGAAAAGGTATATCAAAACAGAAATTACACACTAATTCAACAAGTTATTTAAGTAAACATCTACTATGTAGTTTCTCTTGATCTTCCTGGCTAGTTTGGATTTATCGATTTTTGTGAAGTCTTCGGATATTAACACCAAAAAAGAACAAAGGTATTATATTGATGATGGGAATACACAAGGCGAAGATTGGAGAACATTTTTACGTTTTTTGCAATCCTGAAAACTGATATGTTTTGTTTTTACACGTTTAACTTAAATTTGACTGTAATGTTTGCCTGATATATATATATATATATATAGCCATTTTCAACTGTAACAGTATGTCGACGATAGCCAAACCAGGAACCGATCTGTTCAAGTTCAAAATGATCATTAGCTTATTCTGACCGTTCATATTAGTATATTCCGAAGATACACAAAATTTTCTATGGAGGAAAACCAACTGTTATTGTTTGGTTCATGTGATAATGATAAAAAAAAATAATTGGCACGTATTCATCTATCATGTCTATGGGACAACAACCCAATTATACATAAACAAAGTCACCACAAGGACATATCTTAGTCATCCAAAATAAACAACTTATTGTCTCTTTAACAAAAGTTACAGATACTGCATAAGCTAAAATATTTTGAAACTTCATGTTGTTTTTGAAATTGTTTGATTTTTCTATTCATTTAATAATAAAATATAAATGTAATGTATAATTCAATGCATTACATTGCTAAAGTTATTGTATTTAAATGTTTTACTTTGATAAATGATTGTGATTGTAATTGTAATTTAATGCATGATTTTGTTAAAGTAATTGTAATATAATGCATTACATTGCAATGTAATTCGCCCAATGTCTGCACTCGAGATTCTGTAAACATTCTAGGGCTGAATGATTTATTTTGATCATAATCAGAACATTTAGAAACATATCGTTTGAAATATTTCTTCATCACAATACTAAAGCCAAACCATATTGACATAACAAGCCTCCTTGGGATATATGTACTGAAGCCTCAACATAACACATGTCTGTAGATTTTGTGATCTATTCTTCAAAATGCTTCAGTAAAAGGTAAAGGGCAAAAGGCACATATTGAGGAACATTCAAAACTCTTAAATCGAAAAAAAAACTGACAATGGTATATATCGCAAAAAAAAACAAAGATCACGAAAAGAAAAACTCAAAGTCCTTAAACTATTGCTTATTATATAACACTATACATGCTATAGAAAACACATGAACTACACAAAAACAAGAGTAAAATCTGATATTTCTGAAGAGTAAGCAGATCATATTTCACGTGTGACACCATCCATGTTAATCATTATACCTTTATAGTCAAGGTGATTATTTTAAGGTTACAGAAAATAAAATGTTTTAAAATGTTTATCGCCAGATCCCATTCACCTACATATAATTTCGTCACTGATCCATACATTATCCTGGTTTTGTATGTAAAGTGTCTTGAAATTTGAAATTTATAAGATTGTGGCTGAAAATCAGGGAGAAATACGAGGTCTACTGACCATTTCCCCCTGATTCTTGTCAAATATAAATACATTTCACATTTGAAGACACTTAACGCATATTTTCTTTATACTGAAAACGATTAAAAACATAATAAATAAGAAACGAAATGTATTTATTGTTAACAATAACAAATTAAAAAAAAAACATTTTCAGTATTTCCCTCAGAGAAGACCGCTATATGATAGGTATCTCTATAACTTAGTTATTCATTACATCCAGACGATAGGACAGTTTTATGAAAAAAACAAGGAAAATTACATGAATTAATGATGACAAAGTGAAATTTGATACATATATTATGTTCATTAACAATTTTAATACATAAACAATTTAAGCGTCCCATGTGTATCTAACAAAGGTATTCTCCTTTCTTATAAATAGTTTAAAGTATACATTTTTAACAAATTGAGTTAGTTTAACCTTGCTTTATATTACAGCATTTTATACTTTTCTCAGTTACAAATCTGTTGAACAACTATGTACTTATTGGTATTAGTCTTTAGCAAAGGACGAAACTCGGCTTCATTTGACAAACTACGTCAAAGGTTGGCTTGATACTGGCAGATACAGCACGGATTATGAAGTTCGACATTTTCTAGTAGCTTTACGGTGACTATGTTATATGTTCCTGCTTTAAGTATGTCACTAAAATCTGATGGTCGGTCAATGTTACTATCGAATTGAGCTATGCTCGTTTCATCTCCTCGGCGTTTGTTCAAGGTCGATAATCACTTCCCTATAACAAACATTTCAAAAGTGCATTTATTTAAAAAAAAAAGTAACTGGATAAAAATAATCATTGCAAGTTACAAATATCTAAATATCTAAATATAAACATGTTAAAGTCAAATGTTTATCACGTTATGGCTGTCGAGAAAAGTAAATTAGTTTGTGCATGTATATTGTCAACATACTCATTATCATATACACTATATAAAACTTGTATTTTACATCAACCTTTCGTAGAGATATCACAAGCACTTTTTTTTTTGTATTTCACGTGGATTTTTATTTTCTCTTGTGACAATGACACCCAGCTGTCTGAAATAAACGTGTCGTTGATATCGGCGATTCATACAAGACTGCCTTCTTTTCCGAAATAAGTAATATTTTGCATTATTTGTTTGTTTTTTAAATTCATAAATCTATCTACAGTATTGAAAATAAACAATTTATATATATCACTCTTTTGACGAATGAACGTTTAAATGCGCATAACGCATATCAATTACAACATGCCCGTTTTATTTATAATTCTTATATCCTTGCTTAGACTGACGCACGTTACCGCTAATTTTGACTAAATATCTAAATGACTTCGCATTCTACAAATTATTGCTTGACATTAATCCTTTTGCGAAGGTTAAATCAATGGTGACTTATACAATTTAGAGAATATTGGGCTCAAACAGCAATATAAAACCAAACCATAATTATATAGTAATAAAGTAAAGATTTGACCTTCCGATATTCTCTAAATTGTATAATTATTTATTTAACAAACCATTTTTTTTTCAAATATATACATTTATTATAAATTGGTCATCATCGATAAAATACATCATTGAAAAATCATGTATTTCGTCTATTATGTTCAATGACTGATAATATAATGTGACGTTCATTCACCTCGCATATTGTTAAGAATGTGAATGAACTATTCGTGTTATTCAGTTTATAAAATGTAATAATGTTGACCATACAATAAACAGTCATCATTTTTTAATTTATTATTATCATTAATATTGTTTTCATCATAAATATTATTATCAGTATTATTATCATTACTGTATAGAGTTGTTTTTGTTATAATAATGCGGGACCTCGGTGGCTAAGTGGTCGAAGTAGTTCAACTACTGTAATCGCTACCCAGTCAACATTGGGGTTTGAGAGTTCGAACCCCGCTCGTGTAAGTGCACTCGACTCCAATCTTAATTGACTAGAATTGTTAGTTTTCTCTGGGCATTCAGGCTTCCTCCACTCATAAAAACTTACTGCCACGATATAGCACAAAACTTGCGCTTAAAAGTGGAATAAAACACCAACAATCGACCAATCATTATAATAATGCAGTTTGATCTTTCGTCGTTACAGCCATATTGTATTGCATATCCTCCTTCCCAAAATGCAGTAGAAGTCCGTATGGTCACGGAAACATTTAGCTACATATAACAAATGACATGTTTTGTTTACTTTGAAAATTATTATTGTCTTTTTAATTCAGTGCTTTACCTACCTTTATATTTACTTTTTTCAGTATCAACTATCATTCCGAATATGCCTTATAACAAGCAAGTATAACAGGTAATATTTGTGACAACAAGTACTGTTGAATGTATCACCTACTCTAAGGTAAAATGCTTACCTGGCTCCTTGTTTTCTGTTAAACCTTATCTTCTGTTAATAATAAAGTTTAATCGGGAGTCTACAAGGTGCTATACACAGACTTATATACTGTAAATTCAGAAATTATTGCGTGCATTTATTATTGCGATTTATTCATTTTAGGCTATATTGCGATTTAATTTAAAATCCTGTTTTATTCATATAAAATATTTCAAAATGCGAGTTTAAATTATTGCGATTATCACCCTGTCGCATTTTTAGCAATAATTAAAACATCGCAATAATTTCCAAATTTACAGTATTTTTCTTTGTCTTCTGGGAAGCGTTTATTTCTAAACATATATTCTTGTAATTGCTATAAAATTTGTTTCCATGAATAAGGACATACACATATAAGATTAAAATATAGCAGCCCACACATGTAAAACTCTCATACCTTGTAACTTGCATTTCCTACTTGTCTTCTATGAACTATTTATATATAGATACATATTCTTGTAACTGTTATTTTTACACCTGGTTTTACCTTAACATTGTCATACATTTGTACTAACCATAGTTTAAACAAATATATCACACCACACATGGACACTCTCGTACCAAGTTTCATCTGATTCCTTTTTTTATGGGAACTCTTAAATATATAACCTTGAAATAGCTTTAACTGGTTTTTTTTCAACATTGGCCTACTTTGATACTGACTGATTTTTTTTATAAAATCTACTAGCAGATGTATATTGATCTATTAATGTAATTTCTTGTTTTTTTTATCTTAATATGGTTAATTTCTTGTATTGGCAGTTGTGTCAAATAGTTCATCGACACCACAATATACCAATAACCACAATATGACGATATTACACAAGTACATCGTTGGCAAGCTTTATGACGCGTGTGTGACGGAGTCAAATCATAATTATAATGTATCTCTATTATCCTTGTTTTAATCATGTCAATATCGATACTCATTATTCATTTAGTTTCTTGCAGTAAAACAATATATTAACAAAAATACTGATGTCCAAGGAAAATTTAAAACCGGAAGTCTCTAATGAAATGACAACATTAAAAGCTCAAAGACATCAAACAAACGATAAAAACTGTCACATTCCTGACTTTGAACAGGCATTTTCTTAGGTAGCAATACACAGTTAGAAGTTTAGTTTCGCATTATGGCCCCTGTAAATATTTTAAATATGAAAGTTTTTGTACAATAAAATTGATTTTTAGATAATTGAAGAATAATATAGCCTTCTTAGTGGGTTTATATGAACATTTAGATTGTTTTTAACAATTTTTATAGGCCATTTATATGATTTGTTGACAGTCCGTATTTTCCTATCCGTACCGTCCATAGGGACATACATTATTGTAGTGTTTATCAACAAAGATTTTGCGCTCGATCTTTTCAATTCAATTTTATGGAAAAACGAGCAGAAATGCTTATGATTTTTTTGGAGCACTTGATAGATAGAAATCTATGGATTCAGGAAAGGTATCACTGTAATTGATTGAAATTTTCCTTTAGACCAAATTTTGGAGACTTTTGAAACATGTTCAACCCCCCTTTTTTGCTCTATTTGGTATCTAAGAAATGCAGATCGTTGCCATGGTTACACCCAAAAGGGATTATATTTCACCCTTATGACCATTAGAAATCAAATCTATGGAAGATTATCTTTATATAAGTATATACATGCATAACACACATATAAAACCTTCTTTGTTAGACAGGAGGGGAAAGAGGGTGTTTAAAAATTATGATTGTCAATTTCAAGTTTTTTTTCTAACTGTGTATTGCTACCTTATGGCATTTGACAAAGCAAAGAATTGCTTTTTTTTAGACAAATCATACCACTAATCTATTGATATTTAGGTTATAGATAAAATTATGAGGGAGAAACAACCTTTAGTAAGACACTATATGTTAGTTTTTTTGTTTATTGTCCTTAACACCCAATATAGACATTTTGACACAAAGACTTGGTTCCGTCATAAATCTATACTTTATTGGCTAACCTTTGGAAAAGAAGATTGCGCGTTCTGTAGAAACCTTAGAAGGGAATGCTTTATATTTTTTTTTTCAGGTGACTAAATCAAATTTATTATTTTAGCAAGTATAAAGTCACAATTTAGCATGAATTAAGCTTATTTTTTTCTCGCTATTATAAATAACTTCAGTATTTACTAAATTTTAACCAAGGCTTTGGTATGGTAATACACAACAAAATTGACATTCTAAAGCTTTAAAATAGCTTTAACTTGTAAATTTTGTCTACTGTTAAGGTTAATTTAAGTTTTTAAATATGAAAAGACAGGCTTAGAAGGTATAGTTTTAGAAATTTGACTAAAAAAGGATAAAATGCACTTTGACATGGCATGTTTCATAAAATCACTTTTTTGTTGCATTTCAGTGTCAACTGCTAACCTTCATAAACTATTTATTTCTGAAAGGATTTCAAAACTGGCAGGCCAATTTGCTCGTTTTAGCTAGTAGAAAACAGAAATCCATTTAAAGTGGAATTGGGAAAAAAATGTTGATCCTTAAGGTAGCAATACACAGTTAGAAGTTTAGTTTCGCATTATGGCCCCTGTAAATATTTTAAATATGAAAGTTTTTGTACAATAAAATTGATTTTTAGATAATTGAAGAATAATATAGCCTTCTTAGTGGGTTTATATGAACATTTAGATTGTTTTTAACTATTTTTATAGGCCATTTATATGATTGGTTGACAGTCCGTATTTTCCTATCCGTACCGTCCATAGGGACATACATTATTGTAGTGTTTATCAACAAAGATTTTGCGCTCGATCTTTTCAATTCAATTTTATGGCAAAAACGAGCAGAAATGCATATGATTTTTTTGTACCACATGATAGATATAAACCTATGGATTCAGGAAAGGTATCACTGTAATTGATTGAAATTTTCCTTTAGACCAAATTTTGGAGACTTTTGTGACATGTTCAACCCCCCTTTTTTGCTATATTTTGTATCTAAGAAATGCAGATTGTTGCCATGGTTACACCCACAAGGGATTATATTTCACCCTTATGACCATTAGATATCAAACCTATGGAAGATTCTCTTTCTATAAGTATATACATGCATAACACACATATAAAGCCTTCTTTGTTAGACAGGAGGGGAAAGAGTGTGTTTAAAAATATGAGTGTCAATTTTATGTTTGTTTCGTAACTGTGTATTGCTACCTTAGGTCTAGAGCGAGTGTCAGTCATCTGCAGTAACTGTTTCTGATAAAAATTAGGTATTCGTAACATTATTACCGCCATATGTCGTAAAAGGAATCAACAATATTGATCTTTTCGGATTCTCTATTGAAGAAATTGTTAAAACGAACTAGAAAAGGTATATCAAAATAGAAATTACACAAAAATTTGTAATTCAACAAGTGATTCTAGTAAACATCTACTATGTAGTTTCTCTTGATCTTCCTGGCTAGTTTGGATTTATAGATCTTTGTGAAGTCTTCGGATATTAACACCAAAAAAGAACAAAGGTATTATATTGATGTTCGGAATACACAAGAACAACTTTACGTTTTTTACAATCCGGCAAACTTATATATTTTGTTTTTACACGTTTAACTTAAATTTGACTGTAATGATTGCCTCTGGATAGTGTCCAACACTTTGTTTATTTACCGATTCATATCACTCCCTATTGCTTCGGTTACACTTTAGTTTGAGTCTGTGCCCAGTTTTCTGATATACATATATAGCCATTTTCAACTGATACTGTATGTCGACGATCGCCACACCAGGAAACGATCTGTTCAAGTTCAAAATGATCATTATCTTATTCTGACCGTTCATATTAGTATATTCCGATGACATACAAAAAAATTCATGGAGGAAACCAACTGTTTGGTTCATGTGATAAGGATAACAAAAAATTGGCACGTATTCATCTATCATGTCTATTGGACAACAACCCAATTCTACATAAACAAAGTCACCACAAGGACATATCTTAGTCATCCAAAATAAACAACTTATTGTCTCTTTAACAAAAGTTACAGATACTGCATATGCTAGAACATTTTGTGACTTCATGTTGTTTTAGAAATTGTTTGATTTTTCTATTCACTTAATAATAAAATATCAATGTAATGTGTAATTCAATGCATTACATTGCTTCTGTAAAAGGTAAAGGGCAAAAGGCACATACAAGGGAACATTCAAAACTCTTCAATCGAAAAAAAAACTGACAATGATTTCGCAAAAAAAAAACAAAGATCACGAAAAGAAAACCCCAAAGTCCTTAAACTATTGCATTACTATATAACACTATAGCAAACACATACCTTTATAGCCAAGGTGATTATTTGAAGGTTACAGAAAATAAAATGATGTTAAATGTTTATCGCCAGATCCAATTCAGCTGATATTGTCTCTGTTCCATACATTATCCTGGTTTTGTATGTATAGTGACTTGAAATTTTAAATTTATAAGATGGTGGCTGAAAATCAAGGAGACATACGAGGTCTACTGACCATTTCCCCCTGTTACTTGTCAAATATAAATACATTTCATATTAGAAGACACTTACGCATATTTTCGTTAAACTGAAAACGATTAAAAACTTAATAAATAAGAAACGTAATGTATTTTTTGTTAACAATAAAAAAAAACAACGTTTTCAGTATTTCCCTCATAGAAGACCGCTATATGATAGATATCTCTATAACTTAGTTATTTATTACATCCAGAAGATAAGACAGTTTTATGAAAAAAACAAAGAAAATTACCTGAATTAATGATGACAAAGTGAAATTTGATATATACATTATGTTCATTAACAATTTTAATACATAAACAATTTAAACGACCCGTATGTATCTAACAAAGGTATCTCCTTTCTTATAAATAGTTTATAGTATACATTTTTAACAACATTGTAAAAACGGTATATTTTTAGGCCAAACATATGACCTTGCTGGAAATACTCCGTTCGCTTATTAGTTTCAGAGGAGAAGATTTTTTTAACAAGTTAACCACGACCAGCGCAATGTTATGATAAAATATCACTAGGCCCTGTGGGTCATGTGAGCGAAAAAGAAATTTTGCAGAGCACCCATTCTTTTGAAGAAGAGAGTTTTTTGTTATTTGTTTTAAAAACATCCAATGCTGAAATACAAACATAGCAATTTAGCGGATTCATGGTAGTTTTATTAGTTAGGAAAAATCATTTTATATTCTTCGATTGGGATAAAGAATGCTTAATGAAATGAATGTGTTGGTGTTTGGGACTTAAAATCAATAATATTGCACAAAGCATGATGAAGAGGAATTATCTGTGCATTCAGATGCACATCAGCCACATACGATATGAAATACGGATAATGGTGTGTACACAAATAATTTCCTTACTTTGTATCAGATTTTGTTTACTTCCTATACAACATGCATGTCAAAGACGATTAAGAGAAATATTAATTTACCTTTCGTGTAAGTTTAACCTTTCTATATATTGAAGCATTCTATACTTTTCACAGTTACAAATCTGTTGAACAACTATGTATTTATAGGTATTATTCTTAAGCAAAGGACAAAACTCGGCTTCATTTTACAAACTACGTCAAAAGTTGGCTTGATACTGGCAGATACAGCACGGACTATGAAGGTTGACATTTTTTAGTAGCTTTACGGTGACTATGTTACATGTTCCAGTTTTAAGTATGTCACTTAAATCTGATAGTTGGTGAATGTTACTATCGAATTAAGCTATGCTCGTTTCCTTTTCCGCAGCGTTTGTTCAAGGTCGATAACCACTTCCATATGCCTACGTATAACGAACATTTCCAGAGTGCTTTTTTCAAATACTGGATAAAAGAAATGTGTAATTTTTCACGTGCACTAAAGGTCTCAGCTAAATATAACCGTTGTTCACAACATTCATTTATTGTTGCGTCGCAAATCACGTAAATATTTTTACAGAAAGTTATCAGACTGTATTGAAATATTTTAACACTGTAATCATTAAATGCAAGCTTGTTTGTTCATGGTGTGCGATCAATTTTGTTAACAATCATATCCTAAGCAACCTTGAAAATAAAAAAGACTGCGTACTGAGTCACTCGCGTTGAGCTTACAATTTGAGGAGCAATTTAATATGTCCGTATCGTATTTGTAATTATAACTTGTTTTAAAAATTATTAATAATAAATTTTATAATATACATGTAACAAGGATTTATCTTTGATTATTAGATCAATGGCCTATTCAACATAATATATTTTGCATTGATTATATAATAATTCAGTGTATATTTAATCTGCAACATATGTTCATGTACAAACAAGACACGTCACATATATTAATGGCGAAACAAATGTAGGAAATGTAAGTGATTTGTTCATTAGTATTTCTTTTAATTGTCAAAGTGCATGGCATAAACAGTTTAAAGATGATTGTACTGATTTGATTCTTGATTTATTACTTTATGCAATTGAAAAACAATTAACATTCATTGTTAAACATACAAATGTAAGTTTAAGATTAAGTTTTATCTTCCGTTATCAAGAAAAGCCTGTTATGAGGTAAATTGTCAGGAATATGACAGTTGTCCATTCGTTTGATGTGTTTTAACATTTGATTTTGCCATTTGATTAGGAAGTTTTTTTTTTAATTTTCCTCGGAGTTTATTTTTTTTGTGATTTTTTTGTATCGTATTTAAGCACACAGATTTGTCGTTGCTTTTAAATACAAGCTTCATTTATCATGTTTATCTGAAATTACCTTCCTCTCTTTTGACTGACTGCTGCCAACAATATTAAAACGATGGGTTAAGGAAGATTTTGGTCAACTTTATTGGTATTTTGTTATCTACTAATTTGCAAAAATGCAGTTTTTATTATACTTTTTTTAAATAATTACAAGAAACGATTGTAGAAGGGTGTCGTTTCGAAGTCTCTCAAACAACGTCCCTTAGAGCATTGATACTAATCCCCTATAGCATTAAAATCATTTATTGGATAAATATTAGGAAATTATAAATATATCAGGTTAAGAGGTGGGCATCTTGACTGTTTAACATTCTTAAATGGCCAGTGGCAGGAATGATCTCAGGGGGCTAACTCAGTAAATCATTCAAATTATATTGACTTGTCAACCCGTTATGTTTATGGTTTATTCTAAATTAACAGAGGTGCGGATATACATTGTATGATTTAAGGGTTTGGTCTGAATCATTACAGGACATCCGAACATTGTCAATTGGCAGGTGGTAGGAACTATCACTATATATCTTTTAACTTTTTTTGGAATTGAAATATAGTGTTTAAGGTCAATGTCAAGGTCGAAAGTTACCATTGACTTACATCTTTTTGTAGATGATATGATTCCATTAACATAACTGGAGACCCATGTGTCTTTCACAAAAATTTTAAAGTTATATTCATTTTTTTCTTTTTTCCCATGGGTTCTCTAATTTCTGTTGGTTCCTCATAGTACCCCTCAATAAACCCAATTACACAAACAAAACCCTGCAATGCACCACTTAATATTTACGTCTAACATACCATTAAATCCTAAAAAAAATCGGAATAGTGTAGAAAACGTTTTTGTCGGTTAATTTCATGTTTTGGCATGAACAGTTGGTTTACATATAGATATCTAAGACACAAACTATCCTTTATAAATGGTAGAATTAATGTATCATGGACAACTAGCTGTTAACTTCAATGGAAAATATCAACTAACAATGTTGTAGCTTCAATACAAACTAAACCATAGCCTTTTATAGCTGACTATGCCGTATTGGCTTTGCTCATTGTTGAAGGCCGTATGGTGACCTATAGTTGTTAATTTCTGTCTCATTTGGTCTCTTGTGGAGAGTTGTCTCATTGACAATCATACCACACCTTCTTTTTTATATAGAACGCCTCCATCCATTCGTTATTCTTTGCAGGGGTTTAAGAAAACGTAAACATTAAAATTAAACAACTTTACGGAAAATCTCACATTTTAAAGATGAAAAAGAGGGGTGAAAGATACCAGAAGGACAGTCAACTACCAACTAAACAGAATGAAGGTTATGACATTGTCATTATCACCATTGACATTGTCATTATCATCATTGACATTGTCACCAAATGTCTACATTAAATACTTTTCGAAAACGATCCTAGGGATAATTAATACATAGGTAACCAGTGGAAAGTCATTTCTTAATGTAAGCAAAGCTATGCTCAAACAACTTTAATTTAATTACAATACTAGATTTCCCTGATTTTGGAGATTATTGGTACAAATGTTGTAAATTGAAATTTATGTGGCAGATTGTTCGCCCCACCTTTGCTATTCTTTGTCATTTAATCAATTGATATGATATTAATTGATGTAATTTCGTATTCATTATGTTTTATTATTTCATATTAAATATGAACTTTTATGCCAAATGATTTATTTGCAAAATGTATTTTTGGCATTTTATGATTTTGAATAAATGACCCTTTTTCGTCAGTTTAGTTTTTATATCATATAGCAAATCAAGCTCAGACTCTGGCCTGTGTATACATAGTATGTTTATGGTATATAGTTGTCCTATTTTATATATATCTTTGATTTGATGAAAAAAAAACATTGTATCAATCAAAGATATTTGAATAATGGTTGAAAGTTCTCGCATTTTCTAAAATTGTTAAGTACTGGTCGATTAAAGGTCAATTACAAGTTCAGACTGTAAAGTATAGTTCAGACTACATTTGAATAATATCTAGTAAATTTCATATTAATGCGGACTGGTCGAGTAAAATACCTAGGTAATTATCATCTATCTATATGTTTATGCATCACACCGTATATAATTTTTTGAATAAAGTTTTCATTATATCTGAATATTTATTCTCACAAAAGCTACCTGTATACGTTAAGCAGTTTCGATTTTATAGCATATCACTCCGTTATTTTGTTATGCAGTTTCTATTACAATCGATATATGATCGAGTGATCGTTTGCCACGTGTTACTCGTTAAAATCATTTAAAAGAAAATGTGTATTTCATGCATAAAAGGTAGGATTTATAATTTTGATCCCCAAAAAGGAGTTATTTTAAAGATATAATTATTAAACAGTTACTTATAATATGTACCTAAATGATAAAAGCGTACTTGTAACGAGTATATAATAGACACAGTTTATAAGCACAATAGAAAATGCAAAGAACATAGATGGAGTTGATTGGAATGTACATGATAATTTAGTCAGTACTAAGATGGTCATTACACTGAACTAACCACGCAAAAATATATAGTTATATAGAAAAAGTCTCACACATAGTAGAACAAGCTTCTTAGTTCGTATTGTGTTAAAGTGATTTGAACAAAAATCCCTTTTCATCTTAAGCTTTTATTGAGTCTTATTAAATTATTATACCGAAAGAGTATTACAAACAGTTATACAAGTAACACAAAATGTTTGTAGACGAAATCTCCTATTTGTCTATTCAATATGTGTTTGTTCAAATGTCTGATCGATTTAAGTTATCTGTTGTCCTTTCACCATGTTTACTATGATTTTATATCATATTATACGTCTTTTTTTCCAGAATGATTATTATTTTGTGAATACTTACTATTTCAAGACGAGGTATAAAAGATAAAATTGAGATGACTAAACCAGAAAGTAAGAACATACGTCCAGGTCTTTTTTGGATGAAATTGAACTTGATGTATTCGTCAGATCAGACTCGAGTCGAAAATCGTAAAATAGCTTTAGAAACTGCAAAACAAAAAGAACATCATATAGTGCATAATGTTGTTGATTTGATGCAAACGCTTATAGATAATCCGTTACAAAAACGTAGGTACATGGTTCATAATATTAAAAAGCTTGAAAATAATATTGATCAAAATCCAATGCACTTGAATACATTAGCAGATCTTGCAGTCTTGTACAGAAATAATCAATTAGACGGAAAAGCTACGGCATTAGATGATAGAATAAATAAAATATTGAATGGAAGCGACCCTAATGATATGACGGAAAAGGCGGTTTGTGTCTTAGAACAAGGTTATGCTGTTTTATTTGAGGAATATACAGAAAACGAACTTGAGGCTCAACAAAAAATGGAAGATTCGTTTAAACTGATTATGGTGGAGCAAAGTAAATGTACGTCTGATAAAAGAAGAAATGCTTTTTTAAGTAGGGCTTCAAAATGCATTAAAGATGCACGAAGAATTTTGAGTCTAGCCATTAACTGCAAAACCGAAGACAGTATTTCTGATGCAAAGAAATCAAGCTTGGAATTGCTCGAGAAAGGGTTACAATATCTTGAAAACACTTCGTATTCCAAACAAAATATTCACATTTGGAATTTCTATTATGCAATGGCTTACAATAGGATGCCTGACAAAAAGGAAAGTCCCAAAAACTCCATGAATGTGAAAGCTGTTAATTGTTTTTGGTCAGTTATTGCGGGTTTATCAAAGGATATTCCAAGCTTCACAATTTATAGAGCCCGTTCTTTTGCTTATATTGGTTATAAACTTATTTCAACAAAAGAAGACTTCAATACCAGTTCACCATATAGCTCGCTATACAATGATGATCAATTTCAAAGAATTCTTAAGAATCCATTGTCTGCATTTCAATATGCAACTGATGAACTTCCGAAGGACGAAGTTGTTCTGAATCGAAAAGGAACAAGTATGTGGTTAATGTTCAAATATAGGCCAGCTGCAACGGAAGATGAAAATAGAAAATATCTGGATGACGCTGCAGAAATATATTTTCCATAACACAGAACCCCCGTCTTCACCTTCTAGCTTTTTCAACCAGAATGAACGTCTATTTTGAAATGTCCTCTTTGAACAGTTTTCCTATTGATACAAAGAAACATCTTTTAGAAATGGCACTGAAGGACGGAAAAGATTCGATAAAGGCCAAATGTAGCGAAAGGGATGTATGTAAAGTAGCTGAAATTTGTCAAAGACTTGCTAAATTTCCTAAATTTTACTTGTATGGACCCAAAGCCGTTTTATACAATGAGTATTTAGTTATTGCCCTAGACTACCTAAATCAGTGCATTCGCGCAAAGGGTCAAACGTATTTCATAGCCTTCACAATGGGAACAATTTATTTCGACATAGGGGAATTTCGGACGGTTACAGAATGGCATAAAAGAGCATTCTTGTTATCAGATTACACGCTTGCACAAGTTAATGTCAGGGTATTATGCTTATCTATTTTGAAACTGTGCGATGCATCGAAAGACTATACAGAGCTTATCCATGCGTTAACATTTATTGCTAACAAAATGCAGGATTTACATTTTCTGAATAATTTGTTACCAAACAGTCTTTGGAGGGATTATTTTGTTACGCTATGGGACTTTCTTATCTATTTAGAATCATTTCCTCTAACAACGAAGCAGGTTCAGATTGCAGAGTATTTGAAAAATGTTTTAAGCGAGAAAGATCCCAAAACAGCTAGAAAGGTTAAAATAGGCCAGTACAACTCATGCAACATAACCGATGTAGTTTACGGATTAGAGACAGGAAACCATCTCCTGCCAGTAATTGAACCAGAAGGTGAACGTACACACGTAATGTATGATTATTTTTTAATCATGAGTCAAGTAAATTCTGGATCGATTCAATGCTTACTTCAGCATCAGCTCAGGACGCAAATGATCGATGATGATATGACATTTAAAGGTATTCGTAAGCTTATGTATGTTTTTTTTCATTATATTCAATTTGGGGAATATTTTAGACTATTTAGCGCTGCTCAAGTAATGTAAATTAAAAAAAAATGCGAGATTTTCATTAATGCCAATAATACCAAAGGATGACTTTTGTAATGATAAGAACTCGCATTCTGATATATGTTACGTATATCTGTATGCATATTTTCCTGATATCGCAATAATTAAACTCGCTATTTTGTCCATAATTGAAAAATCGTAATAACAAAAGATTGCAATAATTTCTGAATTTACAGTAAAATCAGTCATCGTTTACAGTACATATTACTTCAAATACATGAAATATGCATTCAATCTTTAGATAATTGACGACACAGTTATCTATTGGTGTTTTCATCGACATCGATTCAAGTAGGATGTTCACTTATTGCTTTTCATGCGTTATGAAATTACAGATTTTAATTAATCAAAGATAACACACATTACAGCTAAAAAGTAACTTTATAGAAGGTGAAATAAAACCTTCGATAGAGTTTCATTTAATAGCTGATCCAAACGATAAGGCAAACACAACTCAAACGGCAAAGGAGCAGAAAAAAAACCAATAACGCTAGGACAAAACAAAACAAAACTAAAACTAAAAGAAGAATATTCAGAATGATATAGCAGACGTAGAACCGATATTAATACCACAACTTTCAACTGATACTTTATTATTTTAACACCATTATGTCATATTTTCGAAAAACTGCCAAATTGTAACTGACTAAAAATTGTTTCGCCTTCAATTTTGGTATACTTTTGAAATTGTTTGTACAGTTCGCCAAATTACAGAGGACAAGTCTTTACAAAATCAAAAGTAATGAAGAAGATAAACATTGTTTTTTTTTCTATTCTATCAGCATCAATTACGCCATAATGGTATGTCCAGTGCACGATGTTTTGTAAATATTGTCAACATCGCAACGTCAACTCTATAGTGTCGTTATTGTGTTTACATTGTATCCTATCTATATGTTCTGTATCTTTGTGTTTACACCGTTCACATCGTATATTCGTGATGTTAACAATGTCATGTCAACAGTGTGCTTATGTTGTATATCGACTTGATAACTTTCTGTTTACATCGTTGACATCGTATACATCGTGATGTTGACAATATCGTTTTTCATCGTTAACATTGAATAGATGTTGTGATCCAAGTCTTTACCTTTGTGTTTACATCGTTCACATTGTATACATCGTGACGTAAACAATATTGTGTCAACATCGTGTTTATGTTGAATATGGAGTCCCTACCTTTTTCTTTACATCGTTCACATCGTATACATCGTGATGTTGACAATATCGTTTTTACATCGTCAGCATCGTATAGATGTTGTGAACCAAGTCTTTACCTTTTATAACTTTCTGTTTACATCATTTATATCATGATGTTGACAATATCGCTTTTACATCATTTTTAGTCATTAATTATATTCAATAAAGTTTGTCGATTACATGTATCCAGTTTGCACTTTTGTGTTTTTTTAACAACAAGAAATCTTTAAAATATGTAATGCTATAGTTCTAACTTGACACAATTAGTGTAAACATAGTTTATGTGGCGATGTTAACAATGTAAACACAAAATATTTTTAACATTGTATACATCACGATGTTTACGATGTCAACGATGTAACTTAAAACACTAAATAAGAGTTCAAACAATCTAAACAGTTATGACACAACATCGTGTTAACATTGTAGATATCGCGATGTTAACGATGTCATTGATGTAAACAATATGTAAGGGTTCAAGCAATGTATAATACGATGTTGACACAACATCGTGTTAACATTGTATACATCGCGATGTTAACGATGTCATTGATGTAAACAATATGTAAGGGTTCAAGCAATGTATAATACGATGTTGACACAACATCGTGTTAACATTGTATACATCGCGATGTTAACGATTTCATCGATGTAAACAATATATAAGGGTTCAAACAATTTATAATACAATGTTGACACAACATCGTGTTAACATTGCAATGTAAACAATGTAAACACAATATATTTTCAAGATTGTTTACATCGCGATGATAACGATGTCAAAGAGAGTCGTGGTGTAGTGGTTAGTGCATCGGACTACTAACACAAAGGTTCCTGGTCCGATTCCCGTTTGGGATGAAAATTTCAGGAACTCAATTTTCGGCTCTCCCTTGACACCATCTGCGAGTATGGTCTTGAGGAAACGATGATAGTCCGTCGGAAGGGGACGATAAATGGCTGGCCCGTGTTAAGAGAGAGCCATATCTCTTGCACGTTAAAGACACTCTTGTAGATTTCGAAAAAGAGTTAGGCTAATGCCGCTACAAGGCAGCACTCGCACCTGCAAAGTGAAAAGGGATTAATATAAGTTGCAAAACTTGTTTCCCAATCCACTATAAATAAATATGTTTAAACTAACGATGTAAACAATATATAAGAGTTACGACAATGTAAACGATGTTGACACAACATCGTGTTAACATTGTATACATCGCGATGTTAACGATGTCAACGATGTAAACAGTATATACGAGTTCAAACAATGTATAATACAATGTTGACACAACATCGTGTTAACATTGTTAACATCGCGATGTAAACTATGTAAACACAATATATTTTCAAGATTGTATACATCGCGATGTTAACGATGTCAACAATGTAACAATATATAACGGTTCAAACAATGAAAACGTTGTTGACACAATATTGTGTTAACATTATAGATATCGCGATGTTTACAATATCGATTATTCATCGTGCACTGGACATGACTGATTTCCTCTAATATTAAATGTTTACAAACATGTTAAGTGTGCATTCAATCAAATTTGTCAACCGGACGACGATAATAAATCAAAAGTCTCTTATAGTGCTTTGATGGAATTACATTAAATAGATTTTATACACTAGCCTTTATCAATATAATAAAAGCCAATATAAAGCAAATCCGCAGATACAGCTGGCAACCCCTTTTTTGTTGTGTCAGGTTTTAAACTACCTTACAATTAAACAAAATAAACGTGAAGGCACCACATGAAATTGACAAAAAATTACGTCTTTTTGATATTAAGGACTGTCGAAAAATAATATACTTGCATGCACGTTAGGCAAACTAAGTAATCAAGATATCTCATTTTGACCCTTGGCCTCACACAAACAGCGAACATGTGTTTCAGCAGCGTCAGTCTATCGAAAAACCTGTAATACTTAGCCATAAATCTATAAAGCAAATATGAAAAAAAAACAAGCAGGATCATGACGACGTTTCGACAAAATTGACCACCTTTCAGAGGTATCGTTTAAAATTAAACTATAGTTGGTCGTGTTAGTATTGTAATGTTCTAACTGTTGGTGGAAAAGTTGAAAACAATAGATCCTAGATTCATGAATGAAAAATATGGAGTTATGAATTTTCGACTTTTATTACAATGTCATGAAAGTTGTAAAGGGGGGGAGGTGACATGGATCTCTAATGTATATATATCTTACCTTTTCATCAAAAGTTGACACAGAACACTTTAAGACTCACGCAACGATTTGTTATTGCATTTTAAAAAGTAAATTAAAGCATTAAAAAACCTCCTAACAGATCAAAAGTGATGTATCATCAAGTTTTTCTTTATAACCAGACAAACAGTTTCATTGTAATTGATGTCAGGTCTTTAAAACCTTTACGTCTTAAATTTGTTAATGTCGATGGAAATTCGTTATAATATAAGCATGGCTAGATTGTAATCTACAGTTTTTCTCGGTTAGCTTATATGATGTCGAATCTGACTGACAAATAACATAAACATATGTCGTCCTCACGGTAGGGGATGCATTAACTGGCGATACAGTTAGTTTAACTGTACGAGTTTTCAGGAACCTACAATTGCTTCTTCTCTGGAGATATAGATATTGAGAAACGTCAACTCTAGCTTGAATGAAAACTTGAAAGTTATTAAAAAAATAAACAACTCTTTCGATTTTGTCCTCAATTTGTCTAAAGTAAAACGTTTCCTATATTTTATGTGCACAACAAAAAACAGACAGAAAGTAATAGTTTTACATAGTCATAGTGCTAGGACATGCAGAATTCAAGTAATTTCTAGAAAAATATCGGAACATACAGTTAAACTTTACCATGCGACAAAAGCAGAACCATATACTCATACTTTCTGATATTTAATCCGAAAATCATTGTTAATTTTAATTTTAGAATGCTTCAAAAACATTTCGTATTATGTTTTAGGTTATTCTGGTGCAATTGATTTTGACTCCTGTTCGTCGTTATTGAAGACAGTCAATGACGGTATCAATAAAAGTCGAAAAACTATACTTGTTCTATCCAACGATTTCCTCACCAGAGAGTGGTGCCCGTTGAAGAGATTGATTACAGAAACACTACTGAAAAGACCGGACTTTCTGTTGATTATTTTACTTGAACATTGTTTAGTGCCGTCGGAAATAGATTTTGAACATTTATCGTACTTTGATTTTACTGATGACAGAAAAATTCCAGTCGAAATTCAAGATTTGAAATTCGCTTTACTTGAAAACTAAACGATTTTACAAAAAAAGAACAAAGGATACATTTATTTCATCGTCAAACGTATAGACATAAATGTATGTCAATATTCACTATTATGTTTTGATATATTGATAATGTGATTCTGAAATGTATGCTTATACCTTTTAAAGCATTGTTTTCTCGCTAATTTGGTTTACAGTTAAGTTATTGAGTCCCTCATGTGTTCATCTTTTACTGATATTTAAAAAATAAATTTATATAGGTAAGTGATAATGATTGTGATAAATTAAAGGGACAAGACCACGAAATTGTTTGAAATATCCGAAATGGTTACTAAGTACTTACAATTAATACCGCATGACTACTTGCGTGGCATAAAACCATATTACAAGTTTACTTTTCAATTTTCCTCAATGCTTTATTACATGTAATATGATAATAAGATTTCATATACTAGACAGTTGCTAACCCATAGTTACAGATATATATATATATATACCCCCACAAGATGCAATGCTTTAATAGGGTAACTTTTTTAAAATTTATTATCAAATTTGTAAAATATCAGTTCAGGTTAAAGGACTCATTTTTGTTACTTCTTAAATTTTCCACTAAAGACGAGAAGCAGGGACCGCGTTTTGTTGCTTTCGAACAACACTGTACATATCATTTAAAATTGGGGACCAGTATATGAACAACTATTTAGTTCTGTTTTAATCTGAAATACAAGACTTAAATTTGATTTTTTCAAAAATGGAATTTCATTGATATTTATCCATTCATATTTCAGAAATATACATTCAAAAGATATTCTTATTATACATTTTTTTTAAATGGTCCTGCGGAATTAACGATACCAGGTATCTTAGGTATCTCTACAGAGTAACTAGACGTCGGTAACCAACGGAAAAGGAATTCAATTTGCGCTTAAGTTAAGTTGTAAAAATCAGAAATATATGTATACAAAAGGGACAGCAGGATTACCAAATATATAAGACAATTCAAACATACAAACAATTCATTCTTCCAAAAAAAGGCTAAACGGTTATAAGGATACGAAAATGATAGGTTAGTAAATGTCACCAGTGCGACAAAAGACCAACACAAATCTAATTAACTATGATGTATTGTTGAAGTTTTTGAGAAATAAAAAAAAAAAACTTAAAAGGGATCATAGTACTTAATAAACAAAGATAACTTAATATGGAGATACAGCTAAAAGCAGGTATTTTTAACATGCTTTATTGATTTATTAAATGCTAATAAAGCACACAGTTGTTGCTTGTTCTGAGTCAATTTCAGTTCTTCAAACCAGAAGCATCATTTCAAAATGGTACTGCGAGAAATAAAAAAAAAAGAATAAAAATAAAGATTTTGAGTATGCCAGAAAATTTTAAAAACAATTTTTCTGAGAACACTAAAGTGAATGTAGGAAATATTTGTTATTGTTTGTTTTTTGTTTTCATTTGGAGCTAGAACTAACTTCTTGTCATTTTCTCGATTACCACCGGTTACTTCATTTTTAAACTCTTATTGGTATAATAAAAAAATAAAACCTTATTCGTTTGACCTTCAAAACCCAATTCATTTTTGACTGTTGCTAATTTCGGCATACTATATCTAGTATTAAAAACTTTCCATGTTGTGTAAATTACAATATTTTTGAAATTTTCAGCAAAATAGTCACTAGGAAAATGTATTAAAACTTAGAAATTCACTGTTATATATACTGTAATAAATTAATTATTTGTCATGTTGTTATGGTTCGTTTTTGTTCCTGGTTACATAGTCCAAATTATTAGTAACATAAACAACAAAATACATTTAATACGACTGTCATACAAGTGAGAGGTTTAGTTAGCTATAAAACCAGGTTTAATCAACCATTTTCAACATAAGAAAATGCCTCTACCTAGTCAGGAATATGACAGTTGTTATCCTTTCGTTTGATGTGTTTGAGCTTTTGATTTTGCCATTTGATTAGGGAGTTTCCGTTTTTTCCCATTCGTTTATACATCCCCTAAGATAACCTTATATTTTTACGCATTCCTATACGGTAAAGCAGAACAAAATGTGCGGCGTCTTTAATTCGTAATTTTTGCTCTGAAATACTATATACTTCTCTTTGAATTCGCGATTACCAGATGCATTTGTCCATGAAAAGTCCTTGAAATAAGTTCTTATGACATTATATTCATTTTTGCGTATTATATCACACCATGAATATTTTAAAGTCCTTTAAAAGGTCCTAAGTATTAAAAATCTCATGTTATAGGTTTCATCAATTGCATAGACCGTGGCATTTATTAAGATTACCATAATATACGTTGTTTCTGTGTCTATTCCCCGGTTTCCACGAATTTCTCCTTGAAAATTCTTATCTATTTCTATGAGGAGCAGCATATATCATTAATCTTTTGTTATCATCAAATATGCATATGTTACAGACATTTTCTAAGTTTAAGCATTTTGTGAAATGACTGAAATTGCAGGACGTTTTTAAAATATCTTACCATGGCAGAGTTTCATAAAATAAAAATACCTAGTCAGTTCGTAAAATGACTGAAATTTGAAACACAATTCAACAAATTGCCTGTTAGTTTCGGGCTATTTGTACAAAAACGATATCATTCATACAAAAAAATGCACAATATCTTGCAAAAGAAACCCCATAACTATTGGTTCAGTAAAATTAAGTTCATTCTTTAAATAGAAACTGTGAAAGTTTGTGAGTCTATAATGACTTCTTTTTAGTGAAACTACCATAACTAGCAATTTTTGACACTTTTACATATTACATGTATATCTGTTTGTTTTGTTCGCACGTTGTTATCAATATACACATGTATTGGAATTAAATGCGACTGTCATACAAGTGTGAGGTTTAGAGAGCTATTTAACCCAGGTTTAGTCCACCATTGTTTTACATAAGAAAATGCCTTTACCAAGTCTTCAATATAACAGTTGTTTTCCATTTGTTTGATTTGTTTGAGCTTTTGATTTTGCCATTTGATAAAGGACTTTCCGTTTTGAAATTTCCTTGGAGTGCAGTAATGTTAAGGCAGGTCTCCATAAGTTATCATCGATTCTATCGCAATCTCATTGTGACGTCATGTAGTCGTTTCTATTGGTTGTCAGCACATTTATTCTTACACGCAACGTCGTTTCAAAGCTTGAAAAGGCATCAAAACAAGCAAGTGCGTGTCACCTGTATATGAGTTTTTCATACGATTTGATGATGTTCCTGACGAAAAACATGACTCCAATATCCAACTGTAAGTACAATATCACTTATCTCATGTTTGTTTTCATACGATGTGATATTAAATTCGCGAAACGTTATGTGTTGTTTTCTTTTTCTATACAAAAAAAGGGGGAGGTGTTATCGAATTCCAAACTGACCATGTTTATTTTATAATCTGACCGCGTGATCACTATGAAGTGTTCGTTTTTTAAGTTGAAAATAAATTTTGATTCGGGCGAATAACAACACTATTTGTTTTTTGCAGTGTTCTTTATTTACTTATCATTTTGATTTGAGAAAAAATCCATTTTAAAAATATTTACATAAATTTACTGATTGATTGTCTAATCAGACTGACAGGTATCATTAGACAATCCTGGATTTATATTTATTTCATTGGTACTTTATTTCATGGAAAATAGTATAGAAATACAAATGTGGGGGTATTTTTCAAATGAAAAGTTATGAATAATCAATTTTAAATATTGATGTATAAAAAACCAACTCTGAATATATTTAGAGTTCAAATATATTGTAAGACAAACTTCATTGTTTATAACTCTTTGTCAAAACAACTATAACTTTCACATATTTCATTCAGGAGAAAGTGGAGAAAACATAATTGCACTTTTATAAATGTGTCATGTATTTCTCTATAATTATCCAGTATAAGCTATATAGTTGTAAGTGTGTACATATTATATAAATGTAGCTAGCTAGCAAGTACAAAGTATTCATGGTTTTAGGAAAAAGGCTTTTTATATCCTGTATCATATCATAGCATGTATATATAAAAGGTGTCAAAAAATATACCCTTGTAATATAAAAGGTATAGATCTTTAATCACTTTTTTGATTGATCAAGATTGTTTGGATAAATTATCTCATTTAATTTTGGCATAACAAGTTTTTCAATTATTCATGTGTTCTCTGTTTTCTTTAATATAGGATGTGACCAGACTGTGCTGTATTTTGAAATTAATTTGTAATCATTTGGAATTGACTAAAACAGGTAAATTTCAGTATAAAAAAGAGGATGAGGTGTGATTACCAATCATGATTAAATAATGATACATTTGTAATACAAAACGTACTCTGTTTTATAAATTTATCAGTAGTTTAACTAAACTCTAGTTTTCCATTGTTTTCTTGTCATTTCAAATTAAATTTGATTACTATAATTTCATTTAATGAACTGTTTGTTTGAATAAATATGGTACTAGATTTTGAATTTATAGAATTCCAATTGAACAAAATACATCTCTTTAATTATATAACTTCAAGCTCATGATCATTGCTGTCATTATATCTACATGATTACAATAAAACTTTTTTAAAATATGATCAGCTAATTTTTGAAGAAACTTCAAAACAATCAAGACTTTTATTAATTTAGAGCTGCACATTATTAGATTTTACAAACAGTTTCATTACACATGTATTTTCTAGGGTCCTGATTTTACAAGTCTTGTTGACAGGATGAATTCCTGATAGTGTGTTTTGAACAATCATTTATGATGAAGGTGATCACAATTTTTGGAGAAGTTATAATCATCATATTATATATATATATTAGTTAAAATATTCCAATATATTTGAAACATCTACAATGTACATGACTTGTGTGAAATTTTGTTTTTAATTATGGTGGTTTACTTGTTTACCCTGAGTTAAATGCATTATGACCAATGATTTGTTAATTTTCATTATTATTATATTTCAGATCAAATGAATATATATCCAAACTGTGATAAAGTGACCTTTATATTTACACTAGAAGTAAAACATAGCTTTTATGATGTCAACTGGATAAAACCTCAAAAGGAAGGATTGATTCCAAAATATTCATTACAAATCATGTGTTATTTTTACTTCAAAATTGTTATGAGAATATATAAACAGTGATAAATCAATGTGAATAGAAAAAGAGAATAGAAAATTCAATGTGATTCATGTACTTCAAGGATTCAGTGATTAAAATAAATATGTAGGAAATCATTCATTATTAAGGAGGTAGGAAGTATACATTATTCCTTCTTGAATATTACACTGTTTTATTGGAAATGTTTATCATCAGATTGACAGGTGATATTCTTTGTCTATGACATTAGTAAGACTACAAATGTATTTTATTCAAAACTTGAATGTAATTTTCTTTACTTTTAGCAATAAAAATGAAAATGTTCTTAGGTTAGACAATATTTCCAATTCTTTATACAGATAGACCAATTCTGAGTAGAACCACTATTACTCCTATAATGCTGATTTTGAACTCATACCTATATATCAAAATGGTTCTCATTTGAGCATGATAATCAATTACATATATATGACTATGCAAAAACATCTCCAGCTGAATATTATAACATGGGTATAAAGCAAGGGGAAAGACTAATATTATCAATATAGGGCTCAACTTGTGAAAAATATGAAAGATAAGTATAAGCATTATGGATATTTTCAATTAAAAAAATATTTAGTGGCCAAGTCAATGGCCTAAACAAGCCTTGGCTACTGATCCCTGCTTATTAATGTATTTGCTCATTAATGTACCTAAAGCAGACCATTTACATATATATAGCAAATTGAAAAATCTAGGGACAACATGACATTATTAGAATAACAATGCAACAAGTACAACAAAATAAATTCCACATTTGGATTTCTCTGAGAAAGAATTTATGGTTCATGTATCAGAGTCTGAAAGGGATTTAAATGATACAAGATAATATAATTATGACCAATACTCACTGCACAAAAATAAAAAAGGGAATAAATATAGTGCTGATTAGTGTCTGTCTGTTGTATAGTGATTATCAGGCAAAACAGTAAATAACAGAAAAGGTTACTTAGACATTAGGAAAATACAGTTTGTATGAAATGAAGCCCCCCTCAAGCATTCCTAGACTCTAATTTATCTTTACAGTGTAGTTGTCAACATGCATGTGGTCAATGCCAATGGAAATCTGACCCCATCATCTTTTTTTTTATATTTGCATATCAATGAAAGAATGACTGCAACTGCATACAATAAATTTCATAAATTAACAGGGCCTTTTAATTAGTGCAAGATATGAAAACGAAGATTTCAAAATTCGCGGATGAAATATGTTGTTCTCCGGACCCCTCCCCCTTTTTTCCAACCATATTATTTATCCAGTTGTACTGAAAACACAAACAAATACAAATTAACTGTAAGATGAGAGTGTTTATAAAAAATGAAAACGTCATACGGACAGAAAGACAAGCTTTATTTTGGTTATAAGAAGGAAAATTAGCATTCTCTGTTAACAAAAGGGAGTAACTCGTTTGGAAACTTGAAAGTCAATGGAGCGTTTTAAAATCGACGATTTAACTGAAATTATGAAGAGTCGGTTATAAAAACGAGTAGAACAAGGACATACTGGCCACTAAGGTCGATATTTTTTGGTTTCCCAGAAAGAGAATTTGAAATTACACTTCGCTAACATATGGCAAAGAATACAGATATTATAAGTAGTGATAAAAATGTGACCGAAATTCCGAAATAGCACAAAATGAGAAATAATTTGACTTTGAAGTTGGTTTTATATGCATTATCTTTAAAAACAACACTTTGCCATGATTTTTTTAATGAACTTTAGATTGTAGGCTACCCAAAGGTGTCTCAAACTTTAAATTTAAACATCCGTATGCCCTTGTTCTACTACGATTTATTTGTCAGTAATTTATTTTATATTCCGGGTGGTCACGTGACCTTTTCCCTTGGTCTAAAAATAGATGTCTATTTTTATTTTTTCAAAATCTACATTTATTGTCTTCATACACACCGACTATACTATGATTGGACAACTATTGATTTACCGGACACTGAATTTGAAAACACTGCAATTCTGTATATTTTCGTGTGGCGAACAACCTTAACATCACTGCGAGCTCGATGGTTTTGTTATTTTACTTTTTATGAGTATGTACTCACTCTGTTTAGTCTGATAGTAATTGTATGATCTTCTTGTCATGATTTATAAATGAGTTTTTACAAATCTTGACTTAAAATATAAGTGTGAAATATGTAGCAGAAAAAAAGAAAGAAATCTTTTTTATTGACTGACTGTTGTTTGTTTGCGTTCGGCAGCACATATTTCAAACATATTTAGAACGATAACAAATTGACAATCAAATGAATAAGTTCATCAATAGATTGACCGGAAAAAAGACAGGCAGTCTGAATACCGTTTGAAGGTATGTTTCATAGCGACGGGAATGCTGTCTATGAAAAAAAAACATGCATTTGCATCAACTCTATGAGAAGCAATTCAGGTTGCGTTGACAGGATAAAAAGTAAAATAACAAAATACCGAACTCTGAGGTAAATTAAAGCGGAAAGTCCCTAATCAAATGACAAAATGTCTTCTGTTATGAAAGCATGCATCACCCATTATCTGAACATCTGCTTCAGCCAGTTGAATGCTCTGATAAGCTAAATGTCAACTAATGTTACTAAAATCTTCTGAGAAAACATGAACAAAATATTGTGGTTCGCGTACAGTTTGCTAAACCATATGTTTTTCAAACAATAAGCGTTTATCAGAAATAAAAGTTAAAACAGCTGATTGTGTCATGGTTATGGGTTTCACCAAGTGTGGTTGTTGTGCTAATACTAGATTTAAAGCCAAATGATGTAAATCAGGACCAATGAGTAACAGAACCTGCCGTTCAAACATTTTATGAAATAACAAATAAATGTCAACTTCAGTAATTGTGAGAGTTTTGAATAGGTTACTAGAATTTATTTTGAATTTTAAAACTGTATATCTCTTTCGTGCAACACTGATTCCTTGTCCCGATGTAATACTTAATGATATAGTTGGTTTGATTTGCTCTTCGAATTTTAAAAAAATTGACCTTACGCATCACTGACGAGACTTTTATTGTCGAATTGTGCATTTGGTGCAGTAAAATGATGACGTTGATGTTATAAAATGCAAACATTAAAATTCAGTAATTATCGTTGAGAAACTGTTATGTTGTCATGGTTGTTCAATACTTTCAATGGCTCAAGTTTTATTAACATTTCATTCTATAAACAGTGATAAACTAATTTTATAAAATGTCTGAAAAGATAGTCACTATATACAATGAATCTGACAGACATTTCAGAAAATGCCTAAAGTTTTAGGAATTGCCTGTTCTGTATGAAAGACTTAAAAATGGAGATTTTTCTGTTGGGGGTGGGGGATCAGTAAATATATTTTATGTTCGATTTGTCAGTGCTTTGAAAAAGAAGACAAAGTTAATCGACGAATTTCATCTTTTTTAACAATTTTTTTCCTTTTATCGTGAACAAACAAAAACATCAGATTTATGAGATTATTATGAAGGACAGATTATTTTTTATAATTTAATTTCCGTAAAGGATTGGTTAAAAAAAGTTTTGGAATATTTGGATTTTTTTTATTGCAGGTAATAATAAAATATTCTGTTATTTATGCTAACTAAATTTGACTTCGATTATCATTATAGACAAACGATTTTGTATTGCTTAACTTCCGTGTCAAATAATAAAACATAGGTTTCGAATAATTAAATATTTTTTTTCTTTCAGGAAAACCACGGAACATGATACTGAACAATTAACATATGCTACATGTATCGATAATCAAAACGAAATGAGAATCTGTTCATTGTCGTGTTTTTCAAAAATATTGAAACTCTATCATATTATATTTCAGAAGGATTACCAGACATATTAGATATTATGTTATTCTGGCAATTGAATATCAAGTCGATATTCTCATTGCTTAATTATATCATTATCCATACTGTTTGTTTAATCTTTTTTACATTCGTTTGTTCATAGTAAATGTAATAGGATAAACATTGTACAACATAGTATCAGGTAGAAATGAATACATTGGCCGATACATGCTTTTATATTTTTTAAACGTGTATTCAAAGACGAACTAGTTATTAAATAACTTGCAAATAAAACAAGAGTTGAAGTAACTTATTTTACTTTTAATATCAATATTTAAAAGTTTGAACTAATATAACATTTATAACAAACGATACCTATCACGTTATTTAAATTATTTCTCTTTTATTTATTGATCTTCATTTGGTGTATGACTTGCAACTGTCACCACTACAGTCATGTGTCGAGGTTTAAAGCGCGTTCAATAGATTTGTTTAAATGATAAACTACTTGATATATATTTCAATAAGATATAATATTACGAAAACAAATTTGTAACGTTTCATTATCAATTAATTGATATAAAAAAGGAACAGAAAACTACATTTGCAGTGTAGTGTAAATTCTAATATTTAAACTTTTGTTTGTGTTGAAAATTATGAACCGCCATATTATTTTAATACTATTGTACATCAGGATTGGTTGTTTTTAATAAAGTATGCTGAATGTGAAAGAAAAAATACTAAATTTGTGTACGCGTTGCTTAAAATACAAATATTTCTTCTTTTATATCAGAAATAATGCAATGACAATTGCAATTAGTCATTATCAATGCCGTTAGATAAGTACTGTTATATAAGATGAGCATACATTATGAGTAAATGTGCACTAACTTATGTTTTTGTTGAATAAGAAAGCAATCATATCTTTATTTTAATGGACATTAATGGCCCTCTTTGGATTTTTGTACTTTTTTTAAATTTTGTTTGCATTGTTTAAAATTACCAATTTTCTTTTTATAATACAAAATAATGCAATGTTTTTTGTAACAGTTTTTTCAAAGGCCTCAAAATAAGAATTTTTTATGAGAATTTTAATAATATATGGAGAATATACTGAAATTTTCTTTGTATTGAATATAAATGAATTATTTCTTTATTTTGATAGAAATTATGAATTGCCATTTGATTTCAGTACTTTTTGTACATCAGGATTGATTGTTTTTCATAAATTATGCTGAATTTCAGGAAAAGAGATATTAAAGTTTTGTTTGCGTTGCCTTAAAATGCAAATTTTTTTTTTTTTTATATCAGAAATAATGCAATGTCAACTGCAATCAGTCATTATAAATGCATTGCGACCAGTGCTTTTGTGTGCGATATGAATGAATTAAGGGCAAATAAGTGTACACTTTTTTTGGTAGAATAAGAATGCAACTGTTTTTTTATTTAGATGGAAATTATTGACCACCAATGGATTTTTGTACTTTTTATTGTATAAGATTGATTGTTTTTCATAAGACATGTAAGACTAAAAGAATATCAGAGAAAATATACTTAAATTTTGTTTGAATTGTTCTTATTAACAATTTTTCTATTTTGGCTAAAAAATATGGCAATGTTATTGTAGCTCATTTTTCAAAGACCTCAAGATAAGTTTTTTTTGAGAGAATTTTAAAAATAACCTCCGAAAATACTTCAACTTTTTTCTGCGTTTAACACGAATGCAATACTTTTTTTTTACTTTGATTGAAATTATGAATCACAATTTGAATTCAACACTTTTTGTACATCAGGATTGGTTGTTTTTTCATAAAATATGCTGAATTTTAGGGAAAAGATACTAAATTTTTGTTCGCGTTGCTTAAAAATACATATATTTTTTTCTTTTATATCGAAAATAATACAATCAGTCATTATAAATGCATTTAGATAAGTACTTTTGTATAACATGTACATGTATAAGATGTGAAAAATTTAAGGATAGATATGCATAAATCTTTTTTTTTTTTAAGAATGCAATCATTTCTTTAGTTAAATGAAATGTTCGACCCCGATTGGATTTTTTTGTACTTTTATAGTTCAGGATTAGTTGTTTTTCATAACATAAAGAGAATATCAGAGAAAATATACTAAAATTTTGTTCACATTGTTCAAAATTATCTATTTTTCTATTTTGGTTAAACAATAACATGAATAATGCAATGTTTTTTTGTAACTCATGTTTTCAAGACCTCAAGAAAGACCTATAAGAAATTTAAAATGTATTGAGGAAAAATACTTAAACTTTTGTTTGTGTGGAATGCGAATGCAATATCTTTTTTATTTTGATAGAAATAATCAACCGCTATTTGATTTCAGCACTTTTTGTACATCAGGATTAGATGTTTGTCATGAACTATGCTGAATTTTAAGGGAAAAGATACTAAATTTGTGTACGCGTTTATTAAAAGTGCTAATATTTCTTCTTTTATATCAGAAATAATGCAACGTCAATTGCAATCAGTCATAATAAATGCATTTAGATAAGTAATTTTTTATGACGTGTGAATAATTTAAGAATAAACTTTCGTTTTTTGTTGAATAAGAATGCAATAATTTCTTCATTTTAATGGAACTTATTGACCACCATTGGATTTTTTTCCTTTTTTGCTTCATAATTGGTTGTTTTTCACAATAATAAATGAATTCAGACTGAAGAAAAATACTTATAGTATTTGTCTAAATATTAAAAAAATACCAATATGTCTGCTTTATATAAAAAAAATTCCAGGAATCTTAGGAAAATAAAGATAAAAATACTTAAAAATATAGAAAATAAATCACCGAAATTTTCTATAAATGATTTTTTCATTTTATTTTCAATAGCATTTCCGGAAAATATAAAAACAAATAACGATCGAAAACTATTTTAGCACTCGATTATCAGGTTTGAAAATATATATTAACCGGAATAAAAACGAAAGTCACCATTCTTTTATAATAATATTGTAATTTAGTTTTTTTCTGCATATTTATCTTCTTTTTAAAGGGGCACTAGCTACGATATATATAAAAAAATAAAGTATGATTTTTTTTAGATCAATCATTAATCAAATTGGAATAATGAAATAATAATTTGCTTTTAGCAATCAATTTCCTTTAATTTTGTTGAAATAAGCGATTAAACATAATTTTTGACTGATTCACTTGCAAGTGAAAACGTCATCATCATTCTAACCGGTATTCATGTGAACTTCAAGTTAACCCCTAGCTAGAGATTGACAACGCATGCATTGTACGTGTACAGGTTATTTAAAGAAAAAGAATGTCAACAATGAAAGTGAAACTACGGTAAATCATTTGATTACTAATTCGATGCACATAAAATCATTCTTATATGGTTAAAAAGAATGAGAAACATCTATTTTTAATCTATAAAATAAAATCAAACAGACCTATAAAAATACAATTGCACGTGTTGGTTTAATCTATTCGTATCTTTTTTTTTTTGTTTACATCGCTTATATGGTCATCTGAGGTCAAATCGATAGTTAATTAGATGGCGTCTGGACTAAAATACACACGAAACGAACCTATATATAATCTACCCCATGCTCTGTAAACTGTTTATTTTAGACTTTTGATAGTTTGGATAAATGTTTTACATTGTTATAAACCAAATATGAGAATTTGAGTCAAATCGGTTACAATGAATTTGATAGCTAGTTCCCCTTTAAATTCTTAAACTTTTGCTGAATAATTACTAAAATATGTTGAGCTGTTGTATTTTCCATGACGCCATTTTAATTAGATGAAAAGAAATTTGTATCATTTCATCATGTGACGTAGTAGAGTTCAATCCGTCAGAAAGTTCAATCGATCCGATCCGTCCGATCCGTTCGATCAATCAAACATTTATACTATAATTAGTTATCAAAGGTACCAGGATTATAATTTAATACGCCAGACGCGCGTTTCGTCTACAGAAGACTCATCAGTGACGCTCAGATCAAAACAGTTAAAAGGCCAAACAAATCAAAGTTGAAGAGCATTGAGGACCCAAATTTTCAAAAATTGTGCCAAATACGGCTAAGCTAATCTACTCCTGGGGTAAGAACATCCTTAGTTTTTCGAAAAATTCAACGTTTTGCAAACGGGAAATTTATAAAAATGACCATATAATTGATATTCATGTCAACACCAAAGTGCTGACTACTGGGCTGGTGATACCCTCGGGGACGAAAGGTCCACCAGCAGTTGCATCGACCCAGTGGTGTAAATAGTTATCGAAGGTACCAGGATTATAATTAAATACGCAAGACGCGCGTTTCGTCTACAGCAGACTCATCAGTGACGCTCAGATCAAAACAGTTAAAAGGCCAAACAAATACAAAGTTGAAGAGCATTGAGGACCCAAATTTCCCAAAATTTTGCCAAATACGGCTAAGCTAATCTACTCCAGGGGTAAGAACATCCTTAGTTTTTCGAAAAATGCAAAGTTTTGTAAACGGGAAATTTATAAAAATGACCATATGATTGATATTCATGTCAACACCAAAGTGCTGACTAATGGGCTGGTGATTCCCACGGGGACGAAACGTCCACCAGCAGTTGCATCGACCCAGTGGTGTAAATAGTTATCAAAGGTACCAGGATTATAATTCAATACGCAAGACGCGCGTTTCGTCTACAGAAGACTCATCAGTGACGCTCAGATCAAAACAGTTAAAAGGACAAACAAATACAAAGTTGAAGAGCATTGAGGAAATTGTGCCAAATACGGCTAAGCTAATCTACTCCTGGGGTAAGAACATCCTTAGTTTTTCGAAAAATTCAAAGTTTTGTAAACGGGAAATTTATCAAAATGACCATATAATTGATATTCATGTCAACACCGAAGTGCTTACTACTGGGCTGGCGATACCCTCGGGGACAAAACGTATAAGTCTAACTGATTGGTGACGTGGGTTTGACGTGAACTTGACCGATCGGTGACTGATCGACGACCGCTGATTGATTGCTAAAATAGTAACGCCTAAAGTTGCCAATACTGTACTAGATACTCCTTTTCCCCAAAGTACACAACCTTTTAGATGAAAATTAAAAAGACTGTTTTAGCGCTTGGATTTTGTTTTTTTTCAAAGATGGAGAAAATATTGGAATTATTTGATAAACTTCTGTAAAATACTGTAGTAAAAATGATAAGCAATGTGAAAGTTAATGGATGAGAAAAGGCTAAGGCCACCTCTTTTTTTTTGCTATATCATAAAGGGGAACACATCAGAAGGTTCAAGATCAACGCCATTGTGTAATGACAGCTCTTCATATAAATAGTAAAATTTCGTTTTGACATCATTGCAGCATAAACTTGTGAGTGTACCGTTTTGGTAACATACTAATGAATGAATATCAGACAAATTTTCCTTTTTGTCCTTGTGGTTGAAACATTGATTTTTAAAGGCCTGACCTATGACCTCAATTCATAAAATGTTTATAAGTCTAGGTTTTTACGACCACACTTTCCTTTTGAACAAGTTTTCCTCTTTCCATCGATATATAATTTAGGTGTGTGCTCTTCCGGTACATTACATTTTAAAAAAATGAACCCTGGTTGCAGTAATTCTAGCCCCTTTGATGACTGCTTTGCGCACCTTTTCTATATTATATGATTTAATTGTACATCTAATGGTCTAGGTATGCATCGGGAAGGTTTTTTGTCAGAATTCTATACGCAGAGAATCAGATATGTACAGAACAATACACTTATTTTTCCGATGAACGTTTTTTTATAAGAATACTTCAGACTGCACATGGATGTATGGTTGGAATACACATCCAAAATCAAATCTCTGTGACATGTGTATATCTATTTAGGACGATAACCCCTGAAGACATACACAATGACACAAACGTGAATGCCACAAACCTTTCGATAATTCTTGACATAAAGTGTTATGCGAGGAATCGTTATATTATGTTTTGAACAAATTTTGAAGGAAGACTACTGCACGACGTACACTATGTAGCAACTATATTTCGGACAATGAGTTTTTGCTTATTGCGCCATTCGTTTTTTTTATGTTGATTGCTGCTTCTTGCGTTTTTTGTTTGTTAATGCATTGTACACATTTAGGACAACCAGAATTGAAAGAATTATTTTAAGTTGAACCTATATATTTCCTTAAACATAAAGGAATAACACTCATCCTCCCTTCGAATTCAAAAGCATAGCTATATTCCAAGCAAACAAATTCGTGTTTATTTCCACTACGAAACAAATGTGAACTTATTCAATTATAATCTGGACAGATTCTGATCCATTGCTATTCGTCTAACGTCATGTGGCGGAATGTAATGAATATTCTGGACAAAAAAAAATGAGCTATCTATAAAATTGAATGTTTCGGCAAAGTAGTGGTCGACCTTTATAAATGCCAGAAAATGACACCCGAATACTTCAATAAATAAGAAGAGAAATGAAACATTTGTTTTACCTACTAACAACATACCAAAATAATTTTCCTAACAGAAAATTGTCTGAAAATTAATTAATTATATAACAAATCGTAAGTCATTAATGACATCAATTCAATAGTTGTGTGAACATGTACATACATATATCACGTGGCCAATATTTTACCTTTCTTTCTGGAAAATCTACTTTTCATTGATTTGCACACGTTTGGTGCATTATACATGTTATATGATAAAGATGTATCACGTTCACACTTGTCTTTATATCAAAGTATTACCTGTGATTATTTGTAATAGCATGTCGTACATAAGTAGGCTATTGTTTGGTAAATACTTGACACTGTTGCATTGTATCTAGTTATGTAAATATGGTTAAATCTTAAGGATACAAAATGAAGATATACAAGAAAGATGTTATTTGAGAAAAAAAAAATAAAATCTATATCATGCATGTGAACTGTCTGATTAGGCGAACTTTCAATTTGAAGCATGTTACATTGTCTATATAGTAATATAATAAAGAGGAAAGGTCATTCCCTGCACTAAACATAGGTGTATGTTATTTAACTGTCATATATTTGTTGAATTCACTGACACGGATCAACAAAACCTGTAATGTCATAACTTAGAAACATCGATGTCAGAGCAAATTTGAACGATTTTCTGCCGTTTACCTACATTTTTTCTGCACGCTATGCAATACATATCGAAAGGTTATCTATGTTAATTGCAGACTGGATTCTGTCATTTACCACCCTAAACACACATCGATTCATCTGTTAATGCCCAAGCTAAACATAAGTCATTCATAAGACAACAATAGCTTTTAGGAAAGAAATCCTCATTTCTGCTGTACAAAAATGACATTGCACAGAGTTTTAAATAAATCAACGGCATAACATTTTGGAAATTATATTCCTTTCATTGTATTAACCATTTTAGAGTTGAATAGATTTAGCATTGTACGGGTTATATATCTCCTAATTGATACGATTATCCCGTGCTTGCATTTCCTATCGGGATTTTCTTGTCATTTTGACAATAACAAAATGTATTTGTTATTTTTTTATAGTATTTTTTTTAACAAATTATCGATCATTATTATACAGTTTAAAAAAAAATCAACAATATCATGAAATTTATTAGATGACGTCACAAAGAACATCGGGTTTGTGGTATTCTAAAATTAACCGTGAAACATCAGTTTTGCTATCCGTCGTTTTCCATCTAATTTCAAGAATAAAGTTAAACATATGACTATCCGTGAACGAATTAAATTAGTCAAAAATATACGAATTAATATTATTTAATGATAATGAATGACAACGAAAATTTCAAATTACCATCTAAATAAAGACTACAATGTATTTACGTCAGTTTATCAACAGCGCTAGACAAAAATCTGTTTCATGCAAATTAATATCAATACATTGGTTAGCCTATACAGGGTAAACAAATAAAATATGTGCAAAGTCTGTTATTTGTTGACAGTTCCGTTAATATACGTTTAAGAACCTGCAAAAACTGACCACAATTCATCTGTAATTTGGGATTTGAAATTTGAATGTTCAATATTTATTCAAAGTCTTACACAAGAACAACCTCATGACCACTTGAAAAAGGTATATTTTCTATCCTACGCAGCTCAATTATCATCGCAGTAAGTAGAAAAAACTATTTTAATGTTCATATATCAATGTATATGCGACAGTTTCTGAAACACAATATATAAAAATTTTTAAAACAATATATACATGCTATAACAATTGTGTAAATACCATAATCTGTCAATGGTCAAAGTATGTAAAGCAAGCTCTGCTTTACCACATTTAATTACATTTGTAAAGTCAGTCTTTGCTTTCGGTAAACCATATCATTACTTTGTATTACAATAGTTGTACGCACTTTACCTTGTCGGCTTAAGAATTAAAGCATATATGTATTTGAAACTCATATTTTATAAGAGTCTAGCGATGACCAATATATTCAAGGAACAGGCTGTCTATATTCTCACTGTTTAATGGTCTTTAAAGATAAGTGTAAAGTCTCATATTTAACAGGAATGTCCAGAAACTTATCGTACGGAAATCCACAAGCACGGATATTCATGTATATAATGTTTTTATATTTTATGATAGGTTTGGTGCATAGATGTGCACACTTGTCAAAAAGAAAATATAAATTTAAAGTAAAATGGGACAACTGTCGCTTGATTAAACGTATCACTATCTTAAGCGTGTTTTTATTGTAAAAAGATTTATGGGTTTGTTTTATAGAAATTGTGTTATTTTAAGGTATACTTGCAATATTCATGTAGCGCTAAGATCTGCAAATTTTGTTTTATTATCAATTTGTTGTGTTGTTAAACACGGACTAACATGTACATCTTTATATGATAGTGTAAACCGATTCTAACAGTTAAACAAAATAGAAATACCGAACTTCGAGGAAAATTCAAACGGAACATTCCGAAACTAATGGCAAACACATAGCTAGAACACCTTGAACGAATGGACAACAACTGTCATATTCCTGACTTGGTACAGGCATTTTATTATGTTTAAATAAATGTAACATGGTTTTAAAGTTATCTCAACCTCTCATTTGTATGACGGTTGCATAAAATTCCACTAATCTGTGAACATAGTAGGTAAAAGTGTCAAAAAGGCATCAGACATAGCACATGCATAAAAACGAAAAACAATTATATAAAAATTTACCATGATAGAAAAATAACACAATGAGGAATTGAATATGCCACGTTAAATAGATTTTACCAAAAGTTGTATATTGAACATGTGAAAAAAAACCTTCCTCGTAACAAAAGATGTCATTAACATGCTCAAATTGCTATTAATCAGATTAGAGTGTCCTCTGACAAAAAATTACCCTACCTTTTCAAACGCTGTATGAAACACTAAGCAAACACATTAAGTTCATCCTAATAAAGTGTTGTTTTCTTTTTACATCAAATCACCATCAATGCAAATACTTTTTACAGGGTACTATTTCAGCTACTAACAATGTCTGTGAAAAACAATTAAAAACAACAGCAATATTTACAATTATTGTACATACATCATTAGTAATTGTGAAATTATCTGATATGTAAAAATAAAATTAAAATTTTACTTTATAAAATTCAATGGCATTTTAGAAAGTGAATAACCGCTTTTTAAAATTAATATACCATGGTATAACTTGTCAACAACCGTAATAAAGGATGTATGTTTTATCACTTTGACATGTTTGCTGTGTCTTCCATTCCATCGATGTCTACACATAATACTTACAATTAAATTAAATAGTTGCCTGACCTACAGTTATTTCTGGTCAGTCGTATGTTTTTTTCCCTGAATTGAGGGCAATCTGGCTTCTTCCCTGTTAAAAACTTTTAGATACATTTTTTAGAAAGAAAACAAAATCTATTTCTTAATGTCATAACCACTTCTTGAACAACTTCGTTTAAATTATTTTTCGTGAAAGATTTTGAAATAGTCTAAATTTGTTCATAAATAAAAAAATCGTAAATGTTGACCTTTCAAGAGGGACGAAAGATACCAAAGGGACAGCCAAACTCCTAATTCGTAAATAAACTGATAACGCCATGTATAAAAGGATATAACAAGGATTTAAATGTTATATTAAATACTTTGATTACAATACTTTATATCTCAAAGTTGAAAAATCTGTTTATTTGATGATGTAAATACTTTAAACTGATATTGTAACCATATCTCGCAATTTGATGATAAAATGCAATGGTTCAAATAGCTTGTCATTTTCCGAAAATAAAAGTGTTCCTTAACTGCACCAGTATGAAATGCGTATCATTAAATAATCGACACGAAAAAGATAACGAATAGTGATGTTGTCAAGACAAAATATTCATAGAATATGCACAATAATCAGGTGCATACTTCATGGTTGTGTACTTATTTTTACAACCGACAGATTTTATTGAACATAACTTATCCTTTTAAATGTTGATGTTTCTATGGCCTTAGTTGTTTCCTTTTTATAAAACGATGAATCTTCATTTAATCATAAAACACTTATAGTTGCAAAAATAAAAAAAAAGCCAGACTACGACTACATCGTACATATGTTGTCGTTTTAATTTAGATGGCGCTTTTAACAGTTCTCTGATTAAAGAGAGGCGAAAGATACCAGAGGGACATTCAGTCGTATACGTCGAAAATAAACTGACAAAACCATGGCTCAAAAGAAAAGGATAAACACAATGAAACAGACAAACAACACTACACAAAACACGACATAGAAAACTAAAGGCTGAGCAACACAAACCCCATCAAAAACTTAAGGCAATCTGATCATCTGTATATGTTGTTTTTGTTTTCATTTCTTTGAGGATGGATACAGAAAGTTTCCTAAAAAAATAGCAATTCATTTAAACGTGTTAAAAAAATAATAGTACTTTTTTCTCTCATACACTTCTACCAATAAAACGAGTTTTCTGACGTATGACAGTGACAACATACTATTGTGTTTATCAAACTAAATCATATGATTAAAGATAAGTTTTCCGTAAGTTCAGACTATGTTACTATATATATGTAAGTACAAAGTTTTACATTTTGAATTTTACAATGAACTTGAACTTTCATCAGAGAGGATATCAATGGTGGAATTTTTAATGTCAAGTGATACGTTTCAAAGTGGTTATGATTCACAAAAATAAAATGATATGCTCTCGAAGGTTAGTTTTTTAATAATATGTAAACGATTGTAATCATGACAGTTGAAATATGAATATCAAAGTTTTAATTTAAGTTAAAATAAAGTGTTAAATTAACATGCTCCTGATGGATGTTAATTTAACACTTTATTTTAACTTAAATTAAAACTTTGATATTCATATTTCAACTGTCACATACATTTAACAGATATCTGACAGATTTGATAAGGCAGCAGCAAGACAACAGTTTGTAAAAAAAGGTAGATATTTACACTAATTTGATACTTGCATTATATTTGATACATATAGTAATTGCTCTGTCGGATGGTTTGAAATAATTGCAATTTCCTTAAACTACATTGTTTGACGAAATATAATTACAGGTAAACTAAGCAAAACAATTTTGGCGGTTATAATTGGATTTGAAAATGTTTATGAGGAATAATTGTCCTATATTGAAATATAATTTGTATTGTTTAACATGACTAAAGTGCGACACTATCACTCATACAACCAGATTTTACACGGCAAATATCATTTGAACATTGATTTGAATTCATATAAATCTCTAACGAACAAAAACTTATACTAGTACATTTTGTACTACATATGTAAGACATGACAAATCCTTGCCTCTGATTTGGTATTATTACAGATTTTTTACTAAACTTTGTTAAAAGTTTAAGTTAAAACATATGATTTCACTACTAAACTTTTATATATCATTATTGTAATATTTTTTTGACTTATATGTAACGTGTCCGTGTATCGGTACTATCTAGTGATTCGTTTGTCTTTCTAGCATGTGGTTTTTGTTTTTGTTTAAATTAAACATCTGTCAAAGTTAAAGTTAATGTACTTCCCACAATTGTTGTAAAATTTAGAAAGTTCCTAATTTGAAAACAAAATATAAAGAATTATTTCCGCACCAGTTAGTATTTCCTGTTATCAGTTTCGCATTGTTTGATTCGGTATGATTTAGAGCTTAACATATTACAATGATGTAGTATTTTCTACTTATTTGTGTCGTTTAGTTCTATTTCGTTATATACCCCTTATCTATTAAATTAATCATTTAATATGATATCATTCAATTAATCAGTCCGTAATATTGTTTTATATAATATAGGTTATCATTCGGAACATTTAATGCAATTTAAGAAAGATGACCTAGTAAAAAATATACATTCTTCAAAATAAAGAATTATGTTTTTTATATTTCTACAGCACAACGCCAAACACAAATACGCTGTGAGTTGCATAGAAAGCGTCGGTAACGTCAGAATCCAAAATTATCTATGACTATAGACACAGAGTGATGGTAACTGAATTCCTATATCTGCAGTTACTCATATATTAAATATAAAGAGCACTATTGTTGAATAAAGTAAAGCATTTACTTAAGAAAAGTTTTTGCTTTTCATACATTTCGTTAGTTCATAAGAAATTGATTCATGAGCTTTACAATAACTAACTTTGTCATTTTTGTATGTCGTGCTGGCGAATTATTGTACCAGTCTTCAAGTGAGTGTTAAAAGCTCAGCCATCTCTAGCTTTCATTCATGTGTTATGTTTCAATCATAAAATAAATATCATCAACTATTCCAGATTTGAGTCTGTTATTCTCGTATTGTCTTTTGTTGTTGTCTGCCATACTTCTTTTTTCTTTGCATGGTTTGATATATTCACCTAATTTGTTTTCTATTTTTAATTGATACGTGACCTTTTATAATTTTCTTCATGTAACTATGACAATTGTTTTAATCGAGTGTCATTGATTAGTCCTTGCTTTTTAATTTTAAGATTGATTGTTATATCTATAAATAAAACCAGCAATAGTAGACCACTGTTCAATAGTCATTTATCGATTTAACTGAAACAAACCAAAACCGTGGTAAACAAATCAACTATATGAGGAAAGCAATGGAACAACAGAAACACTGAACTGCTCCAAAAACAAACGCCAACGTACAAAGAAATATACTCTTTCATATTCCCGACTTGCATTGGTACAGGGATTTTAAGAAAACAAATGGTGGTTTGCGCCTGGTTTTATGGCTGGCCAAATTTCCTGCCCGTATAGCAACATAAAAAATACTGCTAAAATGACAACATTTCGTGACAACTAACCACAAGAAAATTCAGGACATAATTCTGGTGAAGACTTTGTTCTTTGTTGAGGTTAGGAAAACATTGTCTTGTTTTGCTTAGTTACTACATTCACTTCTTTCGCTTTACATCTAACACCGATTCGTTTGCAAGATGAGCATTAATATACATGTACATCTAAACATCATCAACAAAATTTGAACTCTTTTAACTGAATATTTTTAGCAACTATTTTGCACGTGTTAAGCTCTGTTTATTATCTACCATTACATACCTTTTTTTGTTGCAGAATACGTAATTGGTAAAGGCTAAGTGTAATTACAGGAAGACAAAGGAAGCTAAAATGTAGAGGGCTAAACCAGTATTAAATGACATATGTCCTGGCCTTTTCAGAATGAAATTGAACTTAACGCATACATCAGACCAGACTCAAGTCGAAAACCGAAAACTAGTATTAGATACTGCATCAGAACGGGAGCATGAGATAGTTCACGGAGTTATTGATTTAATGCGAACTTTACTTGATAATCCTTTACAAAAACAAAGGTACAAATGTACATAGGTCAAAATATTACAAAACTCGAACGATTTATAATAAATAACCCAAAACATTTAAACACATTAGCTGATCTTGCAGACTTGTACAGAACCAGCAATTCAAAAGAAAAAGCTAAAGTGATAGACGATAGAATCGAAAAAATATTGCAAAGCAGTGATCCAAATGACATGAAAGAAAAAGCAATATGTACCGTCGAACAAGGTTATGCTTTTCTATTTGAGAAAGACACCGTAAACGAAATAGAAGTACAACAAAAGCTGTTTGAATCATTCAAACTTATAAAAGCAGAACAGAACTTTTCTGTTGGAGAAAGACAAGATTTGCTCAGTCGTGCATCAAACCATACGGTGAATGCAAAACTGCTCTTGTGTCTTGCAATCAACTTTAAACTTAATAATTCAGTCACCGACGAAAAGAGGCAAAGCATGTAAATGTTTCAAAAAGGGATGCGATGTCTTCGAGATACTTCGTATTCTATGGAAAACCTTTATATCTGGACATATTATTACGCAATGGCTTGCTATAGAATGCATGATATCACAAATGTAATCGGTGTTCAAGCGGTTGAGTTGTTCTGGTCAGTAATTGTTAATTTACCGACAGATAACAAAATATATTCCATTTATAGAGCTCGTGCATATTCCTATATTGGTCAAAAAATAGTTTCATGGGCAGAAGCCTTCTATGATGACTTGACAAATTGTTCATTGTCCAGTAATGTAGAGTTTCAAGTTATTCTAAAGGACCCTATGTCCGCCTTCGAATTAGCGATAGCTGAGATTCCAGACGATGAAGTTATTCTTAATCGTAAAGGCCTTAGCTTGTGGTCGATGTCTAAGAATGTATCTGCTGCACAAGAAAATACAAAACTTGAATATTTGAACGAAGCCGAGAAAACATTATCATACTCCATATCACAGAACCCACGTATCCACCTTCTTTCTTATTCAACAAGAATGAAAGTCTACAAAGAACTATCCTCTTCAACAAAATATTCTCTGGAAAAAAGAAAACATTTCCTGCATAAGGCCCTGGATGACGGAAAGGTTTCATTAAAGTCTAATTTGAACCCCGGGGATGTTTTTACAGTAGCAAAAGTGTGTCAAAGACTTGCTAAATTTCCGAAATTTCATTTAGATGGACCAGAAGCAGTTTCAGACAGAAGTTACCTAAATGAAGCACTTGATTACCTTAATCAGTGTATTAGCGCGAGGGGACAAACGTATTACACAGCATATACAATTGGAACAATTTATTATGACATGGGAGAATATCGTACGGCCACAGAATAGCTTAAAAGAGCGTTCATGTTATCTGAAAACGAGCGTGCATTCGGAAATGTAAAAAAAGGATGCATGTCAGTTTTGAGACTAGGAGAGGGATCAACTATTAATATTGAGTTAATCCAAGTATTAACCTTTATAGCTAGCAGAAAAAATGATTTGAAATTTGTTCATCATTTAGTTCCAGTCGGTCTTTGGATGAACTATCTGGAAAGGCTTTGGGAATTTCTGAAGTTTTTACAAATATTTAACCTAACAGCAAAGCAGGTTGAAATCGCAGAGTACTTGAAAGCTATTTTAATAGAGAAGGATTTCCTACTAGCTCGAAAGAATAGAATAGGCCAGTTCAAACCATCAACAACATGTGACCTAGAATATGCCATAAAAGCAGAAAGCATATGCATAGCAGAAATAAAACCAGCGAGCGTCCCACAACACTATAGATATGATTATTTTATAGTTATCGGTAAAGTTGATTCTGGCTGGATTCATTGTTTTTTACATCATCAACTCAAAATACAAATGTCTGATGACGACAGTAGCTTTACAGGTTGTACTATTATATAATATTATGTATCTCTCTATTTAATCCACCTATTACAACTCTCAAGTTGACTTTTAGAACTTTACTGTTAAACAAAATCTAAAAGCAGCTTAGGTTTAACTGTGCATGATGAACGAATTCGCAGACTTATCAGACTCGAATATTTTGTGCTGGAAGAGTCATATGCTCAGCTTTTTAAAAGTATTTGTTTGATGGATACATATATTAAAAGCAAGGCAATAATTGTTACTTTTCCACTCTTGAAAAACAAACTTTTGTTTCAAATAAGCAAGGTAGAATGTCTACAACTAGCAAACAATACCCACTGTTTATTCTTCTGTGTAGTGTTTTTCTTCGACTAATTCATTAAAACGAACTTTTATTATCTTTAGTTTTTTTACTACCAAGTCAAAAGAATCATGGTGTAACACACAGGGAAAAGACAGATTGTGAAAAACGAGCGCATTCAAAAGGTGCCAGAACGAATACATGAAATAGTCAAAAGGTTATTTCAAATGCAAAGATATCAGATCATATAATACTATTGATATCTCTAGCATACATAACTCTGTTTTGTTGTTCGGGTGTTTGTTTACTTTAGTTCTTTTGAGATTGTTTTTGGGTTTGTATAGTAGTTGATCGGCAATCATGTTGGCGACAAAATATCACTTAAGAGACATTATTTGTCCAAATGAGCATCCAGTGTAGTCATATTGGTCTCGTTAATGTATATAACTCACCCACTGTAAAGGCTATAATCCACAAACAAGCAGTCTATAAGTGTTTTATTTAGTAGTCAATGCCCGTATTTGACTGTTCAGATTCCTATTTGTTTATATACATATATAGACGAGTTGTATATATATATATATATATATATAACTTCGAATCCCGGTGAGGGAAGAACCAAAAATTTGCGAAAGCAAATTTACAGATCTAACATTGTTGGGTTGATGTTTAGACTAGTTATATATACATTATGTACACAGCCATCATTGATGGCGATCCGATGGATAAATCTGTTGTAGAGTTGTCACTGACTCAGACGTACTTATATATATATATATATATATATATATATAGAGATATGCAGTCACGTACAAAAATAATCAAACTATTAACAGATGGAACACATCCATCTTGCTTTTTTTCATTTATTTAATTAAAAAGTTTGTAATTGTTTTAGTGTCGCTTAAAAGAATGTGACGTAAGTGAACAAAATGTTATTGTTTTGCAACGGTCACTATATCAACGAACACAACATAGAAAAAGGACGGGGTAAAGAGCTGAACCTTGATATGGGTGCTGACAATACAATGCATATAACCATAGGACTGAATCGTTCAACTGTGCATCAATGTGGCCTGTCAGTGATTTTAAATTTTTGATTCTTTTCAGGTTGGCCTGGTGCTATTGATTACGACTCCTGTTTGTCGCTATTGGAGACAACTATTGAGGGTATCAAAGAATGTAGGAAGAGCATACTTGTTTTATCCAAAGACTTCCTGAAGAGGGAATGGTGCGTCTTAAAGAAAATAATAACAGAAACTATGAAGACAAGATCGGACTTTCTACTAATTGTTCTGCTAGAACATTGTGCCATCCCAACGGAAATAGACTCCGGAAGCTTATCGTTCTTTGATTTCACGGACGACAAGAAAATTCCGATAGAAGTTCAGCATTTGAAGCTTTACTAGAACATTGAAACATTTTTGAATAGAAAAAAAAATGCGTTTGATGCATGTTTTGTGACAAAATCTGAAATTTTGCACAACCACTTAGAGTATTTGCATGTGCATCCCTATATATTCATATACTAATCTGAACTCTTTTAAATCCGTGAATTTGCTTGCGAATTTTGAACGATATGTCTATTTCATTCATAACTGATACTATGTATTTATTATGTTTACATATTAACTATTCTAGATGATTACACTGATTGTATCATTAAATGAAATATATTAGATAACTTTAACTTTGTCACATGTAATATGGATGGGGGGATGACCCTTATTAGAGCAAATATTTCAAAAAAGTAAAAAATAACACCATTGTATTCAAACGTTATCAGTCGTTTCTCTATAGATAGAATGTCTTGTAGTATTATACAAAAATAATGAAAGACATATTGTTTACATCTGTTTTTACCGGTACTCATCGTATCTCATCTAGTTTTAAAGTGGGCATTTGCATGATAATTGTACCACAAAATGTGATGCAGCAGGTTACAGTTGTGTGCAGACCAAGCATTACATATAGCGTGGCGGAAAAAATTTAAGTGGCGTTTACTCAAATGTACTTCATGTAAACGCCGAGAAAGTTGTGCATTAACTCCGAATTACAGTAGACATCAAAAGTAAACGGGCGTTTACTTTTTTAATTCTGTGTTAACGCAAAAATGGCTTGTCTTAGTCTTAGTTTTTTTGCATATTTGTTTCGACAATATCCATATGAAATGAGAGAAAAAATAAAACCTTTTGGCAATCTGAAACTAGTATGAAAAGTTAAAAAAAAAACCGAACACCTTAAAAAGTGCGGAATGACAACAAATACCACAGTTTACACCGGAAATTAAAGATTTAGCAAAAATACCCAACAAGAAGCGATTAAATCATGCAGGAATGATAGTCACTTTCTATTTTGACACGCGTCTTTTTTGAAGATTAAATTGTAAGAATATAAAGTATGTATCTAAATATCCGACAAAGAAAGACATATGCGGCGAACAAAATCATACATTCTTTACTTAAGGACAACATGCATTTGCCATAAGTGATACGTTCAATCATACAATGTCAATAACTGTCTTTTTGGTCTACATATTAAGGCAAATTGTAAAATTACCAAACATCTTCTTAAACTATTTTTGACTTTAATTAGGAACAGAAAAGACAGACAAAGGACATGCAAACTCAGTTGTTGATTAATGAACTGACACTCCATTGTTAAAAAGGGGAAAACAGCCAACATACAAACATTACTACGCATAAAACAACATAAAACATGTAAGACTGGACAATTCGAGCTCCAACTCGGGGTGATTGTTGGTGCGCCTGAAGCTTCAACAGATTGCTGTCTTGATTAAAATCGATGAAACGTATTTTTCATAACGATCAACCAACTTGTGATGGCGTTCGTAAAACTTTCGAACATATTCACATAAAAAAGTTTGTTATTGTTTGTTTGCGACGTACGATGTTTTTACAAAGAAAACAATGAGTTTAAACTTATTGATAAAGAATTATAGCAGTATATAGAAACAAGCAGATGTGGTATGAATGCCAAAGAGACATCTCTCCATCCAGGTAACATTGTGTAAAAAGTAAACAAATATGGCCGTTATGTGTATAAGGAAAGAAGTATATGTTAAAGTACGGTCTTAAACACGGAATCTTTGCTCAGACAGAATAGCAAGCTATCCAGGGACTCGAAAAGATTTCGGTAAAACAATTGAAACAGGAAAACTATCGTTCTAATCTATGTTAATTAACGACAATCGAGAAACATTTATGAATCGCAATTCAAACAACCTCTGAACAACAGGCTATATGGTAGAAAACCCAACTACGACTCATTAACATAAATGTAATGTCCTTCTTTTGTTAATCCAAACAATGTTAAAATATAACATGGGTAATATATATACAAATAGCAAGACTTAACATGATCCGATTTAACTGACATATTTTCCAATTGTAAAGTGTCAGATTTCATATTCTTTTCCATGAATTAATCTTGAATTTTTGCATAAGAACTATATTTATAACCACATTCATCTGAGTTTTCTGTTGTACTTGGCGGCAAATTATATTGTATTTCTATAAAGATTAGCCAACAATGAAATGTATTATCCTTATTGACTTCATACTTTACGGTTGCAAAATGTAACAATCTATATCACATCTATTGTAAATATATCAGCAATCATTGTGTCAATACTTGTAACTGATATCGAAATTAAGGGTACGTTTTGTATACATGTACTAAACCTTCAATTGTGAAATTAAAATGTTGATTTTTCGAAAAACCTAAGTATTACTTTAGAAAAAATTGAAATAAAAAAACAGGTAATTATCAACTTAACACAATTATTATATAACAAAATATAATGAGTGTGAAGAGGACAAAAATGATAATTAGATACTAAAAATAAAATGTCATTTAAAAGATTGTCGTGGACATGTTGAATACATTTTACATTATGTTACACGTACATGATATTCCTACTTTAAACCCTATCCCAAAAATTGTAAAATGAAATCTTAACACAGTGTCTTACACAATCAGATCTACGATAGAATAATGTTATTATGCTTTGACAGTAAACATATTCAGAATGTTTTTAGTCCTTGAACTGATACTGGCATCCCAAAGACCCTGATAAGTTTGTTAAAAATTAGCAACATGACGGATGACATGAGCGGTGCAGGATCTGGTAATCTTTTTGGGGAATTTTGAGATTATATCTGGCATGTCTGGTTTAAAGTGGGGCTCATCTTGATCAGCCTTTTTTTGTGTTCTTTGTTGTATTTTGTAAACTATGCTCAGCCTTATGATCTTTTCATTTTTCCGCCATGACGTTGTCAGTTAATTTTGGTCTTCATGAGTTTTGTAGACCTTTGCATTCTGTATGACTTTGTTATTCTTTAGCCATGTCATTGCAAGTTTTTCTCGACAAAATCGACTGAATATCACTTTGGTAAACTTCACTTTTTGTAATATATCTGTAATATTTTTCGCCTATTTCTTGTGGAGCTTGCAGTTTTGTTATTAGACTTAGTATATGATCAAATTTATTGTAGTTTATTGAAGAACGTGGTAGAAATTGTTTAAGGGTATTGATACATGTGATATGATAAGACACAAATGAAAGATATTGAGACCACTTTATTTAAACCAAGATTCACATAATATCTCTTAAAAGGAGTAAATATGTCTTCAACAACTACTCAAGTTTGAATCAGATGAGCGTATTAGGAATGTTTCATCCGTGTCAGACAAATTTAAAATTTAAATAGTTTTCCGTCAACCTTTAAAATTCAAACACTCTGTCATTTTGGTTGCATTACAAATTATTTGTTAAAAACAAAAAAAAAAAAAAATTCCAAACCCGTGAAAGCAGATATCTCAGATCACGATACTGCTTTTACTAATTTCATTTTGGCTATTGACAACGATTTAATGGTCTTTCTTTATGACACCGTTACTTGATATATATAGATTTTTTCTTCCGGCTCATTCTAATTTAAAATATCCTACTTGTAAAATGCAGTCAAAACTCATTGATTTCTATAGAAATTCAGTTGTCAAACAACTTCAACAAGTTCAAGGCAAATATAACATAATATTTATTAGCAAAATAACTATTTGAGATGCCATATCAGCTGCTAATCAATTGAAAACAGACCTCAATATCTCAATATCAACTGTAATAGACACAAATAACGGACCGCTGCAAGTATATTTAGAAAAGACATCGAAACTCTACAGAAGAATACCCAACTTTGGATGAATTGTCTCTTCTTTCTACATTCTACATTCTTTACAAATGTACCATGAGTTTGGTTCAATACACCTTGTTGAAACATTGAATGCCAATGGATTTTATGCTTCTTAAAGTAAAGTGCGACGCTATCTAACATGTTGCCAACCATAAAATTGAGCGAATACAAGTTAGTGTGTACGTCTCGTATAATGTTTCCCCAGCATCTTTGCAGAAAAGCATATGGATGTCATCACACCTTCCTAAATCCTTTTTTTAGATCTCTGTTAAATCTTGGATAAATTGACAGGAATGGTTTGAAGCTGGTATTTTTTTTAGGAACAATTGTCTTCGAACTTCCTACAATACCTTGTCTGTACTTGTAAAGAAAAACTCAAAATAACGTGTTTGTTTTGAGCAGAACCTTTCAGGTGTAGACCTGTGGTCATGAGTGAAAGGTGTAGAAATATAAAAACATGTCTTGTTACGGTTGATGAAAATGAAGATGATGGAGATAACGGTTGATTTGGTATAAAGCTTGTTTTACTGGTACACCCGGTCCATGCCCCCATTTTAGGGGAATGTTGGCGCGCCCTTAAACAAGTTAAACCCCACCACATTCTGTATGTGTCTGTTTCAAGTCAAGAGACGATAATGCAGTGTTTATCGTTTGTTTCTATATACTGTGGATTCATTTTTATTCGTGGTATACCAATTTTCGTGGGTTTCGTGGGTCACAGCGAACCACGAATTTAAGAATTCAACGAAGAATAATCCCGATAAATGTGTATGGAGTCGGATGTTTATTTCCGGTTATGTTATGCAGTTTTAGTATAGTGTTGACTAGCGATAAACATTGTAACATAACACGTGTTTTTTATTGAAAGAAGATACAAGTAGTTTAATTAAATCAATAATAAATATATCGAATATCAGTGATAATTTACTTTTTAAAATTGATTAAAACTGTTCATGGAAAATAAGTTGTTAATTACCGTGTCATAGTTTGGTTTACTAGTGATTGAAAATCAATAGGATTAAGTACGGGGATATTGCCCGTAGGTAATATTGTTTATGACAGGAACATTTATTTTCACACCTTTTACTTATATGACTGTTTATTATATCGTGATTAGGGAAATGAGCTTTCAATCATAAAGTGTTGATTGCCTTATAGAATTCCGACAAGCATTTATAAATTGTAAAACAAACAAATAATTAGTTGTCTCTGTCCATTATTGTAATAGAAGTTTTCAATGAACACTTTAACCTAAAATGACCAAGCGAGGATTTTGACAATTCAAAACATTTTCAATGAATTCCTTCTTTTTTGTTTGTTTTATTATTGATTAAACCAAGGAGGTTATATGATCTCCTAATTCAAAAACAAATCCACGAATTACGTATCTGATTTTTTTTGTTTGTTATCAGCGATCCACGAATTTACGTATACCACGAAATGTCTTTTTTTCTCTATCCACGAAAATTGATACCCACGAAAATAAACGAATCCACAGTACTATATTTGTTTCTTTCTTTTTTATTTTGTACATTAATCAGGCCGTTAGATTTTTCGATTGTTTTACATTATTCATTTCGGGAATTGAAGACTATACAGTATGAATTCTATTCATTGTTGAAGCCCGTACGGGACCTATAATCGTTAATTTATGTCTCATTTGGTTCCATTTGGAGAGTTGTCTTATTTGCAATCATATCAAATCTTTTTTTGTTTGTGGTACGTTGCAAGGGAAAAAATGAGATCTAGGTACAAAACCTATAATGTAATAGATATTAACCATCTAGTAAAATACACAACAACAGATAATACTATGAAAGCAGTAATAATTGTGAAAAAAAAACAACCCAAAAGCAACGAGTAGTCTATAAAAAAACCTGAAGTATCCGCAAATTCAATTTGAGGTCATATTTGACTGTAGTGTTCTATTGCTTTGGTTTGATATCTCACCCAATATGATAGTTTATAAAATAATTTTAAAGTATTGTCCTGCATGACACTTGATTTTTACCTAAAATTGAAATTTTTCATAAGGTTATGGTGCTCTAAACATTTTATAGTTTGAAAACTTGACTTTTGAAATTTTGTTTAAAAAACGTCGTTTTAGGAATTTTTTTGATAAACAATCTCAATGATTAAGGTTTGTGTATAGTAAAAAACATTACTAAAGTCAAAACAGTATCATTTGTATTTAAGTAGAGTTTAGAAATAGAAAAAAATGTCAAAATTGAAACCCTTCCAAATTTTCACAGATTTTTGCATATGACCTTTGACCTCAATTTAAAAAAAATGTGACCATATCAAGTCCTGACTACAGGCATATTATTATAGTACACGATTTCCTCTTTCCAATGATATATTATATTGGTGTGGGTTCGGGTGGGAGATTAAATTAAAAAAAAATCTGCCTTTAGTCATCGCACTATAGGAAGTGTCTTTAAGGATGTTCGCTACTCTGTTTCAAAATAACAAGCTTTTAAAAAGACTATTATATATTGATAGTATATAGATTTACAAACGAAAAAAACAAAATACAATTATGGGTTAGTGTGCTCGTTTTCGAGAAATAAACCATTGCAATTTTGGCGGGAAATAATTCTCCCAAGACTATTTATATATTCAACTTTGACACCTTTTTTCTTACATTTATCTACAGCCTGTAAAACATCAAGGAGAAAAAACGTTCAGAGGTATCTTACTATAGCTTTGTTTTAACTTGTTTATTTTTTTTACCTTACATATTTATGCCTAATAATTTGATCAAACATGTATTTGCATTCAGGTATCGCAGATCAAATGAATTCGTTCATAGTGTGTTAATTTACGTTTTTTGATGGAGTTATGCCTTCCAATTGATATTTCATAGTGTGTTTTTTCTATGTTGTGAAATTATACTATTGTTATCAGAAAAATGGGAGAAGGTTAGGTACCATTAAAATGTTTTCGCTGCATATGTTTGCACCTGTCCTAAGTCAGGAATCTATGTACAGTTGTTGTCGTTTGTTTATGTAATTTATAATTGTTTCTTTTTTTGTATATAGCTTAGACTGTTGGTTTTCCCAAGGCTCCGTGTTGAAGGCCGTGCATTGATCTATAATGATTTACTTTAACAAATTGTTAATTGGATGAAGAGTTGTTTCATTGGCACTTATACCACAGCTTCCTATAGCTATCAGAATTTTGAAATAGATTGACAAAACCTTGGTTAAAAGTGGAGGTCTGTGTTTGGGTCCTATTTCTCTCGCAAAATTCGAAAGATTACGTGAATATTACGGAAATGGAGAAAATAATTTGTTTTTTTTCTTTATTTTGGAACCCATCTTTTTGAAATTTCTGGATCCGCCCCTGTTACTAAGGTACCATCATAGAACCACAATTTAGCTATATATCCAATTTTCTTGTGGTCTAGATTATCATGAAGCAGACATATTTATAAACGAAGATTTGGTATGATTGCAAATGAGACAACTCTCTAAAAGAGACCCAAATGACACAGAAATTAACAACTGCAGGTCACCGTACGGCCTTCAACAATGACCAAAGCCCATACCGCATAGTCAGCTATACAAGGCCACACAATGACAATGTAAAACAATTCAAACAAGAAAACTAACGACCTTATTAATATAAAAAAATTGAACGAAAAACAAATATGAAACACATAAACAAACGACAACCACTGAAGTACAGTGGCTCCGGACTTTGGACAGGCACATTCATACATACATACTGTGGCGGGGTTTAACATGTTAGCGGGATCCCAAACTTCCCTTTCCCTAGAACAGTGGTATAACAGTACAACATAAAAAACGAACTATAAAAATCAGTTGAAAAAAGGCTAAACTCATCAGATGGACAAACATACAAGAGGACTTGGTCGGGTCTTTGTACATCCCCATAAAAAAAAAGACACTAGGAACAGATCTGAGAGTACTTGCAGTGAACTGACAACTAGTTCAAAGCCACTAACAACTAAAAAGAAAAATTAATGCATATAAGACTAGTCTGATAGCTACTCAAATTAGAGAAATTTTATACAAATCAAATATGTTGCTACATACAGCTTTGATTGTCCCTATGCATAATTTGGTTCCAATATTTAATGCAATGCAAAAGGGAAAAATATTTAAGGATGACTATTTCCGAAAACCTTACTCGGCATGTTTCACCTGTTATGGTAATGTATTGGTTTGAATGACAGCTTACATGTAGCTTGTACACAATGTGATGTGACAGTCAATTTCTAAAGTTGATACGCTGATCGTGGTAAAAGGGTAAAAAAGTTTCAGCATCCAGGTATGTTTCGTTGACATAAATGGTTGAGATATTATAACCCATTCTGTGTCATTTTATGTCGTATCTTGCCTTTGATAACTTTCATGTCGCCTTGGATTTGTTTTGTCGAAACGCCGACTTTTTCTCTTCCAGAGACAGCATCCTTTTTTCAGAGTAATTAACTTTCCCATGCGATGCTTCGAAGGGGTAATAGTATCACAATGCTACCTTTATTCCCTCTGTCTGTCCGTCGGTCTGTCCATTCGTAACACTCCTATTGACACTCTTGAACCTACATCCTTCAAGGAATTCTTAACAGGAAACATGGCAAATGTATAACACAGCGATATGTTTTTTTTTTATCACATTCCATAATGAAATTTCCAGGTAAAATAAAATTGAGAATAAAAATGGGAATTGTTCGAAAAAGACAACAACCCGACCATAGAGCAGACAACAGCCGAAAGCCACCAATGGGTCTGCAATGCAGCGATAAACTCACACAACCGAGGCGTCCTTCAGCTGGCAACGTTTTCAAACTGCTTTTCTTGATAGGTTATGGCACACAAGACACAGATCATTCATTAAAAATAAGAAAAGCTGAGTTATCAAGTAGACAAATAGGGTAAAGTCCTTATCCATGTTAAAGGGAATCAAATAGAATAACCCCCAGAACGATCTGATAGTCAGATAATCCAGGTATTTTAGTATCACAAATTAGTTTAACAGAAACTCGTTTTGTAAGAAAATATATATGAAACATTTGTAGCTCGAAAAATTTCAAAATATATAGCTGTGTCCCATGCGAACAAAATTTGTCCTTTTCGTATAAGACAAGTGTAAACTCTCGTTCGTGGATTACGCTATATTGAATAGATTTGAACTAAATGAAGAAAGGGAGACAAACACAATTTTTCAACGAGCAAGTTAAGGTACATTATGTACGTCAAAATATACGATTTTTGTTTAATTCATCAGTTAAATGGTCAACGGGAGATAACAATAAACAATTGTTTGAAATGTTAAGTACGTCAAAAACTTAAAATTCTCTAATGAACCGTTATCTCGTGAACTTCAGCTTACAGTTCAGGTTTAGTACAAAACAGAGCTTATCTGTATATCATAGTAATTGATTATTATCCTGTATATGCAATATTTGTACTCTTGGATCGCTAGAATAACAAATATTTGTTTATCATATTTTACAGAGTAAAAATGCAAATCCAAAATCAGTTCAATATATACGCATGTCACAACAAACAAATACAACGTCATACGTCGCAAAAGACTAAATAACACAACATCAAAGGATATTTGCACTGTCAGCTCAATGAAATAATATTTCAGTCGCAACGACCTCTCAAATGATTGAAAATCTTTTATCAATTGTCTGTGGTTACATTTGTTTGTAGGAACAAATTTTAAGCCTTTTGCTATAACTTTACATTCAGTTTCAGTTATATCTCTTTTAGATAGGTTTAGGACGAACTCTTTATGAAAGTTTAGGTCCTGTTTCTTATTTTCAATAGCAAGATTGTGTTTAAATCTTATATGCTTATTCCTTGTTTTATTTCTTTTCTTGTTTTTATAATATCTTCTAGTATGACCCATGATTATCGATTTCGCTTATTTGAAGTGGAGGTCACAACTAGAGCCTTATGTAAATTGAATGATACATGCTAGTTATTACGGCAACCAATCGAATTCTTCGATTTAGGAATAAAGGCGTAACCAGTGATAGATATGCATCCGTTTTTTAATTCTATATTGGTGTTAATATTTATATTCCAATAGGAATATTAGCTAGTGACTTCTGTTAATTATCACTGCCATGTATTTCATTTGTATTTATAAAAACACTTTTTGTAGGCTTTCTAATTGAGATACTCTGATTCATGATTTCTTGTTTGTTTTTTGATGTCCAGTGGCACATATTTCATGTATCTTTCAGACAGTGTTAATGGGGTAAAGTAATTTCGTCTGCTAGTATAATAGCATAACTACCTTTGATATCACGATGTATGATTGATTTGTGTTTGTTTTACGTCCAGTGGCACATATTTCATGTATGTTTAAGACGATATGGTGTGATGACCTATGTTCATCTACTAGTATAATAGCATTACATCCGTTGATATAACGATGCATGTTTGATTGTTATTAGTTTAATGTCCAGTGGCACACATTACAGGTTTGTTTGGACACTGATATTGTGATGACTGGATTGTATTTACTAGTATAATAGTATAACCTTTCCGTGTTTTTGTCGGTCATGTTAACCTGTTATCAGTTTTGATGTTACCTTCTAAGGTTTTAGATGATATATCGATGAAGAATGGTTGTTTGCTAATATAATAGTATAACTTCCATATCTCATTGACAATCATATGATTTATATGTGTTTTCATGTTCCTTCTGGGATTTAACATGATATAGCGATGAATACATGGTTGTTTGCTAATCTAATAGTATAACTTCCATATTTCAAAGATAATCAATATTTAGGTATTGGATCAGATGACTTTCATTAATCAAAGATAACCAAAATAGAGTTGTGAACATGTATAATTATGAACTGTATAGTATTGATACATGTATATACATAGGTTTAAGATACACAACAAAGTAAGTCTATTCACAAGCGTTAGCGCCTTTTAGTTTTATAAATTGACCATAAACCCACTTATTCATGGTATGGTATCAATATTTCTGACCTGACACTACGTACTTTTTATTGCTTAATTCTTTAGAATTTAATATGCAATGTTTCGGGTTCTTTCGGGAATAATCCCAGGTAAACCCTCATCAGAGGTCGACCTTTATATATTTATTTCGTATCTAGTATCATAGATAGATGTGGGTCTGTTTCATAACAGTTTTTTTTCAAATTTACTACACGTGCATATGGGTCTACGTTGTAGTTAGTCTTTTTACAGACTGAGAGAACTGACCAAGTTGGTCAGCACTATTGTTTAATTAATGAAAAGACTTATTGTCTTTATTTTTATCACTAATTACTTCAGTATAAGTCTAAACGGGATATAGTAGAGATAGTATTTATCAGTATCATATTGTTGAATTCACGGTATACTAGCGTGTTTGTTTTATAATTTATATGATATTTTACAAGTCTTCATGTTTAGCATTTGAAGAAACATGTGTAGGTACCCTGCCGGGTGGAAACATGGACATATAAGAAACCGTCGGTTATCTCAGATACGTGATCTATTGAAATAAATCGGTGTCGTGTCATTATTACATCTGTTTCACAGTATACGCTTCCCGTGGAGGGGTTGTTCGACTAATGATTAATTATCATGTCGCTAATATTCTTATTGTTTTTGAAACCCATGTCTGGTTTAGATTTAAATATTTGTTTGGCAATCGGATCTTTCCGAATTATATACCAGAATTTTGTTATAATCTTTTTAAGATATTCAGCATTATAATGATATGTTGTAATGAACATATTTCTGCCTGTTATTTTATTCTTATTTTGTTTCTTCCGAAGTTTTAACTGTCTGTCTTCGTGGCGAATTTTGTGCAATATTTGACTGACGATTTCTTTCGTATATCCTCGTCTAGATAATTTATCTATAAACAGTTTGATACGTTTATTAAATTCGTCCTTATTGCTAGAGTTTCTTAAAATTCTAGTCCCTTCTCCTTTGATAAAAGAAGAGAAACAGGTAGAAGCATGATTTGAGCTTCTATGTAAATACTGATATTTCTCAATAGGTTTGGTGTAACAGTTTACATCTAGTATTCCAGATGTACTAAACCGTTTACCTTTGTACAATACCACATCTAAGAATTTCATAGTATCAGTATTTATTTCAAAAGTAAATTTCAGCAAGTTATGTTTCTTATTTGCTATTTCAAATAGCTGTTCAATTTGCTCGCTGCTTCCATTAAATATAATGAAACCATCATCTCTCATTCGTTTATGAAATTTGATATTGTCTTTGTATGGATATTGTTCTATAATATTATTTATATGGTCAAATATAGCAATATCAGATATTTCCGGGGAAGCAACTCCGCCCATTGAAACGCCAACGATTTGTTTATATGCGTTTTCATTAAAAGTAAATTCATTTTTTGTCAGTAAAATACTCAGAATATCAAGAAGACTTTCTGTAGATGGTCTTTTAATTTCATATTCTTGATTTACATGGTCTTTCAGCGTATTTTCTATAGCCGTATTAATTTCATTGAAATTAATATTAGTATATAGCGATGTTATATCATAGGAAACAAGTAAATCACTCTGTTTCGTGTGAGTGCTTTCTATGTATCTGATAAAATCGCTAGTATCTGATAGATATGTAGCTTGTGTCTTTACCAATGGAAGAATAAAATAATCTAGGTATTTTCCAATATTTAGTAATGGTCCCGAGCATTGGCTAATAATCGGTCGACCTGGTACATGTACTTTTTCTTTATTTTTTACATTCATTTTGGTACATTTCTAATGTTTCCGTACTAAGTTTGTGAATCTTAGGAAGGAAGTAGGCTTTTGGAGTTTTAAATGTTTTACCTTCTTCTCGTAAGAATTTGAAAGACATTTCGTCTATTTCATCATTTTCTTTCATACGGTATACCAATTTATTGACTATTTTTCTGGTATTTTCTATGTCAATATTTATTATTTTAGTATAGTGAATACCGTCATTTAATTGAAATTCGCCTTCAGTAAGATAATCACCTTTATTCTGTATTACAGTCGTGTTATTTTTATCGGCTTTATGAATACATATAGTATTGTCGTTTTTTAATTTCTTTATGCATTCACGTTCCGATTTAGACATATTGTATTTAATCGTCGGCATATATTTTGATCATTCGTATTTTGTGTAGAAGATGTATTTTTCTATTGAATTATCGCCAATGATTGGAACTTGGAAATTAGATTTGATTTTGAAAGGGTGGTTTTTGGTTGCTGTGCGTACATTAGTACCGAAATAATATTTCAGTCGCAGCGACCTCTCAAATGATTGAAAATCTTTTATCAATTGTCTGTGGTTACATTTGTTTGTAGGAACAAATTTTAAGCCTTTTGCTATAACTTTACATTCAGTTTCAGTTATATCTCTTTTAGATAGGTTTAGGACGAACTCTTTATGAAAGTTTAGGTCCTGTTTCTTATTTTCAATAGCAAGATTGTGTTTAAATCTTATATGCTTATTCCTTGTTTTATTTCTTTTCTTGTTTTTATAATATCTTCTAGTATGACCCATGATTATCGATTGCGCTTATTTGAAGTGGAGGTCACAACTAGAGCCTTATGTAAATTGAATGATACATGCTAGTTATTACGGCAACCAATCGAATTCTTCGATTTAGGAATAAAGGCGTAACCAGTGATAGATAGGCATCCGTTTTTTAATTCTGTATTGGTGTTAATATTTATATTCCAATAGGAATATTAGCTAGTGACTTCTGTTAATTATCACTGCCATGTATTTCATTTGTATTTATAAAAACACTTTTTGTAGGCTTTCTAATTGAGATACTCTGATTCATGATTTCTTGTTTGTTTTTTGATGTCCAGTGGCACATATTTCATGTATCTTTCAGACAGTGTTAATGGGGTAAAGTAATTTCGTCTGCTAGTATAATAGCATAACTACCTTTGATATCACGATGTATGATTGATTTGTGTTTGTTTTACGTCCAGTGGCACATATTTCATGTATGTTTAAGACGATATAGTGTGATGACCTATGTTCATCTACTAGTATAATAGCATTACATCCGTTGATATAACGATGCATGTTTGATTGTTATTAGTTCCAATCATTGGCGATAATTCAATAGAAAAATACATCTTCTACACTAAATACGAATTATCAAAATATATGCTGACGATTAAATACAATATGTCTAAATCGGAACGTGAATGCATAAAGAAATTAAAAAACGACAATATTATATGTATTCATAAAGCCGATAAAAATAACACGACTGTAATACAGAATAAAGGTGATTATCTTACTGAAGGCGAATTTCAATTATATGACGGTATTCACTATACTAAAATAATAAATATTGACATAGAAAATACCAGAAAAATAGTCAATAAATTGGTATACCGTATGAAAGAAAATGATGAAATAGACGAAATGTCTTTCAAATTCTTACGAGAAGAAGGTAAAACATTTAAAACTCCAAAAGCCTACTTCCTTCCTAAGATTCACAAACTTAGTACGGAAACATTAGAAATGTACCAAAATGAATGTATGAATAAAGAAAAAGTACATGTACCAGGTCGACCGATTATTAGCCAATGCTCGGGACCATTACTAAATATTGGAAAATACCTAGATTATTTTATTCTTCCATTGGTAAAGACACAAGCTACATATCTATCAGATACTAGCGATTTTATCAGATACATAGAAAGCACTCACACGAAACAGAGTGATTTACTTGTTTCCTATGATATAACATCGCTATATACTAATCTTAATTTCAATGAAATTAATACGGCTATAGAAAATACGCTGAAAGACCATGTAAATCAAGAATATGAAATTAAAAGACCATCTACAGAAAGTCTTCTTGATATTCTGAGTATTTTACTGACAAAAAATGAATTTACTTTTAATGAAAACGCATATAAACAAATCGTTGGCGTTTCAATGGGCGGAGTTGCTTCCCCGGAAATATCTGATATTGCTATATTTGACCATATAAATAATATTATAGAACAATATCCATACAAAGACAATATCAAATTTCATAAACGAATGAGAGATGATGGTTTCATTATATTTAATGGAAGCAGCGAGCAAATTAAACAACTATTTGAAATAGCAAATAAGAAACATAACTTGCTGAAATTTACTTTTGAAATAAATACTCATACTATGAAATTCTTAGATGTGGTATTGTACAAAGGTAAACGGTTTAGTACATCTGGAATACTAAATGTAAACTCTTACACCAAACCTACTGAGAAATATCAGTATTAACATAGAAGCTCAAATCATGCTTCTACCTGTTTCTCTTCTTTTATCAAAGGAGAAGGGACTAGAATTTTAAGAAACTCTAGCAATAAGGACGAATTTAATAAACGTATCAAACTGTTTATAGATAAATTATCTAGAAGAGGATATACGAAAGAAATCGTCAGTCAAATATTACACAAAATTCGCCACGAAGACAGACAGTTAAAACTTCGGAAGAAACAAAATAAGAATAAAATAACAGGCAGAAATATGTTCATTACAACATATCATTATAATGCTGAATATCTTAAAAAGATTATAACAAAATTCTGGTATATAATTCGGAAAGATCCGATTGCCAAACAAATATTTAAATCTAAACCAGACAAGGGTTTCAAAAACAATAAGAATATTAGCGACATGATAATTAATCATTAGTCGAACAACCCCTCCACGGGAAGCGTATACTGTGAAACAGATGTAATAATGACACGACACCGATTTATTTCAATATATCACGTATCTGAGATAACCGACGGTTTCTTATATGTCCATGTTTCCACCCGGCAGGGTACCTACACATGTTTCTTCAAATGCTAAACATGAAGACTTGTAAAATATCATATAAATTATAAAACAAACACGCTAGTATACCGTGAATTCAACAATATGATACTGATAAATACTATCTCTACTATATCCCGTGTAGACTTATGCTGAAGTAATTAGTGATAAAAATAAAGACAATAAGTCTTTTAATTAATTAAACAATAGTGCTGACCAACTTGGTCAGTTCTCTCAGTCTGTAAAAAGACTAACTACAACGTAGACCCATATGCACGTGTAGTAAATTTGAAAAGAAAAAAAAAAAAAAAAAAAACTGTTATGAAACAGACCCACATCTATCTATGATACTAGATACGAAATAAATATATAAAGGTCGACCTCTGATGAGGGTTTACCTGGGATTATTCCCGAAAGAACCCGAAACATTGCATATTTAATTCTAAAGAATTAAGCAATAAAAAGTACGTAGTGTCAGGTCAGAAATATTGATACCATACCATGAATAAGTGGGTTTATGGTCAATTTATAAAACTATGTGAATAACTTAATATATCGATGTATACAGAATGAACTGGAATAAAAATAAAAATAATAGAATACAAAAATAAAATAAAATTATATGATACAAAAATAAAATGTGTATATAGAACATATAAACAATGTTGAATCAAATTTATTATTTAATAATTAGTTAAATGATAATAATCCCTTTTCATAGAAATGGGAGGTGAAAATAATATTGTAACACAATATAGGACAATATAATGCACCAATGACTAATGTGATATTTAATTTATGATCCTGTCACCACTAATGAAGATAATTCATCGCTGTATCATGTCAAACCTTACAAGGTAGCATGAAAACTGACTAAAACAAATGATTGTCAATGAACTATGGAAGTTATACTATTAAACTAGCAAACAACCCTATGTCATTACTATATCATAGTCCAAAACCTACATGAAATACTTGCCACTGGATGTTAATCAACAAACAGCCAATAATTCATCGCTGTATCATGTCAAACCTGACCAAGGTAGCATGGAAACTGACTAAAACAAATATGATTGTCAATGAACTATGGAAGTTATACTATTATACTAGCAAACAACCTTATGTCATTACTATATCAGAGTCCTAAACATACATGAAATATCTGCCACTGGATGTTTAGCAACCAACAATCAATAATTCATCACTGTATCATGTCAAACCTTACAAGGTAGCATGGAAACTAAAACAATTATGATTGTCAATGAACTATGGAAGTTAAACTATTATACTAGCAAACAACCTTATGGCACTACTATATCATAGTCCAAAACATACATGAAATACTTGCAACTGGATATAAAGCAACAAACAATCAATAATTCATCGATGTATCATGTCAAACCTTACAAGGTAGCATTGAAACTGACTAAAACAAATATGATTGTCAATGAACTATGGAAGTTATACTATTATACTAGCAAACAACCTTATGTCATTACTATATTATAGTCCTAAACATACATGAACTATTTGCTACTAGATGTAAAGCAACCAACAATCAATAATTTATCGCTGTATCATGTCAACCCTTACAAGGTAGCATGGAAACTGACTAAACAAATACGATTGTCAATGAACTATGGAAGTTATACTATTATACTAGCAAACAACCTTATGTCTTTACTATATCATAGTCCAAAACATACATGAAATACTTGCAACTGGATGTTAAGCAACAAACAACCAATAATTCATCACTGTATCATGTCAAACTTTACAAGGTAGCATGGAAACTGACTAAAACAAATATGATTGTCAATGAACTATTGAAGTTATACTATAGTATACTAGCAAACAACTTTATGTTATTACTATATCATAGTCCTAAACATATATGAAATATTTGCCACTGTATGTTTAGAAACCAACAATCAATAGTTCATCGCTGTATCATGTCAAACCTTACAAGGTAGCATGGAAACTGACTAAAACAAATATGATTGTCAATGAACTATGGAAGTTATACTATTATACTAGCAAACAACCTTATAGCACTACTATATCATAGTCCTAAACATACATGAAATATTTGCCACTGGATGTAAGCAACAAACAATCAATAATTCATCGCTGTATCATGTCAAACCTTACAAGGTAGCATGGAAACTGACTAAAACAAATATGATTGTAAATGAACTATAGAAGTTATACTATTATACTAGCAAACAACCCTATGTCATTACTATATCATAGTCTAAAACATACATGAAATACGTGCCACTGGATGTTAATCAACAAACAGCCAATAATTCATCGCTGTATCATGTCAAACCTGACCAAGGTAGCATGGAAACTGACTAAAACAAATATGATTGTCAATGAACTATGGAAGTTATACTATTATACTAGCAAACAACCTTATGTCATTATACTATATCTTATATAGTCCTAAACATACATGAAATATTTGCCACTGGATGTTAAGCAGTCAACAATAATTATTCTTCGCGGTATCATGTCAAACCATAGAAGGTAGCATGGAAACTGACTAAAACAAATATGATTGTCAATGAACTATGGAAGTTATACTATTATACTAGCAAACAACCCTATGTCATTACTATATCATAGTCTAAAACATACATGAAATACGTGCCACTGGATGTTAATCAACAAACAGCCAATAATTCATCGCTGTATCATGTCAAACCTGACCAAGGTAGCATGGAAACGGACTAAAACAAATATGATTGTCAATGAACTATGGAAGTTATACTATTATACTAGCAAACAACCTTATGTCATTATACTATATCTTATATAGTCCTAAACATACATGAAATATTTGCCACTGGATGTTAAGCAGTCAACAATAATTATTCATCGCTGTATCATGTCAAACCATAGAAGGTAGCATGGAAACTGACTAAAACAAATATGATTGTCAATGAACTATGGAAGTTATACTATTATACTAGCAAACAACCTTGTCATTACTATATCATAGTCCTTAACATACATGAAATATTGGCAACAAGACGTTAAGCAACTAATATCGATACTAATTAGTATGTCAAGCCGTTGAAGGTTACATAGAAACTAATAACAAATAAATATGATTGTCAATGAACAACGAAAGTTATACTATTATACTAGCAACAGATCGTTGGCGTTTCAATGGGCAGAGTTGCCTCCCTGGAAATATCTGATACTGCTATATTTGACCATAATTATAGACATAAAACAGAGAAATATGCTATAAGAATAATATTAAATTCCACTTAAGAATGAGAATTGATGGATTTAATAAATTTAATGAAGAAAGTGAACAAAGTGAACAACTATTTGAAATAGTACACTGTTTTCATTCCTTCGGAAGGTACGAGAATTCTTAGAAACAATAGCAACATGTACTAATGAGAAATGCGTATATGTACGTTCTAAAGTATACATGTCTTGCATATTTCACCCTAACAAAACAGTTAGACTAAGTTAGCATAGATGCATATAGAAACTCTCAAAGAAACCAAAGATTAGAAAACAAATGACTGAAATATTTTTGAATATCTTAACACGGTATTAACAAAAAATTTGGTATATAAACCGGAAAGATCCGATTGCCAAAAGATAGATAACAAAAAAAAAAAATTCTATCTAAATCCAAACCAGATAGTGGTTTTAAAAAAACAATAAGAATATTGGCAACATGATAATTAATCATTAAGCCAAAGACATTGATTCACAATACCCCACCACAGGAGGCTTTAGTATACAATCTGTGAAACAGATGTAAATAGACGTGATGCCGTTTATCTTCAAGCGATCACATACAAGGAAAACCGAATGGTTCCTGTTATATTCATGTATAGACCCGACATGGTATCTACACAAACCACTTCAATTGTTAAACATGGAGACATTTGTATATTATCAAATAGGTGTTAAAACATACACGACAGTCTGCTGGTGAATTCCACAGTATAGCACTGATAACTACTATCTCTATTAGATCTCGTGTAGATTTATGATAGATTAGATCACGTGAATAAAGACAATAAGTCTTTTCATTATATATATGAATAATTAACCAAAGGTGCTGATCTACTTGGTCAGTTTCTTTAGTCTGTAAACAGACTAGCTACAACGTAGACCTATATGCACGTGTAGTAAATTTGAAAAAAAAACTGTTATGAAACAGACACACATCTATCTATGATACTAGATACGAAATAAATATATAAAGGTCGACCTCTGATGAGGGTTTACCTGGGATTATTCCCGAAAGAACCCGAAACATTGCATATTAAATTCTAATGAATTAGGCAATAAAAAGTACGTAGTGTCAGGTCAGAAATATTGATACCATACCATGAATAAGTGGGTTTATGGTCAATTTATAAAACTATTTATAAAACTATTTGAACTCAGTTTATCTTTTTGATACGCATCACACAGAGAACTATCGTACCAAAAATAATATTTAATATCGTTAAGTTGGTCTTTTGTTCCTTTACTTGACCACGCAATGGAAAAATTAATATATGCTACTTTATTTGGCATTTACATATAACACCTGCAGTACCATTGTATTATTATATCAGATTAAATAGATTTACGATTCAAAATCGCTGTAAGATGTTATTTTATTCTAAAGCAATACTATCGTAGATCAAATTATCGATTTTGATATGAAGTCATGTATGTATCAATATTTTACTCTAAATGACAACTAGTATAATTAACGCATAAATAATAAAACAGCTATTAAAACCAAATATTATAAAATATAGGCGTATATTTACATTAAATGGTAAGGTACAGATATGAAGGTACCTTTTATCGTTGATATCTTTTATATGCATAGGTTTTCTTAAAAGTCGTAATATTAAATATAAATGAAAAGGCACCTAAGTATAATTAACCTTGTACAACCGATACAGAAAAACACTGTGTAAACCATGGTTCATCGTCAAGTGTTAAAGTTATATGAAACGATTAACTGGTGAAAAATGATGTTTATCCAATTCTTGAGCCAATGCATGTTTAAATCATAAACGTAGTCTTCTGTGCACGATTTCATCATTTTTTTACGCAAACATATATCGTATAATCGTCATTGTGTTTTCTCTCTCGGTCTGTTATGAAGTAAAAATATGGCAGCTAATTCTTAGTGTGCTTTTAAGCTATAGTCTACCGATTGTCACCTTATACTAAACAATCAACAAAGAAGCATGGATATTGAGTACGTGTATACCTAACATGTACAACCAGATAATACTTTGCATACGGAAAAAAGATCAGCGAATTGCTTCCTGGAGGCAAGCAATTAAAACAAAATAAACCTCTGCTAAATGTGGACAAATTAAAGAATTTCATTCAGAAAAAAGTATATGTTCATAAGTTTTATAATGAAAACAATCCATTTTGTTATAAAAAAAACATATGCATCATTTTTTAATAGGTTTTATATGACTTCAAGGAACAAAACCATTAATTCAAAGCATTCTTTCTATTTCTAAGTATGTTCTTGCAATCATTTATAGCGAACAAAACATTGCTAGTCATTTCATAGCAAAACTTATGTCGTTATGTCGACTTGTGCTCAACAGTTTTACATACTTTTAATTGTATTTAAGACCGCACTAGTTCACGAAAAATGAGTAGCATAAAACATAATGAATACGAGTATGTTTTTGTTGTAAACATTTCCATTTGTATCTAAAATGTACCAGAATTATATGTCAATACGCAAAACGCGCGCTTCGTCTAGATAAGACATTAGTTACGCTCATGTCAAAATAGTTATAAAGCCAATTTAGTTCGAAGTTGAAGAGCATTGATGACTCAAAATTCCAAAAAATTGTGCCAAATACAGCTAGGGTAATCTAATCCTGGGATATGAAAATCCTTAGTTTTTCGAAAAAAACTCAAACGAATGAATTTGCTAACAAATATGTTATAACTATATTTGTTGGCTATATACATACTGTAACCAACAAACCAACAAATCATTATTAAATCTAAGGTCATCCGTTTAATACCCTTCCAAGTTACACGGAGAAAAATGGTGCCAAAACGACTGGTATACATTAAATAATGTTATATTGTTATCATTAAGTTTTTCTTTTGTTCTTTTATAAGACCAAGTAAAAGAATAAATTGTCAATGCTATTTTATTTGGCATTATCCCGTATAATTAACTAAAGGTCAACGTATGACGTTCAATAACAAACAAAGCTCATATCGCATAGTCAGCTTTAAAAGTCCTCGTAATGATAAATTGTTTGAACATATAAGATTAACATGATTAAATACAGATACAATCCGAGTTCGATGGAAGACATTATTGTTCTTAAGCAGTATTACAAAAAATTAAATTACCGATTTTGACATGAAGTCATCAATCTGTTAATCTTCAACTTTAACATGTCTAAATGAACAATAATCTATTGAACACATGTGTGATAAAACAGTTCAAAACCAAATATTACAAAATATACAAGTGTATATTTACAATTTATGTTAAAGTATAGAATTATCGTTAAAAAATGGATTTATTTTTCAGGTGTTATTATTGATACATTGCATAGAAGACAAAATAGAATAAACGTCATGCGGTTTCATTTGGGATTCGTCTAGCTGATCCATTTGCTTTCTTTATCGAGTTTTTAGACGGAAGATTTGTGTTTTTGTCGTGTTTGTTTCTCCTTAAGAGTTTAAATATCTCTAGAGAATCTTCTGCCTGTAGCATTAATATATACACATGTCTGTAGCGAATTGTTTATCTTGTGGCGGTAAATAACAGTTTATTTGAATAGCATAGATACATTTCTCTCTCAAATGATTTAATACTGTCTAAATGACAATAGGGGCGTGTAGAATCTCTATTGGGGTTATTACACATGTATGATTAACATATAGTATATGAGGTTAGACAAGAAAAACATAAATGAAACGGCACCTAAGCACAACCGATACAGAAAAAGACACTGTTTTTACAAATGCTATTGCCAGTTAATTCATAGCAAAGATTATCCTGATCTCGACTTGTGTCAACAGTTTAACATACTTTTAATTGTATATTAGCATGATTAGAGCTCACAAGTTCACGTAAGATGGGTAGTATAAAACATAAAGAATACGGGTATTTTTTTTATGTAAGCATTTTCAAATGTCATGTTTGTATTTCACATTATATCTTACAAAACAAAGGAATTATGATTAGGACATTCTCTATTATGCAAGGAACGACTACCATGCCTTTTTAATAATTAACCAAGGTTTTCAAACAATATGAACTGACACTTTGGCCTCGAGGTAAAGTGAATGCTATGACGCGAATCAATGAATGTGTTTGTAGATATATTCTTTTTGTGTTATGCTAAATTGTCCCTTTTAAAATAGTACACGATGATGACTGATGTACCCATATTTTGACTATATTATTTATTATGTCTGTTTAGTTCACGCAGCATTGTAAATATAACGGACTTTGATGAGACTGTCAACAAAGTGAGGGGCTTAGCGCAAAACAAACCAGGTTTAATCCACCATTTTCTACATTTGAAAATGCCGGTTCTAAGTCAGGAATATGACAGATCTTGTCCATTCGTTTTTGATGTGTTTTGTCATTTGATTTTTCCATGTGATTATGGACGTTCCGATTAGATTTTCCTCGGAGTTCAGTATTTTTGTGATTTTACTTTTGTCTGTGAATGTGAGTTGTAGTGGGTTGCCTCCGTAGCAGTTTTAAACCAAAGAGTTGACTAATGGTATCAGCGGCCTTTACGCTTAGTACGGCAGACACGTATCAGCAAATACTGTTCAGCTTCCTATCAGATACATGCGTCCTATTGTTATGACTTGTCTCTTATCTAACTGTAACTTTGCGAAGTACGAGTGTCACCAATTTATTATTGTGAATTGGTATTTTAGTGTATTCTTGTCTTTTCGTTGTGTTTATCTATGTGTTTTGTCTATAGAGTGTATATATGCCATTCTTTGTTTGTCTTTGTTGACATAACTGTTTACTCTTAAAATTATTAAGATTTGGTTTTAAAAGGGACTTTTCGTGTCGAAATTGCCATGGAGTTCAGAACTGTTGTTATTTTACTTTTAAATTCAAATCAGGATCTTTTTTGATATATTGTGTTAACACATTCTAGTCCTGTATATGCAATAAGTAGTATCTATTTGAATTGATATAATATTAAACAGAACAAAATGCAAAATTAAAATCAGTATACGAATTGCATTTTAAGCATGCTACTAATACACAGCTACATATGACAGAACACTTAATACTATGAGATCTATAGAAACTTCAAACTCTTAAATACGGAAAATGAGTTTGGAAATATATATCCCATATGCAAATGAAATTTGTCATATGGTGCTTAGGTGTTGGGACATTTAAAATTCAGATTAACAATCCTCTCGGTTGACACATATTATGGTACTGAGATGACCGCTTATGTCAAATTTAAGCTAAACGTCTAACCATTAGGCGGGAGAAGACGTGTCTGTTTCTTGTTTTATTTCTATTTTTTGAGTTTATATTAATGCAACCAAAACTGAAAAGTTTTCTGTGAAAAAATCTGTGTAACAAAATGATTGTCCTTTTTTTTGCTGACAAGTATGTGAAAAATCTCCGACTCTTATGAAAACAAAAAAAAAAGGCTGTGAAGAAAGGCACCTATTACGTTCAGATAGAAGTGCAAATAAGTACTTTGTAATTTTTCATAATGTTTGATTGATGACATTGAACGAGATCGATAAACGCAAGAGAAACATATCTCTAGTAAGTTGCTATACTGTATGACGGATAACAATTGGTGTGAAGGATCAACAGGAAAGATACGTATCTTGGGTGGATGGACAAATGTTTGATCGATTTTGGAGTGTTTAACATCACATAAAAAGAAACATTTAGGTTGTTACTGTTTACTATGCATAATTATTCATTTATACGTTTAAGCAATGTCTATTTCTGTGCAAAACAAAGATAACTACTTTAATAATAGAAAGACATTAAACCTTTCAAATTATATATAAAAAGGTTTATTTGTTAAAATCGAAATACTATCTGGCTGTGACAGCTGTATTTTATTTTTAATATGTTTCAGATATAAACGTAAGCGTGGGAATTGTATGAACTTCAAATTAATTGAGACACAATTTAACATTATTATACCGTACCTTAAATATCTCTTAGATTTAAATCTGACACGAAGGATAATAATTTAATTACGACAAAGTATTTTACCTCCACTGGTTTTCTTTTGTTTTATTATGATGCATGTATCCGTGAAATGATGATTTAATACTGTCTAAATGACAATGGGGGCCTGTAGAATCTCTATTTGTTTGTGGTTATAACATATGTATGATTAACATAATAGTATATGATGTTAGACAAGAAAAACATAAATGAAAAGGCACATAAGCACAACCGATACAGAAAAAGACACTGTTTTTTACTTGCTATTGCCAGTTAATTCATAGCAAAAATCATCCTGATCTTGACTTGTGTAAACAGTTTAACATATTTTTAATTGTATATTAGAGCTCACCAGTTCACGTAAGATCGGTAGTATAAAACATAAAGAATACGGGTATTGTTTTATGTAAGCATTTTCATTTGTATCTCACATTATATCTTACAAAACATAGGAATTATGATTAGGATATTCTTTATAAAATAAATATATTGCAAGGAACGACTACCATGCCTTTTTAATAATTAACCATGGTTTTCAAACAATATGAACTGACACGTTGGCCTCGAGGTAAAGTAAATGCTGTGACGCGAATCAATGAATGTGTTGGTAGATAGATGTTTTTGTTTGTATTCTGTTGAAATGTCCCTTCTTAAATTGTTACACGATGATGACTGCTGTATTCATATTTTGACTACATTATTTATTATGTCTGTTTAGTTCACGCATCATTGTAAATATAACGGAATTTGATGAAACTGTCAACAAAGTGAGAGATTTAGAGCTAAAAAACAGGTTTAATCCACCCTTTTCTCAGTATACGTAATGCATTTTAAGCATGCTACTGACACACAGCTACATGTGACAGAACACTTAACACTATGAGATGTATAAGTTTTTCGAGTATATATTAATGCAACCCAATCTGAAAAGTTTGGTTGTGTAATAAAATGACCTTGTTTTTTTCGCTGACAAGTATCTGAAGAATCTCCAAATCTTATGAAAGCAAGAAAAAAGGGCTGGGGAATAAGGGCATCTATTACGTTCAAATAGGAGTGCAAATACTTTGTAATTTGTCATAATGTTTGATTGATTACATTGAACGGGATGCATAAACGCAATAGAAACATTTCTCTAGAAAGTTGATATACTGTATGACGGATAAGATTTGGTGTGAAGGATCAATAGGAAAAATACGCATCGATGGTGAATGGAAAAATGATGGAGTGTTTAACATCACATAAAAAGATACAGTTAGGTTGTTACTGTTTACTATGCATGATTATTCATTTATACGTTAAAGCAATGTCCTTTTATGGGCAAAACAAAAATAAATACTTAAATAATTAAGACATCAAACCTTTCAAAGTATATTTAAAAAGGTTAATTTCTTAAAATTGAAATACTGTCTGGTTATGACAGCTTTATTCTATTTTCGATATGTTACAGAATTAAACGTTAGCGTGGGAATTGTATGAACTTCAAATTAATTGAGACACAATTTAATATTATAATACCATACCTTAAATATCTCCTTAAATTAAATCTGACACGAAATATAATAATTCAATTACGACAAAGTATTTTACCTCCACTGGTGTTCTTTTTATTTTATTATAATGCATGCATCCGTGAAAATCTCCAGTATATATTCAAACAGAATGTATGTATCAACCGTTTTGTTATTTTATGTCGACGCCTCTATCATTACAAGTATACCTATGGAAACTAGTTACACAAGATATAAAAAATGAAAAGGAAATTTTTAATGTTTGCGATGTTATTTGAACGTTTTATGACAATTTCGCTAATCTGGTAAGTACGTTATTCTTTGTTTGTTATGGATGAAAGGAACAAGAATTTTTAGAATTGTAACAATCGTAGTTAGGAATGGTTTGAAAAAAAAATATAACGGCTGAACATGATAGTTAAACGTCGTACATATATACAACGATTATATGTTGCATTTACGCCTTGATGGACTGAAACCGTTAATGACAGCAACATTTTAATTTTTTAATGATTCTTCTGGAGTAAACAGAAAGGACTGGTCTGGTCTTATATGTAATTACTTAATCATTGTTAATATATCAATGTATGGATTTTTTCTAAACTATAAACAACTCAGTTAAACCTGCCCAATCTGAAACTAAAGGTTTCATAAAACTAGCCGGAAATTCAAAAATGTGTGTATAATTGTACCAGCTAATTCTATAAGCATAGTTAAAGCTGTAGGACCACCACAAATTATGTCAAAGGACACAATTATAAACATTGAACCATTATCGAGAAATGCTAATGTGATTACGTCTTTCCACTTTTCTGAGAAAAGACCTATTGTTTTTCTTCTGATTTTATGGTCTTTCAGCTTTTCTGTGGAAAGACCTATTGCATTTCTTCTGATTATTAAGAAGACTATTAAATACTATTGTATTTCTTCTATTTTTTTATTTTTTCTTCCGCCTAATTGTGAGCTTGCGATAAATATTTGTTTCGCAATATGTCGATTAGATATTTGGTATATGTTATCGAACAGTTTATGCCCTTTTGAAATTGACCCTGCATAACCGAATACTTTTCTTTGTAGGAGTTATCTCCCCAAACACTGTTTTCCCTGGGTCCACTACTCCTTCGCAACCGTAAAAGATTACGACAAATTTATTTTATACATTTGCTTGTTATATCCTTCACATGGTTTGTCCTATTTTGACCGAAGAAATATGAACGCTCCATAGGAGAATTATTTCCCCTAATTCATTTGATATAAGTGATATGTATTTCTATCTTGTCAACCATAAGTGATAAAGACCTAGGATCTTTTTGATTTGAGATGAAAATAAGTTCAAGGTCAAAGGTCAAAGTCATATTCTCATTTTTGAATTTGGCTTATTTTTACTTATTCCCCAAAACCGTATAACATGTATAAGATATCAACAAATTATTTTTACTAAATTGTTAGTTGCGACATGTCGTAGGGTACGTTGAACGTAAAAGGGAGTTTCCCCTTTTGTATTTAAAAATCCGCGTATCGTGATATAACACTAGTAGCACGATTTCAGTCTGAAACGGTCATTTTGGTCTGTTCACATCTTGATTGACTGGATTTACCGCTAGAAAAAATCGTCAAGATATTTAAGATAGTTAAGTCGCCGTTCAGATCGATAGCCTCATCAGGTAAATCAGTTCGTTAAGGCGTGTCAAGACGGAAAAGACTGAATCGTCTAGCGGGTTGTTTAGACCCGTTAAGACCGTGTCAGACCAAAACAGACCATGGATACAAAAGAACGTTCAAAATTTTCAGACCCTGTTTTGATCCGTTCAGTATACCGGTTTGATACCACGAGTTGCGCCCCTTCTACTCGATAATGCATTTTAGATTAATACATGTATATATGTATTTTATTATTAGAATTTGAAGTATATTTTGATTAATTAAAAAAAAAAGATTAAATCTTGTGTTGATTCTTTATTTCTTTTCTTGTTTTGTTGAACATAATAAATTATTCGTCTATATATATATGTTGTTTATTTTTTAATAAATGTTAGTTTATATAAATATATATTGATAATTAAATGCAAGGACGTACGTTAATTGTATACACAATGTATGCCATAAATTTAACCTTGAAATGTTGTGAACACCGGTAAAAATGTTTTTTGTATTTGAAGATTAGTAACGGAAAATCCTAAACGTAACCTAAAAAAGTTAAGGAGATGTGGTATGATTGCCAATGAGACAATCCACAGAAATGCAGCGGAGGCAAATTAACACAGTCATGCATATTTTTGTTTTATGCATGACAGTTTCTTTAATTCGTTTTCTGTTGATATATGTCCTAGTTTACCGTCGAAGCTGTTGCTTTTTTGGTATGTTTAATTTTTTTTCGTGCGAGTTACTCTATTAAAGTTGGAAAAAAATATTCCCGACATTCGGAAATTCGAAAAAAGACTTCCCGGATCCCGAAACCTGATCATATACTGCATTCAGTCTCTGTCGGGACGGTGTTAAAGTATCACCGTATAAAAATTTTCATTCAAACAATATATCCTTATAATATTTATTTTCTTATCCATATAATATGTATATAGTACTTTGTATATAATATATATATATATATATATATATAACATCTCCATGCCTTATATATCATGTACTGCAGTACGCCGCTAGATTAAAACTGACGTGGAAAGGTAACACAAGGCCAGCGAAAGCTCTTTTTTTGAGAGCCCAGGTGGTCGTGTGGTCTAGCGGGACGGCTGCAGTGCAGGCGATTTGGTGTCACGATATCACAGTAGCATGGGTTCGAATCCCGGCGAGGGAAGAACCAAAAATTTGCGAAAGCAAATTTACAGATCTAACATTGTTGGGTTGATGTTTAGACGAGTTGTATATACATTATGTACACAGCCATGTATCACCATCATTGATGGCGATCCGATGGATACATCTGTTGTAGAGTTGTCACTGACTCAGACGTACTTATAAATATAATTATTTTCTGTGACTGTATCTTACATTAATTTGTAGGATCCTTTACTATAGATAATTTAGCTGATCTGTAACAATAACATCTCCATGCCTTATATATCATGTACTGCAGTACGCCACTAGATTAAAACTGACGTGGAAAGGTAACACAAGGCAAGCGAAAGCTCTTTTTTTGAGAGCCCAGGTGGTCGTGTGGTCTAGCGGGACGGCTGCAGTGCAGGCGATTTGGTGTCACGATATCACAGTAGCATGGGTTCGAATCCCGGCGAGGGAAGAACCAAAAATTTGCGAAAGCAAATTTACAGATCTAACATTGTTGGGTTGATGTTTAGACGAGTTATATATATATATATATATATATATATATATATATATATATATGGCGTTGATTTAAAATAAAATCTGTTTTAGTTAAAACGGTCGAGTTCAATGGCACGTGCTAGTAATCAACCGGGTCAAAAGGTAACAAAATCAATGATCCATAACGTAAGAAAGTACATGCCTATTATATTTTACAATTACTCTCATCATCATTCTTGATAAAAAGGTCTAAACTTTAATAAAGAATGAATGAACACGTATTAGTGATGTCTGACCTTCAGTTTTTAATATAAATTAATGCTTATGTTTTTTTTATATTGAGCAAAGTAACGAATGTGAATCTATTATACGTTAAAGGTTCTTACAATATCATATATGTCTAAACACTATACCAAAAGACCATGCAAAATATTTGAGCGCCGCATGTAAAACCATTAAAAAAACATGTTCTGTTAGGAAGTTTGTTTAGTATTCAAAAGAAACGTTTCGCTTCTCTATATAGTTTAGAGAGTATTCCTTTAAATTGTGTCAGTTATATAAAGTAGTGTGTATTTGTATTCTATTTATTCATCTAAACATGCTAAATGTATCATTATAATATACATTTTGTATTTCACAACTATATATACTATAAGTTGTAGTGTGATTGATTGTTGTTTAAAGTCCAGTGGCAAATACTTCATGCATGTTCAGGACCAGCTGTAAGTTTATGACATGTATGGAACTCACCGGTGTAGTTTTCACGTGTTATAATAGATAAAAGAATAATTAATTTTTAAGATATCGAAACATAAAGGAGGCAAGGCGCATGGATTACCCGCACTTATCAGTTCTTTTCTCTTTTTTGTCTTAAAAAAAAAAAAATTCGATTTTTTTTTTTATATGTTTATATAATTTACGATAACTGTGGTGTATACGTGCTGTCAGACGAAAGATACATATGTTCCCTCTAAATATTTTTTTTTACTATGGATTGTTTGCTTTCGTATTGACGTTTAACACACAACTTTAATTACTGACTGTGATGTATGTAGAAATTCAAACGTACTGGAGAATGAAGGATGCAAATCCAAGCTTTGAATTAAAATGTTCATTAAATTTGCCACACAAATAAAAGAACAAGTGTAAGTGTTGGAATGACATATACAATATATCAACATGTGCATTGTCGGAGAATTTAATTTTGATTTTACTTTGGTAACTGGACAAAATTGAAGAGAGGCAGCCCAATCTTTTCTCCTTTTTGTTACGAGTACAAATAGATTTTATTTGCTTTATAGACATCGAATAGAATTCAGGGCATAACATTACGGAATATGATCTTCAAAATATACAATTTAATACCAATAACATGTAACAAATACATTGTTTTTTTTTATATATATATATAAAAGTAATTTTTTAATCATCAGTGCAAGCAGTAGCGTTTGTTTTATTTTAAAACACGAATCGATCTATACTATTTAAAATTACAATACGCAAGCTGAAACCGTACCAAGTGATTATTATTTTTGCACACGACATCTAGGCTGTCGTCCCACCTCTAACAGTAGACGGTTCTCTTGGTGGGGATATTGTGCATTCAACCGTGGATATGATAAAATATCTGTAATAAACAAAATTGTAATGTTTTGATTGTGTAATGTCTTAATTTTTAAGGTTACGCGGGTTCGGTATTAAGCGGGACAATTGGTATGAACACATTTCGATATACGTGTAAATTATATTAAAAGAAGCTTTCAAACGCAGTTATTTTCGAGGATATTTAAAGATACAAATAAAAAAATCCTTTTTATGTTTTTGAATTAGGCTTTTAATTTCCATTCCTAATTATATATCATTGTAGAAAAAATTTATTTTATACATTTAAAGTACATGTAATTCTTTATGCTAGCTAGTCCATGAATAAAATTGCATAAATCACAAAAACACATTCGGGAATAGCAAGAAAGTTTACCAAAAAAGTAGTGGGAACTTTACTGTTTTTTTTATCATATATATTTCTGATAGTTTTCCCGACCTATTCACCTATTTTCGGTTGTATAAATAAGCAGCCGCATTTGGTCGAAAAAAAATAGTCTATGCATGGTGTAGTGAGAGTTTCGCGCTATCTATACGTTAAAAAAAATTGAATAAATCGTTGAAGGGATATACGAACTTTGATTGAAATTTCTAAAAAACGAAAAAGGTCACCTGAATCTCCAAGTAAGCCAGTCGCATGGTTGAATTTAACACTTTAGAAGAAACGAAACGGCCAAAATAAGTTAAGTCTTATTATAAATTGTTGCCAACTTTTTCGTCCGTTTTTGCTTTTATGACAACTTTACCAGATATATATATATAAAGATTTGACAGTAATTGTTTCACCAAAACGAGCTCAACTACATGTCGTTGTTTTACGCTTCAACATAAATGCATATGTATGTATACAATGGAGACTGTTTTCTGTTCTACTGCCCTGGTCCTAGATTGGCTGTATACAATCTAACCCCTGACATGGACTACTTTATTAAATGTTTACAAACAAATAAATGCAAAGAGAAAGATTCGGAAAGAAATTCTAAAATTTACGCTGAAAAATAAAATACACAAAAATGGAAACAGTTTTAGACAATTATCATTTGAGAACTATATATAATTAGCATGCATCACTAAATGAAACTGATAAATTGATTGCTCCCTTAATGTCCAGTGGCAAATATATCACGCATATTCATGACGAGATGCGAAATGGATCGACCTGAAGCAAATGATTGATACATCACCAAGACAGTGAGTTCGCTGAGGTAAAACGTATGCCGTACAAGAATGCTGTATGGATTTTGCTCATTGTTAAAGGCCGTACAGTGACCTTTGAACGACTTTGACCCCCCCCCCCCCCCCTTTGCAGAGCTATAGAAAAACAGTACATTAAGGGGTGTTACACAGACTCTTTTTCGATGATACACAGACTCTTTTTAATTGTTACACGGACACTTTTTATGAATAGAATCACTCGTGCATGATCAGTGAGTTCATGGGCACTTTAATTTTCAATTAGATTTGAACTTTTTGGTTCACCGACTTATTTCCTGTCTTTTTATTGGATAAAATATTTACGTTAGCTTCAATATCTATTTTCCGAAACATTTCCAGTAAAATACTATTCATATCAGTACACCAAGGGATTAGACATTTAACTTCAAGGGAGGGGGGGAGGGTATGGTATAATAAATCAAATTGTCATCACTGTTGGGTTTCTCGTCTGAATATTTTACATTAACTGTGTCAGATGCCTCATTACAGGCTGAACCTTTTATAGGGTGCTCATTATAAAGTTTTAGTTTTTGGTCATTGTTGAAGGGTGTGCAGTGACCTATTATATAGTGACTAACAAGTAAATCACTTGGTCTACATGGTTTAAATGGTTGATAGTCGTCTCACCATATCTCCTTAGGCCAAAATAAAAATTGTTTGTTTCCCCTCCCCACACCCAGGTAAAAAATAAGCCCCCTGGGATGGGAAACAGACATTCTTTTAAATGTGGCCTTATTCATGATCTTTTTATTGAAATTCTGTAATAAGAAGATTTTACTAGTCTATAAGTATCACATAAACTTTACATTATCAATAATCCATTAAAATGAAGTCCAGTCAAAATAACCATGCCAGACAGATATATGACAGATAATTTCATGAATTTTTGAATTTCACAGTTCTTCCATACCCCAAATTTATGGTTAAACGTTTATAGTAACCATAGAAACAGAGAAAAAGACTAAACATAAAAATCATGAAAATGGTGTCATTGTCAGATGAAATAAGCCATTCAAAAATGTCAAACATGTACAACTTACATTTATTCCATAATTATGCCAAAAGTAGTGATCCTATACATGTACAATGTAGCTTATAGCTTATGAGAAACATTGATGACCTTCGGCTATTGTCTGCTCTGAAGTTGGGTTGTTGTCTTTTTTGGCACATTCCCCATTTTCAGTGTCAATTTTATTAGGAAGTATAAACTGAGAAACAAACCTAACCATGTTAACATTGTATCAAACTGAAATAACCTTAATCACTTAAATTATCCATGAAGGTCAAGGTCAGGTCAACCCAACCTGATAGACAAGTAGATCTTTCAAGATACTCATATACAATAAAATGTATCCAATTACATATATAAAATATACAGTATAAAAGAGAATTTCATTGATTAAGTAACAGTATATTTTACATGCAGTCATTGAACCATGAAAATGGGGTCAGGTGCAATGTACATATAATGGCAAACTGAAACATCATAACATATTAATTAGCTACTAGCATCTGAATACAAGACAAGAAACATCCAGCTCTTTTAGCTTTTAAAATGTAAAGCTCTATAAAATAGCTTACATCATCACCCCAAGACTGTAATACAAATTTCTTGTATACAACCAACTTTCATGACTTTTGTGTAAGGCGAGACAAAATAAAATGATACTTTGAAGTACATGTATTGTTTAATATGTTTGACTACTATTATAAAATGCCAGTTTCAGAATGAACAGTAATTTAGAAGATTATTAAAATACATGTAGATACATTCAGACTATTATAACTATACAGCAAGCTGTCATTCGACTCTAACCAACAACCATGCCAGGGCTGTAAAGCTTGTCTAGGTTGGTAAAAACTACCATCATCATGCATATATATGACACTAACCAATAGTGATGGACCATGACAGACCCTCATGGAAAGTAAAGGAGGTTTAACACTCCCTGGTGGTACATGTAGCCAACAATAGCAATGGCAGCATAGAAACTCTTATTATATCCAAATTCTTATTTCAAATGAATAATTATCCAAGGTGAATCAGATGATGTATGATCATGATGCTGCACTTTTAGTATTGACAATGATTGATATTCACTGAAACTAGAAATTTCCATTATTCCAATTTTCTATTCTTAATGATATAACTATCCAAGATAATCATGGAATTAAGATATGATGCACTACTAATATTCCTAGAAAACTTTAAATTCTCTTTATTTCAAATTGTTAATATTACTTATTTCAAATATATATATATATATATATCAAAGGTATGCTCTGTCACCAAGTAATGTAATACATTGTATTTCCTACATTTATTCTATGAATTGTAAGTTTGCTATTTGTTCAATTCACAATTCTCTTTTTGTCCAATCAGATCATCCCATCAACTGTACATCATGACATAATGCTGTTAGCTCTATCAACGTTATTTCCAAACCAATAAGTAACACAAAATTATGAATGAATCCACCATTTCACAATTTATAGCTACAGGTACAAATGAGGTACCATATGAGAGTAACTTAGTGACACTATATATTTCCTATATATACATTGATATACATGATATATGCCGCTTCATAATCTGGCTGGGAATCATGCTCAAACCAATGTGATATCTTATCTACAAAAAAAATATACATTAAGAATAAAGTATTTATTATATATAAACTTGTATTTATCTACAAGAAAAACTAGCAATCATAATTTGCTTGACAACAAAGTTTAATGATGTAAAGAAATAAATTTATGACTTATACAATTTAATTGATAAGTCCCTTATATGAGAAGAAGAATAAAACCCTTTTTTGAGGTTCTATTTCTAAAACAAAATGTTCTCTCTTTCTACATCAATGTTTTCTTAGGTGTATACTTCATTGAAGGGTTACTGTCTAATAGAGGCTATAGCACTATACTTGTTGTGATCAATTTATAATACTTTTTTATTTTAAAATAGAATTTGTTGAATATTACTACCAACGTGACATGGTGACAAAGCAAATAGTATTTATAAGATTCTTCTTCTTCTTCTTTATAATCCATCAACATACTGATGATAACGTGTCGGGCACTTATTTAACTATGCCGCGCATGCGTGGGATCTAATTTTTATTTAGTCATGACAGTCATGACAGTGAATAATATACAAAAGATAAAAATAAAAATTTCAACATAATTTCTTTTTCTTGTTATAACATATATTTAAGTTCTACAAAATTTAGAGCATATTGAACAAATCATTTATAACAAAATAATAAATCATACCCGGTAAAATCTTAAATTTCTTATCACAAAAGATGAAAAGTGTTAAAAATTGTTGTTAAAGACGCAATGCCGTCTCATCATTTGGAATCAGGCATGTCAGGGCACAATATCAATATACTCTTTTTTTTTGCCCCGGGCAATTTTGAGGTTATTGCATATATACAAACCCAAGCCTTGAACATGTTGAAGGTATTCATAACACATATGTGACAAATTATAATTATTGTACATCACCCACCAGTGGCTATATAAATAGGTATATCATCGTCGTAACTTGTCCGAGATTACTCTGACGTCCAAACGGCTGTTTTGCCAGACAAGCTTGTCTCGGACTACATCGTAACATGTGAAGATTGGTTGGTTATTGGTTAATAAAAAAAAGTGACAAATATTTCATGCAAATTTAGGACGTGACAGTTATCAATACATTAACATACAATATGTAGGATTACTCGATCAGGGGTTTAGGTCTTGTAACTGTTGTACAATGTATAGGCCATCCCGCACAACCATACCATTGTGAATACCCCACATGTCAATGCATGTTAGGCAATAAACAGGGGTGGATCCAGCCATTTTTAAAAGGGGGTTTAAACCATACTAGTTTATATGTAACTTTTTAAATTATGCATTGATCTTCCAAAAAACATGAAAAAGGGGGGGGGGGTTCCAATCACAGGAACAATTTTTTAACAAGCCCAAATTCTTACTTTGCCTTTGAACAGGCTACTATCCAAGAGTGTGGAGTATTGGAACGTCGATTCATACCTGTATGCACAAATTTAACAAATGTGAACATTTTTCCTTCAAACTCTTGGGTGATGATCCATGATCAATGATTATTCTGATAGACATGTATTAAAATATTCATTTCTACTCACCAATTGCAATTTCCAGCTCAACTTATATTGTACTATAGTTTCCTTCTACCATGTCAACGATTTTGTGTAAAATAAGTTAGCTATTAGAAGCGCTGACACTGCCGACACACATGCGACTCCATGAATGCAACAAAAATAAAGAGGGTACGGTAACGTTAAATCGTTTACGGGCGAAGAATTATTTTCCGTTTTTAATTAAACTTGTCAGATTTGATTAATTATCGTCGAAAAATGTCCCTAATGAATAGTCATTCAAATTAAACCAGCTTTATTATGCTGTATGCATGTAATATATATGTAACCTGGTCTTTAAATGTACTTTTAAGTACAGTGTCTGACGTATTTATAAACATTTTCTTGATTATGTATCCTATTTCAAATATAAATTTGAATGAATTTATAAGCCTTTTTCTGCTATAATATTCAAACTTTATTTTTTAACGAAGGCTTCTGGTATGTAGTTTTTTTTACAAAAGGCTCTCGAATTATAGACACATTAAAAAATAAAGATGGAAAGTCAAACGCATGAGTCTGGCAAAAATAAAGTTAACGGACAATGTCATGACAATAAACGGAAAACGATAAAAGAGTTATATCTATATATTTTTTTCCCTGTCTCAAATTTACTCAAATGCAATTTATATAGGTAACATAAAAAGATAAATGATAATGCATTCATTTACAATATTTAAAAACAGGTACATCTTAAATTTAATTTAACATATTAAGATCACGTTTTCAAGTGTTCACGGCCGACATCCGTTATTATTAAATAAGGGTGTAAAAATGAATGACAAATTCTTGACCACGTACGGCAGTCTGTAATTGCATATAACACGTATTGCAATCACTTGTAAACCATTAAATATACAGGTTCAGATGCTTATATTCAATAATCAAATATTATTTCGGCAATCTGTTGATTTTTTTTAGTCAATTCGCGTCGATTTGTGCAGCAGTATGACTTTGAGCTACTTTTTTTTATTTATATAATTATAAAACAGTGTTAAATAATTAAATAGGAAGAAGTTAGAATTCAAATTGAATATTTGTTTTATTTAAATAACATGATTAAGGGGACGTGGTAGACTTTCAGTTAAAAAAATCGTCTTCTTTCACAGTTTTATTTTATTCTTGAAAGGGGAGCAACCCCTGATAAATAATGGGAAAGTTTCACTCGTTTTGTGTCCAAATTATTAAAATCTGAACACGACTGGACACGGTCTGACAACATCTTGACGTCAGTTTGTATCCATGGTCTGTTTTGGTCTGACACGGTCTTAACGGATCTAAACAGCTCGCTAGAAGATACAGTCTTAAATATCTTGACATGCCTTAACGGGACTAATTTACCTAATGAGACTATCGATCCGAATGGAGACTTAACGATCTGACAAATCTTGACGTTTTCCTCTAGCGGTAAATCCAGTCAATTAAGATACGATCAGACCAAAATGACCGTTTCAGACTGAAATCGTGCTACTAGTGTAACTCATTAACCAAATATAACTAAAACCTATGGTCTTTTGATTTGAGGTCCTTGGTTTATGACCTTGAAATTGATCTCAAGGTCATAGCTTTATTTGACGTTTTAGATTTTGACCTTTGCCTTCACTTAATATGTATACATGATAAAGCCATGAGACCTTTGGCAAAAGGTATCAAACCATTTTACCTTGAAAAATACAACCTACAGTGACTTATGTAAACGGGAAGAAGCTATTGTTTGTACTTTATTATTATAAAAGTATATAATACCAGATGTTTTTGGAATCAGTGTCAAGTAAATATTCAAATATTATCGGAGGTAACATTTTTCAAACCGGATGTAACAAATTATCTCCCTTATTTAAAAAATATTGTATTGAAACCATATATTTTTGGAATCAGCGTACAAAAAGCTATCATTTCACGATTAAAATGGCATTTTAAACTTAATTTTACAGCTTTTATATTAAAAGACATTGTTTTTTTATAGAAAGACCTTCAATTGTTTTTGAAAATAAAAAAAAAAAAAATTTTAATTTTTTCTTCCGCCTAATTTTGCTCTTGCAATTAATATTTGTTTCCTTAGATCGAACAGTTTATGCGCTTTTGAAATTTACCCTTCGTAACAGAATACTTTTCTTTGTATGAGATATCTCTCCAAACTTTGTTTTTCTTGTGTCCACTACTCCTTCGCAACCGTAAAAGATAACGACAAATTTATTGTATAAAGTTGCTCGTTTTTTTTAGACCGGAAGAGACACTTACTTCACCGGAAGTAGCAAATTACCTCACTTATTTCACTCAGAAGTAAATCCAAACAACTGTATGTATCGCATCAGTACACGTTTAAAGCAACTAGCTTCTTTATATAATTTCTTTTATGTGGAAAGACCTTCAATTGTTCTCTAAACAATTGGTTTTTAATTATTATTATAATTATTATAATTTTTTTTTCCGCCAAATTTTGAAATTTTTGTTTCGCATTATTTCGCTTGGATATTTCTTATATAGTATCGTATAGTTTATACGCTTTTATGTTTAAGCTTGCTAAGCCGAAGAGTTATCTCCCTATTCACTGTGTGCATCTCCTTCGTAACAATTTTTTTTAACAAATTGTTCGTTAAATCTTCACAAATTTTTGGCTAATTTGGCTAATCTGAATCGAAGCGATTCGATGAAATTTTAAAGGAATTATCTACCTTTACACAATAAATGTGTCGGTATGTTTTTCTAACTGATAAACCTTTAACTGTATAACCCTGGAACATATTTAGTTGAAGTCCGTAGGTTGTTGTTGTTGTTGTTGTTGGTTTTGGTCCCTAGGTCCTAACTTAAAAAATAGGGTCAAGATCAAAGGTCAAGGTCGAATTCTAAATTTTGACTTCTGCTTATTTTTGCATTTTCTCAAACACTTTTAAAGATATAAATATATAAGAACAAGTGCAAAATGTTTGCTTGAGGTAGCACTCCACAGTTAGCATCAGAAGGTAAAAATGCATCTAAAAATGCAGGAACATGAACATAAAATTGAGAATGGAAATGGGGAATTTGCCAAAGAGACAACAACACGACCATAGAAAAAAACAACAGCAGAAGGTCACCAACAGGTCTTCAATGTAGCGAGAAATTCCCGCACCCGGAGGCGTCCTTCAACTGGCCCCTAAACAAATATATACTAGTTCAGTGATAATGAACGTCATACTAATTTCCAAATTGTACACAAGAAACTAAAATTAAAATAATACAAGACTAACAAAGGCCAGAGGCTCCTGACTTGGGACAGGCGCAAAAATGCATAAAGCCACTTTTATATTGATACCTTAACATGAAAACATATTTATAATCTTTTTTTTTTAGACCATTCCAAATCTGTAACAAAATAGTTAAAACAATCAAAATAATAAGTTCAGTATCCATGGAAACAAAAAGCTTTTGTTTTCTGATTTTTTATTTTAAAATGGCGTTGGGACCCTCTCATTCAGGCTATACAATATATATAAACTAGAATATCAATTCATATAAGATATGCAATACTTCAACACTGATGTATAAGCCTTTCAAAAAATAAAAGAAAAAAAATGGTGGTTTTTCGCATCATGTTCTCGCAAATTAACTTTCAAAAGTTCGTGCTAAATTTACACCTTACCAAAATAGTCGACAAATGCTGATATAATTTCAGAGTCATTGCTGGAACTGACACTTATTTGAACCCGAAATTTACACTTCTACTGAACAAAACATAGCTCAATCTCTTCTCTGGAGTCATATCTTTCCATTAAAACCACTCACAAAGCTCTATTATTTGTTTTTACTAATTTTCAATTACTTTTACCATGTTAATTTGTTTAAGAAAAAAATATCCACAAGAGCCATAATGCTAAACTAACAATCCTAATTGTGGAGTGCTACCTTATTGTAATAGAGATGTTACATTTGGTCTGAAACAATCCAATGGCATCTAATAGGATTTACTGTCCCTGAAATATTTAATTATAAGGTTCATTAATGTAATTTGACCTTGAAACATAAAACCGGAAGTGACCTTGAGAAAACCGGAAGTAGCCATTTTTGCACTTTTTTTCATGAAAAAGTAGTTTGAATTCATATGTTTTGTCATCTGAATACATTAACCTATCACTCAAGACTAGAAATGGTTTTTGATCAACCAGAAGTGGTCAATTATCTCCTGGTTAAAAGCTAAAGAAAAATCTAAACTATATATTTTTGTGATCACTGTGATCATATGAGACCGGAAGAGACATTGACTTTACCGGAATTAGCAAATTATCTCCTTTAGTTCAATCAAGAGTATATCGAAACCACTTATGTATCGCATCAGTATAAAGTAACTAGCTTCTTTTCCCAATTTTTTGGTTTGGAAATACCTTCATACGTTCTCTGAACAATTGGTTTTTAATTATCATAATTATTATTAGGTCTTTCCACTTATTTGTTGAATGACCTATTGTATTTGTTCCGATTATTATTATTATTATTAGGTCTTTCCACGTTTCTGTTCGAAAGACCTATTGTATTTCTTCTGACTATTATTTTTTTTCCCGCCACAATTAAAAATATTTGTTTAACAATATGCAGTCAAGGGCATTACTTAAACAAGTATTTTTTTTTAGTTACTTATATAGGAAATTTTTGTTTTAAAAAATTACTCAATAGAGTTATTTTAAATTTCAATAGAAGCGTGGACTAAATGTACTTTTCATGAATTTTTACAGCATTTTATATCATAAAATGAAGAATTTATTAGACCTAGGAGGAGTATAGAGATAAAGGGTTACTTTAAAAATAATGACAAAAATATTACTTGATTAAGTTATTTTATACATCTTTGAAAGAATTAGTAATAAGACTTATGTAAGGAACATATTATGTGATTGTTTTGGTTACAAATTATAAATAACATCAAGTTTTAATTAATTCACAGGTTTCTATCCATCTATATCTGTCTACCTTCAAGATTTTTGAAGAAAATGATATTCTAATAGTCCCAAGAAACCAATCTTTGACCCAAAAGCGTCGATATGAAAGATAAGTGCGTCAGAAAGGCAATTAGTGTTTCAGAAAGATTAGATTTTATATTTCATGGGAAAAATAACCAGATGACCGTGAAAATTTGCTAAAGCTATTAAATTCTGTATAGTTGGACACCTATACAAATAATATTTAGAAAAGTTACTTATATACGTAATATTTAAAATAGCCTCGTTTTCAACATCACTTGTATAGGTAATTTTAAATGTTACTTGTTTAAGTAATGCCCATATGTCGCTCTGATATTTCTTATATTGTATTTTAAAGTTTATGCGCTTTCAAATTTCACCCTGCTAAGGCGAACAATTTACTTTGTAAGAGTTATCTCCCTATTCACTGTTTATCAAATGTGTGCATCTCCTTCGTAACAAAAAAAGATATCGACAAAATTCTTTTTACAAATTGTTCGTTACATCCTCAGGAATTTTTGACTAATTTGGATCGAAGCAATTCGATGACATTTTATAGGAGTTATCTACCTGTACGAAATAAATTTCTTGGTATGTTTTATTAACTCATTAACCGTAAAATGCATAACCCTGGAATGTTTGTATTTGAAATCCTTAGTTCCAAACTTAGAAAATGAGGTCTTTTCCTTGTTTTTGCAATTTCTCGAACACTTTAAAATATATGTATTAGAGAACAAGTGCAAAATGATTGCTCTGTGGTAATGAAGATATGTTAAATTTGGTCTGATACCGTCTAATGGCATCTTATAGGAGTTACCACCCTGAAATGTCTTAATATAAGATTAGTTGATTATAACTTCAACTTGGTTCATTATAAAGCCATTTAACCTTTAACAAAAGGTTGGGTGACATATGACCTTGAAAGATGACGACCAGAAGTGACCTTGAGAAAACCGGAAGTAGCCTTTTTTGCAATTTTTTCTTATTTTAAGTACTAGAATCCATATATATTTTTTAAGTTTGATACTATCAGATTATTACATGGCATTTTTCATATCGCATATATTATCAGCCCAAGGTTCCATATCAGCCCAAGAGCCGCACGGCTCGAGGGCTGATATTGACCGAGGGCTGATAATACATGCGATATGAAAAATGACATGTTATGATCTTTTTATCATATGCTTCAACAGTAGAGAAAAATAACAGATTCACATATTGATCCTTTTACAAATGTATGTGGTTCCCGAAGTTTAAAGAGTAAAAAAGTTCACGGCCGTCGGGCCCAAAATTTGATACATTCAATATGAAATCTTTCTATCATATGCCCCAACAGAGAGAGAGAGAGAAAACAAACATTTTAATATGGACGAATCGGCAAAAAATAATTCAACAATATACCTAATGATCATTGTTTGGAAAAGTCAACTTTTTAAGGAAACTTTCTAAATTATATTTAAGAAAAACTAAAATAATTTTTTTTTTAATTTTTTTTTTATTATTATTTTAAATAATATACTTTCCAGTATTCAAATAATTGTTTTGTACACTACTTTGTAATGTTTTTCACTGAAAACGTAGCATTGAGGTGTATTTTCCGGAATTGGCCGAGTATTACCGGAATGCCATGTGATAACGTTACGGAAAGGCATGTGATAACAATCGAAGCATGTGATAAACTTTTCATATCAGCCCGCTAAGCACCAATTCGAAAAACATGGAATTAACGTCAATTTAATGCTTTTATCATACGGTAAAATTTATATGTTATTTAGTCTAAGTATATGATAAATGTTCTTATCACATAGGATTATAACTGACTTTTGATCAACCGGACGTGGCTAATTATCTCCTGGTTTTCAAACAAAAGTATTATAAAGTATATTTTGTTTGAATCATCGTGGAAAAAAGCTATTATATGAGACCGGAAGTGACATAAACTTCACAGGAATAAGCAAATGTTCCCCCTTGTTTCACTGAAAAGTTTATGGAAAACAAATATCTATCCCATCAGTATGAAAAAAAACTAATCATTAGAAGTCTTTTTTACCGTTGAGTAAATAGGAACTACCTTCTTTTCAACAGTTTTTTTTCAAATAATTGTGGAACGACCTTCAATTGTTCTCTGAACAATTTGTTTTAAATTCTTCCAAGTATTTGTTATTTCTAAAAGATGTTTCACATTAGATCTGTGGAAATAATATTATCTGACTAGAGATGTTTACACAACTTTTTCTCATCAACTTCTCATTAAAATCAGATGTTTACAAAACAATATTTCGTGAAGAAACAAAATGAAACCTTTACTACCTGATTCAGTTCTGAGTTACAATTAAATGAGACCCCATTTAATATAAGTAGGTCTTTCAACTTTTCTGTGCAAAGACCTATTGTATTTCTTCTGATTATAAGGTCTTTCCACTTTTCTGTGGAAAGACCTATCGTTTTTCTTCTGATAATTTTTTTTTCTTCCGGCTTATTTCGTTCTTGCGATAAATATTTGTTTCGCAATTCGTCGCTTAGAAATGGAAGTATATAGAATCAGATCTTTTTCAAATCAATGTCAAGTGAATATTCAAATAGTATCTGAAGTATCAGTGTTCACACCGGAAGTAACAAATCTCCCTTATTTATACAAATATTGTATATAAACCATATATTTTTAAATCACTGTACAATAAGCTATCATTTGACAATTGAAATGGCATTTTTAAGTTAAATTTACTGCTTTCGTATAGCACTACATGGTTTTTGATGGAAAGACCTTCAACTGTTCTCTGAACAATTGGTTTTTATTTATTGTTATTATTAGGTATTTACACTTTTCTGTGGAAAGACCTATTGTTTTTCTTGTGATTATTTTTTTTTTTTCGTCCACCTATGTTTGTTCTTGCGATTAATATTTGTTTCGCAATATGTTGCTTAGATATTTGGTATGTGAAATCGAACAGTTTATGAGCTTTTGAAATTTATCCTGCGTAACCTAATAATTTTCTTTGTAGGAGTTATTTCCCCAAACACTGTTTTCCTTGTGTCCAATACTCCTTCGCAACCGTAAAAGATTACGACAAAGGAGTAGGTCCGGTAAGGACCGATTTTGGCCTCAAATTTCATGTTCATCTGACGAAAAATTTTGACCTCTTTTTAAATACTTAAGTGTCTACTTTATTTGAAATAATTAGTTTATGGGAAAGATTTTAACTGATTTAGTCTTTAAAAACGATCCGATTCAAGCTCAAATATGAAAAATCTACCAAATATGCCGAAAAAAATGTCACTTTTTAGATGTTTTTTTTGGAAAAAATGGAAGTGGCCGCATCCGTGTTCATTCTCAACCTTTATATATGTTGTGTATTATCATCAAATACAACTTACATTTCAATATTAAGGATGAACACGAATGCGGCCATTTTCGTTTTACACGAAGACCGTCTAAAATTTAACAAAAATGCTAGAATTGTGAAGATTTCAGTAATTTAGCATGACTTAATGGTGCTAGTACCGGATATATATGCATTGTTTTGTCAAAAACAGCCCATATTTATGTAGAAGAGGCATTCTACTGTCCAATAAATAACTAAAAGTTTACATTTTAACAATTTTGTAAAACTGTTATATTTTGGGGCCTTACTGAACCTACTCCTTTATTTTATAAAATTGCTCGTTATATCCTTCGCATGATTTGTCCCATTTTGACCGAACAAATATGAACACTCCATATGAGAGTTATGTCCCCTTATGCATTTGATATATGTGATATGCATTTCTATCTTGTAAATCATAAGTGATAGAGACATAGGATATTTTGTTTGGAGGTCCTTGGTCCAAAAACAATAGGTCAATGTCAAAGGTCAAGGTCATATTCTAATTTTTGATTTTGGCTTATTTTCACTTTTTTTCAAAAACCATATCAGATATCAACAAATTATTTCTAATTTATTGTTAGTTGCGACCTGTCGTAACATGTGAAATTTGATTGCAAGGGTACGTTGAACGTAAAAGAGTTTTCTTCTCTCTTGTATCTAAAAAAAACGAGTATGGTGCTTTAACTCATTAACCAAATATAATTTAGGAGGTCCTTGGTTTATGACCTTAAAATTGATCTCAAGGTCAAAGCTTAATTTGACGTTCTAGATTTTGACCTTTGCTTTTACCTCATATGTATTGATGATAAAGCCATGAGACTTTTAGCAAAAGGTATCACACCATTTAAAAACTGACAGTGACCTTGTGAAAACCGGAAGTAGCTATTGTTTGTACTTTATTAATATAAAAGTACATAGAACCAGATATTTTTGGAATCAGTGTCAAGTAAATATTCAAATATTATCGGAAGTAACATTTTTCAAACCGGAAGTAACAAACTATGTCCCTTATAAAAAAAATATTGTATATAAACCATATATATTTGGAATCAGTGTACAACAATCTGTCACTAGACGATCGAAATGACATTTCAAACTTAATTTTACAACTTTCGTATTTTATGCATTGTTTTTGATGGAGAGACCTTCAATTGTTCTCTGATTTTTTATTTTTAATTATTAGTACAGTGTATGCGCTTTTAAGTTTCACCCTGCTTAGCCGAACCATTTTCTTTATAAGAGATATCTCCCTATTCACTATTCATATGTGTGCATCTCCTTCGGAACAATAAAAGATAACAATTATTTTTCTAAATTGTTCGTTCCATCCTCAGGAATTTTTGACTAATTCGGATCGAAGCGATTCTATGAAATTTTATAGGAGTTATCTACCTTTACAAAATAAATATGTTGGTATGTATTATTAACCATTACCCGTATAACCCTGGAATATTTTTATTTTAGATCCCTAGGTCCTAACTTAGAAAATGAGGTCAAATTCAAAGGTCAGGGTCAAGTTCTTAACTTTGACTTTTCCATGGTTTTGCATTTTCTCCAACACTTTAACAGATATGTATAAAAGGACAAGTGCAAAATTATTGTTTTATTGTAATAAAGATATGTTACGTTGGTCTGATACCATATAATGACATCTTATAGGAGTTAATGCCCCTGAAATTCTCAATTATAATGTTATTTGAATACTTCAACTTGGTTCATTATATAGCCATATGACCTTTAACAACAAAATGTAAGGTGACATATGATCTTGAAAAATGACAACCGGAAGTGACCTTGAGTTAACCGGAAGTACTAATTTAGCACTTTTTTCATGTAAAAGTACTCGGAATCCATATATTTTGTTCTATAGATACATAAATTTATCACTCAAGACTAGAAATAACTTTTGATAATCCGGAAGTGGCCAAATATCTCCCGTTGTACACATAAAAGAATATGTAAACTACATTTTTTGGAATCAGAGTGAAATAAGCTACCATATGAGATCGGAATTAACATTTCCTTAACCGGAATGAGCATATTATCTCCTTTAGTTTACTTAAAAGCATATCAAAACCATTTATTTAAAGCAAGTTTGAGAAAGTAGCTACTTTTCAAAATTTCTTTGATGTGGAAAGACCTTCAATTGATCTCTGAACAATTGGCTTTTGATTATTATTTTTTCTTCTTCCACCACTTTTTTTTTATGGTGCTTTTTTGTTTCGCAAGATGTCGCTCAGATTTTTGATGTATGATGTCGAACAGCTAAAACGATTTTGAAACTCACCCTGTTAAGCCAAACTTTTTATTGTACGAGTTATCTCCCCAAAGACTGTTTTTTTGTGTAAATTTTTTTTAAAGATTACAACAAAATTATTCTTTGCTCTAGCATAATTCCATGCTTCTGTTTGCTGTATTTTTGCATGTTAATCTTTTATTTCAACTGTAAGGGTTTGTTTGTCTTCACTCTTCACTTGTGTCTAACAAGAGCCATATCTTTTCTAGTTTATTAATCTATACTATCTATAATCAGGTAAGGACTAAATTATTATATACTGCTTTGTCGACAATCAAAATTGTTTAATCTGATATTGCAAAACAGCAGCAAGGCTTACATGGTTATTTGTAGTTCGCGCAAGAACTATAAGTTAAAAGATAACCAAACAACTTTGAAACATGAATGCATAGAATACTTTAAAAAACAAACACATACAGTTGCGAAAAAAAATCAATCTGTGTACATACATAACGGAAAATAAAATTTTCCTTTAAGAATGAAATTATAACTATTTCGGTATATTGGATGAGTGATTATTAGATTACTTTAAAACAATAATAGCTTTTTAAATCAAATGTCACACACAAATTAGTGACTATTAAACTAATTTTTATTTCAATCATCAAATCTCAAGTATCATGCACTTTTATTAATTGATTATTAAGGGAGATAATTTCTTTTTTATATAATGACAGTGAATTACATTTAATGACAGTGTACATAATACTCTTTATGACTACATTAATTGTTTCTATATATTTGATTTATTGATGTGTCTTTTTTGTTTACTTTATGCTCTCACCTTATTCTTCTTGTTGTTTTTACATTTCATATTTGGTTTTTTAAATACATATGTTTTTTTTCTCTCTTTTTCATGTTTTTGTCACAGTACTTAACATAATACAGTCACAGCTAGAATTCCACACAAACATGTCAGGTGAGCTCAGACATCACAGAAAGATCCGACATTCACACATTCTGAAAGAACACAGTTGAAGGAGTCGTTTCAGTTTTCAGGTATTTGATAGGGTATTTTTGGGGTAGGGTGTTTAACCTAGAAAAGATACACGGTTAGCAGATATTCAAACTTTATAATCAAACTTATCAACGGAAAACAATCGGACTATGTCAAATTTCAAAATCGAAAAAGATGAAAAACAATCAACAACAATGCACAAAAAACAAATAAAAACTAAAAACTGGGACACACGAACTCATCTAATCGTGGGTGATCTCAGATACTCTGAAATGTTTTACAATAAGATTGGTAGATAAAATGCTATATTTGTTATCATAAGATTGGTGTAGGCAAGTAAACTTGGGATATTTTTGTTATAATTGTGTAATTATTTTCTATTACCTTCTCTTATAAATTGTTTGGTTGTACGTTTTTTGAACAATCTCTCTAAATTTACTTAAGGTAATGTTAGTTGAATACTTAATCAACATATAATTTTGAAAGGTTCTTTCATATTAAAAATTATGTTTAACATCATAATTCGATATTCCAAAAACCATATTGACCTTGAACTTTGTGTTCGTTAAATGCAAAAGACATTGGCTATGATCAGATAATTTAAAGATACGACTGCCAATACAGAATTATTTCCAGGAATAATGTCATAGGTATGATAATTAGGGAAGGCAACACAAAAAATGTCGAAAATGCAGGTACAAAAGCATAGAACATTGCTTAGAAGAAATTGTATTCGATCTACAGAAGAACGTGTATAGAGTTAGCTAAAATACACATGTAATTGACATTCGGAGGAATATATCAAATCTTGTTTAGATAATATGGCTATAGGCAACTAAAGTGTGGGTATGAATTGCAAGGTGTACACTTTATCTGACAGTTTCCATCTGACTACAACTGCATTTTAATTGTTCATTTAATTTGTTTACGTTTAGTTTTCATAATAAGGTCAATTACACATTCTTTTTATTTCAGGTTTATTGTTATAAACAATATGTAGTTTCATAGTTTGTTTCTTTGAGTGTAGCAGCTCATTGGTTTGAAATAAATTAGCATAAGCATAACTAAGAGAACTCACTGAAAGAGTCAACTGGAGGAAACAACATGAGTCTATCAAAAGAAGAATCAAACTTTCTAAGATTTTACTTCCTGAATTTGAAATTTGCAACACAGGCTGTTAGGGTACATTTTGACTCAATCCATCCACCATCTGGGCTTGCCAATGAACTTGCAACTAGTAATGTGAGATTGAAAGGACTTCGATTCATTACAAAGTCACAACTGCAGATGTTATACCCAAATCCAGGTAAAGTAGAACTTAATGAAAAAAGATGCCTTGTTTTAGAAGTATTTTTTATCCTTCTGTTCATAAAATACTATACTTTGAAAGCTTGTGACATCAGTGTAATTTTAGCTATTTAAAAAAATCTTGATAACTTTTTATACCTCGCCTATCATTTTGGTTCCGAGACAATAATATGGTATATGCTGGATAGATATTTAAAATTGTATTATCAAAGGTTCCAACTGTCAGCTTATATCTATTATAGTCCAGCCGATACGTGCATTTTTTTTAAAGAAATGTAGGTTTGATGATAAAAGGGCGAAACTGTGCACAGTTGTAGATCCGTAAATAGGAGTCAATATAAGCTATGCACCCTAAACAATCTATAACATGACATTCATACGATAGCTATCAGTCAGTCAACATTTCTCCCCAATGTTTAAATTGAAACAATTAATTTGAAATCCAAACTTTTCACAGCATAAAAAACGTAAACGTTTTAAGAAAGTCATGGAGGTGGAAACATTCGCAAATTTTATGACGCCTTAAGAATTTGTTTCTCTGTTTGCCGTCTGAGTCACACATGCACATTTATATGTACCACTTATCGTTGCCACAATACTGTCCATTTCCTTGACTGAAGATCAAGGTGATCAATAAATTCAACCCATCACCATTTTTTTTACTTGTAATGAGTAGCTCAAGGTTTAGATTTTTGTGAATTATGTTATTCCTTTACGTTAGTTTATCCATGATATTGTCTTGTTTTATTTTTCTTGTGTGAAATTTGAGCACCCACGTGTCTTCCTCGACTTTTTTTATCATCTCAGCAACAACATATTTTCACAGCGATTTTTAAAATGTTAACTAAGAGCAGCCCATGTAGTCTTTGAACAAGAACTTCAAGGTGTCATGTTAGTGTACGGTTGATTACAATTTTTTTGTTACTATAGCCAGTTTTGGACACGAAACTATAATAGTTATATGTTATATGTTGTGTCTTATACGCGTTCGTTCCTATAGACCAATCTATTCCTTTTTCATGTCTGCAATTCTACTTATGATTTACAATTTCAATTTTTTATATGTTGACAACACTTGAACGATACTTGAGGCGATAATTAATACAATTTGAATTTGTATATTATTATTAAGTCATATGTGTTGATTTTGATATTCTGAAACTGCAATCTTAGAAAAAGCCGCTATATTGATGTTTCGAAGTAGGTTCGTTGATTATATTGTTTCAAACATCGCGCTCTACTATCATGTCAAATTTGGCAGTGATGTTGACTATGTAAAGGTGATATTTGTTTCGTTTTGATATTTTGTGGCAGAAACCGTGAAAAAACGCTATATTGAACTTTAAAGGATAGTCCATAGCTACATGAGCTAATACTGCTTGAAATACATAAAACTGCCACCACGCTAAATTTGGCAATTTCATCATCAAGCCAGAATTTTTTTTTACACCAATTTACCGGACTACTAGAATACAAACAACTATTATGTATTTTATTTTAATTTCAATTTGCTAAAAATCCAAGGATACCTGTATGCATGTGAATCGCGCATGTATAGATTACACTGACGGTTTAGACAGTTGATTCAGAAACATGGTTTATTGACGTGTAAACCTTGAGAAAAATTCTAAGTTACCAATCCAATTCAGTTCAAATCATATAAGGTTTTTTGTTCAGGGTTCGTTTAAAATGTATATACTTGAATCTTACATATTAAGCTTTTGGCTATTGAACCATGTCATGCATATTTCCCCATTTCCATTCTCAATCTTATTTTCATAATAGGTATTGCAATGTTTGAACATCTTTTTCCACATTCCTTCTGTCAAAAACCTCTTCTGTATCAGATATATACTAGTATTTTAAATTCATAGCTAAATTAAGCTTGCATTTAGAGCCGATACTTGCCCAAGGATTGCAGGTTGCCGAGTGGTTCAAAGCGCTAACACAGTGCATGCGGTGTTATCCCGATATCCTAATAGGCTGTGTTAAAATAACGGCGAGGAGTGAACAAAACATTGCATTCACACTTTTTTAGATTTAACATTGTTATGATAATATTGAGAATAATTCTGAATGCATATATATATCATTCCATTATCATGTCTATATATCATGTACTGTGTTACGACTCTAGATAAAAACTGACGAAGAAAGGTAAAACCCGGCCACCGAAACCTGTATTAATGTGAAGCCTAGGTGGTCGATTGGTCTAGCGCGTCGAGCATCAAAGTAACGTATAATGATGCGGAAATATTGTATTAAATTTAAACTAAACTAGTTGATATGTAACTGTCTGTTTTTGACAGCAGGTACTGTCTGGTGAATTTTTCATTGCAAATATTTAAATAAAATTTATCAAGAAAAAGCGCGTGGAGCATAGTGCAAGGCGATTAGGTGCCACGATATCTCAGTAGCATGAATTTTAATCCATGCAAGGGAAGAACAACATTATTTGCAAAAGCAAATTTACAGATCTCAAATTCTGGGGTTGATGTTTGGACGAATTACATTAGTCTGTAAATTACATCCAACAGTGTAAACATTTGTATATTATTTTTTATACACAATGTATTTTTTATTTGTCAGCAATCAAACTGAACAATTTGTATATTCCATATGATATTATGATTCAATTCATTATACAGTCACTAGAAAAACGTATAACATACACACAATTCTAAGGAAGTGGCAACCATACAATATATATCCAACTGGTTTCAGTGTGTTTGACTACAACAGTTATGCATATAACAAAATTGAAATGATACAATATTACAAATTAATTAAGAACAAATGTTGTCTATCTCGAACAACCAATATCCTTCATTAGCATTATTAGTAAGGTGCAAAATAATTATAATCTTAAAATTATAATCTCAAACGTTTAAAAGTTATCACGAATCAATACGCTGGTTATTTATTTTTCAATATTGATTTTTGTATAAACTCCTTTAAATTGTAAGCCCTCTGTTTAAAAGGTTTGAGCTACTTGTTTTTTTAATCTAAAAATGTCTGGGAACATGTTCGTCGTCTTTATACCACCACTCGGTGCGGTATATGATAGTGATAGTAAGGTTGTTTAAAATCAGCTTGAATACTTTCAAAAAAAGAATGATGGTGAAAATGTTAGAACAAATTGATGAGTTTAAAGACAAAACGTTAATATTCATAATGAAAATAAGTACATGTATCATTGCAGTTCTGGCCTATATATTTCCTTGTGTTTGCATAGTGTAGACATTTTATAACTCTTCAATATATATATCTTGCGAAACCCAGAATGTTGTATACCTTCTTCAGTTTCGATGTTACATGCAATAAACCCGTAAGATTAATTGTTGGTTATTATTCAGACATTTAATTTTATGTATTTGTACAGTAAGTAATGTGACATCAGATCAACTCGATTCAACACTGATAATTTGCCTTTTACGGAATATTACACCAAGAGAATATGGCCCTGTAACCGGTTGGGATAACTTACCTATCCCTCAAGATACGAGTACAGGAGCAGACCTTGCAAGAGTCAAATGGTACAGGAACATGTTAGCACATCAAGTAGATGGGAAATTGTCTCTTACAGATTTTAATCAATACTGGATAGATTTAGAAGGTGTAAGTACATGCACGTTAGATCATTTGTGCGAGTGGTAAATTGATTCCACCACATTTATGTATTTAACTTGGAGATAAAAACAATTGTAAACGTCAAACAATCTCTTCGTTATGAATTTGAGAAATTTCCCGATTGACTGATTGAGGAGGAGTAGATACATACTAAGAAGCAAAACATAGTTGGCATATCAAGCGGATTAAAAATAATGTATAATGGATCAAATTAATGTTTGACTACTGTTTGTATTATGGAAGTACAACAATTTTAGCCTTTAGTTCGTAGGGATGAACTGTTTAATTGCATGTGTTAAATTATATGTATATTTAGGAAGTGAACCTGATAATGTGATATACATATAAATCCTGATTTTTGCTAGGCAGAATCATTTGACAGTAGTTATTTCATTCTTACCAATCCCCAGGAATATCAGATTATTACATGGCATTTGTCATATAGCATGTATTATCAGCCATAGGTTCAATATCAGGCCAACAACCCCATGGCTTGAAGGCTGATACTGACCGAGGGCTGATAATGCATGAGATATGAAAATTGACATGTTATGATCTTTTTATCATATGCTTCAACAAAGGAGAAAAATAACAGATTTATTTTGTCATTTTGAACAATAAAATATGTTTAAACTAACTACGACGATAAAGTAAGAATATGTATTATGTCCGAATTAACTTAAAAAAATTGCCAAGCTGAAAAATCCTAACGAAGATTGCTTCGCCCGAATAATACTTTGCCAATTCACAGTTGTATTAGAATTGACAATGCCCATTTCCACGAAGCTAGTTGTTAGTTGCACTTTAAATCCCTTTTTTTAATGTTCTGTATAGTTAACATGTGATGTATTGCGGCTTAATTTCAACGTTTGCTGAATAAGTTGTTGTTACATAATAACGACGCTTGACTCTTTGTCACCAATTTAATTTTCTTTTAAATGTTGTATACAACAAAACAATCTTATTACATTACTCTTTTCTATCATTTACACAATAGCACAGGAATTGTATTGCACATAATTTATCTTGTAAATGACGTAAACATGTTAAACGATTTTTCAGTTGGTAAAACATTTTTGTCATGATGTTATGATTTATATACCAGGTTATTTCACGTCTTGGTGGACAATCTTTACTAACGGAATCGAGTAATCATATTTTCCTAGATACAGATATTTTGAGCACTCTTAGTGTATCTAAGAAAACACTACATTCTACTGATGACATATCAAGTAAGTTTTGTTTCAATAGATATTTAGCGCTTACACAATTCACAAAACCAAGTAATAAAACATTTTACAAATGCAAACGTTAGATAGCTTATCAAATACACAAAATCACACAACATTTTATAAGAAGTAGGCTGTCTTGTATCTTTGGTTTGTCGAACCAAGCTCTCTTATATTATCTACACCTAAATTTATTCAAACATGACTCTGTTTTTTGCAGGTTTGAAATAGAAATGTATACATTTCTTTTGAAAAATTCTACAGAATTGTTCCTTTTTTTATAATAGGTTTATTTAACACGTAAAGGTATCTGTCTTGAAATAATAATCGTCCTTTTTTGGTCCAATGATTCCAAGACCAAAAATGCCCATGGACTTTTGTGCTGGATGTATGTTTGATATTTTTTAAAGTCAAATCCACTAATATTCATTTTTGAATTATTGTTCTCTTACAGCGGTTTGACCATCTTCATTTGTGTTTTTTTTTTGCCAAATAATTTGAAAACTGTAGTCAATAGTCAGCATGAAAACTTCTACAAATATTTCAAATTGGTCGAAAATATAATTAAAAACTTTTCGAAGTATTTGCCCTTAAGGTAGTTTAGGGGTATAAAAAAAAAATGACAGAATTTTCTTATACTTTATGAAATTTAACTTTGAAGTATTGTAAATGAAAAAATGCAAAAAAAAAATGGGGGTCACCGGCCATCCAAGAGATATTTTGACCTCTGAAAATGAGTGCAAATAGGTTATATAGAAATATAGGGAAAATGGACAAAAAACCACTTTGATTGAATTTTCAAAGCAAAACAAATGACAGAAGTTGCTCCTTCTTTCATACTGTAAAGCTTGATGTCTCTATTTTATAAAATTGAAATAAAATTTGGGGGTCACCGGCCATCCAAGAGATTTTTTTACCTCTGAAAATGAGTGCAAATAGGCTAAATATAGGGAAAACAGACATAAAATCTCTTTGATTAAATTTTCAGAGCAAACTAAATGACAGAAGTTGCTCATTATTTCATACTGTAAACCTTTATGTCTCTATTTTATAAAATTGAAATAAAATTTGGGGGTCACCGGCCATCCAAGAGATTTTTTGACCTCTGAAAATTAGTGAAAGTAGGCTAAATATAAGGAAAACAGACATAAAATCTCTTTGATTGAATTTTCAGAGCAAAATAATGACAGAAGTTGTTCATTATTTCATACTGTAAAGCTTGATGTCTCTATTTAAAAAAATTGGAATAGAATTGGGGGTAACCGGCATTCCAAGATATTTTTTTACCTCTGAAAATGAGTGCAAATAGGCTAAATATAGGAAAAACAGACATAAAATCTCTTTGATTGAATTTTCAGAGCAAAATAAATGACAGAAGTTGCTTATTATTTCATACTGTAAAGCTTGATGTCTCTATTTTATAGAATTGAAATAAAATTTGGGGGTCACTGGCCATCCAAGAGATTTTTTTACCTCTGAAAATGAGTGCAAATAGGCTAAATATAGGGAAAACAGACATAAAATCTCTTTAATTGAATTTTCAGAGCAAAATAATGACAGAAGTGGTTCATTATTTCATACTGTAAAGGTTGATGTCTCTATTTAAAAAAATTGGAATAAAATTGGGGGTCACCGACCATCCAAGAGATTTTTTGACCTCTGAAAATGAGTGCAAATAGGCTAAATATAGGGAACACAGACATAAAATCTCTTCGATTAAATTTTCAGAGCAAAATAATGATAGAAGTTGCTCATTATTTCATACTGTAAAGCTTGATGTCTCTATTTAAAAAAAATGCAATAAAATTTGGGGGTCACCGGCCATACAAGAGATTGTTTTACCTCTGAAAATTAGTGCAAATAGGCTAAATATAGGGAAAACAGACATAAAATCTCTTTGATTGAATTTTCAGAGCAAAATAAATGACAGCGGGGACATCATCTGTGTCCCTTTGGACACATTCCCCATTTATTTTCCTGGAAGTTACTATTAATTAATATTAATTTTAACCATGCCTGTATGACATTTTATATTTTAATATTTTATGATGGATTTAAATGAGTAGTAATTTTTTTGGGGGAGTCAATTTTTCTTATTTCATATTTGTGAAATTAAATCTGAATTTCTTCAAACATTTTTTTTTTAGAGGATTAATATTCAACAGCCAAAGTCATGAAAGTGCATTGCTCAATTTTAAGCCAAAAAAAATATTTTAAGTTCATTAGACCACATTCATTCTGTGTCAGAAACCTATGCTGTGTCAACTATTTAATCACAGTCCAAATTCAGACCTGTATCCAGCTTGAATGATGTGTCCATACTAGCCCAAACCGTTCAGGGTTTGAACTCTGCGGTTGTATAAAGCTGTGTCCTGCAGAGCATCTGGTTAATATTGTGCTTAAACCATGATTGTGACAACATATGAAAAGTGTGAACTGACAGTCTGCTAAGTTTTTATCCATAAGTCTCATTCTGACTTTCTATCTGACAGGTTTTTATGTGTCAATATTTGTGTTTCAATATAAAAGGAAGATGTGGTATGATAATTGATTGTTAATGAGGCGACTCTCTGTAATAGACCAAATGACACAGAAGTTAACAGCTACAGGTCAAAAGCCTTCATCGCATAGTTAGCTGTAAAAGGCCCTTCACTGACTAATGAAAAACAATTCAAATGAGAAAACTGAAGGCATTTCAATGTACAAAATGATGCCCCCCAAAAAATGTGACACAACAACAAAAGACAACCACTGTCTGAATTACAGGTTCATGTAATTGGGATAGGCACATATATAATGTGATGGGCTTAATGTTTGAAGGTGACAACCCTTCCCCTTAACCTGGGACAGTGGTGTAAATTGGTACAACATATGGGTTTTATCAATTTGTATTATTCATTAATATTTGTGAACTCTAAATCTAGCGAAAAGTAGATTATCACAGATAAATTTGCAGTATGAGTTGTATGAATAGTCATGATAGTCAGGATTCTTGTCTTACAACCTTTATGAAGCAAGAAAAATGTGACGATGTTTGTATGTACATAAAAGTCTGTCATAAAATTAAAGATTTCAGTATATTCCCATTTTACAATATCTTTTGTAACTGCTGTATTTCACATGTTATTTTTCTTTTCTACGGATATTGAATGGTTCAAATATTACATGTGTGCCTCTTGAGACTAAAATTACATGCAATAGAAATCAGCCCCAAAAAAGCAAATGTTAATAACTACAGCTGTAGTATGCATTTTTAAATGTAAATACAATGTATGTGCTAGGGCCTAAATTGACCCTGAATTATTTCAAGTGTTTTTGACCGAAGACTTTTTAATACATAACGTACTATTAAATTATTACATGTAATATACTATGCCATTTGAAATTTCCTTTCTATTTAAAGTACAAATGGGAGGATTCAGAGGCGGCCCTGGGAAAAATTTGGTTAATAATATAGGGAATCACTGGAGCATGACCTGAGCGGGTCCCCTCTTAGGCAGTCAGTGAGCCCCCACTTATGAAAAATTCTGGATCCACCACTGGAATTATTTATTCAACAAAAACATTCACGAGTTTTAAATTACTGGAAAATATCCTATTACAAATGTATATAGGAACATAGTTAATTTATTATCCTTTGATTTTATCTTTATTTACAAAATATAGACTCTTGTGTGAACATTACACTTCTTACAAATTTTTTTCATACACCTTTAAAAACTATGCCTTAACATGCTTAAAGAGGAAGTATTTTAAGAGTTGAAATTATACTATAACTTTTGATCATGAATGGACCAGCTGAAAAAGGTAAAAAAATGTTTGAAGCCATCAAGAGAATATAACACCCACTTAGCGCAGGTGTCATTTTTAAAACTTTGCATTTTATGTCTTTAACATGTTAAAGAAATGCACTTCGAATTACCCTGTAGAGACCTAACAAGCTTTTAAATTTAGAAAAAAATCATTTTATGACAAAACCCCTTTTCCTGTATAGGTAGTAAAAGTTTTGTTTTTCTCTCAAGAAGGTTCTGTAGGATCAATTATATTATAGGAGGGTCAGGAAAAGTTTAAAGAATAGAGAATAATTACAATACATTTGTAAATAAATAAAAAAAATAGACAAACATGTTATGATGGTGTACATGTAACAATGAAGAATAACCGGGTGCTAAATATAAGAATTACAGAAAAATGGAAAAAACAAAAAAATAAATAGAGATAAATGGTATAAAGAATTAGATAAGAATGAAATGAAGGACCCTCCATCCAGACCATCGGTAAGACAGGTAGTTTTGTGAAATGATTCATTTTTAAAAATAATTTATACAGACTGTTACCGTCTAGATCCTGCTAACATGTTTAACCCGCCACATTATTTATGTACATGTATGTACCTGTCCCAAGTCAGGAGCCTGTAATTCAGTGGTTGTCATTTGTTATGTGCTACATATTTGTTTTTCGTTCATTTTTTTTTTATACAAATAAGGCCGTTAGTTTTCTTGTTTTCTTGTTTGAATTGTTTTACATTGTCATATCGGGGCCTTTTATTGCTGACTATGCGGTTTGGGATTTGCTCAATGTTGAAGGCCATACAGTGACCTATAGCTGTTAATGTCTGTCATTTTGGTCTCTTGTGGATACATTGAAGTTGTCTCATTGGCAATCATACCACATCTATTTTATATAGATGGGATATGTTCTAAATTTTAAGTGTGCATGCTTATTTAAACCAAAAATGTAACAACTGGAATCCGGGCAAAATCAACTGTATTCGCGTTCGAATAAACCAAGTTTACAACAAGAAAATTCTGTTTGCATATAAATGTAATTATATAAACCGCCTACTTTCATGAATCATGACCTTTTCTCCCAGAAACGCAAATGGTCTGAACCCTATGCAGATGACATTTCTCAGGTCCACAAATTTTCAAATGTATTACATGATAAACTGTTACATGATAGAAGTACCATGAGCTATGCCTATTGTTAACTTACATGTATAATTTTATTTTCAGCCTGAAAAAGGGGGGGGGGGGGTCATTGTTTTGCTGTTCGACACGGATATTTTTTTGAAATTATTTCCGCTATTTTTACGCTTACATATTATTTTTCAGTGGTCGTTAATCGCTCTTTGATCATGTATATTCAATTCATTAGTACTTACTTTTCAGTTTAAATTTCCCCCTTTTATGATTTGTTTACATCTATCTTTCGCATGTTTGTCGGACCTTTTCTAGTGTAAGACAAGGGTGAAACTGCTTCATAAGCTACCAAAATGAAGATCGTTATAATCTATAATTTCGATCTGCATTACAGTATTCATGAAAAGCAGTTCACGTGTTCGATTAATATAAGCTATTCTCTCTTCATTCTTCTCCTACGTCAAAACATGCTAGCATATTCATTTTTAGAACGGAAATACTATTTCGACAATGACAATAGTAACAATAAACTTTATTAAGTTTTAAAATGGCATTTAAAAGTTATTCAACTCTTTCTCAATGTATTTGAATAAAAAATATTATTTAAATGATCATATTTTATTGTTATGGAAAATTACGACAATGTACATGACTTACGATATGAATGCGCAACTTTATGCACAGACGGCGCGAAAATTTAAACCCCTGAACTACCTTAAGAGTGGATTTTTTTTCTAATTTTTGTTTCATGTTTTATATTTTTTATTTAAACATTGTTAAACGATAATAAACAGAAACTTTTGAAAGTCTAAATAATCAGTAAGAAAAAAATACAAAATCGTTAGGTTGACATTTTTTGTCAGTTTGTTTTGGAATAATTGACCATAAATTGTGATTTTTTTTTACTCACATATGTTAGTTTTATCTTTTTACCTACAGTCAAAAATGGTAAAGACAAAAAATTGAAACAAAAATAAAAGACATAAGTTGCATAATTGAAATGTCCAATTAACTTTTTTCAAGTTGTTGACCTGAAATGGTGATTTCAAACAATTCTTTGTATTGTTATATTGGTATTATCTTGATAATTGCAAAAAAGTATTGAATTCGAAATTGAAAAATTTAATAGAAATAGAAGATCTACAAGCAAGTTACATTGTTCTGGTACCAACAATTGTCTCTGTATTGGAGTCATTGGCCTCGAACAGGAATTAAGAGGCTATTAATTTCACTTTAATCAATTTGTCTCAAAATCTCATATCTAATTTATAACATTATGAAACATAAATCCAAATTACAATCAGTCTACAATAAGCAATTAACATTTTTTGGGGGAAATTTAACCGATATTTCAGTTTTTTAGTCTAGACACTATCTAAAAATAAAGCTACACCTGTTATTTACTATACTTACACCAAGTCTATTGCATCCACGATTTTCAACCACAACAGGGTTTAAGAGGCCTTTAACCTCAAAGATGTGAAATCCAAGCCTCCGGATGCTGATGTACATCGTCACAATACAATTATAATCCAGCTTGTCATTTTACTAATGGTGACCTTGGCATCGCTTCCAAAGAACAACTAAGAGAATTGTTAGCCAAGGGACCAAACTATAAAATTCCCCAGCCCATCAACTGGAAAAAGAACTTCAAGTTACGGATGGATGCAGTTGAGGACTTTGCAAGAAAATGGGTAGAGCGTAAATCAGAGGGACCAGAACTGGACACTTTGTCAGAATGGATCAAAGCTATTCGATCATGCATTCCGAAGTGCATTCAAAAGTTACGATGTACTATGAACACAAGAGGTACTGAACCTTTCAAGAATCCGGATGTTGTGGATGCGTTATCCTCATTGCATGACAAATATGTCGTTGATCCAGCAGATTAAGCCTCTAATAATATTGTCTTCATATGCAAAAACCATTAACTGCAAAGTATCACAAAAGAGCTTGGAATAAATAGAACAACTTGTAACCATACTTTATTCTTTAACATCATTTATCAAGGACGAATTTTACAAAATCATAAATCTGTCCTTTTTCTTTTTGGTATCAACATCAAAGAAAACGAAGAAAATTTACCAGCATTATACTGAATACAAAAACTACACAAAACTCCATATAAAGAAGTATACACAGCTGGATCATCAACATGTTCGACTAAACATCTTTCTGAAGAACTGACTACTTTTATTTCTACAGTTAAAGATATTATGATGCGATATACTCTACCAGTGGTGTTATCCACATGTAGACTCGAAAGATCTACTGCTTAATATTCGATCACAATCTTTGCAATTTTACAGCAACATAAAGAATTTTATTTTTTCTACGCTTTACACAAATATTCCCCATGCTCAGTTAAAAGATCGACTTCACCATCTCATTAAACAGAGCCTTTCTATAAAAATGGGAATCGTAGATAAAAATGTCTTATTTTGGGTTACAATAATTCATATTTTGTAAAGAACCACACTGAATCTACAAGAAAGTATACTGAAGATGATATTATCAAAATGCTGTTTTTGATCGGAAACATATTTGTTGAGTTTGGAGGATTCATATTTCAGCAGACAGTCGGTATTCCAATGGGTACTAATTGTGCACCCCTACTAGCCGATTCGTTTTTTAATCGTATGAATCAGAATTCGTTCAAAACCTTCTAAAAAACAAACAGAAAAAACACCTTGCGAAATTCTTTAATCATACTTTCTGATATATTGATGATGTCTTATCGTGGAATAACCCATATTTTAGCCAATACTCGCATCTCATATATTCCATTGAACTTGTAATAAAAGATATTACTGATACTAGAAAGACTGCTTCACACCTTGATTTTTTCCTCAATATTGACACAGATGGACGACTTCACACGAAAACCTACGATAAACAGGACGATTTCAACTTCCCGATTATCAATTTCCCATTTCTCAGCAATAACATACCCTCTGCCCCTTCGTATGGTGTTTACATATCTCAATTGATACGTAATTCTCGTGCATGTTCACACTATACGGACTTCATATACAGGAGTGTGCTCCTAACGCAGAAACTGCCCCAACAAAGTTATGAGGAAGAAAAAACGTCAATCCGTAAATTTTAGGACACCATCACGAATTGGTCTATCCATACGATGTATCTTTGTCCAAACTAACTATGGACATTTTTACCACGTGTTAGATTGTGGTTTGTCATTATGTCGTTGGATCTTTTTATTACCGGACTCTACTTATTCCCGACGGTGACTGTTTTGCTGAGTGTGAATTCGCATTGCTATAGGACGTGTCGCGGTACTTTTCAATCCTAAATTCATTTATTTAGTTTTGATGTTATATTTGTTAATGCCATCGGATTTTGTCAAATGTCTTTAAGTTTGTAGTAAGACATCTTGGTTTTTTTCTGTTGTTTTCGTGTGTTTTGGTAAAGACAATTGATCATCCAGTTCATTTATTAGATTTTAGTTTGGATCAATGAAATTTACACTATATATTTGGTTCACAGTTTGATTCAGAAGAACACCGACATTTCTAAATAATACAATTAGTTATCTATTTTTTACTACAATTTGATAATAGTTAGTAGTGTAATTTTCATTGTTAATAATAAACGTTAGTTAAGTCTTACAAATCTAATAGTGATCTTCATCCAAATTCTTTCCTTATTTTGGGAACTTGTTTAAGAAATTCAAATGTGACGTCACTTTGAGCGTAACACTGGTTATGGCTAACAAGGCTGTGCATTTTTGTAATTTATCCGTTTTTGTTCTTTAGCTAGTCACCACTTTAGCTTAATCATGTATATCTATTTTATAGCCATTTTATAAAATTTACTGTTTGAAAGTATGTATTATTCTTAATTTTAAATAATACTAAAGGATGTTCTTGTCCCGTGGCCGTATTGGTCACAGCCTTTTTGGAACTTTTTGACCCAAGTGCTTTTTGGCTTTGTATTTGTTTTGGCTTTCAAACTTTTTTCATCTGGGCGTCACTGGTTAATCGTGTGTGGACGTGGCGCTTCTCGCGTATAACATTTTTAACCATGTACCTTTTGTTGGCTATTAATCGTTTGTTTCTATGTCCTATATTTTCCCTGTTTGATCCTATTGATTAGAAGCAGTAAAGTTATCATGGTTTTATAAGTGTAAAAACAACGTTTTGTTGATCGAATCGGACAACGATTGTTCACTGTGGTTTTACTTTCAAGATTGGCATTATTTTCTTTCGATAGCTGAAGTTATCTACATTATGCGTAACCCATCTTCAGCTAAGATGTAAACTCAAAGATTGATAACTAGTCAATAATACCTCAATAACGTCATCGAGCTTATTTTGGCATATTTTGGTCAAACTAACTGCGTATCATACAATTTTATTTGAGAGCGATGCTTTTATTAAAACTTAAAAAAAAAGTATTTTTATGTGTGCAAAAAATAAAACAGATGTAAAAAAAAAACAGCTATACAATATCAACAAAAAAGGAGCTTTGTGTTCTAAATTATATGAACGAGACTGTTCGTTATGGAAGATAGGCATAAACCGAAGAAAGTTATACATGCTCTTTGTGACCTCATGTTTCCACACAAGATCCATAGTATCTTTTTTAGTCCATCAATATATATATACGTTGGTCCATTATAAGCATATCTACTCCGTTTTACCATTATTTATCACTTTATGAAAGTGGGGTTATGATAATTGGATCGATTGTCATACTAAACCGCATGATATTAAACTGAAATAAACTGGTGTGACAAAAGCAGATATTTCATGAGCTGTTTTTGCCAAAGGCATCTGCCAGTTACTCATATTTGCGCACATTTGTTCCTTTTAAATACTATCCATGTAGTATAAGCTAGCAACTGAAAATGTTCTGCATTTCTAGACGAAGTTTTCAACCCTATCAAACTACGTAATTTTTTATAAATATATTGACATGTCTCAATTATATATACTAAGTTTTAAGATATCTTCCCTTTTCTTCATTCATCTTTAAACTATCTGGTTTTCTTTTCTTTGGTTTATTAATAAAAGAAAGGGAAACAATAAAAAAAAGGGGCAGTATCAAATCATTAAATCAAAGATAATTAGATGATCAAATGAAAAAGAAATGACAGCAAACAACACTTCTAAAATACTTAACTGAAATGTGCGATGTTGTGATCGCAGTTGCTCAGGATTAAATTTCAGTAAAAATTCACAAAACAAATTATAAAGTATATAATGATAGGCTGATATTATAAAGAATTAGATTTGTCATTAAAAAGCTTATAGCTGTTAAAGTACAAATGGTAATCCCTCAAATAATGAGCAAAAATAAATGTGTAACATATCGTTCGAGATTGGAATAATTATTCTTACTTAATATAACTTTCTTGTTCCTTAAAGTTCTTCCATCATCCTTTTTTCAAATATGGTGAATAATATTTTGTCGATATTGACAATATTATCTAGAAAAACTCTTTATTTGCAGTTTGTGTTTTTGAATCAACTGTAAAAGCTTCATTAGAAAGCTGCATACTGACCAACATGTATATCATATTAATTGCAGTTTAAAACGCTGAAAAAAATCCTTGGCCTATGAACGACAAATCTTTTTTTTGTTTGTGACAAATAAATATTCAAACCTCTGGAAAAGTAAGCTTTTGTTGCAATTTTATCATTTTTGTAAGTTTTTTTTTTGAGAAACTTAATTTTCTGTTAACAATGCACAACCAGCATTTTATTTTGCATTCGATTTGGAAGAATCATATGTTGTCTTATAAGGTCTAGATAATTTGTAAAAGAAATATGTAATACGGGTACCAGAAAAAAGCATGCTTGTGTAATTCAAGCAACATTTAGGAATGTTCAATTTGAACCTTTGACCATGATTTAATAGAAATTACACTGTACGCATTTTTTGACGACCGGGCAATTCTGAAAGTACGATTAATAAGCTTTCGAATAATGTATACTATAGACGTATGTTAGGTGGGTGCAATAAAGTCGTTCACTACGCGCCTTTTTTTAATTATAGCACTCGTCTTTTTGTTGAGAAAAATAAATGAACATTTTTTTTTCTATATTTTTTATGAGATATATCAAGGGTTGATAACTGATGTTTTTATGCCTGACTCCACGCATAAAAGGGTGAAAGTAGTCACTCACTCAACTAAGCTCCGTGTATATAAATAGACTTGTTAAATTTGATTGTATTGTAGTGTACAAGGAGTTTTTTTGGAGACACTGTTTCCATTGAATTTCTTATAGTTTATTACACATTCAACTAGCATTTTTCGGTATCATCTGATTACTTACTGATATTAGTGTTTATATTTGTAAGACAATACTCGTCAATTATTGTAGTAAGTTTAGATTTCAATATATTTTGTCCTCCATTTACTGTTGACATATGCATCTGGTGCAGTTAAATATATAGCATTATTGGAATTGAATGTCTTATAATAATTTTCATATTTTTTATCAATATAAAAATACCTAAAACAAGCCATGTTTCAAACCTGCTACATGTATGAACGGAATGTCTGATAACAATATAAATGACTGTTTTAATCAATATTTAATTTTTAGATCACCTCATGGTTGACGATATTTATTTTGTCATATTATTTGTGGTTTTATATCAAGAAAGAACAATCTATCTGGAGAGGTGTCTCATTGGCAATCATACCACAGCTTCCTTTTTTATGTCATCGATGAGATACTGAATTGAATGTGTCTCCTGTTTTTAGAAAATCATGATTTAAAATATACCTACCTCCCATCTCAAGAAAAAAAGTCTATCTGAAAAGGTGCCTCATTGACAATCATACCACAGCTTCTTTTTTTTTTTATATCATCGATGAGATACTGAATTTAATTTGTCTCCCGTTTTTAGAAAATCATGATTAGAAATATAATTACAACCCTTCGCTAATTCAGCTTATAAGTCAAAGGAAAATAACCATAATTTAATAAAAACAATACGGAATTCCATAATATTACGGAGTTTGCTAAGTTCCCCGACTGTCTAACCTTTCCTTTCAAGATCTACAAGACACTAAATAAACTACTGTCTTCACTTGACATCCTCTGTTATTGATCATCGCTAGTCAGTGTTATCTCTAAATATTAATATGCTGTAAGGTATGTTACCAAATCTTTCGAAGAAAAAAAAGCTGAAATTGAAAGTAAGTCATTTCAATTTGCATGTATAACCATGACTTTTCTTAAACACATATTTATTTCGGTTGACGGAACATTGTTGGATGATTCTAAAGAACTGAGATTTAACAATTTACAGGTAGTTTATAAGTAATTAGAAACTGATCTAGAAACTAATGAACTGTTTTATGTTTTTAAAGGTGAAATTAAAAGAAATAGACTTGCCGGTAATTATTATTAATCATTTAGAAATATGTACTAGTATACATTTTTTTCCATTTTAACTAATTGTCAAAATAAAAATAATGGTGCCTTCAACTTGGTGCCGTTTGTGTTATCAAAAATTGTAATAATTGTGTAATCGTGCATGTGTAGGACAGTTCTATACTTTTGTGAAACCTCATCTTCCTAATGAACAATTATATACTTGTTGGGAGGTTCTTCGGTTTGACCCACCGTCTAATATATATAAACCTCTTATTACGATTTCGTAAAACTTTCAAAAATTTAAAGTAAGTGTATATTTCATAGAGAAATAACAACAACCAGACATTATGGCAGAACATATGAAATAACATCTATTTTAATGTAAAAAAGTAAATCTGTTATATGCATTATCATATATTTGAATAAGAAATTTACTATTGATTTATATATAATTAACATTGTTTCTATACTATTAAATCTATTGAATTGTTTTTATTTAATTTAAAGAAGAACATAATATTTTCAGATGACACTACATCCATAATAGAGGAAGATTACAGAGAAGGTACTTTTGTAACAACTGTGGCTAGCCAAGTTGGATTATCACTACTGAGCCATAATGGTGTTTTGTTGATAACAGGTCGTGCAGGTACAGGGAAAAGTAGGATTAGTCGTCATATTCTTCATAGGTTTTGTACAGAAAATACCTCTTACAAATATATCAAAGTAAATACATTGCAGGAATTGGAAGACATTGTTAATAGACAAGATACTGTTGCAATCTTACTTGATGACATTTTCGGTGAAACAAATTGCGTTTATGATAAAGAAAAAGATACACAAATTCTAGACAAAGTTTATGCATATGTATGTAAAGGACACATTAAAGTTATTGTAACACTAAGAGATACAGTGAAACGTCATTGTCAAACAGTTTTTGATAGTCATAGGTTGTTTAAATTTGACTTTGTTGACCTAAGTGAGGACAGGTTTCAGCTAAGCACGTTAGAGAAAAAAAATCTTCTCACAATATACATGAAAACTGTTCGCCAATTAGACCTTGTACATCACAAGGGATTTGTTGATCATAATGATGTTACAATTGTAGAGTCTAGCAAAATTTCGAAAATAACACAGCAGAATCCACTAGGTTTTCCGCTAGCAGTGTATCAATTTGTTCATAATGAAAATTATTTTCAGCTTGGATATGAATTTTTTGATAGACCGACAGAGACCATTTTAAAAGAAATAAACGAAATTAGACGTAAGGGTGAAGATGACAAGGGGTTTATGTTACAGTATGCAGTTATGGTCTTTACAGCGATAAATGAAAACAGAATCAATCCTGATGACAACTCAAATGTTACAGAGATTAAAAACATAATTGATGCAATATATGGAAAGACCGTTGCAATGAAAAAATGGCACATATTAGATGCAGTAATGGATCTCAAAGGCAGCTTTTTAGTAAAACAACCGAATACACGATCATACAAATTTCACCATCCAATACTAATGGAAAGTGTCATTTTGTCTTTTGCTCAGGTTGATGATGAAACTATGAAAAAGATAATACCTTTACTCAGCTGGGCATTTTTCACAAGAATGGTAAAACCAAATGCATACAAAGAAAAAGAAGGAGAGGTTGTACTGAGAATTCCAACGAGCAGTTATAAGTTGTTGGCTGATAGATTAGTTGAAATATATATAGCAGAATTTAGGATGTCAATATATGGTCATGGGGTATATAATTTTCTAGTCGCAATAAGTAACACAGAAATATTTCAACAGGATGATTGTGTTCTTCTGGCTTATTTACTAGATGCAATAGAGAAGACAGATCAAAAATATGATTTTACTGAAAATATGATCAGATGCAAAGAAATGAATATGTTTTTATTATACATGAAGAATACACATGTTTTTCTTGCAGTCCTTCTTGTTCTTTTGGCAGCAACAGAAAGCTCGTCAGAGATTTTTCAATTCGTATTGCAGAAGATACACAAAATAATAGATACAGACAGTAACTATTTTGTCACTGACTATATTCAAGCTGCGCTGGTAACGTCGTTATATAAGATGAGTTCAAGAAACGATGTTAAAAGTGTTGAACATTTTGAAAGTTTATTGAATATAGTAGACGAGAGACATATACCAGTTTTGCTTGATCAAAATATCAATTTTACCAAAATAAAACTCCCAGAAATAAAACTATCGATGAAAGACTATTATGATAGTGATATTTCGTGCGTTTTTCTAAATCTATGCATACTGAAGGCATATCAACAGTTCAATGTACCTTTGTTGGAGTACTTACTTTCGAAATATGCTCATTTCGATCTTAATTTATTTTTAGCTGTGTTTTTTAGGGAAATTGAGGATAACATGCCATCATTTTCACACTTTTTACCTGAACTGTCAGCAATGATGCATTTAAAGCAGTCGTTAGATTTTTATGGGCCTTATCTGAGTGAAATTTCATCATTATCCCATAAGTCACTTAAATGGATGATAGAAAAGTTTTCAGACCAGAAATTATATATTATCGACGAGCTTTTTAGAAATTCTTGCGGCTTTCATATGTTTGGTACAGTAGGGTATCTTGCACAAATATATGACAAATTTGACGCCGTGTTCTGTCTGAAAATATTTTTGGGTTTGGGTGAAGAACCAAATTATGGAATACAATTCATAGATCGACTTGGTGACTCAAGATGTCATAAAGACATCTTTAATTTTCTTTTTTCAAAAATTGACAGTTCTACAACAGACTTGATTCCTTTTGTTAATTTACTTTTAAAGGAGTATTATGTTCCTGATTGTGTTTTGGATGCTTTCCTTCCAGCTTTTATAAGTGATAAAGATATATTAATGTTGGCTTGCAAGAATGCAAATGTTAATTTTGCAATTAAAATAATTGAAAACGGTACAAATATAGACTTCCAATCTGCTATTTCAGCTTGTATTGGAACAACAACTTCCATGGGTAGTTGTGAGCATGACATAATTGAGCATAAACCGTTAAAAATAGTAAAATACATCATACAGAAACTTGAAAATAAACAGTTCGATATGCAAGTTGTATATCACCAGGTTATACAATGGTTTGTTCAGAACATTGATTTCACTCTGTTGAAGGACGATTGCGTTAAAAACTCAGTTTTACAGGAAAGTGAATTAGAAATTTTAGACGATGCAATAAATAAGACTGAGTTAACAAATTTTGAAAAAACAAATATTCTAAAATCTCTTACTCTCTTTACTGCGGAATGTTCAGTTAAAGTATTAAAAATATTCAGCGCTGTCTGGGATGGTATAAGTGATAAGACAGGGTTAGCAATGGAAGAAATAGTCATTGCTGCGTTTACAGCCGACTGCTTCAATGTGTTGATATGGATAAACGAAAACTGGAGCGAATATTTATATACTAAAGCAAGAAAGCTATTACTCATGGCTTGTATAAATGGCAGACTGGAGGTAGCAACTTGGATACTTCAGGCATTTGAATCACTGTGTTTGTGTAATGATGGCGGAACAATAATATTCATAGTAGCATGCGAACAGATGTTGAATTCGAATTCTAAGAAACTCGAAAGAACAAAAATTGTGAATTTGATTATTGAACACTTTCAAATATCACCACTTGATCTTAAACCAAAATTATTCAGGTTAATTAGTAAAATTGGAAGATTTGACAAACCTGATTTAGTTGTTAGCATATTCGAAAAATGTTTTGATTACCTAAGTTCACACGATGTTGAGATAATGATGAACAAATCTCTGGATCAGAAATGCTACTTTCTTGTAAATTTGCTGTTAAGACGTGTAACAATTTTTTCTTTTGATAAGCAAGATGTTCTTGATAAAGCTTGTGCTGATGCTGAATCTGAAACAATCGAGCTTCTAAGTGATGGGTTTTCTTATTTAGACATGAACAATGCACTGATCAACGCATGCACTTCTTCGTGTTCTGTCTTTGATCTTTTGGTCACGAATAAACCGTTAAAAGCACAAGTATCTTGTCTGGATCTATTGTGGGACAAAATAAATAATGAATCTATTGATATAAGTATATATAAAGTAGTGAAAACAGTATGCGGGAAAGAATATACCAGTGACAGTGTAATGACATGGATTCTAAAAACTTTTACACATAATCAAATTCCAATTAAAGAAGTGGTAAATTCTTGTTGTAAACAAAGGAAATTATATCATGTACAGTATATATTTCATGAATTCAATAATAAGCAGCTTGATATCAAAAAAGTATTTTGTGATACATGTCGAGGGATATCAACATGTCATAGGTCAAAACATGAAGATGTTATGCTTGTGGATTTTTTGTTCCAAAGGTTACGTGACAAAACGTCAAGTGTATCAGCTATTCGTAAAAAAATGTTGAAAAACAAGAGCTATGATTTGATTCTTTACTTTCTGAAGAAAGGATATTACAAAGATATAGACTTTGAAATTCTTATGAACCAGACATGTAGGGTTGGACATGTTAAGCTAGTGCATTGGATTTTGTCAAATGTTCAACATCAAAACATTGACATCAAATCTGCATTTGTTGAGGCATGTAAATGTAAAATTGTTAAATTGCAAATGCAGTGTGTTGTATTAATGTGGCATTATGTACAGGATAAGCACTTGTTTGAGATCGACAAAGTATTACAAAACATTAAACATGTATCATGCGGATTCACATATAGCGATTACTTTATGAACTGGCTAAAATACATTAAGGCAATGTTGTCGGAACAATATATCTAAATATGATATTTATATATTAAATACTTAGATATATAAAACTGCACAAAGTCCTCATGTTAATGATAAAAAGTATAAGCAGTATTAGTGTTCATTGTTAAAAAAATATGACTGTTCAAATAGTAACGATTTTGCATCACCTACATCATACTAGTGACAATATCAATATTTCACATATACATCCATATTCAGTTCTCCTTAAAGACATTTTGGATTTTGGTGACTCACAACAACACTGTAGTATTTCGAAATGTGAGACCAAAGGCTGCAAAACATGTGAAAATATGATAACAGATGCTGAACTCACTATCAATTTAACCAAGAAGTTATATTACTAGAAGTTAAGATGATCTGAATTGTAAATAAATAGATGTCGTCTACGGATTAGAGTGCAACCTTTGCGGATTGGTATACGTCATGGAAACGAAAGAAAGGCTTAACAAACTTATGTGCGGTCATATATCAGACAAACGACGTTCTTTACCAGCATTTTAATCCGCTTATCATTCCATCGTTTCTATGACAGTTCGCATTCTCGAAAAAATATTTCATAATTCTAACAATCCTAATCGTGCAACGCCTTTCCGTAGACAAAAGGAGGACTACTGGATTAGACAATTGGGAACTGCAACACCATATGGTTGCAATCATAACATTGATGGTACAGGTATAATACCAGTCCTTTGTGTAGCTCGTTGAATTTGTTGAATATTTTCAACTCTACTCCTCGACGTAGATCGATAGCCGCAGTCATGGTCATCGTCATTATACATCACTTACTCTGCATGATGTCTCTTTCAATGACCATTTATACAAAAGCCGTTAGGTATTCATCCCATTCGTACGAAAATTTATTCATTAACCTTTTCTTATCTTCATTCTCTGTTCAATTCATGTTTAGAAACCACTGTAACAAACCCTCATTCAAACTCATACAGACTTACAGCTATAATTTTGGGTATTGCAATTCACAGACTTTTCAAGCCGGTCCGCATAGGAAAAGATGAAAAAGAGAAAATATCTTTCCTTAATCTTTCCTTTGCCAACAAAGGTCACAATGGCGTCAACTTAGGCAATTTTCTTTATCATAAATTAGTTCATTCGAAAATACCTCCTTATTTCAAAGATCAGTCTGTACCTCAATATAGACGACTTCAAGTCTACACCTTCTGATTGCACTTGTGCTAGTTCCCAATTTACATATAATCCGACTGGCCACATTATAACCGGTAACCTAAACACTGTTAATAACACTTCCATATGAAATGTGTTATCAAAAGGTCCGAAATATCGTGAGCCTAAATCCATCAATTAGAAAATAAAACTTCAAATTTGATAGATTCGGTCGAGGATTACGCCAGGTAATGGGCTTAGCGCGGGAAGAACGACGTAAAAACAATATTGTAGGCACTCTTTAAGAATGGATTAAGGCAGTTAGGTCGATGATACAATAAAGAATTAAGAAACAAAATTGGTCTATAGATGCCCTAGTACCTTAATCTTTAAAGACCCAGATGTTGCAAAACATATATCCTACCTCCATGACAACTATGTTGTTACCCGCAGATAAAGCCCTAAACAACATCATTTGTGTGTGTAAAACTGCTTGATAAACGAATTAGGTATTGATAATTACCTTGGAAACACAATATATACCCTCACGGCACCTACCAAAGAGGAAATCCTAGATAATCATAGGTCTGTTAAATTTTCCTTTTGAATTTCTACCAAAGATACAGAACTAGATCTTGCATCACTGTATTAGATAATAAGTGTCCTCACAAACAACGGTATATTTCTTGGTCTTCCAAGTGCTCTACGAATCTTCTTTCTAAATTATCAACATTTTTTTTGTTTATCAGCAATACAAAACGGGCTTTAAAGTTATTGTGAAACTACCTATTCTAGAGGTTGCATGAATCAGATGTGGATACTTAAAAATTCCAAAGAGCTTTTAGAGTACATATAATCTAACTCTCTTTTATCCTGTAATAGTAATAAAATGTTTGAATTTTTTTCACTTTACACAAGTATTCCATATTCCAAACTAAAAGAGTTGGATTTGCTTTGTATCATAAATAGAATGGCCAACGTAGATACAAGTATCTTGTGTTAGGGAGGGAAAAATCCTACTTTTTAGAGAATCACTCTGATTCAAACAATTCTCTGAAACTGACATTATCAAGATGCTTATTTTTTATTGACAACATAATTGTTACGTTCGGAGGACGTGTTTTTCAACAGACTGTCGACATTTCAATGGGAACAAAGTGTGCCCCTCTTTTTGCCGACTAATTCATTATTATTATGAGGCTGATTTCATACATGAACTTCTTTGGAAGAATAATAAGAAGTAAACATTATCCTTTAACTCTATTTTCCGCTATATAAATGATGTTCTTTTCAACAAAATTCACAATTTGATGACTATGTTGAAAGCATCTTTCCCATCAAAAAAGAGATAAATGATACTACAAATACAGTTAAGTCGGCTTCATATCTTGACTTACATCTGGAAATTGACAATGAAGGTCGGTTGACATGAAAACTTTACGACAAAAAAAGAGATGTTTTCAGCTTTCCAATTGTGAGCTTTCCATTTCTAAGTAGCAACATTCAAGCAGCACCTGCATACGGGATATATATCTCCCAATTGATACGCTATTCTCGTGCTTGCATTTCCGATCACGATTTTCTTGATAAAGGGTTGCTGCTCACAAGGAACCTGTTAAACTAAGAATTTTAAATGGTGAAGTTGAAATCATCCCTTAAATTTTACGGACGCCATCCCTAGTTGGTGGCATTAACCGTTATGGAATAACCGTTTCACGAATGATATAGAATATGTTATTTACGTCGGAAATACACTCTCCTTCCCTTTCATGAATGTGACTTACCGAATTAGACTATTGTTCGGATTTGTTAACACATAAGCAACACGACGGTGCCAAATGTGGAGCAAGATCTGCTTACCCCTCCGGAGCCCTTGATATCACCCCTAGATTTCGGTGGGGTTCGTAGTGCTTATTCTTTAGTTGTCTATTTTGTGTCATGTACAAACGTTTGTCTGTTTGTCTTTTTCCTTTTTAGCCATGGCGTTGTCAGTTTATTTTCGATTTATGAGTTTGACTGTCTCTCTTCTACACACACTTAGTTTGAAAGAGGACACTTAATCTAAAGATTTATTTAAAAGATACAAATATGGTAATTTACATATACGCATCTGTTACTGTGTTTTGAATAAAACTTTAATAGTTTAAAAGTAATAACCATTATATACAATTTTTGAAAGCGTTTTGTAATACTTTAGTTTTGAAGGTTTTTTGTTTTTGTTTTTGTTTTTTTATTTGTTAGCAGCAACAGACTCAAAACAGGATGTACAAGGAGTCTTGTAAATATTGTAAATTTACCATTTTTACTCCTGTTCCTTTAACACCATCTTACGGTGTTTATTCATTACAATTAACTAGTTCTTTATGCCCGTGTCTGTTGTGACGATTTTGATTTTGTTAAACGGAATCTATGAATTGGTCGCTACACCTCATTACCTAAAAACCTCTACACATTTTTTTAATTGATATAACGATGCGGTTTTAAAGTTTGGTTGTACGTGAAGAAAATTTGTTTCAAACGAAATAACACATCCATTAATTTTAGAGAGATGTTGTGTACCTAACCCGGAAACTTAGAAACGATTCGGGTAAATTTGTCGATCCTTAAAATATTCCATTCTTAAAGGTTACCAATTCATCACTGTAATGATATCTCTAAGTAATGTTTTCATTGATAGTAATACTGTTTGTGTTATCAGTCAATTAAAAGCAAACTTTTATTATTTTTATATCCATGTACATATTCATAGCTCTACAATCTGTCCATAACTATATCGTGGCATTGCACAAGGTAATGTTTTCTTTGTAAGATTATGACGTCTTTATACTAAATCCATTAAATGTCGGATGGGTACTGATTTATAGTTTAGTCTTAGATGCATACACTTTTATTTGTTGTTAGCTTTCAGTAATTGCGAGTACTCACATAGTTGTCCTTAAGTATGACTCCACCTAAGAATCATGCAATATGAACAAAACGTGATTTACCTTATGTTACAAATGTGCTTAATATTTTGTTTTGTAACACATTTTGAATAAAAATAAACATATATTCAACCCTATCGTTGAGGTCTAATATTAATGTCATTATATCATAATAAAAATGCAGATGGGCATGTTTTCCCCACTTTATAAGTAAAGAAATAAGATGGATATTATATAATATATCTGCTTAGGAATAGCATACATACTCATCATACTGTAGATACCAGGATTAACATTTCATGTTAACGCCAGACGCTCGATTCGTCTACAAAAGGCTGATCAGTGACGCTCGAATAAACAAAATGTTTAAAAGGCCAAATAAAGTACGAAGTTGATACATGTACATGTACAGTACCTTGAATGTTTTGTTGTCCTTTTTCAAATTTAAGCACTGCAAAAGTCAGAATTTCTCTCACATAGACTTAATGTAAAAAAAAATGTGTAAAATGAAAAATAAATCCCAACCTGCAATGTACATGTACCTACCCTATTTATCTTCAAAGATATATTTACAATATTACATGTAGGAAGCACTAATACATACATACTAATTTATTTAACCTAGCCCCTAAAACTAAAATCTACCAGTTAACATGTATATTATAATTATAATGTTCCAATTGAAATTGAATGCTAGACATGTAGTAACTAGCCATGCCAGTTGACTAGTTTAGTTCATTGTACATTGTACATTGTACATGAACATATCAAAATAGGAAGGTGTTGAGTGATAATCAGATTGGCAATGAAAACATTTTCTACTAGACATGCTACAGATCAATGTAATATAACATGACTTTCTAGTATACTATCTTAAACACTATACAGCCTTCAACAATGAGTAACATCACACTACATAGTAAGCTATAAATAGCCCAGAAATTGCAAATGTGAAGCATTTGAAACAGAAAACTAACATTCTGATTTATATACAATTTGATCTATAATACAAAAACAAATAAGATACAAGGGTTTAAGCTAGGAATTTGAAGGCTTTAATCACTTTTGCGCGCTATTAAATTTAATCTATTTTTGTGTAACAGCAAGGGACCAAGATCATGTCAATTAATACAAATGTAGCTGCATCTTGACTTTGTAAGATTTTTAAGGACTTAGGCATGATTGGCAGTTATTGTATGATTTGACTGTATTGGCACTTACTATGAACGATTCTGACATGGGATCTGGAAATTTATTTCATAATTTCAGTTCCGTTTGTTCCAGGTGACATTCCTGATCAGCAAAGATGGATTCCATTTTTTTAAAATAAGGAATCACAGCAGAAATTATCTTACAATGATTATCTGATTGCATACTCATTATCCTAATGTAACAAAACGTCTGAATCGATATTTGGGTATCATTTCTATTAAGTTGGAACTGAATAAAATCCATTTTAAACGATTGGAACGACTGTAAGGAGGTTGTAAAACAATTGAGAATAGCCAATATATCATGTTTTCTACTTTCAGTTTTAAAATGATATGAAAACGGGAAGTGACACATGGATGATAAACTAAAACGAGTCCGGATTTATCAGTAAATTATCATTTTTCGATTTAACTTCCTATGGTAAGATATATCACAAAAACGTCGAAACAAAGCGAATAATTTTGAATAGCTTGAACGTAAGATGAGGCACAAGGAAAATAATTTAAGAGACAATGTCAGAGAGCACCAGGCAGGACTGTTCAACTAAAAAAAAATAATCTGGTCAAACATATATTTTACCCTTTCAGTATAACATACTGACTGGGAATAAATAATTTTTTTTATAATTTTTTTGTGAATTTGACATTTTTTTTTTTATGAAATTCAATATAAGCACTCAAACTGCGAATTTTCATTGAAATGAATGGAAGAATAGCCAGTTTCTCACCGTTTTCAAGTATCCATCATCGGAGAAAAACAACACTTATGACTAAACTACATATATGGAAGTCTAGTAATATGTTGGTGTAAAAAATAATAAAAATTAAATTTTTGGTATCTTTTTATCTTTTTTTTTAAAAATAAGGTGAAAAATTGCTAAAATAGGGAAAATTGAGAAAATTGAGAATAGCCAGTTTCTTACCGTTTTCAATTATCAATCACCAGAAAAAAACAACAGCTATGACTCAACTACTTATATGGAAGTCTAGTACTATGTTGGTGTAAAAAGTAATGAAAATAAAATGTCTGGTACCTTTTTTTTTCTTCAAAAAATAGGGTAAAAATATGCTAAAATAGGGGAAAATTGAGAAAAGCCAGTTTCTTACCGTTTTCAATTATCAACCACCAGAGAAAAACAACAGTTATGACTCAACTTCTTATATGAAAGTCTAGTACTATGTTGGTGTAAAAAATAATGAAATAAAATTTCTGGTATCTTTTTTTATTTTTTTTCAAAAATTAAGTACGAAAATTAAAACAACAAGATAAAATTGTAAAATTGAGAAAATGATTCTTTGGCAAACCAGAATGTATTACATGGATTAAGTTGCAAAATACCATATAATTTTGCATCTTAATTGTATTTATCATGTTTAAGTGATAGGTTTTAATGGGAAAAAAAATAAAGGAAAAAAGGTGTAGTCTTGTGACCACTTTGTTCATTAGGTTGCCAAAGCAACAATAAAATGTACACTGTTCATTTCCTGTATGCTTCTTTTGTACAAATTTTCACCATGAAATTACTTAGTTGGGAGATGTAAGAACATTCTCATTGAATTAGCCAGTAGACCATAAGTCAATGCCACAGGTACATACAATACAATTGTTGCTGTACTTTGACCTTTGACCTCAAAGTAAAAAGATGATTTTGGTTTACAAAAAGTGTCGGGAGCAGATCTGTTTGTCCTAGGACAACACCTTTTGATATTTGGCACATGTGTGCAGCACTTCCAGACAATGTGTTATGTTCCATGGATGATTAACTATGACTGACGTTTATCCTTTAACAATGTTTAAGGTATATGTTTATGAAAGAGGTTTATATGTCCATTTCAAAATCATATACTTTGACATACAACTGACATAACTCATTGTAGCTGTTTGACAATCCACACACTTTCTAGTTTTGTGATTGCAATTTTCTAAAATGCTGCATATAGATAATGCTTACACATTTTATGATGATTTTTTTCACTTCCCCTACCTATTTCTAATTTTTTCCAACATTGCACACATATCTAAATAAACAGTATTCTTTTGATTGCCATGGAAACACCTTCTTAATGCAACTAAAATGTTGACCTTCAGATCATGTCATGCAGGAACCCCACATGAAGAAATGAAACAGATCGCCATCCCAAACCTTTTTAATAAGACAGATAACTTAGCCTGATTAAATGTTACATATACTTAGCTACAGTGTAAACATAACAGTTAGCTTATCATGTTTATTCAATCGATAAATTTTGAACAAATACATGTTCTGTACAAAACAAAATATAACAAGGGCATGTCAGATTGATACTTATAAATATAAATTGATCTGACTGTAATAATTTTGAATTGTTTTTATCAACACAGCTGCGGGAGTTTCTCTCTACATTGAAGACCCATTGGTGGCCTTCGGCTGTTGTCTGCTCTATGGTCTGGTTGTTGTCGCTTTGAAACATTCCCCATTTCCTTTCTCAATTTTACATATACAACTTTTTTTAATTCATACATACCCTTGCTTAAAATAAAAAATACATATATGAATATTTGCCTATCAACACATGAAACATGATAAATATCTATATAGATTCAGAAAAAAATTGAAATATTCTTTCAGATACCCACACTACAAAAGTCAAAAAGACCAGTTTTTTGTCTGAATTAGCATGGATTTTTACTCAACATTCTTAATTTGTCTGAATAATTTTTCAAAATTCTTGACATAGTATGAATTTGTCTAATACGGTTCTTGATTTTTCTTGTCAAGTGTCTTGACAGTATGAACATTGTCTTAAAATTTCTCGACACTTCCTGTATCAACTGAAATGAGTCTGAATATGTCTCTACACATTCTTGACAGTCTTAAATATGTCTTGACACTATCTGAACAGTATAAATTTCGCCTGAAATGTGGAAAGACTTATTATTCCTGGAGTAGATAATAATTTATTTTTAATCTTTGGGCAGTATTCAATTTGTTTTTATGTTAAAATAATTAACTTCATAATTTTGATGGAGAAAATGCATTTTAATTCAATTTTTCATCATCAAAATGATGATTTTCATTTTCATTTATCAACAAACTTTTTAAATTGTACTGGCATGGTCAGTCAACTAATAAGTTGTATGGCTGATTACAGGTAAATCAGTAATTTATATTTGACAGTTGTGTGTACTCTGGGGTGTGGAATACCTTAATTTTATGGGGAACATCCTGTCCATGTGTATTCCAACAGGTGACATCACACAAATTGTTCTTTTATTAAATGAATGATTTGTATATCATCATGATTTGCTATTTATATAAACCACATTTTGGTACAATAATTATTTACCATATAAACATTGAGTATTATGAATGTTTAATGAAATATGTCTACAGTAAGATTGGTTTTAATCATTTAATTTATAAGATTTAGGAATCAAAATTTGTAATTATTTAAAAACCCACATTTTAATTATTTCATACTTTAGATTTCATAGCCATATTTGCATTTGTAAAAATACTTATATAATATATACATTTTCAATTATTTGACATGCCTAACTTTTATTTTTGTTGTAAGAAGTGTAACTTGAAACAACAGTATAACATATAAAGAGAAATAAAGATGAAGTTATATCATGTATATTGGTCATGATTTGTAGAGCTCAGAACTGTCAAGTAAATTTTAGACACAATTAATATGCAGAATATGTCAAGCCATACTGATAAAAAATAAGAATGTCAAGAATATGTCGCGAAATTTCAAGACAGTATTCAAATGGAATTTGTCAAGAAATTTTAAGACAATATTTAGAATGTCGAGAATATGTCGAGTAAATTGAATACAAATTTAATATAAATGAGAATTTGTCAAGAAAAATTAAGACACAAGTCATACTTTTGGAGAATGTCGAGTACAAATTCATGCAAATTAAGACAAAAACTGGTGTTTTCAGACTTTTAGACGTTTGTAGTGACAGTAAGCTTTTAAAAGATATAGATCCATAAACAATAAAATTGAAATTTTAAAATTGTGCTCTATCAAAATTGACATTTTCAACATTGAGGTCTCTCAGTTACTGTAGTAACTGCCGAAATATCAACAAAAGTCAAATATATACATAAAAAACTAAAAGGGTACTGAAATGTTCTGTTGGTCACTTTAAGTCTTCTAGACTGGTTACAGTTTCATGTGTGTTTTTCTTTTAGCTCAGTCACCTGAAATAAATTCAAGGAATAGTTAAGCTATACATTTATACATCAGTGGTTTGCTTGAAAATGTTTTCAATTTATTATATTAAATAAGATTAATTTGAATATTATATTCATCTATATCATGTCAATGGTATAACATTATTCAAGTACACAGATTTGAAATTTAATATAATTTTTTAGAGGATTTCACATTCAGGACTTCATAAACATTTGTAGTGGCAGATTAAAACCCTTCTGACATATCTGGAGTACATGATCTCATTAATATTTTCATGTGGGTTATCTGTTTTTATTTTTTTTTAAACTAGTTATAGCTCTAATTATGTTTAAGGTTCAATTGTTATGCATTCTTATTCTGATTTGCATTATGTATGTAGTGATGTAAAGTCTAGTATACTGGATTTAAGATTTCACATACTTTATCTTATACATGTTATATGGTACTTTATCTAAATAAAGATAAACATTCTCCATTTCCATTTTCAATTTTATGTAAAAAAAATGTACGTTAAGAGATACCGGTACTCACTTTTGAATTTTTATATCCATGCAGTATGTTAACTTCAAAATCAAGTTGATCCATTTCTCTAATTATAGGCTCCTCTACATTGTGTGTACATGTATGTAAGTCTGCCATCTGATGTATCTTTTATCTGTTTAAAAGAAATAACAGATTATAAGATGATCAATTATTCTTTGAATACAATTTGGAAAATTGTATTTAAAATCAAATTAGTTGCATGTATTCTCTTATCTTAAGGACCCATGGAAAATATAAAATGATCTGTTTAATAGCATCTTACTACATTAAAACATAGAAAACTTATTCAACCTTTCAAAGTTACTTGACTTTTTTGTATGATTAGTTCTTTTGTTAAATGGACAGGTTAAAATATAAAATTATCTAAATTAAATGAACACCTTAGTGCAGAAAGGTCAATTGTGATTTACTAAACAAGTTTACTTCATATATTTGAGTCAAATGAACCTTATCTGCTCATCATGATCATACATGTATATGTACAAATGTACCTAAACACTAATGACAAGATCTCAAAATGATCTATTTTGGTTTTTTTTTGCAGTTTTGCATTAAATGTAAAAACTTTGAAATCCTTATATCATATATATACATTTTTTTGTACATGTCTAGATTTAGTTTCTAAGGACATGAAGGATAATAAACAACAAACTTAAGAAACAAAAGTATTGCCGTCCTTGAAGATCCCATCTGAATAGTGAGTTGAGAATCTAATTGTCTTAAGATTTGATTTACACGTTTTATTCTTTTTAACATGTTAAATATGCAATAACCAATTTACAATATGTATCTTTCATACATGTATGTAATAAGGTCATGTAAAATATAGGTACATTTATATGTTCATGTAGCAATCAAAATTACAGAAAATTCAAATTTGACTCTCATCATGCTCATACATGTCATCAATTAAAAAGCAATGATTTACTCCTGCTTTTTAACAAATTAAGCTTACTGTTTACATGTACAATGTACATTTTGTACATGTGTATATTTGACATAAACATATATGATGACTATCCTGATAACTATAGGATTGTCTTTACTATTATAAATTGTGACTTGGATGGAGAGTTGTCTCATTGACTTTCATACCACATCTTCTTATACATGTATCTATTCCACATGTACATGTATATACAAAATGTATTGATTTGTAGTTGCTTACATTCCTTTTTTGTACATGTTCATACATTATGTACATGAACATATTAATGATAAGCTTGATAAGCATGATAAGGTGACAGACATGTATGGTTTGTTATGTTAATGGCAGATAGTGGTGCATGTGATTTTCTCATTGGCAATTGTCATGATCATACTAATGTACATCTTCTTATTTTGTAATTTGTCTGATAGTTTTAGATTATTTTTTAATTTTAAATTATTATCCTATTCAAATAATGTTTGAACATAATGAATTAAAATGTATGAAATTGCATTCAGCACATATCATACATATGCAGATAAAATTTCCCATTGTAACCCACACATTGGAAAGAGGGGTGATTTATTGAAATAATTGAACAGGCATCATGATAGTCAGTTGGAAAAATATTGTAATTGGAAAATGATTTCTAATTTCAAAGTAAACCAGAATCAAACAACAATGTGTCTGGGAAATTCTCACAGACATTTGATTTTGATTCCATTTAAAAGACATTTTGAAAAGTATGTTTATTAAATTCATTTAATCTTTTGAATGCTTTGATCTGGGAGTATAATAGTCCAAGCTTTGATTGATGCCTTCTTTTTTTATCAATTTATCCCAAAAATAATTTCAAACTCCAATAATTTAAAACTATTACCTGTTCCAACTGGTATAACTGTGACAAACAATTATTTTATACACTATAACTATCATCTGCTTCAAAGTGACGCGCCTTTCCAGTTTTCAAGATGATTATGGCATTTAGATCTTTCCTTGGTGTCCATGATATACTGTTTTAAGATGGGAGCAAACTGTATGATTTCCACCTGAATCATCAAAAACTACTCATGGATGGCTTTAAATTCCTAATATTCCACATTTCCAGCAAACAATAAAATAAATTCAGTCTTACAAATAATCCTCATTCCCGTACAGATAAACTGCCTCTAACAATGTGTCTAGGAATTGATCATCACCTGGACATGCATGAAACAATCTCCTGATGAGGGAAATTAATTTCCTAACACCCCAAAGTTATATATTTTTGTTAAATCCTACCAAAATGTTCAATTATGTATAAAAATATACAACAGAAGTTAATTTCTTTCATCACAACATTACAACCTTTATCGAAGAAATATATACTAGTAACTTGTTACGATGTTTGAAAATTACAAGTCACTTGGTATTTATACTTGACTGTGTAAGTGGGAGTGCTATGTTTTTTCCTTTTATTTCATTGCATTCTTATCACGGAAAATCAGAATATTTTTGTATTAAATAATTTTAAACAAATTCATCAGAATAACGATTTCTCTTCTTGAGTGTTTTGTTTAGAAAAATACCATTTTTTTCTTCAATATTTGAAAACCATTTCAGGAATATTTACCAGGCTTAGCCTGTTTCATATTTTATTACAAAAAAGCGAACAGAAGTATTGTTTCGTTCTAAAACCTGTATTAAGTATAGAAAAAGTGTTCGATAAGCCCCAATTGGCAAAAACACAAGATTACTATCAAACGAATTCAATGTTAAACAAAATGTATTTTGTATTTTAATCAGGGAAACAATGACTTCACGCAGGTCATTTGTTAAGCCTTGAAGCACATTTCATTTAAACTTGGTATCGTCTGGTTGATTTTTTTAAATGAATTGCCTATCATTCTGAAAAAAAATATCTCCATATAGGTATATGATTAAGATTAATGTTATAAAATATCAGGTGCATGTCTTTTTTTAACCATAGTCATTTGTCATCTAAACCCGGTGACATGCTCTGAATCCGTCTCTTTACGGTACAATAATTTCACAGCATCTTATAGTGTACCGTATGCGAGTGTGGTCGCTGTTTCTGTTTAAATGTATATATTGCATAAAGTGATCATGCGGACAAGTAACATGTTGTCTGTCAAGATAGTAATTTTTTCCGTCACCATCTTTAGTAAAACCAGTAGAATATTCATTACAGCCAAGTCTTAATCCATAATCGCCTAGTACCTGTTTACAAACATACTCGTACCGCAAAGAAGTATGTCCAGCATTTCTTACTAACTTCATGCTTTGTAATAATCCATGTCCACCGCACGAAATGTATTGACGATCTAGGTACACAGTGTTTTGCGATCCGTCATAAGTGAATGCATTTGTTTTTTCCCCAGTCGAAAACTTGTGCTGGTTATAAGGACGAATAAACACATCGCAGCATCTGTATTTATATCGAATTTCGTTACCTGAACGTTCATGTTCAAACATATTCAGAATACCGTTACCATGACAGTAGAGGTGGTGTCGATCAAGATATGCAGCATTTCCCCTCCCAGCGTTATTCCAAGATGTGTGTTTAATTGAACAACTTTTTTTGCATTTTTTTTCATCTTACCAATTTCCACAATCATTATCATAATCACATAACCTCCCTTTGGGTATACATTTCTTGTTTTTTAAACAATTATAAGATCTTTTAGAGCAACATTTGTTAAAGCAGCCATGATATTCAATTGCGTTACCAGTACAAAATTCACCTCTACCCTTCTGGGATATTGCGTGTTTACGAAATCGGTTCTTTATGCCACCATAATCACAGCTTTTACTACAGGACCCAAACTCACCGAAAGGTGTCCATTTGCAATGTCGATCCCAACATTGCTTGCCAAAATAATGGTCTTTGCAATTACACTGTCCATCGATATCATTGCATTCTGTTGATGTAGATCCCGCTGGGTTACAGTTGCATTCTAGACAATAGGAAGACCCACTGTGACACGAAATAATTGAATCTCCTATCCTATAATGATTCTTCTTGCATGTATTTTTAAAAGCTTTGTTTTAGGAAATAAGTAAAATCCACCTGAACAATTCAAATTGACGGAGTTGTTCACAACTAAATCACATGTATTGTTCTTAAAAAATGTTTGTTGGTTCGCTATTGTTAATAAATATCGAGAAGTGACAGCATTTGATGATTGTTTTAAAATGTCTTTCGCTTGGGCCCATAGTATAAACCACAGGCACTTGTCTCAGAAAAAAAAAATTACCTATATACCTTAATATAACACAAGGTACTTAACTAAATTTTTTGAAAAATGACACCCAGTCCCGAATTCACGTAATTTTTTTATTTCTCGGTTGTCAAACCTACTTATAAATAATATGCCGTAAATCTAAATTGATTTATCTACACAATGGTGTATGACACGGCTATCATTGTTGTCGGGATCATTAGTAGCAGGCCTCACAAGTCGGTCAACGGGATGTTTCTTTGCATTCGTCTAATTTTTTGGCAACACCCAGTCCGAATGTAATTTTATACTGGTTTCTCATTGGTCAATCGTCTGGCTAAAAATAAATGTGGGAAATTTTGGTCAATTTATAACTCTACATTAGTGTCGTTGTGTACAGAGTCGTGTACACGCGTGTTTCATAACAAAATGAATGTTAAACAGCTAATAGCATTAAATGAGGTAAAAAATGGTCATAACCTTTTAGTTTTGGGGCAAAGTGGAACGGGGAAGAGCCATTTGGTCTGTAATATAGAACAAGAACTAAAAAAAGGGGGGAAAACGGTCGCAGTCACAGGAACAACAGGAGTGGCTTCCTTGAATATAGGTGGGATTACTGTCCATTCCTGGTCCGGTATAGCAGATGGTCATTATTCTAACGACAAACTATTACAAAAGTTGACCATTGATGAACATTTTCAAAAATACAAATTGAACATCAAGCAAACAGATGTTTTGATTCTTGATGAAATATCAATTTTTTCTGCAAAAATGTTTAATCAGATTGAATTTATATGTAGAAATATCAGAGATAGTGATCTTTATTTTGGAGGTATACAAATAATTGGGTCAGGAGATTTTTTTCAGCTCCCCCTAGTTCCAGATTTACTTAACAGAGACCCTGGAGAATTCTGTTTTAAGTCTGATGTTTTTAAAAATGTATTTAGACATAAAGTAGTGCTCGATAAAGTAATGCGTCAAGATGAACCTGATTTTGTGAAGGCCATACATGATATTTCAAGAGGAGAGCTACCAACTGATACGCATAATTTGTTAAAACGTCTCCAAAGGCCACTCCCCCCTGGCAATGACCCCATCAGACTCTTTGCAAGAAATTTTGACAGAGAAGTGTATAATGCGTCGCGTCTTCTTGATCTAGAAAGGGGGTCATTTTCAGGAAAATGCATTTTCAGGAAAGCACGGTTATTGCTAGAACCGTCCATACATAAGTAAATGGGTTTAAAACCCCATTCATATAATGCGTCAATGCATTTCCAGGTTGTGATAAATATGTCAGCAGGTGCAGCTTGTGCATTAGGATAATTAGCAAATGGCCAACGGAAGCCAGTTATTCCATGGAAAATGTACTGCATAACATGATTTGCTAATTTACTTTCACATTTACCTTCATTGGAACAGTGCATTAACATAACCTCAGGTTCACAATCTACCAATCCAAACAATGAGGTACCATTCCCATGGTTAACTATTTGCAGGTCCTCTTGTATGGACATTTCATCCAATAAAACACCACCATAATAGCCTTCTGTTTCAACCCTCAGCCTAACAGCCTCATTTTTCATCCACGCCATCATGGTAGGAATTATACCAGGTTTTTGTTTTACAGCATTTTTATATAAATATAGAAGACTTTCAGATGGCAAGTTCAGCCAACCATTTCTTGTAATGTCTTTGTATGCTGAAGGATTTCTGTTGTATATGGTCAGTGCCATGCATATAATTTACTTTGGCCATCGAACACCTTTCGAATGTGTAAGTGATGAAGATTCAATTTGACTTGTAATAAGTAAAATTTGATTTTCACTTAAATTTGGTGCAATTTTCCTCAATTGATCAGTTACATCTGTTTTTTGCTGGGTTGCTGGATTAACATTTTCCTTGTCAGAGTTTTTTATCTTTGATTGATCATATTTTTTATGACGCTTGTGCTCAGAACATTTAATACAAGTATGAGATTGAGAATTTATTTGGACAGTTCTCAAACACTCTACATGTCTTATTACAGTCTTAGACTTGGTGTCTGTTAAGCAGATTTCTTTAACACACAGTTTGCTTGAAGAAAATATATCAGAATCATTTGTTTCAAGAGTAGCACCATAACATAAACCAACTGTTCTTAAACTTTTAAATAGACCCTTTAACGATTTTAGAGTGAATGTGATACTTTTGCCAATGAAAAAGTCAGAAAGATTTATGGCTTTCCCAGCCACAGAAAGCCCAATTAGTCTATCACTTCCTATTTTCAACTTCATAAGAACTGAATTTCCATTGAATTTTTCAATAGAAAGATATCCTAACGTTAGTGTAGTGGTTGTATTTTCTAAAACATTCCATTGCTGGGGAACATATTTGTTAATATCTGCAAATCTGATATTTTCACCAGGCTGTAAATCAAATTTTACCCCTTTGACACTCAATATAAATATACCATTTTCTTTCAACTTGGACTTTGTTATACATGGAAAAATGGCTTTAAGCATTTTGAATATGCAGCTCTGATTGCAAATTTCCTTTACATTTGGGATATCACTGGATGCTTTGCTGTATATGCTCTCTATGGATATGTTGGGACTTCTCAGTAGTTTATTTTCATCAATATCCAGATTTTCAGATAGCCTACAAAATGTTTGTTATTTGTAAAAGACAAGGCTAAAATATGTCTTGGTTAAATATAACCTTAGAATAGGTGTTAAATATTACATGCATATTCAGGAAAAATTGAAATGAATGGTTTTCCATGAAATTTTATTAAAGGGAACATGTCAGGCTCTCATAACTAGTTGACTGTTTTAAAACCCGGTTCAAATATTTCATGCAAATTCAAGACAAGAGATTTGTTATAACACAAAGGTTATAATTCAGTTAATATAATGAGGCTATAATGGAATTTGTAGCAGTGGAAATTGCATCAGATATCATATGCCCCACAAAGCAAAACATCATGCAACCAAATGTCAAGGATGGAATTATAGATCATTGTATCAGTGGGACCACATCCATAGTTATATGTCCACTTGATTTGAAGGCAGCTGCTAGAGAGTGGCATCAATTGCAATTATACCATATCCCCTTTAAATATTTTGTGGGATTAGAATGTATATAGAATATAACCATACTCATTTGATTTTCCAGCTCCAAGGAGTTGTGCAAGTTTAGGATTTTAAAAATGTCAATTACCATTCAAATAAGCATTGACATATGTTTTTGTTTTGTTTTCCATACTCAAAATGATATTAAAGTGTTATTAGAAATATACATACCATGAACAAATAGCATTATTAGCTAAATACATCTTTTCATTCAGTTCCATACTTCAAAATTTCCCGCTTTTAAAACCTTTTGGAGTTATCTCAATATCTTATGTAAAATCCAGAGAGAGTCTGAATGATGTCAATAAAATGGGAAAATCTGAGTTCTAAAATTAGAAACTCCTGACACATTTGACAGACCTCAAAAAACACTTATTTGGGTTTGTTTCACATAATCTGTAAAGAATTTACAATAAAGATAATGATTGATAGTCAGAGGGAAGCTGACAGTTTTTATTTTAATATTTTTTATAATAATTCAATCACTGCGGGCTGGGTGTTGCCAAAAAATGAGACGAATGCAAAGAAACATCCCGTTGACCGACTTGTGAGGCCCGCTACTAATGATCCCGACAACAATGATTGCCGTGTCATACACCATTGTGTAGATAAATCAATTTAGATTACGGCATATTATTTATAAGTAGGTTTGACAACCGAGAAATAAAAAAAATAACGTGAATTCGGGACTGGGTGTCATTTTTCAAAAAATTTAGTTAAGTACCTTGTGTTATATTAAGGTATATAGGTAATTTTTTTTTTTCTGAGACAAGTGCCTGTGGTATAAACGATTGACTTTGTAAAATAAAAAGTTGACGCCATACATTGTCAAGGGCATTTTTATAGTCTAAATTACAAGCAATATCAATATGACGGCTACTGATAATCTCCAAAAGTGGTTTGTGTTTTATCAATATATCCGTACGTCCAATTATCAAAAGATTTAATTCAAAGGTCCATTTTGGAACATTTCCGGACTGTAAAATTGAAGTTGCAAGGGCACTGCTTTCATTAACAAACGATGGACTTGACGAATTCAGAAGCTTGAACCGACTTATATAATATGCTAGTTGTCGTATGTCATGAGCGTATTGAGTAATCAAGTTAGTCCATTGAAACTCGTTAGTCAACTTTCTATTCAAATTGTCGTACTTCTCCTGTAACTTCTCCTGTAATGAATTTTGCAAACTTTTTAAAGATACACCTACGAAACATTTCATGTCTAATAGTTCATAATATATATCTGTTAGTTTCGGAATACGTGCAGAAGCTGCAAGCATTGTATTTTGATTATCTGCCAGATTTACTCCGCTGTAATGTTGACAATTGTTTCCTTGAAAATAAGTGTTACATCGACAGTAACATGATGACGAATATGGTTTTTGAACGGGAAAACCTTCACCACTGCAATTGAATGGACATGCGACCCCTTCAAACTGTTGTCTTGATTTAAATGAAGCCCAAACAAAAAAACTGACATGCTGTAAAAGAAAATATTTTCTGACATGGTATATCATGTTGAACCGTTTGCTTTCATCAGCTATCTGCAGATCAGTTGGATTCCGTAAAACAATAAAGGCAGACAGTTTAGGCAAAATTTCAGTTTTCCTCTTTAATTTCCCCTCAATCATCTTGAATAGTAGTTTTGCACTATGAAACTCAATATCATTAGGATGGATTTGAGAAAAGACATCATCAAGTACATCGCGCATTTCTTTTTGTAAATTAATATATGTTCCCTTGTCGTGTGCAATAACTCTTAGAACCCGTTTTCTATCATCTTTTGATTTTGGCATATTCAGAAAAGTGGAAAATCCCCAATGATTCTGACTTCCATAAGATCCGTACGACAACACCGTCCAATCAAGCCAAACATACTTTTTGTCTAATTTCTTTTTCAACGAATCTGCCGCTTTTCTGTTTGATTTCATGTTTGTTTGGTAAATTGTATCTTGGACATCATCTTTAATATACTTATTAATATTTGTATAGCATTCTATCTTGATATCCTCGACCTTGTTCTTAATACTGGACATCAAATTTGACCATTCCTTTACAGCTAAAATAAAACTCGTATTAGATCCAGTGAGCTGTTCATGTGCAATGACAACCTGTTGACCTTTAAAAGCCAGCAGTATAACTCCATTAGCAAACTTGATAACTTCACCAATATTGCATTTGTGTGTTCTTTTAATGAGATCAAGAAGTGGGTCGTTAAAAACTGATATAGACTCTGTTGTTCCTTTAAGGATCTTATACAAACGATGTTTTATGTTAAAGTGATTTTGGTAAGATTCGGCAATCAAAAGTTTTTGTTTACGACAGTCACGTTGTGTGGTGCAGTTCACCATGCTTATTTCTAGTATGTAATTTTCTGTAAGTTGTTTATATCCGTATATTATCGCGGTAGCGTCGTCAATGTATGCGGTTCTTTGGTTTTCAAGTGTTATAAGATTTTTCACATCGTCAAACTCATTGAACATCCTGTCTAGCTTCATGTTTACTTCGGCAAACTTTGTTTTCATTAGCTTCAGCTCTGCGGATTCCTGCCCAGGAATGAAAATCAATAAGAATGACTGAAAACTCCCTACTACACCTATAAATCCGGAAAGGTTTGTAATAAAGCCAAGCAATTTTTCCAATTTGACTATTTTCTAATCCTAAGAGATCACTTTTAAAATGAATAATTCCTGTCGATATGTTATCACTTGTCTCAGATCCATGTCCGTGAGTTACGAGCATAATCCAAAAAAATGTCCACAACACCAGTATTCGTGAAATATCCATTATACAACTGTAAGAAATATAAATGAATAAATTAAACATAGAAAATAACTTAACATTTTCAATTAAACGTAGATAGCAATCAATAAGGTACATACTTACTTAAATATGTTATGATTGATATTCGGGCGAGGGACAATGTAAATATGTAAATATAATTCATTCAACCCTGTATTTGTATCAAGTTTATATCTGTTTAATAAAATGAGTCGTAAAACCCAAATTGGATGTATAACCTTTAATTGTTAACATGTAATTAAAGACAGTTTTCCAACATAGCCAGAACTCAATTATTAATCTTAGTCATATTCCTTTCGCTGTTACTTAAACCTACATTTCATTAATGAACTTACTGTGGATTTATTTATTTTCTTGGGTACAATGTACCTATTTTCGTGGATTGAGGAAAACTTGTATTTTCATGAATGTTTGATTTCGAGGTTTTCCCAAAGTCTGTGCACACAAGATTATAGAAATTTTCTATTTGTTGAACATATTTAAATTAGTGGTTCACCTCTAATAATGAAATTCACGAAAATTGGTTTCCCACGAATACTTATGAATCCACAGTAAATGATTTAATTCTTTTTTTATTATTATTTTGATTTAAAAAATAAACGCATTGTGCTGAATCATTGCAGTAAAGAAACAAAAATTTAGCAATGCAGGTGTGCATATATCAGATTCTGGGTCGCAATTTATCAAATTGTATACTAAAAAAATGCAGTGCTCTTTTAATTGGTAGATAATGTTTGTAATAAATTAGATGGATGAAATTTGGGGTTGAAAAACATTATAAATTAAAAAAAGTGAATGTTTAATGCTTTAAATTCTAAGATAGAGTTGAATTGTAATGGGGGCAGTATAGGAATTTAGTGCAAATCTATAAGGTTATAAACAAGGCCATGTAAATGACCAAAAATGCCACATGACTCCATATTGTTATTGTTGCAAAAGACGGACTACATGTGTACTATAATGAACTATACATGAAAGCTTCTGATTTGGACAGGTGTAGCGAAAATATCAAATTAATTAGACATAGATTTGCAATAAAGTCAATGAGAGATGTTTTACTTGATATGCCTCTATAGAAAAATGTGACTGTACTTTTTTCAAGGCCACACAATAATCACAAATTTTATTTCCTGTAAATTCTATTGCAATGAAAGCTGGACTAATTATATATAAGAAAAAGTGTTATGAGTGCCAAGGAAGCAACTCTCCATCCAAGTCATAACAATTATAGGTCAAAGTATGGTCTTCAACACGGAGCCTGGCCCACACCAAAAAGACAGCTATGAAGGGCCCCCAAACAAGACTAGTGCAGAACCATTCAATAAGAAAAAACAACGGTCTAGTCTATATAAAAAAAATGAGAACGAGAAACGAGAAACACTTATGAACCACATCAACAAACAACATTTCTACTCTTGGAACAAGCATGGGGTTAACGGTTAAAATCAGAAGTGTATCAAGGTTGACAGTAACAACCAAAAATATACTCTAGAAACATAAATTAAAAAAAAAGACATAAATATTTCCCCCATTTACATCATATGTTGCACATATTTCTTCTAAAAATGTGTAAAGTCATACGCAAAATCAGAATTACCTCCCTTTGACATAGTGTATATTTTAATAAATGTTCCTTAATTAATTTTCTGATCAAGATCCAGACAACTTAAGGTTTAGACTCTCTTCATTTATTAAACTCTTGTTATAGTGTTTGCATTTGGAATGCAGTGTAATTATCGCTTTTGAAGGTTCCAAATTGTAATTGTGGTCTTTCTACATCCAGTCTATTTTTTCATATTTGGCACATTTTTCATCATTGATGAATGAATAAACCATCCTCGGGTCTGGTTAACAGGAATTTCTGCTAAGTGTTTGTCATTGACAACTTTGAACTGAACAAGTTATTAACACAGATTTAGGATAATGAAACATAATTGGCTTTTCTGTATTTACCAGGAGCGGGAAGAATGAGGACTGCTTACAATGACTTTGAAATCCTAGTGTGGGTATGTTCATGGTATATAATCAAAAGCTTCTATACAACGTAAAATTCAACTAAGAGTACAAACAGATTTTTGTTCCAAGACGTACTGGTAATACTGGTAAAAACAAAGTAACACAGAATACAATTCATACGTATTTAGCATATTATTTTACATCATTATTTGAAAAAAATAGGCAATATGCAACTTTATATACAAAATACACATTGACCACGTATACGCATGTGCTGTGGCATAAACTTTCCTCTATCATTTCAAATTCAGCATGTGTGCATGTTTTATTAAAAGAGGATCTTGAAATTTAATGAAAACAATTAAATAGGAAATGACAAAAATGTCTCTTATAGGGGTAAATTCATGAATAAATATATGTCATCAAGAACCACCCATTTGAGAAAGAGTATAATACTAAAGTCCTGATCTCTTCTGATTGGTAATTATTGTGTGTTATACATATATCCTGATAGATTGATCACAACATATGCTGAAAAAGTTTAAAAACAAGAAAAAAAATGAATGCACTCAATTTTCTTTACTACGGAATGGAAAAGAAATTTGAAATAATTTCAAAGATTTCTACATCAATATAAAAAATCGGACACATATTTAACATACTAATTTTATCTATCACTTGGTTGAGACTACTGCTGTTAGACTGTCAGTTCCTGAGGGTCCAATAAGTTTTGTCCGCTTTCATTTTTTGTAACACCCATTTCTTGTATAAGTCGAGTATATCACTTTTTGTCATTTGATTTGAATGTAAAGAGTTCTTGTTTGAAAGAATTGGCTTATTAAAAAAAATTGACCTTAATCCCTTATTATAACTGCTCATAGATCTTCATTGTCACCTAAATAAAGTGGTGGACAAATCCCTTGTACTAACCACAACTCATCGGTTAAAAGAAGAAGTGAAATGTTTTAAAACTCAAACGAAAACACATTCGGTCAGTTTTTTTAAATATTTTTTTTTATCAATTTAGTAATTTAATGATATACTGTATTTAACTTTTACAAGCTATGACAAATCTCCTGAACAATCATTATATTAGCGTTTTTTTTATTTTGTTATTTTATAGTGCTAAAAATTGAAAGACCATATTTTTATTGTACTAACATATCATCATAGAACAGATCCAAATGATGCACTGAAGTTTGTGTTTAGCAAAACATCATTTCTTGTCTTGATTTCATATTCTAAACTAAGCGGTTGTTTTTTTTTAGAAACAATCTTCCTTTTTACTAGTATAGATTTTTGGGTTAGAATAATGCAATAAAAATTGCCCAGTTTTGAAAAAAAAATCTGTTTCACGCTTGTAATTATCGTTTTTAATATATGTGTTTCCATTTTTTTTTATTATAATAGATAATGAATAGATTTTCCACTAAATATCTTCTTGAGACATTCTATGCCCCAATTTTTTTTTTCTTTCGTTTATAGTTTTGACGTATTGTGTCTTATCATGACTAGTTTTAAAACAATGATATCATTTTGTACATTCGTGACTTAGAACCTTAAATGAACTGACGGTCGATGTAAGAAATGTCTGTACCTTGTTTACCTACAATAATTCAATGATTGCTTTTTGTTTGCATTTCAAACTACAATTGAGTGAATCTATTTTGAATATATTTCAATATGTACAATTACTAATCTATGCTTTACTACGCCCATTAGTTAATGTTACAACATTAGCTAGTATTTTATTTAACACTTTGTTTTTAATAATACTTAGTTCAAAATGTACATGATGTAATCATAGAAGTAAAGCGGTTTCCCTTTTGTTTTAGTGTTTAGCACTGACCAACGAATGTTGATACACTACACTTATACTATACAAAGGAGTTTGTAATGTTAAAATGGGTGTAATTGTGAAGAATTTGTATTATATAACACTGTATAAAACCTATTTTAATATTCACTACAAGTTACACATAATCTATTCATATACTTAAAGATAAATGTATATCACGTAACAAGTGTCTAGAAAGGTAAATTAATTTCTGCATTTCTATTGTCAACATTCCTTTTAACTACTTCGCTATATACAAAATTTCTTTAACATTTAGTTGACATATCACTGGTAATATTTTAGGCCTTTTCATTTTCTTTGTAATAATGACAACAAGCTGTATGGAAGAAACATTTCAGTAATATGAATAATTGATATGAAGCTGAATGTCTTTTGCATATACTTATTCAATCAGAAATATACCTACAGTATTGAAAGAAAAGTATATATAACATATACAAAGGAAAATGTTGTATGATTGCCAATGAGACAACTCTCCACAAGAGACCAACTACCACAGAAATTAACAACTTTAAGGTCACCGTATAGCATTTAAAAATGACCAAAGTCCATACCGCATAGTCAACTATAACAGGCTCTGAAATGACAAAATGTGATGTAAAATAATTCAAACAAGAAATTTAACAGCCTAATTAAAGTACAAAAAATAAACGGAAACACATACGTAACGCGGCATGAAGCGACAACCACTGAAATACAGGCTCCTGATTTGGGACAGGCACACACTTGCATAATTTGGCAGGGTTAAACGTGTTGACGACCAACTCCCTCTAACCTGGGACAGTGGTATAGCAATACAACATAAGAACAAACTATACAAATCTGTTGAAAAAGGCTTAACTCATCAGATGGATACAAATAGAAATACATCAAACAAAACACAGATTGGACGGGACCGGGTATTTGTACATGCAAACAACAAAATGAAACTTGGTAACGATATGAGAGTACACGAAACTACTGACAAATAGTTCAAAGCCAACAACAACTAATACAAATATTATGCATCAAAGAATAACACTCCTTTTGACGATTGGACGTATTAAACATGTTAAATGCACGAGAAAACATAGCAACATCAACATGTCCTTTTTATTTGCGAGAGATATTCTTATATAAATTTGTTATTTTCTATGTATTTTTTCTATATTTATATCAAATTTTGATATTTAATAATTATATTTCTTGATGATGCTCATAATTGGATCTAATTTTATAATCGAATAACATCGATTTGACTGACACACGCTATCGTTAATTTCGACTGAATACTTACATGATTAAGGTATAAGTAAATTAAAACTCCCAACCTCGTAATCAACTCGGGTATACAGCGAGAGTATTCCACGGATTATTACTTTGAGGGGGGTTACACCTATATTGTATACTATATAATTGTGTTTTAATTTTAATAAAATGCCGTTTGAGTCCCATATTCTCTAAATTGTATAATGTATTTATTTAACAAACCAGTTTTTACAAATACATATTTAATAATTATTAGTTGGTCAACATCGAGAAAACACATCATCGAAAAGCTATTATGTTCGTATATAATGTGCATTAACTGATGATTAGATTTTAAGATCACACACCTAACATAATGTAAACAATGTCAATGAACTATTCGTGTTATTCATTTGATTAAATCTATCCATTTTATTTTATTATTACTATTATAGAATTATAGTTATCATGGTTATTATAATCAGTATTATTGTATAGCAATATAATATTTCCCAAAGAAAGTAACCAAAAGTTAGCGTGCAATAAATTCTAATATTGCACTAGTGCAATTAATCTTCAAAATTCATGTCGTCATCAACGACAAAATCTTAGTTTAAACCAATTTTTCCTTTTAAATATTATATCGCTATACAATAAAGGGGTTATTGCATGAATATTGGGGAATATTGTCCCTCGTAGAACATATATTGCACTCACAAGCTCGTGCAATATAAAATTCTACTCGGGACAATATTCCCCAATATTCATGCAATAACCCTATATTATTATCATTATTATTGCTGCATAGAGTTTTTCGTTATTTTGATATAGTTGATTTAAAATTTCTGTGACCTGGACTTTTTGCTGATTATTCGTTCACACTTCGATCAGCTGACTCTTACAATAGCTTCATTAGCTTTGAAAGTCCTGAGATAGCATCAATGCGAGTATCAAACATCATGTAAGACTGTCCCAATATTGTCTTCGGGTATATGTAACGACAGCTTCAATATTTTCTTACTTGCAATATGTTGGTGAACAAGAAACCAAATTTAACAACAGACAAGATAATCATCTACCATTTTAGGGCAGAAACACAACACAGCTCTATCATGTCTATAGAAATGTCACTTTTTGAATAATACTGGTAACCGAAAGAGCTGGTGTGGCCTCCTCCATGTACCCCGCACTCTAAAGATGAAGGACTCAACAATATAGATGAAAAACAATTTATAACAAAGGTCTGCATAATGTATTAATTTATTTTTTTTTCTATTTGAAACAATCATTGGTCATAAAACGTTGCATAAAAAAAAACTAAATGCAATATGATACTGGCTAATAAATTAATTTTTACTAAAATTCGGCACTATCCCCAGGTATACTTTAGGTTTCCACAAATTTCAATTTGACCGCTATGCATATGCATATTTATTGGTTACATTCCAAAGTTATGTCTTTACGGATGAAACATAGATATTATATCTGGTAACCAGTGCGTACACAAAATCGTACACATATTTTACATACTACCATCGAAATGTGCACATTTCATAAGGGTCAGGGCCGACTATCATAGGTCAACGTACTGACTGCCTTCAACAATGAGCAAAGCCTGTGCCGCATAATTAGATATAAGAGGATGTTGTATGAGTGCCAATGAGACATATAAAAAAGAAGATGTGGTATGGTTGCCAATGAGACAACTATCCACAAAAGACCAAAAAGACACAGACATTAACAACTATATGTCATCGTACGGCCTTCAACAATGAGCAAAGCCCATACCGCATAGTCAGCTATAAAAGGCCCCGATAAGACAATGTAAAACAATTCAAGCGAGAAAACAACTCTGCGTCAAGTCAAAATTTGTAAAAGTTGACCATTATAGGTCATGTATCTTTTTTTTTTAATTAATTTCATGAAACATCATTCAGTTATAGTTTATACTGTTTATCTATCGGTTAAAAGAAGAAGTAAAATGTTTTAAAACTTAAACGAAAACATATATACTCAGTTTTTGACCGAAGAAATAAAAACAAATATATCAATTTAGGAAGTTTTGATAGAATATATTCAACTTTTACAAGCTACTTAAAAAAATAATTTTCTTTTTAATTCAGTGCTTTACCTACCTTTATATTTACTTTATATTTACTTTTTTCAGTATCAACTATCATTCCGAATATGCCTTATAACAAGCAAGCATAACAAGGTAATATGTGTTACAACAAGTACTGTTGAATGTATCACCTACTCTAAGGTAACATGCTTACCTGGCTCCTTGTTTTCTGTTAAACCTTATCTTCTGTTAATAATCAAGTTTAATCTGGAGTCTACAAGGTGGTATACACCGACTTATATATACCAACCCACACATTGTGTTTTTTTATTTGTCTTCTGGGAAGTGTTAATTTCTAAACATATCTTCTTGTAATTGCTATATAATTGGTTTCCATGAATATGGACATAGACATATACGATTAAAATATAGCAGCCCAAACATGTAAAACTCTCATACCTTGTAACTTGCATTTCCTACTTGTCTCCTATGAACTATTTATATATAGATACATATTCTTGTAACTGTTGTTTTTACACCTCGTTTAATTTTAATTTTAATTTAATTTTACCTGCATCGTGATATACAAATGCTTATTTTACGTGTTCGTTATTTTTCAAATAAAATTCAAACACTAGGCAGGGATCGTCAAGAAAAATGATATCGTGTGTATTCTTGAGATCTCTTGACAATGAAATAGACCAAGAATACACTTTCATGTCTGCGGGATATTTGCATTTTAAAAGTTAAGAAGATCGTTATATACCTATTGAAAGTCGTAAACTATTTATATCATAAATGTGTATACTAAATCAGGAATATCATAAAAAGTAAAATAGGTAGATTATATATAAAAGAAGACAGTGACTCAGTCACAAAAGGTTCACATAAAAATCTTTCTTTTTTCTTGCAACATTTATGACAGAAATTATTTCACGCTCACGTGAACTGATGTCTTATTTCACGTGTTTTCCGTGCAAGCACCCCCCTTTGCCACCCTCATATATACCAACCCACACACTGTTTTTTTCTTTGTCTTCTGGGAAGTGTTTATTTCTAAACATAAATTCTGTAATTGCTATAAAATATTATGATTTGTTTCCATGAATATGGACATACACATATAAGATTAAAATATAGCAGCCTACACATGTAAAACTCTCATACCTTGTAACGTGCATGTCCTACTTGTCTTCTATGAACTATTTATATATAGATACATATTCTTGTAGCTGTTATTTTAACACCTGGTTTTACCTTAACATTGTTATACATTTGTACTAACCATAGTTTAAACAAATATATCACACCACACATGAACACTATAATACCAAGTATCATTTGTTTCCTTTTTTGTGGGAATTCTTTAATATATAACCTTGAAATAGCTTTAACTGTTTTTTTCCTGAACATTGGCATACTTTGACACTGACTGATTTTTTTTATAAAATCTACCAGCAGATGTATGTTGATCTATTAAATGTAATTTCTTGTTTTTATCTTAATATGGTCAAACTTTTGTACTGGCAGTTGTGTCCAATCGTCCATCGACACCACAATATACCAATAACCACAATATGACAATATGAAACAAGTACACCGTTGGCAAGCTTTATGACGCGTCTGTGACGGAGTCAAATCTTAAGTATGATGTATCTCTATTATCCTTTTTGTAATCATTTCAATATCGATACTCATTATTCATTTAATTTCTTGCAGTAAAAAAATATATTAACTAAAATACCCATGTCCAAGGAAAATTTAAAACTGGAAGTCTCTAATCAAATGACAACATTAAAAGCACAGAGACATGAAACAAACAATAAAAACTGTCACATTCCTGACTTTGAACAGGCATTTTCTTAGGTCTAGAGCGAGTGTCAGTCATCTGCAGTAACTGTTTCTGATAAAAATTAGGTATTCGTTACATCATTACCGCCATATGTCCTCAAAGGAATCAACAATATTGATCTTTTCGGATTCCCTATTGAAGAAATTGTTTAAAAGAATTAGAAAAGGTATATCAAAACAGAAATTACACACTAATTCAACAAGTTATTCAAGTAAACATCTACTATGTAGTTTCTCTTGATCTTCCTGGCTAGTTTGGATTTATCGATCTTTGTGAAGTCTTCGGATATTAACACCAAAAAAGAACAAAGGTATTATATTGATAATGGGAATACACAAGGCGACGATTGGAGAACAACTTTACGTTTTTTGAAATCCAGCAAACTGATATGTTTTGTTTTTACACGTGTAACTTAAATTGACTGTAATGTTTGCCTCTGGATAGTGTCCAACACTTTGTACATTTACCGATTCATACCACTCCCTGTAGCTTCGGTTAATCTTTAGTTTGTGTCTGTGTCCAGTTTTCAACTGTAACAGTATGTCGACGATAGCCAAACCAGGAACCGATCTGCTCAAGTTCAAATGATCATTAGCTTATTCTGACCGTTCATATTAGTATATTCTGAAGGCATAAACAAAATTTTATGGAGGAAACCAACTGTTATTGTTTAGTTCATGCAATAATGATAACAAAAAATTGGCACGTATTCATCTATCATGTCTATGGGACAACAACCCAATTCTACATAAACAAAGTCACCTGAAGGACACATCTCAGTCATCCAAAATAGACAACTTATTGTCACTTTAACAAAAGTTACAGATACTGCATATGCTAAAATATTTTGTGACTTCATATTGTTTTTGAAATAGTTTGATTTTTCTATTCACTTAATGTGTAATTCAATGCATTACATTGCTAAAGTAATTGTAATTAAATGTTTTACTTTGATAAATAAATGTGATTGTAGTTGTAATTTAATGTATGGTTTTGTTTAAATAATTGTAATATAATGCATTGTATTGCAATGTAATTCGCCCAATGTCTGCACTTGAGATTGTGTAAACATTCTAGGGCTGCAATGATTTATTTTGATCATAATCAGAACATATACAAACTTATCGTTTGAAATATTTCTTAATCACAATACTAAAGCCAAACTATATTAACATTACCAGCCTTCTTGGAATATAAATATATTGAAGCCTCAACATAACACATGTCTGTAGATTTTTTTTATCTATTCTTCAAAATGCTTCAGTAAAAGGTAAAGGGCAAACGGCAACATACAAGGAAACATTCAAAACTCTTAAATCGGAAAAAAACTGACAATGATCACGAAAAGAAAAACTCAAAGTCCTTAAACTATTGCATTATTATATAACACTATAGAAAACACATGAACCACAAATACAAGGGTAAAATCTGATATTTCTGAAGGGTAAGCAGATCATATTTCACGTGTGACACCATCCATGATAATCAGTATACCTTTATAGCCTATGGTGATTATTTTAAGGTTACAGAAAATAAAATGATGTTAAATATTTATCGCCAGATCCCATTCAGCTGATATTGTCACTGATCCATACATTAACCTGGTTTTGTATGTATAGTGTCTTCAAAATTTGAAATGAATAAGATTGTGGCTTAAAATTAGGAAGAAATACGAGGTCTACTGACCATTTCCCCCTGTTTCTTGTCAAATATAAATACATATCACATTTCAAGCCACTTAACGCATATTTTCTTTATACTGAAATCGATTAAAAGCATATTAAATAAGAAACATAATGCAATAAAAAAAAAAAAAACGTTTTCATTATTTCCCTCATAGAAGACCGCTATATGATCGGTATATCTATAACTTAGTTATTTTTTACATCCAGACGATAAGACATTTTTATGAAAAAAAACAAAGAAAATTACCTGAATTAATGATGACAAATTGAAATTTATATATTCATTATAGGCGAGTGATATGAGAGCCAAATTTACATTTTTAATGCACCTACCTAACACACGGCTAAATTATATATCACTAGAAAGCTAAGAATGTGTACTTTCTAAATATCCCGGTCGTCAAAAGAAATTATGGTGCATTTTTTTTTAAATCGAGGTCAAAGGTCATGGGTGCAATTTCAATTCACGGATACTTCCAGTTGTAAAATCGAGTCAAAACAAATGCAAAAACGAAACAATTTTATAGGAATGCTGTATTACTGTTGGGAAAATATATTTCTATCATAATATTAATTAATTTTGTTTGATTTTAACGGTAACGCATGTTACATAACGTTTTCTCTCGGAGTCTTTGAAAATCAACATTTAAGTCACACAAATGTATCTGTAGTCGCCCTTGCATTATCTAAATCTTATAATACCTCCATATCATTTGATTGCACGTATTTACAAACATATATATCTGCAAATTTTATGTAAATAATCCGAAACAAAATATTTGAAGCAAGGGGAAAATATAACATATGACGTATTTTTAATTGTTTAGAAAAGTCCCATGATGAGCTGTTTATTAAAATTGAGGAAGCGTATGGTCTCCTGTTAGTTTGAAAGCCTGACAACCATAGAGCAGATTTTCTTTTATATATGTTGCAATATGTTGCAATATGTTGATATATAAAAAAAGATGTGGTATGATTGCCAATGAGACAACTATCCACAAAAGACCAAAATGACACAGACATCTATAACAACTCATACATCACTAAATCAGATATGATAAGAGTACTAACAAACATAACTAAAATGAGTAAAGTGCTACTGGTATATTTATATCAACAAATTGACAATTATAATATATAACATCAGGAAAATATGATCACTCATTGTACGTCAAAATGTGTTTGATTTTACTTCAGTCGGCCGCCGTGTATCTTGAGATATATAATTAATCAAACAACACTTGACAAAGTAGTTTGTACTCTTTTTAAATATTACACTAGTGATGACGTTCGGCTACTTTGACACTAAGTATTACGTTTTTTTTATCTCGTTTCACCGCTTCAAACGGAGGACAAGGCTATCCTAATATTGAACCTTTTATTTGGCTTTCTAATGTTAAAATCCCGTGATCGAAACGTCGGACCAATGGGATGTTGGACCATTTAGGTGTCAGAATATTGCAATATCGGAATATTATAGCTTCATTTTAACTTGTAATCTCATCATTCTTATCGGTCAACATATCCATACAAAGACAACTTCCTTGGCATGGGCATACATCAGTACAGCAGAGGTTTTGCTCAAAGCGGACACAAGATCTACTATATACAGATTGAATTAAAAATTTGGAATAGACATGAGGTATTTGTCAAAGAGACAACAACCCGCTAAAAAGCAGGCAACGGCCAAAAACCACCAATGGGTCGTCAATGCAGCAAGAAACTCCCAAACCCGGAGGCGTTCTTCAGCTGGCCCCTAAACAAAAATGTACTACTTTGAAATGATAATGGACGTCATACTAAGCTTCGAAATATACTCAAGAAGTTACAATAAAAAATCATACAAAAGTAAGAAAGGCACGATGCTCCTGACTTGGGACAGGCGCAAAATTGCGGCGGTGTTAAACATGTTTTTGGAAATCTCAACCCTCCCCCTATACCTATACCAATGCGTGAACAGATCAAATCTTGTAGAAAGTTGGATGACATCATACCGGACCGATGTTACCTTTTAGCCAACCAAAGTCATACGGAGATCTTTTATTGTTTCTGTAGTTGGGTCGACATTGTCTTGGTTAAAATTTTAACCCCCAGAAAAAAAAAAATAATGCCATGTAGAATGTATGCCCCATTTTCATTGTTTCTAATCTCCTGATCAGTCAAACTTGTTAATAGTTATCAAAGGTGTGTCCATAAATACGGTGCATTGGTAGTGATAAACCTAAATGAAAAAGAGTAAAAAAGATATTTATAGATAATATACATTCTACTAAAGCCATACATCTAAGAACTTTGTCAATAGGAATATCGTACGCTTTATTAACTGCCGCAGATGTGCCATCATCCAAAAGACAACACAGAAATGTTTTTAAAGCAGGTGGCATAATTTCAATTGAATAATCCAGTGAAATGTTTTTAGATAATGGATATTCATCTGATTGGATTACAACTTTACCCTATATCTGCTTCCGTAAAGTAGCTGCACTAAGTGCTTGCAACCAGTTTCGCAGTCACTGCTCAGATCTTTAAATTTTACAGACCGAATATCACAGTCATTTTAAACGGGTAATTTTCCGTCATAAGACAAAATTATAGAGCTACTGTATACAATATTGGATGTACCTTGACCTTGTTGAAGCTGTATACATGTAACTATAAATTGACCATGGTTTTTTAGTTTTTGTTGAAGCTGATAATATGTTGTGTAGTTTTCTCGGCGGCGATCCTCGGGCAGAAATTAAGCCCGGTTAACTGATCAAGTAATTAAAGTTGTTAACCAGAATTCTTCCTTGTGTACAGGCACGTCATCTTTAATCGTCGAAATGTTAGTAAAAGCTGTTTTATGTTAAGAACTAAATAGCTCTTTAATTTCTGATTTCAAATTTTGTAGCAAATATTTAGCGATGCAAGCTCGATGGTATAAAGATTTAATAGTAAAATTATCATGAGTTATTTTGTAAATCAGATCATTGTAGGAGATATATGTAGTAACACTCAATACAGCTTGCGTTTGCTCCTCAGAGGATACCTTATGAAGTTGTGTAACTTGCTTACAGGCTTTATACATTTGCAAAATATACAAACAGACAAATCAGAATGAGTTGTAGATCTACTGTCCTCGTTGATATATGAGAAGATCTACTGGTCGGTAGAATTGGTACATGTAGTACAAAGTTTTTGTACAGACAAAACAGAAGTTGATAGGTTGTGCTTACTTTTGAAATATTTATAGCAACTCTTATGATATTTTGTATTTTCAAATGGGATGTTTTCATTTTTTTCATATTCATCGACCAGTCTTCTGTAAACTTCATCTTTTCGTTTTCCCACTGCGGCAATACAACTGTATCTTCATTTAAGTGTTAACTACATAGTTTCTATGTAATAAATATATGACAGACTATGCATCTGTGTCAATAAATGGATAGTTTTTTTGCTTTTTAGCAAAGGAAGGGTTTCATTGTGAACTGGACTGAAAATTTGACACGACTCGGAAGATTTTCTACAATTTTCCGATACGATTCCTTATTTAGAAAGGGGTGAATTCTACAGAACTCAAAAACTTTGTTTTACTTTGATTTGATCTTTATTTTGGACGATTTTATATCTATTTAAGCTACACTGAAGTTAAAGATAGAAATATAACTGTTTAAATATGATTTATCGTACTCTAATAGCACTATTAAGTACACGGAAATCGACTAATATATTCAGTAAAAAACGATAACGAAATAGATAAGGGATTCCGGAAATTATAGTGATTTTACCCAACATCATAAAATTACAGAAATTCGTGATTTTAAGAAATGTTGAGATTAAGTCTTGATCTTGAATGAAAAAACGATAACTGATGAGTAATTTGGTGTGATCTAAAACGGGTAGATTGCAAAAACATTTAATAAAAATTTAATTGTAGATCCGAAAAGGTCGGGATTATGAAAATTTTCATACAAAATGTCAAATATTTAGAAGAAATGCAAAAGCATGCGGACTTACAGTTGTAAATATTGTTTTTCATTATTTTAAGAATCTAATTCACGTAATTATTCTGTCTAAAAGAAGAGATACGACTAATTTCCTTTGCTTGAAAAACATGTCGTAATTATATAATTTTCAACTAATTTCTGAAATAAACGTCAATTTTACAAAAACTGCACCGTACGATTTTGTGACGACCGGGCAAAAATCAAAGTTTAATCATTATTCTTTCATTTAAAAAAAAATTAGCCGTGTGTTAGGTGGGTGCATTAAAGTCCTTAACTAGACGTCTTTTTCAAATATTACACTCGCCTATATGTTCATTAACATTTTAATACATAAACAATTTGACCAACCCATATGAATCTAACAAAGGTATTTTCCTTTCTTATAAATAGTTTAAAGTATACATTTTTAACAACTTTGTAAAAACGGTATATTTTTAGGGCAAACATGTGGTCGTGCTGGGATTACTCCGATCGCTTATTAGTTTTAGAGGAGAAGATTTTTTAACAAGTTAACCACGACCAGCGCAATGTTATAAGAAAATCTGACTAGGCCCTGTGGGTCATGTTAGCGAAAAATAAATTTTGCACAGAACCCAATCTTTTTTTAGGAAAGATTTTTTTGTTATTTGTTTTAAAAACATTCATTGTTGAAATACAAACATAGCAATTTACCGGATTCGTGGTAGTTTTATTAGTTAGGAAAGATCATTTTATATTCTTCGTTTGGGATAATGGATGCTTAATGAAATTAATGTGATGGTGTCTGGGACTAAACATCAATAATATTGCACAAGCATGATGAAAAGGAATTGTCTGTGCATTCAGATGTACATCAACCGCATACGATATGAAATACGATGACGGTGTGTACACAATTAATTTCCTTACTTTGTATCAGATTTTGTTTACTTCGTTTACAAAATGCATGTCAAAAGACGATTAAGAGAAATATTAATTTACCTTTCGTGTTAATTTAACCTTGCTATATATTAAATCATTCTATACTTTTCACAGTTACAAATCTGTTGAACAACTATGCATTTATTGGTATTATTCTTAAGCAAAGGACAAAACTCGGCTTCATTTGACAAACTACGTCAAAGGTTGGCTTGATACTGGCAGATACAGCACGGATTATGAGTGTCGACATTTTTTAGTAGCTTTACGGTGACTATGTTATATGCTCCTGTTTTAAGTATGTAACTAAAATCTGATGGTCGGTCAATGTTACTATCGAATTAAGCTATGCTCGTTTCATCTCCTCAGCGTTTGTTCAAGGTCGATAATCACTTCGTATAACAAACATTTCAAAAATGCATTTATTTAAAAAAAAAAAGTACTGGATAAAAATATTCAGTGCACGTTACAAATTGTATGTAAATATAAACATGTCAAAGTCAAATGTTTATCACGTTATGGCTATCTTTTGCATGTATATTGTCAACATACTCATTAACATATACCCTATATAAAACATGTATTTTATATCAACCTTTCGTAGACACACACACACACACTTTGTTTGTGTATTCAACGTGGATTTTTATGTTCTCTTGTGACAATGACACCCGGCTGTCTGAAATAAACATGTCGTTAATATCAACGATTCATACAAGACTGCCTTCCTTTCCAAAATAAGTAATATTTTGCATTTTTTTTTAAATTCATAAATCTACAGTATTGAAAATGAACAATTTATATATAACACTCTTTTGACGAATGCACGTTTAAATGCGCATAACGCATATCAATTACAACATGCCCATTGTATTTATAATTCTTATATCCTTGCTTAGACTGACACACGTTACCGCTAATGTTGACTAATACTTAAATGATTAAGGTACATGGTGTATGTAAATTGATACATTCGACTTCGCATTCTACAAACCATTACTTGACATTAATCCTTTTCCGAAGGTTAAATCAATTTTCAATTATACAATTTGGAGACTCAAACAGCAATATTAAACCAAACCATAATTATATAGTAATACAGTAAAGATTTAACCTTCCGATATTCTCTAAATAGTATAATTATTTATTTAACAAATCAGTTTTTCAAATATATATAATTATTATAAATTGGTCATCATCGATAAAATACATCATTGAACAATCATTAATTTCGTCTATAATGTGCAATGACTGATGATATAATGTTAAGAACATTCACCTCGCATATTGTTAAGAATGTGAATGAACTATTCGTGTTATTCAGTTTATTAAATGTATTATAGTCCGGCCGATCGTGAAAATTGCTCAGATAATGAGGAAAGCACAATTTTGTGCATGATGGTACATTTTTGTGTACTGAGCAATATTAGCTATGGACCCACCCTCAAAATAAATATGGCGGTTTATTTCAAGATGTCTGCCGTATGTCCTTAAACATGTTAAATATTTTCTAGTATTGCACAAACCACAGTAGATGTGATGCTGGAAGCACAAAAGTCAACTTATTTGAATGACTCTGTGTACTTAGCAAAATTTTGTTTTGATCTATCTTTGAAATACAAAATGGCGGCTATTTTCAAAATGGCCGCCTTTAAAAAGAAGCACATAAAAAAATTATTCATTATTGAGAATTGACCTGGATATAACATTTTTTTATGTATAGTGTCATTTAGTATCTGTCCCAGTTCTAGCATTTTTGATTTTGTTCTTGCTTGTCATACACAAAATAGTAGCTTTCATAAAAAGCGGCAGTAGTAGCTTTCATTAAAAGCTGCAGTATTTGTTGTCTTGGGTCACACATAAAAGCTGTGATTTGGGATTTATCTACCGTAATATATTTTCAGAACCTATCTTATTTCTTGGGTCGTAAAATTTTGCTATTTGAGATATTAAACTGTGAATTGACAATCATTTAAACACATATCAGTGAAATGGCAGGAATTGAGGACAACAAGGACAAGAACATTGAAATGGCAGAAACTGAATCACTTTTGGATATGGAGAAACCCACAGCTGAAGACACTTTAACAGAGGACAGCTAAGAAATGACTATAAAATAACTTTGTACCAAGAATGTTTACCAGATAGTAAACATAATGCTCAAAGAACAGCTGAGATTTACCGTAATATACAACAGAGCGAAGTGCGAATTGATAAAATATGCGTTGGTCTCATTACGTTTCAAGCTGAATTGAAAGAGGCAATCAATTTTGATAACGAACAGATGAGAGCAATATATCAGCAACATAAGCAGTCTGAAGACAGGATAGACCACAAGCCTAGTAATACTTGCTTGGATGAATTGATGGTCAGACCAATAAGATATTCAATGTTGTGGTGAGACGAATGGACAAGCTGTCAACAACTGAGGAAGGAGACACAGTTTAATTTCAAAGTGCATTTGAACAGTAGGGTACCTTCCAACAATTGCATCTGTTGAAAATGAATTAGTTGACAATCGAAATAATGAAGTTAAAATTCCCGCAATGGACATATCTACTAAGCCACAATTTGGCCTTAGTCAGTACAACGCCAGTATACAAAAGTACACAACAAAATCCATGCCTTGGGTATTTCCTCAATTGTAGTTCGCATGAACCATCAACCGCATCAACTCCGTTGAAGGTGTCTTCCCCTTAAGTCAAAAGTCCTATGTCAGAGTCCTTGGCCCTGCATGATATAGTTCAAATTTTCCAACAACAATCACCCTTTAAGAACATACTAAAAACCTCTAGTCCTTACCAAGGATACCGGCAAAAGGCTTATGTGTCTTCTTACGCACACTTACCATATACTATGAGTCAATACTATTTAGTTCAGAGCAGCACACCATTTCAGATCCAATTGGCTGCAAGTGGATTCTATCAAGTTTCTTCAATGCTGAATGTTGTGCCTACTTACGGTATCATCCCCGTCGAGTCAATGGCAAATCCCACATTTATCACTCCAATTATGACAACCTCGTCAGATCGTGGAGCCCTTACATGCTTCCAATAACAACAAGCTGACTCCACTGACCGATCCAGCAAAGGGAAGAGGAAACCAAAAGAGTGTGGCAACACCTCTTCTTCAGACTTCTCATTGGAGAGAGAATATCCCCGATAGCAAGAAAATAATGGTGCCCGGGACCGGAACTGAAGCCCACAGCTCCCATAAATGCAAAAACTCAATTGAAGAGGATCCATGACTTGGGAGGCGTTCATTTGCCAATTTGAACGAACTGCCGGTAGATGACAATTAGAAAACAGAAAAAAATGTGTGTAGGCCCCAAATTGCAGGCTGATGTTGGCTTTGAGGACGCTCACAAGGTAAACACAGATGATGAGTCCAAGGCCTTTAAAAAAACATTCATTTGGGGCAGCGCGTCAGCAAGAAAGACGAACAAACCAGATTAGAAACCGAAGCATTCCGTCGAGGATGTAAAGACAAAGATTCTTCAAAGCATGTAATAGAAAGGAACCCAGAAACATTAAACAAGGCGTTAAAACAATTGAAAACCTCAATAGCAAACCAGATGGCGATATATGGATCAAAAGGTGCCAATTATAATCATCGACACGTCTACTTTGCTGATGACGCTGTATCACCGACCGATAAATGAAATATGAGCAGTCCTTTGTATAATGAGGTTCAAATTCTCACACAAATTGTCACACAACTAGCCTATGTTATGCTTTCAAATAATCAGCATAACCGTGGGAGAACCGAGTTTAAACTAGTCGGCCAGATCAATATAACATCGGTTCTTCTGATCAAATAATCATGGAAGATCACCAGTTCAATCGAAGATTACCTGATCAATATACTAGTGGAAGATATCCTGAGTAATACAATCGCGGTAGATCGCCTGATAGAAATACACCCAAGCTTAATGCCTATCGATCAGCGACACCCCTACTAAGCTAGATAGCATGTAGTCCTTGAAGACAACGGTAAGCATCTCCACGGGCAAACTCCAGAAATCCCGGTTATGTCAGACAACGGTCACCTTCACCAGGATACGGAGCAAATGAAAGTGTAACCTCAACGGAGTCTTTAAACGGCCTCGTCCAATATTGTCATCAGACGAACCATTTGAAAGGGCTTCGCAGTACGAGGTACTATACATGACCAGAATGTGTCCATGATTGTTGACACTGCTGCAATGATAACATTAGTAAATATGAAATTAATTCTAGCAGAAAATGAAGATTTGGAAACGTAACACCACGTGGTTTGGGTTAACAGCTTGTTATTTGGAAGTTTATAAAGAACGACTCTCGACATTGATAGAGAGCGCATTTGTTTCTAACCCGATATTTTCTCATCGATGACTATCGTTTAGTAAACGTTAAGCTGCTAGAAACTAATACATCGTTTAATAAACTTTATTGACCCCACGTTGTCAGACAAAAATAGATTACACTCACGCACTGTAAACAAACCGGTAAAAGTGCGGGAAATAAATAATCAGGACTTTGTAAAAACAACACATGGTCGTAATTATTTGAACGACAGATGCAGAAACAAATTTATCGTGTACACGTCTCAACGATAAACGATCAACGACTACGCGACTATTTTGCGCGTACATCGTTTATGTGAACGATGTCAACGTTGACCAAAAAATGTAAGAAACAAATGGATTAAATGACTACGCGCGTAGTCGTTTACATCGTTTAGGTTAGAAACAAATGCGCTCTGTGTAAATATACAATGGGATGTGTGCAAAGAGCCGTTAACAGACGATGTTATACTTAGGCTATATATTTTGGACACACTGAGCGCAGTGATAAACCTGCAATTACCATCAACAATATAGTGATAAATGCGCCATTTGTTTACAGTGGAAACGAGATTTCAACTCATCAAGTTTTCATAAACGAACCATTACAGTTCCACAAAACTCAAAAATTACTGTTAGCCCTAAAACTAATAAAAGTGCTGACCAGGAGTGAATTTTAAGACCATGCTTGCTGAATAGTTTCGCACGTAGTTGGAAAAGGAAATAGTTGCCCCTTAAAATCAAATTCGCCTGAAAAAAGGTACACCTATTGATTACATAGAATAATTTGACGATGTAGTGGGTACGGCAGATGAAAACGTGATAAGTGACGGAAGACTTGGCATTGAAAAGACACGAGACAAGGTGCCCTCGGCCCTACCTCAAAGTTCAGATGAGTTACCTACTATTCCACCACATTGAACCGACTTTTATTTACGTTCAATCGACTCGTTTCAACCTATTTAATTCCAACCATTAAAACTGAAAGCGTTTAAATATTTGCAAATGTATGTGTTATAGAAATAACCAAATTATTTTTTTTTAATTGATAACAAATTCAAGAACATGAACATGATGAAGTCCATTTTTGAAGAATTGTGACTTTAATTTCCGAAATTATATAGAATACCTTTAGGACAATCTTGATATTTATACCGTTTTTTTTTCGCCATCTTAAAAATGGCAGACATATTGGATTTTTCAGAGTGGGTCCATAGCTGAAATCAAAGGGTATATAACCAAGAACTACTATGCGTTCCTCATCAAGTGAGCAGAATCAAGTGAGCAATTTTGCTCTATATCTGCGCCAATCGGCCGGACTATTAATGTTGACCATATTATAAACAGTTATCATTTTTTTATTTATTATTATCAGTATTAATATTATTACTGTATAGAGTTGTTTTTGCTATAACATTGAGGGGCCTCGGTGGCTAAGTGGTCTAAGTAGTTCTACTACTGTAATCACTACCCAGTCAACATTTGGGTTGTGAGTTCGAACCCCGCTCGTGTAAGTACACTCAACTCCAATCTTAATTGACTACAACTGTTAACTTTTTCCGGTCATTCCGTCTTCTTCCACCCATTAAAACTTACCGCCACGATATAGCACAAAACTGGATGCTTACAGTTGGAATAAAACACCAACAATCGACCAATCATTATAATAATGCAGTTTGATCTTTCGTCGTTAAGCCATATTGTATTGCATACCCTCCTTCCCAAAATGCAGTAGAAGTCCGTTTAGTCACGGAAATATTGAGCTACATATAAGAAATGACAGGTTTTATTTACTTTAGAATTATAATTTTCTTTTTAATTCAGTGCTTTACCTACCTTTATATTTACTTTTTCCAGTATTAACTATCATTCCGAATATGCCTTATAACAAGCAAGTATAACAAGGTAATATTTGTTACAACAAGTACTGTTGAATGTATCACCTACTCTAATGTAAAATGCTTACCTGGCTCCTTGTTTTCTGTTAAACATTATCTTCTGTTAATAATAAAGTTTAATCTGGAGTCTACAAGGTGCTATACACCAACTTATATATGAGGGTGGTACAGGGTTTTTTCCGTGCAACGAGATCGCGGTTTTTTATTTCACGTTCAACGTATTTTTACTTTTTTATTTCACGTTCAGTCGTGGAAGACAGCTGCCTTGTTCAACGTGTTTTGCCTATTAATTTTACGTGAATCGTGATTTACAAATGCTTTTTTTACGTGTTGGTTATTTTTCAAATAAAATTCAAACACTTGGCAAGGATCGTCAAGAAAAATGACATCGTGTATATTCTTGAGATCTCTTGACAATGAAATAGACCAAGAATACACTTTCATGTCTGCTGGATATTTGCATTTTAAAAGTTAAAAAGATCTTTTTATACCTATTGAAGGTCGTAAACTATTTATATCATAAATGTGTATGCTAAATCAGGAATATTATAAAAAGTAAAATAGGTAGACTATATATAAAAGAAGACAGTGACTCAGTAACAAAATGTTCACATCAAAATCTTTCTGTTTTCGTGCAACGTTCATTACAGAAATTATTTCAAGCTCAATGTGAAATGATGTCTTATTTCACGTGTTTTCCGTGCAAGCACCCCCTTTACCGATCTCATATATACCAACCCACACATTTTTTTTTTCTTTGTCTTCTGGGAAGTGTTTATTTCTAAACATGTATTCTTGTAATTGCTATATAATGATATAATTTGTTTCCATGAACAAGGACATACAAATATAAGATTAAAATATAGCAGCCCACACATGTAAAACTCTCATACCTTGTAACTTGTATTTCTATGAGCTATTTATATATAGATACATATTCTTGTAACTGGAACTTTTACACCTGGTTTTACCTTAACATTGTCATATATTTGTACTAACCATAGCTTAAACACATATACCACACCACACATGGACACTCTGATACCAAGTTTCATCTGTTTCCTTTTTTTCTGGGAACTCTTAAATATATAACCTTGAAATAGCTTTAACTGTTTTTTCCTGAACATTGGCATACTTTGATACGGACTGATTTTTTTTTATAAAATCTACCAGCAGATGTATGTTGATCTATAAATGTAATTTCTTGTTTTTATCTTAATATGGTCAAACTTTTGTACTGGCAGTTGTGTCCAATCGTCCATCGACACCACAATATACCAAAAACCACAATATGACGATGTTACACAAGTACACCATTGGCAAGCTTTATGACGCGTGTGTGACGGAGTCAAATCATAATTATAATGTATCTCTATTATCCTTTTTCAAGTCATGTCAATATTGATACTCATTATTCATTTAATTTCGTGCAGTAAAACTTATATTTACAAAAAAACCGATGTCCAAGGAAAATTTAAAACCGGAAGTCTCGTATCAAAAGACAACATTAAAAGCTCAAAGACATCAAACATACCATAAAAATTGTCACATTCCTGACTTTGAACAGACATGTTCTTTGGTCTAGAGCGAGTTTCAGTAAAGGTTTCTGATAAAAAAAAATAGGTATTTGTTACATCATTACCGCCATATGTCGTTAAAGGAATCTACCATATTGATCTTTTCGGATTTCCTATTGAAGAAATTGTTTAAACGAATTAGAAAAGGTATATCACAATAAAAATTACACACTAATTCAACAAGTTATTCTAGTAAACTACTTCTATGTCGTTTCTCTTGATCTTCCTGGATAGTTTGGATTTATCGATCTCTGTGAAGTCTTTGGATATTAACACCAAAAAAGAACAAAGGTATTATATTGATAATGGGAATACACAAGGCGAATATTGAAGAACAACTTTACGTTTTTTGCAATCCTGCAAACTAATGTGTTTAGTTTTTACACGTTTATCTTTAATGTGTCTGTAATGTTTGCCTCTGGATAGTGTCTAACACTTTGTACATTCACCGATTCATACCACTCCCTATAGCTTCGGTTACACTTTAGTTTGAGTCTGTGCCCATTTGTTTGATATATATATATAGTCATTTTCAACTGATACTGTATGTCGACGATTGCCAAACCAGGAACCGATCTGTTCAACTTCAAAATGATCATTAGCTTATTCGGACCGTTCATATTAGTATATTCCGAAGACACACACAATTTTCTATGGAGGAAAACCAACTGTTATTGTTTGGTTCATGTGATAATGATAATAAAAAAAATTGGCACGTATTCATCTATCATGTCTATGGGACAACAACCCAATTCTACACAAACAAAGTCACCACAAGGACATATTTTAGTCATCCAAAATAAACAACTTATTGTCTCTTTAACAAAAGTTACAGATACTGCATATGCTAGAATATTTTGTGACTTCATGTTGTTTTTGAAATAGCTTGATTTTTCTATTCACTTAATAATAAAATATAAATGTAATGTGTAATTCAATGCATTACATTGCTAAAGTAATTGTAATTAAATGTTTTACTTTGATAAATTAATGTGATTGTAATTGTAATTTAAAGCATGGTTTTGTTAAAGTAATTGTAAAATAATGCATTGTATTGCAATGTAATTCGGCCAATGTCTGCACTTGAGATTGTGTAAACATTCTAGGGCTGCAATGATTTATTTTGATCATAATCAGAACATATACAAACTTATCGTTCTTTCCTCATCACAATACGAAAGCCAAACCATATTGACATTACCAGCCTCCTTGGAATATCAATATATTGAAGCCTCAACATAACACATGTCTGTAGATTTTGTGATCTATTCTTCAAAATGCTTCAGTAAAAGGTAAAGGGCAAAATGCACATACCAGGGAACATTCAAAACTCTTAAATCGGAAAAAAAACTGACAATGATATCGCAAAAAGAACAAAGATTACGAAAAGAAAAACTCAAAGTTCTTAAAGTATTTTGCATTATTATATAACACTATAGAAAAACACATGAACCACAAATACAAGGGTAAAATCTGATATTTCTGAAGGGTAAGCAGATCATATTTCACGTGTGACACCATCCATGATAATCATTATACCTTTATAGCCAAGGTGATTATTTTAAGGTTACAGAAAATAAAATGATGTTAAATGTTTATCGCCAGATCCCATTCAGCTGATATTGTCACTGATCCATACATTATCCTTGTTTTGTATGTATAGTGGCTTGAAATTTGAAATTTATAAGAATGCGGCTGAAAATCAGGGAGAAATACGAGGTCTACTGAACATTTCCCCCTGTTTCTTGTCAAATATAAATACATTTCATATTTAAAGACACTTAACGTATATTTTCATTATACTGAAAACGATTAAAAACATAATAAATTAGAAACGTAATGTATTTATTGTTAAAAATTAAAAAAAACACAAATGTTTTCATTATTTCCATCATAGAAGACCGCTATATGATAGGTATCTCTATAACTTATTTATTTGTTACATCCAGCCGATAAGACAGTTTTATGAAAAAAAAACAAAGAAAATTACCTGAATTAATGATGACAAAGTGAAATTTGATATATACATTATGTTCATTAACAATTTTAATACATAAACAATTTAAACGACCCATATGTTTCTAGCAAAGGTATTCTCCTTTCTTATAAATAGTTTAAAGTATAGATGTTTAACAACTTTGTAAAAAGGGTACATGTTTAGTCCAAACATGTGATATTACTGGGATAACTCCGTTCGCTTATTAGTTTTAGAGGAGAAGATTTTTTTAAACAAGTTAACCACGACCAGCGCAATGTTATGAGAAAATCTGACTAGGCCCTATGGGTCATGTTAGCGAAAAATAAATTTTGCACAGAACCCAATCTTTATTTTAGGAAATAGTTTTTTGTTATTTGTTTTAGTGTTAAAAACATCCACTGTTGAAATACAAACATAGCAATTTAGCGGATTCATGATTGTTTTATTAGTTAGGAAAGATCATTTTATATTCTTCGATTGGGATAAACATGATAAAGGATGCTTAATGAAATGAATGTGTTGGTGTTTGGGACTTTAAATCAATAATATTGCACAAGGCATGATGAAAAGGAATTATCTATGCATTCAGATGCACATCAGCCACATACGATATGAAATACGATAATGGCGTGTACACAATGAATTTCTTTATTTTGTTTCAAATTTTGTTTACTTCGTATACAATATGCATGTCAAAAGACGATTAAGAGAAATAATAATTGACCTTTGTTGTTCGTTTAACCTTGCTATATATTGAAGCATTCAATACTTTTCACAATTACAAATCTGTTGAACAAACATTTATTCATTGGTATTATTCTTATACAAAAGTCAAAGCTCTGCTTCATTTGACAAAACACGTCAAAGTATGGCTATAAACAGGCTGCTACAGCACGGATTATCAAGGCCGAGATTTTTTAGTAGCTTCACGGTGACTATGTTAAATGTTCCTGTTTTAAGTATGTCACTTAAATCTGATAGTTGGTGAATGTTACTATCGAATTAAGCTTTGCTCGTTTGCTTTTCCGCAGCGTTTGTTCAAGGTCGATAACCACTTCTATATGTCTACGTATAACGAACATTTCTAGAGTGCTTTTTTCAAATACTGAATAAAAGAAATGTGTAATTTTTCACGTGCACTAAAGGTCTCAGCTAAATATAACCGTTGTTCACAACATTCATGTTTATTGTTGCGTCGCAAATCACGTAAATATTTTTACAGAAAGTTATCAGACTGTATTGAAATATTTTAACACTGTAATCATTAAATGCAAGCTTGTTTGTTCATGGTGTGCGATCAATTTTGTTAACAATCATATCCTAAGCAACCTTGAAAATAAAAAAAAAAGACAGCGTACTGAGTCACTCGCGTTGAGCTTACAATATAATAACTTGTTTTAAAAATCATTAATAATACATTTGATAATATACATGTAACAAGGATTTATCTTTAATTGGATCAATGGCTTATTCAACATAATATATTTTGCATTGATTATGTCATAATTCAGTGTAAATTCAATCTGCAACATATGTTGATGTACAAACAAGACACGTCACACATATTAATGGCGAAACAAATGTAGGAGATGTAAGTAATTTGTTCATTAGTATTTCTTTTAATTATTTTCAATGTGCATGGCATAAACAGTTTAAAGATGATTGTACTGATTTGATTCTTGATTTATTACTTTATGCAATTGAAAACGATTAACATTCATTGTTAAACATACAAATGTAAGTTTAAGATTAAGTTTTATCTTCCGCTATCAAGAAAAGCCTGTTATGAGGTAACTTGTCAGGAATATGACAGTTGTCCATTCGTTTGATGTGTTTTAACATTTGATTTTGTCATTTGATTAGGGAGTTTCTTTTTGAATTGTCCTCGGAGTTTATTTTTTTTTGTGATTTTTTTTGTATCGTATTTAAGCACACAGATTTATAGTTACTTTTAAATACAAGCTTCATTTATCATGTTTATTTTAAATTACCTTCCTCTTTTTTGACTACTGCTGCAAACAATATTAAAACGATGGGTTAAGGAAGATTTTGGTCAACTTTATTGGTATTTTGTTATCTACTAATTTGCAAAAATGCAGTTTATATTATACTTTTTTATAAATAATTATAAGAAACGATTGTAGAAGGGTGTCGTTTCGAAGTCTCTCAAACAACGTCCCTTAGAGCATTGATACTAACAGGAATGGGCACGATTACTGACAAATGTAATTGATTAATAATCGATTACATGAAGGATTTTTGTGCAATCGATTAATAATCGATTACTCAAATTTTAGTATGTAATCGATTACAATAATCGATTACAATCGATTACTTTATCAAAAGTAATAACATTACTTTTCGCTTACTGTCAATTACATACTTCAACATTTCAACAAAAAATAACATGAGTAAAACACAATTATATTGCTCAACATTTGTATAGTGGAAATTAATATCTTTACCAAATGCATCATTCAAAGCATTGTTCTTAAATTATAAGTTAATAGCTGTTTTTTGTAGATCAAATCTGTTGATGAAAATTAAAAATGTTTAAAAAATCGTGAAATTTTGACTTTCAACATAAATGAAAGATGTCATCGCATTGCAATAATCACTTATTCATAACTAATTGTTTTTCAAAAATTTAGCTTTCTTGCTGACTTAGGTTAGCTTTTTTGTTTGTACTCTTTAAATAAAATATTTTAGCATAGTAAATTATAATATTAAATGAAATATAAAAAAAAGTAGAATAATTAATTAGTTCAGCTAATTTTTAAGATTAACATTTATTTTTATAATGACATGCATGATTTAAACCTATTGTTTGGATAACCACCCTAATTAGAAATTATTTAACTGCCACTGGAGTACAAATTATCACCTGGATCTACATATTGTACAGATGGGTGCGGTCCTAACCTTGACAAAAGTTAACTTAGAGTTAACTTGTTGACTGCTTTCTAAGTTAACTTGAGAATTTTTAAGCAGTCAAGCAAGTTAACTTCGTCGTTGGTAGACCAGACCTACGGTCTGCTTTTTTAGGACTGCTGCAGACCTATCGACAAGTCTGCTCCAGACCAGACCTGTGGACAAGTCTGCTTTTGACCAGTCCTGAGGACAGGTCTGCCCCAGACCAGACCTGTGGACAAGTCTGCTTTTGACCAGTCCTAAGGACAGGTCTGCCTTAGACCAGACCTGTGGACAGGTCTGCTCCTGACCAGACCTGAGGACAGGTCTGCTTTTGACCAGACCTGTGGACAAGTCTGCTATTGACCAGACCTGAGGACAGGTCTGCTTATGACAGATTATCGTTATAAGAGTTTTCATATCAGACTTGAGCTTTCATTAAAATATGTGAACAACATTCGCATTGTTTTTTCACAGATATCATTTATTATTTACTCGCTAGACTCTACTAGATATTATACAAATGCTATCTTTTATTTGATATACATGTATTTTTATATAAATAAAAAATGACTATACGATCACACAGAGTTTTTTTTTATTAGAAGGCGGATAGAAAGGTTATCCAACGCATCGGAACAATATTCTTATATCACGGGATATCGACAACATTGTCTACGTTACTTCGTTCCCCGTTGTTTACCTGTCCCTTCCTAAATTTTACTTTATGCATAAATTTATACTTGCATGGATATTTCATTGATATTCAACTTGTTTGCATTGGATTTACTATTCTATTTCCCGCAGAATATTCTAACAGAAATTGTACAGTGTCCGTAAGCATACGATGTGGTAAAACTATCAACAATCTCGTCTAATTCGTCAGATTTATCGAGAGATTTGTCATTGCCGATATTTATATGGGACGTCTTAAAATTATACTCCATGCGCACTTTAATGAAATAGTTGCCACTTGACGTTTAACTATAAACAAAATCAATCAACCGACATAATAGATTCCAAGAAGAGAACCTCGTATACTTTTTTTTTATTAAATCATTATAAATAGTACAAATGAATTCAGACATGTCAGTGTTGGTACTTTGATGATGTGGCATAATAGTTTTGTTTTACACGTACACCATCATGAACTCCTATATATGATGTGACGTTTATTATAAATAAAGAGATGAAATTCTGACATTCTCAATTTATTCAGAATATTTTTTGCATTAATGGTTTTCCAATATTATTGATTACGTGTACATTTACGGTCCTACTAAAATGTGAACAGGAGCGCCAGGAGAAGACATTAAGGCGCTCGGTACAATGGTATTCGGGTATATAGATTTGCAAATAAAAGTGCACATATGATCAGTTTTGGTCAAATAGTTTTGTTTTCCAAGTCAGCATGAGGTATTAAAACTACTGAAATTTTGTTACGTATCAATATTTTGAATAAAAGGAGGACACGCTGGTATCCTAAATTTATGCGAACAAAAATTTGTTGTTATTAAATTGCAATATTGCTGTCCATTGTCATGATTATATTATACAATGATTCCTGACATAAAAAATATGGCTGATTAATACTATGCGGATACGTCATGGTGTATATAGATTTACAAATTAAAGTGCACATATGGTCAGTTTTGGTAATGCGGTCAAATAATTTTGTTGTACAAGTCAGCTGGAGGTATCAAAACTACTGAAATTTTGTTACGTATCAATATTTTGAATAAAATGAGGACATGCTGGTATCCTAAATTTATGTGAACAAAAATTTGTTGTTATTATATTGCAATATTGCTGTCCATTGTCATGATTGTATTATACATTGATTCTGGCATAAAAAATATGGCTGATTAACTATGCGGGTATATAGATTTACAAATTAAAGTGCACAAATGGTTAGTTTTGGTGGATGCGGTCAAATAATTTTGTTGTATAAGTCAGCTGGAGGTATCAAAACTACTGAAATTTTGTTACGTATCAATATTTTGAATAAAATGAGGACATGCTGGTATCCTAAATTTATGCGAACCAAAATTTTTTGTTATTATATTGCAATTTTGCTGTCCATTGTCATGATTGTATTATACATTGAATCCTGACATCAAAAATGTGGCTGATTTACTATGCGGGTATATAGATTTACAAATTAAAGTGCACATATGGTCAGTTTTGGTGGATGCGGTCAAATAATTTTGTTGTACAAGTCAACTGGAGGTATCAAAACTACTGAAATTTTGTTACCTATCAGTATTTTAAGTAAAAAGAGGACATGCTGGTATCCTAAATTTATGTGAACCAAAATATTTTGTTATTATATTGCAATTTTGCTGTCCATTGTCATGATTGTATTATACATTGAATCCTGACATAAAAAATATGGCTGATTAACGATGCGGGTATATAGATTTACAAATTAAAGTGCACATATGGTCAGTTTTGGTGGATGCGGTCAAATAATTTTGTTGTACAAGTCAACTGGAGGTATCAAAACTACTGAAATTTTGTTACGTTTCAATATTTTGAATAAAATGAGGACATGCTGGTATCCTAAATTTATGCGAACAAAAATTTGTTGTTATTATATTGCAATATTGCTGTCCATTGTCATGATTGTATTATACATTGAATCCTGACATAAAAAATATGGCTGATTTACTATGCGGGTATATAGATTTACAAATTAAAGTGCATATATGGTCAGTTTTGGTGGATGCGGTCAAATAATTTTGTTGTACAAGTCAACTGGAGGCATCAAAACTACTGAAATTTTGTTACGTATCAGTATTTTAAGTAAAAAGAGGACATGCTGGCACCCTTAATTTAGGCGAACAAAAATTTGTTGTTATTATATTGCAATATTGCTGTCCATTGTCATGATTGTATTATACATTGAATCCTGACATTAAAAATAAGGCTGATTTACTATGCTGGTATATAGATTTACAATTTAAAGTTCACATATGGTCAGTTTTGGTAATGCGGTCAAATAATTTTGTTGTACAAGTCAGCTGGAGGTATCAAAACTACTGAAATTTTGTTACGTATCAAAATTTTGAATAAAATGAGGACATGCTGGTATTCTAAATTTATGCGAACCAAAATTTTTTGTTATTATATTGCAATTTTGCTGTCCATTGTCAGGATTGTATTATACATTGAATCCTGACATAAAAAATATTGCTGATTTACTATGCGGGTATATAGATTTACAAATTAAAGTGCACAAATGGTCAGTTTTGGTGGATGCGGTCAAATAATTTTGTTGTACAAGTCAACTGGAGGTATCAAAACTACTGAAATTTTGTTATGATCAATATTTTGAATAAAATGAGGACATGCTGGTATCCTAAATTGATGCGAACAAAAATTTGTTGTTATTATATTGCAATATTGCTGTCCATTGTCATGATTGTATTATACATTTAATCCTGACATAAAAAATATGGCTGATTTACTATGCGGGTATATAGATTTACAAATTAAAGTGCATATATGGTAAGTTTTGGTGGATGTGGTCAAATAATTTTGTTGTACAATGCAACTGGAGGCATTAAAACTTCTGAAATTTTGTTACGTATCATTATTTTAAGTAAAAAGAGGACATGCTGGCACCCTTAATTCAGGTGAACAAAAATTTGTTGTTATTATATTGCAATATTGCTGTCCATTGTCATGATTGTATTATACATTGAATCCTGATATTAAAAATAAGGCTGATTTACTATGCTGGTATATAGATTTACAATTTAAAGTTCACATATGGTCAGTTTTGGTAATGTGGTCAAATAATTTTGTTGTACATTAAATCAGCTGGAGGTATCAAAATTACTAAAATTTTGTTACGTATCAATATTTTGAATAAAATGAGGACATGCTGGTATCCTAAATTTATGCGAACCAAAATTTTTTGTTATTATATTGCAATTTTGCTGTCCATTGTCATGATTGTATTATACATTGAATCCTGACATCAAAAATGTGGCTGATTTACTATGCGGGTATATAGATTTACAAATTAAAGTGCACATATGGTCAGTTTTGGTGGATGCGGTCAAATAATTTTGTTGTACAAGTCAACTGGAGGTATCAAAACTACTGAAATTTTGTTACGTATCAGTATTTTAAGTAAAAAGAGGACATGCTGGTACCCTTAATTTAGGCGAACACAAATTTGTTGTTATTATATTGCAATGTTGCTGTCCATTGTCATGATTGTATTATACATTGAATCCTGACATTAAAAATAAGGCTGATTTTCTATGCTGGTATATAGATTTACAATTTAAAGTTCACATATGGTCAGTTTTGGTAATGTGGTCAAATTATTTTGTTGTACAAGTCAACTGGAGGTATCAAAACTACTGAAATTTTGTTACGTATCAATATTTTGAATAAAATGAGGACATGCTGGTATCCTAAATTTATGCGAACCAAAATTTTTTGTTATTAAAATATTGCAATTTTGCTGTCCATTGTCATGATTGTATTATACATTGAATCCTGACATAAAAAATATGGCTGATTAACTATGCGGGTATATAGATTTACAAATTAAAGTGCACATATGGTCAGTTTTGGTGGATGCGGTCAAATAATTTTGTTGTACAAGTCAACTGGAGGTATCAAAACTACTGAAATTTTGTTACGTTTCAATATTTTGAATAAAATGAGGACATACTGGTATCCTAAATTTATGCGAACAAAAATTTGTTGTTATTATATTGCAATATTGCTGTCCATTGTCATGATTGTATTATACATTGAATCCTGACATAAAAAATATGGCTGATTTACTATGCGGGTATATAGATTTACAAATTAAAGTGCATATATGGTCAGTTTTGGTGGATGCGGTCAAATAATTTTGTTGTACAAGTCAACTGGAGGCATCAAAACTACTGAAATTTTGTTATGATCAATATTTTGAATAAAATGAGGACATGCTGGTATCCTAAATTTATGCGAACAAAAATTTGTTGTTATTATATTGCAATATTGCTGTCCATTGTCATGATTGTATTATACATTGAATCCTGACATAAAAAATATGGCTGATTTACTATGCGGGTATATAGATTTACAAATTAAAGTGCATATATGGTAAGTTTTGGTGGATGCGGTCAAATAATTTTGTTGTACAATGCAACTGGAGGCATTAAAACTTCTGAAATTTTGTTACGTATCAGTATTTTAAGTAAAAAGAGGACATGCTGGCACCCTTAATTCAGGTGAACAAAAATTTGTTGTTATTATATTGCAATATTGCTGTCCATTGTCATGATTGTATTATACATTGAATCCTGATATTAAAAATAAGGCTGATTTACTATGCTGGTATATAGATTTACAATTTAAAGTTCACATATGGTCAGTTTTGGTAATGTGGTCAAATAATTTTGTTGTACATTTAGTCAGCTGGAGGTATCAAAATTACTAAAATTTTGTTACGTATCAATATTTTGAATAAAATGAGGACATGCTGGTATCCTAAATTTATGCGAACCAAAATTTTTTGTTATTATATTGCAATTTTGCTGTCCATTGTCATGATTGTATTATACATTGAATCCTGACATCAAAAATGTGGCTGATTTACTATGCGGGTATATAGATTTACAAATTAAAGTGCACATATGGTCAGTTTTGGTGGATGCGGTCAAATAATTTTGTTGTACAAGTCAACTGGAGGTATCAAAACTACTGAAATTTTGTTACGTATCAGTATTTTAAGTAAAAAGAGGACATGCTGGTACCCTTAATTTAGGCGAACACAAATTTGTTGTTATTATATTGCAATATTGCTGTCCATTGTCATGATTGTATTATACATTGAATCCTGACATTAAAAATAAGGCTGATTTTCTATGCTGGTATATAGATTTACAATTTAAAGTTCACATATGGTTAGTTTTGTTAATGTGGTCAAATAATTTTGTTGTACAAGTCAGCTTGAGGTATCAAAACAACTGAAATTTTGTTACGTATCAATATTTTGAATAAAATGAGGACATGCTGGTATCCTAAATTTATGCGAACCAAAATTTGTTGTTATTATATTGCAATTTTGCTGTCCATTGTCATGATTGTATTATACATTGAATCCTGACATAAAAAATATGGCTGATTAACTATGCGGGTATATAGATTTACAAATTAAAGTGCACATATGGTCAGTTTTGGTGGATGCGGTCAAATAATTTTGTTGTACAAGTCAACTGGAGGTATCAAAACTACTGAAATTTTGTTACGTTTCAATATTTTGAATAAAATGAGGACATGCTAGTATCCTAAATTTATGCGAACAAAAATTTGTTGTTATTATATTGCAATATTGCTGTCCATTGTCATGATTGTATTATACATTGAATCCTGACATAAAAAATATGGCTGATTTACTATGCGGGTATATAGATTTACAATTTAAAGTTCACATATGGTCAGTTTTGGTAATGCGGTCAAATAATTTTGTTGTACAAGTCAGCTGGAGGTATCAAAACTACTGAAATTTTGTTACGTATCAAAATTTTGAATAAAATGAGGACATGCTGGTATCCTAAATTTATGCGAACCAAAATTTTTTGTTATTATATTGCAATTTTGCTGTCCATTGTCAGGATTGTATTATACATTGAATCCTGACATAAAAAATATTACTGATTTACTATGCGGGTATATAGATTTACAAATTAAAGTGCATATATGGTCAGTTTTGGTGGATGCGGTCAAATAATTTTGTTGTACAAGTCAACTGGAGGCATCAAAACTACTGAAATTTTGTTACGTATCAGTATTTTAAGTAAAAAGAGGACATGCTGGTACCCTTAATTTAGGCGAACAAAAATTTGTTGTTATTATATTGCAATATTGCTGTCCATTGTCATGATTGTATTATACATTGAATCCTGACATTAAAAATAAGGCTGATTTACTATGCTGGTATATAGATTTACAATTTAAAGTTTACATATGGTCAGTTTTGGTAATGCGGTCAAATAATTTTGTTGTACAAGTCAGCTGGAGGTATCAAAACTACTGAAATTTTGTTACGTATCAAAATTTTGAATAAAATGAGGACATGCTGGTATCCTAAATTTATGCGAACCAAAATTTTTTGTTATTATATTGCAATTTTGCTGTCCATTGTCAGGATTGTATTATACATTGAATCCTGACATAAAAAATATTGCTGATTTACTATGCGGGTATATAGATTTACAAATTAAAGTGCATATATGGTCAGTTTTGGTGGATGCGGTCAAATAATTTTGTTGTACAAGTCAACTGGAGGCATCAAAACTACTGAAATTTTGTTACGTATCAGTATTTTGAGTAAAAAGAAGACATGCTGGCACCCTTAATTTAGGCGAACAAAAATTTGTAGTCATTATTTAAATGAATTAAACTATTGCTGATTGTGGCTGCATAGTTCAAGGATGTATAACTAACAAGGACGTATACACCTAACATCAAATATACTTCTTTTCAAAAATATACATAATATGATTGAATTTGATCTCGGAATATATATATATATTCAGTGCCTGTTATCATTGTAACCGAGATCGTTTTTATAATAGATAGATTGTCAGATCACAGATAAATTTGTGTTACGTTCTGTGCGTACTTATTTTCAATTATTTGTGTTTAATCCTGTTCATAAAACGGAAGTATTAATTTTCAAATTACTTTATTTTCGATGTTTCTACTGCGAAACAAAGATATTAAAAATATTTTTTTTTTAAATCAACGAAGAGCGGTCCTGGTTACAAGTTAACTTAGTGTTGACCAGACCAGTCAAAAGTTAACTTGGGAACAGGTCTGGTTTTGATCGGATTTGTTCAAGCAGAAGTTAACTTTGTGGCAGGACCGGTTTCCAAGTTAACTTAGGTTAACTTTATGACAGGACTGGTTCCGAAGTTAACTTATGTTAACTTATGACAGGACTGGTTCGAAGTTAACTTATATCAATAGCGGACCTGTTTCCAAGTTAACTTTTTGGCAGACATAAAAACAGTCCTAGGTCCAAGTCCGCTTTTCAAGTTAACTAGATTTTGGTCCTAGGACTGGTCAGAGCAGTCCTACATTCGGTCACAGGTTAACTTTGACCAGTCCAAATGACTGGTTATCAAGTTAACTTGCTGTACAGGTTAGGAGTGCACCCATCTGTAAATTTCCTTCTTAATTAGACATAAGATAATTGAAATAAAAACAAAGTATGTTTGTATGTTTGTTATTGATTAGAAGACTTTTCTTTTATCATCTCATTAGTAAAGGAAAGAATGTTGTTAAGATTTGTTAAGCTCTTAGTGTAAACATATTTTATTAATTATATTCAGTTACATACATAGGCATTTACATAATAATACAAGTGAAATAATTAATAGGATCCAGAAACAAGCTCTTAGCTTATATTAATCTGTTTCCTAAAGCTCTTCAATCAAATTATATACAAAATATATTTATAGTGTCACATGAAAACATGTATCTATTTCTAAAAAGAATTTATATGCATTGCCATAGGTTCATTGTTAAAAGGATTTTGAGTTCTTTTATAATTTAATATATATACATGTATATGATAACATTTAAGAAATCAACTGTTTATCTATTCTAAGCTTTAATTTCAAATCTATTTTCTTGTTTTAATATTAAAGCTCTTGAATTATTGACAAGCACATAAACCCATTGGTTTCAAAAGCTAGATATCAAGTAAATTTAGGTAGGGGATCTGGTTGCTCATAATGCAGCTTGAGACAATAGGTAGAAATAAGGCAGTTGCTAAACTCTCAAGTATTGTTGATGCATAATATTTCATCTGTACTACAAAGTGATAACATACATATTTTCCTCTGAAATAGGTTATTTTTCATCAAACTATTTTACTAAAAGTAATCGAAATGTAATCGAAAAGTAATCGATGATTGCATCAAAAGTTTTGCTGTAATCGATTAAATTACGATTACATATAATCGAAAATGTATTTGATGACAGATTACTGTCGATTACTTGAAAAAATGTAATCAATTACAATCGATTACGATTACAGATTACGATTACCCCTTCCCTGGATACTAATCCCCTATAGCATTCCAATCATTTGTTGGATAAATATTAGGAATATAAATGTATCAGGTTAAGAGGTGGGCATCTTGACTGTTTAACATTCTTAAATGGCCAGTGGCAGGAATGATCTCAGGGGGCTAACTCAGTAAATCATTCAAATTATATTGACTTGTCAACCCGTTATGTTTATGTTTTATTCTAAATTAACAGGGGTGCGGATATACATTGTATGGTTTAAGGGTTTGGTCTTAATCATTACAGGACATCCGAACATTCTCAATTGGCAAGTGGTAGGAACTATCACTATATATCATCTAACTTTTTTTAATTGAAATATAGTGTTTGAGGTCAATGTCAAGGTCGAAAGTTACCATTGACTTACATCTTTTTGTAGATGATATGATTCCATTAACATAACTGGAGACCCATGTGTCTATCACAAAAAAATTTAAAGTTATATTCATTTTTTTTCTTTTTTTTCCATGGGTTCTCTAAAAAAATGTTATTTCTGTTGGTTCCTCATAGTACCCCTCAATTAAGGTCAAGTAACAGTAAATGCACGCCGTTTAGCGGATTCCGCGAAATATTGCGACGTTTTGTACGAATTACGTCCCTTTGACTAGATTTTGCAATGAGAAAATTTCAACCCGCGACTTTTCAATGGGACAACGGTAAATCTGACGGAAAGTATGTATTTTCTAGGAGAATGAACTTGTTTGCTAAAATTGAACAAAACGCAACAGGATTTTGAAAATGAATATGAAAACAGTCATGAAGACGATCTTCAAAACGAAAATCAGGTGTTCGAGTTTGGATATTTGCCGATCAGTTAAAACAAGTGTGAAAACTTGATCACTGTTGCTCACCACTATTTCTACATAATTGTGATGAGGAAAAACAGTGCGGTCTCGACAGTATATTGAACTCTGACACAAAATAGTACTTTTGATGTCATTGTTTACTTAAACTAACCAACAAATATGCAGAAATGAAACTTCTGGTGAAAGGGAAATATTTTTAGACCATTTTGAGTCAAAATTCATTTGTCTATGAGTTTGCGTTAAAAATTCAGGACTAATGCGCTACATAGTACACTAAATTAAGATTTCCAGAAAACAGGGAGTTATTTTGGTAGTACCTGTGTTTTCAAGATCAGAAATTTCATATAAGACTTTAAACATTGGTTGACAATTGGCATGTAGAAAGGTGATACATGTACAATTCAGGATATACCTGATTTTCTTGAAGGTGAATTTAAGGTAAAATATTTAGATAGCTGTGGCAATTGCAAGATTCGATTTAACAGATAGGGATTTTCAATTGGTGGTCTGACACCTTTATTTTAATTTTTCCTCCCAAAATAACCCAAACTGAATAATCATAAGAAAAGATGACAAATGCGACTATACCTATATAGAACACAGAGGCATGATGATTAATTCATTGTAGAAGGAAGAGAAGCGACACACAAAATTAGGTCTTCTCGTTCGTTAGTATAGATACTCTAACTTTTCTTTTACAGTACTTTGTATATCCCCATCCCTTTTTCACTTGAATTATTGTCAGCTTATTCGAATATCTGCATGTTTTCTGGCACGTTTGAAATAAATGCAATTCATGTTATGTTTGAATGTAAATTTACACAATCATGTAATTATAAACATTAAGCATGTTTTAAAGTGCAACACACGGTTTTTTTGGACAAGAAATCAATGTTTTTACACTTTTAAAATTCAAATGAAGTAAAACAAGAAATCAATCTGGTTGACGCAACAATGACAATCTGTTACACAGAATAATAATGGTGCATTTGTTTCCAGTGGTCTCAATCAACACTGATTTACATAAATCTTGGTAGGAATTTAGTCTTAGATGCTTTATTTTTTTATTAGTTGTTATTGGCTTTGAATAGCTGTCAGTAACTGCGTGTTGTGTCGGATCCAGAGGGGGTATGAGGGCGTACGCCCCCCTTTTTGCTTGGATTTTTTTTTTTGTAAAAAGATTAATAAGACTAGACTTCGTGAACTTTGCTATTTCCCGTGTATTTAATTTTTATAAGACAATTCTTTTCATATAAGTATTTACTGATTATTTCAAAAGTAGAATTACAAAATACTGAACTCTGAGGAAAATTCAAAACGGAAAGTCCCTAATCAAATGGCAAATTCAAATGATAAAACAAACCAAACGAATGGACAACAACTGTCATATTCCTGACTTGGTACAGGTATTTTCAAATGTAGAAAATGATGGATTGAACCTGATTTTATAGCGCTAAATCTCTCACTTATATGGCAATCACATCACAGTAGAGTGATTCGGTATGGTTGAGTTGACCAGTTCGTCGAAAAAACGTCACTCAGTCATTTGAAATTCAAATTACAGGAACACATTTGCAATTCTGAGCATGAAAAATCATGACACCTTCAAAGCGACAAAGGAGGATTTAAAGTGCAAGGTACGAGCCATTTGTTGAAGGAGGCAGTCTGAGATCTGAGAGTCTGGCCGTATTTAGATTGAAAACAATAATCTTGTCCACTTTTTGGCTAATAAAAACGAAAATTTCCAACAGAATAATACAGCATTAAATGAACATGATGAATAAAAAACGGGCGTAATTTTTTGGGGGACTAGGGTTTGCATGAAGTGATATATTGAATACTTTTATCAAGATCAGACTGCAACCTGCCTGCTGGTGTGACCTTTATGTCTCCATTTGTCGACCGTCATTCATAAATTCGATGTCATTTCAGACTCATTCGTAGCTTTTGGTTAATTTTCAATTGTGTTGGGTAAAACATATCAACCAAACATTTGTATAAAAATTGCTTGTTTGTCTTTTTTAACTCGTGTCGCTCGTTTTGTAAAATTCATCGAATAGCGCGGCGTGTATCTTGTTTACAACAAAAAAATCTGTGAGTTTATGCTAACTAAACATACAACAAGCGAAAATTTTACATGTCTATTTTGTACTGACAAGTCCCACATCAAATATATCAGTTCATAGCTTTTGACCCATACTATAATTTTATGATAGACAATTTATGGGGAGAATACATCATCAAAAATGTCAAACTCTTACACTTAACAGCAACTATAAAATATACACACCCCAAGTGTAGAACCGTTTAAAAAGTGCATTCTACACTTATTTTATGTTTGTTAGCCAAAAAAAGTCCCAAAATTTGTTCGCCTGGCTCCGCTCGGTGAATTTAAAAACTTCGCCCCCTTTGCTAAATCTTAGATCCGCCTCTGTATTCTATATGTAGTATGTCAAAACTGTCCATACAAAAACCCTATATTCACTGGGAAAAGACATCGTGTAGCAGGAAATAAGCAGAAAGGGGGGGGGGGGCAAGTTTGGGACTTAAATACTAAACTTAGTCTTGTACGGTAAGACTAGATATCCCTTATTTTGAAAATTATCACACCATTTTTTCTAATTTGTAGTTTTTTGGATTAATTAAAACTCATTTGCTTTTAAGTGATTATTCTTGATTATGTGAGAATTACATTGATCGACTCAAATATGTTACGTCCTCCGAACGTAACATATTTGTTAGTTCGGAGGACGTGAGTTTCAACAGACTGTCGGCATTCCAATGGGAACAAACTGTGCCCCTCTGCTTGCCGACTTGCTTCTTTATAATTATGAGGCTGACTTCATGCAAGAACTTATTAGGAAGAAAGACAAGAAGTTAGCAATATCCTTTAACCCTAATTTCCGCTACACAGATGATGTTCATTCACTAAATAATTCAAAATTTGGTGACTATGTGGAACGCATCTATCCCATCAAACTAGAGATAAAGGATACTACAGATACAGTTAAGTCAGCCTCATATCTTGACTTACATCTAGAAATTGACAATAAGGGTCGGTTGAAAACAAAACTTTGCGACAAAGAAGATGATTTCAGCTTTCTAATTGTGAACTTTCCATTTCTAAGTAGCAACATTCCAGCAGCACCTGCATACGGGGTAATATCTCCTAATTGATACGATATTCCCGTGCTTGCATTTCCTATCACGATTTTCTTGATAGAGGGTTGCTGCTCACAAGGAAGCTTTTAAACCAAGAATTCCAAATGGTGAAGTTGAAATCATCCCTTCGTAAATTTTTCAGAACTCAGTCTCAGTGAAATAAGCCCTATGACTATTTGCCATATAAATTCATAATATTATTATTCCGAGAACTAATTTATATTTTTGTACATATTTTTACTGCTGGAACCTAATTATTTCAACACAGAAATAAATTTCTTCTACATTAATACAAGGGGTAGCCAAAATATTCATGAATACTGGATAAAGACAGGACGCAATTTAAACACTTTTCAGAACTCAGTCTCAGTGAAGTAAGCCCTATGACTATTTGCCATATAAATTCACAATATTATTATTCCGAGAATTAATTTATATTTTGGAAAGTATTTTTACTGCTGCAACCCTTCAACACAGAAATACATTTTTACTACATAGTCATTAGTACAAGGGGTAGCCAAAAATATTCATGAATACTGGATTAAGACAGGATAAAATTGACAAAAATAGGAATTCCTTTTTATTACTGATACCTGGTCCAGAAATAGCAGACACTTTCGCAACATTTATAAACGACGATCAACGGCATTACTTAATAGTTAAAAGACGGCCGATGTTTAAATATTATTTTCTTTTCATAACAAAATATATTGTAAAAAAATCGAAAGAAATATATTTCTGACCCTAATGGCAAGTAAAAACATAAAAAAGAAAAACTGCCAAATTGGCGCCATATTTTTTTCCCGCGAAATTACGCAATTTCAGAATGGCGGGTTTATAATATCAGTACCATTGTTGTCTTAAGAAAGTAGCAACAACGGTCGTTTCTAAGGGCTTGCTTTCCGATTGTATCACAGTGCGATTACTTAAAAGGTAGGTCAGTAGTGGTTGTCCTTTTTTGCGATTTATGAATGGAATGTGAAAAACTTTTTTTTTTTTTTTAAGTATTATCATTTATTTTACGTATTGTTAATGTATAATGTTTCATAACTAAAGAAATTCACTATTAAACTGAACACGTGATCAACGGCAAATAATATGATTATGCAAAGTGATTTATTTTAAGTTGTACTATCCCCTATTTTTTCATTTTTTTTTTTTATATAAATCTGTTTTATGAGTTTTTACCATTGCCATAACGTGCGGAGGTTTTACTAGCCACAAATCCAGATTCAAATCTCCATTTTTTTCTTCAAATGTCCTGTACCAAGTCAGGAACATGGCAGTTGTTTTCTAACAGTTCGTTTATATTTATGTTGCATTGTTGTTAGTTTTTGTAGCATTTCTGTGTTCTGTTATTTCATTGTTTTCCTCTCATAGTTGATGTGTTTTCCTCGGTTTTTGTTTGTAACCGTGATTTTCTCTCAATCGATTAATGACTTTTAAACAGAGATACACTGCTGTTGTCTTTATTTGAATAGCAATCAACATATGTTCCCTGTTTTTCTATTAATCTGAGAAGTTCAAATAATTTCATGATATCGAATGTAAGACTGACATTGATTAATAGACGGTTTTTTTTTAACGTGTTTTAACATCTTGAATAAGTTGCTAACATTAAGTATTACATGTATTTCCACTCTTTTTTAATTTGATAAAATATATTTTTAATACCTAGATTATTTTTTTGTTTGCAGAAGGAATACTTTATACAGACTGCTGCTTGTACTATCTGAAACAGAATCGGGATGGAGACGAAGAAACCAGAATTAGATGAAATATGTCCCGGCTTAATCAATGTGAAATTAAACCTTTTGCATACATCTAATCAAGCGTGGATAGATAATCGAAAAAAAGCTTTACACAATGCAAAAGAAAAAGAACATCCAATAGTTCATGAGGTTGTTGAGCTAATGATGATTGTAGCGGATAGTCCATCACAAAAACGTAGACACAAAGCGAACAATATTGAAAAGCTTGCACGTCAGATGAGGCACAACCAAAATCATTTAAATACATTAGCTGACCTGGCAGTATTTAATAGAAACAGCAATTTACCAGAAAAGGCTGCCATTTTAGAAGAGAGAATAGATAAAATCTTGAAAAGCAGCGATCCCGATGACATTATTGAAAAGGCTATTTGTGTCCTTGAACAAGGTTATGCTGCTTTATTTGAAGATTACACCGGAAGCGGAATTGAAGCACAACAAATGTTACTAGAATCATTACAACTTATAAAGCTTGAACAAAGTACTGCTATAAAAGAGAAAAAAGATGTTCTTTGTCAAGCCTCAAATTACACACTGAATGCACGACGGCTATTATTTCAAGCACTAAACCGTAAAACAAATGACAGTTTCTTTAATAAAAAGTATAGTGTGGAATTGCTAGAAAAAGGGTTGCGATATCTTTCGAATACTTCGTACCCTAAAGAAAAATATTACATTTGGACATTTTACTATGCAATGGCTTACAGTAGAATTCCTGACATTGTAGTGGCCACAAGCAACAAAACATCCATAAGTAAGACAGCTGTAAATCTATTCTGGTCAGTAATTAAGAACTTACCAAAAGACAACGAATGCTACTCTATTTATAGAGCTCGTTCATATGCGTATATTGGAAATATTCTTATTTCCACACATAAACCCTCCGATGCCTACCCAAGTTACAGCTCATATGAAAATGACAAACAATTTCAAGCCCTTCTTAGTACTCCGCTGTCTTCATTCCAATATGCTCATAATGAACTTTCTGATGATGAGGTTGTTCTTAGTCGAGAGGGAATGAGTCTTTGGTTATTGTACAAGTTCGGTCCGCATAAAAACATCGAATATCTGGAAAAATCTGAGAGACAATTGTCGTCATCCATATTACAAAACCCTTGCCTACGCCGGTTTGATTTTTCCACCAGAATGAAAGTCTATTAAGAAATCTCCTCTTTGAAAAGTGTTTCTCTAGATAGAAGCGAAGATTTATTAAAGAAGGCGTTGGAGGACGGAAAAACTTCAATAAGGGTAAAGTTGAATGCAAGGGATGTCTGTAACGTCGCTGAAATTTGTCAAAGGCTTGCTAAATTTCCGAAATCTTACCTTTACGGACCAGAAGTCGTTGCCAACAAGGAGTACTTACATGTAGCCCTTGATTACCTTAACCAATGCTTTAACGCAAAGGGTCAAACTTATTTTACAGCATTCACATTTGGTGCAATATATTTTGATTTAGGAGAATTTAGAACCGCATTAGAATGGCATAAGAGAGCATTCATGATGTCAGATTTCAAGTTCGGAAATGGAAATATCCAACAATTATTATTTTCAATTTTAAGATTGGGAGAGGAATCAAATTTGTATGACGAGATCATTCATGCTTTAACATATATAGCTAGAAAACGGAAGGACGTTGAATTCCTTCGTACATTAGTACCAAAAGTCCATGGGGATGACAATCTAAGAATCCTTTCAAATGTTTTGATATTCTTACAAACCTTCCCACTCACAGCAGATCAGGTTAAAATTGCAGAGACTTTGAAAGCTTGTTTAATCAGGAAAGACATCTTAAAAACTGACCAGTTAGGGGACAGTCAGTACACAATAACGTCCAGTCATGTCTTTGAATATGACGTAAAACCGGACATTGTGTATCAAAGTGTTCCAATGGAGACGAAACCTGTGGATTTCCAGCACAACTGGAGATATGACTTCTGTATAATCACAAGTGGAGTCAATACTGGCTGGGTTCAATGCTTTCTACAACATCAGCTGAGCACATCAATGGTCGATAGTGACATGATCTTTACAGGTGGCAATAACGTATTATATTATCGAGCGTATAATTAGTACCCATTCAAATTACAATAGGGTTAAAGAAGTTTCTTTTTAAACCTCAAAAAGCTGTTATTTTTGGTATAGAAACATGGATACTTGTCTAGCAAACAAAAATATTACACACACAGTGTCCATTTGGCTGTGCAGTTGCAGTCGTAATATATGATATATGTTAAATGCCATATGTAGATAGGCATGCATCATCCCTGTTTACAAATTGACACCCGCAAAAGTGTATGATTAGTACATATAATATATGTTTAAAACCACAATTGCTGCCTCTTAACAATGTGCCTTATATGTGGTGTTTTGTGATTCTTTGACTTTCAAACCATGTTCATCTACTTTGCCAAAAAAATTATGTGCCTAGCCAGAAAATCATTGAATTATTTGCCGTAAAGAACACCATACGAGTGTGATATGTGAATAATGTATTTTTTGAGTAAATGAAAAAAAAAAAAACACATGACTAAAATATGTTTTGTCAATATAAAAAAAAATCTTTATTAATTAACATAATTAAGAAAAGAAACAAACGAATATATGTATTTAGTGAGCTTATTTTTAAAATATTTGTAATTCGTTTTAGGTTTTTCTGGAATTGATTATGATTCCTGTTCAACGTTATTGGAAACGACTATTGAAGGTATAAAGAAAAGTCGGAAAAGCATTCTAGTTCTATCCAAAGACTTTCTGACAAGAGAATGGTGTCTGTTGAAACAGATAATTACAGAAACATTACAGAATAGATGCGACTTTTTATTGATGATTTTACTTGAAAAGTGTGACGTGCCGTCGGAGATAGATGATACACATGTATCGTACTTTGATTTTACTGATGAAATGAAGATTCCTTTCGAAATTCAACATTTGAAGTTGGCTCTACTTGCAAACTGATTGATTGAAGACAACACCATATGTTCGCTCCATCCTCATATTATGAATTATGAACGCGTCACTGTGATTTAGATTTAAGAACAGCAATGATAAAGAGCGTCACTGATGAGCCTTTTGTAGACGAAACGCGCGTGTGGCGTTATACTAAATGTAATCCTGGTATTTATGATGAGTTTTTTTCCTTTGCTTTTTCTGCCGTGAAAAAAGTATGATAAGTGAATCTTGAATAGATATTCTATATTCTTTGTTTTTCAATCGGTATTAATTACATGCTCATTTCCATGTTTTTAAATATCTTGATGTAATCTGCATGTGTAGGCAATGTGAAAGTGTATGCAATTTACCTGATGGAATCTAAGAATTAATATTAAGTGCTTCCAACATGCTTGTTTACTAAGAAATGCATTCATATTTGCATTGCAATGTTTAAAAAATTCCTTACAGGAAATCTTCTAATCATCAAATGATTCCTTTGAATCAATGTGTTACATTGTTTACTTAGACAATAAAAATATGCTCATGTCCAAAAGGTTAATTTTAGAGGTTTATCGTATCATGATATGCAGTATTGTTTTTTAATTTTTGACAACTCATATTGAACGAAACCGTTCAGCTATTTTTAACATCTTACAACATGAACAGTCGAACTAAAAAAAAAACATGGTAGTTAGTAATTGTACATGCAAAACTAAATGACATAATCGTATGGTTATTTCTTTGTTTATTTATATTGACTGTTGGAGAGTGTGGTGTTTTTTTTTTTTAATTTGACTTCCAAACAATGTAAAATGAAAAAAAGATATTGCGGGTTATTGAGGTTTTATTTTAATTTGTTTGAAAAATCCTCAAAATTAGGACGGAGCTTCTAAAAAAAGGTTATTTTTGTTATAAATTTGCATATTAAAACCTGCATGTAACAAGAAACGTAAATTGCATAATTATGAGTCTTAAACTATAATTGCTTTTGAATATATAATTAAAACAGATACCAAAGACACGGTGTTTACATGTTTTTATGTGTGAAGTTTTAATCGCAATAGCGTTTGGCTAAAATAAAAAAAAAAAAAAATAAGTAAACTTGGTAAGCAAACTCAAAACAGATTTGATTTTTTTTCAAACTGATTCATCACACAGAGTACACAAAGCCAAGAAAATCGACTACTTAGATTCGTTTCAGATTAGCCTTGTTTTATAGTAAATAATACTATTTCATTGATAATCATTAACTGGCTGATATGTACTTTGTTTTTATTCAAAGTAAATATTTTGTAGACGAAGTTGAGGTAACATTTATGTACAAATGTATAAAGATAATTACAATTTTTATTTTTATTTTGCTTAAAGAATTATTTCATTTATATATACATTTATATATGGTCCTAAAAAACGATACAATATTTTAAAGAAGATGTGGTATGATTGCCAATGAGACAACTCTCCACAAGAGACCAAATGACACAGCAATTAACAACTATAGGTTACCGTTCGACCTTCAACCATGAGCCAAGCTCATACTACATTGTCAACTGCAAAAGGTCCCGAAATGACAAGGGGCAAACAATTGAAACGAGAAAACTAACGTCCTGATTCATTTTAAAAACGAAAACATATATCTAACACTTCAACACACGACAAAGACTGAATAACAGGCTTCTGTTTTGGGACAGGCACATTCATACAGAATGTGGAAAAAGTAAAATTACTAAAATACTGAACTCAGAGGAAAATCAATTCGAAAAGTCCATAATCACATGGCAAAATCAAATAACAAAAACGCTTCAAAAACGATTGGACAAGAACTGTCATATTCCTGACTTAGGACAGGCATTTTCAAATGTAGAAAATGGTGGATTGAACCTGGTTTTATAGCTAGCTAAATCTCTCACTTGTATGACAGTCGCATCAAATTCCATTATAACGTCACCGAGGCGTGAACAAAACAAACAGACACAATAGGTAAAAATGTAAAAAAAAAATAGGGGTACAGCAATCAACATTGTGTTATCATCTTAATCACTATAAACAACAAATATAACACAAAAAGGCATACATCAAATTTAACATCCTCATTTTGCTTTTATTATACGATGTTATTTATCTATGTAAAATGCACCCATAAAGGATGGAGGGTTTTAAGTACTGGTGTAAAATTGCGCGTTTGAAATACGCACAGGTAGACCTGTTACCTGTTACCTATTCTGTATTTTCCACCTTTACCAGATGAACCACTTCAGTTGGAAAATCCTCATGAAGTGTAGAATCCCTCATTATTGATTATTTATTCACTGTTGGATTAAAAACATCTTCTTTATACACTTATATACTCCGCCACCACACTTATTTAAAAGTATTCAAACTGTATATACAGTCATATTTTAAAATCTAAAACTTGATAGATTCATCCACTGTTATTTCACGGTCCTTTATCTCACTTGAGTGTCTCTCCTCATCGATAGAATATATATACATCACATGTGTCCACAATGCACATTGACTGTAAAACTTGCTCAGTTCAGCAAATGTCTATTTCACATTCCTTATACTTAAACATACTCATCAAATGCAAACTGTAAGTCCTAACCCTTACACCTACACGTAGTATAAACCCCTAACAAGAGAGCATTATTACAGAATAGGTAGACATGACATAATTTTGTCGTTCAAAGTATGACGTGATACATAAATACAGTCACGTAAAATAGATATGACAAAAACAGATTTTAACAGTAAAAGTAATAATTATAAATAAAATAATTGTGTTGTTTAAAGTATGCAGAGATACACAAGTACAGAATTACGTCAATTGTATATCACAAAAAAACAGACACAACAGTAAAAGTTATATTAATAAATAAAATAATTTTGTCATTCAAAGTATGGCAAGATACATAGGTACAGAGTCACATCATAAAATAATTTTGTCGTTCAAAGTAAGATAGATACATAAGCACAGAGTCACGTCAAAAGGATATCTAAAAAACAGACTTAACAGTAAAAGTAATATTAATAAAGACAAATAAAAGAATAATATAACACGTTATTAAGATGATAAACAACGTCAGTCATATACAAAACACACCACCAAAAAATGAAAGACAATAAAACGCATTGACAAGATGTGTAAGTACCGAGCAACGTCAAACGAATATAACATAAAACCATTCAACAGTAAAAGTAATATAAATGATAGAACAAAGACAAACGAAAGAACTATAAAACACGTTGTTAAGATTATAAACAACATCAGTACACACAATCTATACATGAAGACCATCGTGTGTTATTTGTGAAGTTGATACGGAATATTTATCAACAAGGTTTTGGTACCTTCCGATGAACTTTTGTAGAAAAAGGACATGACGTTCTTTGACATACCCCTGGTTCATCAACTTTCTACTAAGACACTGATGACGTTTTACAAAGTCTGAGTAGGAGCTGCAAGCTCTTGAATATCGAATAAGTTGGTAAATATATATCCCATATGCAGGTGAAGTTGGTACATTGCTACTAAACTACTGAACTATAGTTCTGGGGGATATATCAATCGAACCCAATCAGAAAAGTTCGGATTGTTTACGGAAAAAAAACATCATCAATATATCTGAAAATGAAATTAAATAATCTGGCTTCTTTGATCCTCTTGTTTTTGACAAGTGTCTGGAGGAACTCCGATTCATACGAAAATAAGAAGAGTTCGGCAAGAAGAGGCGCACAGTTTTTTCCCATAGGAATGCCGACAATTTGTTGGAAAAGTCTACCTCCAAACTCAACAAATATGTAGTCAATAAGAAACTCCAGCATATTGACCACTTGTTCTTCTGTGTAGCATGTTTTACCTTTTTGTTTGTCACTATTAACGAAATATGCCTTATGAAATCCCAAAGTAATGAATTTATAGCTTATGCTACCATGTCTATGTTATAAGGCATTGTGAATTATTTCTTGTAGGCGATTTTTCAATTTCACATAGGGAATTTGGGTATACAGGGTTAAAAAACAAACGTTTTGATAGAACTAATTTCAGAGAAAGACCAAGATTTAAAATTGTCTAGAAGTTCTTTAAAATTTTTAAGAATCCACATATGGTTAATACCACTACGCGAGTAAACAGTTTCACAGTATTTCTGAAGACCCTCTTTCACTGCGGATAGAATTTTAGTCAATCTAATGGACAATTCTTTAATGGAACATGAAGATGAGCCAGCAATATAACGATGTTTGTACGGAATTTTATGAAGCTTTGGTATCCAATACAAACAAGGTAAGTCCTCCGATTTGGTGTTCAATGTAATGTTTATTGAAGCCATAAATGACTTATGATTTGCTAAAATCTCATTCTTGTCAAGTGATATGTCTTTGTATGTGGGCTTACCTGAGTGCTCCTTTATACCTTATTCTTTTACAAAACATTCGTAGTAATACGATTTACATACAAGACAATATTATATTAAGCTTTGTCCGCGGGAACAACAACATACTTATCATGACGAGATGATAGACATTTCATGGCCTCTTTGTCTCTGAAAACGGACTTTGGTCGATCGTTCACACAGTTTTTCAACTTGTGAATGCGACGTTTTATCAGAGACCCCATTCTGACAAAGTGTCCAGTTCAACTTCTTCTCGCTTAGCCCATGCTTTGGCGTAGTCCTCAATGGAATTCATAATTATTTTGAAGTTATGGTTCCAATTGATGTGTTGGGGTTTTCTAAACTTATGACCATGAGAAATCACCTTTCAGAGATTTTCATGTTGAATTATGTTTAGATCCCCAGTTATAACATGACCAGAGATGTAGAACGTTGCAGATATTGATTGCATCAATTCCTCTATTGGCAAAACCAACAGCAAGGAATTTCCTCTTTTCCTCATGTAAAGGTTCTGATCTTACTGGTTTGAAAAGACGGAAAATAATACTGACTAGTCTGTATATTGAAGAAAATGTATTGGTGCCTTCTTTGTCAAGTGCATTATCTCCCAAACGTTTTAGAAAATTAACTGGCAGTGATAAGAGAATAGTTCTTATGTAATGTTACCCTAGTGGATGATGAAGATGTTAAGAAGGTCATCAAAGCTCCCAGAGGGTGATCTAGATTTGGAAGAGTTTTTTACATTAGGCCGATGGTGATGTTTTTGCCCTTGACTACGTTGTTGTCGTAAGGTAGTATTAAATAAACTCATTACATTAACATCACTGCAGGCAGGACTTGACAAATGTCCTACTCCTTTAATATTGTCATTGCAACCATATGGCATTGCAGTCCCTAACTCCCTTATCCAGAAATTTTCTCTATCTTTGCGGAAAGGAGTACTTAGTACAGGGCTATTTGTGTGGTGATACATTTTCTCAATCAATGATGCGTACTTTCATAGATAAGTAAGGATCACGGCGGAGTTTAACATATTTACTGGATTTTAAACATCCCATTACCTGAGAGATTGGTGAAACAGTAAAGCATAAAAACGAACTATAAAAATCAGTTGAAAGAGACTTAACTTCTCAGATGGATACATAAAAATACATATAACAAAAACACAGAGTGCACGTGCCCGGGAACCTGTATGTCCCAAAAAAACAAAAAGACACAAATAACAGATCTAAGTGTACTTGCAGTTTCTGACAGATAGTTCAAAGTTACATACAACTGATAAAGAAATGCTTCAGAGACTAAATTATGAATTAGTCAACATCTATCACCCAATGAATTAAGTATTGAACAGTTTTTAATAGTCAAAGAAACATTACCTTGTGCATTGCCAATATCTGCTTGGCCGATTAACATCAGGCAAACAATAGGTAGTGAAGTCGAAAAAAAACTAAAGACCTTCAAAATTATTAACGTTTACACTATTTTAATAATAGGATTAACAAGAGTAATCCAGTATATGATCATCTAAACATTCCAATGAAGCAGATATAATCGCTGTGTTATTTGTAGGGTTGTTGTTTCTGAGTAGAAGTATAAATGATGTCTGTTAAAAAACTATTGTTTGTACTTTAAAGTGTTATTTTTGTACCACATGATCATGAGTCGTACTACCACTTTAATATACTAGCTTCCCTTTATAAACAACCTCACAAAAGTTGGCATTGTTTTCTTTCCTTCAATTTCGCAATGTACAAATATGTGCTACTTCAGATCTATTTTCATAACTTTAAACGAAATGCATCAAGTCGTAAATTCAAACTTATTAAAGTATATATTACATTGTTTTGTTAATATTTTAAGCAGTAACGTAGTATTTTTTGTATACTACATATAATATGTGTTAAAGGTCGTCAGTTTATTGAAAATATATCCGAACAGACATACGTTTTAATTTAAATGTCGTCTATATGGGTATATGCCAACTTGATTTGAAGTTCATTGTATTTCCATTTAAAATACAAGCTTGACACAATTAGTCAATTGCTTTACGAAGTAACACTAATTCAACAAATGGCTATATGTATTTTCCAAAAATTGAAAAAATAGACATTATTCATCACTTAGTTTTCGTCTGGGTCCTCCTGCTTGCAATTGATAATTATATATATATATATGGTTTATCAATGCCACAGTGTTAAGACTCATTGAAAATCATGAAATCAAGAGACAGTGTTAAGTGTTATTGACCCCCCTCCTTTTATATCCTGCCACCTGAACACACCTATTTAATAGCTTGAAAAAAAGGTTTTCTAAATAAATATAGAGTTTAGTATAAAATCATCCAAAGCACGGCGATATATTATTGGGAATATCACACCTCCTCATATATGCAAAATATGCCCCTAAACTCATAATATAATCTGTAAAAGCAAGCACATTTAGGACTTAAGTATGTTGTGATAACAGAAAATAATCTTTCTTATCCATGATATCCTTGATACACATCTTTTAACTCTGTAATGAATTGTCATGATTTTCATCATTGTCATGGTTTTGCTAAAATATTTAAATATGTTTGTTAACATGTTTAATGTACATGTCTTTTGACATTAATGCATTTTAAGTCTTGGCACAGTTAAAATCAGGTACCTTTTATAAGTTAAATGACAATAAAAAATGTAAACAAAAACAAAAAACATGATATGCAGCCCTAAATTAATGAGAAAACTAGTAAGAATTAAATTCATTTTTAAGAAATGAAATCATTCTGGTTTTTATTTAGTATCTATATTGAAATCAAATATTTTGATGAAATAAGAATTATGAAAACTACAAGGATCCGTAAATAGAAAGATGCCTTTAGCATAAAATTAAAAAAAATCTAAACATTCTGCATGTAATATTATTGGAATACATATCCTTTAAAAAAAATCACTTACAATTTTAGCTCACAGATCATCATGATCATATCTTATCCTTCCTTTCTCAGTTTAGAACAAGAATTAAAAATACAATTTTACACAAGTTGGAAATTAATGTCATTAACTGCACTACATGCAAAAAGATATGTAATATACATATACACGTACATGACTTAGACATTTATGTTTCATATTGTGTATTTTATTGTGTTGTTTAACTCCATGTTTTCTTCCACCTAGACTAAGTGAGAGTTAAATGAGATGAAATTTATTGAGTAGAATAATTAAGCCACTTCTGTTCATTAATGTGTAAATTTTATAAGGACATGTGAAGGCTGGTATAATATGCATATACATGGTACATGTATATATACAAATGTAGTTGCAGTATTTGTTTGCATATTCAGACTATTTAGCAGAAAGATGCAGTTTTTTTATTGGTACTGTAAGTACTATCTGTCTGTTAATTAAAATTGATATAGGTGTTGTAAATTTAACTTTGACAATTATTATCAATGTTCCTAAACATATGATGCATCAATTTAGGGTAATATATTTATGCTTTGTCAAATTCAGAAAAAAAAACCTGGCTAAAACACTCTTTTTCATACTTTTAGACTACAATGTTGTGCTTTCATCATCATGATAACAAAAGGTCAAACTGGGTATGCTTTAAGATCATTATGCCATGTTTGAAGTGTGGTAACAATTAGTGCATTTAAATTATTGATTTAGAATCAGTAAATTTTTTTTTTAATTTCAATATGTATAATATGTGCATCTTTCTGTTAAATAGTCTGAATATGCAAAAAAAAAAAATACACATGAGTGATTTGTTCAACAGATAACGTGTGGTAACGTGCTCCTTTATTCTGTTCCCCATATTAGCGAAGTGTTGAAATATATTCCTATCCAAGCAATACTATCAGATTTAAAAAAAGAAAAGGACATGATATTCAATACCGACACTTGATAATCATAAAAATAACTATTGCAGTCCCTAGTTCATGAAGCAAGTTCCTGATTTGCACTTTGTACACAGGGTTTGGATTCGGTTGTTATTTAAATTCGTGATTAGCTATTTTGTATATGGGACAATATGTTGCTTGCACATTAACACTTGGTAAAACATTTACTTATTACTTATGATTCTTGTATTGCAGCATATATTTAACGTCAGAAGCTTACTTTTTTCATTTAAATTGTAGCTAGAAATGACATTACGAAAAATAAGAGCAACACCATAGGTTGATTTTGATATCCAAAGACGGAAGAGATCTTTGGAAATCCACATAAATCTTTTGAAGAAAAGAAATACCTATTAGCAATATAAACAAATCTCACAACGAGCATTATCAACCAAATTGGTGCTAGTGGAGACAACTTAAAACATGAGAAAATGGCTGTGATATAAGTATTGGTAGTTTAAAATCAATTTGAAAGGGTTTTTTTTCTCTCTCAAGAAACCGTCTTGATGAGGGTCAAAATTATTATATTAGAATGTGACTTTATCAAACTGTTGTGTTTGTGTAATTGTCATTTGTTTTTTGGTTGTGTTTTTTTTTTACATGAAAAAAAAAATTATTGGAAGTCTTTTTTTCAGTTCTTGAACTATCATTTACTTGTACGAATCAGTTATGCTACCTTCAGTTGTCCAATATTTTTAAGAAAGATGCGTGTTATTCTTGAAAACATTGGCTTGTTCCATTGTAATAGTAATATAATGGTTTCATACAGTTAAATGATGGTCCAATGACTGAAATAAAGAACGGGTACACCAATAGAATAACAAAGTTTTAAACCTAGAGCATAAAAATATACAAATAATAAAATCGGAAGCGATATAATGTATCAAATATTTTTCATTAATACTTCTCCAGGTCAGAATAGCTAACTCAAATGGATGCAGATATTCAAATTTTATATTATCTTTCTTTTGAATGTTTTTTGGTATAATTTGTAATTATGCACAAACAAAAAGATCCACATATATCTTCTCGCACATACCACAATCGACTGTTTTGTGACGATTTCTCTTTAATTAAAAGCTTACAAATATCACGGAGGTCCCAACGATGATTCATGTAAAATTCTAACATAAGACGCACAAAATCATAAATTAATCAATAATTAAACGTTCAAAACCAATATCAACAAAAATAAACAATTTAGATTTACAAACCTAGCCTTTTTACCTTCTCTAACAAAGTGATCGATTTATTTTGTTAAATTTCAACTTGGTTTTCGTTTGTAAGTGATATTGATATCCACATGTGTATATTATCAGTGAAGGTATTATCACAGCGTATAAATATAGTATGTTATCAAAAAAGTATGCTGATACACCGGCTATCAAACAAATAAAGGATGAGGTTATTACTTAATTTACAAGTTAAAATGTTGATACTGCTGTTGGCATAGTTTACGTTAATTGTCAGCCCTTGTGTGTTGTTCGTCCATTTTGTATTACATTACATATGTCTTTTGCTGCCATGCATGCGCAAACATTAGTTTCGATTCTTTTGTGCTAGTTAAGATTGATATCTGTGTTCACATTTAAAGTTATATTTGTTTATTCTAGATCGAGTCAAACTTAATTTCCTCTTTGGTTTGGTAGGTTATACCGATTCAAGATCGATTTTAAGCTTTTGAATTGCGTTAAATCTACCTAGAGTGAACCTATCTAGTTGCATTAGACCTAAATGTCCAAGTTTAATTGGGTGTATAAAGCAGCAAGCAACGCAATTTACCAAGTTCACATTTATTACTCAAAATTAAAATCAACAACAAAAACAGTGTGTGTTACTGACAATAGTTTAATCTTCAAATTGTCCAAGTCTGTACAAATTGTGAATTAATTGATTAACATATATGCCGATGAGCGATCTTCAAATCCAATAAAATAAGATACTATATATCACACACGAAAATCCCTTATGTGTGAATATGCAATTAAACGCATTTTCTTTTTTATTATTGAATGCAAGGCTTTATTGAGCTAAGGTTCTTCCCCTCAATCAATAAAATCTTATCAGTTGAATAATACAATTTGCATTCAGATGCCATATTGGATTTATAAACGTTCTTCAAGGATTTCAAATTCAATTAAGCCGAATCGATTAATTCAAAATATGTTGCACGTAAATGTAATGGAATTCATCTTACGGTAAAATGTAATGAAATGTTCGATTTACCACTCAACATGTTCTTTTACAAATCATTTGTTTTACATACGTGTTAGTTATAGTACTTGATAAAAAAAAAAATCAATATAAGGAGTAACAGGATTCGGGTTGTCTTGTGTGTTAAATTAAAAAAAAAAGATGAGTGATATGTGAAATACAAATGAATTAAAACCGATATTTATACTATTATTTTAACTTGGTTTTTTTCTATTCTCTTACCAAAATTATTTAATATCTACTGAAATATATATATGATGAATATACAAATAGTATACCTTTAAAGAAGATTGTTCATATCAATAATTAACATTTCACATAAAGAAAATTACTGGCTCATCATACATGGAATTAAAAACCAAATCAAGTACTTGTTCCTCAACCTTTTCACCAATTTATTTCTTTTTTTTAGTTGAAGTGCGACATTTTAAACAAACACACAACAAAACACACAGTAAAAGGGTATGTTTTCGATATTGAGTATAGTCTTAATCTGTAAATACAAAACAAAGTATGTCGTCAACACTCGGAAACCGAGACACCTTTCAAATTCCAACCAAAAACCCTGATCAATTCTGAGAGAGATGAACGCATATGGTATGATCTGGTTTTATATTTAGGAAAGATGAGTTAGCTGATATAAAGTTATATAAATCAGATATCAAGCCTTATATTGAATTGTGTTTAACTGTTTGATTCATGTTGTCATTTGTTAAATCTTGACAGTTTATTTCGAATGGTGACTTCATGTGTTGTAAAGAATAAAACATGGCGAAGGGCGAATGTCTCATTTGATGTACCTTCTTCATACCTTCACCTCCGCAACTATTTCGTTTAGAGTCCTTGATTTCAGGTAAATCAACTAGACTCGCACTTCCTATCTTGCTATCAACATCCACAAGCTTTAAAAAATGAACAACGGTAAGTTCCGTGTAATCTTTTTGTGTTGTTCGCAATTGTTTATGTTTCTGTTGCAGTTGTTGATACGGATGTGTATATCCAGAATCTCCTTTAATATTTTCTAATGAAACGGGCGTACTACTGCTGTTACTAGAGTTCGTGTTTGTAGAATACAGGTGTGTCTCTTTCTCAATAAATGTTGTATATGGATGAAGGTACCCAGAAACTTCAGATTCTGTTGAGGACAGTTTAGATTCTATTTCTACGTTTTCATCATATTTCAGACTTTCTTGTTGATTTGGGATTTGTATGTTGTCGTCATAAATTGCACTTTCATCGATACTTTCGTATAAGCTATTATCATTATCTGTTTCGTTTTCTGTGATGTTCAGATCACGTTGTTGTGCTAGTTGGACATTTTTCAATAGTTTTGATTTATACTTTCGTAAGCATAGGCTTAATGAGACGACAGATATAATGAATAACAACGATCCTCCTAATCCGGCCGAATACAAAATAATATTTCCTTTGGTGGCACCTGCTGAGAATAAATATGTGTTAACGTGCTGTTCTATAATGTAAAGGTAAACTGATAGAGCATTCATTTTTTGATAAGAGCAATTTAAAGATACAATGAAGATTAATTTCAAATTTCGAAATAAACTAAAGGTTTATTTAATTGTCTTCTTTTATTTTGAAGTAAGTAAATTTATACAAATATAAATTAGACAAAGTACACGTAACACTTTTTTTCACGATGAAGTTAAGTTTATTAGCAATCAATACCCGTTGTGCACAATTATACATTATACGTGTACTAAATGTGGCACATAAAGAGTATAATGAATTTATATATTAAGCTGCTTCCAGAAACCTCGTTATAATAATTAATGTATGAGACGACTGGTTTATTTCTGTCGGTCATGTTCATCAACGTATTTTAAACGACCTCGTCTTGTCCATTGATAGGGTCTGTTTCGCTAGAATATTTGAACAAATACATGTAAAACGGACACTTTACGTGGTCACTGATTTAAATAACTATAGCATCTCCCTCTTCTGAGGTATATTTCAAAAAAGTCATTCCACATAGTTTCCGCATATTGTTTTTTATCTTGATTTTCAAACTAACATACCATCTTTGACATTAGTTGTATGTTGATTATTTGCCATTGTCCATGTTGTAATTCTGATTTCTGAAATGATTTTGCACAACAAAGTATAGTTCTTATGTAATATTTAGTAGCCATTTTGTTTGTTATGAGTTACATGTAGTAAGGTTATTTTGTACTTCATCTCATCAGAAAATGTATTTTTTCTGTTTTTTTTCAATAAGGAATGCCAATTTTATAAGTTTAAGGGACAACGTTTTGGTAACTTGTTATTAACAAAACTTGTGTTTAAAAGCATAATTATTTTCGTTTATTTTCTTCTTAATTAAAGCAAAATCGCCGGGAAGCTCATGCCATATACTTTTTATGTTAATCTAAACATAATTTTGACATTGCTTCTCAGTTATTTAGTGTCATCTTCAATTCGTATTAATCAATAATGACATTTTGTATTTCAGTTGAGGGTCTCATTGGCATTGTTTAAAGGGGGAAGATAACATTGTATGGAACATTCTAGAACAATAGTCATGGGATAGTGCAGAATTACTCTATGCCCTTTCTATGTTATTTATGATAAATTAATGTAGACGGCATCATATAGAGCTGCAATAAGACTTTTGAATTTGTCATACAATTGCTGCCGTTAGCATGGGAACTGCAAAAAATGTGCACAATTTCAAAATGCTTTAAACTGAATGAAGCTTTACACAAATGTTAACTGGGTTATGGTGACGTGATATTTAGCATTGGACTTCCCAACATGGCTGCCTTTACCATTGATACCACAGAAGAATGATAAGAGTCTGTTTTGGTGATTTATGTGTAAGCATCCTAACACAGATTTTCATATGATGAAGACATAATCTTTCAATGAGTTTAATTGAGGCTCGGAGCTGGCATGTCAGTAACTGCAAGTAGGCCTTTGTTAATGTATGTATCATTGTCAGTTTTCTCAGTTTCTTTTGTTTCCTTTTTTGACATCGAAAGTTCAACGAAAAATATGGATCGGGTGGAAATTTCACTAAACATGATCAACCGTATGTATGCGCCTGTCCCAAGTCAAGAGCATATGGCCTTTGTTATTCTTAAAGTTTTTTTTCAATTTTAGGTCTTTTATGTTTATTTTTTTTCAATTTTAGGTCTTTTAAATGTTAGTTGTTTAGTATAACGACCATTTTCTCTGAAGAAGTACACATTTTTGTATACAGTCGAGCTGAAGTCCGAAAACGGGTACGGGATTTTTTTTCGCTGTGTTGAAGATCCATTGGTGGCCTTTGGTTGCTTTTTTTTTCTCTCTTTAGTCGGGCTGTTGTCTCTTGACACTTCCCCATTTTAATTCTCTATTTTATATTCCCCTGCAGAAAAAGTATATTCACCGATTGATACGTCGCGCGCTTTTACATGTATAATCACATAAAAGAGGGGCAAAAGATACCAGAGGAATAGTAAAACTCATAAAGCGAAAATAAACTGACAACGCCATGGCTAAAAATGAAAAAAAACAAACAGACAAATAAATATAATAGTACACAATAAACAACATAAAACACTAAAAACTAAACAACACGATCCCCACCAAAACTTAAGGGATTTCAAAAGCTCCGGAAGGGTATGCAGATTCTGCTCCACATGTGACACCCGTCGTGTTGCTTATGTTATTACACACGATTAATAGTCTAATTCGGTAGGTCACATTCATGAAAAGGGAAGGGGATTGTAGTTACGACTTAAGAAAAATATCCGATATCATCTATGAAACGGGTTTTCCACAACGGTCAACCAACTCGCTTGATTTACAATTTGGTTTTGTAAGATACGTGTCATTATATATTTGGTGTACTATTTCAGAATATGGAATAAAGCATTTACTGTCTATTGTTTCGATGCATATGTAGTTTGATTGACTTTAGAAAAAAAAACCACGTTATTCACCTCGGCCACATGTATACTACATCAAAAGAAAGCAATTGTCTGATATTAAATCCAGCATATACATGCTAGATATATAGGTAATTACATGAATAACAGTGAATTATCGGATTTATCCATTCGAGATAATTGAATTATCAATTTTAAAGTCCGAACCTTGGCTAAGACTTTAAAATTGATAATTTAAATATCGAGATTGGTAAAATCCGATAATTCACGAGTAACTATGTACACAATGTAAAAATCTGTTTCTCTAATGATTACATTTTTAATTATTTTTTTTTTGCTAAACCAATATCCACTTCGAGTGCCTTCCACTTTCCACAAAGTTGTCAATTTCATTTACACCTGTTAGCATATTTTGATTCATCCAGTGAGCTGAGAAAGGTTATGACTTCAAACTCATCCAATCATCTTATGAGATCACCGGTAACCACACGTTGATTCATTATTTTCATGCAATGGGTTCGAAAAGGGACACATTTTAATAGAATTAGAGAAACACATATATTTATACATATTATTCCAGTTTTAATTAAAAACTAATATTGTTAAAGGGTAAACAACTTACCACTTTTTACAGACGACTGACTTTTCAATACACACCCAACTTCAATGTCGCATCTAAATATTAAGTACATAAGTATGATTATCACGGTAAAAAATGTGTATCCCCAAGACACACCAGTTGTCAATCTAGAGAACTAAACAACGAAAAAGGCATTCCTGTTCTCGTAGAGACTGACACATCAATAATTAAACAATGCCGGTTATTGACGATGCGGATCAACAGTTAGTTGTAAATGACACACGTAACAATTGATCATTTTAAAGAAACTAAGTTTTTGCTGCATACTGATAGACAGAAAAATGGAGAGAAATAAAACACCTGAATACAAAATTTAAAAATCTTTCGGTCACAATTTTCAGTGTTCAATAGTTACAAAAATGTATCAAAGGTGCCAGGCTTATATTGTCCTTGCCAGATGTGCGTTTCGTCTACATAAGACTCATTAGTGACGCTCGGATAAAAAATGTTAGAAAGCGAAACAAGTACAAAGTTAAAGAACATTCATGACCCAAAATTCAAAAAAGTTGTGCCAATTACGGCTTAGGTTATTTGTGCCAGGGATAAGAAAAGCCTTAGTATTTCATGGCAGTCCTTTGCATATTGTAATTTAAAAAAATATACTAGTTTTTTTCAAAACTGAGGACATTAGACTGGTCTCGTCACACGAACATTCAATCTGGATACAAGTAGATTTTTTTTTGGATAATATATTCAAGAATGTGTCTGCTTATGTTAAAAGATAAAACATAAATAGTTTGATAAAGTTGGTATCTTGTTGCTTTTGTATTCTCAGAAAGGGACGTCTTGATATGTTCACATGTTTTTGCGATTTTGTTTTATCTATTTACGTTCAATCTTTGCCATTGAATAATATGTATTTAAAATCGTGTAAAAACTTAATTTCAATAGGGGAAATATTTTTCTGCATATCAAACAATTCCTTCTGTTTTTTTCTGATTTAGGTGCATTTAAACAATGATAATTAGCATGTTTTTGAGTGGAAAAATTAGAATAAATTGTCTTGGATCCTTGAGTCCAACATTTTAACTAACTTTACATCACGGTCCTATAGCCAGCTGTCGTTAGCTTTTTAAGGAGAAACATGACCATATTAAAAGGAAATTTTATTCTAACTTATTTCTGTTTTTACTAAAATGTATTCTCTTGATTTTTGTAAGCGTCTTTGCTAGAACAGGACGAACAGTGCAAAAAATATCATGTATCCAGTGTTTACGTTGGAGGTAGTATTTTTTACTAGGTTTCCCACAAAAAAAAAACGACATTGAGTTCGGAAGTCAATGTGTGTAAATATCTATAAGGTATGCCAGTCATAATTATAGTGAATACTACGTGTTACCTCCAACGTCGTTTGAAGGTGAATACCAAAAAACAAAAATTAAACCTGACACAAAACATAGCCTTTACACAAGTAATTTATAGTTTCATGTTTGATGAACAAGGACAAGTAGGTTTATGACATTCCTCCTCAACATTCCTTGAAATGTATGTTTGGTTTTGTCAATAGAATACATTAATGTGCAACGACTTGGTCCAAGACGTTTTCGACTTTTACTGACCCCTTGGTATCTTCAATGTCTGATGTTCTCAACAGAGAGAGAAAAAGAGTAACAAGTCGAGATTTTTTTAAAGTTCGCGAAAGAGAAAAAAAAGGTTCTCTACGTAGGTTTTGAATGCATTAAGGATGATTTTTCTTCTAATGGAATTTTACCACGGTAAATAGAGGTTTCTAAATTTAATACGTATCAGGTAAACTAAATCTTTATCATTGTTTTCAAAACAGATATTTTTTGATGCACGATACTATGTTACATGTTTATGCATCATAATAATTTCAAAGAAATCGAATTAAATGACAATACAACATTTCTTTGATTTGTGTTTGATCGTTTATATGTATATGTGATTATATATTAATCGTTTAGTTAATTGTTCCAAGTGCGTGAATCAAACATTCGTAACATTAATTAGTTGACTTATATAGATATATGTTTCGGTTATTTTTGTATTATTTTTCTTTTATGTATGTTTGCAATGGAAGTTAACAAAATATTTTATGAGATATAAATCTAGTTTGGAATGAATCAGAAATTGTCTATTAACGACTTATTTTCATTTGTTGTTTTACTATACGTTACTATCATCTAAGCAATTGATCATTACAGCAACACGTCGTTTTTTAAATGGTTTATTGTCGTATCTGATTTGACCCTTTGTTCGTACATTTATTGTTGGTTAACTGTCTCATACATTTGTTATGAGACTTCTAATAAGGCAGCATAAATGTATTTACCTAGTATATGAAATACGAATCTTTTTCTGCCTTAAGGCTCAAATATATAGGTCACGTATACAGTTGGTGTGAACGTGTAAGTATACAATCAACAAAATACTTTTTTATTATTCAAAAATTTAATTCAGGTTCCTAATTTGCAGTACGGTTTGTCAGGTAGAAAATGACGAAATCCTCGATAACACGTCAAGAAGCGAAACAGGGTGCCGATCCTAGTTTGATAGATAAATAATAAATAGACAAATGTAGCAATACATTATGTATCACACATATGTGCTGAGAGCTTCAAATATATTCATATTTTAGATTTATCGAAACATCTGTTTTACCTTACCCTATTTGTTAGGGATATTGGTACTGGACGTAAAACACCAATTCATTATTCAATTCATCCAACTCAAATCATTGTTAATACAAATAAGCATGAATTTGTGTTGCCCTATCATCACTTTTGACTCGAAGCATATTACGTTTTCAAAACACATGTGTCGACAAGTCATTTTTCACGAGGTTTGTTTTGTCTCTTTATTTTTTATTGTGTAGTTTAGGTTAAACTGTTGGTGTTTGTTTATATATATTCGATTGTGTATAAGCAATGTTATCGTTCTACCTTGCATGGCAAATTTTGGGTTCACTATCATGGAAAAAAAAACACAACATTACAGCGAATCCGGATATCAGAATATACTATTATTTCCTAACCGACATAGCGAATGATATGTCGTAAAATGAACAACGCGACCGGTCTTCTGAGGCGGTTATGCATTTACAAAGTGATATGCACAAAAAACACCAACTTCTGGTTAAAAATACCTGCTATCAATAACTAGATCAAAATAAGAAGGCAGGTTGCATTGTTTAATAATTGTTTGGCTAATTTATATTACCGTTCTTGTGTCTTACAATCACATATATACAGACATTTTCTACCAAATGTTCCTGGACTACATGGTGTACATGGTTCTTCATTTTTCGATTTTGTTCCAAGTTCACATTCTATGAAATAAAATCATAGAGCTGATCTAGTTAAAATCGGTTAACTCATGTATTTGCTTCCGCCTCAAATATAAATTACGCTTTCTCACTGTCATAAAATAGTAAACTTAACCAATGATAAAGTATACTTTGTTTGATATAAGTTATGCTTGCATTTTGTTTTAAAGTATACCATATTTGAAAGAAGTTTGTCTTAGGTCCGTTAGACATCAGCTCAAAGACAACGGAAAGATTAAAAAAAAGGATATAAATTATGATCCCCGATATATATATATATATGTTTGTATTCATTGTGGCTATACTTAGAAATTTAACAGCTCTTTTGACTTTTAAAGCTTAACTAAAATGTTTACCCTTACGGCATTGACTTACCTTAGCCGTATTTGGCACAACTTTTGGGAGTTTTGGGTCCTCAATGCTCTTCAACTTTGTATTTGTTTGGCTTTTTAACTATTATGATCTGAGCGTCACTGATGAGTCTTATGTAGACGAAACGCGCGTCTGGCGTATAAAATTATAATTCTGGTACTTTTGATAACTATTGAACATGTTTAAAAAAAAAAAAAAAAAAAAAAAAAAAGGACAAATCAGGATGCATTGTTATATGTATATGTTAAACTTACCAACACAGACGTTGTTATTAAGATTCCTGACATGGTTATCACAACAAATTGATTGTAAACCATCACTGCAAATTTTAAATAAAACGTCTTTAAACATATATTCAACAACAACGGATTGCATACTTTAAAGACATTCTTCTTTTTAATGCATACAAAAATTAAAAGAAATAAAAATATGTGACATAATTGCCATTGCGACAACAATCAACAAGATTTAAAATGAAGTTGATACAAGCAATTGCTTTTACAGGAAACCGAACGGCCTTCCACAATGAGGAACACTATCACTGTATAGGCGGCTATAACATAACCTGCCATGAAAAATGTGAAACAAATGAACAAAATAACTTAATCATCACAAAAGAGCCTCAAACATGTTTAACCCCGCCACATTCTGTATATACATGTCTCAAGTGAAGAGCCTGTTTTGTAATGATTTGGTCATTTGGTTATTTAGTTCTGAATTATTTCCAGATTATTTAAAAAAAAAATATCAATACGGTAACGGTAAGTGTATTAAAATGTACCTATACAATGCAATTTAGACAGATCTTTTGCAAAAAAATGAGATTCATAACAATATATAAACGTGTCTGGGATTAAATGTGCGTGGTTAGTGCCCATTGGAATACAAACAATCTGGCGATGAATCTACGTACAAAACACGTACATAACTGTTCGCTTAAATCATCTCATCACAGGTCGAGTAAGTATATCTAGCATATTTCGCTTTTTTATTTCAGATGAAGGCCTTTTATTTGATGTAAAAAGAAATTGTTTGCAAAGGACAGTTTAACATGTTTATTTAAATAAGAGAACCTCTGATAAGATTGTGTGGTAATTTTATCTACAGAGTAGAATAATCAGTTCTTTCAACTGTATTAAACGGACCATCTTAAACACTTTTTTTTATCCAAAACATTCAAAGAGTTTTTGACAATTATTTCACATGCTTGTTATTAACTTGTTCTTTAATAACAGTAATGGAACTAGTTAAAAGCACAATTTATGAAGCCGATATCTAGTATGGACTTCGAGATGAGTCTTTAAGCTGAACTTTGACATAATTTTTCTCTTTTAGACTATATGTAGATCGCACGGCTTTGAGTGTAAATAAATGTGTAATTTCATTCATAAGGACTTCTGTGCAGTATTTACGTCTTTCTACCACCAGCTTGTTGGTTGCTTTGTCGGCTGGTAAGAACGCAAGATCCTCTGCGAGTAATCGAATTTTGTTTTAAACCCTAGAAATTGGCGTATAACTTACTGTTTTGTTTATTTCTAGATTATTTTCGAAATGTGATATGCGAACAACAACACTATTTATACATTTATTCAAATAAGTGTCTTGTGAATTTTCTTCAGATTTCTCCCGTTTGCACCAAAGTTTAAAATAGGACGAAAGAGCACTATTAATGACCTTACGACACTCTTCCAAATCTATTTTAGACGGTAGACGATACATTTGTCCTTTTGTCAATATGTTAATAAGCTCTCGTTTTGAGCGATGTTCAAATCCCCTGTAATGGGATCATTTATAACGTAAATACCTACGTATCTTGTCTTAGGGAGGGATAAATTCTACTTTGTAAAAAATCACTCTGATTCAAAAAACAAATTCTCTGAAACAGACATTATAAAGATGCTTGATTTCTTGATTGACAACACATTTGTTACGTGTTTTTCAATAAACTATCGAAATTCCCACGTGAACCAACTGTGCCCCTCTTCTTGTCGACTTGCTCCTTTTTTCTTATGAGGCTGACTTCATACAGGAACTTCTTAGGAAGAAAGAACAGAAGTTAGCAGTATCCTTTAACTTTACTTTCCGCAATGAAGATGATGTTCTTTTACTAAATAGTTCAATCTAAAGTGACTATGTTGAACGCATCTATCCCATCGAACTAGAGATACAGGATACAACAGATACAAGTCTTATCTTGACTTACATATAGATATGGACAATGAGAGTTGTTTGAAAACAAAAATTTACGACAACAGCGATGAGTTCAGCTTCCCTTTTGTGAACTTTCAATATCTGTGTAGCAACATTCTAGCAGCGCCTGCATACGGAGGATATATGTGGGAAAGAAACGAGGTATTTTTTTAAAAAATCAATGGATTTGTTCTTTGGAAAGTTAGAAACTACGAGCATGATACTCGAAAACTTAGTATAGCCTTAAACAATGTGTTATTTGTTTAATATTTAATTCATATAGAGAAACATGACACTGTTAAACGAATCAAATTTGACAGGTATGATTGTTATTTCTTTTCTACAGGATTAACTATAACATGGGAATTCAGTTTTCTGCACAACAGCCATGTTAAGATTGTCTGTTTTACTTTGACATCTATTTGTTTCTTAGGATATAAACACAATCTTAAAATCATCTAATGTCAGTTTAATCATTATATTATATATATGGTTAACATATTTATGTTTGTTTTCACTGTTGACTGTTTTATCGTCCATTGGGTACCGTCATTATTGAAATTCGTTAAATGTCAACAGCTTAAATGTAGTAAAACTAAGTTTCGTTTCTATATGTATTTTAAATATAGTTTAACTTTGGATCTGCATTTTTATATACATTCCATCCAAGCTTAGAACAGGTCGAGAACTCTAGATTTTCTGACGTCAGAATATATTTGCATAGTAATTTCCAAAACACTAGGCCAATATGGCCTTGAAAAACTGACCAATCGACTCAATGAACTACAATGCATTGTGGGCTACTGCGAGTAAAATACTACGTAAAACATGTGGAATTAGTGGGAAAACAGTCAACTAATATATTGTCTGGGACTCTCATTACCAAAGTTTTTATTCTGCAAATATATTTAATGTAAAATATATAACGTAATCTTCAATTTGCATGCTCAGATTAAAAAAATATTGTTTATTTGCTTCACAATTCGACTTTCTTTTTCGCCTTGCAAAAGTAGTTGAACCGGTTTTGTGCAGTGTTATGAATTAAACCTGCATTATTTTCACGACATGGCACAGTGAAATATCCAATGAAGTGACCACTGTCCAGTAAGAAAATCATTTGAGCTCTTTTAAACCTGTATAATGTCATTTAAAAATCGTTTATGCCTAGAAAAACACGAACACTTTCATTGAAACACTTCTTTCTGTACTGAATGTGTATTTTTTTTTATCAGGACCTGAACTAATAGTAAGAACATTATAATATTCAGTATGCTAAAAATAAGTTATATGAAAGCGGCAGGGGCGGATCATGGGCCAGCTATTTTAAAAAGGGGGGTCCTAACCCTGGACAAAAGGGGAGGGGGTTCAAACTACATGTCCCTATCCAAATGCACTGATCGTCCCAAAAAAAAAGGGGTCCATCCCCCAAAACCCCCGCCCCCCTGGATCCGCCACTGAGCGGGTACGGTATATAGCTCAATATATTGTTATAGTTTCATCCATCGATAATATCCGTTTGTTGCTAATTTTATCACAAAATATACCTCAGAGGTTTCTTATCGTTCGGCTGCTGTCCTTTTGACATATGTAAAATATCTTCAATATTAAAAGTCTCTGGATCATAGTGGGTGCCATGTTACCTATTATTTTTTTTTTCTTCTAAAACGTGCTTTGTATAAAGAAATAAGATGATGAGGCATGAGTGCCAAATGAGACATCTTTCCAACAAAGACATAATTTAGTAAAGTAAGCAGTCATAGGTTTAATGCTGAAAAGTAAGCTATTAATGACCCAAAAATTACTCGTGTAAATCAATCCAAACAAAAAACGGCACAATTAAATATATAAAAGGAGAAGAAATCTATCCCATAAAAAAAATTGTATAGGAGCCTGTATTTCAGTGGTTGTCGTTTGTTTATGTGTTACATATTTGTTTTTCGTTCATTTTTTTTATATAACTAAGTTCGTTAGTTTTCTCGTTTGAAATGTTTTACATTTTCATATCGGGGCCTTTTATAGCAGACTATGCTATATGGGCTTTGTTCATTGTTGAAGGCCGTACGGTGGTCTATAAATGTTAATTTCTGTGTCATTTTGGTCTAGTGGACAGCTGTCTCATTTGGCAATCATAACACATCTTCTTTTTTTATTAAAGATCCAACGCAGCAATTTTTACAAAACATATCAAATGTTCCACCTTGTCGCACATACATATGGATACAATCATTACAGCTTATTTCCTAATGCATGTAGAGCAAAACTTTGGTTAGCTTGCTTGCCTATTTGTATATTGTACAAAATATAAAATATACAAGTTAAACTATCCCTTTATATATATTGTTTAAAGATGTCAATCTTATTTTCAAAGCTTGTATATAAACAACTATACAAACAAAGCAAGCAAGCCAACCAAAGTTTTACTTTGCAGGTAAAAGAAATCAGCTGTAATGATTTTATTCAGTTTGGCAGATGTCCGAGCACGTTAAAAAACGAACAAACTGAAACTACAGTTGCTGACTTCGCTACCTTCAAAACAAAGGGAACAGTTTGGAAGTCCCATATACTGAAATGTGACCAAAAAAAAAAATACTTATAGATTTTTTTAACAGTTACACTGCCATGTATGTAAATATTTCTTCGCCTTTTTTACGAATACAAAATTCAAGGATCCCACATTTGCCTTTAATTATCTATACGTACATTGCTGTACTCGTGAATAACAGCACCGGCGTTTATCGACGGATTACTTTACACTAGCAAATTTGTCTCATGGGTAATTGTGTTTTTTTGCTGTTGTTTCGTTGCTGTCTGGTGGACAAATACATGAAATCTCTGTGCCATCATCAAACATGTTAATGGCTATATATCGGGTAATTCAAACCCCTTTTTCTTCGCATAGAAACAACTCTTTGTTAATCTGAGCATGGAAGTAATACTTTATATCACGAACTATAAATGAGGATACACAAAATGAAAAACTAAGCGAAATTGTGAATCCCGCATTGCACGAAAAAATGTGTTGTATTTCAGTAAATAACACGTGTTCTTGATTGATTGTAAACACGTAGTAGTCCATCATGCATTGTGACTCATTTAGTGGATTGGTCAAAAACCTAGGTAAAAATAAATTACGTCACATGTAAATAAACAATTACATGTGCGAGAACATAAGTATTCTAATTTATGCATTTCCATATAAGGTAGTGGTCCTGACCTGTTAGAAGGATAAGTATGTATTCGTTTTTTATGTGCATGCTCAACAATATCCGTTCAAACTACCTATTAAGTTAAACATAATCGAATTTGCTTTTATTACAAAGTTTTCAAAATAGCCCTTTGTAAAAAGGATTATTATGTCAACAATAATAATCTTAGAATGATCTGTATACTTTATATGTTCCGAATATAATATTTTTTCTTTTTATATCTTTTTTTGTAAAGTAAGAATTTCAGACAACTGTTTCTATCAAAGACTTAACGAAGCTTCTTTGGTAAAATAAGATATCAAAAGTTTCAATGCTGTTTTTTTTTTATCATACACATACCATTTTCCGTTTTTGAGATTAATATTTCGAAGACTTTTCACCGTATATGTAACAATATGCATACATATCCATTGAATGTTTTAGCGCTTTGAGATTAATCCTTTCTAATGCGATCTTTACGTTCGGGCGTTTTTCGTTAGCTTAACAGTATCGTCAGATCCACGATTGACATTCCTTGTACCTTCATTTTGAATTGCTTACATTTAAAAATATTCGTTTAATACAATATAATCGAAAAAAAAACATAACCCACCTAAATCTTGTAAAAATGTCGTTCTTAAGAATGTGTATGCAAATCTCAATGATGCAAGTAACAAATAATCTTGGGATTGAGCGTTTTCAATTAATGAAGTAAAATTTGTCCATGATGTTTAAGTTCAAAAATCATTAAAGAAGTCCTTGACATCTAATTTCTCTAAAATTTATACATTTCTGCAAGCTCTTATATACTTTTTTCTTTGTGAACATGATGACATGTATCATAATAGGACAAACAGTCTGTATTTAAGAGTTGGCACCACTGGAAATTGAAATCGGCAACCTTTTAATTGCAATTCCGTTTTCTTTATTGTACTGTGATTTTTTCCCGATTGATATATTTTAAATGCATGCTATATATTTTTGATAAACAACCTTGGGGTCCTAGTTCGATTTATGGTTAGTGATTGACTCGTTTTAGATACACGTTATAAAGTGTGAAGTTAATTCTAAGCATTTGAATTTGATGGAAATTGTATGTTAACCTCTAGATATGGTTTTGTTAAAATTGTGTTGTGCTATTAAAACTATCCCATTAAGTTGAATTTATTTGGGTGATTTACACAAAAAGCGTATGGGACAAGTTTGAGATCATCTGAAGTACATTTTTTTTTAAAAGTAGAAATACAATGTAAAACTTGTACCTGTTTTTACGAAAGCATTCCTTTTGAGATGAAATAATTGTAAGAGCGCTCAAAGCAGATATCACACGCAGTGAGATCATTTTACTACATATCGAAACTTGAGCAGTCATTGCAAAGTTGAACGATATTTTTTTTACTATTTCCTCATATAATTTAACATTTATAATTATACTAAAAACACAAACCATCAAACGGACGTGAAAGCATTTACAAACCGGATATACACGGCCATGCGTTGCCATGGTTACACTGGTATATAAATGTATAAACCAGGAAATGTTTGATTTAACAACATAAGTATAAATGTCAAATGTTTTTGGATACAATATTATTGTTATTGAACATGGGAACTCAGTGCACAAAGTATAAATGAAGGTCGGAAAACCTACATTGCAAAGGATTAGACACTTACCATTATACTTTGATACATTCTACATTTAAGGACATGGATGTACAAAACACGACGAAATGCATGCAGAAGATTTTGAATTTTTCTCATACCCTGTTCAATCGCTTACTAGATTTAAAAATAGGGTTATGTAATATGTTATTGTTGTTCTATATTATGTTTTGCATACAAAAAATATATGCATGCATGTGTCTTGGGACTTAAATCCTATGTTTTTGTTTTTTGCTGTTATTTTTTATCTTCGGTTAACCTAAAACCAGGTCCTATTATGCAAGCTTTTCCTGATATATAAATACCATATTAGCACCATAGATTGCATAAGTATGGTACCCATCATTTCTACAAAATCATGACGAAGGGAAAATCAAATGAATTTAATACTCCATGGTTGAACTTGTTTAGATACTCATGAATGTCAATACAATTTATCCGGTTTACAGGCAATCATGCGATGATTGAGCAAATATAATTATTTATGTGATTGACACAATAAAGATATTTGGTCTGGAATATAACCATATTCGGAATATCAAAACAAGATGAAACAGTGTACATGGTAAGAGTAAGAGAAGTAAGAAACATGATAAATATGTGGAAATTTTCTAATGTACATAATACAGAAAATTGCTTAATTGTGAAATCAAAAGTCGACTACAAGAACAAATATATAGACTTATGCCTTTTTTTGTAAATATCCAATTAGTTACCACAAAGTCATCCGATCATCGGGACTTGTTTACAATATCATCCCTCGAGCAATTCCTCTCTTTGGTTGACATTAAGACATGGGGCCGATAAGCAGTATGATATGCAAAATCCGTTGTAATAATATATACTATTATATAAAATCCCTACTATAATTATTCCATATATCATACACAGTTTTTTTGTGTGACTTTTATGTGTGCAATTTAACATTTGAGCTCCCAAATCATCATAGTTTTTTTTTTTACATTTTTCGTTTGTTTAACATGTTTAACATAGCACGCGTGATCCATTACAGAATGCTTTTATGATTATGTGTTAGTATTGTTGACACATCAACACTTTTACAAAAAAAACGTGTATCCAAAAAAAACTACATATATCATGTTTTTCAACAGCATTTCCCTGTTTAGTTTCGACTAGTTTCTGGCTTGTAAAATATAAAGATTTTATTAAGTTCCTTATACAACTATTTAAATTGACTATCCCAATTGACACCTTAAATATGTTTTTCGAACTACTTATTTCGCTTTACCATCCATATCAAAATCCAATATCAACTAATTTATTGATGATTGACGCGACGTAATACTTAGATGTTTACTTATAATGACCTTTTCAGTATATGTAGGCTTTCTTATATAAAATTATTTCGAACACGTTGTATTTAGCAGTCTTAGAAGCTTTGTAAATGTATGTTATGGCGGGTTGTAGAGTTTTATAAAGATTAAAATCAAATATGTGATTTTCCGATCCATTTTTAGTTGTTTGAAGTAATATTCGTTGGACTAGTGGAGTAATTTATATCTCTTTTGTAAAAAAACCAACAGTATACATTTTATGTATATGGATGTTGTTCTCTTTGTTACGGGTACATAACATAATCGATTTACAACAACAATTAAAAATGGGGACGCTTTAATGAAATTAAAAACGTTTGTATATTTGATGCATATGGTATATGTACACACTTTTTTTGCTATTCTTTTTTAATCTTTATAATTTTGATGTAATGCCTAAAAATGTATATGTTTTTTTCTTTTAATCGTCAACACAATGAATATGACAGTTGTTATACATTCGTAATATTGTGTCTTAAAAATCTATTCTCATGGAAAAGAACAATTACATATAACAAGTAGTCAAATTTACGGATGATATGCTTTATTTGATAACAATTTCATACAATAGCTATATGGAAGTCAAATTAATAATGATTATAGAGAATACCAACCTTCAAAAATTACACACATTTAATAAAGCGTTCAATTGAAATCAATTCTATTCCAAGATTTAGAAAATCTACTATCATTTGCTAAAAAGTCGTATTTGTTAATTACCAACAATTAAGGCATTGTGTTTGGCCATTACGATATAAAATATAAGAAAATGTTTGAATACCAAATTATTGAAAGTAAATGAAAACGTTGTTGAGATTTCATTCAACTCACACACCTATATTACTGTGATCTTTCGTCAATTTTCTTGCACTTATAAACATGACCTACATTGCTCCTTATTATTACTATAGTTTTCGATGAGTTTTGGATACAAAAACTTGCAAATTGTTCGTAAGCTACTATATTCGTATCAATCTTTGACGAAATAAGTTCCTCACAAGACTGTCCGTTTGTACTTATCCTATACACTTTATAGTCTGGTAAATATCTTTGACTGCAAAATGCGAGATAATTTCCTCTATTATCAATTGCTAGCTTTGTTCGTAGAAGTATTTCCTTCGGGAAAGTGTAAATAGTTTTGCACATACCGTTTTTTTCAACAGAAATAAGACTTTCTCCATTGATTGACATACCACACATTGTATTCGACCGTTTATCGTAAGATATATTTGAAAAAGTAATCGATCTATTTGAAAGGAAAAATTTTGATTGAATGTCTCCAGACTCATTCATTCTAACTATCTCTCCAGTCCTAGCATGTACATATAATTCGTTTTTTGCATACACAATTGGACAGGAATACGCAGGCGTGATGCATGGGAATTCTCCTATATTTCTAATAACCTGTAATTTTTGTATATCAACTATAGCTATTTCAAAACGTCTTAATTTAACGAATGGTGTCAGGTAAGACACAGCCACAATCCAATCATTTTCAACAGCTATACAACGTGGGTACCCATTGATAGGTATCATCTCTATTTCTTCTCCACTCAACGAACATGTAATTAATTGTTGTACATAGCGTTCACAAAGAACTATCTTTCCACTTTGCAACAATTTCACATCTTCAACATCTCGTGTAACTGGTATCAAAAAAGAACTGGTTAATGTAAATTGATCTGAAACAAAACAAAAATATAATGTTGCATCTTGTTTAAGAATAAACAAAAGCAGGAACCAGAGCAGGAATATTTAAATAATCATGTTAGACAGGTAAATTCTGGTAAACAACCAATCAGTTATAGTTTGTCACTAGATTATATGAGGAAGACAATCAAGCCTGAAAGAGATCATATTCAGTGTATGTAAAGTGCGGATCCTAAAATACCATTTTCACTGTATATGCCATGCATTTCTGATGTAGATGTAGAATGGTAAATAAACAAAGGAAAAATTGATGATTTTTGAAGAAAATGAAGAAAATTGATCACATGTACTATATTTAGTGATAAATAATACAAGTTATACAAAGTAAGAGATGGGAACGGGTTTTTATCGCGCCGAGAACCATCCATACGTGAAATATATACCGCAATAGGTGAATATTTAGGACGTTTTACGAACAAATCGTGCAGGTGATTAAAAACCAGCAGGAAAGATGTAGTTGCAAAAAAATATTCATTACAACACAATTATTAATGTTCTATAACGTAGAATAGCTTTTGTTATTCAGTTTGCCCATATTGTATTGAATTCCACTATGATACTATCCTTATGCGAGTCATGTTTTCTGTTGAATAATGATACTTTACTTTCATTTTCACTGTAGAGCGATTCATTAGTATTGTATTTTCGGTGCATTTTCACTGTATGAATTTTATTAATTTTTATGCATCAAATTCCAAATTCAGTCGACTTGCACAAACAATAATTAAAGTAAGAAAAGGATTTGATAGTGCTGACTTTGAGATGAAAAGTTTGATTGAACACTCCAATAAATTCAATAGAATTAATATTTATTTCAAATAAAACACATCGTTGTCATAATAAACAATATGTGGATCATTTTAGAGTTGAAAGTGTTTTTAGATTAATGCAAAATATTTTCAAATGCATGCCAATTTGAAAAAAAATCATGTTTCTGCAGTTGTCATTATACTTATGTGCAAACAAATGTTATCTTTGGATTTCGAGTATGGGTCTATTTACCAATCAGAAGAAGCATGTCATAGAATTTTTTATAACTCATCAGAATCTATTTTTAAAGTGTAGTTATATTTATCCAATGCATTGAAACTTCATCACTGAATACGTACATCTCGCATGTCTATCGAAATAGAATGGGATAAAAACAACAATACTTTCTAATATTTTTTTATAAATCACTTCTTGACCAATTTCAATGAGGTTTTGGAGTAAGATTTTTGATTTTGGGTCCGGTTTTAAATTGGCCCACAGGGTCCAAAAAAAAATTTGAGGTTTTTTGGTAGGCTGAATCCATACATGATTGTGTTTATTATTATTTTTTCAATTTTTGGCCCATTTAACAAGTTTGTGGGGTCCAAACTGTCAAGAAATAAATTCTTTTGGATTTCAACAACAGATGAATATTTGGGGTACTTTGGAAAGCTGAATCTAACCGTGTTTTTAAATTTGGGATTTTTGTGTTTTGGGCCAAGTTATCGAAATCGTCTACATTGAGGCCCAAAGGGTCTGAAATTCAATTTTTTTTTATTTCATCAAAAATGAAGTCTAGCTTGAATGTTGTGGACATGCTTACCCCAAACTGTTCAGGGTTCGACCTCTGTGGTAGTATCAAAGGTGCTCTACAACACGTACATCATGTTCCAATGCAACTTTATCAGTATACTTTTTTGACAGATAAAGTTAGCCTTACACAACTTGACTTGCATTTCAAGCTGTAATGACTTTGCATAATTATATGTCACATTGTCGTTTCATTTTATACAGTAAAGAACATGCAAGCAACAATCGAGCTAAAAACTATCTTTCCTTCAGAATATGGATGTTGAAGCATTTGGGAGCTCAACAATAGGGGAGGCAAGTGAAGATGAATCACAGAAAAAAAAACTAAAGTTAAGGAGGGTCCTCATACCAATGCACGTATTTTCCTTTCAAGACAAAATTGGTAGTTAGTTTTCCCAGGCATAAGAAGATCCACACTAATGGTTTTAACAAATGTGACCAGTGTGAATTAAAATTGTAAGACTTCTCAATAAGCATAACAACTGATATCATGGAGAAAGTCTGATTTGTACTCATTGTTCCAAACACTCCAAAAGCAGAACTGGGCAGTGGCGGATCCAGATGGCTGACCATAAAAGGGGGAAGGGCTCAAGTCATGCTTCAGTGATTCCCTATATAATCAACCAATTTTTTCGAAGCCCCCGCCCTGGATACGCCTAAGCTGGCATAGCTTACCATATGAAGAAAGCATCAGAAACTTTTAATCACATCTGCTCGTTTTATAGTAAAACATTAAAAATGCTCTGCTGACCACAGAGATCGAACCCTGAACACTTTGGGAAAACTTGGACATAATATTAAAGCTTGATACTATCTGAATTTGGATTGTGATCAAATTTATGACGTTATACAGGTTTCTGACACTATGTTAATTTGGTCGAAGATCTTTAATCGTATGCGCAATACTGTGTCACTGAAGGTTTCTTCCTGCCCATAACATTTTGTTTTCCTTCTAGGATAAATAACCATCAAACCAAATCCCAGTCATTCCTTTCTGGTAATGAACCGTGTAGTTCAATTTTAGAGAGGTCCATACACTTGAACACAAGATATTGTCTGGAAACTAGAAAAATGTTAAGTTTGCCATTTCTTTTGCCCCTAATTTCTGCATGTTTTGGGCAATTATCCCCCAACAAAATCCCAGTCTTCCCTTTGTGATAATGCGAAAAAGATCCAAAAACGTACATACAAGTAATTATCTGGAAACTACAAACATGATTGTGTTTTGTCCCTTTTTGTTCCTTCATTCATAAACTGTTAGTACTATAACCCCAAAATGAAACCGAACATTCTACTTGTGGTATTGAACACTGTGGTACAATTTTATAACAATCAAAAATCTTATACACACGTATTTATCCTGAAACTAAAAACATGCTTCTTTTATGCCCCTTTTTCGTAAACGGTTAGAACCATCATCCCCAACATTATCCCAACCTTCCTTTTGTTTTATTGAACCTTCTTTAAAATTGATATAGATCCATTCACTTAAATTAAAGTTGTCCGGAAACCAAATGGGTCTTCGGACGACGCAGACGATAACGACATCATAGCAATATACGAACCGGGAAAAAAACATTGCGGGGAAACATTTCAGTTTACAGTTCACACATGTCAATACTGTGGGAAAACGTATAAATAGCCAGCTAGTTTCTATAGACATATACAAGTTATAAATATATATACATATTAAAGTAATCAAATAAGTTTTTCATTTGTTATAAGTCTAATTATAACATTAATCTACAATAAAAATTCATCGCGTTTTCGAAAATTCTACATCAGAAATGAATGCCATACAGTGATAATTCATCGCATCTATAGTGAAAATGGATCACTTTTAATAACTGATATTCTATGTTATGTTGCTTTTGTAACACCTATTTGAACTTAATACTGTTATTTTACATTAAAAAGACACATCATAATGAAAATATGTTAAAATTTAGTTTCAAACCAATTATTTTGGTATTTTCAAAACGTAAACAAATAAAGTTTTCCCATGATCCTTTATTCTACAATGAACATACTCGCATACAACAGTGAAAATTAACTGACTGGATTCGCACTTTATATACACTGATATTGACTTATTATGTTAAAAAACAGATTGTGTATATTGGTAGACTTTATTTGCCCACTGTCTGTGTTTGGTTTAAATTACACTGGGAGCAACGCAACACGAGTGGACACTAATATTTTATATTAAAATACAAACGCGATTTACTTTTCGTTAAAAAGACCACATATATCAAAACGAAATCCAAGGTTATAAGTTGAAGACACACTAACATTGCCATTGCAAAAAAAGTGTCCCTAAGACAAACAACAGTCTACAAATGTGGGCCAGAAAATTTGAAAGACAAGAGTGCACGTGGACATATACAATTACTATTCATTAAGTTATGTCATACAAACATCATAGGAATGTCGCAATTTGTTTTGTTCAGTACAACAGAAGAAAACACATTGCAATGATAATCAGCTTAAAGTGTCTAGTTTTATCGTATTCAATTTTTAATTTCCACAGATGTTTATGTTTTAGGGTTAAATTATTGACTTTAAAGATGGTGTATCAATTTAGTGATTTCCAGTTAGATAAGAGTCAATTACCATTCCGCTATTGTGTGATGCCTTTACAGTTGGTATAACTTAATATTCAAGTTTTCCAAATCTGGGCCAATTGATAGTCGTGTGGTTTTCTGCTTGCTCGAACCATTCCAAAAAACAACACTACATTATTTTAGTTGATTACAATAATGTGTGTAGATTTTTGTCATTTGTCTTGATTTATAGTATAGTTTTAAATTATTGTATGCAGTTTCATCTCAAAATTATTCAACGTCATGAAATTCATACAAGACATCCGTTATACGAATGGATGTCTTATATGAATTTCATGACGTTGAAATAATTTATATATTTTTTCAAATTGTAATGTGTTATCTCGAAGTTCATATTTATGTTGCAGCCTAGTTTTTTAATACTGAATCGACTTTGTAGTAATTATGACAAACGTGAACAAAAGGCAAATCATGCAATATAGATATGATAAATAAGTATTGACATGCGTCATACCTGTCTTCAAAGGCACCTGCGCACAATCGTATTCCGAATGCATTTTCAACAATCTACCCCCTGTAATAAATTGTTAGAATTTTAAAATGTTAATTAATATCATATATGCATTAGATTATACAGTATATAAGTTCTAAAATAAGATATTATAACAACACATCAAAGAAGCACGTTTTGCACGCTTTATTTTTTTTTTGTAACTATGGCATTGACCTTTGAAATAGTGATTCAAATTAATTAGGGTTCAACAATATATTATATATGAACGTATACCCAAACATGAATGCAATCTCATATGTTGTTCTTATTAAAATAAGATAAAAAAAATAAAAGTTTGGTATGCATAATTTAGTAGTATAAACATCCGTTCGAATATATAATAAATAATACATTTAACAGCTTTCATATGTTCTCATCATTGAGTGGAATGCAATTTACTATAACGTTTAATTTTTGATGTACCAGCCTTCCACATAGCTATGTCATATATCAGTCAAAAGCATCCAATATGTACTTTCTGTTTTTGTCCGGTCGTAAAAAAAAATCGTAAGGGGCAATTATTACATTAGTGTTATTGCAGATTCTCTCTTTTTTGTAGTACTTTTAGAATAGAGAGAAAAGTCACTTATCAAGCGCGCTTTAGAACAATTAAAACATATTTGTAAAAAACTGCACCTTTTCAATAAATTCAAGTAACAATAATAAAACTTAGTGAACCCAAAGTATTCCTTTGTTAACTGTAAATTATCTTAAACAGGGTTTTGGCTGGCGGAAAAATTGTGGCGAGTAAAATTAGTTAATGGCAAAAGAATTTGGCGAAAGAAATATAATGCCTCAAGTTTGTCCATTCTGTTTACGTTTTTCTAGTTTCTCTGACTTTTTGCTTGATCAGACAATACTGGGAGTTCACCTTGCACTCGTTACAATTTTGATAGAAAACCAATAATCAGCTTATTTCATTTTATTTGCTATCGGCACCACATGATTATAATTAATAAATGTGTTAATTGTAATTTTTCAGGAAATGATGTGTTTACTTCACATGCCACTTAAACATGTTAAATGATTTCAAACATCTTTCATTGAAAAAACTTGCTTTGGAGTCGGTACTTTGCGATCTTTTAAGCGACATACGTTTTTGAAGCAAATGAGTCGTCTACTCTTTTTCTTTAAACGTTTGTAGTTGGAAAAAAATATTATTACAAGAAAATATTCAGAAGTCAGAAATATCTCCGACTTTAAATTGTATATTAAATTTTTTGATAGAAAGAATTGTTTTAAAATGGGCAATTAACAATCGTTTTAGTGATGCATAGGTTTGAGGAATAGTTTAATGTCCAAACCTTCCTTTTAAAGATGGTCCGGAGAGGAACACTATTATTAAGAAGAAAACATATTCAAAAGTAAGAAAAATATCTGACCTTAATATTTTTCTCTCAACTTGACAGTAAGTATCTTATAACTAAATGCATCATAGATAAATCAGTCAAACATAACATTTTCATGATTTTCAGATTCAGATTCTTTATTGATTTTACAGTATCTTTAACAAACTAAATGTTTTTTATTATTTAAGAAATAATTCATGGGGGCTTGAATATATCGTGATTTTACCACGGGTTGGCCCTTAATGCAAAATACTTTACCCTGAATGATACATGTAGCGAGGGGTAAAATATCGACATAAAAGGACAACCCGTGGTAAAATCCCGATATATTGAAGCCCCCATGAATTATTTCGATTCTTGTAAGACAAATACGGCAATTATTTTGGATCGAAGCGCTCTAGATGAAGAAGAAGATATTTGCCGTTATCATAAATAAACGCACTATTTAATTGGCATAAAAGAACGGAGAAAACTGAATTAGTGATATGTTTAAACTATTTACAATAACGTATTCAGATAGTTTTGGATGAATTTAAATGATAATTTACTTATATGTCTTAAATATACATAAGCTGAAGGACGCTCCGGGTGCGGGAATTTCTCGCTACATTAAAGACATGTTGGTGACCTTCTGCTGTTGTTTTTTTTCTATGGTCGGGTTGTTGTCTCTTTGGTATATTCCCCATTTCCATTCTCAATTTTATAAACAAGTATAGCTTATAACATGTATAACACATTTTAGCACCGTTTGCTTACGTTTCCTTGTGATGATTTTCGGTTTCACAAGCGTGTATTTTCCCGTAAAATGCTGATATTCGTACGTCATCGTTCTATGACGTCAGGAAGGTCATTAAAAAAAGCATATGACGCGGGAGTACGATATTCATATTTTTCCACGGGTGTGTACTCCAAGCGTTTGAAGGACGTCATGTTAAAATGACTGTTTATTCATTACAATAAAAGTAAAAATAGATATTAGGAATTATAATAGACGTAGCCGGTGTCTGTTTTCTGCTGTTTGGTCGGGTTGTTGTTTCTTTGACATATTTCCCATTTCCATTCTCAATTTTATTTGTAGTTAGAATTAAAATCACATAAATACTGACTTCAGAGGCAATTCAAAACGGAAAGTCCCTCAGTCAAATGGGAAAATCAAAAGCTCAAACACATCAAACTATAACAAGAATATTCATGACTTGGTACAGACATTTTTTTTTTATGTTTTCTCGTTTGAATTGGTTAACCTCTATCATTCGGGGTTGTTTATAGCTGTCTATGTGGTATAGGTTTTGATCATAAATTAGGGCTATAGGGTGACCTGAGGTTTGGTAACTTCTATGATGTTTGGTCTGTTGTGAAAAGTTGTCTCAATGACAATTACACAATATCTTCTTATCTATTTAAAGCAATGTGTCAAACTGGTTTGATTTAGAGAGAATGAATGTTTTAAGGAAAAATATGTATTTGTTAGTTGACGAAAAAGGTGGAAATTGACCAAGAGGAAAACCCGATCTTAAACCAAATTAGATATTGTATTTAGTGCCTCACAAGTTTTTGACAGAACCTATTTACTGTAAAAATGCTAAATACCAATAAACAGCCAATTGAAACAACTAATGCAGATGCAAAAAATACTGACATCTGCAAAAACACACCCTGTTAGCTCTCCTACGTGTATACTTTATATATTCAATATCAGGTTACAGATAAACTAATCTTAAGCAATGGTAAAACATCAAAATCAAATAGTACAAGTGTACACCATTCTTTTGTTCGGAATTTAGAGTCGAAACTTTAACTTTGATATATAAAATGTCTAAGAATAAACAAATTAGCTTCATCAGGCGTGTGCATCTCTCAAGGTGAAATCGGATGCATGACAAACAAAAATTTTTGAGGCTCAAACTACACAGAATTTTAGTAAAAGTTTAACATATTTATTGATGTTCGATAAATTTTATGAATTTCTATAAATTAATTTGTATGATTTCAAGATTGTTATTTATATTTGTTTTGGAATCTTTTTTCGTCTCTCTTATTTAGTCCATCAGGTTCAAGAGTTCGTAACTGGTGCATCCACCATCCCTCTCTATTTTATCTTTCTTGTGTATCATAATTTTGGTTTTTCTCAATGATTTGAAATGTGACGTTTTCAAAGTCATGCCCTGCTCTTAAAAGATGTCTTGTGATTGGGCAGGTTCTTTCTTTTGTATAAAATGACCGATGGTTATTTAGTCGGATGTTAAATGATATTTCTGTTTTAGTGTGTAGTTTGAGCTTCAAAAATATTTTTTTGTTATGCATCCGATTCCACCTGATGTACACGCCTGATGAAGCTAATTTGTTTAGCGAAATATTGAGTATTTCTATTTAAAATATAATAGAACTTTTTAATGCATTAATTAGCGTGTTTAAGTTATTCTTACACATTGATATAATTTTAATTCAGTAACTCTATCAGTTTATTTTCACAAACTGATCCACGCCTAAATAGATTGAATGTTGATTGTTGTTATTTTTAGACATTATATATACATTTTTGGAAAATGTTGTTTGTGCTGTTTTGAGACCCTTCTACAACGAAATTTGATTTACATGCACACGTATAAAAAATGCGGTTTTTATCCAACGCAATCATAGGTTTGAACGTAGTTTTCAATTTAGACTCGTTTATATTTTTTCGTTTGGGCTTATATCATATTTTCCCTCCGGTTTATATGATCCGTTCATCCTATATTGACTCTTAAAATTCAAGAGTCTAGCTAAAAAAAAGGGTACTTTTTCTAAAAATGAGGGTACTTTTTATATGGCCTTCCAAATACCGTTTCGATCCCTATCATCACTGAAGAAAAATTTATTTTCGAAATCCGGATCTGGTGTACTAAAAAAATATTGACACCGTATGTTTGTGGCATAACATCGTGGCCACAAGTTAATTTTGTTCTGTTTAGTATTTATTAAATGTATATTAAGATCCATTTTGTTACATCTTGTGATCAATTTTATTTGGCAATCGTCAATGGCAGTCAGCAGGGTTAAAGAACATCAGTTGTTCGACCTGTTAGTCAAATGCGTTTTGTTTAAATATACTTTTTCACTTTTTTCGTCTTTTGGAAAATGTTGTTTGTGCTGTTTTTAGACCCTTCTACAACGAAATTTGTTTAACATGCACACGTATAAAAATTGCGTTTTTTATCCAACCCAATCATAGGTTTGAACGTAGTTTTCAATTTAGACTCGTTTATATATATATATATAAATGTGTATTAGGTATTGTAAAATACAAACAATGTACAAAAAAATCTGTTATGCTCCCCCCGCTGCATTATACGTGATTCATTGTTTAAAAGAATAAAGTCATCGACGGCAGAACGAAATCTGTTAAATCTACCATTTACTAGATGTTTGTAATTATCCTTATTTCTCCTCGAAATAACAAACTCTATAGGATAACATAATGCTTAAGTTATTGATTGTAATTGTTAACTTTCATTGCATCCTTGAACTTCTATGTTTCAAGCGTTCACGATGTGCTTTAATAAGGAAAAAATACATGCATGTTCAATTTGTGTTAGGTTACTTTGAGGTGCACCAATAATATTGCAGTCCAGTTTATGAGTATCGACCACGTCCTTTTAATGACATACATAAACATAAAGAATCTTTTTAAATATATTATATATTTAGAAAAAAGCGTCGTACCTGTTTTCAAAGGCAGCGGTTCCCAATCATATTCTTTTGTTTGCAATGCATTCTCTGGAATAAAGATGTCAGAATTTATAGATGTTAGCAAATTTAATCATATGTATAGCAATGCATCAACGTTTAACTATAGACAGTTTTAAATTAAAAACAAATAAAATTGAAGAACACAAGTGTGCAAAGGCATATAGTATTTGTAAACAAAATTTTTTTAGTAAGCGCACAAACACCATGCCTCTTGTTGACAGGAAAAGCTTATATTGACCTGATTATAATATGGTTTTTTTCTGTTTACTTTGAAGTTTGATTCTTTTCAGTTATGATCTAAGGCCACTTCACACTGCCCATATGAAACATGTGTTGTTTCACACGTTGTAGTATTTACATTTTTGAAATAATAAAAAACAAATCAATTGTGTAGCATGTATTCAATTATATATGCAAACGTAAATAACTAGCTGCGAGTGTTTCTAGAATAAACGCGGTGTTTATTTATAAGCAATGTTCAAAATTTCAATTAAACTTGTTTCAATCTTGTTTAAGACTCAGTTTGAACACGGCCGTTAACAGTAATATAGTGGTTCACAAGTCTAGTATGCTGTCATATTCACTATGAGCTTGGCAATAGTAATTGCGACTGTAATCGGATATTCACCTTAGGCTATGTGACTATGTATGCAAGTAAGGTTGAAATCACATGTAGAGTATTTGAATTTGATAACCGGAAACAACATTTGTGCACACTTTCGGATAATACTTTTTTAGTTACTTTTACTTTAATCTTGGAGGACTTGGCCACAATCAACAGGGATTTTCTTTTCTTTATATTTCATTAAATATCAATGTATTCTGTAGTTGTAATCCGGTACGTAGTATATGACGACGGGTAAAAAGTGCAGATTGATGGTGTCGTGCTGTGTAATGTATATCATATGTTACACTGCCATGTTTGTCAGTGCATTCATTTAAAAGCAAACAAGAATGACAGCACCATATCTGAAATGTATGTTTTTTAATTTTTCAATTTCGGAGATATAGATTTGGTTCGACACCCCGATGAAAACAATACGCTGGTTTTGTGTACTAGAACTATGTATTTGTTAAGACTATGCTGATGTCATTTTTCTGTTGACACGTGTTATGCTTATTGTGGTAATATTACTAATTTAAAGTGTTATTGAAAATGCAATTGATTGATCGGCCACGTTTACTAGAGTAAACATATTTTGATCATCAACGGTTATTTTGTTATGAACAGTTTTAAGGACTAAACAATGAATTATATAGTCATTTTAAGTAATTTAGTAAATATTCAGAATCATACACGCGGTAAATTATTGACTGTTCAGACAAATCGCTTGCAGTGAATTAAGTTATGTTAAGTCTATGTTCCAACTGTTCAATATCAGTTACTTACCTGTACACATCAACACATTTAAGTGTATTGCAAGTGTAAGAAATAATTGAAAAAAATGCACAAACAAAGTCAGTTTTCTTACCTTTTGTTTGCATCTCGATTGCTTCAGTAGCCTGGCTTTCTAGTTCATTTGAAGTAATTGTAGAAAGTTGAAAACTGTAATTTGTTAGTGGCTTGCAGTTGGACAATTCAAGCATAAATTCATCTCCATTCACAAAAGCGGCGTATATCGTCTTATCTTCTACAATTCTGATTTTAAATTGTTTCACAAACCTCAAGATTGGCAAAACAGGTTTTGTCCATGATAATTTTATACTTGAGTCTTTGCTAGTAGCTTTTACATCTTGTGGTGGTGTGGGGCCTAATAATGAATTACGTTTAGAAAACAACAACAAATATAGGAAAACGTAGCTGTAATTTATATTATAACCAATATTCAAATCTATTCAATCGATACAGGTAACACGCAAAACGCGAAGACATGTAAGATTTAGCATGATTGCAAATGACAACTATCAATCGTTGATGCCAATGATATAGCAGTAACATGAGCTGATTGTGGACGTTCACTTACAGAATGTAATTGGCTTAACAATCTATTCGACATTTCACGCTTCTTTATACCTGTGACAATGTTGTCAAAGGAGAACACAGCAACCAATGGCAAAACAACCAATGCGTAATCAGTAGCTAGCTATAAAACCAGGTTTATCTACCATTATCTGCTTAAGTAAATGTCTGTACCAAGTCAAGAATGTCGTTTAATGGGTTTGATCTTTTGATTTTGCCATTTGATAAGGACTTTCCGTTGATTTCAGTATTTTTGTTATACTTTTTTTGGCACAAAAAAAAACTAATTGAAAAACGTAAGACACAACATACCGAACGACCTTAGACTATTCGCAATTACTGAGAACTAGCTTAAGGCCAATACAGACTAATTAAACAATAATAATTTCGGGACAACATATGTCAACCAGTAAACATCAATTGATTAAAATTGTTAAAACTCCGTTAATATTAGAGTATTTCTTTTTTAAACTTGCTGCACTATCACATGAAAATAATGTTATTATACAATTGATAGAGATGACGAAAAATAATATACATGTTTAGGAAAGATGTTCATTTTCAGAGACCTAGGTCCTTAGAATTGTCGGACATAACGCTCATGGCGTCGTCATTGCTTATGGTTACTGATTTATAATTTATATACTATTGCAAACAAATGTTATATTAATAGATGTTTCTCGTTTCACCTATTGCTTTGATTTCAAATCGTTGAAAGAGTCCGTTGCTATTAATTAATCGAGTATAATGATTCTTTAGAACCGATTCATATTATGTAACTTTAATAAAAGAATATGTTATAAATTAATCTCATTTCTGTTTTGTTGTAAGAACACTACGATTCCCTTGAATCCAGTTTTCATTTTCATATTCAGAAATCGCATCATGTATCATCAAACTCTCTCGTTAGATTTTCTTTCTATTACAAATCAATTAGTTGTTCATATAAAATTTATACGAATTTTTACATTGTAGCCCCCCCCCCCCCCCCCCCCCACAATTTTATATTGTGTATGTGCAAGGAAAAGCTTAACACAACATTTCTTAACGTGAGTAAATTTAAACAATTTAACACAAATTACATATGATATATACATTTTACTTAAATTGAGAAAATCCTTGACCTTAAATATGATGTCTTATCACAAATAATTGTATGCATATTTTAAATTAACACGATTAAGACATGCTTTTATGTAATTTCGCTAAATAACCATTTTTGAGTTGAAATTAAATGCTAATATTTACTTTCGCAGTCAATTAAACTTAGTATTGCTTAATGGACATTGATGCTTAAATTGTCGTCCTGCTGAAAACCAATATGTAGGCCGTATAACATTTGTGACCTTTGCATGATTTATTCCGAGCTGTTTTAAAACTCTTTCAACATTACAACAAAAATGTGGTATTAGATGTACTGGAAAAGTTAGGTAAACGTGCATGCAGTGCTTTCATGTATGCTGTGAAAAATATGTATTGTTATGATTAAAAATGCTGCTTCATGCTGTTCTATATTGATAAAAGTAAGTATAATTTGCATTTTATATAAAAAAAAAAAAAGAGGACAATTAAATCACACTTGTGTGAGAGAGATAGTTAATATTCATATTTGTTTGTTTACCCACAGAAGTCCAGATATGATGTCCGTATTTAATCTCATAGAACACAACTTTACCATGTTTACTAGTATTTATACAGTAGAATACAGAGGAACAGTTTTTGTCTTTTATTTCACCACATTTTTTTTCACACTAAATGTTTGAAATAAATCATTTACCGCGACATCATTCTTACCTTGAGTTTGAATCTCAACTGTTTCACTAGCCCTGCTTTCACATTCATTTAAAGTTAAGGTGAAAAGTTGAAAACTATAACATGTCGACGGCTTGCAGTTCAACAACTTATATGTAAATTCATCTCCTCTGACTATATCATCGAAACTGGTCTTGTTTTCTGTAATCTTGATTTTAAATTGTTTTACAAATTTTAAGATTGGATGAAGAGGTTTCTTCCATGATATTTCTATACTTGGTCCTTTATTAGCAGCTCTCACATCTTTTGGCGGCGAGGGACCTGATGGTAGACTGTTTAATATAGTTGAAGCAAAAAAAGGGCAAGAATAACAAGAAGGGATTATTAAACAAAATATTGATACTTTTCTTTGATTGAAAACTGTTTGACCAGCGTACCAAGATAATGTGGAGCGAATGCATATGTATTAACGTTGTGCACATGTGGGGCCGGATCTGCTTATCTTTCCGGAGCACATGAGATCATCCCCGGTTTTTGGTAGGATAACTGTTGCTTAGTCTTTAGTTTTCTATGTTGTGTCTTGTGTACTATTATTTGTCTGTTTGTCTTTTTATTTTTAAGCCATGGCGTTGTCAGTTTATTTTCAATCTATGAGTTTGACTGTCCTTCTGATATCGTTCGCCCCTTTTTCAACGTTAATTTTTAAGATCTGCATGGTCATCCATTTGCATAGTCCTAAATGAGGAGCCTGTTGTTCAGTGGTTGTTGTTTAATGCTGTGGATCAAACGTGTTTCTCTTTCTTCGTTTTTTTTTATCGTTTTCCTATAAAAACTGTTATACACCAGTCATTGTGGGCCCTTCATAGCTTGCTGTTCAATTTGAGCCAAGACTCTGTGTTGAAGGCCGTAATTCACCTATACTTGTAAACTTTTCATGCCTTGTGACTTGGATGGAGTGTTGTCTCATTGCCACTGATACCACATCTTCTAATTTGTGTTTAATTGCTTTCACCTTTTATACAAAATGTGTTTACACATACATTAGTTTACATTGAAAATTTTGTGTGGTTTGTCTACCAACTTGTTTTAGAATATGAGCCACATAGCTTTGGAGTTTAACCGATTTTACAGTTGAAAAGCGCGTAAATAACATTTCCATAGATAATTGAAAGTCAATTAAAGAATAGAATATGATTTTAGTATAAGCGTACATTTCTATAAGGACGAGTCATAAGGGTTTGAATTTGAGAACAACAAGAATTTACGACAGCTTGAAACGGTAATAAAATGATTTCCTACATATCTTTTCACTCTTTATAACTATGAGTATCATGCTTTTAATGTTATCGAAAAGTTTAATATTTTCAACTAAATTTGAATATTAAACCAACTGCTTGCGTATCGAATGACGATCCGGCTGCTAACTCCCCATACATAAACAAATACTTTATTTGTAATACGTTAATGCAATATTGTTTTGATATATAAATATGTTTGATGAAAGGTTTGAAATAATACATTGTGACAATAATTCTCAAATGACCATTGTAGGTAGAAATTATGAACTTTGAAAACTAGATGGGCATACAGAACAAAATGTGAGAAAAAGGGATAGCTAGATTTGATATAAATATCATCTTTTATAACGCAATAGTTTTTCATTGCACTTAAAAACAATAGTTTTCTAAAGAATTATCAAAATTGTTATTATATAAAGTAGTTTTGTCTTCACATCTGGCTATAATAATAAACGTAATATTAGCTTACACTTTGTAAATATAGGTGAATCCAAAAACAAGTTCGAGGCATGCACATGTTGAAAAAACGCAGCACAGCCTTAATGTTTGACCTTTCCACAAAAAAAGTATTGCAAATTAAAGTCCTCCCCAAGTTATGATTTATTCAGCACATCATAGTAAAAACGGTACAGTTGTAGGTGTTGTAAATGGGATGTATTGTTGAAATATTATTGTCTGTGTTGAGGAAGTGCAACATATATGCACCCATATTTCGAGATACGAGTTTTATATCTTTCGTTAACCGCGACAACATTCCTACCTTCAGTTTGGATCTCAACTGTTTCACTAGCCTGGCTTTCACAATCATTTGAAGTTAATGTAAAAAGTTGAAAACTGTAATACGTAAACGGCTTGCAGTCCAACAGTTCATAGTTAAATTCATCTCCACTTACTACATCATGGAAACTAGTTTGATTTTCTCTAACCTTGATTTTAAATTGTTTCACAAACGTTAAGACTGGATTCAGTGGTTTCGCCCATGATATCATAATACTTGAGCCTGCATTCTTAGCTTGAACATATTGAGGTGGTGACGGACCTAATAACAGAATATATTATAGATTTGTAGATAACAAGTGCAAGAGTTACAATTAATGACACGTAAAATCAAATGTTGGTACGGTTATTAGACTAACAACTGTCGCCTTATTGAATTGTGGTCTAAAGTGTACGTATATCAGTCAGGAGCATTACTTAAACATGTAACATTTAAAATTACATATACAAGTAATGTTGAAAACGAGGCTATTTTAAATATTTCTCATTTAAGTAACTTTTCTAAATATTATTTTTATACAGATTTTACTAGCTTTAACAAATTTTCACGGTCATCTGGTTATCTTTCTTGTTAAATATAAAATATAATCTTTCTGAAACACTAATTGCCTCTCTGACGCACTTATCTATCATATCGACGCTTTTAGGTCAAAGATTGGTCTCTTGAGACTATTAACATATCATTTTCCTCAAAAATCAGATATAAAGAGATAGAAACTTGTAGAATAATTAAGGCTTGCAGTTATTTATAATCTGTAACCCAAAACAATTACATATGTTCCTTAAATAAGTGTTATTACTAATTCTTTCAAAGATGTATAAAATAACTTATTCAAGTAATATTTTTGTCATTATTTTCAAAGTAACCCTTTATCTCTATACTCCTCTAAAATCTAATGCTATAAAATGATGTAAAAATTCATGAAAATTACATTTAGTCCATGCTTCTATTGAAATTTAAAATAACGCTATTGAGTAATTTTATATTTTTTTAAAACAAAAAATACCTACATAAGTAAGTAAAATAAAACAATACTTGTATATTAAGTAATGCCCCTGACTGTATATATAACACATGTTACAGTTCGGCATAGTCACCAATTGTCAGCGGTTCAATTGCTTTAACTTCTATACAACAATACTTTTAACACACAATATTTAACCCTTTTAAGATAACTTACTGTAAGTGTGTTCCTATCAATTCCTACCTCTAGTTTGGATCTCAATTGTTTCAGTAGAATTGCTTTCAAGTTCGTTGGTAGTCAGCGTACACAATTCAAAACTGTAATTTGTCATTGGCTTGCAGTTTGGCAACATGTAGACATAATCGTGTCCGCTAACAAAAGCATCAACCTTAGTTTGGCTTTCTAAAACTTTGATTTTAAAATGTTTTACCATCTTTGAAATTGGATGAAAAGGTTTCTTCCATGATATTTCAATACCTGAGTCTTTATTAATAGCTTTTACATCTTGTGGCGGTGTAGGACCTAATAATAAAACATGCACAAACCTTAAGAATTAAACTGCGAATAAAACAACGAATAGCATGTAAAATGAATTGTGTATGTTGTTTTGAAGTGGTTACCTTTTTAAAGTTAGAGAAGGCGCATACAAGTAAATTTAAATTAACCTTTTCTTGTTTAACTGATGTTATATCATAAGTTGTTTTTGTATAGAAAAACAACACTTAAAAAACAGCATAATTTTTAATTTTGATATCTGAACTACTTTTAAAATATTGACTTTCAAAGAAAAATGCATTTTAATATTTATAAGCTGTGTAATCTACCATCAGCACATTCATTTATCTCACCACTTGCATAGTTTCTAATATTCCAATATATTCTATATCAATCGTAACCATTAGCTGATGGTGACAGCAAGGAATTACCATACATGTTCATGCAATACATTGACAATGTACACATGCTTCAACTGTGTCTTCCATAGTTTGGACTTGTTTTAAGTCATGTGTGGCATTTAGAATGATAAAAAAATTGCACCTTGAAGACTCCTGTATTAATCGTAAGTACATGTAAGTATGATATTCAGATATACATGTAAAGTAAATAAAAGGTATTGCATCATACATCATTGAATGCATATTAGTTTTAATAAATCGATAAATCGTGAAATTTAACATCAAGAATACAACTGTATGTTTTCATTTCTAAGCAATGTCGATTTCTGACTTTTACGTAGTATCCTAGATGATCTGTGTATCACTTATCAATTCCTTTTTTTTATTTTTTTTTTATAATTTTGAAATGTTCACCAAATAATTAAAATTTTTAGATAGATCCAGGAAATCGCTTCGGACGCATGTATTTTTTTCACGTTTGTTCTCATTTTTTCTCCATTGCATGACGATCATATATTGCCTTTTATCATGATTTTAGTTCAAAGTATTGATACGGTAAAAACACTGAATTTATGGTGTCACAACGAACTTGGGCTAGCCACAAATGTGGTAGGTTGTTGATGTCTTTTTTATACAACTATCTGCTATACCCGCTGAATTTAAGAGTTAAATCAAATATTAGTAGCTTGTAGCCAGAATACTGTTAAAATGTATCTAATGTTAATATCTAACTCATCGTGCTGGATTTGTGAAAGCTAGATACATTCATACCATATAAACTGAACCCATCAACATTATTTAAAGCCTGCATATTTATGTTATCGTTGCCCTGTACATTAATCGCCCATCTATCCATTTGTAGGTATCGGCATTTTGAAATCGGAATTTTAAGTAATTTTAAAAAGTTCGTATCAACGATAAACATATGACCAAGTTGAAGTGGCCAATCGAGATGGCAATCTTTATGGCAATCGGAAATAGTGTCACTAATCAAGGTGACCCTTAATTTGACTTGGATACTTCAACGAGGGGCTTCAATTATGGTACATTTTTTTAGGTGCGGATCCATGAATTTAAAAATGTTGGGGCCTAGTTAGACAACGTTAGGACCGAGGCTTGTAGAAAGGACATGCACTTTTCATAAATGTTGCTCCGTAAAGGGTGTCCCACCTTTTGCCACCTTAATCTGTCTCTATTTTTAAATAGCGACTATAGTCACGGAATAGTTATTCTATTAAGGGATAGTTCTGAATTTGTTATTTACGCATTTTTAAGTTATCGTATATCAACTTTGAGCAAAGTCCAAGTACGCAGCTATGTCCAGTCAGAATGGGTAGTGTAAAGAAAGGGCCACGCTCTCTGCAAGATGGATTTTTCTATTTTTAACGTCCATTTTTGCCATCCACAAATGGTACTCTCGAAAAACCAGGATACAATGTTAAACGCTGTAGTTTAAGTATTTACCTACCAAACTGAATATTTGAAAATCAAGTAAATATAAGAACCGAAACAATTAAAGACTGAGGTGTTTGGCCAAAAGGAAAGTTTCTTTGTAGTTTGTATATAAACAACATACAACAGGTAGGTCCTGTTAGAGTCCGTTCAGGATAAAGATCGGCAAATTTAGAAGCCACTCACTGGAAAATGAGGGTATATTGGATAGGGACAGAAACAAACCAACAAGTTACTACAGGGGTTCTCAACGTGATAGAGATTGGTACTCTTTCTACACGCCTCATTCTGACTAGACTTCACTGCATACTTGTAATTTGCTCAGAGTTGATTGTCGTGCGATAACTTAAAAATGCGCAAATAACAATAACGGAAATATCACTTATTACAAAAAAAATCCCGTTTCCTTTTCTTCGCTATTTATAAACATAGAGCTATATATAAGATAAATGCATATACTTTTTACAAGCATCAGTGAAACCGTTGTATAAGAGAGAAACCATTTAACTCCAAAAGGGGGGGAGGTGATATTTTTTTTGTCGGAGTTTTTCAACGCTATCAATCAAATTATTTTGTTCAATATTTAACACTACAAGATATTGGGAAAATCTGGATTCAGAAAATGTTTTCGTTTTTTCTCTGCTTGAACAGAATATTATTTATCATCATAATATTTTGTTTGGAAAAAAAACAACAACATATCCTCACCCACCCCGGCCCCCTTTTGAGGTTAAATGGTCGTTCCCTGATTAGGCCCCCATCTTTTCAAATTATTTGATTCGTACCTGAAAAATGTACCATTATTGAAGCCCCTCGTGGAAGTATCCAAGTCTTAGTGGCACCTTAGTGACAATATTTATATTTCCGATTTCCAAATAGATTACCATTTATCGTTGATATTATCTTCTAAAAATGTATTTCAAATCACGATTTCAAAATGCCGACACCTACAAATGGATAGATGGGCGCTAGTGATACAGCGGTAACTACATGTATTACATAAATATGAGGCTCAAGATAATGTTAATGGTATACGTTTATATGGTATGAATGTATTCAGCTTTAAAAAAAACAGAACTATGAGTTGGATGTATACGTTTACTTTATTTGCCTTTTTAACTTTATTTGACCTCATTGTTTTCTTTTTAACTGTATATGATTCTAGCGTCGTCTTTTGTAGACGAAACGTGCGTCTGGCGCAAATAAAAATGTCCATCCTGGTATCTATGATGGGTTTATCTAGATACCTTGTAACAGAATCCTGACTCCAAGCTACTTATATTTGATCTTTCTCTTAAATTCAGCGTGTATAGCGGGTAGCAGTGTAAAAAAAATGTAAACAGCCTCTCACATTCGAGGCTAGAACACCGTTCATTGCAACACATGAATTCTGTATTATACCGTTCCAATACTTAAAACTGAATTCAATGATACAAGGCAATAAATGATCGTCATGCAATAGAGAAGAAATGAAAACAAACGTTAAAAAGTACATGCGTTCGAAGCGCTTTTCTAGATCTACCGTCATCAGGAACGCTCAAAGCCGAATATTTGAAGGCTAACAATTAATTACAACCGAAATAGTTGATAAAAGGTTAAAGATGATCGTTCAAAATGTACATTCAATGATTTCATCTGCGACATGATTGCAGATAGCAAGAAGTCGTAGAGCCAGTAAAATATATATATACTCAACCCTACCATACTATTTGGCAGACTGCGAGTTGGTCAGTTTTCACCTTCACTCGCAAATGATGGGCGCTGGGAAAACCAAATAGTTCTGAGTTATGTATCTGCAACGCTAAGCTTATATTAGAGATATTTGAAAACGCGAATCATCTTGTTTAATACAGGGTTTACATAGGTTTAATTTTTATTTTTCAATAGATACAAAATCTTAAAAATTTGAGGATACTGTTATCTCATGTCATGTCCAATTAAAAAAAAATAAGACTTCTTCTTTAAATTATTCATATTTTAATTAAAACTGATTTGATATATTTCGTGCTTTTAATTCCTAACTAAGAATTATCATGTTCAGAGCCGTGTTTCTTGTTTAAAAATATATTCTCCGCTTTTAAGAAATATTTATTTTGTTATCCAATTGTTCACCGCTTACAACTGTCTGCCTCTGGTTTTCTTTTATACATTAACTTTTAAGTAACAGTTACTGTTTATTTTATTTTGTTTCGTTTCTTTTCGTTTTGTTTCGTTTCGTTCTGCTTTTATTCTGTTTCGTACTTTACAGGTTCTCCTCCTTTAGCTTGTTTTCTATTTTTGATATCAAAAACAAAAACTTTAAAAATGCGAAATAATCAACACTGCACGTTAAGTGATTGCTTTTAAAAGTTTGATAAAATATCTAAACTATCTAATTCAGAAACAATATTTGGAATCTTAAAATTTAAATTATTTGGTGAACATTTCAAAATTTAAAATAATAAAAAAAAATTGGAAAGATATTTTAAAACTTTGAACAAAATTCCCAAAATCCAAACTTTGAAAACTTTTTTAAATTTTGAATTGATAAGTGATACATGGACCATAGATCATCTGTACATTTTAGAGGTATTAAATTTGCACGTTTTGATACATAATCGAATAACATAAATGATAAGCCGTACCTTCAACACAAATGCAAGTCATATCACTCCCATAGCTTTTAATGGAATGACATATACCAGTATAAATCGTAAACTCAATTGTTGTGGATGGTAAAACATCGGAAACACTATAGGACATTTGATTAACTTGGACATCGTAGTTCTTGGCATGTGTCAAAGATCCATGTTTTTCCGTAATATATACATGTACAATGTAATACTCAGTTGTAAAAAATGTTAATTTTGGTTCTTTCCATGTTAGAGAAACAGTGTTATCTTTTTCAAATGCTTTAATCGATTGTGGTGGATAAGGATCTACCAAAAGCAATAATTAAACATCATGAAATGAAATAAAATAAAATGTTATAACTAGTACGTAAATTATACCTCATTATTAGATGAATAATGTGCAGAAGTAGTTTTGTTTATATTATTTATGTCTCTTCCCCCTTTCAGTGTTAGTCACTTATTTTCCCGTCGAACTGTAGAGCTACTTTTTCTGTACTTTTAGGTGTACTTTCAGTTATTATAATTGTCTTTTCTAAAATTGGCTTTCTGACACAAATATTTGAAGATGTAATGTGCAATGTAACATTGAAATAGAAAATGTATATACAAAATATTTTTCATATACGTATGCTTTTCATGTTATCAGTGGTTGTTATAATTACATACGCACTATGCTAAAACAAGATCAGCCAAACAATTAATTAGTAAGTACTTTCGAAAAAGGAGCGGTTCTGATGTATTCCAATATGCGTTTATTGATTGATAGACTTTGCTTCCATGCGATCAATCAGCAGAGGAAAACACATTTGTTTTGGTTTAACTCCCTTAGGCAAAACTGACCTTAGATGTATTGACAATATGTTTGGTCATATTGTGTCACGTGTTCTTGTAGTCGTTAATAGGCTCTCACGTTTTGGATATGCATCCCTGATGAAGGTGAAACAAGAACATTATAGCTAACGCACTAAAGAACTATACGATATGTTCATTATTTATCATATTGTTGTGTATACTTTTGTTGTTCGTGTACTTCGCTATACTCATCTAACCGAGACAACAATCCCATTTCCGAAAAAAAGAAATTGAAGTAAAGTGTCTTAGTAATGTACTCACTGTTAAGTGCACGAAACGAAAATTTCTCTAGAATTATTTCCCATTCATCCATTACATTTGATTCAAATGCATTCTTTATTGTCTTCTGAAGTTCATTTTCGTCGTAAAAGTGTCGAGATGTAAACACTAATTCCAAAAGCAAAGAACCTTTGCTGAAAGTGAATCAAACAATAACAATCAGAGAAGAAGTGAATAAGAATATGACAAAACTGTGAAAAATGTATTTAAGACAGCTGTTTAGTTGTTTATTCAGATGACTAAAAAAACTTGAATTGCTCATCAATTCTTTTTCGAAATCAAAAACCCAGTTTCAACCGCTCAACAAGAAACAAAAAAGATCCAATTGGCAATCGAAATCAAGACAAAGCCCAGGAACATATATGATCAGAACTGAAACGTACATTTCAGCAAATTCCATACTTATAAGGTATAAGGAGATTTGTTCAAAATAAGCTTAACATATGTATCAAGTTTATATAGGCATATAAAGAACATTCGAGTTTATCAAAAACATTGTGCAAAGACCCAAAGCTTTGAAAATAATTGATCACAAAAAGAAGATAGTGCACAGAAGCCCATAAATTCTTTTCAGGATCTTGTAAATTAACAACCCGAAGATACAACAGGTTTATACGTCGTATTTTAACACAACACGCTGGATAACATCGATTTTAACAGGTTTAAATTAAAATTTGAAACTTTAATTCGTTAACATTACAATATTATTAGTAAATATATATTTGTATGAGTTTGGTGTCATTAACAAAATTTAAACATTTAGATTATTGTTTTCACCAGATGTTTATAAAACATAATGTGCAAAGGTTACAACACACATAGTTTGAGATTCATGTTCTGTCAACAAGTGCATAAGTATATGACAATGCAGAATTTGAACATGAAACAACCAATGAGGATCAATACAGTTCTAAATTCTAATATAATAGAGAACAAGTTGAACGGTAAAATTGAGAATGGAGTTGGAGAATGTGTTAAAGAAACAAAAACCCGACCAAAGAGCAGACATTAAGCGAAGACTACAAATGGGTCTTCAATACAGTGAGAAAATATCTAACCGAGAGGCGTGCTTCAGCTGTCCCCGAAACAAAATTATGTACTAGTTCAGCGATAATGGACGTCATAATAAACTTCGAAATGCATAAAAGAAACTAAGATTACGAATCATACCAGACTTACAAAGGCCAGAGGCTCCTGACCTGGGACAGGCGCAAATATGCGGCGGGGCGAAACATGTTTTTTGAAATCTCAATCCTCTCCCTATAACTCTAGCCAATGTAGAAAAAAAAAACACACAGAAATACAAAAAGTGTAAACTAATAAAAACGTATATTGTATTATTGTATTGTGTATTAGATAATGTGGTATATGATTTCAAGGTTACAACCAGTACAGGTTCTGGTAGTATTATATACAAGTACACAAAATAGTGTATATTGATCTGTTTTGGAATGTTACGTATCGCATGGGGTATTTATGAAAAACTGAAATTAAGAAGATAATTATCGTTAAAATATGCAGTTTGTTTCCTAGTCATAAGGTAAAAGTTCTATCACAGAGCTGCATAAGTTTCATTTTCATTTTTGCTTATGAATATTGCATGACAAAACACATTATCAATTTCAGAAACAGAATAAAACACAAACCAAGGGAGATGGAGGGAAAACTATGTACACTATTAGTTCTTCAGTTTGAATTTAAGTACATAATCGACCTTTATTTCTGTTCTTACTGAAGCTAATTTCAATGATTTTGTATACATCAATTACAAAGAGTGAAAACTCTATATACTATTAGTTCTTCCAATTGAATTTAAATACATAATCGAACTTAATTTCTGTTTTTACTGATGCTAATTTTAAATGCTTTTTTTTATACATCAATTACCAGGATTAAGCTGTATTTCGTAAGACTAAAACTAAAATAGATTTAAATGAATGTTTGGTGTCTTCTATTATGTAAACATGCATGTTTGTTGAACATTGTTTTTCGTCATTACAATTTACCTTTATGTATTCGTTCGTCCGAAGATCATGGTATTTAATTGAAAATTAATAAATAATAAATCTTTATAGAAAACGAAGAAATAGAGCTATAATTTGTTCATTTGGGGATGGTAGTTTTAGTTCAGGGTTACTTTTTTCAAAGCAAAAACCGTTGAACACATCATATCATATCAAGAACGCTGGTTCGTTTAACGACTGGTTCAGAACTCCTAAAATTTTACAAAATAGGTCAGTTTTCATTATATATATGATTAGATTATGTTTTTATCATTGTCTTTTTGTATTCCACTGGAAAACGTGGTCCCTGATATTAAAACAAAAGCAGTTGGTTTATTATTAGAATAACACAACATATCTTTTAATCATGACGATAATTTTACTTTCAAGTGCACATACAGGTTATTACATCTGCTTCCAAACCCCTGTTTACAAATGTCTAAATAAGTATAAGGAACGTTGTAAGTACACAAAGCCTCATACATAAGATATATTGACTTACTGCCGTGTCAATTAGTAATTTAAAAAAATGAACCTCTTTTAAATTTTGTCTTTTTGAAGATATGTTTATAGTAATATCGGAATTTACACAAACCAAAATGTGAAAAATAAGCATTATTGTATGTACTTCTTTCACAAATTTCTTCGCAAGCAGTTTAGTCTATTGTGTTTAGTAATTGAAATTAACCGATTATGATTGTTAATATCAGAGGGAAAAATGCACGAGATTTATAAATCATGTTTATGCAGGGTCCATTATAGCACATATTTTCAATATTGAAGTTCTGAATTTAAATTTCGAAAAGACATATTATAATTATGAAATGTTGAAGGTTATTTTTCGTAAAGCTATATACATGCATTGTATGCAAACATATCAAATGTGTTAGCTCATACATCTGTTATGTCCTTTTGGACAGAAGTACTACAGTAATTGAATACATATAATTATCTAAATAACAATAATTATATACTTGGGAAATACAACAATTCATGCAATAATAAAGCTACAGTATAAAACATGATTTTTGTATTTTAGTTTTAGTTTTGAAAAAAAAACACATATCATCAAAAATGTTCTTACCTAACTTTGTCATATATTATTTCCTGTTCTCCTTGTATACTTCTGGTACCGTTTTCAAACACTTCCCGAAATTTCTCTTGAAATAATTTTTGAAGATTTTCAATTTTTTCATTTTGTTTTTGCAAATCAACCTGGAACTTCATATCAACGTGGTAAGCATCTGATTATAAAAACAAAAAGAGTGCTCTAAAAATGATTTACTTTCGTTTTCCTAACGAAAATATTGTAGAAGAAATGATCTTAACTCACATAAATTTCTAGGAATATGATTGGTTAAAAGCAACTGCGTTGCGACCGTGTATATTCCATATTAGTTTATCTGGGGTTGCATATTTGGTTAGTATGTGGTGGATCTGATTTCAAAATACGGTTCGAAGTGGTGCTACGTCCTTTTATTACCAACATCACTGTACTGAGGAACAATCTTAAAGGTTTCAACAGACGAAGAAATTGATGATTAACGATTGAAATAAATTTAAAAATAACACATTTAAGCCAACAAGTTGTCATTATTGGTATCTGTTTTTGCATAGACTATTGAATGTAGGTTCAAAATATACTAACGGTATTGGAAAATTTGATCACTCCGATCTTATGACAGGTCACTAGTCTTAATATCACATGTTAATATAGTCGGTAAGATAAATTCTTTAAATAGTCTGCTAGTGATCTAATGCAATATATGGGGTCAGTTGAGTGCCAATGGGGATTTGTGCGTCCCTCTAACCCTTTATGGAATTTACTGACCGCATATATATCGAATAAGGTCACTAGCCCACTATGTTTGAATATTATCTGGACAACCATTTAAGTACCTAGTTTTGCTGTATTACAGAGATAACACTTAGATCGTATTCGTTTGCGTGCTATTGTTCAAATGTTGTTTTTTTTCTTAATTTTTGCTAGTTGATGCGATGTCCGGGTGACCTTGAAGTCGTTGGAAACAGAATGAATGCATTGCAATTTCCAATATTCCAGATTGTCCCACATGTCCCAATGGCAACAATTCCTTTTAATGTATATAACAGATTTTTATAAAGGAACGGAATGAATACAATATGAACGTTGTCAAAACAATTTTTTCTCATGATTATAACCGCACTATTTGTAGACTTTGCAACATCTTGTAGTCTTTTTTCAAAAATATAGGAATATTACATCTGTGAGCACTACTCTCAGTAAGTATACGATATTAGTTTAGTTTTCTTGAAATGTTTGAAAATGTGATGTGCTATTTCTGAAAATGTTTGTTCGTCATGTCGGTTAATTGTTAACTACATAATTATTTAAACTCCGACTATTACTATTACTATGACATATCAGATATAGCTAAATTGGTTTGTAATACGCAATGTACGGGATAATCATATTGAGAACACGTGCAAACCACACAACATTTACGCCAACTTATGTTTTTGGGCTTTTTTTAGTTACACCAATACTGGTCATATTAATATACTCTTAACGTAAAAAGCAGCAGTGAATTGCATGAAATCTTATGGTTATGAATGGACCCCATCACGTGTAACACAAATTTTAAGGGAGTAACACATGTTGAGGTTACAAACTAACCCTTTTAACGCCCAATATTTAACAAACTTATAACATTTATAAATCTGACCAGCATGGGACATTAAAGAGAATAATGAATTTGAGACATTGCTACATCTCTTTGTTAATAAGTATTTGAAAATGGTACATGTGTAACTTAATACAAGTTTTCAAATAGCAAAGTGTCTATTTCAGACTGCCGTACCTTCTCAAATATCCGGCCACTTCAACTTAAATTTGTATTATTCGTATTTTTATCTATCTGATTAGTTGAGCCTTTTTCAACTGATTCTTAAAGTTCGTTCTTTTGTTGTACTGTTACACCACTGTCCCAAGTTTAGGGAGGGTTTTGATCCCGCTAACATGTTTAACCCCTCCACATTCTTTATGTGTGTTCCTGTCCCAAGTCAAGAGCCTGTAATTCAGTGGTTGTCGTTTGTTTATATGTTACATATTTGTTTTTTGGTCATTTTTTGTACATGAATAATGCCGTTAGTTTTCTCGTTTTAATTGTTTTACATAGTCATTTCCGGGCATTAAATAGATGACTATGCGGTATGGGTTTTGCGCATTGTTGAAGGTCGTACGGTGACCTATAGTTGTTAATTTCTGTGTCATTTGGTCTCTTGGCAATCATATCTCATCTTCTTTTTTTATATATATTTGATTTTTCAAATTTTAGGTTAGAAGATGTAATTGTAAAAAGAAACATTTGTTTACGATTGGGAAAATATTTCTATGTTGATACTTATCATTGAAATAATAAAAAAAGATATGTAAATCACCCATTTACCTGTTATAACACAGATTTATTTAAAACGTCAACAATATTTTTAATGTTTTAACTGAGTATACTTAGCAAATTGCCATTGTTTATCAGTAAATGGTTAATTTGAAGGTTGCGACTGGCGTAACATGTTTGTTAAAAAAACTATCACATGTAGGGTTCTTATTTAAATACATGTGTGTTATCTTTATTGTATTTATTGCATGTTTAAAGGTTTTACAAAGCTTGTTTCTCGTTGCTGTATTGAATTGATGTCATGTTTTACTGTATACCATAATATTGATGATCTTTTATTTGATATCTTGAAACTGTATAATTTGAAAGCAGGAATGTTTTCTATCTGTGTATTACTCGTAAAACCTAAATACAAAAAATACATACGGTTCCCATTGTATGCTAGTTCTACCGAATCACTATAGCAGTCGTTGCTACCAGAATACAGTTTGAAGTAATAAATTTTATGCTGAGCATTTTCAATCACATATCTAAATGTTTCTGCTGACAGTACAACAGATTCAGCGGTTTTGATAGAATCTTCTGCATGTTTTGTAATATCCAATTTGTATTTGTCTATGGTCAATACAGTTTTCCCTGGCTTTGACCAAACCAATGTAATAGTACCATTTGTACCATCTATGTCAAAATTCTGAGGTGCTGGCACTTCAAAATACAAAATTTGCTTATTTGTACGTTGTTGTTGATATTTCCATTACAATATTTATATGCTATTTTATATGATTTTTGTGTTTGCCTGATAATTGTAGCTTTTGTCCTCTTTGTCGGTTTCCTTATCGAGTTCAGTTTATTTTCTAGATTTTACAAACTTTATATCAGGGAATGCTTTAAACTGTATAATAATTGATTGATTCAAATACATTGGTGTTTAACGCCGCTACATTATTATGATATTTTATTGGTGTGAGTTTGCATTGTTCGAGGAAACTCATTGCCCGTAAAGAACCATCGACCTTTGATAAAAAAAAATACAATCCTAGTCAACTAAAATCGGAGTCGACCACACCTGTCACTTTCGATATTTGAACTAACATCCACAGTGTTGACAGGTCAGTGAAACTACGTATACCACTAGGCCCCAAAGTCCTATACTATGAAGAGACTTAATGTAACATTAGTTTCTTCATTTTGAAAAAAAAATCATTTTAATTCAGCAACCAAGAAATACATGATTATGGTTATCATTTTGAAATATTATACAATTCATATATGTGTGTGTTTTGGAAACAATAACTGGTACATTGAGTCCCTTACTAATTAATAATTGTGTAACGTTGGTTACATCCATTATCTCTCCTTATGGTATGACAGTTTTTTATATGTTCCCTGTAACACATTTAAATATTATGAATATCAGAAAGAGATGCCAAATTTGTCGCATCATCAGAGCTCATTCCGTTTGTATTTTGCTTGATGTCAGCTTTGAAATCAATCTAAGATCTGTTATCATTACACTTGAAATGTGAAATTGTTGCAATATTTATTGTAAGTAATATACTCTCAATATATATATATATATAAAATCTTAAGTTAAGAATGCTTTCAGACAAATCAAAACGACTCCCATTAACGTTTAACACCAATCTGTCCCCCCCAAAAAAAAAACAAAAAAAAAAAACAATCAAACTTATATATGTATCGTACTTCCTGTTTCATACGTTATTTCATCAGTTGTTTTGCTTTCTACCAATTTTGAAATGTAAGCTGATATTTTAAATCTATAAATTGTTCTTGGATGGAAGTTCAATTCTTCTGAAGTAATATGAAAACATAGGCTGTCGGCATTAACCTTAAATGGTTCCTTTTCCCATATTGAATTGCATGCAAATGTAATGCGATATTCTTTTATATCATCTGAGCCTTTCCTGGGTTTTGACCATGATAATTGTAAAGTCTTAATATCCCTGATTACTTTAAAATTATAGGGTGCACCTATAAATAAATAGAACGACAAAAATAATCAAACAATACTACAAATGTTTACCTATTAATACTTCAAAACATGTGTTTTGTAAATGATCTTCAATTTTAAAGTTCAAATAAAATAAATACGCGCTGATGTAAAGATGTTGGACAAAACTGATATACATATGTTTGATCTAGTATGTTAGGTACACAATTATCATCCATATTCATCAGAGGCTGTGGATTAGATGTGGAATCCTCACAATTGTGATTTGCTAGGATGTACAACTTAAAACTACGTAGTTATACCTCATCACGATGGGTCAATTAAAAATCTCAAAAGATACATACTGACGCAGGAAAATATCTTAAAAACTTATGGCATATATGTGCTTGACAAATGGTTTTGTATTCTTTATTGTTTCATTTTACTTAGTGCAGATTTTCTAGATGCAGTAAGATAAATTCTAACTAATATTGCTATTAAATTGCTACACAGGTACTCAATAAGAATACACAACCGTCACAGATTATTTTAATGTGCTTACTTAAAACTATGCTATCGAAGAATGAAGCGCTGGTAATATTTATTAAAGCTTTGCTTACTTATTTCGGCGTAAATTATTCCTGGCTTCTGTACACAGATATATGTGAAAGCAAGAATCCCTAAAATTACGTTATAATTCATTATTTAATATGTTTGATTATAATTTTCATGTCTGAAATGAAGACCTTCTATAGAGACAACAAAACATATTCAAAATATTTAAAATAGGCTTTGCAAATAATCATTGGATAGTTGTCTATTGATCTAATGAACAAAATAAAAAACATATTACTTACAAAATTCGAAATTCATTGCTAATAGTTTATTGATAACTGATATTTTCTGTATCAATGTATTGTTTGAAAATAAAGTATTTTGTATACTTGAATGTTAAACAAAATCCAATATATTAAATCAATCAGATTGAGAAAAAAATCCGACAAAGGCCACACGATAACATATTACTGTGTCATTTGTTCTCATCTGCAATCATACCACATTTTTTTTTAATATCTATGATGGATTTTATCGATGACGATTGACAAACACGCTAAAGACGATTAATACAAGTAGTAAAAATCTGAATGGGTATAAGTCTGTACTTACTTCCCATGTTTCGCTTGGAAGCAAATGAACCCTTAGTTGATGTGAATCTTATACGACAACTGGAAATGTTCAGACAATAATTCCTGAAATGTCTTGTCTGTATTTATTTGTCATTTTTTTTAAACATAAGCAAATGAATGCATACCGACCACAATTAATGATAGGATTATGAACCCACATACTCTTGCATCTTCGGATCTTTTAGTACCTAAAATTTAAAAATACGTGTGTTTTGTTTTATTATCTTACTATATAAAAAGAGGTTGATCATATGACAAAGCAGTACATACATTAACTGCTTGTATTTCTCTGTAATGAGCACTATAGTAGGAAGATACATACAAAGGTTGTAATCCAAGACAACAAATCATTAATCAGTATAAATTTATTAGAAAAATATTTTGTAAAGGAAGAGAATGTATTGTTTAAGGTAGCTCGGGTCTATGCGAATTTTCTATCAGAAGTACAGTATTTTTTTGTTATTTTATTCTTTATAGAAAGTGAATGAAATTGGTCGAAAAAAATAGGGGGTCACGGACCATTTAAGCTCAAAATTTTACTTTTAAACAGGTATGCAAAAGGGACCATTTTTCAATAAAATGATAGGGAAAATAGAGGTGTTGACATATTTTTATCGGAATATAAAAAAAAACGTTCTATAACACTTGGTCCAAAACTGTAATATAAAAATCGGAAATATAGCTTTTAATTAAAGAATGAGCAAATAAAAAACATAGGTCACCGATAAGGAAAAAAAATATTTTGCATCAAAACTCAAATTTTGGCGGGAAAATGGTAAAAATGCGTGAAATGTCGTTTTGAGCCTTGAAAATATACACATAATAAAGAAAATATTCTTTAAGGATGTACACCTCTGAAGAGCAAAAAATTTCTAGAATTAAACTTTTTTTCTTAATCTGATTTTTGGGTTTATAAGACTGGAACAAAATAATTGGTGAAGAAAAAATCATATGGTGGTGCACTTTTTTTTTTGCTACGGCCCTTTGAAAATGCCGAATTTTGATGATTTTCCCATTTTTCATCGATTTTTACCTATTTTTGGACTAATATCGTGAAAAAATCACAGTTCTACAATTAAACTTTTTTTCATACTTTCTATAAAGATGAAGTGGACCAATCTGAATAAATTTTACTTAAAATAACTATAGGTAGGTGTTTATATAAGAAAGTTTTATCATATTTTGACGCTTTTTTGTGTAAAATTTACCATGCTGTCAATTTACTTTTTTTGTGATTTTTCTCAGTTTTAAGAACAAAATGCCTATTATTTCAACTTTTTTGATATAAATGATTGAAAAAATACATATCTAAGAAATTTAAAAAGACCAAAATGATATGGGATGTACATGATTCTCGTAAAATCATTTTTTGTATTCCTCACCCATTTTACTCAAAATTTTGGCTAAAAATACTGATTTGATTGGTTGTAAAATTTGAAAACTGGATTACTCAAAAACCGTTCATTGTAAATACACAAATTTTTCACAGATTTCTGTTTGATTATAATATTTTTGAAATTCATTGACATTTTCCACTTGTATCACATGTTTTGGAAATTATTCAAGAACGAGATTTCAACGAGACTGAACGAGACTGAAAAGTCAGAAGAATACATCCTTAAGTGACATACCTACAATGATTTAACATTTCTAATCAATCAAAATATTAAAAAAAATAATGTCGAATTTACGACAAATACTTTTCGTGTGCATTGTAATTTATGCGTGAAATTATGCGCAGTCGAATAGTCCCGATTCACCTTAACATAGACCAATATGGATAATCATTTGTTTTTTCTTCTCATAAATCGTCGAAGAAGATAAACTAAAAGCCAATCGGGGCTAAAAACAAATATCCGGAAGGAATGAAAGAGAATGATCCTTTTCTGAAATCCATGCATCTTCCGCCATGTGCATAATTATTCGTACAAAAAAAAAGCTGAAATATCAGAATCAGAAAAATAATATAAAAAAATACATATCAGCCGTGAGTGACAATATAAAGCCTTTTTGAACTCGTCAACGGCATTCATTTGACAAAACGTTTCATAATTATTGTGACTCGCAGCTGATATTTTACAAAATCAATATGCAGAAAACCTGATAACCGGTACGTATGGGTCAATTTCATTTCGTTGTGTAGTAGCAGATGTTGTTGGGCACACCCTTGTCATAGACGTTTTATATTGTCAGAACATGCACGAGCGCATTATGTAAGTCTAGATGTATAAATGCCGAATGATTAAGATAATAGTGTGTCACTTTTGAAAAACAAAAGTTGATAATTCGAAAATTCATGTCACCATCTTCGTTTTACATCTTGGTTTAAAAAATCAACTTCACCATTTCGTTAAACAGAGCTTGTTTCTATAAAAATAGGAATCGTAGATATAAATTTGTTGTTTTTGGGTTATAGTAGTTCTTATTTTGTGAGGAACCACACAGTATATATGTTGAGTTTAAATTTCAACGTTAAGTTGGCATTCAAATAGGTACTACTTGTTTTTGTACTCTTCATGTCGACTTGTTTTTGTACTCGTATGAAGCAGAATTTAAAAAAAAAAGCACCTTGCAATATTTTTTAACTATACATTCAGATATATTGATGTGTCCTATCACTCATGTTTTAGTCAGTACTTGCATTTGATATATCATAGTGGACTTGACAGTAAGGAAACTACTGATACAAGATATACTGCTTCATACCTTGATCTTTTCCATAATATTGACACAGATAGACGACTTCACACTAACACTGTTACATAAGGGATAATATCAACTTCCCAATTATCACATGTATCAATTTCCCATTTTTCATTAGTATGGTATACATATTTCAATGAAATGATATGCTCGTGTATGTTAAAACTATACGCACTTCATATACAGGAGTGTGCTTCTTACACAGAAACTGCTCCAATAGAGTTATGTGGAGGACATTTCTTTTTCGTTTAGGTTGAATAATGTATTTTGTCTCATCGTTTACGGTTCCAATAATTATATTATAGCCTTTCAGTACCATCATTGTCATAATAAATGATTGGACTGGTATTGTGAATATAATTGTATGAAGTTCACGACTATATACTAGTATTCGTTACATAAAGGTGTCACTGGTAGTGTTGTCCTGTGTTGTCTGTCGTTGACTGAATATGTTTTAGTTGTTCTGTGGTTTGCAAATTTTGTCGACTATCATATTAATTGTTTGTGTGTTTCTCTGTGCGTGTGTGTGCTATATTTCTGTCAGGTAGTGTTGTCATTTTCGCAATATTTGTTTACATTGCTATATACGCGGGAGGTTTGACTATCCATAAAACCAGATTCAATCCATCATTTTTCTTAAAATATCCGGTGTTAAGTCAGGAATATGGCATTTGTTCTCGAATATTTAGTGTCTATGTATGTTGACGTTTGTTTTTGTTGCACCTTAGTGTTCCCGTTGTCCGTTAATCTGTTCCGTCGGTTTTAGTTCATAACCCATATCTGTTTTCTTTTGATCGACTTTAAAGTGGTATACTACTGTTCACCATTGTGTCTTTTTCGAAACCTCAATATGCCAGACCATCTTCAGATAGTTTCAGTTAGGTAACTTTGATATATGTTACCCACAAAGTACTCACCAAGGTTAAGATTACTGGGTGACAGCAGATCATTAATATATCTGACCGTGAAATTAACAAAAAAAATGTACGATGCTAACGTAAATTGGGAAATGTTGGCGTCGGTATATTTTGGCAGTTTTCTCTCGAAAGGCATGTGTTTTATTGTGGTGTGTGTAATTTTGGTGCTTCGTCAAACTGATATGTGGACGAATTATTGAATTTTTGAATAACAGTAGTGAACAAGTTCATTCATATATGCCTTTATTTTCCCGTTTATTGACAAATTATCATTGAATATCTCAAACTAGAAACACGACAAAGTTAACTATAGGAAGGAATGGGATATGAATGCAAGTGCAACTAATTCCGTATATCGTGGTTCAAATCGGATAGAAAATATGAAATAAAGTCTTAAACATTTTTTACCAATATCATATGAAATAAATTTTAATCGCCATAATAGTACACGTTAACCTATTGACGATCAAGGATTTAAATTCTAATCATTATGCCTCTAGCAGTACATGTTAATTAATTGAAGAAGAAGAATTTCAAGGAGTTTAGATTCTAATTACCAATTACAGCGTCTAATCAGCAATAACCTGGCATATTTATCTTTAAAGAAATGTTTGAATACAAATTCATATTGTGTTTTCCTTACAATTTCAGAAAATTGACGATTGAGAAAAATTATATAGTATCTTTGTCAAATTATATCAGGTTTTTATTTGCAGACCCGGCTATGTATAGAATTTTTGGAAATATACAGAAGATCTAATAACATAAAATATTTTCCATAACAATAAATAAAACGATATGTTCGTACCGGTCCGCGATTTTGGCGTTTCAATTTTTAGTGTTTGCTTTATTTTCGTGTGTTTAATTTTCGCGCTTTCATTGAAGGCACCAAATAAACCAAACAAAAAAAAATACAACCAAAAAAACCCAATTTACGTTTTTTTTTTGTCTACGTAATGACGTAAAGGTTATGTAAAAATGGTGTATAACTTTAACTCATATATTTGCATTGTGTACAATAGTGTAACACATACATGCAAACGTTCTAACACAACATGTAACATTTTTGTATTAACCTGAACGTTCTTGTTCTATCAGTTCTCTCAAATTTGAAGTTGCATTCGGAGTTTCGGAACTGGAAAATAAAAATACAAATAATTCAATGGTAATAAAACAACAAAACAGAGTCTTGCTCAAATAAAATACAAATGATTCTGATATTATCCATATGCATCGTCAAAATATAAGAGAATGGCTAGTCAAAGGACAAAACTATACACTTCCCCAGTCAATCAACTTGAACAGGAATCTCAAGTGATGACTAATCTAGAAAATCGGTTAAGAACAAACCAGACGAACCAAAACTGGACACTTAGTCGAAATGGATCAAAGCTTGTCGGTGATGCATTTAGAAGCGCATTCAGAAACTACAATTTGCTTCTAGCATATGGGTTTCTAACCAATAAAAGAACTCGGAGGTTGTGGATGCTTAATTGTTTTTTGGCATGCCAATTATATCAATGTACCAGCAGATATAGCATACAATAATACTATCTTCATAATATGTAAAAAAAAATAGTATATACAAATATATCATGCTTACCAGGGATATTTGCCAAAAATTTCGGTTGAGAGTTTAACAAATTTCCAGAGCCGTAAGGCGAGGACAATTTGTTTACCTCGAAACCGGTAATTTTGGCAAACACTCCTTGTAAGCATAAAATAATTGTTTAAATCATACGAATGATCTTTGTATCCATCTTGACTTCAGGATTTTTATTGTAATCATGCATGCTATTACGGATTTTCTTCTAGACTGTATACTCATATAAACCGATTTACTTTTAAAGTTAAACCGATTTATTACTCTGTTCTTCCGAAGGAACTACAGTACCGTTTATCCTACTTGACCCCATGTATGTATGAATAAAAACTCAGATCTGACAGAATAGCATGGACAATATGTAAGGTATATGTCCTTGTGAATATATAGTGAGGAAAGTTATCAATAATTCTGCAGATAATGCAATTTTACCAAGTGTTTTGTACATTTTCTGTTGAAATTTTCACACAATAAGTGAAACATTCAAACAGGCTAAACTGAATTTGTATTACTGAAAGTTTCAAACAATGACAAGTGTTTAATATACCAAATAACTCAAGTGTTTCTGTGAGAGAAAAAAACATGTGCAATTTTGGTAATTAAAGGGAAAGAAGATCCTTTTGCAGCGCAGTGGCGTATATCAATTGTGAATATATATATACTTAGTTATCAAATATATTTGTTTTATCATGATACTCACGTCGATATTATCAAGAAGTACATATCATAGGAAAAATGCACCAATTACAGATAAAACACCCTATTTTGTGTGCATCTCCTGCCAAATCAGTATTTGTTGCATCTATATATACAAGACCAGTTAAATAAATGTAATTAAGTTAAATTTTGGAAGAAAAAACCCAAAATTTAAAAAAAAACCCAACCCAAAAATGTTGTTCCATAACCAAAAAATCAAGGTTGCAAAAATCAATTCTAATCTTCCTTTTATGTATTGATCCTTCTAGTAAAATGTCAACGAGATCCATTCACTTATACTCAAGTTATTCTGTGGAAACTAAATGAGTCTTCTCGAAAACAACTATGACATGATTAAGCATTACTCGAAAGCAAATTTTTGACATGCTTGTATTTCCCATTTCCATTCTCAATTTTATTCTGCTGTCATATAAAAACTTTAAAAGTAAACTACATCATGTACATGTTACCAAAAAAAATATATGCAAGAAATGACATAAAACTGACTCTGAATACATGAGACTCACAAACTGAAGATGATCAGGAATACAAATGTTTTTTTATTCGAGTCGGATTTTTTTTCACCGAAGCCTTACAGCACTATCAATTAAAAATTAAAATTATTTAGTCAAAATTTAACACTAGTATTAAAGTTTATCATGACAAATTGGCAAATAGAGCCATTATCACCTAAAAAACTACTGTGTACAGACTTATCTGTGCGCTTTTGGAAGTTTTAAATGTTTTTAGATATATAAAAGTTAAATTTATTTTGCATATCTGAAAGATAAAATCATTTTTGGTGAAGGTCTGGATTCAAAATATTTTTGTTGTCCTCTGCTTGAACAGATTTTTTATTCATCAATTTGGGAATCAGCATATTTTTTGAGGAAAAATACCAATACCCCTCCTGCCTTTTCAAGTTCAATGATCGTTCCCTAAACATTTCCCATCTGAAGTTATAATTTTATTTTAGACATAAACAATATGTTAATGTAGCCTAGGACATTCGTTCTGAACATGCATGAAATATTTGCCACTGGACGTTCAACAACCAACAACCAATCAATATATATAGGACATTGTCTTAGTATTTATTTAATAGTTAGCAATACAGCTTATAGGTATATCATAAATAGGTACATGTATAAAGCTGGCATTTAAGGTAGCGCCTTCCTCATATTACAAACAACAGCTGTGCTTATTCAAAAGTCAAATTGCAATGGCCGTTATCTTTTCTGAGGTACAGTCATTGAGCGTTTATCTTCATTGACAATGCATTTCCGTTAAGTTTTATTGATGACATCATTAAATGTACTGGTTCGGGGAGTAATCTTACTTTACGAAGTACATGTGTAAGCATGTTTTTGTAATTCAAGAATCTTAAGCCGATTAGACTAGAACCGTTTTTGAAGAGCCACGGGTCATAACTTTGAAAATTGGTTAAAGGTCAAAGGTCAAAGTCATGTTCTCAATTTAGACTTTTCCTTGATTTTGAGTTTTCTCTGACACTTTAAAGATATATTGGAAAAAACTACTGCAAATGTTTGCTTTTATATCAAAATATAATATAATACACTTGTTCTGAAACAATCTCATGACATCACATAGGAGTTATTGCCTCTGAAATGTTTTATTTTAATGTTTATTGGTTATTAATTCAAGTTGGTTCATGATAAGTTCATAAGGTCTTTTGAAAATGTTAAGTGAAATATGACTTTCAAAAATGGCAACCGGAACTGACCTTGAGTAAACCAGCAGTAGCCTTTTTTGCACTTTTTATTATGGAAAAGTACATAGAAAACATGTGTGTTTACATATAGGCACAAATAAATCTATCATTTTAGTCCGGATATAACTTTCAATAAACCAGAAGTTGCAAAGTATATCCCTTCTTATTAGCAAAAGTATATAGATACCATATATCGTTGAAATCAGTGTATACACAGCTGTCATATGAGACCGACAGTGACATTTTCTAAATTGGAAGTTGCAAATTATCTCTTTGTTCATGCAAAAATATGTGAAAAACATATATTTTAGTCCGGATATAACTTTCAATAAACCGGAAGTTGCAAAGTATCTCTCTTACTATTAGCAAAAGTATATAGATACCATGTATCGTTGAAATCAGTGTATACACCGCTGTCATATGAGACCGGCAGTGATATTCTGGGAATCGGTTAATCATATATAATTAGAAAGTGACATTTCCTTAACCGGAAGTAAAATATTATATACTTTATTTTTGACAAAAGTACATAAAAAACAAATAAGTTGTTAATTAGTATGCAGAAACCTATCAATAGACATCAATATCAACTGTGAGATAACCGGAAATATCGTCTTATCAATAACTCAGAACATTGCTGCGGAAAAACCTCCAATTGTTCTCTGACAGATTGTTTGTAATTATTGTTCCTATATGATTTCATCCATGCTTAAAATGGCTTTTTTTTTGATAAAAATCAAAAAGTACATACAATTTATTTTGAGTAAAGAAAATTAAGAAGAATTTCGCTTTAACAGGATTTTGACCTTGATGCAAAATTTTAATTTGAATTATTATAGTTCCCACCTGTTTGTCCACAAGTGTAACTTTCTTAGGGGAAATCATTAATTTTTTGTAAAAAACAAATACAGTTTAATGTAAACACTTTTATTTACAATACATTTTCGGTTTAAACAAGCTGTTCGTTTAACACAAACATATCATTGCTCGTGCTGTTGGAATGATGTGCTGTATGACCGTATGTTTTACATTTATGTTTGTTTTTGTATATGACTGTTTACTGTTAAAAGGGGTAGTTTGTGTTCTATTTCTCAAAATTTTAGTGATGTCTATTCTATTTGTCCCCTTCTAATGTCTCTCTAAGAATGTTTATATTTAAAAAAAAAAAAAATCTTTCATTTTTTAAATCTATTTCTTTATCTGTTATACAGAAAATATAAAACACGCAGATAACTTTCATGTTTTTATACAACGCACATTAGCTGCATGAACGAGATATAAACGTGGTTTTGTGTGTTCAATCGTGTATGACAGTGAGATAGCGAAATAGTTATTCGCTTTTAGTAGCCAAAATAAGATAAGGAACATTGATTATGAATTACAAGTGGATAATTATACTTGATTGAATCCTTTTTCCTGTGACCTTCAATAAAAACTTTGCATAACGCATGAATTATGCGTGTTCAGTTATTAAAATGAAAAGAATGTCAACATTGAAATTGAAACAAGGGTAAATCATTTGGTTGACTGATTAGATACATAAACCTAATTCTCATACAGGTAAAAACAATAATTGTTAACGGATATTTTAACTTATAATTTGAAATCAAACAAACCTTGACAAATCAAAATGTTCGCGATCTACTTATATATACATTTTTATGGGTAAACAGGTTCTATGACCGTTGGTTGTCTTCAAATAGCTATTAAAGTAAATATGCCACTTCTGGTTTTCAAAAAAATGTTTCATTCAATGTAAATAGCTTCCCAAAATGTAACCAATTTCATTTTAAAAAAAATGTCACAGTAACATGAATACAGTGTCATACCAACACTTTATCTTGGTTGGCTTCGTATTTAAAAATAGCTTGTACGACCTACCGTCTAACTATATGATGTTGATAATGATCAATTTGACGATATCACAGTTTTTGAACTAGTGAAAAAGAGCCACTGCTTGTTAAACATTATCTTTTTTTAAATTTTAAAATTCTTGAATCTAATAACATTATGTCTGATATGCTTAGAATTTACAAAGTTCTTGCGTACGATCCTTATTGCATACCACTAAACATGTGTAATTGTATACATGAATGTTATAGAAGGTCCAAATTGTAAGGCACCCGTTATTAAGAGTTTCTTTTGCATTACAGTACTTGCAAACTTATGTGTTACTATTTTAGAGAACACATATACTTCTATTCAATGAGGGTTTTCGTGTAACTGAATCTTAATTAAATGGGAAAACGAACTCTTATTCAACATGTTCAACACAAAGAAGTGACTAGATATCTTAGTTTTTATATTAATTCAAGGTAATTAGAATAACTGATTGCTAACACCAATATAACATTTGTGAAGCAAAGAAAAGTATTTGTATTCTAGTTTCTTTCTTATGCAACAGTGTTCTGTCTATAAAAAGAATCGAGAAACATATAATTAGAAAAACATATTAAATGATAATGACTGGTATCAAAGCAAGATAATCTTAATAAATGCCTTATCTTACCGTCTGTACACCATATCTGGGCAAGGAGATATGTAGGATCTGTTGTCGTTATGTATGCATGAGTAATCTAAAAAAGATGTATTTTAATAGCAAAAAGTAATGTATAATGTATATGTTGAGTAAACGCTATTTAATTCAATTCGAAGCAATAGTTTGATGAAGTTTTATTTATTATGCTTATGCACATATCTTTTCTGTTTCAATGTATCACCAATTCCAACATTCTACACCAACGTCCTTAATTTTTTTCTCAGAACAAAGCGCTCTAAAGGTATCTGTAGACAAATATTATCTGTGTTTGAAGTAATTTCACCTTTGATTCCCCTTATAGTCCTTGTAAAATTTGCACTTTTCAAACAAAAGTAAAGACTGTATCTTTGTTTCAAATTCAAAATACTTGGCAAGAGTAAAGTTGTATCCTGTACTATTTACAACATTTCTCATAACTCTTCATTGCATATTATAAAATAACCATTACTGGAAGTTACCGAATCAAATGATCATCTTGTTTCCCTGTGTACAACTTAAGTAACCATGTTACCTCAAGTTTGAAAAACATTCAATAGAAACAGGAGAAAACAATAGTGCACAATTTATTTTTTAATAACTTGAGAAAAATCTAGTAGAATGTAAGACGTCAACCGATACGAGGAAATGTCTTTGAAAAATCCAAATCAAACCTTATCATGAAAGTATAAAGTGAGGACCCTTAAATGGACCTATCTGTCTTCATTAAAAATTCTCTGTCGGTCCATTTATATCACTCATTCCCTTATTTTTTTTTAATTTCAGGTCAATAAATAAAATAAAAAGTGAGTAAATCATCCATGACATATAAAGTGCTGCACAATTATGGTATGAGCTGCCAAACCACATAAAACAGAAAAAATATTTTGTTCTTCTTCTAATTTAATAGAGATCTGCAATGGCAGCTCTTGCGAATTTAATGCATGCAATAATATGGTAAGTCAACACTGTCTTGTTATGACCATTTTCATTATATTATGTGCATTTACCTTTAAATGATGTGCACTTGTCATTATATGATGTACAAACCCCATTATATGATGTTCAAATATCCTTATATTATATGCAAATATACTTATATGATGTGCAAACATACTTATATGATGCGCATATATACTAACAAACAATGTATATCATGTGCACTTATACTTATATGATTTGCAAATGTACTCATATGATGTGCAAAGCTCCATATATGATGTGCAGATATACTTATATGATGTGCAAATATACTAATATGATGTGCATTTTCCATTACATTATATACAAACATATTTATATGATGTGGTTGTGTCATTGTATTATGTGTTTATAACCTTATCTGATGTGGTTTGATTTACTTCATTATATGATGTCGAAAACGTCATTAAAGTATGTGCTTTAATCGTCGTAATGGTCAATGAACATGATTATGGTTAGAACGATTACTGTCTACGTCATAAATGATTCCGATCTGCTTCTGCGGAATTACTATAAACCCGGCTAAAAGATGTAGCTATCATTTGGAAATGCGTTGAGATTGAAAAAGAGATAAACCTTGACGTGTTGGTACCTCGTTTTCAGATGTAAAAAATCACATCTAATAGTGTAGGGAAATTGTCAAAATATGAATTGCAAATATAAAAAAGAAGATGTGGCATGATTGCCAATGAGATAACTCTCCACAACAGACCAACATGAAACAGAAATTAACAACTATAGGTCACCGTACGGCCTTCAACAATGAGCAAAGCCCATACCGCATGGTCAGTTATAAAAGGCACCGAAATGACAATGTAAAACAATTAAAAAAGAAAAAAACTAACGGCCTAATTTATGTTAAAAAAAATGGACGAAAAACAATTATGTAACACATACACAAACGACAATCACTGAATTACAGGCTCCTGACTTGGGACAGACACACACATAAACAATGTAGCGGAGTTTAAGATGTTAGCGGGAGCCTAACCCTCCCCTAACCTGGGACAGTGGTGTAACAGTACACCATAAGAACGACTATAAAAATCAATTGAAAAAGGCTTAACTCATCAGACAAATAAACGGTTTAGTTTTAATCGATTGGTCTGCAATAATGAATATACGGAGTCTACAATAATGAACATTCGGTAAAAATTATCAAATTTAAGAAACAATTCATGTATGCCATGCTCTATGCTCATTTTAACAAGGGTCGGTATTATATTTGTAAATATCGTTATACCTAGTGTTAGTGTTTTTTCTATAAGAAGTTTAAAATTCATTAATTATAACTTCAAAAAGAGGGGATAGGAAGAAACAAAGGTAGCCTTTAATTTTAGTTTTTTTGGAATGGAAATATGGTATCCATTTTTTTTTATATAGTTATAGATTTGCCGCCGTATAATGTTGAGTGATGATTTAGTCATCCGTAGACATCAATTTTACGCATCGTTCCGCTCGCCTTAATTGTGAAAACCTAAATCCATAGTTTCAACAATTTCTGCTAGCAGATTTTTTTTTAACTTGGAGTTAATATTGAATGAGGTGTGGTAAATATCTATGAGACCACAGCGGACGACGAAGACATCGCCATAACATTATACAGCAGCAAATCTATAACTGCAAAAATTGAATTTCACATTTCCATTCCAAAAGTAATAAGATTGAAAGATAACCGCACAGTATTAAAAATCGATTCCATAAATCTTCAGATGGAAAACATTAAAACACAGCTATGTATCTGTATGAGACCAACAGGTCTCAAATAACAATAAATTAATGCAGTGTTTCTGTTCATTTATACACCAATCTGATTAAATTACAGATATTGTGTGGTCAAGCTTTGCTGACGCCGATATGAAAACATATGACCGATATAGTGCGGTGACTGAAGGCAGATTTTTTGGAATTTAATCTCCCCACCGAACACACACCTACTTAATATATCATTGAAAAGAGGAAATCGTGTACTATAATAATATGCCTGTCGTCAGGACTTGATATGGTCACATTTTCTTTAAATTGAGGTCAAAGGTCATATGTAAAAATTTGTGAAAATTTGGGTGGGTTTCAATTTTGACATTTTTTTCTATTTCTAAACTCTACTTAAATACAAATGATACTGTTTTGGCTTAAGTAATGTTTGTTATTATACATAAAACTTAATCATTGAGATTTTTTTATAAAACAAAATCCTAAAACGACGTTATATAAACAAAACTTCAAAAATAAAGTTTTCAACCTATAAAATGTTAAGAGCACCTAAACCTTATGAAAAATATCAATTTCAGGTAAACATCAAGTGTCATGCAGGACAATACTATAAAATTATTTTTTAAACTATCATATTGGGTGAGGTATCAAACCAAAGCCATAGAACACTACAGTCAAATATGCCCTCAAATTGAATTTGCGGATACTTCAGGTTTTTTATAGACTACTCGTTGCTTTTTGGTTTTTTTTCACAATTATTACTGCTACCATAGTATTATCTTTTGTTGTGTATTTAACTCTGGTTAATATCTATTACATTATAGGTTTTGTAACTATATCCCCCTTTTTTCCCTTGCAACGTACGACAGACTTCAAAAGTATTCCATATAAAAAAAGAATATGTGATATGATTGCAAATGAGACAACTCTCCAAATGAGACCAAATGAGACATACATGTAAAACAATTATAGGTACCGTAAGGGTTTCAACAATGAGTAAAAGTCATACTGCAAAGTCTTCAATTCCCGAAACGAATAATTCAATTCAATTCAATTCAAAGTTTTATTGCCATATAAACTATACAGTTTGTGGCATATAACAACAATGTAGAACAAACAAAATATCTAACGGCCTGATTAATGTACAAAATAAATAATAAAGAAACCAATATAGTATATAGAAACAAACGACAAACACTCTCGTAACTTAAAACGGACACATACAGATAGTGGCGGGGTTTAACTTTTTTAAGGGCACGCCAACAATCCCCTAACCTCGGGACTGGATTCGTGTGTACCAGTGCAACAAGCTTTATACCAAATCAACCCTTATCTCCATCATGTTCATTTTCATCAACTGTCACAATAACGGTACCATTTTTTCTGCACCAGATGCGCATTTCGACAATACATGTCTCTTCAGTGATGCTCGTGGCCAAAATATGTGAAATCCAAAGCTTATATTAAAGATGAAGAGCTATAATCCAAAAGTTCCAAAAAGTATAGCCAAATCTGTGAAATGAATCAGAGCTTTGCATGAGGGAGATACATTCCTTAATTTATAATAATTTCTAACATTTTGACATGTTTTAATATTTTTACACATTTCACTCATGGCCACAGGTCTGCACATGAAAGGTTCTGCTCAAAGCAAACACGTTATTTTGAGTTTTTCTTTACAAGTACAGACAAGTTATTGTAGGAAGTCCGAAGACATTTGTTCCTAAAAATTACCAGCTTCAAACCATCCCTATCAATTCAGTCAAGATTTAACAAAGATCTATAAGGGGGTTTAGGAAGGTGTGATGATATCCATATGCTTGTCTGCAAAGATGCTGGGAAAACATCATACGTAGTCTTCTTTAGAGTTTCGATGTCTTTTCTAAGTAAACTTGCAGCGGAATTAAATATCTGTCCGTTATTTGTGTGTATTACAGTTGACATTGAGATTTTGAGGTCAGTTTTCAATTGACTAGAAGCTTATATGGTATCTAAAATAGTTAATTTGTTGCAACAAAATATACAAGCGCTCCAGATGAACGACTGCATTCTATAACGTGTACACTGAATACCCGAAACTAAGGGACAACAGTCAGATAATTGTATGTCGTCAAACTTCCTGCACGGAGTTCTTCAAATTAACAGCTATCGCATGAAACATCTTGATGTTCCCCTCATCCAATCTTTTATGCAATGCAGATACAAAAGTCGACTTCCCTAAACTGGTAAATTGACTTAAAATTTCAATCGAGGTTTTTTAGCATATTTTTTATTCACTGCATAAAATTTAATGACTTTTGTCTGTTCTTTGGACTTAATAGAGCAAGTTGCAAAGGACTTGACATATCACGGAATATTTACTGAAACTATCCGTCAATTATTTTGATTTTACAATAAGACTTTTCTGACAAAGTATATTTGATGTTTTATAACGAAAAAACATAGAATATAAACATATACAAACAAAGTATGTGGCATATATCAGTGCACTTTAATTGAAAATATGTGTATATAATAGCGAAAAAGGTAGTAATTTCATATATCATTTGAGAGCAAATTATTGACTAATACATAAAATGGGACGGGAGGCAAGTGATTGAGTTCCGTGTTGAAATTGAAGATTTTTACTCCATTTTTTTTCCATTGATTTCTTAAGGTTTTATTCATATTTTGGTTCCGAAATTTTTATCACTTATTAGTTTTATTAAATACTATATGCTTAAAATATTATGGGATAATTTTTATTACTACTATGAAGAAGAAACTAAAGATTGAGTCTGAATTTGCAATTAAAATTACCTCAATTTTGAATAGTCTGAACTTCACAATTCTTATAGATTAGAAGAAAATAAAATACTGAAAAGCATATTTTGACATGTAAAAATAGCTTCAGGAAAAACTATTTCAATTAAATGTAAGCAAACGTACCCATTTTTTTCATTTTGAAAAAGGGGGGGGGGGGTTGAAACTCTCCAATATACTACCAGTCATTAAAACAACTTTTTAGAAAAAAGTGACCGTACGAAATTCTGACGACAGGGCAAAAACTAAAGAAGACATATTTGTCTTTAAGTTAAGACCATTTTTAGCCGTGTGTTATTTGGGGAGATTAAACTCGCGATCTAGACGACTTTTTACACTTCTGTCACCGCACTAATATGTTCGTGTCATTGTAAGTAAAATGGGAAATTGTTTGGCAAACATCCAAAATCAAACACTAAGGTATTGGTTTTGTCAACGTTCAATTTTCCAGCCTTACAATAATTACGGAGGGCATTGAGTCTGCAGGTCCTGTGCTGCTTTGGCTAACAATAACGTATCATCTGTGTACAATATAATAAACAAAAAACTTAAGATATATTTGTAATTCTCTTACCAGATCTTCTGCTATAGTTTTAACTTTTAATTCCGTTAATATTTTTCATGACCAAGAAATGTTCTTAGCCATTCAAAAGTAAAGAAAATTGGACAGGTGATAGGTTATCTCCTTGTCGTACACCGTTGTCACAAGCAAACAACTATTTCGAATTACAATTATTATATTAGGGGTCACAAGGAAGCAATTAGATTAAAGGTTCCGAATGGTAATTTTGAAATCATCCCTTCGTTAATGTTTCGGACGCCATCACGAGTTGGTTGATCGTTATCGAATATAAGTTGCACAGATGATATCGGATATGTTCCTTATATCGTAACTACAATGTCCTTCCCTTTTCACGAATGTGACCTACCGAATTATACTATTTACCAGGTTTTTGATAACATGAACAACAAAACGGGTGTCTTATCTGCTTACCCTTCTGGAGCACCTGAGACCACCACAATTTTTTTTGTTGGATTCGTGTTGCTGAGTATTTAGTTTTCTATTGTGTGTCTTCAATGTGTCTTGTACACCAATATTTGTGCGATTGTCATTTTCATTTTTAACCATGGCGTTGTCAGTTTATTTTCGATCTATGAGTTTGAATCTCCTTCTGGTATCTTTTGCCCCTATTTTATTGGTGTGTTTATGATTATGAGTATAACAGGGCGTAAACAAATAAAAAAGAAGCTATTTGCTTCGCATCACGGTGCGGATCTATTAGATTCGGTCGAAATACACGCCATCTTGAATAAATTACTTATCACGTATAGATTCTGTTTGGATGCGGCTGAGATAGAGCAACAGCTATTGGCTTAAATGAGATAAATAATTACAGACTTTTCTCGTTCAGGATAAGACATCAAATGCCGGAAAATTAACTATGTGTATTTCAGTTCCGATCAAATGGCATTAATTCATGTTCGTTTTATTATGCATACATTTCACAGATAAATTCAATATTGAAATATCAATTATTAATACGTGTTTATTTGCTTTGTTACTCTGTAATTTGCACGATTTGCTTTACTAAACAATGTTCCTATATAATGTTTACAAAAATGCATTATCTGTAGTTTATAACTTCTGACAATCTAGGCACACCTCCAGCAAGGCATCCCACAAGAGTCGTGTCTATTTATAATTGTTTTAATTTTCAACAAGAATTTTTTTTTTATAAAAGCATGGGTGTATAACGCAAACTCTTAAAATACAGTGTACATCCATTTTATATCAATCAATATCTAAAAATACCACATTTCCAGTACTAATTAACAACCACATGCACACATATTACCTTAGATTAAGGTAGAGCGTAGCACACCGTAGCTTTTTAGAAAGCTCAAACTTGTTTTCTTTTACTTTTCGAACATCTTAGTCGTGCATATACACCAGTGGCCGGAGAAAAAGTTGATAACATTTGCAAACTGAAGCAAATGCCAACATTATTTCAGATTTTAATGATAAAATTATTCCGGCCTACCTGCAGGATCGGTCAATCCTGTCACAATCATCTACCAAATAATACGACATTGAACATTCTGCAACAAGAAATTATCAAGCAAATATTTGATACATACCGTGCGTCAGTTTAAAGTGTAAAGGACATGGTTTTTTATAGCATGAGCAGTCTTCTAAGGTTGGAGTACATTTGCATGGGTGTTGTGGTCTGTAGACAAAAGCATAACCGTTTTCAAAATTACATCGACATGATCTATCTTCTTGTGAAGATCCATTATAAAACAAAACCTGTCCTTCTCCATTACACATTGATTTACGTAGCATACATTCGCTGCTCATGTTCAAACCAAGAGAAAAGGGTTGGTATGCGTTCCCCGTTTTACATTTTTCACCACGTGGAAGATGACTAATGATGTATTGTTCACCTGTAAGTAACAAACTTGAGGTAAATAGTTATTTGACAGAACAACTTCACCAACATTGTTGTTACTGTAAATAAAGTTCATTTAACAAAATCTAAATATACAGTTGGGTGCAGACCAAGCCCTTAGTGTAAATAAAGTGTCTGCATGTTAACGCCGCATGAACACATGTCAATAGTTAACTTCAATCTTCACGTTTATTAGTAAACGCTGGTTTACTATAATTACGTTATTGCGGTCAAAATGGAAATTTCTAGTGTCTACCCGAGTAAAGGCGCGTTCAATCTGAATATGTTTAGTCAGTAGAAAACGGGCGTTTACATTAGAGTTCAAAAGTTGATTTGTAAGTGCACTTAAAAGTACAGTGGCGTTAAGTATCGTGTAAACTGATTGTGTAAATTATAAAATAGACTGTATGGATATTTGTACATGTTATTATCTTTTGTTAAAACGACTGTTATCTTACTATTTTACGTATATGTGTTTAAAACCGTAACAATTAAAAACACTTTTCATTGGAAAAATTAACTTGTATTAATTGCAAAAAATCAATTCATATAACTTAAATATGTTCTATACTTTCCTTTCAAAATTTAAATGCGCAAATATAGACTCTCAAAAATATTTTCATTCTGACGGTAACGTCGTACAAATGCATATATACCCTTTCTAGAAACTTGAACATTATCTGATCGTAATATTCATCTCTACATGCTCTAACTTCAGTAATGTTTTTGCCAGATGTTCTTAAACTTATCCTCTTCCGAATCTAAACTGAAAGTATTGTAGATGTAAAACTACCAAATCATGGTACGTCACATCCGGTTGCATACCAAAATAGATCGAAAACAATATTCCCTTGACTTTGACAGTTGTATGTTTCATTGCAGTAACACATTTCTGGGTCATAAACATATATCTTGGTTATTTCAAAGCACCATTATTTGGTTTTTCTATAGACTATTTTGGAAACTTGAGGCTACATGGTTACTAAAACGTGCAAACTATGATTGGTTAACTTCCAGTGATGGGTATTTTCTTAAGTGCAATGATATGTTATATGAAACTTGTTTCTATAGTACGTACTGGACAGGATAAAACTTTACTCATGCCAAGTATTTCTTTATTTGAAACAAAAATAAATTCTGCACGATTTTTGAAAAGTGAAAATTTTACAAAGATTAATAGGAAAATCAATGGTTGTATTACAATCAATATGGGAAGCTGTACATGTGTCTTAAAGAAATACTTTAATTAAATATATAGTTATAAGTGGATGAAATCAATTTCAAAGCAGAAACAACAAATTATTCACTAAAAGATAAGCTTATTGTGTCCCTCTCTGGAACGCAGCGAAAATTAAGTTTTACGTAAAGACTTATTTAAACCTCTTTAAAGACAGAAAACTTTGATACGGATAGTTCATTCAGCTCAAATACTTCAATTAATCATTTATTGTATCATGTCTATCATAAATGAGTCAAAGATACCCAATTTATTTATCTATTGACTTAAAAAAATGAAATTTTGAGGAAATTAGAGGTATAGATATACCAACACAGACCTTAAATGGAAGACAAAGAGGTCCATCAGTGGTATTTATCATAATAAAGTCATTTTTTGTATCATATTCCTCTGTTTTAGGCAGATGCAATAAATATTTGATCATTTATAGGTCCACACTATATTATATTATGATGCTGCTTGGTATGGATTTTTCAAAGACATTTTGTTCGAATCACTGTAGATATCGTCTTGCATTATACTAGATTTTTCTCAGACTATTGAACTGATTATGACAAAACTTGACAGTTATGCTTGAACTAACAAGTATTACAAAGAAAAACAGTCATATTCAGTTTATTTTACAAAAAGTCTTCATTAAATCTTCTCTTGAATTTGACAGTTGTGGATAAATGATCCTACATTTCAATGCAGAAAAACAATTCTGGGTCAGAAACATATAGCTTGGGTATTTTAAGCCACCATTATCTTATTATTTAGGGCTTCTATAGAAAATTTCGGAAATTTGAGGCTACATGGTTACTTAAGCTTGTACAAAGGTTAAAAAGAGGGGAACATTTAATTGGGTAACTTCCAGTGATGGTTTGTTTTTATATGCAATGAAATGTTATGTGAAGCTTTAGTACTGGACAGGATAAAACCAACTCATGCCAAGTATTTTTTTTATTTGAAACAGAGATAAACTCTGCACAATTTTTTGAAAAGTGTAAATTTAACAAAGATTAATTGGGGAAAATCAATAATGGTATTACGCCTGTAGGTTTTACAGTTCCAGAATAAATATCCATTTTGTAATTGTATACTCTGATTTATTTTCAATTAATTACAAATGTGTAATATCATTATCTGTAATCATTAATATGTCTAAAATTGACAGTTGGTCATTTTGATGTAGTTTATCATGTAATACGCGTTCTGAAAAAACGCGCGTTTTTTTTTATAAAAATATAAGACTCGCCTTTTTTCCCGATAACGCGGAAGTAAACGCCCGTTTACTCTTTACAAAATTAGAAGACGCGCAATTTTCTTGTTAACGCGGAGGTAAACGCGAAAGTAAATGCCTGTTTACTTTTTATGTCTACTGAAACTCCGGAGTCAACGCAGAGTTAACACGTTTACATGAAGTGCACACGAGTAAACGACGCGTTAACTTGTCCGTCAGTCTACATGTTATACTTAGTCTGCACCCAACTGTAGTTAATATGCCATTATATGGATGTTTTGTACAAAGAATGCCATAGCAAATACCACTGTACTTCGAACTGATGTATTGTTGTACAACTGAGCCCATTATAACAATTGTAAATTTGTAACAAAGTAGCTAAACTGTCACTGTACTGGTGATGACCATTATTTCAGTGTTAAATGAATGCCAACGTACGTGGTGTTGTCTGAAATTTGTTGTTTCTCTTGCTTATTAAAGGCAACAGTAGTATACCGTTGTTCGAAATTCATAAATCGAATGAGAAAAAAACAAATCCGGAATACAAACTAAAACTGAGGCAAACACATCAAATATAACAGTAGAACAACGACACAACAGAAACACAACACTTAAATGCAACACACACATAAACGAACTATAATATAACAATGGCCTTTTTCTGACTTCGTACTGGACATTTTAAGAAAAAAATGGTGGGTTGAACCTGGTTTTGTGGCTAGCCAAATCTCCCGCTTTTATGGCAATGTTAAATATAACACTAAAATGACAAAATTACATGACAGGACTAAAATACAAATAAATGGGAGAACATACAGGACAGAGAAACACACAAATAATAGCTATCAAAAGGTACGAGGCTTATAATTTAATACACCCGACGCGCGCTTCGTCCACACAAGACTCACCAGTGACGCTCAGATAGAAAAAGGTTCGAAAGCCAAAACAAGTACAAAGCTGGTGAGCATTTAGGACCAAAAGTTCCAAAACGTTGTTCTAAATACGGCCAAATTTATCTGCCTGGGATAAGAAAATCCCTAGCATTCAGAACAACCCATACTTTTGCAAACAGCATATCCACAAAAATGACCTTACAACATATATACATGTCAACACCGAAGTGGTGACTAACTACAGAATAAAAACGAACTTGTACAACAACCTAAATCAGCACATAAAAAAGGCACAGCCGAACAACGTCTTACATGTTAGCCGAAGAGATCTACGCACAAAGTGACGTCGCATTTAAATTTCTATAAATCTCCCAACAATAGGAAAGAGATCAAGATTAAGTTTGTAATACTGATATAACATGTATCAATAACAATGAAAACTACAATACTTAGTAATATAAAATTTTTGATAGTAATTAGATAACCAACTGTATCATCAAGCTATGTCGGTATTTCTTCTAAATCAAACTGTAAACCAAATACATCGTATACATTTAGTTGACCCAAACTAAAATCTTAGAAATGAACTGGGTGATCAATTATCTTTACCGTAACACACGAATAGAACAGAAAAAAAAACAGAATTTACAACTACAAACGACAAGACATTTGACAAAATTCGATGAGAATAACAAATATAACATCATAACTAAATACATAAATTTTGGATAGAAAAATACCGTGCCACGTCTTATAGCATTGCGAGTTCACACTCAGCAAAACAGTCACAATCGGAAATAAGTCACTTTCGGTACTTAAAAGATCAGACGACGTAATGGCAAATCACAATCTACATGTAACTTGTGGCAAAAATGTCCTTAGTTGGTTTGGACAAAGACACATCATATGGATTAACCAATTCTTGATGGTGTCCATAACATTTACGGAGTGTCATTTTTAATCTGTCCTCCTCATACCTTTGTTGGAGCAGTTTCTGCGTTAGGAGCACACTCCTGTATATGAAGTCCGTATGGTGTGAACATGCACTAGCAAAACGTATCAACTGAGATAAGTAAATAATAACTGTTTATTGTAATAGCAGATAAAGATCAGAGAACCGTTAGCTTTAATTCTAGTTGATTAAGTAATATTCGTTTTATCCCCTTTCCCATTGTGCTCGCATCTTACATTTACTTTCAATTGACAACGATTCGAATGAGATATTGTGATTCACAGATATCTTTATGGTGAGAAAAATATCAGAAACTTAAATCAAAACTAAACGACTCAGCACACCTTTTTTCAAGTCACCATAGTCACAATAAACATATTCGAATACAAACAATATATAATTTTGACAAAAAAGAATGAACCTTTTTCATCAAAATTATCTATTGCATCCAAATGTGAACTTTCCATTTCCATGTGTCAGCATTTCAGCAGCGCCTGAATACGGAGTATATTTATCCCAATTGATACGATATTTCCGGGCTTGTATTTCCCATCACGATTTCCTTGAAAGAGGGTTGATACTAACAAGGAAGGTCTTTAACCAAGAGTTCAAAATTGTGAAGCCCATTCGTAAATATTACGGAGGATATCAGGAGTTGACCATTATGGAATAACCGTGTCACAGATGTTATCGGATATGTTCCTTATGTCGTAACTACAATCCTCTTCCCTTTTCACGAAGGTGACCTACCGATTTACAATATTTACCGAGTTTGTAATAACATGAGCAGCACAACGAGTGTCTCATGTAGAGCAGGATCTACTTACCCTTCCGTAGCACCTTAGATCACCCCATGTTTTGGTGGAGTTTGTGTTGCATAGTCTTTTTTTTTCTATGTTGTGTCTTGTATACTATTATTTGTCTGACTGTTTGTTTTTTTTTTTCTTTTTTAGCCATGGCGTTGTCAGTTTATTTTCGATCTATAAGTTTGACTGTCCCTCTGGTATCTTTCGCCCCTCTTTTTCAAGATATCTACCAATCGATTAACTAATATAGTTTCTTATAAAGAGGGGATATCCCTTTATCATGTTTATAGATATTAAACGAAATTGCACGCGCAAAACTATTAACGATCGACGAATGACGACAAATAAAAAGTTAAGTTAATTTAACACTCCCTTTCTCAATAAACATGATAAAGTAAATAAAAATAAACAGCCGTACAAACAATGGCCTAATGAAAATTAAAGGTATATATTATCGAAGATTTTAAAATTTAAACAAAGACACACCAATCAGAAAAAAGAACAGAAAACAACTGAAAATCCCCAAAAGATTTTCAACACAGCGAAATAACGAAGCACCCGAAGGCGTGTTTCAGCTGGCCTCTAAATTATTATGTAGACTCGTTCGTTGAATGATAGCTGCATTTAACAATGACCTTACAATAAGTAGCTAGTGCATGACGTACTTTATTCTTAACTTGCCAAATAAATAACAATTGAGGAAGAACATTTTAAACTACTGTTGTGAGACGATATCGATAACAGCAAGACCATAAGCAGATACTAGTAAATAATTCAAATAATTGTTTGAAAACAAAAAATAATCTAAACACCAGACCAAAATTATCAAAGATATAAGCACATGCATATCTATGGTTTCGTTTGCACTGAATCAGGGCTTTTTAATCTTTGAAAGCAAAATAAACATGATAAAGATACTACAAAATTCGAACAGTATGTCATGGATAAAGCATTTCAGCTGGTAACATGTGTCAATGTTTGTTCAGAGAACGAGTTGTGTATAATATAATCATATAGACCTGTCATACGTGTATGATCGATCCATGCGAGTTTACGCAAATGGTCTTGGCGAAACTTGAATAGTTAAATTTTTCATATGGCCACTTCAGATACACTTATTCAAGCATCATTTGGTTCTGGAATTTTTATATGTTGTATAACTATCTTATATATACGTTTAAACACGTGATTCTTTTTATAAACTTACCAGGATTTAATTTGTCAAATGTATATTTGCAGGCTTCTTCATACTTATATTTAAATACGTTAAATAAGCACGTATATATGGCTCTCGATGATCCACTACAGTTCCAATTGGCTCTTTTTGTCCATTCAGTTCTCGACGGACAATGAAAGTGTTCGTAACATGAACATGAATTAACCATATAGTACGCTATCTGTAATAAAACAAAACTAAGTATAACAGTATATTAACTATTTACTAAGTGCCAAAGATATTAAATACATTTTCATCAAGGAAATAAACTTATTCAATTTAGTTATGATAATATGCAATGCACTGATTACGAAAGTTCATGTTCATGCTAGTTAAACTCACTTACTGAAAGTCAACAAATGTCTCAAGAAGATTGTTTTCAACTTCCCAGTTTGAAAAAGAGTATGATTACACGACTATCTATATAGTATCCTTGAAGAGTTTTTACAACATGCCAATGTCACTGCTGACTTAAGTTCAGTTATGTTAAATTTACTTATTATAAACAGTTGATATATCCATGACACTACGGTTTTTCTATCCCAGCTTCTTATGCTTTATTCGTATATGACATAGTTTATAGAAATGGTCGATTAGTAATGATTTTCATTTTTGTATTTAAATGTTTAAATAAGCGTTTAAGGAACCATGATTTGAGCGTCTCTGATGAGTTGTAGGTAGACGCAATTGCGACTAGCGAACCAAATAAATTGCTTTGGATCTTTGATAATTTTTTGTTACAGCTCGGTCAATTTAAATGCTGATAAACATTTCGGTCACGCGGGTTTCACTAGTCCAGTTATACTAACATAAAAAAATATTTGATCCGTATCTTTTCCGTTTTATGTAGTGGTTGATTATTGAACAAAAATAACGTTGTTTCTATTCCAAATTTGTATTGGTTTAATGTTTAACGTAGCTTTTTAAATATAGGGTTCTAACTGCACTTTTACCATGTGTGTTTATACTATTATGACGATGTTCACAATACGCGCGTATACGTCGTATTATATAATACGCCTGGTAATTTGGATAAGTTATGGCTGTTTTTTTTATAACAAGCTACTACATTCTACAATTGTAAAGAAAACGCAGCGACTTGTTTGCATATATATAATTCAATTAAAATGTTATGGTTCTTTCAACTTCTTATACGACTTAATACTACCTTTTCAAGATTTTATATACTTCACTAGCAGTATTCACTTATTGCCTGTGGCTATCTTTCTAAAGTGTCATATACGTTTTAACCTTTATTTTCAAGTTATATGTAGTCATTGTTTCCGTAAACATATATGACTCATATGGTCTCTGTTGCACTATTTCTTCTTTTTCTTTATAAACACTCGTCCTCTCGTTTATATTTGGTAAGCGTATTATTTTTTTTTATACTTATAATCATTTCATGGTTATATATGGAATAATCAGTAACCTGTCACTTCAAATTGAAATGACCATATTTTGTGCTCAACCACTGAGGCCGAGCACATTTTTTTGACTAGACTCGACATAATCTCGACAGTACTAACGGTACTTAACTGTACTCGAGTTAAGTCTCGACTTTAATTAATAAGTCTGATTGAGTACTTGATAATATTGGTATAGTATATAATTTAAGTCTTGACTCAACTGAACCAGTCTATCCGACTATATTATGAATTGATCTTAAAAAAATCCAGGTGATTTGGTAGTTTAGTGCATTGCTTTCAAATTAAAACAAGCTAGAATTGTTAGTTTTGTTTCAATCCAATAGTCACTTTTATACTCACCAAACAACCTGGCATTCTGTAAGATCAATGTATAATTGAGACAGCTATAGAGTTTTATGAAAATCTAATTTCATTTGATTAACTATCTAAATTTGACAGCAATAAACCAAGCTACCAAATAACCTGGAATGTTATAAGATCAATATATACTTGTGTTACATTGTCTGATTCAGACTAGTCTTGACTATTTCTAAAGGTAAAGACAGATCGAGACTAGTCGAGATTTAGTCAATACTGGTAGAGCATTTGTAGGGACTATTTCAGACTATACCAAGAATGTCAAGTACTAAATTATACCTTAATTTTTTAGACACATTGGTGTTTAAGACGTGACAAGTTATGTTGACAAAAGATAAATAAACTTTTTTTTTTTTTTTTTTTTTTTATGTTGTTGATGTGTTGGTTGAGGTCATCGTATGGATATACCATGTCTTATTAGAATTTGAAGGTACAAACCACGAATACTGTCCAGTACATCTTCAAAATGCGTTGCGTCATGGGAAATCCTACAACAAATGTTTTCACCGTATTAGTTTGACACCTGAATTCATGATTTTGACGACGCAAACACGGTATTTATTTCAAATATAGTATTGTCAACAAACTTATTTTCGTGATAGTTGCGAGTATTCACATTGATATATTGGTAAACCTAAAAATAAACAGTCAAAAAGATTGTTGTGAAATTGCTCAGACAGATCAAAACGCGAAATAATGTAGTCTCGAAAATCAGTTGGTTCATCTAGCTAGTTAATACAATTAATTATATAATTACTTACACATCTAGCTAGTTAATACAATTAATTATATAATTACTAACACAATTCTATATTAATATGTTTGTAATGGGTATACAATACATCAAATAACATAATTATAAATATAATCTTGATTTATATCTATTTTTAGAAATTTCTTGTGACGTCACTTTTATGGCGTAGATACACTCTTGTGACGGACATTTGTGGTTCTGTTTTGCGGTTGTTATGTGCTGTCCTATGCTGTTTTACGTGTTCGTTGTTATTCTGTGGTAAGCATGTCGAAATGTGCTATTGTATTGGTTTTTTTTGTATTTCTCTATCATGAATATTCTTGCATTTGTACTGTATTCCTGTCATGTAATGTTGTCATTTTGTGTGGTATATCTAACATTGCAATAAAAGCGCGAGATTTGTCTAGCCACAACACCAAGTTCAACTCATCATTTTTTTCTTAAAATGTCATGTACCAAGTCAGGAATATGACAGTTGTTATCTGATAGTTCGTTTCTGTGTTTTTTGCATTGTCATTGCACTTCAATGTTTCTGTAGTTTCGTTGTTTTCCTCTTATACTTGATGTGTTCCCCTTGGTTTAAGTTTGTAGCCCGGAGTTGTTTATTGTGTATGACGTTTGAACACTGTTGCCTTTATTTACAGTACTAGTAACTTAAACAATTTCAAAAAATACAAAACCTACACTTTCTATAATACTTTCTACTTAATAGTGAATGCGGTGGAAAATACTTTAACTTATATATCGACGACAAATTGGCAAGGCAATGCGAAAACAATTTGACAGATCTTCAAACCGAAGAAAAAATAAGGGTAGCTAAAAAGAATTAAAAGGTTAACTAAGTTCATCTTAGCTGCTCTAGAAGTATCCACATCCTTATAAAACTGTTTGTGAAGTCACTAGTTATAGTATGTCCTTTCAAAATCTGATTTTATATCATTTGAGATGTCAAAAAGTGATCTTTACAGTTAGACTGAAAGCACTGACTATTACTATGACCTTCTTTTATAAAGTCATTTTGACATGAAACACATGGAGAAATAATTAAATCATGACATTCTCCAAATGACTCGAAAAACTATACTTCTGTATCGTCTTAATACACTCATTATGGCTAACTTAAAATTGCAAATTTATTATTACATTTGCTGTTGTTCCTTTCATACCATATTTACTTTGTGGAGTTAGCTTTTAATTTACATGCATAGCTTTGTTAGTACATTTGCATTGCTTACAAAACATGGTTGGTTTGCTATATCTTCTCAATGCTGGCTTAGACATTGTGTAACTAGTAATAAACACATCTGTGTTACTACTTTACAAATATTCCTAGTATCACCTTTTCTACACCCTGTCTCCTTCAACGCAATATTTTAGTAAACATTAGTAAACAAGGTACGCATAAATCTAACACATCAGTCAAGGATACGGATGGGTGTATCGACCATTTTTTAGTACAGATCTGCTGCACATTTATTCAAAATGTTTTTTTTTTATATCGAGAAACACACTCAACCATATTCTACTACAAGGAATGATTATCAAACTTGATCATACATTAGGATCGTGCACGGTCAGCTAGTTGATTTTTTACAAATATGCTGGGGCCGTGTATCAGTTGTTGTCATCAGTTAATGTTTGTCCGATATTTTTATTACAGCAGTTTATACGCGCTGCCCCTCTATCTTATGTCAAAAATAAAGATAGAAGGACAGCACGTACAAACTATTATTATAATAATTTTTGCTATAGTATGTACACATCAATTATGTGAAAATAAGTGGAGGATTGGAAAAACATCGATATTTATGTAGTCCGGAACATATACTTATGGTATATTCGATGCATTATCTTAATTATACGACTGCAGCCATGTCAAAAATTGGTACTCCAAAAATATAAGGACTTTCAAAGTACTGAATACTTTTAAAATTCACAATAATAATGTATAGAATTTTGTTTTTGTTCAATTATCTACATTTCTTTAAATATTTTCTGCAAAATTTACCTTATTCCCCAATTGAGGCATGTTTTATCTGAAAAATCATAAATGCATATCAAACAAAAATTCAATATGTACAAATGAAAACATTGTGCGAGTATTTTAAAACATCACAAAGTGTACAGTGCATTTAAAACTTTTTTTTAAAAACATTTAATTTATAGATGGGGCGCAAACAAATAAGTTCATATTTTGTTACCTTTTCGACGCTTAGAGGCATCATTTACTCGTCTTTAAAGTTGAAAAGCGACTGGAGTTATCTCGAAACACACTAAAAGAAAAAAAAATAAACAAACCATTTTTTTCAATAACATATACAAACAAGTTTCTTTTAATAAATGTTTTGTTTTACTCTTCTGAATAAAGTCGTTATAGATACACGGATTAAATTTTGTATATACACCAGATGCGCGTTTTGTCTACATAAGATACATCAGTGACGCTCGAATCAAAAATATTTTTAAAGGCCAAATAAAGAACGAAGTTGACAATTGTTTTTGTTTGATGCCTTTCGGAAACACGCCTTTATTTCTCAAGTAAAAGTTTGAGCTTTGCGCATCCTGCTTCCCACAAAAACGATGAATGGTACATGTGCTAGCCTCTAACGAATCAGAATAAGAAAGAGAGAAAAATATGGTTACAAGTCCATCAAAGTACAAAAATAAGTTCCATCAAAAACACAAGACACACTACCTTACAGAATCTTTAAAAATATCACGTTCTAAAAACAAAATAACCTTCAAAATGAATACAACAGATTTAAAAAACTATAGAAAAAAATTGACTTGTATTTTAAGTTCATTACATAACATCAGTAATGGAGGGTAATGGAATTATATTAATTATATCATGCATATGTTGCAACAAATGTATTGGACGGAAATATAAACATCACAAGAGTAAAACATGTTTTTCAGCTGAAGCATGAAACATTTCAAGTTGCTTTCACTCCAAAAAAGCCGGATAGTACAAACAAAATGTACAGTTTGCAATACATACATGTACATTGCTGCATCAATCGTTTGTGATGGTTGCTTAGAGTGGTTTCACCAAAAATGCATCGGACAAGGAACATATATTTTGTCGTTAGATATACTGTTCACAGGATAGACTGAAACATGCTCCAAAAAAACAGCTGTTGTTAATAAAAATTGTATGTAATATTGTAAAATTCCAATAATAGTTTTCAAGTTTTATTTTAAAACATATTACTAGTCCCAGCGTATATTGACGTGCATTTATGTAACAACAACGCAATGTAACTGTAGACACAAACATATTGTTATATTCGTAATTGATCGGTTCCTTTCCCAACAATTAGTCTCTATGGTATTAACAATAACATTTTTATTATTCATACATTACAATGTAACCATAGCCAGTGTATAATTGTTATCAGCACTAATGTATATTTCGGTAACTGAAAGTTCTTTCTTGGGAGGTTGTTGTGTGTCCGGAGATGTGTTACAAGTTCAACCACATTTTGAAGGTGGTAATCACCAGTCAGACAACACTTATGCCTTATTGATATATCACTGTATAAACGATCATTTCTAGAGAAATATACGCTAGATTATTTAAAAAAAAAAGATAATTATATTAATACGATTAAGAGGACAAACGGCATAATTTTCAAGTGATGGGTATTACATTTGATATATGGGGATATTGGACACAATCACGTTGATTAAAAACGTCGATGTTGTAGAATCATCTAGAGATTAAAAGAAACATTTAAAAATTAGACTGGTGGTATGAAATCCAACCTATACTTATTCAAACAACTATAACAAAATAATGAAAACATGTCAAACAACTTGTCTAGCAATGTAATAAGTAAATCCCAGGACACAATGTTTCGTTTACTTTTACTACAAGTATTCAAAAGTAATACATATGTATATTACAACAGGAGTCGGAGGATGAAAACTTATTTTTATTAAGGAGTCAGAGAGGGTCAAGACACTAAAAATAACATTGACCGTATCATTTTATCACAGCATTGGTCATTAGTTTCAAACAATGTTTTCTCATACGCTTGTTAACATAAAAAAAGAAAGGTCTACACACAAAAAACAGTGTTAGTAACTTTTCTCTTCCCCCGATTAATGAAAGAAAACATTGAATTTTGACGATCGGCCATTTTTGTCAATGAAAACAAATCAGCGAGGCGAGATTAGTATTTAAATTTTTACAGTGCGGAATCGAAAAAAATCCGGAATTTGAAAAAAAAAAAGCCGACCACCTCCTAAAATGGAAAGGTGGTCGGCTTTCAAAGGAGGTGGTCGGCACACCCTGCTTAAATGCCGAATGGAAAACACTGTTAAGTTTATTTATTAAATGAAGAAAACATTTCTTACGTACACAAATGCAGATACATATTTAACTCATGATTATCATTAACTAAATAATATGTAAGTACACAACTCTGTATGCATGACTCGCAAAGATACAAGCACGAATTGGATATTTACCGGCATTGTCAAAAATGATAACTCAACGTTAGCATTAGTTTAGTAACACAAACACTTTTAGAAAAGTCTGTAGCACATGTTCAATGTTAATTTGCATTGTACCTGGTTGTATATACAAATAATCAGATAATTAGTAGTATAATTTAGTATAAGTGCTTTAAGATTGTATAATGATAAGTTATACTTATATAAATTGTCAGGAAGTACACTCCAACTTCACCGTTTTATCACAATTGCGAGTACATAACACAAATCATTTTGAAGAATTATATTCCTCAGATACCACTGCATTCAACATACACACAAAGGGACATACATGGCCAAATTATTATGTACGTGATCAGGAAACATTTGGCAAATAGACGGATAATATTTAAAGACAAATAAAGAGATGTATCAATTCAATATGTTTACCAGGTAGCGTGACAGGTTTTATGTATAGAGATGTTTATCCATCGGTTGATCAGACAAAACAATACAATTTAAAAATCTGTATTCGTATGTATTTTTAAATATTATATATCAGTTTGCATTGTACATTTTTCTTTTGTAGTCAACGTGCTAGAGGATGAGAGGAATGTAAGTTTAAACCCCAGCAGATCGGTGTTGATTGTTTATTGGTATCTTCTGTGACATAAAAGCTCTATAACGTTACATGCATGTGCAGCTCAACAAAAAGCAGCGTAATTCGCTACTGAAAATTAAATATAAAATCATGTGTAAATGATTACATTTTCATGAGACAACAGTTATAATTTGAACTTTTAAGATTATTACGTATTAGATATCAACAGTTTAGACCAATACATTGTCAGTCAATTCGAATCACACTTATTTTCCGATTGGATTAGTTTGACCAGTTCTTGTCAAATATTTTCCAATCTTGTAATGAAGTTTAAATTATCTATCGTTACGGTTAAGATTTTTTAAAATCTATATGAAAAGGAAATGAAAACAAGTGCCTTGTATTTTGTCATTTGTTTTATTTTTAAAGGGGAAACAATGATTAAGAATTCGCCTGCTCTCACTAAAGCATTTTAATTAATCTACAATTATATGCAAATATAAGTTAACAAAAAATTAAGAGTCATTTTCTGTAAGCATCAAATTCATGCGGAAATGATATGTCACAGAATTGGTTTAATATTCGTAAAACTGTTCTATCAATTGAGGTAATATTTATCAATTATGAACTTTTGACGAGGTCAATACGTTACAAATGGACCTGTTCAGAATATATTGACCGAGGACGAAGTCCGAGTGTCAATATTATCTAACAGGTCCGTATATAACGTATTGACTGAGTGAAAGTCCTTAATTTCTATATTACATATGTGAATAATGTATTAGAAAAATGACGTTCAATGTTCTTTCTGTGTAATTTTTAATTGTATTTTGCAAGAACTTTAACATGTTAATCAGAATATCATTTTTTTTTAATCTTCATAGCTTGTTGCCTTAGAATTCTTATATAATTATCGTCTGCATTTAACATAAAATTCTTGAAATCTCCTCACACACTTGCAAATTTCATTTTCCGATTTGGCGCTTCCTCGTGGTTATTATGTGTGACGTCATGACATCATAGATCAAAATTTAGTAACATTTTCATATTGACCACCAATATACGTATTAATAGAAACAAAGCGTCAATATACGTAAAAATAGAAACAAGGCGTCAGATACGTAAAATAACCTTTGAAACATGTGATCGTCATATCCGATGAAAAAGAAAAATGCTACACCATATGTAATATTGTAATATCTTCGTATTATAGCATGACCTGCTCATGTTGCTTGTCCCTCAGATTATCAACAGAAGAACTACTTCTGTGAGAGTCAAAACTAAACCTTTTTCATTTTGGAAGACTTACTTGTTGCAATACCTTGGATGGTTTAAGGCAATGCTGCCGGTGTCGATACAGGTCGCAATCGACTGATACCTATTTAAAAGAGATTCGCATCTTGATAATAAAAAAAAGAAGTTACAATACAAGATAAAATACAATCTGAACGATAAAACAAATTGAAAAACAATAACATTTTTAGACATATATTTTCAATTATTTTTTTAAATATTAAAACAGCAATTTTTCTCTAAAATAACTTTAGATTAATTTATCATATCATGTTAATTATCAAAGTTTTATTAAACTTTTAAACGTTTTATTAAAAGTCCAAATTTACCTATTAAGGTTTGCATTTTTTGCGAGGCAGCTCTAGTTCAAGATGATATAGCAGTACGCGATGATGATATGGCAACGTAATTTCCATAGTTATTATAGCCAAATACCGAATTGTCCGAAAGTATCTCCAATTGTTAAGTTGTTTCAGAACAGATGTTTCTATTATGTCAAAAGTTATAAGATAAGTATTGTCCTGCTTGTGATGTTAATTTGATTTATATCTCATCAATGATTTGTTCTATCAAGAAATGGTTATTTATTCATTTGCATTAATCTTGTAATGATAAAAATAATGTATTAGAAGATTGCTTAATTAGTACTGACAATACCTAACTATAATTTGTAGTATTGCTATTGATCTTTCTGAAAGTGAAGTAATAGTTTCCGACCTAGTTTGTTATAAAGTTTTATCAAATATGTTGGCACAATAGTACTAGCATACTGAACTAATCATTAAGTATTACTTACAATTTTGTGGTTGCTTTGGTAGCTGCTTGATCATTTTTTTTTGGTTAATTTTTGTAAGTAAAAGAGGCTCAAAATATGATAAACTGTCGCATGTATATAGCCTTTAAGATAATAAAAAAGGAAAACTGTGTTTGTGCTTATGAATAAGTATGGTTATGATATATTTAAAAAATTGATTTAGAAAAATAATTATAAAGCAATTAAGTCAGGAACCGAGCCCCGAAAGGGTCAAATTCCTTGGGTATTGCGAGTCCCATGTTACCCTGTTTTGAAGGCTTTGAGAATGTTCAATCCAGATTTTTTCCGATATGACTAAAATAATTTGTTGATAGCTTAACCATTGCTAAATCAAAATACAATAAAATTGAGATAGGTATTTTTGAAAATTTTGGCATAATTCATTTTTATCGAAGCCATGGTTTTTCGAAATTACTGTGTTTAATATTGTTACGAATAGAATATTGCAAATAAAAGGAATGTTTTATTTGTCTGGAAATACTTAATCTTACTTTCACAAAAAAAAAAATGTTCCCTAATTAAATATAACAACTGCTGAAATCTAAAATCTCAATTAAAAGCCCCTCTTAGTTATCCGTGTGTAGCAGGAGAAGCCTCCCCTGAATAACACTTCAGACAAGAAAACATAAACGTTTTTGTAACTCTACATAAAACAATTCCACAAACGATGATTACAAAAATATTTTGTTTAAATGTAGTCCAACAAAATATATACACACTCGAGGTTTAATCATAAACAAGACTGTTGAAAACATTCCCAGTGCTCTAATTTGAATTTTTGAAACACTAAGACTTTTCTACCTCAGGAATATATTACCTTAGTTGTATTTGACAAAACGTTTAGGAATTTTGGTCATCGATGCTCTTCAACTTCGTTCTTTATTTGGCCTATTTAACTTGTTTGTATTCGAGCGTCACTGATGAGTCTTTTGTAGACGAAACGCACGTCTGGCGTAAATACAAAATGTAATCCTGGTTTCTATGAAGAGTTTTGTTACAACCACTGGGTCGATGCCTCTGCTGGTGGAGTTTGAATTCCACGAGGGTATCACCAGCCTAGTAGTCAGCACTTCTGTGCTGAAATGAATTATCATTGATATGTCATTTGGTAAAAACTCAAAATGTAGACTATGAAAATAAGAGGTCGGGTCGAGCAGTACCTGCTGTGAACCTGATGGCAAAAGAAAATGTTCTAAATACCGACATACAGAGAAATACTTGTGACAAGAAAACAATTTGGAATCTTTTAACTGTATGAACTCGGTAAGTAAAATTTATTTTTCCTTAAATTATTGACGTCAGGGTCGGAACAGGGAACTGGACACCGAGTCATACTAAATGTTCGCAATATACACAAGACGCTAAAATAAAAAAATCATACAAGACTAGCAAAGGCAGTTGTCGTCTGTGGATGTATGATCACATCTGTTGTCATCAGAGTTCTCTTTAAAGCATCACTTATATCCGAAACTGGAAACTGACATTATCAAGATGCTTGATTTCTTGATTGACAGCATATTTGTTACGTTTAGAGGACGTGTTTTTCAACAGACTGTCGGCATTCCAATGGGATCCAATTGTGCCCCACTTCTTGTCGACTTGTTTCCTTATTATTATGAGGCTGACTTCATACTGGAACTTCTTAGGAAGAAAGATAAGAAGTTAGCAATTTCTTTTAACTTCACTTTCCGCTATATACAGTCAGGGGCATTACATAAACAAGTAACTTTTAAAATTACCTATATAAGTAATGTTGAAAACGAGGCTATTTTAAAAATTACTTATGTAAGTAACCTTTCTAAATATCATTTTTATAGGTGACCAATTATACAAATTTTACTAGTTCTAACAAATTTTTACAGTCATCTGGTTATTTTTCACATGAAATATAAAATCTAATCCTTCTGAAACACTAATTGCTTTTCTGACTCACTTATCTTTGAAATCGACGCTTCTTGGTAAAATATCGTTATCCTTCAAAATCTTGAAGGTAGACAGATATACATAGATAGAAACTTATGAATTAATTAAGACGAAGTTATTTATAATTTGTAACCCAAAACAATTACATATGTTCCTTAAATAAGTGTTATTACTAATTCTTTCAAAGATGTACAAAATAACTTATTCAAGTAACACTTTTGTCATTATTCTTAAAGTAACCCTTTATGTCTATTCTGCTCTCAAATCTTACAAATTCTTAAATTTATGATATAAAATGATGTAAAAATTCATGAAAACTACATTTAGTCCCTCCTTATATTGAAATTTAAAATAACTTTATTGAGTAATTTTATATATTTTAAAATCAAAAATTACCTATATAAGTAACAAAAAAAGTTACTTGTTTAAGTAACGCCCCTGAATGATATAGATGATGTTCTCTTACTAAATAATTCAAAATTTGGTGACTATGTTGAACGCATCTATCCCATCGAACTAGAGATAAAGGATATTTATCGAAGAATGAGGTTGTTTTCTAGATGATAACAACATTACGTTTATCTGCAAAAATATGACAAGTTTTGTGTGAATTATGAATGAAGAAGTATAACTATTATAAACTCTTTTTTCAGTAGGGACCCGTTTGTAAACTGTGGGTGTATGGATTACACAGTTACATACAATCAGTTTTAGTGATATGTGTTGCTGCTGTGCATCGGATTATAATCGGCTATACAGGATGTGTACTGGTGAGTTTAATTTGTTCAGGTTGCCTTTGTAAAGACATGACTGATTGGTTATGCAGGCTTAATAATATAAGGTCCGATTGGTTATGATGGTTTTGTATTGTAAGGTCTGATTGGTTAGGAACGTTTTGTACTGTCCGGTCTAATTGGTTATAAAAGTTTTATATTGTGAGTTCTGATTTGTTTGACAACGAAGGACGAAAGATACGTGAGGTAGAAAAAAAACTAACAATGCCATGTCTCAAAAAAAAACAAAGACATACAGAAAAACAATATTACACGATACAAAAGAAAAAAAAACTAAAGAATAAGCGACAATAACCCTACCAAAACACCTTGGGTGATCTCGGCTACTCTGGGAGATTTTTTGTCGTTAAAAGTCAATTGTAATATGACATATTGAATATACAAATCATGGTAATTTATAACTAAAACTACTGTCGTTTTGGAAAGATCTAAATCGACTTTGTTATTGGTTCATTCGAAAGAAAACCTCAAACAATCTAGCGTTAATTGTTGCAATCAGTATCTTGGTAGACGAAACAAAGGCGGAGTATACCAACAAGACATTCAAAGTTCTTGTAAAAAAATAGGAACATTTCTACGCCTTTGCCAAAAATGAGGATTATTTTGAACACCTCTTACAATGAGAGTAGACTTAAGTTGATCAAATTAAGTATTTCCCATTGTTTTTTTTTCTAATATTGCAACTTAAAATGACGTTCTTGAGAATAGAGCATACACATGCATTTTTCGCACTATATTATTTCCCAAATTGGGAATATATATAAAAAAAATAATATTGGCAAGTTTTAAACAATGTTTTTTGTTGACTCGTGTATTTGCCACCTTTTTCTTTTGCAGATAAAACATAATAAATACATCTGAGTATTTGTCTGTTTGTTGATGCATCTACAAAATCTGTCTTTCAGAGCGTTTTTCGCTTCTGCTACCATTAGACACAATATTATTGGATTGAACGCACTGATAACAAACTGGGCCAAAGAAATAGTAAATGGAATTGGTCCCAAATAATTTAATAATAACAAATGAAACAAAAAATAATAACTATTGAAGCGATGCGCGATTGTGGTTTTTGTGAAGCAGACTGAGTAAGTCTTGATGATGCATACTTCTGAACTATCCCAGATAGCATAGCTGCTGATAATAGAAAAACCTACCATAAGATTAATAACAATGAAATCGGTATGTGTTTTCAAAGTAGTATACCAACCATGATTAAATCAACTTAAAGCGCAATCATGGAAACATTGAACCCCCATAATTACTTCAATTAAAACGCATGCAAAGTAATTACAGAAAATATACCGACGAACATTTGTCTTTGTGTGATGCATACGTGCCTCCAAAGGAAAAATAGATATGTAAATACGTTGACAAGCCAAAAGATTTAGATGTAAGCTCCTAATATTTGCAATAAATCCCCTGCCACAGCCTAATAATATGCAAACGAATGCTGAATTTAGTCTGAAATTAAATAAGAGCGAACAATGCGAAAAACTGTAGCATAACATGTCGATACCATGAAACAACGATACGCGAGAAAACATTAAAATTGTAATGAGTATTGGCGACCTCAATGCTTTTGAAATATAAAGTAGAATTAAACCAAGATGTTAATGATGATTGTAGCGGATAGTCCATCACAAAAACGTAGACACAAAGCGAACAATATTGAAAAGCTTGAACGTAAGATGAGGCACAACCAAAATCATTTAAATACATTAGCTGACCTTGCAGTATTTAATAGAAACAGCAATTTACCAGAAAAGGCTGCCATTTTAGAAGAGAGAATAGATAAAATCTTGAAGAGCAGCGATCCCAATGACATTATTGAAAAGGCTATTTGTGTCCTTGAACAAGGTTATGCTGCTTTATTTTAAGATTACACCGGAAGCGGAATTGAAGCACATCAAATGTTACTAGAATCTTTACAACTTATAAAGGTTGAACAAAGTACTGCTATAAGAGAGAAGAAAGATGTTCTTTGTCAAGCCTCAAATTACACACTGAATGCACGACGGCTATTGTTTCAAGCACTAAACCGTTAAACAAATGACAGTTTCTTTGATTAAAATTGTAGTGTGGAATTGCTCGAAAAAGGGTTGCAATATCTTTCGAATAAATCGTACCCTAGAGAAAAATATTACATTTGGAAATTTTACTATGGAATGGCTTACAGTAGAATGCCTGACATTGAAGTGGTTACAAGCAACAAAACATCCATAAGTGAGACAGCTGTAAATCTATTCTGGTCAGTAATTGAGAACTTACCAAAAGACAACGAATGCTACTATATTTATAGAGCTCGTTCATATACGTATATTGGACATATTCTTATTTCCACATATAAACCCTCCGATGCCTACCCATGTTACAGCTCATATGAAAATGACAAACAATTTCGAGCCCTTCTTAGTACTCCGCTGTCTTCTTTCCAATGTGCTCAAAATGAATTTTCTGATGATGAGGTTGTTCTTAGTCGAGAGGGAATAAGTCTTTGGTTATTGTACAAGTCGGTCCGGTTAAAAGCATCGAATATCTGGAAAAATCTGAGAGACAATTATCGTCATCCATATTACACAACCCTTGCCTACGCCGGTTTGATTTTTCCACCAGAATAAAAGTCTATTTAGAAATCTCCTCTTTGAAAAGTGTTTCTCTTGGTACAGTAGAAGTGAAGATTTATTAAAGAAGGCGTTGGAGGACGGAAAAACTTCAATAAGGGTAAACTTGAACGCAAGGGATGTTTGTAACGTCGCTGAAATTTGTCAAAGACTTCCTCAATTTCCAAAATTTTACCTTTACGGACCAGAAGCCGTTTTCAACAAGGAGTACTTACATGCAGCCCTTGATTACCGTAACCAATGCTTTAACGCAAAGGGTCAAAATTATTTTACAGCATTCACATTTGGTGCAATATATTGTGATTTAGGAGAATTTAGAACCGCATTAGAATGGCATAAGAGAGCATTCATGATGTCAGATTTCAAGTTCGGAAATGGAAATATCAAACAATTACTATTTTCAATTTTAAGATTGGGAGAGTAATCAAATTTGTATGACGAGCTCATTCATGCGTTAACATATATAGCTAGAAAACGGAAGGACGTAGAATTCCTTCGTACATTAGTAACAAAAGTTCATGGGGATAACTATCTAAGAATCCTTTTAAATTTTTTGATATTTTAAAAACCTTCCCACTCACAGCAGAGCAGGTTGAAATTGCAGAGACTTTGAAAGCTTGTTTAATCAGGAAAGACGTCTTAAAAGCTGATCAGTTAGGGGGTAGTCAGTACACAATAACTTCCAGCCATGTCGTTGAATATGACGTAAACCCGGACATTGTGTATCAAAGTGTTCAAATGGAGACGGAACCTGTGGATTTTCAGCACAACTGGAGATATGACTTCTGTATAATTACGAGTGGAGTCAATACTGGTTGGGTTCAATGCTTTCTACAACATCAATTGAGCACACCAATGGTCGATAGTGACATGATCTTTACAGGTAGCAATACAATACTATATTATCGAGCGTATCATTAATACCCATTCAAATTACAATAGGATTAAAGAAGTTTCTATTTTAACCCTCACAAAGCTGTTATTTTTGGTATAGAAACATGAATACTTTTCTAGCAAACAAAAATATTACACACACAGTGTCCATTTGGCTGTGCAGTTGCAGTCGTAATATGTGATAAATGTTTAATGCCGTATGTAGATAGCCATACATCATCCCTGTTTACAAATTGACACCCGAAAAAGTGTTTGATTAGTACATGTAATATATAGGTTTAAAACCACAATTTCTGTCTCTTAACAAGCAATGTGCCTTATATGTGTTTTTTTTTTTTGTGATTCTTTGACTTTCAAACCATGTTCATCTACTTTGCAAAAAAGTTTTTTTAATATGCCTAGCCAGAAAATCACTGAATTCTTTGCCGTTATAAAAACCATACGAGTGTGATATGTGAATAATGTATTCTTTGAGTAAATGAAAAAAAAACACATGACTAAAATATTTTTTGTCAATATCAAAACATATCTTTATTGATTAACATAATGAAGAAAAGAAACAAACGAATACATGTATTTAGTGAGCTTATTTTAAAAATATCTGTAATTCGTTTTAGGTTTTTCTGGAATTGATTATGATTCCTGTTCAACGTTATTGGAAACGACTATTGAAGGTATAAAGAAAAGTCGGAAAAGCATTCTAGTTCTATCCAAAGACTTTCTGACAAGAGAATGGTGTCTGTTGAAACAGATAATTACAGAAACATTACAGGATAGATGCAACTTTTTATTGATGATTTTACTTGAAAAGTGTGATGTGCCGTCGGAGATAGATGATACACATGTATCGTACTTTGATTTTACTGATGAAATGAAGATTCCTTTCGAAATTCAACATTTGAAGTTGGCTCTACTTGCAAACTGATTGATTAAAGACAACACTATATGTTCGCTCCATCCTCATATTATGAATTATGAACGCGTCACTGTGATTTAGATTTAAAGAACAGCAATGATAACGAGCGTCACTGATGAGTCTTTTGTAGACGAAACGTGCGTCTGGCGTATATACTAAATGTAATCCTGGTATCTATGATGAGTTTATTTCCTTTGCTTTTTCTGCCGTGAAAAAAATATGATAAGTGAATCGTGAACAGATATCCTATATTCTTTTTTTTTCAATCGGTATTAATCACATGCTCATTTCCATTTTTTTTAATATCTTAATGTAATCTGCATGTGTAGGCAAAGTGAAAGTGTATGCAATTTACCTGATGGAATCTAAGAATCAATATTAATTGCTTCCAACATGCATGTTTACTAAGAAATGCATTCATATTTGCAATGCAATGTTTAAAAAATTCCTTACTGGAAATCTTCTAATCATCAAATGATTCCTTTGAATCTATGTGTTACATTGCTTACTTAGATAATAAAAATATACTCATGTCCAAAAGGTTAATTTTAGAGGTTTATCGTATCATGATATGCAGTATTGTTTTTTATTTTTGACAACTCATATTGAACAAAACCGTTCAGCTATTTTTAACATCTTACAACATGAACAGTCGAACTAAAAAAAAACCATGGTAGTTAGTAATTGTACATGCAAAACTAAATGACATAATCGTATGGTTATTTCTTTGTTTATTTATATTGACTGTTGGAGAGTGAGGTGGTTTTTTTTAGAATTTGACTTCCAAACAATGTAAAGTGAAAAAAGATATTGCGGGTTATTGAAGTTTTATTTTGATTTGTTTGAAAAATCCTCAAAATTAGGACGGAGCTTCTAAAAAAAAAGTTATTTTTGTTATAAATTTGCATATTAAAACCTGCATGCAACAAAAAACGTAAATTGCATAATTATGAGTCTTAAACTATAATTGCTTTTGAATATATAATTAAAACAGATACCAAAGACACGGTGTTTATATGTTTTTATGTCTGAAGTTTTAATCGCAATAGCGTTTGGCTAAAATAAACTTGGTAAGCAAACTCAAAACAGATTTGATTTTTTTTTTTCAAACTGATTCATCACACAGAGTACACAAAGCCACGAAAATCGAGTACTTAGATTCGTTCCAGATTAGCCTTCTTTTATAGTGAATAATACTATTTCATTGATAGTTATTAACTGGTTTATATGTACTTTGTTTATATTCAAAGTAAATATTTTGTAGACAAAGTTGAGGTAAAATTTATGTACAAATGATTAAGATAATTAAAATTTTTATTTTGCTTAAAGAAATATTTCATTTATATATACATTTATATGTGGTCCTAAAAAAACTATACAATATTTTAAAGAAGATGTGGTATGATTGACAATGAGACAACTCTCCACAAGAGAGCAAATGACACAGCAAATTAACAACTATAGGTTACCGTTCGACCTTCAACCATGAGCCAAGCTGTAAAAGGTCCCGAAATGACAAATGGCAAACAATTGAAACGAGAAAACTAACGTCCTAATTGATTTAAAAAAATGAACGAAAACAAATATGTAACACTTCAACACACGACAAAATACTGAACTCAGAGGAAAATCAATTCGGAAAGTCCATAATCACATGGACAAATCAAATAACAAAAACGCTTCAAAAACGAATGGACAAGAACTGTCATATTCCTGACTTGGTACAGGCATTTTCAAATGTAGAAAATGGTGGATTGAATCTGGTTTTATAGCTAGCTAAATTTCTCACTTGTATGACAGTCGCATCGAATTCCATTATAACGTCACCGATGCGTGAAAAAAACAAACAGACACAATATGTAAAAATGTCAAAAAATAGGGGTACAGCAATCAACATTGTGTTATCATCTTAATCACATAAAAACAACAAATGTAACGAAGAAGCACACAAAGGCATACATCAAATTTAACATCCTCATTTTGCTTATATTATACGATTTTATTTATCTATGTAAAATGCACCCATAAAGGATGGAGGGTTTTAAGTACTGGTGTAAAATTGCACGTTTGAAATTCGCACAGGTAGACATGAAATAATTTTGTCGTTCAAAACGGGATACATAAATACAGTCACGTAAAATAGATATAACAAAAACAGATTTTAACAGTAAAAGTAATAATAATAAATAAAATAATTGTGTTGTTCAAAGTATGACGAGATACATAAGTACAGAGTTATGTCAATTGCATATCACAAAAAACAGACATAACAGTAAAAGTAATATTAATAAATAAAATAATTTTGTCATTCAAAGTATGACAAGATACACAGGTAGAGAGTCACATCATAAAATAATTTTGTCGTTCAAAGTATGATGAATACATAAGCACAGAGTCACGTCAAAGGGATATCTAAAAAAAACAGACTTAACAGTAAAAGTAATATTAATAAAGACAAATAAAAGAATAATATAACACGTTATTAAGATGATAAACAACGTCAGTCATATACAAAACACAACACCAAAAAATGAAAGACCATACAAACACATTGACAAGATGTGTAAGTACCGAACCACGTCAAACCAATATAACATAAAACCATTCAACAGTAAAAGTAATATAAATGATAGAACAAAGACAAATGAAAGAATTATAAAACACGTTGTTAAGATGATAAACAACATCAGTTGACAGAATCTATACATGAAGACCATCGTGCATTATTTGTGAAGTTTATACGGAATATTTATAAACAAGGTTCTGGTACTTTCCGATGAACTTTTGTAGAAAAAAGGACAAGACGTTCTTTGACATACCCCTGGTTCATCAACTTTCTACTAAGACACTGATGACGTTTTACAAAGTCTGAGTAGGAGCTGCAAGCTCTTGAATATCGAATAAGTTGGTAAATATATATCCCATATGCAGGTGAAGTTGGTATATTGCTACTGAACTATTGAACTATAGTTCTTGGGAATATATCAATCGAACCCAATCAGAAATGTTCGGATTGTTTATGGAAAAAAACATCATCAATATATCTGAAAATGAAATTAAATAATCTGGCTTCTTTGATCCTCTTGTTTTTGACAAGTGTCTGGAGGAACTCCGATTCATATGAAAATAAGAAGAGGTCGACCAGAAAAGGCGCACAGTTTTTTCCCATAGGAATGCCGACAATTTGTTGGAAAAGTCTACCTTCAAACTCAACAAATATGTTGTGAATAAGAAACTCCAGCATACTGACCACTTGTTCTTCTGTGTAGCATGTTTTAACTTTTTGTTTGTCACTATTAACGAAATATGCCTTATGAAATCCCAAAGTAATGAATTTATAGCTTATGCTACCATATCTATGTTGAAAGGCATTGTGAATTATTTCTTGTAGGCGATTTTTCAATTTCACATGGGGAATTGGGGTATACAGGGTTAAAAAATCAAACGTTTTGATAGAACTAATTTCAGAAAAAGACCGATATTTCAAATTGTCTAGAAGTTCTTTAACAGTTTTAAGAATCTAACACCACTACGCGAGTAAACAGTTTCACAGTATTTCTGAAGACCCTCTTTCACTGCGGATATAATTTTAGTCAATCTAATGGACAATTCTTTAGTGGAACATGAAGATGAACCAGCAATATAACGTTGTTTGTACGGAATTTTATGAAGCTTTGGTATCCAATACAAACAAGGTAAGTCCTCCGATTTGGTGTTCAATGTAATGTTTATTGAGGCCATGCATGACTTATGATTTGCTAAAATCTCATTCTTGTCAAATGATATGTCTTTGTATGTAGGCTTACCAGAGTGCTCCGTTATACCCAATTCTTTTACAAGACATTCGCAGTAATACGATTAACATACAAAGATAACATTATTTGAAACTTTGTCCGCGGAATCAACAACATACTTATCATGAAGAGATGATAAAATTGAGAATTGAAATGGGGAATGTGTCAAAGAAACAACAACCCGACCATAGAAAAAAAAACAACAGCAGAAGGTCACCAACAGGTCTTCAATGTAGCGAGACATTCCCGCACCAGGAGGCGTCCTTCAGCTGGCCCCTAAACAAATATATACTAGTTCAGTGATAATGAACGCCATACTAATTTCCAAATTGTACAAAAGAAACTAAAACTAAAATAATACAAGACTAACAAAGGCCTGAGGCTCCTGACTTGGGACAGGCGCAAAAATGCGGCGGGGTTAAACATGTTTGTGAGATCTCAACCCTCCCCCTATACCTCTAGCTAATGTAGAATAGTAAACGCATAACAATACGCACAATAAAATTCAGTCCAAGAGAAGTCCGAGTCTGATGTCAGAAGATGTAACCAAAGAAAATAAACAAAATGACAATAATACATAAATAACAACAGACGACTAGCAGTTAACTGACATGCTAGCTCCAGACTTCAATTAAACTGACTGAAAGATTATGATTTCATCATATGAACATCAGGCACAATCCTTCCCGTTAGGGGTATAGTATCATACCATCATAACATATATGAGAAGAACATAACCCGTGTCATGCCAACAACTGGTTTTTGAATAAATGTGTTTAGTTCCGATGCAAAGACTCTATGAGTGAATCAATATTAACGCCAAAATATGCAATCTTTAATGACTTGACAACAGTATCGTAACTATATCCCTTCTTAATAAGTCTATTCAAAGGTTTTGTTAGTTTTTGAGGTGAATACTGACACCTTTGTGCTTTATAAAGAATATTTCCATAAAAAATTGGATGTGAAATACCTGAACGTATAAGAAGTCTGTATGTTGAGCTATATCTACGAATGATGTCCTTATACCGATGATAAAATTTAGTAAATGTTTTGACTAGTTTGTGATATCGAAAACCCTGGTGTAATAATTTTTCAGTAATACATAAATTTCTCTCGTTAAAATCTAAAACATTGTTACATACACGAGCGAATCGTACAAGTTGAGATATATAAACACCGTAAGATGGTGACAAGGGAACGTAACCATCTAAAAATGGATAATTAACGATAGGAAATGAAAAATCATCTCTTTTATCATAAATTTTAGTATTCAGCTTTCCGTTAGTGATATAGATATCAAGATCGAGGAAAGGACAGTGGTCATTGTTAGTATTAGCTTTATTTAAAGTAAGTTCAGCAGGATAAATTTCTTTAATGATAGACATTTCATGGCCTCTTTGTCTCTGAAAACGGACTTTGGTCGATCGTTCACACAGTTTTTCAACTTCTGAATGCGACGTTTTATCAGAGACCTGATGGTTTTAACCCATTCTGACAAAGTGTCCAGTTCAACTTCTTCTCGATTAGCCCATGCTCTGGCGTAGTCCTCAATGGAATTCATTATCATTTTGAAGTTATGGTTCCAATTGATGTGTTGGGGTTCTCTAAACTTATTACCATGAGAAATCACCTTTCGGAGATTTTCATGTTGAATTATGTTTAGATCCAAAGTTATAACAAGACCAGAGATGTAGAACGTTGCAGATATTGATTGCATCTATTCCTCTATTGGCAAAATCAACAGGAAGGAATTTCCTCTTTTCCTCATGTAAAGGTTCCGATCTTACTGGTTTGAAAAGACGGAAAAGAGGTACATCACAAATAATACTGACTAGTCTGTATATTGCAGAAAAGTTATTGGTGCCTCCTTTGTCAAGTGCATTATCTCCCAAACGTTTTAGAAAAATAACTGGCAGTGATAAGAGAATAGTTCTTATGTAATGTTACCCTAGTGGATGATGAAGATGTGAAAGAAGGTCATCAAAGCTCCCAGAGGATGACCTAGATTTGGAAGACTTTTTTTACATTAAGCCGATGGTAATGTTTTTGCCCTTGACTACGTTGTTGTCGTAATGTAGTATTAAATAAACTCATTACATTAAAATCACTGCAGGCAGGACTTGACAAATTTCCTACTCCTTTAATATTGTCATTGCAACCATATGGCATTGCAGTTCCTAACTCCCTTATCCAGAAATTTTCTCTATTTTTGCGGAAAGGAGTACTTAGTACAGGGCTATTTTATGTGGTGATAAATTTTCTCAATCAATGATGCGTACTTTCATAGATAAAGAAGGATCACGGAGGAGTTTAACATATTTACTGGATTTTAAACATCCCATTACCTGGGAGATTGATGAAACAATAAAACATAAAAACGAACTGTAAAATCAGTTGAAAGAGAATTAACTTCTCAGATGAATAAATAAAAATACATATAACAAAAACACAGAGTGTACGTGCCCGGGAACTTGTATGTCCCAAAAAAACAAAAAGACACAAATAAAAGATATAAGTGTACTTGCAGTTTTTGACAGATAGTTCAAAGTTACAAACAACTGATAAAGAAATGCTTCAGAGACTAAATTATGAATTAGTGCACATCTATCATCCTATGAATTTAGTATGAAAAAAGTTTTAAATAGTCAAAAAAACATTACCTTGTGGAATGTCAATCTGCTTGGCCGATTAACATCAGGCAAACAATAGGTAGTGAAGTCAAAAAAAAACTAAAGACCTTAAAAATTATTAACGTTTACACTATTTTAATAATAGGATTAACAAGAGTAATCCAGTTTAGGATTATCTAAACATTCCAATGAAGCTGATATAATCGCTGTGTTATTTGTAGGGTTGCTGTTTCTGGGCAGAAGTATAAATGATGTCTGTTAAAACACTATTGTTTGTACTTTTAAGTGTTATTTTTGTACCACATGATCATGAGTCGTACTACCACTTTAATATACTAGCTTCCCTTTATAAACAACCTCACAAAAGTTGACATTGTTTTCTTTCCTTCAATTTCGTAATGTGCAAATAGGAGCTTCTTCAGATCTATTTCCATAACTTTAAACGAAATGCATCAAGTCGTAAATTCAAACTTATTAAAGTATATATTACATTGTTTTGTTAATATTTTAAGCAGTAACGTAGTATGTTTTTATATAATTTGTGTTAGAGGTCGTCAGTTTATTGAAAATATATCCAAACAGACATACGTTTTAATTTAAATGTCGTCTATATGGGTATATGCCAACTTGATTTGGAGTTCATTGCATTTCCATTTAAAATACAGGCTTGACACATTTAGTCAATTGCTTTACGAAGTAACACTAATTCAACAAATGTCAATATGTATTTTCCAAAAATTGACAAAAATAGACATGATTCATCACGTAGTTTTCGTCTGGTTCCTCCTGTTTGCAAGTACATGCATTACACTGATTCAATTACAATGAGCTAGAATGTGTCGGATACACTATGGTATGGTTAGTTCTTTAGATTACTTTATTTTTAATTAAAACGATTCATAATAGAAGTATAATAACTAGTCAATTAAAGAAGTTTTGTCATTATAATTGAATAAATCAGTTGAGAATTACCAACTTTCCATGATAAATAATCCTTTATGTGCAACGAATCATTAATTGTTTTTAATTTATGTATTTTTCTTCTGCAGTGTATCACGATTTACATAAGCACATAATATTGCAAATTTTAAAATCATCAATCAAAGGAAACATGGTAAACAAAGGTCAATACAAAAAAAAAAATTTAATTACTGGTCTGTGTTTAACCGTACTGTGGGTTTATTATTGTGTGTTGGATACCAATTTTCGTGGCCTTCGAGGGTACATATGAAACACAAATTCAAATGTTGAATAGGATTTGTGTGCACAGATATGTTAAACCACGAAATAAAATATCCCGAAAATGCAAGTTTTTCTCCATCCACGAAAATTGATACCCACAACAACAAATGAATCCACAGTATTTAATCGGATGTGTATATTTAACTCGGCATTTTACTAGTACTTGTCAACATACTTTTATTTGAAGCGTGTTTCTTCAACTGTCAGACTGAACAAGTATTCAATAAATCAATTCTATAATTTTCTAGTTAAGTTTCTATTGCGTTAACAGTTATATATGTAGGACTCAAATATATGGCGGGTTCCAAATATATGGCAGATTCCTAATCTATGGTAAATATGACGTAACAAACGCCAAACAAATCAAATCTATGGCAGATTTTTGTTTTCTCCAAATCTATGGCAGATTTAAGAATTACGTAATTTTCCGGGAAAAAGTGGAATTTAACGTCACAATAAAAATTACGCCATATAAGTTGTCGCCGACTTCAGCAAATATGTTGGCTCTCCAAACATCCCTGAAGTCCTGTGTTAAAAATACTCAGGAAAACAATTTCTGTTTTCCCTCTAGAACAATTTGACGATGGTTTAAAGAAAGATGTTATCTTTTATCCATAGATGGGGCAATAATTATGTAATGTACCGTCCGAATCCCGCAATGAAGAAAGGAGCAGCTGTTTTAAGTAGTGGATATTTTGGGAATGGAGCTACATTGAATATTAACATTTTAGTATCTACGGCTGCATGGCAAAGTATTTAAAGTTAAAAAATGAAATTACAGAATACCACCTTGACTTAAATCGTCACAAGTTAAAACAGATTAATTAACGCTCAAATAAATATTATGTGAAAAGTCAAACTGTTTAAATGTTTTTAACTGCCGTCTTGTTAGTCAATGGACTTCCTTTTGTTTTCTAGTTGTGGATTAAACCGGTACCATGCACAGATTAGGAAATGCTTATTTTTCCGGGGAGGATCATATTAATCCTGATTTCTGTTTTATGTATATCACTTCTACACCATTTTATGGTTGACATTACAATTTGGTTGACCATAATGGAATGTATATTTCACAAATGTTTATAGGTTGTCGTACATTTGAAGTTATTTAAGACAAGTCAATAATTGTATATGTACCGCCTTGTTCTACGTTTGCACAAAATCTGCCATAGATTTAGAAACAACAAAAATCCACCATAGATTAAGAAATTACAAAACTTGCCATAGATTAGGGTTTAAAAACATCTGCCATAGATTTGGAATGGCATGATGCCATATTTACCATAGATTAGGAATCTGCCATAGATTTGGAACCAACCATAGATTTGAGTCCTACATATATAAATGCAAATCTGTTGGGACGCATACGTTCATACATGTACATTGTTTTCGTTTTTGCAATATGATATTTTCATTTCAACTCTTTCATTACAGAATCAAAATTTTTGAACACATTTTGTTTTTCATAAATGAAAAGGACGACAACATGGATATAGATACAGCAATATGTCCCGGGTTATTCCAAATGAAACTAAAGCTTATGTGTACATCAAATCGGACGCGTATCGAACATCGGAAGATAGTATTACACAATGCGAAAGAGAAAGATCATCCAATGGTGCATGATGTTATTGATTTGATGATAATTGTATTGGATAATCCATTACTTAAACGAAGATATTTACCTTACAATATTAAAAATCTTGAACTGACGTAACCCAAATCATTTAAATGCATTAGCTGACCTTGCAGTTTTGTACAGAAATAGCAATTTAGTAGACAAGGCTATACCAATCGAAGAGAAAATAGATGAAATATTGAAAGGCAGTGATCCAAATGACATCAAAGAAAGGGCAGTTTGTGTCCTTGAACAAGGGTATGCTGAGTTGTTTGAAGAATATACAGAAGACAGACTTGACGCACAACAAAAGTTATTAGAATGTTTAGAACTTATCAAAGTTGAAAAGAGTACTGCCGTTGGACGAGCCAAAGATTATATTTGCCAGGCCTCCAATAACGCCATGGGTGCACGCCGACTATTGTTTCAAGCTCTAAGTTGTAAAACAACAGACAGCTTCGTTGACAAAAAGAAGTCCAGTGTGGAAATACTAAAAACAGGCTTACAATATCTTGCAACTACTTCGTATCCCAAAGAACACGTTCACATTTGGGAATTTTACTATGCAATGGCATGCAGCAGAATGCCTGGCATTAAGGCTGCCGACTTCAACAAAATACCAATGTGTCAAAAAGCTGTTCAACTATTCTGGCAAGTAATTGTGAACTTACCAAAAAACAACGGATGCTTTACCATATATAGAGCTCGTTCATATGCATATATTGGCTATATTCTAATTTCAACGTCGGATTTCAATCCAAAATACAGCTTATTGAGCAACGATGAACAATTCAAAGACATACTTAAGATTCCATTGTTATCATTTGGACATGCTAACGATGAATTACCAGACGATGAGGTTGTTCTTCGTCGAGAGGGTATGAGTCTATGGATATTAGTCAAGTATGGCTCTACTAGAAATGATGAGAAAATCTATGAATTTCTAGACAGAGCTGAGAAAGTGTTATCGTTCTCTATATCAATAAGCCCTTGCATGCACCAAGTCACCTTTTCGACGAGAATGAAAGTATATTTTGAAATGTCCTCTTTGCAAAGTCTTACTCTTGATAGAAAGAAAGATGTATTAAAAAAGGCACTAGAGGACGGAAAAGCTCTAATTAAGAATATGATGAGCGTAAGGGACGTTTATACAGTTGCTGGAATTTGTCAGAGAATTGCTAAATTTCCAAACTACTACAGTTATGGTCCAGAAGCCGTTATTAGCAACGGTTACTTGAATGCAGCCTTAGATTATCTAAATCAATGTTTTCGTGCAAAGGGTCATACTTATCAGACAGCCTACTCATTTGGAATAATCTATTTTGATATGGGTGATTTTAGAACCGCTACAGAATGGCATAAAATGGCTCTCATGTCAGATTTTAAGTTAGGAAATGGAAATATCCAACAATTATTATTTTCAATATTGCGATTGGGTGAAGGATCACATGTGTATATCGAGCTCATTCATGCGTTAACATATATAGCTGGAAAATGGAAGGACGTAGAATTCCTTCGTAGATTAGTACCTAAAATTCATGGGGATGACTATCTAAGAAGTCTTTCAAAATTTTGGATGTTTTTACAAACCTTCCCACTCACAACTCAGCAGGTTGAAATCGCAAAGTGTTTGAAAACTATCTTATTCAGGAACAATATCATAACCGCTGATCAGTTCAGTTCTGCTGGATACAGCAAATCTACAAGACGTCACTTTGAATGTGTTGTAAACGAATCAAGCCTGCTTTAACGAGTTCCAATTGAAATTGAACCTGCGGATGTCCAACATAACTATAGATTTGACTACTGTTTTATCATGAGTGAAGTTAATTCTGGTTGGATTCAATGTTTCCTACAGCATCAGCTTACAATACAAATGGTCGATGGTGACAGTAATTTTGCAGGTAGCAATATTAACTTTAAGAATATCTGTAATCTTAAAAGACATATTTTAGTTGGAAGTCTTTGTAATAGTATTCAAAATATAGTAGGATTCAAATGTGTTCATGCTCAGTTTTTATTAAAATTAATATCAAATTTTTCATTTTGATAACCATACAAACTCTTCGTTCGTTAAATAGAAAAAATGCAACTGTTTGATGAACGACAATGTTGCCTGTTTCAATACAAGATTTGTACCGTTTTGTAACATACATCTATCTTACCTTCGGTGGCTGTCATAATTGTCAGGCATCAATCTTCATGATCTACGTCCAACAACTGTACACACAACATTTTGAAATTTGTTCTTTGCCTGAATATAAAGAAGATATTCACCGTAAGTAAATACAGCAATTACGCACGTTATCTGATGAAACTGACCTGTGGCTGTAAAATATAAACAAACGTATTTGTTTTGTCATATTACGCATACATTAATTGGTTAAAACAATTATTACAAAACGCAATTTAAACTTAGATGTTATGTTTATTTTTGTGTGAGTTGTTGTCTTTTTGACATATTCCCAATTCAATTCTCATTCTTTTTAAAACTTATTTTAGGTTTTCCTGGTATCGATTATGAATCCAGTTCATCGTTGTTGAAGACTACAATAGACGGTATCAATAAAAGTCGAACAAGCATACTTGTTCTATCTAAAGACTTACTGACGAGGGAATGGTGTTTGTTAAAGCCGATAGTTACAGAAATACTACAGAAAAGATCGGACTCTCTATTTATCATTTTACTTGAAACGTGTGATGTGCCGTCGGAGATAGATGATACACATTTATCGTACTTTGATTTCACTGATGAATTGAAAATTCCTTTCGAAATACAACATTTGAAGTTGGCTTTACTTGAAAACTGATTGATTGAAAACAAAATCATATGTTCGCTCCATTTCTTATATTAGGAATTCTGAAGGCGCCACTGTGATTTCAATTTGAAAAACAGCTATACATGTTGCTGTTCCTGTGCTTATTTGCTGTGCAAATCTGACTGATTCTGTGTCAACAGACACCGTTATCCTTGATTTTCAATTAGTATTATTCACATTTAGACTCTCATCTCTTGAAATATCTTAGAGTGATCCGCATTTGTAGTAAATGAGAAAGTTTACGAAATCAATCTGACTGATGGAATCTTACAATTCATAATAAATGTCTGTTACTTTCATTGTCATTGTTAACTTGGAATGCATTCATACTTACTATGCTTAATATGATTAAAAAAAACCTTCCTGGAAATTGGCTTACCATCAAATTTTTCTTTTGCCTCTATTTTGTTTTACAACGCTAATTAATACAATAAGATATTGCTTATGTTCAATGTTCATGTTTATTATAGAGGTCGTACCATGATATGCAGATTTCAAAGTTTGTATTTATCTTTGACAACTTATACTCAGAAAAGCTTAACAAAAACGTTCAGCTATTTCTATCATCTTACAACGTGAACAGTCGCTCTAGAAGACAACAGACTTGATAGCAATTATTTAAAATGTTAAACTATTATTATTTATTTGTTTGTATTTATCAATGGAGGTTGTGTGTCTTTTTAACACAAGTTTGACTGTTTGTCCTGGTGTAATCATGTTTTTTTTTAAACGGTCTGGGGAACTGAAGATTCAGACACACAATACATTGTGTTTTATTTAAAAAAAAAACGGTAAAAAATGTAATAGCACAATTATGTAGCTGGTCAGTATAAACCATATATTTGGTTTTAAGATCTTACTTACAGACCCTGGAATTTGTCAATATATATTTTTTCCAGACCCATTTTTTTCTTCATTAAATGGTACTCATACACCGTGCACATGGCATTTGATGTTACTTATAGACCGTCTAATGAGGCAATGAATTTTAGTAACATATCATGTATTTTTGTGAATAGAAGTTGACAATATACCAAGTAGGTCAAGAAACATGATACATGATTATTATAGAACATCTACTTGCATGAACATATGTTAGTTACATACCATGTATTTAGGTGATTCATGTTACTTTAAGACCATGTATTTTGGCACTAGATCATTATTTGTTCAACATTTGCTGGTAACAAACCATTAATCTTGTCAATATATATTACTGACAATATTTGGATCACTACTATATGGTTATAGACTATGTAATTGGGTTGTACATATAACTTATAGGCTTTGAATTTGGTCAATAGATGTCGGTAATGGACCATGTAAGCGGTCAGTAAATGTTGATAATATAGTTGGTCGTTAAATGTACAGACTTTTTATAAACCACGTTGTAGCTGGTCTATATATGTTGGAAGTATACCACGACTAATATACCAGGTGTTTGGTCAAACAGAAGTGAGAATGTACATTGTATAAAGATATTTTTTGTCCGCTGAATAAGTTACTAAACGAGTTCTTATTATTTTTTTCTCAAAAATAGTGATTCTTTTCATTTTTATTATTTTCAAAATATAAATGGGTCATATAAATTTAATTTCATACTAGACATTTAAGTTTTATTACAGATGATTGAGAAGCATTTTGTTTAGTGGTGATGGTGTGTTAGTTTGATTTATATCATTTTTCGGTTGTTTGTATATAGATAAGACCGTAGTATTGAGTTGGTTTTCCTGTCTGAATTCTTGTCATTAGTCATCTATTAGTTGTCTAGTTATTAAGTTTTGTCATTGTTAATTATTACATCGGATGAATGAGAACTAATAAAGGTCTCAAAACAAGTTGCATAATGTATGTTCACTTACAACACTAAAAAGCAGTTATGATTAAGGTTATTATATAGGTTTGTCGTTTTTAGCTATGACGTTGTTAGTTTATTTCCGATTGATGAGTTGACTCTCTCGATCGTATCTTTTGCCTCTCTTATTCAATGAAACTCATGTTTTCTATTTTTGAAAAAAGCGCTTGGTTTTTGTTTTGAAGGAACGATTGATTTCATTAAATATTTCCTGAAGGCTTAGTTGACTTCTCCATAGGGTAGCAATTGTATTATGTATTCTTGTTCTATATCGGTTCATGTTTTTCATTCATTTGTATCTTGTTGTTCAAATTTAAATGTACAAGGAAAACATTGTTTATTTTAAATATGATTTGTACTTTGAATATGTTGCACTTCACAAATCACCTTCTTGGTTCTCTTTAAATTAATACATTGTCTTATAAATGGTAAAATACACAAGATATTCCTCATCTCGTACAAATGAATATGATAAATCCTGCGGTTTGTTATAAGTGGACAGAATTATTATTTTTATTATCATAATATTAAAACCATTCTATATAATATTGGTATATTCATTCGCCCTTCAATCATACTACAATCAGAAAGATACAAAAAGAATATTCTAACTCGTAAGTCGAAAATAAATTGATAACGCGATGGTCACATTCGACTAAAAGGAGAACGACATGAGGAACATATCCCCTATCATCTGTAAAATGTACATTCCATAACAGTTTACCAACATTTTATGTCGTTCGTAAGATTTACAAATAAATGATATCAGCTGGACCACTTTGAACTCTGGTTATGATAGTCTCCTCGTGAGCAACCATACTACTGCAATCGTCAACTCATATCTTCTTTTTTCATTGACTTTAACAAAAATGTTTTTGTGTAGTAAATATAAAAGATAAACACATATTCATGTGCTTTTGTTGTTGCCAAAGGCTAGTCACAATTTAGTACAAAGGAAGATAATTCATAAAGAATCAATGAGCAGTCAGGTAAAACGGTGAACATTCATTCTAAGTTTTAACCTACCGTGTATCGATACAAGTTTAAAGATTTTGACAACAACAACAATTTAGATAAAAATGTGTCGATTCATGTACAATTTTAAATAAGCATTTTATGTTATCTTGAGGTTTATGTCTGACGCAAAAAAGCTATAAAATGGAGGTTAAGGGCATTTTATTGTATGAAAAGACCGTCTTTCAAGAAAATGTTTGATAACGTACCGTATTGTCTGTGCATCCATTCACATGTCATATATATGAACAATCTACATGTAAGAACCAGCGATAGCTTTTATAAAATAGCTTTACACTCTATTTGATATGTAAATGAGTAGTGGAAAGCTTTCTCTTTATTACGGTTTTGATTTTTCGGGCTACAATACATAAGTTACTAGGAAATCATTAACATATCGGTACTAATTCCAGTTTGTTTTGCCTGAACTTTTGAAGCATTCGCATTATTGTTTTGACAACTATTAAGCTGATTTGGACATTAAACTGTCATTCATGTAAGCGACAAAAGAGAGCTTTGTAACCATCTATCTTGGGAGTGAAGACGGGACAGTGTCATATTCTAATGATAACATTCTAGATACGATTTCTTCTAAATATACGATGTATTTGACCTTGCATTTATTTTGGTGCACATGGCGTAATGAGGGTCCTAAATGGTGATGTTTATATAATTACAGGTTTGATTCTATTGCATACATGTACTACTATAGACTCAGGAATATCAATATATACATCGCTGTAAATTTAATCGAAATTGATTCATTCAAGTGAGAGGTGTTTCCCAAATCTGATGAAATATTTGTTTTTTAAAAAGGACGTAACCTTAAGTATGAATTTAATAAGTTTCTAAACAGACGGTTTTTTTATTACCAGTTCAGTATCTCGGATTTAAAGAAAAACAAAGAAAACATTGAATATGTTTGTTTATTCATGGCTAAATGTATAGGGGTAGTGTTGAGAACGCACAAAACATGATTGACCCCACGGCATTTTTTGCGTTTACCTAAAATAAGGAGCCTCCGGCCTTTGTCGGCATTCACATAGAAAAATACCGAAATATTGCTAAAAGAAATAACGGATTGGAACACAAAGATCGCCGATTAGAAATTAGATATTAAGATTTGGGGAAAACCTAGATAACGGATAAGTAATTTGAGATATCAGAAACACAATCTGAGATCACGAATTTAATACATTTGTGTAAGTTTCCTTGAAGCCTTCTGCATGTTCAGTCGCTAACTGTGTACTGGATTAGTGAAGGGAAACTCATAGACGTTTTGGATTTAAAGATGCTAATCCTGGTACCATTTATAAGTGTTTACATGACACATAGTGCTAATATATCTGAATAATTATTTAAATTATTATAACTGTGTATAGTAAGGGTACTATTTCGACTGTTTAGATTGACTTGATTAATTGTTAACCCAAAACACTGACTATGATTTAATTATTTATTTGTTAAATGCCACGATACGGGGTCTCATTATCAATTCAAATGAATACCTCGTATTTAAACTGCTACAGTGTTTTAAATAGCCGAAGAGATTCATACCGATTGTCATCACATTTAACTGTATATATATTGACAATATCTCCATTAGAGCAACTTCTAATTGTGTATTCATTCTGGGAGGAGATATACATACAGAATTTAGAGAAATTATACAATAATTAAAAATCTTTCGACTAGTAAAGATCTATTTTGATATAAAAATATGAAAACTCAGTTTAAAATGTTAGTTCCTATGGCTTTATGATGGATTAATATGAATTTGAAGCAAAGGTCAAAATGTAGAATGTCCAATTAGCCTATGACCTTGACATAAATTTCAAGGCCACAAACAAAGTTCCTAAAATCAAGAGACCCTAGGTCTTTAATATGTATGGGTAATGAGTTATATCACTTTACACGTAATTTTAAATAAAGGATGGGTGAAAGTACCCGTTCAACCAAAATATATAAGTAACGACATATCGAAACTAACAATTTAGTAAACATAATTTGTCGATATGTGCTTCAAAATAAGCCAAAATAAGGCAAAAACAAAATTTAGAATATGACCTTGACCATTGACTTTGACCTAATTTTCATTTTTTTAGACCTCAAATCAAAAGACCTTAGGTCTCTATCACTTATGGTTTACCAGTTAGAAACGCATTTCACTTATATCACATACATAAGGGGGACTAACTCTCATATGGAGTCTCCTGATAGCTTCGGTTAAAATCAAACTCCTAATCCTGAAGATGTAACGAGCAATTCGGTGAAATAAATTTGTCGTAATCTTTTATGGTTGGGAAGGAGTAGTGGCCACAAGAAAAACAGTGTGTGTGGAGATAATCTTACAACATAAAGTATTTGGTTATGTCTTTGTCAATTTTAAAGCGTATAAACTATACGGTATCATATTCCAAATATCTTAGCGACATTTTTTGAAACATCATTACTACACACAAAAAAAAATGAGGTGGAAGAAAAAAAAAGTAATAATAATAATAATTATCAGAACAAAATCAATAGGTCTTTTCACGGAAAGGTGGAAAGACCTAAATATACTTATTATGTACGAAAAGCGGACTTTAAAAGGTTCATTCCCATATTGCCATAAGTTTCGGTAAGATGTTTATTGTTAGACTGATAATACAACAAATCTATGATCGACAAATTCATTGTTCACGTAATTTATAAAACAGAAACCATAAAACAATATCAATTACTGAATACAATAAGAAAATGTCTTTATACTGCAATCAGTTATTTTACTATCAGAAATGTGGTGCAGTACCTTAATGTTGTTGAAACTCGACAAACAGTGCGTAAAAGGACGAAAGAAAAACACAACTATTTGTCCTTCAGTATCCACAAAAAGACGCCTCATTGAGAATAGTTACCAGCATAATTATAGCCATTACTATGTAATCGTTTCCAAATATTAAATATAGTATATAGGTATATTTGCATTTAATAGAGCTTTCCTACAAATTGAGGAAAGGTACGTATGCTTGACGAATCATACGTAAGACTCGTTTAAGGGATCCTTTCTTTTGACATATTTAAATAATTATAGTCGTGGAACTTCGGAGAATTATCCTACATGCAACGACACTTATTAAATTGGATTTTTCTTGGGATATATTTAGGATTTCGGGACGTACGATAGGTTAAAATATGATACCACCAGGTCGGAGGAGATAACATTTCACAATATCCTAAATATAGAGTAGTCAGACGAAAACATTTCCCCTAATAGACTAAAAACCGGCCCTCTTCAATATTACAATGTTGCACTGTTTAACCTAAAAAAAGTCAAAGCAAATACATTGTCTTCTTCCCTTACAGAAAAATGAGAAAAATCAAAGCACAAATACTTCCTTGATTCAAAATTTACAACGCTCAAAATAATAAAATGTAAATGAAGAAAACAAGATGATCTTCAAACTATGCCATATGCTGGTGCTCGTTTAATAACTTTTGAATCATCGCCTCTTCCCTGGTAATATTCATTGCTCCCCCTTAATGTGTATATATGATACACCGGAGCAATTGAAGGGTTGTTTAAGTGTATAATTACGTTTTGCCTATTGTCCTGAACCTTCATGAAATATTAGCCACTGGACGATAAGTGACAACTTTGCGTCTATCTTCCAAACATGTGTACTGTTAAATCGTCATCATAAAATCCACAAATTTGTAGATTTATTTTCTTGATATACAAAATCTGTTTTTCTAGATTTATTTAACATTTCTTTTTAAAAACATTGTAGCATATTTTTTTAGCAAATCTCCATATTCCACTTTGACAATTTGCTGAAAGTTTACTATAAAAAATAAAAATAAATGTGAATCTTGTCGTTAACTTTAGACTAACGTACTTCAATAATACCATTGAAATGTTAATCGTGAAACTCGTGCTTAAAAAAATCCCGCGGAAATGTGTGTACTCGTGGTTTACGTTAGTAACGTATCGGACGTAAGTGTATTTGACACTATTTTTCTCTGTTTGATTATATAAAAATCGTGTATTATTTACGATATCATTATTTTTGAAAAAATAAACTTGATTTAGAAAAGAATGCTGTTTTACTGGATAAAACAAAGACTCTTTTAACTGTTATTGTGGAAATGAAATACGTGCTCCCTTTACGTTCGTTCGTACCTTTCGTCAATTTGTAAGAAAGCTCTATAAGGACATAAGTTACTGTAATGTAATACGGTTGCATTGATGACTTAAACAGTGTCAGAAATCTTACAGTGATGCTATAATGTTTAGAAAAAAATCTTTTTTAGAGATAAAAAGCTGTAAAATGTCACTTTCCTATCTCTTACCATTATCATGGTATATATCAAAAAAATAGAAAAATAACGAACGCCAAGAAACATTTAAATCGGGAAGCCCAATTTAAAAATTGAAAGCTAAAACTCATCACAAGAATGGCAACAGCGTCATATATCTGACTTTGGAAAGTAATATCCTTATATTGAAATTGATGGAATACACCTGGTTGTGTAACTAGCAAAACCACGTATCTGCACATACACACAAATAAAAAAGTGCCACAAATACAACTGATTTGGTTGATGCATAGATACCGAGCCACGCCAAACGGACTTTATCAACTACATCCGCCAAACAGAAAATAAACAGTTATATAACCAAATAAGACGAATTCCTTGGACATTTAATATCGGGAGGTCGCAAAATAAAAAGCTTAAACCCATAAAGGAAATTGGAAACAACTGATATATTCCGGATTTGGTACAGGAAATTTTTGATATTGAAAAAAGTCGATTAAACCACATTGCGACTATTTTTTGTTTAGATTGTATGTGAATGTGTCTATGATTAAAAATATACATAAAAAGTATCAATTTCTACTTTTCTTTTCGGAAAAAAGCAACAAATTGATTGGTTAAACAACTACGCGTTAATAACATGTACACGCCATATATAAATCTTAGTCCTGCTTTGTACAAGAACAACACGCAGAGCTAGATTTGAAATGTGTCAGCTGGCATAAGGACATATTCACACATTTATATTGAATATGACATATGTCGGTCTTATTTGTTTGTCTGTAAGAATCAAACAGCAGAGCATGATGCTGGGACTTGAAAATTATACACATATCCGGTTGCTTCGGTATATTCTGTGATTACGGTCAATTACAAGGTTTCCAAACTTAATATTATCCATGCATCACTATAAATTGTCAAGTTAATTAAAATATGCTAAACAATTTTGAAGCATCCCACACAAATCTTTATAGTCGGTGTTGTGGAGTTTCCTTTTAATGTAAATATGTACCAATTAAGTCGAGTTAACACGTTGCTGTAAAAATTTCCGAAATAAAAGTCACTGTTATACCAATGTTACAAAATATGATATTATATCTGTATCGTCTAAAGTAAATTAAAATCCTTGTAATATGAAACAGTAACCGTCTGCTTTACACATTTTCTTCTGCATGGTTGATCACAAACATTTGCGCATCGGCCACTATTGCGTTAAAAGGACGATGTATCATAAACGAATTGTTGGGAGATATTAATGAACCGGAAATAATAAATCCGCTGTTTTAAATTAATTGTATAAATCGTAAAAGTTTCAAACCATTTGCAATACATAGATATAGTATTATAGAAAATTAGGTATTGCATTGAATATATTAGAGATAAAAATATACGAGAAAAGATTTGAAATTCGCTAATATGAATATCACGCATCTTGCTCGTAATTTTAGATTGATTAGAATTGAGACAAGCATTCATTAAGTGTATGTATTATTAATTGTTCTAAGTCTGGTAACTGCGATGGTAGGTTTTTTTTTCGTTTTATGGTGCAGCATCCGAAGTTCCTAAAATCAGTAATGTAACAGATGACTAAAACTACAGTTCTTCTTCATGACGGCATTTACCAGTATTCATATTTTAAAAAGGAGTCCTGACACAAATTCCATTAAACAGGTATTTATTTGTTTTTCATTTTGCAATAACAAATTAATCAATCTTTAACCTTATTCATTTTCCTTATACCTTTGTAGATTGCAAATATAAATTTAATGATCAAATTGTAAACAATATAATTCTAGCATCAAAAGACTGACATTTGACATAAATACGCCTAGGGACATAATGTTAATACATGATATGAATCATTACGGTACTCGCATAAAAGACTTTATATAATGTTATAATACCAATCTGATATTAACCGTGGAATTTAAAAGGATTATTCGGAAAATCTTTTCGAACATTCACATAAAAATACCTTGCATTTGTTAAAAACATAATATATGCAAATTAGTATATGAGGTATATATCTAAATAACAAGATCAATATCCTGTCGATACAGTAGCAAAATCGGGGCACTGACAGAGAAAATGAATAAAAGCAACTCATAATAGACTGCTGACGTGAACTATTCATCATTAAATTTTAAAATTACTTGGAATTTTTTTCGGAACCAATGTACCGTTATGAGATGACGAGCTTTACAAATACTTGACCATTTTTCAGCATGGCTCTATAAGATTTAAATTACGTCTTCTTTTAGAACCTGTCCAAATAGTATTTACCTTGTTTGACAAAGTGACAAATGGAATAACTGAAAGAAGACATATTTAAATGTTAAAAATGCAAATAAGAAGGGTGTGATACATTGTGATAATGTGAAATTGTCGAAACTGACATTGCGAGAAATACATATTTTTTCCCTGTTAAAATCCTTTGAAAATATCATTATATTTAATTAATTTCTGTATCGCAGATTATTATATTTGTTTTGTTTATTCTGTTTGTAATTATGTTATAATATGTACTGACTTCTACGCCATTAATCTATTTAGGTCTATATATTTATATTATGTTTGCCGTAGCTGAATTGTGCATTAAATATTTCATGCATGTTTAAACAATTACTTCTAAACTATCGAACGGATGCAATGGTCAATGGTGTATCAGAAGTTTTGTAGGATTACCCCCCCCCCCCCAAAAAAAAAAAGAAAGACGTTTCCGTACATTTAGTAGTATATTGATATCAAATTCCCGTCTGTCCTGGTCGTTGTATAATAGAGACAATAAAGAAATGTTAGTTTGCGTTTTATTTTATTTATGATCCACGGAATTCATCAAATAGATATCGGCCGGAAATTATGGGTCGGTTTCTTTTAATAAAATGAAGTACAATTTCATCAACACACGCTACCATATGTACGGATGATGAGCATGATTTATTAAATGAAACATATCAAGGAATATATCTGCGAAAAAATAATGAATATTTAATGATATGATTTCGATTTAATTGCACCTTGTCATTAAGAAGAGATCTTCATTTCGAGAATGGATCACTTCAAAGCATAAATGTGTAATATCATTCATTATCATGTTTTTATGGTTAATGTGGTAAGAGGACACCTGCAATAGAAGACTTCAAAAAGAACAGTTTATTTTAGAAGCTAATTTTAGTATTGATTGAATGGTTTACATCATGTTCATCAATCCAGCAGCTATGTTTTTGATTAATGTTTTTTTAACTATATGTTGAAGTCCAATGGACCTAGTTGCTTTTCCGTGTTTTCAAGATAAACTCGCTAACGAAAGATTTAGGAAAAATCAGCTGAGCTTTTACTATGCTAACTGTTGTTTGAAATATGGATCTTTTGAATAACCTAAATTTCAAGTTTATGCACTGCTTAATTTTACTTTAAATCTACATGTACACGTCATCACCTTCTTGATTAATACGTGGAAAGATTGTGAATGTAATAATTTGAAAGCATAAACTTTCAAAATTATAAGCAAAATTTATACACACTGGACACAAAAACCAACCAAAAATGGATGACGACCATCTGTATATAAGTTGCTAAATTGTATTATAAAACACACGATTCTTTACCTTTGTCTAATAAGAGGTTATGAAAAGACTTAATCTCGACATAGTCAGTTGTTATTACTGATATAAAGGTCGACTGCTACTGTAAGCTACCATACGTGAATGTTTCAGCACAAAAAAAAAAAACAACAACAACAAACACCAACACTATACACATGACAAGCTGATTATAAATCAACATAAAAAAGGGGGAAAAAAGAACATTAGTAGCATATTATAAACATAACTTGAAAACTGAAAGAGTCTACACTTATCTATAGTTATTAATATTCAACGATGTATAAAACACAATTACTTGCAAGTATACCGAAGTCTTATAGATTTTTAAAAGAGGGCAGTTCATTAAACATTACAATTATAAACAGTCGTTTGGATCAACCAATACTACGTATGGTGGATACCTATATTATTAACATGGCAGATATCAAGTAGTATACAAACTAAGTCATATACTTATGAATCATTGACATAATAAAGACGATGGTGCTATACTATTATTGAAAAAAAAAAATAATATTGAATATCAGCTTTCTGTAACCAAAGACTGTTCCACCCGTAGCGACAAACTTAAAGATGATAACTTGTTATCAAGCATATCATAATTTTGATGACTTAACATTAAAACCAACCAACTTCCTCTTGTATCCGTATAACAAAATTATAGAGAGCGCAGAGTCACTTGCACTTTATATTAAGGTCAGACATTGAATTAGTTTATTATTAAATTATTCAAAAGATCCTGTTTGTCGATGTATGAGCTGTATAATTTGGTTATAATTGACAAGTGGGCATTGAGATTATAGTCAAATCAATAGTTTTTCTATTTATGACGCCTAACAAAAATGATTATTCGTACCTTCTCCTCAACGGTACTAATTACTTATCAGTTCTTTGTTTGAGGTATGATTTATTTGGATACTTCCTAATACATTCCTTTATAGATGTGATAAATATGTAGATTAACCTGATTGAATGATCTAAATATATTTATGAAAGACACAACCGACTCATAAAAGAAATAATTAGTACACTGCATTTATTTAGAAGAAGAAAATAATTCCAACTTGATTTTTTGTGATGAAAATCAATATTTAATTAATGGATGGAAAAAGCTATCGGTTTAAGAAATAAGCTTAGAACTGACCCATTGTATGCTATCGCGGTGCAGAGGAGTTTCTTTGACAAATACATCAGCTTAAATAGTTCATGAATTATATTTTACACACTGTACCAGACTAATGATGTTTGTTATTTTGAGTATTAAAGTTGTTATTTTCATCGGATTTTCATCGGATTTTCATCGGATTTTGTCAAATTGGTTGACGTCTTTTCTATTAAATTCATGTGTTATGGTAAAGAAAATTAATCACCGCCTTCATTTATTAGTTTTGATCTTGTTCAACGTAATATGTACGATTTTTATGTTTGAAGTTAGATTCAAAACAAACCGGACATATATATATATATATATATAACATACTAGTTAATTGCTATTGATTAGTATTGCAATGTGCATTGTGTTTAAATGTAATATCAGTATTTAGTTCTATTATAATCATAATTCAATCCTATTTCTATCTTATTTTTTAGAAATAATTTTTTTCTAATATGACGTCATATTTGTGCTGTTTCAGAAATTCAAATGTCTGCATGACGTAATATTGTACCTTTTCAACACTTTGTATGTGACGTCATGGTTATGACTTTTTGCAGTCAGGCCTGGTTTGTCACTGAGTCGGGTGTGTCTATTTTCTGTGTTGGTCTTCAATGCATTATGTATTATGGTTTTGTTTTCTGTAATTAGTTAACGTCAGTTTGATCATGTAAATCTTTTATATTCATGTGATAAAATTTACTGTTTGCAATAGCATAAATTGTTCTATATAATAAGGATGTTCTTATCACAAGCAAAAAAACCCTAGCCGTATTTGGCACAACCTTTTTCAACTGCTGATCCGCAGAGCTGTACAACTTTGTCCCATTTTTTGACTTTCGAACTTTTATATCTGGGCGTCACTGGTAAGTCTTGTTTGGACAAGGCGCGTTTTTGACGTAATGTTGTCATCTTTATGTTATATTTAACAATGCCATCAAAGTGCAAGGTTTGGCATGCCACAAAACCAGGTTCAACCCACCATTTTTTTCTTTACAAATGTCCTGTACCAAGTCAGGAAAATGGCCATTGTTATATCATAGTTCGTTTCCGTTGTGTCGTGTGTTTTCTCCTATTTTTGAGTGTAAATTCCCATTACTATAAGACATGTCACGGTACTATTCTATCCCAAATTCATGTATTTGGTTTTGATGTTATATTGGTTATTCTCATCGGATGTTGTCTAATGCTTTGTCTGTTGCTGTGTGTGTTACATTTTAATGTTGTGTCGGTGTTCTCCTCTAATATATAATGTGTTTCCCTCAGTTTTGAACAGCGGTATACTACTGTTGCCTTTATTTGTTAATCGATATTCGATAGTTGGTCTTTAAATTCACTGTTTTTACTTGTCACGGGTATATCTATAGCTTGCAATTACATATTCGAAAGATAGGTATATATTGTTCAAAATTGATATTGTTTTTGTATATGTCTTTGATAAACTATTGTAAACATGAACAGCTATCGTAGATTTCGTTATATCGATACTCATAAGAATAAATATCATGAATTCATAGAAAATTAACCTTTTAGACTATTTTAAATCTCGGTTTATTTTACATACTTTTGATTGTTTAACCTTGTATGCTAACATTGCCCCTGTGAAATTTTAGTTTTGTTTGTATGAACATTGAACGAAAAAAATATGTGTATGAATTTCCTTTAAAGTTGTAACGCGATGATGATTTTTGTACCCATATTTTCAGTATTTTATTTATTATGTCTGTTTAGTTCACACATCATTGTATATGTAACGGAATTTGATGAAACTGTCGTACAAAGTGAGAGGTTTATCACTATAAAATCAGGTTTAATCCACCATTTTCTACATTTGAAAATGCTTGTACCAAGTCAGGAATATGACACGTCTTGTCCATTCGTTTTGTATGTGTTTTGTCATTTGATTTTTGCCTTGTGATTAGGGACTTTCCGATTTGATTTCCCCCTGAGTTCAGTATTTTTGTGATTCTACTCTTTACACATTCATAAAATTAATATAAAAATAATTGAAAGCTAAATACAACTTGTTTCTACTTCCTAATGTAATGTTCATATTTTCAATAACAACATCCTCAATGTACTTAAGTCTAGAATGTGATAGGAACTAATTTTAAGTAATAGATTTAAATTAGATGTGATGTGATTGGTGATGAGACAAATCTCCATAATAGACCAAATGTCATAGAACTATATGTCGTATTACGGCCTTCAACAACGAGCGAGCTCATACCGCTTTGTTATCTATAATATACATGTTGTTGTACTCCTAAATGACAAGTGTAAAACAATTCAAACGGGTACATGTATCTATTAAACAGCCAAATTATTATAACATAAATCGAACAAAAACCAATATGAAGCTAAAAATAACAACCACCAAGGCATTACAGGCTCCTGACTTTTGACAAACATTGGTGACATTTAACAATTTTAGCAGGATCCCAATCCTCCCCCTTACCATGGACAGTGTTGTAACAGTGTAATATAAGAACGAACCATGAAAATCAGTTTAAAAATGCTGAACTCATCAGGTGGATACTAATAGAACTACACCAAACACAAACACAAAGTTGACATGGCAGGTCACTCGTACAACACAAAACACGAAACAGACACTAATAGATGTTAATGTACTCAGAGTTACTGACATCTATTTAAAAGCAACTAACAACTCGCGATAACAAAAGAAAGCATACAAGAAAAAATATCAATCAGTACAGATTTAACATTCAATATATTTAGCGTAGAGACGTCATAAATAGTCTGAGAAAAACGGGACCTTGTTTTATTGAACTGTTGTCTAGATAATGACTTAAAATTTGACCTTTACTCAGAATGTCAACATCATATTAATAGTTTCGACAATTTGATTGACGATTTAAAATGTATACAAATCAGGAAATGCTCCGAGATTCAGCCACTTTTATGTGAAGTATTCATAATTTTTTTATGCGACGTAAATTATTAACATAATTTTTTAACTATCTTTCATGCGACAAAAATTGTTTCCTTGCATTTTTAACCATGAATAATTATTTTAATTAATTTTGTTTAATTAAATTATGCATATCAGTTAATTTATTTTCCCGCAATATCATAATGTAAATATTTTATCATATATGTGTGAAGTTTTATATACATGTAAAGTAAATATTTTTTACAAAATATTTTTAAATATTTTTTTCTTAATAAGTTTTACTCATCATGTTGAAAATACTCTTACATCATGGTTATTTGTTTTAAAAAATATAGTATTTCAAAGTATCGGTGGATTTTTAAAAACATTTACACATATTTTGTGCAATATGTCTCATAAGCCAAATTGTAGTGTTCGGTGTTGATTGTTCTATGTAAGTTTTATTTTGTTGTATAATATGTATGTCAATCAATATGTGACACAATGATAAAATAGATTATTATTATTATCTCGTAATGCCAAGATTCAAGTATCGACAATTGCTTTTTCTCCGATATTTTCAAAGATTCAAGTATCGACAATTGCTTTTTCTCCGATATTTTCCAAGATTCAAGTATCGACAATTGCTTTTTCTCCGATATTTTCAAAGATTCAAGTATCGACAATTGCTTTTTTTCCGATATTTTCCAAGATTCAAGTATTGACAATTGTTTTTTTTCCGATATTTTGGTAATGAATATCACAGGAATTACGTCTGATAAATTTAACGTTTTTTTATATATAGGTATTGGCTATGAGTTCAAATTGATCAAATGTAAAATATGTGTCTGACTGTTGTATTCCGCTTTTATTTGATATTGCTTGTTTTACTGTTGTCGTTTGTTTCTGGAAAGATACGTGGTGCTTTGATTTCAGTTTTTTATGTTGTGCTCTGTGGAATTGTGTGTATTTTTTCTTCTTATATGTTATGGTTTTGTCAGTTGTTTTTTTTTTTTTTTTTCTTTTTTTAGAAACTATATTGGCTACTCTGTTTGAATTTAACCTGCTTTAGACAAAATTAATACCATTATATTAATTAATGAAGGCTCTAACGCAGCAGCACCAATGAAGGTTCGTGTGCCTGTTTTCGAGGTTGAAAGACATTGTAAATTTTGCGGAAAATAAATATTTCTCTTTATTTATCAAAACCTTCATGTCATTCAAACCTATGTAAACCACAGTGATCCTGCAATATTTGTTATAAAATTATGAAAAGAAAAGGCGGGGTTAGCGGCAAAATTTCTAATGGTTATGCATGGATTAAACAAGAGAATGGTGAACATCTTACCAAATTAAAATAAAAAAAAAACAAGAGATGCGAACATTCTTAACACGTTTGAGTCATTGGTATCAACCGCCTTTTTTATATAAATAAATGAACAATTTTAGTTTTTGCTTTATAAATATTTTGATATGACGTCACTGACGAGTCTTATGCAGACGACACGCGCGTCTGGCGTACTAAATTATAGTCCTGGTACCTTTGACAACTAGTAGTGTCATTTTGTTCTTGTAGAGAAAGGTCTCATTGGCAATCATACCACATATCCTTTTTTTATATAAGCATGCATAAGATGTAATATTTAAAAATCATTGTTACAATATAAATATTGTTTTTCTTAATATAAACTTCAAGCGCAAACCAAAATGTCAAATTATCCTAATAAACTTCACATTAGAAATAATCTGCTACACATGTTTCAAACGGTGCTGTAGGGGAAACAGGTCCTTTTCGTATAAGTCTGTTTATTTTTAATTTAGTGTGTATTTTTTATACATTTATAAACCGATTTATTTCGCATTTTTTTCTAGTAATCAAAGAGTGATTTTTTATACATTAAGGGTGTTCGCTTGTCATGTTTTGGAATTGTTGTCAGATTTTCTGAAACCTCTGGTTTTATTCATTTGAATCCCTAAAAAATGTTTGCTCATTGACCCTCATTTTCTTTTTTATAAATCGTTTCCATTTATAATTGTAAGCCATTTGTAAAAGTCTTATAAAATTTAATTTTTTTTTTATAGTTTTTGAGAAATTTAACTTGTCAATGATAAAGCTAAGAAAAATCAAAAGAGGATATTTCCCGCCAATATTTTAAATCTCGAAAACAAGCACATTGACCCCTATATAATTTTTTACATTGTTGCTTCCTCAATTAATCTCCGATCAATACTAGTTTTATGAAAAGCTATTTATTTTAAAACTGAGTAGCGAATTTCCATAAATATTTGCAAACAAAAGCTTAGAATGACCTGCTATTACGCATCATATTGTATGCTTTTCAATACGACACCTGGTATCAAAAGACTATCAGTTAAAACATTTATTGAACAAACATTTTTTTATCAGCAATTAACAGCTACACTTACTAACAAGGTATAATTACATAACAGATGCCATTAAGAACATTTGAGTGATAAGTATATGTTTTTTTTTTTCAGCGCATAATTATTAGAAAAAAAAGACTGATACATGAGATAACATTCTTGCAACCTAACAATTTAATTAACTATGTGGGAATGGTAGTATATAAGTCTTTCAATGAATATTTGACTGAGATCATTTTCTGTTTTCACTTTTGTAGGCGCCTTCGTTTGCTACATTGTAAATTTGTTAGAATTATTTCGTCAGTTCAGTTTTATATCAACGTTTGCCTACTCAGTTTTGGCTGTTAAGTGTCTATTTCTTTAATAACCATTTATTTCTTTTTGTGATGCTCAACTTCTTTTCTAATTAACGCATATACCTGTATTACTCGTTAAAATGGAATTTAATAAAGACGCAGTATAGCATGGAACAATATATCATGAGAGACTTATTTAAAACTTTATTAGTCGTTAATTTATCATTTGTTTCAAAAATCATTAAAAAGAATCAATTTGTTTTGACCCTAGATGACCCCTATTTTTTTTTTTTTTTTTCTATTAAGTACATGTTGATAGAAAAATATAGAGAAATCCTATATTAAGGGAAAAACATGATTTAGACTTGCGAGCCCCTTTAAACACAAGTATTCAACCGCACCAAAAGTGACCCCTTTTTAACACTATTATGAACTGTAAATGACCTTTTTTTCAAATGAAGATTTATTTTTACCATCATCGTTATTATTCATGACGCATACTATTTCTTAAAAGGTAAACATTGTTATCATGTTGAAAATATATGTACTTGTGTTATTTATATGACGTCACAAATATCATTCAAATTTATTAAAAAATTAATAAAATGAAAATATATAAAAACATGTCAATTTGCATTATATTTTGAAGTGGATAGATTGGATGCATGCTTCGACATAAGGCGTGTTATGATATTTAACATATACGACTGGGATATTAATAAATGATGAATATAAAAAACAAGACGTGGCATGATTACAGATGAGGCAACTCTCCCGCGAAACCAAAATAACACACTTATTAACAACTATAGGTCACTGTGTGGCCTTCAACGATGAGCAATGCCCATACCACATAGTCAGCTATAAAAGGCCCCAAAATGACGAAGTAAAACAATTCAAACGAAAAAACTAATGGCCACATTTGTGTATTTAAAATGAATGAAACAAACATGTGTAACACATAGACAAACGAAAACAACAGTATAATATGCTATAAGCACATATAAATATTATGTACGCTAATGCGTTAAAGAGTTCTATAATGTAGATCCTTAAAGTATAGGTATTGTGTTTTATAAACTAAACTTCAAGTGACTCATACTTTTATATAACTCTACATCAACTTCATTTTGTACTACAAGATGTAATTGTGTCACCTTAATCAGGAACCATTAATCTTCATTTATTTCTCAGTTAAAGTTACTGACAAGTCAAACAGATTACACAAATGTATTGTCTATAATTATTAAAAACATCAAGACGAAAAAGAAGTCAGCAGTATTTTTTCTATGTTGATGTCATTGTATAACAGGACAAGAAGTAGATCGTTTTACTAAAAGGAATAATTGCATAAGTGTAGAGGAACGGTTCTTTTATCATATAGTTTTACGTGTTTTCACAATTATATTTAAACTTTAAAAAATATATAATGATATAACTTTGCTTCAATTATTGAACTCTTTTATAATTAACAATTGTTTAAGTAACTTACATTTAACAGTAGACAATCCTTGTGAAACATGTTGACAGCACGGATTAGGGCAAAGCTATCATGTACTGTAATTCAACTTGCCGATCAGTGAGTTGGTAAAAATTTAGCTGCAACAGGTTTAAAAACTGCTTCGACTAGTTTTTAGACAACAGTTAATTACAAAAGCAGAATTGGGCGTAGGGATATCTTTATTCATATTGCAAGCCTGTTTTCTTTTCTATTCAAAATGTCAAATGGTCAAATCTGTCTAGTAAAACAAAAATATTTGACTGTATCAATCAAAATTGATCATATTTCTACTTGTGTATCAATGTTTTATAGGAGAGTACCATTGATGAGTATATCCGTTTACCGAGGATGGATTGTTTAACACATACACACACACACACACACACTGCCTAACAAATTGTGTCCATCAACTTTGAGTGCAATCATGTATTGATAGAGCATCAACAAGTTCTATAGTTTTCATATCCAAAAGTAAAGGAAAAAATCAAGGTGCGGTTAATATTTCAATTTATCTATTAATTAATGAATCAAAAACACTGCAACCAGCTGTACACAACAATTAGGAAGGTCAGCATGTCCTCTTTTTATTCAAACTATTGAACAATTACCTAATTATCCTTTTTACCGGGTTGGTAATAAAAGGCTTTGTCAGTTTATTTTCGATCTATGAGTTTGACACTCCGTCTGGTATTTTTCGCCCCACTTTTAACATACATAAGTACTTTTCTTGTCTCTGGGTGGTTGGTGTTAGACATATTCTGGTCCGCATCATCAAAATATGACAAGATGTGACTTAATAATGGATATACTATGGTGGTGTTATCAGGAAAAAGTATACGAATTGACAATATGTATATTATGTCGGATGTCAATAAATCGGTAATGATGACTCTGTCAAAAATCCCGATGAGGTTAAATAATGTATTTTTTAAATCCGGTCATTGTTCAATTTTATTTTAAATATTTCAACGAAAATATAATCAAATCTGAGGCATATTAAACAAAATTAATATCTAAAAAAATAGGATGCATGCAATATATTGCAGAGACTATACAAAGTCGGAAACAAAGCAACCTTAAGTACCCGGCCACGTCCACTTGTATGTGTGTCCATCTGGTGAGTTAAGCCTTTTTCAACTGATTTTGATAGTTCGTTCTTATGTTGAACTGTTATACCACTGTCCCAGGTTAAGGGAGGGTTGGGATCCCGCTAACATTTTTATCCCCGCCACATTATTTATGTGCCTGTCCCAAGTAAAAAGCCTGTAATTCAGTGGTGTCGTTTTTTTATGTGTTACCTACAGTGGAGATCACTTCTAACCTCTCATTAGAACTGTCAGGAGAACTGTCATAGAACTGTTCTAACCTGTCCTAGAACAGTTCTACCTAGAACAGTTCTACCCTAGAACTGTTCTAAGTAGAACTGTCAGAATCAGTTCTAGGTAGAACTGACTAAATCAGTTCTAGGTAGAACTGTCAGGATCAGTTCTAGGTAGAACTGTCAGGATCAGTTCTAGGGTAAAACTGTCTAAATCAGTTCTAACCGTAGAACTGTCAGCAGAACTGACTAAATCAGTCAGGACTGTAGAACAGTTCTAAACTGACGTCACTGCAGTAAGGGCACTTTAGAATTTAAAAGAAATAAATCACTGCCAATTACTTTGCTATATAATAGCAGATTTTCTATATTTCTTTCTGATCATACGTTACATGTACAAATATCGAAGTGAATAGGAGGTTATCCAACTCACCTGAGAAATATTTTTATAAGATTGCATAAGAAACATCATTGTTTACGTTTCTTCATTCCCCGTTTTTAACAGTCTATTCATACATGTCATAAATATATTTCTGCATTTAATTCATGGAATTTTAATCGTAATTTACCTTGTTTGCCTTGGATTTACATTCATTTAAGATTCTGTTTTGACAAATGTTCATACGAAAATTGTACAGTGGATGAATTATGGGATATTAATAATAAAAGTGTTGTATTATAACGTAAAAAAACTATATACATTTGCACCTACTCGTCAATTTAGACAGACTTATCCATAACGATTATAAATGATATCTGGGAGTCTGAAACTCAGAAAAATATACTCATCTGAACATGAATGAAGCATTTGCCATTGGACGTTCGGCTACAAACAAAATCATGCATTTTTCTTTGCCTTCTTCCATTTATCTTCAAATTATATTAACAGTATACTATTCCAAGAAGAGAACTTCCCATACATGTACTTTTTATTTTAAAATAAAGTATATGAATCAGTCATGTGAGTGTTGGATGATGCCGTAAAATAGTTGTGTTTAAAAAAAAAAGTCACTTTAGTGACGGTTCATTATTATGGATACAGAGAGAAAATAAGGGTGCGCTAAATTTTTAGATATGGTATAAATACACCTTACCGCTATTTGTCTGCCATTACTGGATATCGCACAGGTTCACCGTAAAAATTTTATATCATAAAACAAAATATCTGACGCCACAATGGAAAAGTGATTGTTGTATGCTTCAAAAGTTCAAAAGGCCGGGTCAGCCAGGATTAGCAATATAGGTGTATTGTGTTCCAAAGTTGGTGTCATTTTTATCATACGATCCGTTCTGACATAGAAATATTATTGGTTTACAATGAAGCCATATATATTTACATGATAAGTGTAAACATAGTAAATAAGTTCAGTTTTGGTTGATATGGTCAAATAATTTTGTTAAAACGACTCAGTCTGATACATGTATATGTAAACTACTGAAATGTGTTTACAATTCAATATTTTGAATAAAAAGAGGACTTGCAGAAAATTGCTGGTACTCTAAATTGATGTGAAATTTTTTTTAGCCAATGTGTTACAATATTGCTGTCATTTGAATTATACAATCCATCGTGATATGTAACTACATGTATAAGTGATTTACTATGCGGCTATATATATATATATTAAGATTTACATTATAAAGTGTAAATATGGTCAGTTTTGGTTGATGCTGTCACATATGGTCAGTTTTGGTTGATGCGGTCAAATATGGTCAGTGTTCATGGTTTTGGTTGACGCAGACAAATAATTTTGTTATATCCATGAGTCAGTCAAAGATATCAAAACTACTGAAATTAGTTTACGATTCAAAATTTTGATTAAAAAGAAGACATGCTGGCACTTTAAACTGATGCGAGCATAATTTTGTTTTCCAATGTTGCTTTCCTTTATCATGTTTATATTGAACAATCCATCCTGATATAAAAATATAAGCACCTACTCGGAACAATATTCCCTAATATTCATGCAATAACCCTATAATATAGATCATTTGTATTGTAATGATTATACACTCCATCCTTACATACAAATATTACAGATTTACTATGCGACTATAAAAGTTGTATAAAAAAGAGCAAATATGGTCAGTTTTGGTTGATGTGGTCAAATATGGTCAGTTTTGGTTGATGCTGTCAAATATGGTCAGTTTTGATTGATACAGACAAATAATTTTGTAACATGAGTCAGTCTGAGGTATGCATGAAAACTACTGATATTTGTTTCTGATGCGATATTTTGAATAAAAATAGGAAATGCTGGCACCCTCAATTAATGCGAGAAAAAAAATGTGTGGTCATTGATTTCCAATATTGCAGTTATTTATATACTGCAGTCCCTCTCGAACTAAAATTATAACTAAATTACTGTGCAGCTATATAGATTTACATAATAAAAAGCAAATATGGTAAGTTTTGGTTGATGCAGTCAAAAGATTTTATTACACTACTCAGTCTGAAGTATAAAAACTACTGATATTTGTTTATGATTCAATATTTTGAATAAAACAAGGACATGCTCATTGGAGGATCATGGGAAGGGGGTCCAGGAGTTGGAACCCCACTTTTTTTTAACATCAATGCATATGAATGGGAGCATATAGTTGGACCCCCAGCCTGGATCTAGCTGCCCCTGCATGCTGGCACTATAAATTGATGTGAACAATTACATTTTTTTCCAAAATTGCTGTTACTTGTATATTACAGTCCCTCTAGACCTAAAATTAAAACTGAAGTACTGTGCAGCTATATAGATTTGCAGAAAGAAAAAGCAAATAAAGGCAGTTTAGATTGATGCGGTCAAAAGATTTTTGTTAAACAGGTCGTCCGAGGTATGGAAACTACTCGTAAACAGATATTATATTGGTTATTGAGGTCCGATAATTTTGTTATGTGATAATGAGCCATCCTGACTCCCAGAATAACAAATGTAAAACAATTCAAATAGTAATGCCCCCCCCTAATACTAACGGCCTAATTTATGTACAAAAATTGAGAGAAAAACAAAAATTTATGTAACACATCAACAAAAGAAAATCACTGAATTACATGCTCCTGACTTGGAACAGGCACAGGGTTAACAGGTTAAACATGTTCTCTAAGGCAGCAACCATTTGATTTTCTGGGCGGAAGGGGCTATGGGTTTTTTTCTGTACAAACTTTTTTTTTCGACTTCGGCGAAGAACATTTTTTTAGCGACAAACCGAAAACAATTTTTTTCTTTCAATTTTAGCATTACATATAGTGGCAGCTGAGGATGAAACAAACAATTTGTTTTTCTCAGGGTCCAAAACAAATTATTTTTTGTTCACCAAAAACTGGAAATACACTTTTTTTTCCAAAAAAAAACATAGCCCCCGCCCCCTCGGAAATCAAATGGTTGATGCCTAAGTCTTGCCGATTATAAATCTGAAATAAAACCGGCAAAATAGTAAAACTCTATATAATTTAAATCGCTTTTTTACCCAACCCTGTATATTCAGGCTAAGTGTTCTTAAAACTTACAAATCAACTCTAGCCGTAGAATTTATCAATCAATTTTAGCCGTAGAATTTATAAATCAATTCTGGCCGTAGAATTTATAAACCAATTCTGGCCGTAGAATTTATAAATCAATTCTGGCCGTAGAATTTATAAAAATCAATTCTAGCCGTAGAATTAGAAATCAATTCTAACCGTAGAACTGTCCTAAAAGTAGAACTGACCAAATATCTGGTCAGTTCTAGCTAGAACTGTCAGGATCAGCTCTAGGGTAGAACTGTCAGGATCAGTTCTAGGTAGAACTGTCCAAATCAGTTCTAGGAAGAACTGACCAAATCAGTTCTAGGTAGAACAGTTCTAACCTAGAACTGACTAAAAGGTGTCAGGCTGACAGTTCTACGTACTGTTTAAGAACAGTTCACCTGATAGATTCAATGAGAGGTTAAAATTTATCTCCACTGTATTTGCTTTTCTTTCATTTTTTATATAAAGAAGGCCGTTAGTCATGTTACTTTTCTCGTTTGAATTGTTTTACATTGTCATATCTGTGCCTTTAATACTTTGCGGTATGGGCTTTGCTTATTGTTGTAGGTCGTACGGTGACCTTAATGTCTGTGTCATTTTGGTCTCTTATGGACAGTTGTCTCATTGGCAATCATACCACATCTTCTTTTTACATTAACATACCATAGTATACAAGTATGTTTTTTATGCTTTTCGTATTCTTTTCGTCCTTCCTCAAATAAAGAAAAATACATATTTACTACTAAATGACGTTAATGATTATGGTTACTTTGCGGTATGGGCTTTGCTTATTGTTGAAGGTCGTACGGTGACCTTAATGTCTGTGTAATTTTGGTCTCTTATGGACAGTTGTCTCATTGGCAATCATACCACATCTTCTTTCTACATTAACATACCATAGTATGCAAGTATGTTTTTTTATGCTTTTGGTATTCTTTTCGTCCTTCCTCAAATAAAGAAAAATACATATTTACTACTAAATGACTTTAATGAAAGTGGATTGAGAAACGTTTACCATTGCTTACACTAAGGAGAAATTACAATATATATTTTGATCGAACGTGAGTTATTTGCCTTGTTATGTCATATATCTTTTATATTTCAGTCACGAATTTTACGGATCAAGATTTGATTGATCAGAAACGCTTTGATGAAGCAAACAACTTAAACATGCTAAAGCCTTTTGCCTCATATTCTGTGGTATATATTGAATTAAGGTATTTCATGGGTAACTCACACACAAAAACTATCGTGTACACACATACACACATACATGCAATAATGAGATGTAAATATATCAAGCTGTAGTCTATTACTATTTTCTGTCAAAATGGAATATACAAAACTTGTCTTATTCTCCAAATATTTTGAATTTACGAAAAACAAAACTTGTTAGGATGTACAAATCATCCGTACACTCTTTGGTTTATTTGATGTTTTTCTTTTGTATGCATCTGGTAGTTAAAGCCTTTTCTTACCTGTTTCTAATAGTTTGTTTTTATTTTGATCTGTAACACCGCTGTATCCGATAAGAGGGAGGGCTGGCGCCTTCAAACTAGTTAAAGCCCGCACAATTATATATGTGACTATCCCAAATGAAGAGCCTGTTATACAGTGGTTGCCGTCTTTTGATTTGTAAACTATTTGTTTTTAGTTCATTACTTTGTACATTTATTAGGCTGATAGTTTTACTGTATGGACTTTTTTTTTAATTTGTCATTTCGAAGTTGATGCGACTGTCATACAAGTGAGAGGTTTAACACTTTAAAACCATATTTTATCAAGTCCAAGTCCGTTATTTATTTTCCTCGGAGTTTAATATTTTTCTGATTTGAGTTAATGTATCAGGCTACGTTAATCAACATTAAGTAGCATTGTTTATTTCGATTTTAAACTGATTTGAATAGTCTTAACAACAAATTATGAATACAAAAAGGGTATTAGGTTTGATTTCAAACGAGACAAATATCCACATAGGAAGTAGATGTACGAAATTCTAGTAAACTGTTCAGACTTGAATAATGCGAAAAAGCCGTATCGTACGTTACAAAAGGCCCCGACATGAAAACTATTCAATTGATAAAACGAACAGCGTACTTCATAAAAAAAACTATCGACGAATAAGACAGACATGAACCAATTACAATTCCTGCACTGCAGGCTCCAGACTTAAGAAAAGCACAAACAAGATATGTTGGGGTTAAACATTTATTTATTTATTTATTATAAAGCTTTCATATAGTGCCTATCTAATAAACATAATACTCTAAACGCTTAACATATAAAATTGAAGGAAAATATATGTCACAATGCATACAATAATTAAGAAATAATTTATGGAAGCCATAGATTGTTGGAAATTTACACATGGCCTGGACCGTGATATTCGAATTTTATCTTGAGCGATTCCAAAAGGACAAATACGGTCTTTAAAATACTGAAGCGATGGTTCATTTGGTGTGTGTGTGTGTGACTGATCTTTTTAACTCCCTGTTAGATGAAACTCAAATATCTTAATAAGACAACAACAATCAAAACCAAGGAGTAAACAAAGACTAACAAAACCAAAGGACATTTACATCAACAATTATACATATTAATTAACATTGATTAAGAAACAACACGAACTCCACTAAAATCCGTAGCTTACGTGGGTTATTTCGTGAATAACCGATAAAAAAAACCTGTTAAATTCTTCTAATTCTCAAAGCCAACATTTGCCATTTTTAATTTACATGATTTTCTCGTAAGCTTCCGTTCAATCCAAATATGAAATTTCGTAACTAAGGAGCAGCCATGTAGACTTGCTTAAATTAGTAATGTGTTTACAACTCGTCTAAACATCAACCCAACAATATTAGATCTGTAAATTTGCTTTCGCAAATTTTTTTTATCTTCCCTCGTCTGGATTCGAACCCATGCTACTGAGATATCGTGACACCAAATCGCCTGCACTGTATCCCGTGCGCTAGACCACACGACCACCTTGGTTTAAAAAATAAAGCCTTCGGTGACCTTACAAAAACCGGAGGTGATCTCAGGTACTCCGGAAATGTGTGCAGGTCCTTCTACTCGTGTAAAGCTAAACCACCGACATGTAAGGCAGTTGTTTATAGCTCCGTTATATTGATAAATTGTATTATTCTTACTAATGCTTTATTCGTGTGTAAAGATAATCTGCTATTAAAAACGAGTTTTATCGTATAACATGTGCGTGCATAGGAACATGTTGATGTGCCTTGTTACATTCGCGTGCATGTTGAAATGTTAAAGTTCCTTAAAATCCATTTGCTATCTGTTTGTTTTCCAATCAGATTATAAATAGTTCACTACTTCATAAACCATATTTATTAACACATAAATACGAGGATTCAAAATTATGTCTGCCAGACGTCCTTTTCTTCTACAATAGACTATTCTATGCCTACAGAAAACTACTGATTACTAAACTATGAATATCATCTTGAAGAAACAATTAACAAGAAGTTTAATCGACCCAGTAAAATTACTAATACTAAATACCCATCTAAAACAGATTTCTTAATTGACAATACCATTGAAAAACGTTATTTGCAATGCATAAAACAACCTTTATCTTCGCATGCTACCTGTATAGTTTGGTGAAGACAAATCTTAAATGTGTGTTTAAAATACCGATACTCTTGAGCCTGGGAATTTGTTTTTGTCTAATTACCAAATACAATGATTAAAGAATTGTAATATATTTAAAGAACAGTAAAGGCAATATTGATTATTCAAATTGTATTATAATATATATTATACAACGCAAATTTTACAATATTTATAACAACATGACATTTAAAAACATTGTTTACTCACATGTCAATATACATATATCATACAGTTTCACATACGCAACGAACATGTTCACTTACACAGTTTTGACGCAGGTTATTATATATTTTTTTTTTTTTTTTTAACTTGACGTTTCAGAGCAAATTAATGTCGAAACATTGATAATTCCATTGCATGCAATGAGTTCAACCAAAAAGGGGGCTGACGCAGTAGAACATTTACTATAATTTCTTCTCGTCTTTGTATACATTGTTAGCAGAAATGAAATACTTGCTGCTGAAGTTTCAGGTCTACTTTAAACATATAGATGCACATCTATGTGCAGGCTATATAAAGTCGGGTCTGATTGGTTTAGCAGGATTCTATATAACACGTCTGATAGGTAATGCCGAAATTTATTCAAACTGCCATTCTGATAAGAGAATTTAAACCTAAAAATCAAAATAATTTGGAAAAAAATCCAATGTCGTTAAAAGACACATTGCGCAATGTATAAAGTGTTTTCGTTCGAGAGTATGTGAGTCAGTATGCGTCCGAGTTTTTTTAAAGATTTGTGATGCAACTACAACATCTTTCCTTCAAAGCCTTTTTTGCTTCTGGAACCCTAAGACACAACATGATAGGATTTAACGCACCGAGCAAAAATTGTGCCGCAGAAGCAGTAAATGCAATTGGTACGACGTACGACTGATCGAAGCATGTGAACTGTAGAAGAATACACACAATCTTAAGCGGACAGTATAAACTGAGATATAAAACTATAACTATTGAGGCGATGCGAGATTGTGTTCTTTGTGTGACAGACTGAGTAAGTCTTGACGATGTATACCTCTGAACTAGCCCGGATAGCATACCTGCTGATAATAAAACAACTGCTATAAGATTAAAAACAATGAAATCTGCATATGTCTTGAAAACAGTTGACAAATCATTACCTAATCTACTGACAGCGCAATCCCGTGATCCTTGAACCCCCATAATCAGTTCAATTAAAACACATGAAATGTAAATACAAAAAATACATCGACGAACATTTGTCTTTGTGTGATTTACGTGTGCCTTGAGGGGAAATAGAGATATATAGATACGTTGACAAGCCAGTAGACATAAATGTAAGCTAATTAAATTTGCTATAAATCCTTTAATACAGTTTAATAGCATGCACTCTAATGCTGACTTTAATCTGAATCTTAACACAAGCGAACATTGTACCAGACTATTGAATAACAGGTCGATTCCACGGATCAACGATATGAGAGAAAAACTTAAAAGTGTGGAGAATATTGGTGACCTAAATGCTTTCGAAATTGAAGGTAAAATTAAAACCAATATGTTACCAATAAATGAAAGCATACTTAAGAAAATAGACATTCCTATGTAACAAATGTCGTAGAATGTGCTTTCAAACATCGAGTCGCAATACTTGTTATTCACGTCTACATAAGAATGAACAAGACTTTGTGGTGGAACTGTTATATTTGGTACCGGTAAATCATCAGAAGAATCTTCAACGAACGAGCCTGTAAGTATTCTGTTTCCAGTCGTGTTACCAACAGACAGAAACTGTAAAAGGTTCAGCAGAGTCATAGGTATTGGGATTCTTTCAGGACACCAGGCGTATGATAAAACACCAGAAATTGCCTGCAAAGACATTAAAAGAGAATTGGACATCACTATTTACAACATATATTTTAACTCTTATAAAAACTATTATCATGAATATGACCACAGTACAAATCAAACCAGTTGTATATGAATAATGTGGTTCTGCTCACCAGACAAGACATGGTTATTTCACACAATCATAATGCCAACAAATGAACGGACGTTATCTTGGTATTCTTCTGTTTTCTCTTCTTTATATTATTATTTTGTTCCTCTTATAGTTACTATCATTATTATTATTATCCTACTATTCTCTTGCATTATCAAAAGGATATTGATTTTTTTTCAAAACATGATACAAAATATGGGACGCCGTGCTATTTTTCAAGCTACCAATTGCATATAATATAATTTATGAAAAGGCGTTTTATTTGTGAAAAGCACGAAATATATAAGATCGAATTTAGAAATAAAGTATGAGAACATTTTATATACGTTTTATATAATGACTTTAGATAATTAAAAACAAGGTGTCACCGATTTTATTTTCCTGCCACAAGTAACATCTGAATGCATCCTTGACTAGCCAAAATATAAATGGCATTGTATAGCTAGTTACCGTTATACGGCATATGTTCTTAGTAAACACAATATTGTTTGAGTATAAAAACAGACAGTTCTATCTAAACAAAATATCCTAAATGGCACAAACTCTGCAAACGTTTAGTATACGGTGTGTGCATGTGTGTGCGTTACGCTAGAATACCCGAAATTATATAAATACCATAGAATATGAGACAAAATTATCTAAGTTGATGTTTTCATCAAAGGGTTTCTCATTCATCATATCTTGAACCGTAAAATTCATGACTGAAATATGAAAAAAATACACGATATAACAACACATTTTACTAACGATCAATCATTACATACATTGTAACTTCTCCTGTGTTTCGTAGTGTATGCAATGGTATAAGATTGTCAAGACATTGGTTTGATTTATAAACAAATGGCCAATTCATCTGTTGAATGCTTTTAACAATCATGTTCTTTTCTAAAAATATTTAAGTTTCAGTCATTTATTTCATTTACACTGATATTATACATGTTCGTTTTTCTTAAAGGTATGTAACCTAAACATTACGCACATATCTATCAGGTTTTTTTTTTTAACTGACTGTGTAGCGTAAACTATGTGTATTGACGGATATTTTTGTCGTAAAAGGAAGCTAGGATTGGTATAGGGCAAATTTTTAATAAGAAATCTCACTGACATTACTAGTGGTTGATTAAATGAAAATAATAAAAGATAACAAATAAAAAATACATCCCACACAATACTATATGAAGAAGAAACAAAAGAACACCGCAAACGAAACATAAAATGGTAATGTGTACGCCAAAGTATGCATAAAACACAGCACTGTATGTGATATCCGTTATTTCAAGTTAAATAATACGGTTGCAATCAAACATAATACTTAAATATTGATTTAGCGAGTGAATAAAAACAAAGACTTAGATGCATTGCACAAACAAATAACGAATCACAAATATTGTAACGACAAAAAAGACTAATATGCCCTGCAAATGCAATAACAAAATTTTCCTTAACAACAAAATGCTAATGTTGATTGCATGTTAATTGTCTTGATTCGAACTCTATTTGCATTCCTTAGTTCCTGTTATTAGTTTTTCAAGATACAAAATGCACTAATCCATATATTCTGAGCATACAAACCCAGCTGAGGCCCACCTCCGGTTGCGCGATTTTTTTGCGTTGAAGACCCATTGGTGGCCTTCGGCTGTTATCTGCTCTTTGGTCTCTTTGACATATTCCCAATTTACATTCTTAATGTAATCGTTAATCCAAAAGGAATGTCGGAGATATTCTTTTCGAGCGTATTGCTAAGGTACATATGTAAATATTTTGAACGATAATTCCACAGTTGTAATACACATTTTACATGATTGCTAGTAGAGATTTTCATGAACATTATGTACATAGGTTGTTTCAGTTTTGATACATACCACAATAAGGTATGTAGTCCTCTGTTTGCTTCCAACTGTTATCTTGCTTCTGTTCTAATCAGTAGCCTTCAAAGACGTATTAGTGAATATTAAGCACAGAAAATGAATTAACATGACATTCAAATACATTTACGAACTACCAGGATAAATAGACACATTAAATTGTACAAATAACGATAAATTTTCTGAATCAACTTCATGTTCTAATTTTCCGATTGAACTCACTGACAATGCCTAGTTGCAATGTGAATGGTGAATATTGAATGAATCAATGTGTGAAAAGGGCACACTTTGGAATTCATATACAACTAAAGAAATAAGTTTTGACCAATGGTCTTGGTACCTTAAGAGAAAATCAGAGCTCGCTTAAATGTTCGATATGATAAAGCCTCAACGTTACGGTACTGTAAATGAACGAAGTCATCTATACTTTTAAACGAGAAGACCTCATTTTGTGTGTCGCTTCTATTCCTTCCACAGTAAATTAATCATCATGCCTCTGAGTCCTATAGGTAACATGCATAGTCGCATTTGTCATCCATTCTTATGATTATTCAGATTGAGTTATTTTGTGAGAAAACCGACAAAAAAGCTGTCCGGATATTGATTCCGTAGGCAGACTGACTTTTAGTCATAGATAAACTTCCGGTTTTAAACATGCACAAGTACAACCAATCGTATGATGGATAACAAAAATGAAAAACAAATAAGCACATCAGATCGTTATCGATATCATGGTTTTTAGATCGCAATAACAACAACTATTATACCTCCTTAGAGAGGACAATTATTTTTCGCGTTTATCTGCATGTAAACAACGATTATACTACTATGATGTATAGAGACTTTCTGTATTCTGTCTACTGTTTTTTTTAAATGACTTTTTAAGGGGTCATGCCAGTTTCATTGAAATTACTATTTAAGGGGTCATACCAGTTGAATATATATTGAAATAAGTAAAACATGTGGAAAAAAGAATGTGTCCATAGCACACGTATGCCAGATGATCGCAAGAACCACAACTATTATACCTCTTTAGAGAGGACAATTATTTTTTGCATTTATGTATACATGAAAACTACGATAAAACTACTATAATATATAGAAACTTTCTGTATTCTGCCTACTGTTTTCTTTGAAATGACTATTTAAGGGATCATACCAGTTGCATATATATTGAAATAAGTAAAACATGTGGGGAAAAAGAACGTGTCCATAGCACACGGATGCCACATCGGCACTATCATTTTCAATATTCAGTGGACCGTGAAATGGGGTCAAATCTTTTATTTGGAATTTTATTTTAAAGGGAACATATTTACTAAGTTTTTAGTAAATTGGACTTTAACTTCATCAAAAACTACCTAGACATAAAAGTTTAACGTAGAGCCGGTCAGACAGACGGACGGACGAACGAACGGACGCACAGATTAGAAAACATAATGCCCATAAATGGAGCATGAAAATCTATAGTTGAAAGTGAAAGTAGTTATTTGGCTAAAATGAAAGTAGGGTACAGATATGAGGGAGCAAGGACTTTTTCGGGACGTCGGGATCGGCTGTTTTAATGTTGAGATTTTAAGATTGATCCTTACGGGAATATTTTTTTCGAATTTCGGGATATGAATTTCTTTAAATGTTTTCATGTTTTTAAGCCAGGGATGTCAGGATCAGGCCTCTACAATCATTGACCCCTAATTTAGCCTTCGTCATTTATATATGATTCAAATCCTACCATTGACATGTTAATAGGGCTCTCAAAAGAAAAAGCACTGATAGATTGTCCTAGAAGCATATTTTATTAGAATAATAAATTATTAAATATTCTATAAGCAGTTACATTTATTTCATGTTTGAAGCGGTTGCAAAATATTAATTTTATTTGACTTTTACCCCAAAAAAAGGCACGGCTCCGTATTGAAGGCCGTTCCTTTACCTATAATGGTTTACTTTAATTTATAAATTTTTATTTGGATGGAGAGTTGTGTCATTGGCACTCATACCACATCTTTCTATATCTAGTGTAGCAAAGGGGTAGAATAATTGTGGTCTGAGGCCAGAAACACGAAAATAATTGAATTTAACAGAAAGGAAACAGATAACGAACTTTGGAAGGGCTTTTGATACCTTTTATGAAATTCTCCAGACATTATATCTTTTACAAAAATTCATCCTACAACAGTTTACAACTGTGTATGACCACGATTTTGCGGGTGCGTTCTAGTATATTTTAATAGAAGTAGGAAATCAACTTGACTTTTTGAACTAAACAAAACAATTGAAAAACACACTTTTCTCTCATTTTTTTTTTAGATATGTCCTACTTAAATCTATTTTAGAAGATGTGCATATCCTTATAGAGCAGACAAACACGTCAATTCAACATTTTTACATTTGTGGTAAAAGCACCAAGTATCCAATAACCAATTAACTAAGTTTTTTTGTATCATTATTTTTTGATACATTAGTGTTTGTTGTAATAAATTAAATGTAATATAGGAATATTGTCACTGCCTTAATTTTTACGGTATATATCATCAAAAATATGTTCTAAGTGAACCAAATACAACAGAACGGCAAAATAAACATAACGTCATCGCTATGTAAGCCTATTCGATTAATTACTTTTTTACTACCATTTAGGTATCATATTTTCACCATAAACAAAGTCGGTGACCTTTATCAACCAAATGCAAATTTGTTTAATAATATTTTATCGATTCTAAAAAATTAATATACATTTTTAAATAGAAATTGTATTATTTAGAAAAAAGGTTTCGACAATTTAATAGGCTTTCTTTTCAAATTTGTACACCTTTTCTTAAAAAAATATTGGTAATATTTCAGATAAAAAACAATAAATACATTATTTTTTCATATACATTACCAATTTACTAGAATTTTAATATTAACGTTTTTATGAGATTTTGTAAAAGTTTCATATATTTTGGCCTTAATTTTGTAAAAACTGATATGACTTATTGTAGACGTTAAAGTATTTTAATAATAGAAGCTTAAACATGTTGAACTGTATGATATAAAAACTTACGTTGATGTAATGTTTTGTTTACATATAGAATGATTCCTTTTGGGTAAACGCCGTACTACATATCCTTTTATACCATGTATTGGCGAAGAAAAATATTGCTAACTTCTTATTCGTCTTTAGCTTTTAATAATTATAGACATTATATCTGTGTATTTTACCTGACTTGTCAATATCATTGACTGAGGTATAAACTCAGCTATACACGTTTCTGATTGAGACAAACCATCTTAATAAACGATTGATCGCAAATAATACTGACATATTTGGTCTTTTTGTAAAAAAAAATATATTTATATTCATGAAATTACAAAAATCTTCACGTCGGTAAGAACCATTCACAATTAACAAAATGGAAAAATATTGAAAGCTTATAAAAAACCAAACACAAAACAAGTAGTTCCTACAACAAATGTACAGAAACATATGAAACGAGATCAACGCAATCACTTTCGTTATATTTTATTTTTTTCCCAAATAGAAGAAATAACCCAAACCTAACATTAAGAAGTCAATTATAAATCTTAAAAATCTTAGTACATAAGTCTTCTTTTTTACAACTTTAACTAATACGGTTCAAACATGGAATTCCGTGCTTGAAACAAAAAAATGACGTGTTTTATGCACATGCACCCATTGATACCCTAATTGCTCCCGAAAACTTGTAAAAAGAAACGTTTAGTTTTCTTACATAGATTGAAATACTATTATCAATAGTCTTCAATAATTTTTATGAAACGAGTAAGGCAAAAGATGGACAAACACAAAATTTGATGTCAAGAGTAAAGTGCGAACTTTACAGGATTTAAATTGCTACACTGCAAGCATTCCATGTAAATGATATACGAGACTCCAATTTGAGAATCAACTTGTCTTCGTTGCAATTTTGATTTTTTTTTTTAATTTGTATAGTTTATGCGATCCCTATAAAAATATCTGACATTGTTATTATTTAAAAGAATAACTGTGTGTGAAAGAGGGACGAAAGATACCAAAGGGGCAGTCAAACTGATGGATCGAAAACAAACTGACAACGCCATGGCCAAAAATAAAAAGACAAACAGACAAATAATAGTACAGATGACGTGTAATTTTATCTGTTGTAGACATTGATATCAACAGGTGTTTTGCCTCAGTATGTGACGTTATATTTTATTTTGGCAACATTAATAACAAAAACAGATCGATTCGTCTCTCACTATTTCTGCTCTTCATTTTTGGTAAATGTGACGTATCTGTATAGTTTTTCATTGCGTGTACATATCTCAGTATACACGTCTTTGCTGTGACTTTTTCTATTCTAATAAACCATGTGAATGTTAGGATGATGTTTTTTTTAATAATTTTACAGCAGGGATGAAGACATCTTGTAACTGTTCCTAGTTGATTTAAAAAGTATCAAAAGTATGAACCATTTGCAGGAACTTAACAACACACTATACTAGCTTCCATGCATGTATTATAATTTTGTATCCTTTGGTTTTTTTTTTTTCCTTTTCTTATTAGATGAACAGATTAATTGATAAAGTCGATGATTACAATTTCAGACAATCAATGTGTCGTGTTAAATCATCATCATTTCGTTAATTATTAATTGATAACTTTAAAAAAAAAAAAAAAACGTTTAACGAGTTACATTTAGGAAACATATTCGTTGTTACTAAATACATATTTGATAACGTGGTTTGACTTACACTTATCATTGGATTTTTAAGCAGTCTTTCAATCAATGTGTTTACCTATCGATTGCAGTTATCTCGTTTGCTATCAAAATACTGTTCAGAAGCTTTTCAGACGATTTAGTATGTATCATATGTAAACAGGTAAATTTCACCTAACACACAGTCTTTTCACAGTCTAAACCAATCTCGATTGACTATCTGATCAGTACTGAATTAACCACAGGGGATAAATCTGAATATTGACTGCAAGATCGAAAAGAATTGATTTATTGCAGTTCAAAATGACCATTTCCAATCAAAATTGGTTTCCAAAAATAAAGAATGCATAGAAGTCCATTAACAAATTTGAAATAACTATAATGTATATCTTACATATTAACAATCGTGGTTTGTCAGGTTATATCAATATGTGTGACTTGCTTGGTCCTTGGTTATATAGCACTTTTTTTTAGATATACGAACATAGCTATCCCACAAATATTTATGTGTATGCATTAAGCCACGAAAAACAGAGGGCAAGATATCAAGGTTATATTCAAAGTCCTGGACAAACTGAAACCGCTTTAGCTAAAAAGAAATTAAAATACAAACAAAAAACACCAGTATACAAAATTCTACCAAGACATCTAATAGAAAACTAGGGTTACCTCCGATACCCTGAGCGGATTTGCAGTTCCACATGAGACATGTGACACCTGCAGTTGTCCGGAATGTTTTACCTTAGGTAGTTAAGTAACGAAAAAATATTCGGAAATAATAAGCAGGGTGTACTCCCAGACGAGCACAATGCCCAAGCAGAGTTTTAAAGAAGAAAGATTGAAATCCACACTACATTAGTTTGATAGTCACTCTCACAAATTGGTTGACCGTTAGGATGTGTTGGTGTCTTAGCCTACTGGTAACATATGTTTGCGGTTTTCAATCTTTATATAACAGTACCGTAATCTGAGCAGTAATTTTACCGAGTGTGTTTTAATATTTTTACTGCGTGTAAATTCGCAGTGTGTGTGATGTATGCATAGTAGGAGACATATGTAACATGTCATGTTGATGCACCCGTTCTCGCTCTTTTTTGAGTGCTTGCGAGTCTCTCAGTTTTTTGTTTGATACATTTATCGCTTCCTACAAAAAGACAGTATTGAATAGTTAAAAAACAACACTTCAAAAAAGAAAGTCCAGAAGAACTGACATTATCAACCTCTATCAATCAAAGGAATAATTGAAAATACTTTTCGTTTTCCTGACTTGGTATCACAGAAAATGGTGACTTAAAACACATTTAGATATTATGTACGCTAATGACTTAAAGAGTTCTATAATGTTATCCTTAAAGTATAGGTATTTTGTTTTATAAACTAAACTTCAAGTGACTCATACTTTTATATAACTCTACATCAACTTCATTTTGTACTACAAGATGTAATTGTGTCATCTTAATCAGGAACCATTAATCTTCATTTATTTCTCAGTTAAAGATATTGACAAGTCAAACAGATTACATAGATGTTTTGTCTATAATTATTAAAAACATTAAGACGAAAAAGAAGTCAGCAGTAATTTTTCTATGTTGATGTCATTGTATAACAGGACAAGAAGTAGATCGTTTTACTAAAAGGAATAATTGCATAAGTGTAGAGGAACGGTTCTTTTATCATATAGTTTTACGTGTTTTCACAATTATATTTAAAAAATATATAATGATATAACTTTGCTTCAATTATTGAATTCTTTTATAATTAACAATAATGTTTAATTAACTTGCATTTAACAGTAGACAATCCTTGTGAAACATGTTGACAGCACGGCTTAGGGCAAAGCTATCATGTACTGTAATTCAACTTGCCGATCAGTGAGTTGGTTAAAATTTAGCTGCAACAGGTTTAAAAACTGCTTCGACTAGTTTTTAGACAACAGTTAATTACAAAAGGAGAATTGGTCGTAGGGATATCTTTATTCTTATTGCAAGCCTGTTTTCTTTTTATTCAAAATGTCAAATGGTCAAATCTGTCTAGTAAAACAAAAATATTTGATTGTATCAATCAAAATTGATCATATTTCTACTTGTGTATCAATGTTTTATAGGAGAGTACCATTGATGAGTATATCCGTTTACCGAGGATGGATTGCTTAACACACACACACACACACACTGACTAACAAATTGTGTCCATCAATGTATTAATAGAGCATCACCAAGTTCTGTAGTTTTCATATCCAAAAGTAAAGGAAAAACTCAAGGTGCTGTTAATATTTCAGTTTATCTATTAATTAATGAACCAAAAACACTGCAACCAGCTGTACACAACAAGTAAGAAGGTCAGCATGTCCTCTTTTTATTCAAAATATTGAACAAATACCGTATTATCCTTTTTACCGGGTTGGTAATAAAAGGCTTTGTCAGTTTATTTTCGATCTATGAGTTTGACACTCCGTCTGGTATTTTTCGCCCCACTTTTAACATTCATAAGTACTTTTCTTGTCTCTGGGTGGTTAGTGTTAGACATATTCTGGTCCGCATCATCAAAATATGACCACATTTGACTTAATAATGGATATACTATGGTGGTGTTATCTGGAAAAAGTATACGAATTGACAATATGTATATTATGTCGGATGTCAATAAATCGGTAATGATGACTCTGTCAAAAATCCCGATAAGGTTTAATAATGTATTTTTCTTTTTAAATCCGGTCATTGTTCAACTTTACTTTAAATATTTCGACGAAAATATAATCGTAAATCTGAGGCATATTAAACAATTTAATATCTAAAGAAATAGGATGCATGCAATATATTGCAGAGACTATACAAAGTCGGAAACAAAGCAACCTTAAGTACCCGGCCACGTCCACATGTATGTGTGTCCATCTGGTGAGTTAAGCCTTTTTCAACTGATTTTTATAGTTCGTTCTTATGTTGTACTGTTATACCACTGTCCCAGGTTAAGAGAGGGTTGGGATCCCGCTTACATTGTTATCCCCGCCACATTATTTATGTGCCTGTCCCAAGTAAGAAGACTGTAATTCAGTTGTGTCGTTTTTTTATGTGTTACCTATTTGTTTTTCGTTCATTCTTTTATATATAAATAAGGCATGTTACTTTTTTCGTTTGAATTGTTTTACATTGTCATATCGATGCCTTTAATACTTTGCGGTATGGGCTTTGCTTATTGTTGAAGGTCGTACGATGACCTTAATGTCTGTGTCATTTTGGTCTCTCATGGACAGTTGTCTCATTGGCAATCATACCACATCTTCTCTCTATATTAACATACTATAGTATACAAGTATGTTTTTTTATGCTTTTGGTATTCTTTTCGTCCTTCCTCAAATAAAGAAAAATACATATTTACTACTTCATGACGTTAATGACTATGGTTTTTCTCTATACAGAAAAAAAAACCTATAGCTTTGTTTATATAATCGAAGATTAGGTCCGGTATGACAATTTGTAATCGCGACAATATACTAAAGGCAGACATTTCCTGAATGTCGTTATGTAAATTTTGCAGGTTTATTGTTTTTGTATCACTTATATCAAATTTTGAATGATACATGTAAATAAAATTGTTCTAACAGGTGACCAATTATACTCTGTAACCAGATCATTGAATATTGTTTTTATTGTTGTTAATATCAATTTTGTTATCAGTAAATTAAAAGCAATCTATATAATTGTTATTTTCATATACGCATTCATGGATCTACAAACCTGTTTTTTTGGCATTGTAAACGGTCACATTTTTTCTCGAGACGTTTATGACGTCTTTACACTTAATCCATTGGATGCTGGATGTGTACTGATTGATTAATTAGTCTTAAATGCATGATTTTTTAGTTGTTAGTGTCTTTGAACTAGTTTTTATTGTCTTGAACTAGCTTTCAGTATCTATAAGCACTATCAGATCTGTAAATAATAACTCCTTTGTTGTTGGGATATTCAAGTATCCTGCCACGTTCACTCTGTGTAATATTTTGATTTGTAGCCATCTGAGGTATCAAGTCATTTGCAACTGATTTTGATAGTTCGTTCTTATGTTGTAATGATAAACCACTTTCCTAGGTTAGGGAAGGGATGGTATTCCGTTAACATGTTTAACCCGGTCATTAATATCATACACCGTATCAACACTGATCCAATATAATCCCTCGAGCATAGCTCCTGTGGTCATATAGATGCCTAGGGTTTATATGGATGTGATATTGAAAAAAAAGCCTGATGATGTTCCCTTTTATTTATCCCCAATGGCTACTGATTAGATTAGAAGCAAGATAACAGTTGGAAACAGACATATATACATATACATTATTATATTATTGAATATCAACTGAAACAGCTAATACACAATACATGTATATTTACGAAAATCTTTGCAGAAACAAGTAAATACCCAACTAATTCAAAATTTAACATGGAATCAAGTTTTAACTCTGCTTTTGAGGGAAAGTTTATTATTGAATTGGCGTGACACTCTGTTCGTGTTCGTCATTAATATCTTTGTGATTCAATTGTCGATGAAAGTCGTTTCATTTTGGTGTGTAAATATATCAATAATTACTAATTATGTTGATTGTATCCGTATTACTTATCTTGGAATGTATCTCACATATAGTAATGCATACTTTGGAGTACAGATTCCCATTAAATGTCTTTTTTGCAGTATTCTTTTATTTTTTTGAATAGTATTATACGTGATTTATATATGTCTTTTATCTGTTAGCTTTGATGGTTTTCTTTTGATTAAACACACGTAACGTCAGTTACAGTTTTTATAACCATTTTCCCCTTTTACGAATCCTACGTTCTATATCCATTGATTATTATGTTTCAAAGTTAAATTAAAATAATATTTTTGCCATTTTTGAGGTTAGAGACATTGAAGAAAATGCATTTTTTTGTAAAAAAAAAAACTTGACTGTAAAACTAACATTAAAAAAAAACTTGATTGTTCACATTATTATACTAAACCTATGTATTTAAAGTGGATTGAAAAACTTTTACCATTCCTTACACTAAGGAGAAATTACAATATATATTTTGATCGAACGTGAGTTATTTGCCTTGTTATGTCATATATCTTTTATATTTCAGTCACGAATTTTACGGATCAAGATTTGATTGATCAGAAACGCTTTGATGAAGCAAACAACTTAAACATGCTGAAGTCTTTTGCCTCATATTCTGTGGTATATATTGAATTAAGGTATTTCATGGGTAACACACACACAAACACTATCGAGTACACACATACATGCAATAATGAGATGTAAATATATCAAGCTGTAGTCTATTACTATTTTCTGTCAAAATGGAATATACAAAACTTTTGATCGTTGTCTTATTCTCCAAATATTTTGAATTTACGGAAAACAAAACTTGTTAGGATGTACAAATCATCCGTACACTCTTTGGTTTATTTGATGTTTTTCTTTTGTGTGCATCTGGTAGTTAAAGCCTTTTCTTAACTGTTTCTAATAGTTTGTTTTTATTTTGATCTGTAACACTGTAACCTATTGATTGACAACATATTTGTAACGTTCGGAGGACGTGTTTTTCAACAGACTGTCGGCATCCCAATGGGAACAAACTGTGCCCCTCTACTTGCCGACTTGTTTCTTTATTATTATGAGGCTGACTTCATGCAGGAACTTCTTAGGAAGAAAGATAAGAAGTTAGCAATATCCTTTAACTCTACTTTCCGCTATATAGATGACGTTCTTTCACTAAACAATTCAAAATTTGGTGACTATGTGGAACGCATCTATCCCATCGAATTGGAGATAAAGGATACTACAGATACAGTTAAGTCGGCTTCATATCTTGACTTACATCTAGAAATTTACAATGAGGGTCGGTTGAAAACAAAACTTTACGACAAAAGAGATGATTTCAGCTTTCCAATTGTGAACTTTCCATTTCTAAGTAGCAACATTCCAGCAGCACCTGCATACGGGGTATATATCTCCCAACTGATACGATATTCCCGTGCTTGCATTTCCTATCATGATTTTCTTGATAGAGGGTTACTGCTCACAAGGAAGCTATTAAACTGGTGAAGTTGAAATCATCCCTTCGTAAATTTTACGGACGCCATCACGAGTTGGTTGACCGTTATGGAATAACCGTTTCACAAATGATATCGGATATGTTCCTTACGTCGTAACTACAATCCCCTTCCCTTTCATGAATGTGACCTACCGAATTAGACTATTTACCGGATTTGTAATCACATAAGCAACACGACGGGTGCCACATGTGGAGCAGGATCTGCTTACCCTTCCGGAGCACCTGATATCACCCCTAGTTTTTGGTGGGGTTCGTGTTGTTTATTCTTTAGTTTTCTATGTTGTGTCATGTGTACTATTGTTTTTCTGCTTGTCTTTTTTCATTTTTAGCCATGGGGTTGTCAGTTTATTTTAGATTTATGAGTTTGACTGTCCCTTTGGTATCTTTCGTCCCTCTTTTGTAAACTGTCATGGTGTTCTTGATATATGATTGTTGCTTATAAGGAATATATGATATCCCTATTTATGACATTTTTTACTGTTGTGTCTATTTATTTTGTTCACACATTGTTGTCAATTTAACGGAATTTGATGCGACTGTCATACAAGTGAGAGGTTTAGCACTTTAAAACCATATTTTATCAAGTACCAAGTCAGGAATATGACAGTTGTTGTCTATTCGTTTTATTATTTGACTTGGTCATTTGATTAGGAACTTTCCGTTATTTATTTTCCTCGGAGTTAAGTATTTTTTTCTGATTTGAGTAAATGTATCAGGCTACGTTAATTAACATTAAGTAGCATTGTTTATTTCGATTTTAAACTGATTTGAAAAGTCTTAACAACAAATTATGAATACAAAAAGGGTATTAGGTTTGATTTCAAATGAGACAAATATCCACATAGGAAGTAGATGTACGAAATTCTAGTAAACTGTACAGACTTGAATAATGCGCAAAGCCGTATCGTACGTTACAAAAGGCCCCGACATGAAAACTATTCAATTGATAAAACGAACAGCGTGCTTCATCAAAAAAAACTATCGACGAATAAGTCAGATTACAATCCCTTCACTGCAGGCTCCAGACTTGGGAAAAGCACAAACAAGATATGGTAGGGTTAAACATTTATTTATTTATTGATTACAAAGCTTTCATATAGCGCCTATCTAATAAACATAATACTCTAAACGCTTAACATATAAAATTGAAGGAAAATATATGTCACAATGCATACAATAATTAAGAAATAATTTATGGAAGCCATAGATTGTTGGAAATTTACACATGGCCTGGACCGTGATATTCGAATTTTTTCTTGAGCGATTCCAATAGGACAAATATGGTCTTTAAAATACTGAAGAGATGGTTCATTTGGTGTGTGCGTGTGTGACTGATCTTTTTAACTGTTAGATGAAGCTCAAATATCTTAATAAGACAACAACAATCAAAACCAAGGAGTAAACAAAGACTAACGAAACCAAAGGACATTTACATCAACAATTATACATATTAATTAACATTGATTAAGAAACAACACGAACTCCACTAAAATCCGTAGCTTGCGTGGGTTATTTCGTGAATAACCGCTAAAAAAAACCTGTTAAATTCTTCAAATTATCAAAGCCAACATTTGCCATTTTTAATTTACATGATTTTCTCGTAAGCTTCCGTTCAATCCAAATATGAAATTTCGTAACTAAGGAGCAGCCATGTAGACTTGCTTAAATTAGTAATGTGTTTACAACTCGTCTAAACATCAACCCAACAATATTATCTTCCCTCGTCTGGATTCGAACCCATGCTACTGAGATATCGTGACACCAAATCGCCTGCACTGTATCCCGTGTGCTAGACCACACGACCACCTTGGCTTAAAAAATAAAGCATTCGGTGACCTTACAAAAACCGGAGGTGATCTCAGGTACTCCGGAAATGTATGCAGGTCCTTCTACTCGTGTAAAGCTAAACCACCGACATGTAAGGCAGTTGTTTATAGCTCCGTTATATTGGTAAATTGTGTTATTCTTACTAATGCGTTATTCGTGTGTAAAGATAATCTGCTATTAAAAACGAGTTTTATCGTATAACATCTGCGTGCATAGGAACATGTTGATGTGCCTTGTTACATTCGCGTGCATGTTGAAATGTTAAAGTTCCTTAAAATTCATTTGCTATCTGTTTGTTTTCCAATCAGATTATAAATAGTTCACTACTTCATAAACCATATTTATTAACACATAAATACCAGGATTCAACATTATGTCTGTCAGACGTCCTTTTCTTCTACAATAGACTATTCCATGCCTACAGAAAACTACTGATTACTAAACTATGAATATCATCTTGAAGAAAACAATTAACCAGAAGTTGCATCGACCCAATAAAATTACTCATCATAAATACTCATCTAAAACAGGTTTCTATAAAAACAAAACGCAATTGACAATACCATTGAAAAACATTAGTTGCCATGCATAAAAAGACCTTTATCTTCGCATGCTACCTGTATAGTTTGGTAAGACAAATCTTAAATGTGTAAAAAATACCTTTACTCTTGAGCCTGGGAATTTGTTTTTGTCTAATTAACAAATGCAATGATTAAAAAAATGTAATATATTTAAGGAACAGTAAATGCAATATTGATTATTCAAATTTTATTATAATATATATCAATCATACAACGCAAATTTTACAATATTTATAACAATATGACATTCAAAACATTGTTTACTCACACTAAAATAAACATATATCATACAGTTTCACACACGCAACGAACATGTTCACTTAAAGTTTTGACGCAGGGTATTATATGTTATTTTTTTTAACTTGACCTTTCAAGGCAAATGAATGTCGAAACAATGATAATTCCATTGTATGCAATGAGTTCTACAAAAAAGGGGGCTGACGCAGTAGAACATTTACTATAATTGCTTCTCGTCTTTGTATACATTGTTAGCAGAAATGAAATACTTGCTGCTGAAGTTTCAGGTCTACTTTAAACATATAGATACACACCAACATGCAGGCTATATGAAGTCAGGTCTCATGGGTTTAGCTGGATACTATATAAAACGTCTGATAGGTAATGCAGGAATTTATTCAAACTGCCATTCTGATAAGAGAATTTAAATCTAAAAATCAAATTGATTTGGAAAAAAATCTAATGTCGTCAAAAGACACATTGCGCAATGTATAAGTTGTTTGCGTTCGAGAGTATGTTAGTCAGTACTTGATTTTAATACATGAAAGCAAATAGGGGCGGACGAAACCGAGGGGATATTGAATTCCATTTGCTAGAAGTATTCGTCCGATATTCTTAAAAATTGGCGATGCAACTACAATATCTGTCCTTCAAAGCCTTTTTTGCTTCTGGAACCCTAAGACACAACATGATCGGATTTAACGCACCGAGCACAAATTGTGCCGTAGAAGCAGTAAATGCAATTGGTACGACGTACGACTGATCAAAGCATGTGAACTGTAGAACAATACACACAATCTTAAGCGGACAGTAGAAACTGAGATATAAAACTATAACTATTGAGGCGATGTGAGATTGTGTTCTTTGTGTGACAGACTGAGTAAGTCTTGACGATCTATACCTCTGAACTATCCCGGATAGCATACCTGCTGATAATAAAACAACTGCTATAAGATTAAAAACAATGAAATCTGCATATGTCTTGAAAATAGTTGACAAATCATTACCTAATCTACTGACAGCGCAATCCCGTGAGCCTTGAACCCCCATAATCAGTTCAATTAAAACACATGAAATGTAAATACAAAAAATAAATCGACGAACATTTGTCTTTGTGTGGTTTACGTGTGCCTTGAGGGGGAAAAGAGATATATAGATACGTTGACAAGCCAGTAGACATAAATGTAAGCTAATTAAATTTGCAATAAATCCCTTAACACAGTTGAATAGCATGCACTCTAATGCTTAATTTAATCGGAATCTTAACACTAGCGAACATTGTACAATACTATTGAATAACAGGTCGATTCCACGGATCAACGATATGAGAGAAAAACTTAAAAGTGTGGAGAATATTGGTGACCTAAATGCTTTCGAAATTGAAGGTAAAATTAAAACCAATATGTTACCAATAAATGAAAGCATACTTAAGAAAATAGACATTCCTATGTAACAGATGTCGTAGAATGTGCTTTCAAACATCGAGTCGCAATACTTGTTATTCATGTCTACATAAAAACTAACAAGACTTTGTGGTAGAAATGTTATATTTGGTACCGATAAATCATCAGAAGAATCTTCAACGAACGAGCCTGTAACTGTTTTGTTTCCAGTCGTGTTACCAAAAGACAGAAACTGTAAAAGGTTCAGCAGAGTCATAGGTTTTGGGACTCTTTTAGGACACAAGGCGTATGATAAAACACCAGAAATTGCCTGCAAAGACAATAAAAGAGAATTGGACATCACTATTTACAACATATTTTTAACTCTCATAAAAACTGTTATCATGACAAACCAAGCAAGTTGTATATGAAAAATGTGGTTCTGCTCACCAGACGAGACATGGTTATTTCACACAATTATAATGCCAACAAATGAACGAACGTTATCTTGGTGTTCTTCTGTTTTCTCTTCTATATATGATTATTTTGCTCCTCTTATAGTTACTATCATTATTGTTATTCTTATACTATTTTCTTGCATTATCAAAAGGATATTGATTTTTCCAAACATGATAAAAAATATGGGACGCCGTGCTATTTTTCAAGCTACAAATTGCATATAATATAATTTATGAAAAGGCGTGTTATATGTGAATAGCAAGAAATATATCAGATCGAATTTAAAAAAAAAAGTATGAGAACATAGCTTTTATATAATGACTTAAGATAATTAAAAACAAGGTGTCACCGATTTTATTTTCCTGCCACAAGTAACATTTGAATGCATCTTTGACTAGCCAAAAGATAAATGGCATTGTATATCTAGTTACTGTTATACGGCATATGTTCTTGGTAAACACAATATTGTTCGATTATAAATTAACAGACATGTCTATCTTAACCAAACATCTTAAATGGCACGAGCTCTGCAAAAGTATATTATACGGTGTGTGCATGTGTGTGTGTTACGCTAGAATACCCGAAATTATATAAATACCATAGAATATGAGACAAAATCATCAAAGGGTAGCTCATTCATCATTCCTTGAACCGTAAAATTCATGACTGAAATATGAAAAAAAAAATACACGATATAACAACACATTTTACTAACGATCGATCATTACATTGTAACTTCTCCTGTGTTTCGCAGTGTATGCAAAGGTATACGATTGTCAAGACATTGGTTTGATTTATAAACAAATGTGCAATACATCTGTTGAATGCTTTTAACAATTATGTTCTTTTCTAAAAAAAAATGTTATTACAACCATTAATTTCATTTACATTGATATTGTACATGTTCGTTTTTCTTAAAGGTATTTAACCCAAAAATTACGCACATATCTATCAGATTTTTTTTTAATTGACTGTGTAGCGTAAACTATGTGTATTGACGAATATTTTTGTCGTAAAAGGAAGCTATGATTGGTATAGGGCAAATTTTTAATAAGAAATCTCACTGACATTACAAGTGTTTGATTAAATGAAAATAATCAAAGATGACAGATAAAAAATACATCCCGCATAATACTATGAAGAAGAAACAAAAGAGCACCGCAAACGAAACATATAATGGTGATGTGTATGCCAAAGTATGCATAAAACACAGCACTGTATGTGATATCCGTTATTTCAAGTTGACTAATACGGTTGCAATCAGACACAATAACTAAATATTGATTTATCAAGTGAGTAAAAACAAAGACTTAGATGCATTGCACAACCAAAAAACGAATCACAAATATTGTAACGACAAAAAAGACTAATATGCCCTGCAAATGCAGAAAATGCTAAAAAAAAAAATATTTTTTGTTCCTGTACAACAAAATGCTAAGGTTGATTGCATGTTAATTATCGTGAGTCGAACTCTATTTGCATTCGTTAGTTCCTGTTATTAGTTTTACTAGATACAAAATGAGCTAATCCATATATTCTGAGCATACAAACCCAGCTGAAACCCACCTCCGGGTGCGCGACTTTTTCGCTGCGTTGAAGACCCATTGGTGACCCTCGGCTGTTATCTGCTCTTTGGTCTCTTTGACATATTCCCCATTTCCATTCTCAATGCAATCGCTAATCCAAAAGGAATGTCGGAGATATTCTTTTCGAGCGTATTGCTATGGTACATATGTAAATATTTTGAACGATAACTCCACAGTTGTAATACACATTTTACATGATTGCTAGTAGAGATTTTCATGAACATTATTTACATAGGTTGTTTCAGTCTTTATACATACCGCAATAAGGTATGTAGTCCTCTGTTTGCTTCCGACTGTTATCTTGCTTCTGTTCTAATCAATAGCCTTCAAAGACGTATTGATGAATATTTATCACAACAAAGGAATTAACATGACATTTAAATACATCTACCAACTACCAGGATAAATAGACACATTAAATAGTACAAATAACGATAAAACTTCATGTTCTAATTTTCCGATTGAACTCACTGACAATGGCTGGTTGCAATGTTAATGGTGAATATTGAATGAATCAATGTGTGACAAGGGCACACTTTGGAATTCATATACAACTAAAGAACTAAGTTTTGACCACTGCTCTTGGTACCTTAAGAGATAATCAGAGCTTGCTTAATTGTTCAATATGATAAAGCCTCAACGTTGCGGTACTGTAAATGAACGAAGTCATATATTTTAGCAGAAGTAGGAAATCAACTTGACTTTTTGAACAAAACAAAAAAATTGAAAAACATACTTTTCTCTTTTATTTTTTTTAAATATATCCGAATTAATTCTATTTAAAAAGATGTACATATCCCTTAAGCGCAGATAAACACGGGAATTCAACATTCCTACATTTGTGGTAAAAGCACCAAGTATCCGATAACCAATTCAATAAGTTTTTTAGACAATTATTTTGTTTATACATTAGTGTCTGTTGTAACAAATTAAATGTAAAATAAGAATATTGTCACTGCCTTAATTTTTACGGTACATATCATCAAAAATATGTTCTAAGTCAACCAAATACAACAGAACGGCAAAATAAACATAACGTCATGTAAGCCTCAAATATTCGATGATTTAATTTTTTACTACCATTTAAGTATCATATTGCCACCATAAACAAAGTCGGTGACCTTTATCAACCAAACGCAAATTTGTGTAATAATATTGTATCGATTCTAAAAGATTAATATACATTTTTAGATGGAAATTATATTATTTAGGAGGGAGGTTTCGACAATTTAATAGGCTTTCTTTTCAAATTTGCACACCTATCTAAGAAATTTATTGGTAATATTTCAGATAAAAACAATAAATACATTATTTTTTCATATACATTACTAGAACTTGAATATTAACGTTTTTATAAGATTTTGTAAAAGTTTCAGATTTTTTGGCCTTAATTTTGTAAAAACTGATATGACTCATTGTAGACGTTAAAGTATTTTAATAATAGAAGCTTACACACGTTGAACTGTATGATATAAAAACTTACGTTGATGTAATGTTTCGTTTACATATGCAATGATTCCTTTTGGGTAAACGCCGTACTACATATTCTTTTATACCATATATTAGCGAAGAAAAATATTGCTCACTTCTTATTCGTCTTTAGCTTTTAACAATTATAGACATTATATCTGTGTATTTTTCCTGACTTGTCAATATCATTGCCTGAGGTATAAACTCAGCTATACACGTTTCTGATTGAGACAACACATCTTACTAAACGATTGATCGTAAATAATACTGACATATTTGGTGTTTTTGTAAAAAAGCAATATATTTTTATTCATGATATTACAAAAATCTACACGTCTTCTAGTAAGAACCATTCACAATTTACAAATTAAAATAACATTGAAAGCTTATATAAAACCAAACACAAAACAAGTAGTACCTACAACAAATGTACAGAAACATATGAAACAAGATCAACGCAATCACTTTCGTCATGTTCGTTTTAAATTTTTTTCCCAAATAAAAGAAATAACCCAAACCTAACGTTAAAAGGTCAATTATAAATCTTAAACATCTTAGTACATATGTCTTCTTTTTTACAACTTTAACTAATACGGTTCATACATGGAATTCAGTGCTTGAAAAAAAAAAAACTTGACGTGTTTTTTTGCACATGCACCCATTGATACCCTTATTGCTTCCGAAAACTTGTAAAAAGAAACGTTTAGTTTTCTTACATAGATTGAAATAATATTATCAATAGTCTTCAATAATATTTATGAAACTAGTAACGCAAAAGATGGACAAGCACAAAATTTGAAAATTTGTTTTCGGTTTTCGATCCTTACATAACAATACCGTAATCTGATCAGTAATTTTACCGAGTGTGTTTTAATATTTTTACTGCGTGTAAATTTGCAATGTGTGTGATGCATGCATAGTAGGAGACATATGTAACATGTCATGTTGATGCACCAGGTCTCGCTCTTTTTTGAGTACTTGCGAGTTTCTCAGTTTTTTGTTTGATACTTCGATGTTTTTTTGTTTTAACTAGTTCACGATACTTGAAATTCTGTCAGCTATTGTGTCTCAATTGAAAATGGTAAGATAACATGATTGATAGTATTATTTTGTAATCAACCTAAAATTGGAATTTCGAAACATTGAAGCATCATTGCTGTTTAAGTCTTAACGAATATAGTAAATTCTTCAGACTGGTTAAATTTGTATTGTCAGTGTCACCTCAACAAGACTGTTATTTATAAAAAATATACATTTATCACTTCTTACAAAAAGACAGTATTGAATAGTTAAAAAACAAAACTTGAAAAGAGAAAGTCCAGAAGAACTGACATTATCGACCTCTGTCAATCAAAGGAAAAATTGAAAAATACTTTTCGTTTTCCTGACTTGGTATCGAAGAAAATGCTGACTTAAACATGGTGTGATGGCTAGTGTAGCCTCCTGCTTGTAATGCATTTGCGTATAACTTCGTTATACTCGTTAATTAAAAAAATTGGGTAAATAACCCGAACAAAAATTATAGGTTATTGTGAATATAATTGGTATTCAGCAGCCAAAACTGAAAAACACACACAGATATAACACAGAACTGACTAAAATATTCAAACAAAATGACAATTTAACAAAGAAAGACGCCAACACAAATGTATAAGGAAAGTTCACTTGGTTAAATATCTATACGGTCATTATATGATCTATGTAATACCATACTTACAAATATTTTTCTTTAAATCTATAAAACATTCGCTGAAAAAAAAACACCAAACAGATTATTGTCACTCAAACTATCCTAATGACATCCGTCTTTTAGTCGAAGACGCCAACACAAATGTATAAGGAAAGTTCACTTGGTTAAATATCTATACGGTCATTATATGATCTATGTAATACCATTCTTACAAATATTTTTCTTTAAATTTATTTATTATTCGCTGAAAAAACACCAAACAGATTATTATTACTCAAATTATTCTAATGACATCCGTATTTTTAATTGCACATTGTCAGTAAGACTAACTTTTAATTGCTAACAATATTTTTGTTTGTCTAAGAAATCTTTCATCTTTCTGTTTTTAATAGCTAGTATCGTATTGATAATAATAGAAAAAGATGCTAAATAACAGATCAATCTCCGTGCAAATATTTAATTACAAGGTATAACAATCAATCTTCGATTACTTTGATACAATTAGAAATAAATCTTTTTTTTTCTGCTTATCAATATCCCCAACATACACGAGAATCGAAAAAAATCAGACTTACAATAAAAGGACTTGTTCCTTCTTACCCACAATTCTAATTTGCACCATATCGTTATAGTTTAGAAATAAAAAAAAAACTACTTTTTAGTGAAGGTGTAAAAAGAAAAAAAATATCATTCAAGATTATTTGTTTTTCCTTTTTTAAATAATATTTACCTGAATTACATTTCATACTTCGGCGTACAGTGTTATTTAAAATATAATTATCATTAAAATAAATCGTAACATCAATGAATATGTTGACAAATGACGCAGATACACATTTTAATTGCACCCACGGTAAAATCATGAATTCATGTACAATATTAAAAATTTAAAAGAAATATACAGCAAGTAATTTTAAACAAAGGGGATCTATATGTTTGTAATATGTGCTATAGATCAATTAGTTTTCTAGTTTGAAATACACTAAACAGAATGTATTTGTTAATGTTATTTGCTCCTGTAGTGTCTATTAAGAATGATGATATTTTGATCAATCACTTTTAAACATTACATATTTATGTGATTTTGTTATGCATTGTAAATATGTGTTCATAAAGGTTTATAAAAAGGCGGAAGATACCAGCGCGACTTTCACATTTGTTTAGTCAAAGAGGAACTGAAATTGCCATGGTATTAAAGGAAAAACGAAAAGACAAGTAAGTCCACGCATCGCAACAAAGAATACCCGAAATCGAAGCAACGTGAATATCGCCAAAAATATACGACATAAAATTGAGAATGTAAATGGGGAATGTTTCAAAGAGACAGCAACCCAACCAAAGTGCAGAAAACAGCCGAAGTCCATTAATGTACAAGAAACAATATCGCAGGTGAATGAAGAACATGATGTAGACACATAATTAACATCTGAAAAAAAATGAAATACTGAAAAACAGCGATATAGTATTGAAAGATCAGTTAATCAAAGTTATTCATTTGATGTACGTTAGCGAATATCTAATTGTTCGAACAACATTGAAAACTTTGGTTTGACTAAAACAGTAACATACACTAATTTTGTCTGACTATTGAATGTGTATGGGAATATTTTTTACTGTGCAAAACCAAATTATGTGTCAGTCAAAACATAATCTGGATGACGATTTAACTAATGTATCTTTCGCCGCTTGCGATTCGAATCTGATGTACTGAACGACCAACTAGTCAGCAGCAATATTTCACAAATGGAAGTCTGGCTATCGATAGGTTGCTAACAATCATGCAAGTTTGTTCCTGTTTGTATCCATTCATTTCGAGATTCATTTCAAGATGTTACTACGACGGTATCAGCTAACTGTTAAATAAAATTAGTAACAACCAAAGCTATATAACAGACACTTTGGGTTTTAACTTGCAATTGTCTTCACAGCGTGGTGGTTAACGTAAACCAGAACTTTTAAAATTAGCGTCAAATATATGACGTGCTCATATTAGAATAAAATAGCAGTAAAAGACGACATGCCTTGCACAGTCTGTCAGTACACGTATACTTGTATATTAGATTGATAAACTAATTTAATTGAAAGCAAATTGGTTGGTGCTTTTTTGAAATAAAGTAGAAAAAGGCCAAGCTTGATGTCGAGTTTCATATATTAACGAGACGGACAACAAAACCTATCGGTTTGGTTTTGAATTTATTTCTGGTTAACACATTGGTTAACCTTGGTGGAAGTAATTTCCCAAAATCAGTCGATATTCTTACAGACAACAATATTAGTGCACCTCACCTATCAGCGTTACAAATAAAGCTCACCAGTTTTCCGATGTATGTTATGCTCACAAAAGAAATAATAATCACACTAAAACAAGTGGTTCGACCTAATAGATACAATGATATGGGTTTAAATTGCACAAATCTTGAACAAACTATGATTCCGGCATGGGCAGAATAAAATAAATAAGTATGGTTTCTTAAATAAAGTACTGTACCTGCACTAACCACGTATCATGAATACTGAAATTCTTCTATAAACAATATGAATTGTTTTGCACAAGGCACATGTCTCTGGAATATCCTGTCTTTGTAATGTTTGCATTTTCTAAGGAATAAAGTGTTGGTAGTTACGTGTAATGTGGGCTGTTCGGCTGTTCCATAGTTTCAGTTTTCATTGCTGTTTATATATAAAAAAAAAGAAGATGTGGTATAATTGCCAATGTGACAACTGTTCACAAGAGACCACATGACACATAAATTAATAATTATAGGTCACCGTACGACCATCAACAATGAGCAAAGCCCATACCACATAGACTGTTATGAAGGGCCCGAAGAAGAAAAGATATGTAAACCTGTAAAAATCTAAAATAGCCAATACATTTATTTCTCTGGTACCTTTGATTACTATTAACCATTCTGAAAATATTCACACGTACATGTAAAAAGAAAACGTAATTCATTGTTTCTGGTTTACTTATGTCTCTTAACAGGAGAAAGTTTGTTTAGCCATATTATAAGTAATGTTTCAAAAACGTGCAGCATGTATTTATCTGTACTCTGTCTACTTATGTTACATAAATATAATGTAACTAGAGGAGATATAGTCAGTGTAAAACCAATATGAACACCTTAGAACACAAATGAACCGAAAGGTGACTAACACCTGCAAGAAAATCCGTAGGAAGGTGATACACATAAAAACAGCAGCAAGATTTGCTTTTTTATCGGACAAATGCATGTTTGAAAACGACTGTTGCTCCACCTTCAAATGTTTTAGATATAGTCAAATTGATAATGTACAAGTAATAAAGCAATGATCATAACTGATCAAGTTATGATATTGTGGTGTAACTCTGAATGATGGTTCGTATATTCCACAAGTAAACATGACTACTGTCAAGGTAAAAGTCATCACATACCTTAAACGTAACAAAAACAAAATCGAAAGTAGAAAAATTGAAGAAAAAAAAAATAAGTTAAAGAGATACAAAAAAATGGTTCGCACTGAATGACATAATACTTCAAATTATTCCATGCGCAACAGATCGAAACTTGACGTTGTCATATGTTTTTTAAACAGTGCTAACATAGCTGTAAATAGAGATAAGAAGATGTGATATAAGTGCCGATTAAAAACCCAAATCACCATCCAAGTCACAATTTGAAAAGGTAAACCATTAAAGATCAAAGTACGGTCTTCAACACGGAGCCTTGGCTGACACCAAACAGCAAGATATGAAGGGCCCCAAAAACGACAACCACTGAACTTAGGACAGGTACAAGCACTTGCAGCAGGTTTAAACGTTTAAATAGGTACCAACCGTTACCTGAAACAATAGTGTAACATCACAACATAGAAAGACACACTATAAAATATCGATTGAAATGGCTTAACTCAATCAAAAAACATATTAACACAAGTGAGCATACACTGAATGAATAAATTGTATCTATGTCACAATATAAATACAAAATCAATAAAATAAGAAGTGATATGTTAAACAATTTAATAAAGAGAACCATAATCATGAACACACACTTTTTTATATGTAGTCCACACTTTTGAAAGAAAGCGATCTTAAAAAAAAACATCAAGTGAAGCAGAAACGATTAACACTAATGTTGTGCAATCATCAATAAAAAAATTCGAAAAATTAAATAATGTTTGTTCACAAGGATCCCCTACTGTCCCTTTAACATTTCACAGCTCTGTGTACAATTCAATTGTGTCGCTATGAGACGTAAAAAAAGGACAGATATTTATTAGGATTGATCGATAAGAAAATAAATTTGATACGGTATAGTCGAACTGATCATTGTAAAAATAAGTATAAGAGGGTATGATTTTCAATGAGACAAGAATTCCAGAATTCAAATGACGTGGATTAAACCACATGTAGATCACCGTAAAACAATGAAGAAAACCCATAACAAATAGTCAGCTATAAACACCCCGCAATGACATAATGTGCAACAATACAAACGATATCAACAATGTCCGTGTTAATGATAAAAAACATTGCAAAACAAATTAAATGAAAGACAGCAACCGAAGACAACCACTAAACTCAGGCTCGTAAAGAATGGTCATGGTGGTGGGTTGAATTATGTTCGTTTCTTCGCAATAGTCCCCTAATATCGGACGGAAAAACGGTTTGGAAAAAGTACAACCTTACGACTGTACAACTCAGCTAGATATAGCTGTAATCAATAAATTGTCAAGAACCACAAACAAAGATACTTGGAGTACTGTGCTATTTGATTTTGGGGTTATACAGAAGTATGAATACTAGTAAATCACTATAGAGCATTTTAATTCGATGAATATTGAAATGCATGGTTTTCCTGTACAAACAAAATGTACGAAAATTAGTATCTATAGAATAATACTAAATTTGCAGTAACATTTGAAATAAAAGACACAAAGTCCGGATCAAAGAATACTCAGCATCGCTCAAAGCGAGTTCAAATCTGATTATAATTAATGCAAACATCAGAATTTTCGAGACTTAAGTCATCTTTTGATAAGCAGACAAAAATAAATAAAAATGATTTGTCCAATAAATCGATTGTCAGTCATTTTACAGATAGAGCGAGAATATAGCAATTATGTGTTTAGATCTACAAAACGAAAACAAAAAGAATAAATTATAAACTTTTGATTCTTTTCGGGACTGATTATCGCTGTTTGTTACTTGTTTATATTTATTAATTAGTTATAAAAATAGAGTATGACAAAATTATGTCATTTGATATTTTATGCTCAGGAAGTAACAAAAAGATATAGGTCTTTGAATACACATTCTTTATACTTGGCTAATAGAAATATGAAGATTTCTTCAACCTCGAAGAGTCATATCTCATTTCTAGCGATACTCTCGTGAAATATGAACTTTCTTTGGTGAACAAATCTTTATATCTTAATAAATGTATATTAAGTCGATGCATTTACGGCAAATACATTAGCCGGGAGATTACAGTTGCAACAGAGTTTAATAAATTAGCCGGGAGCTAACAGTTGCAACACAGTCCAGGAAAAGCAGCACATCAGATTAGAGTGGCTTGTGGATAAACACATACTTCAAAACTTTTGCCTGGAATACCTCAAACACCGTAAATAATAATTTTGTTAAATTGTGTGGCGGGATAATATTGTACGATATTGAAAGGAAGATATACAACGACTTTGAACATTATAGAAATTACTTTTAAAATAATTAGCAGAATATAAGACAGAAGTTAACAACATGCATAAATACAGAAGCCGATAAGGGTCATTCAAAAAAAAAAATGATGTCGTAATTATGACATAGTATGTCGTATTAACAAAATCGCTTTGTCGTAAAAACGACATATTATGTGGAATTAACTACATCGCTATGTCGTAATAACGACATATTACGTGAAAATAACGACATCGCTATGTCGTCATAACGACATCACTATGTCGTAATAACGACATATTAATGGAAATAACGACATCGCTATGTTGTTATAACGACATCTTTATGTCGTATCAACGACATCCTTGTGCATGCCGTTACGACATCGCTGTATCATTATACCGATACGGGTAATTCGAAAAAAAATAAGTTATGTCGTAATTACGACATAGTATGTCTTAAAAATGACATTGCTTTGTCGTAATAACGCAAAACAGAGGGCAAGATACCAAGGTTATATTCAAAGTCCGTGACAAACTGGAAACGCTTTAGCTAAAAAGAAATTAAAATACAAAAAAAAAAAAACACCAGTATACAAAATTCTACCAAGACATCTAATAGAAAACGGGGGTAACCTCCGATACCCTGAAAGGATTTGCAGATCCACATGAGACATGTGACCCCTGCAGTTGTCCAGAATGTTTTGCATTAGTTAGTCAACTAACGAAAAAAGAAAGACTGAAATCCACATTACATTAGTTTGACAGACAGTCTCACAAACTGGTTGACCCGTTAGGATCTGTTGGTGTCTCAGCCTACTAGTGACATATGTTTGCGGCTTTCGCTCTTTATATAACAATACCGTAATCTGATCAGTAATTTTACCGAGTGTGTTTTAATACTTTTAATGCGTGTAAACTTGCAGTGTGTGTGATGTATGCATAGTAGGAGACATATGTAACATGTCATGTTGATGCACCAGGTCTCGCTCTTTTTGGAGTGCTTGCGAGTCTCTCAGTTTTTTGTTTTATACTTTGATGTTTTCTTGTTTTAACTAGTTTACGATACTTGAAATTCTGTCAGCTATTGTGTCTCAATTAAAAAGAGTAAGATAACATGATTGATAGTATTATTTTGTAATCAACCTAAAATTGGAAGTTCGAAACATTAAAGCATCATTGCTGTTTAAGTCTTAACGAATACAGTAAATTCTTCAGACTGTTAAATTTGTTTTGTCAGTGTCACCTCAACAAGACTTTTATTTATACAAAAGTATACATTTATCGCTTTAAAAGACAGTATTGAATAGTTAAAAAAGAACACTTCAAAAAAGAAAGTCCAGAAGAACTGACATTAGCAACCTCTATCAATCAAAGGAAAAATTGAAAAATACTTTTCGTTTTCCTGACTTGGTATCAAAGACAATGGTGACCACATTTAGATATTATGTACGCTAATGAGTTAAAGAGTTCTATAATGTCGATCCTTAAAGTATAGGTATTGTGTTTTATACTAAACTAAACTTCAAGTGCCTCATACTTTTATCTAACTCTACATCAACTTCATTTTGTACTACAAGATGTAATTGTGTCACCTTAATCAGGAACCATTAATCTTAATTTATTTCTCAGTTAAAGATATTGACAAGTCAAACAGATTACACAGATGTATTGTCTATAATTATTAAAAACATCAAGACGAAAAAGAAGTCAGCAGTAATTTTTCTATGATGATGGCATTGTATAACAGGACAAGTAGTAGATCGTTTTACTAAATGGAATCATTGCATAAGTGAAGAGGAACAGTTCTTTTTTCATATATTTTTACGTGTTTTCAAAATTATATTTAAACTTTAAAAAATATATAATGATATAACTTTGCTTCAATTATTGAACTCTTTTATAATAAACAATTATGTTTAATTAACTTGCATATAACAGTAGACAATCCTTGTGAAACATGTTGACAGCACGGATTAGGGCAAAGCTTCTGTTTCATGTACTGTAATTCAACTTGCCGATCAGTGAGTTGTTGGTCAAAATTTAGCTGCAACAGGTATAAAAACTGCTTCGACTAGTTTTTAGACAACAGTTAATTACAAAAGCAGAACTGTTCGTACGGATATGGTTATTCTTATTGCAAGCCTGTTTTCTTTTTATTCAAAATGTCAAAGGGTAAAATCTGTCTAGTAAAACAAAAATATTTGACTGTATCAATCAAAATTGATCATATTTCTACATGTGTATCAATGTTTTATAGGCGAGTACCATTGATGAGTATATCCGTTAACCAGAAGATGGATTGCTTAACACACACACACTGACTCACAAAATGTGTCCATCAACTTTAGGTGCCTTCATGTATTAATAGAGCATCACCCAGTTCTGTAGTTTTCATATCCGAAAGTAAAGGAAAAAATCAAGGTGCGGTTAATATTTCAGTTTATCTATAAATTAATGAACCAAAAACACTGCAACCAGCTGTACACAACAATTTAGAAGGGCATCGTGTCCTCTTTTTATTCAAAATATTGATCAATTACCGAATTATAATTTTTACCGGATTTTAATAAAAGGCGTTGTCAGTTTTTTTTTTTTTTCGATCTATGAGTTGACACTCCGTCTGGTCTTTTCGGCCCCACTTTTACTGGTTAGTGTTAGACATATTTTGGTCCGCATCATCAAAATATGACGTCATTTGACTTAATAATGAATATAATATAGTGGTGTTATCTGAAAAAAGTATACGAATTGACAATATGTATATTATGTCGGATGTCAATAAATCGGTAAAGATGACTCTGTCAAAAATCCCGATAAGGTTTAATAATGTATTTTTCTTTTTAAATCCGCTCATTGTTCAACTTTACTTTAGATATTTCGACGAAAACATAATAGTAAATCTGAGGCATATTAATCAAAATTAATATCTAATAAAATAGGATGAATACGATATATTGAAGAGACTATACTAAGTCGACAACAAAGCAACCTTAAGTACCCGGCAACGTCCACTTGTATGTGTATCCATCTTGTGATTTAAGCCTTTTTCAACTGATTTTTATAGTCTGTTCTTATGTTGTACTGTTAAACCACTGTCTCGGGTTAGGGGGAGGGTTGAGATCCCGCTAACATTTTTATCCCCAACACATTATTTATGTGCCTGTCCCAAGTAAGAAGCCTGTAATTCAGTGGTTGTCGTTTTTTCATGTGTTACATATTTGTTTTTCGTTCATTTTTTTATATATAAATAAGGCCGCTAGTTTTCTCGTTTGAATTGTTTTACAATGTCATATCGGTGCCGTTAATACTTTGCGGTATGGGCTTTGTTCATTGTTGAAGGTCGTACGGTGACCTTAATGTCTGTGTCATTTTGGTCTCTTATGGACAGTTGTCTCATTGGCAATAATACCACATCTTCTTCTATATTAACATACTATCGTATACAAGTATGTTTTTTATGCTTTTGGTATTCTTTTCGTCCTTCCTCAAATAAAGAAAAATGCATATTTACTACTTAATGACGTTAATGACTATGTTTTTTTCTCTTTACAGAAAAAAAAACAAATAGCTTTGTTTATATAATCGAAGGTCAGGTCCGGTATCACAATTTGTAATCGCGACAATATACTAAAGGCAGACATGTACTGAATGTCGTTATGTTAATTTTGCAGGTTTATTATTTTGTATCACTTATATCACATTTTGAATGCTACATGTAAATAAAATTGTTCTAACAGGTGATCAATTAACTCTATTTGTAACTAGATCATTGAATATTGTTTTTATTGGTGTTTTTGTTATCAGTAAAGTAAAAGCAATCTATATGATTGTTATCTTCATATACACATTCATGGATCTACAAACCTGTTTTTTGGCATTGTACACGGTCATATGTTTCTCTGTAAGTTTATGACGTCTTTACACTTAATCCATTGGATGCTGGATGTGTACTGATTGATGATTTAGTCTTAAATGCATGATTTTTTAGTTGTTAGTGTCTTTGAACTAGTTTTTAGTGTCTTTGAACTATTTTTTAGTGTCTTAGAACTACCTGTCAGTATCTATCAGATCTGTAAATAATGTCTCCTTTGTTGTTGGGATATTCAAGTATCCTCCCATGTTCACTCTGTGTAATATTTCGATTTGTAGCCATCTGAGGAATCAAGCCATTTTCAACTGATTTTTATAGTTCGTTCTTATGCACTGCCCTACGTTAGGGAAGGGATGGTGTTCCGCTAACATGTTTAACCCTGGCATTAATATCATACACCGTATCAACACTGACCCAATATAATCCCTCGAGCATAGCTCATGTGGTCATATAGATGCTTAGGGTTTATACGGATGTGATATTGAAAAGAAAAGCCTGATGATATTCCCTTTTATTTATTCCCAATGGCTACTGATTAGATTAGAAGCAAGATAACAGTTGAAAGCAGACATGTATATATATGCATTATTATGGTATGAATATAAACTGAAACAACTAATACACCATACATGCATATTTACGAAAATCTTTGCAGAAACAAGTAAATACCTAACTAATTCAAAATTTAACATGGAATCAAGTTTTAACTCTGCTTTTGAGGGAAAGTTTATTATTGAATTGGCATGACACTCTGTTCGTGTTCGTCATTAATATCTTTGTGATTCAATTGTTTATGAAAGTCGTTTCATTTTGGTTTGTAAATATATCAATAATTACTTATTATGTTGGTTGTATCCGTATTGCTTATCTTGAAATGTATCTCACATATAGTAATGCATACTTTGGAGTACAGATTCCCATTAAACGTCTTTTTTGCAGTATTCTTTTATTTTTTCTGAATAGTATTATGCGTAATTTATATATGTCTTTTATCTGTTAGCTTTGATGGTTTTCTTTTGATTAAACATGTTCACTTAAAGTTTTGACGCAGGATATTATATGTTATTTCTTTAAACTTGACCTTTCAAAGCAAATGAATGTCGAAACAATGATAATTCCATTGCATGCAATGAGTTCAACAAAAAAGGGGGCTGACGCAGTAGAACATTTAATATAATTGCTTCTCGTCTTTGTATACATTGTATACATTGTTAGCAGAAATGAAATACTTGCTGCTGAAGTTTCAGGTCTACTTTAAACATATAGATGCACACCAACATGCAGGCTATATGAAGTCAGGTCTCATGGGTTAAGCTGGATACTATATAAAACGTCTGATAGGTAATGCAGAAATTTATTCAAACTGCCATTCTGATAAGAGAATTTAAATCTAAAAATCAAATTGATTTGGAAAAAAATCTAATGTCGTCAAAAGACACATTGCGCAATGTATAAGTTGTTTTCGTTCGAGAGTATGTTAGTCAGTACTTGATTTTAATACATGAAAGAAATAGGGGCGGACGAAACCGAGGGGATATTGAATTCCATTTGCTAGAAGTATTCGTCCGATATTCTTAAAAATTGGCGATGCAACTACAATATCTGTCCTTCAAAGCCTTTTTTGCTTCTGGAACCTTAAGACACAACATAATAGGATTTAACGCACCGAGCACAAATTGTGCCGTAGAAGCAGTAAATGCAATTGGTACGACGTACGACTGATCAAAGCATGTGAACTGTAGAACAATACACACAATCTTAAGCGGACAGTAGAAACTGAGATATAAAACTATAACTATTGAGGCGATGTGAGATTGCGTTCTTTGTGTGACAGAATGAGTAAGTCTTGACGATCTATACCTCTGAACTATCCCGGATAGCATACCTGCTGATAATAAAACAACTGCTATAAGATTAAAAACAATGAAATCTGCATATGTCTTGAAAATAGTTGACAAATCATTACCTAATCTACTGACAGCGCAATCCCGTGAGCCTTGAACCCCCATAATCAGTTCAATTAAAACACATGAAATGTAAATACAAAAAATAAATCGACGAACATTTGTCTTTGTGTGGTTTACGTGTGCCTTGAGGGGGAAAAGAGATATATAGATACGTTGACAAGCCAGTAGACATAAATGTAAGCTAATTAAATTTGCAATAAATCCCTTAACACAGTTGAATAGCATGCACTCTAATGCTGAATTTAATCGGAATCTTAACACTAGCGAACATTGTACAATACTATTGAATAACAGGTCGATTCCACGGATCAACGATATGAGAGAAAAACTTAAAAGTGTGGAGAATATTGGTGACCTAAATGCTTTCGAAATTGAAGGTAAAATTAAAACCAATATGTTACCAATAAATGAAAGCATACTTAAGAAAATAGACATTCCTATGTAACAAATGTCGTAGAATGTGCTTTCAAACATCGAGTCGCAATACTTGTTATTCATGTCTACATAAAAACTAACAAGACTTTGTGGTAGAAATGTTATATTTGGTACCGATAAATCATCAGAAGAATCTTCAACGAACGAGCCTGTAACTGTTTTGTTTCCTGTCGTGTTACCAAAAGACAGAAACTGTAAAAGGTTCAGCAGAGTCATAGGTTTTGGGACTCTTTTAGGACACAAGGCGTATGATAAAACACCAGAAATTGCCTGCAAAGACATTAAAATAGAATTGGACATCACTATTTACAACATATTTTTAACTCTCATAAAAACTGTTATCATGACAAACCAAGCAAGTTGTATATGAAAAATGTGGTTCTGCTCACCAGACGAGACATGGTTATTTCACACAATTATAATGCCAACAAATGAACGAACGTTATCTTGGTGTTCTTCTGTTTTCTCTTCTATATATGATTATTTTGCTCCTCTTATAGTTACTATCATTATTGTTATTCTTATACTATTTTCTTGCATTATCAAAAGGATATTGATTTTTCCAAACATGATAAAAAATATGGGACGCCGTGCTATTTTTCAAGCTACAAATTGCATATAATATAATTTATGAAAAGGCGTGTTATATGTGAATAGCAAGAAATATATCAGATCGAATTTTAAAGAAAAAAGTATGAGAACATAGCTTTTATATAATGACTTTAGATAATTAAAAACAAGGTGTCACCGATTTTATTTTCCTGCCACAAGTAACATTTGAATGCATCTTTGACTAGCCAAAAGATAAATGGCATTGTATATCTAGTTACCGTTATACGGCATATGTTCTTGGTAAACACAATATTGTTCGATTATAAATTAACAGACATGTCTATCTTAACCAAACATCTTAAATGGCACGAGCTCTGCAAAAGTATATTATACGGTGTGTGCATGTGTGTGTGTGTTACGATAGAATACCCGAAATTATATAAATACCATAGAATATGAGACAAAATCATCAAAGGGTAGCTCATTCATCATTCCTTGAACCGTAAAATTCATGACTGAAATATGAAAAAAAAAAATACACGATATAACAACACATTTTATTAACGATCGATCATTACATACATTGTAACTTCTACTGTGTTTCGCAGTGTATGCAAAGGTATACGATTGTCAAGACATTGGTTTGATTTATAAACAAATGTCCAATACATCTGTTGAATGCTTTTAACAATTATGTTCTTTTCTAAAAAAAAATGTTATTACAACCATTAATTTCATTTACACTGATATTGTACATGTTCGTTTTTCTTAAAGGTATTTAACCCAAAAATTACGCACATATCTATCAGTTTTTTTTTAATTGACTGTGTAGCGTAAACTATGTGTATTGACGATTATTTTTGTCGTAAAAGGAAGCTATGATTGGTATAGGGCAAATTTTTAATAAGAAATCTCACTGACATTACAAGTGTTTGATTAAATGAAAATAATCAAAGATGACAGATAAAAAAAACATCCCGCACAATAGTATGAAGAAGAAACAAAAGAACACCGCAAACGAAACATATAATGGTAATGTGTACGCCAAAGTATGCATAAAACACAGCACTGTATGTGATATCCGTTATTTCAAGTTGAATAATACGGTTGCAATCAGACACAATACCTAAATATTGATTTATCAAGTGAGTAAAAACAAAGACTTAGATGCATTGCACAACCAAAAAACGAATCACAAATATTGTAACGACAAAAAAGACTAATATGCCCTGCAAATGTAGAAAATGCTAAAAAAAAAGAAAAAAATTTTTCCTGTACAACAAAATGCTAAGTTTGATTGCATGTTAATTATCGTGAGTCGAACTCTATTTGCATTCGTTAGTTCCTGTTATTAGTTTTACTAGATACAAAATGAGCTAATCCATATATTCTGAGCATACAAACCCAGCTGAAACCCACCTCCGGGTGTGCGACTTTTTCGCTGCGTTGAAGACCCATTGGTGGCTCTCGGCTGTTATCTGCTTTTTGGTCTCTTTGACATATTCCCCATTTCCATTCTCATCGCAATCGCTAATCCAAAAGGAATGTCAGAGATATTCTTTTCGAGCGTATTGCTATGGTACATATGTAAATATTTTGAACGATAACTCCACAGTTGTAATACACATTTTACATGATTGCTAGTAGAGATTTTCATGAACATTAATTACATAGGTTGTTTCAGTCTTTATACATACCGCAATAAGGTATGTAGTCCTCTGTTTGCTTCCGACTGTTAGCTTGCTTCTGTTCTAATCAGTAGCCTTCAAAGACGTATTGATGAATATTTATCACAACAAAGGAATTAACATGACATTTAAATACATCTACGAACTACCAGGATAAATAGACACATTAAATAGTACAAATAACGATAAAACTTCATGTTCTAATTTTCCGATTGAACTCACTGACAATGCCTGGTTGCAATGTTAATGGTGAATATTGAATGAATCAATGTGTGACAAGGGCACACTTTGGAATTCATATACAACTAAAGAACTAAGTTTTGACCACTGCTCTTGGTACCTTAAGAGATAATCAGAGCTTGCTTAATTGTTCAATATGATAAAGCCTCAACGTTGCGGTACTGTAAATGAACGAAGTCATATATTTTAATAGAAGTAGGAAATCAACTTGATATTTTGAACAAAACAAAAAAATTGAAAAAGATACTTTTCTCTCTTATTTTTTTTTAAATATATCCGAATTAATTCTATATAAAAAGATGTATATATCCTTATAGCGCAGATAAACACGGGAATTCAACATTCCTACATTTGTGGTAAAAGCACCAAGTATCCAATAACCAATTCAATAAGTTTTTTTAGACAATTATTTTGTTTATACATTAGTGTCTGTTGTAATGAATTGAATGTAAAATAAGAATAGTGTCACTGCCTTAATTTTTACAGTACATTTCATCAAAAATATGTTCTAAGTGAACCAAATACAACAGAACGGCAAAATAAACATAACGTCATCGCTATGTAAGCCTCAAATATTCGATGATTTACTTGTTTACTAGGATTCAAGGATTTGGCTATACTTTTTGGACCTTTTGGATTATAGCTCTTCATCTTTTATATAAGCTTGCATTTCAAATATTTTGGCCACGAGCATCACTGAAGAGACAAGTATTGTCGAAATGCGCATCTGGTGCAAGAAAATTGGTACCGTTAGTTTTATTACTACCATTTAGGTATAATATTGCCACCATAAACAAAGTCGGTGACCTTTATCAACCAAACGCAAATTTGTGTAATAATATTGTATCGATTCTAAAAGATTAATATATATTTTTAGATAGAAATTATATTATTTAGGAGGGAGGTTTCGACAATTTAATAGGCTTTCTTTTCAAATTTGCACACCTATCTAAGAAATTTATTGGTAATATTTCAGATAAAAACAATAAATACATTATTTTTCCATGTACATTACTAGAACTTGAATATTAACGTTTTGATAAGATTTTGTAAAAGTTTCAGATTTTTTGGCCTTAATTTTGTAAAAACTGATATGACTTATTGTAGACGTTAAAGTATTTTAATAATAGAAGCTTACACACGTTGAACTGTATGATATAAAAACTTACGTTGATGTAATGTTTCGTTTACATATGCAATGATTCCTTTTGGGTAAACGCCGTACTACATATTCTTTTATACCATATATTAGCGAAGAAAAATATTGCTAACTTCTTATTCGTCTTTAGCTTTTAACAATTATAGACATTATATCTGTGTAATTTTCCTGACTTGTCAATATCATTGACTGAGGTATAAACTCAGCTATACACGTTTCTGATTTAAACAAAACATCTTAATAAACGATTGATCGTAAATAATACTGACATATTTGGTGTTTTTGCAAAAAAACAATATATTTTTATTCATGATATTACAAAAATCTACACGTCTTCTAGTAAGAACCATTCACAATTTACAAATTAAAATAACATTGAAAGCTTATATAAAACCAAACACAAAACAAGTAGTACCTACAACAAATGTGCAGAAACATATGAAACAAGATCAACGCAATCACTTTCGTCATGTTCGTTTTAATTTTTTTTTTCCCAAATAAAAGAAATAACCCAAACCTAACGTTAAAAAGTCAATTATAAATCTTAAACATCTTAGTACATATGTCTTCTTTTTTACAACTTTAACTAATACGGTTCATACATGGAATTCAGTGCTTGAAAAAAAAAACTTGACGTGTTTTTTTGCACATGCACCCATTGATATCCTAATTGCATCCGAAAACTTGTAAAAAGAAACGTTTAGTTTTCATACATAGATTGAAATAATATTATCAATAGTCTTCAATAATATTTATGAAATTAGTAACGCAAAAGATGGACAAGCACAAAATTTGAAAATTTGTTTTCGGTTTTCGATCCTTACATAACAATACTGTAGTCTGATCAGTAATTTTACCGAGTGTGTTTTAATATTTTTACTGCGTGTAAATTTGCAGTGTGTGTGATGCATGCATAGTAGGAGACATATGTAACATGTCATGTTGATGCACCAGGTCTCGCTCTTTTTTGAGTACTTGCGAGTTTCTCAGTTTTTTGTTTGATACTTCGATGTTTTCTTGTTTTAACTAGTTCACGATACTTGAAATTCTGTCAGCTGTTGTGTCTCAATTGAAAAGGGTAATATAAGATGATTGATAGTATTATTTTGTAATCAACCTAAAATTGGAATTTTGAAACATTTAAGCATCAGTGCTGTTAAAGTCTTAACGAATACGGTAAATTATTCAGACTGTTAAATTTGTTTAATCAGTGTCACCTCAACAAGACTTTTATTTATAAAAAATATACATTTATCGCTCCCTACAAAAAGACAGTATTGAATAGTTAAAAAAACAACACATCAAAAGAGAAAGCCCATGAGAACTGACATTATCAACCTATATCAATAAAGTTTTCCTGACTTGGTATCGAAGAAAATGGTGACTTACACCTGGTGTAATGGCTAGTTTAGCATCCTGCCTGTAAGGCATTTGTTTATAACTTTGTTATATTCGTTAATTAACAAAATTAGGTAAACAACCCGAACAAAAATTATAGGTTATTGTGAATATAATTGGTATTCAGCAGCCAAAACTGAAAAACACACACAGATATAACACAGAAGTGACTAAAATATTCAAACAAAATGACAATTTAACAAAGAAAGACGCCAACACAAATGTATAAAGAAAATTCACTTGGTTAAATATCTATACGGTCATTATATGATCTATGTAATACCATTATTTCTAATATTTTCCATTAAATCTATAAATCATACGCTGAAAAAAAACACCAAACACATTAATATCACCCAAATTATCGTAATGACATCCGTCTTGTCAGTAAGACTACTTTTTAATTGCTAATAATTTGTTTCGTTGTCAAAGAAATCTTTTATCTTTCTTTTTTTAGTAGCTAGTATCGTATTGATAATACTAGAAAAAAGATGCTAAATATCAGGTCAACTTCCGTGCAAATATTTAAATACAAGGTATAACAATCAATCGTGGATTACTTTGATACAACTAGAAATAAATCTTTGTTTTTCTGCTGATCAATATCCCCAACATACACAAGAATCGAAAAAAAATCAGACTTACAATAAAAGGACTTGTTCCTTCTTACCCACAATTCTAATTTGCACCATATCGTTATAGTTAAGAAATTAAAAAAAAAAAAAAAACTACTTTTTAGTGAAGGTGTAAAAAGAAAAAAAAATATCATTCAAGATTATTTGTTTTTCATTTTTTAAATAATATTTATCAGAATTACATTTCATACTTCAGCGTACAGTGTTATTTAAAATATAATTATCATTAAAAATAAATCGTAACATCAATGAATATGTTGACAAATGACGCAGATACACAGTTTAATTGCACCCACGGTAAAATCATGAATTCGTGTACAATATTAAAAAATTTAAAGAAATATACAGCAAGTACTTCTAATCAAAGGGGATCTATATGTTTGTAATATGTGTCATAGATCATTTAGTTTACTAGTTTGAAATACACTAAAAAGAATGTTTTTGTCAATTTGGTTTGCACCTGTAGTGTCTATTAAGAATGATGATATTTTTTTATCAATCATATTTGAATATTACATGTTTATGTGATTTTGTTATGAATTGTAAATATGTACTCATAAATGTATATAAAAAAGCGGAAGATACCATCGCGACATTCAAATTTGTTTAGTAAAAGAGAACTGAATTTGCCATGGTATTACAGGAAAGTAACTCCACCAATTGGATATTTGGTGCTATTAGATAATTTTACGTTTCAAACGAAACTTACGTACGTTAACGCAAGAAACTTAGGCTTACAATTATACGGACTTATAAGACATGATATAAATTTGTATGTCTCCCTTCGCCGATTTCAGCATTTCTGATTTCAGCCAGATAGTTAAGATATTGTTTTAATTCTAAAATAACATTTATGTATTATGCACGGACCATTGGATTTTCGGGGTTGGATTGCCGGGGAGGGAGGGGGGGTGTCGAGGATAAATAGAGACAATCACATTACGCGGGATTCATACATGTACCTGTACGCGTTACCGCTCTCTATATGTAACGTCATGGTTGCTATGTATTAACGTCATTGTATTTCCAGCATTAAATCATCCATTTTGTATAGACGTCTTTTTTCTCTATTCATAACACAACGCAAACTACAATTATACGATCACGAGATTGGTACCGAGAACAATTTAAAAGATGGATTCGTCGAGAATCAAGTCTATTCGAGCTGGAAATAGAGCCGCTGTCACGACATTTTTCAAGAAACTAGATGAGCTGAACACTGATTCTGAGATGGATATAGACATTGCAGGTCCAATTATTGACGTGAAAAAACCAAGTGTAATTCTTAAACTGGATGAACAGACTTGGTAAATACATCGGATGAAGATATAGAAGTGGAAATCACAGATGCAGATGAGCATAATTTAGATCTTGAAACAAATTTACGCCGTTATAAGAAATTAGCACCAATAGTTACACGTACATTTACAGAATTATCTCATGAAAGCATCCCAAACACACGCCCCGTCATGAACATGCATGAAGTCAGTTCCAAAACCCGCCCTGTAATGAACACAGAATTCATCCCAAGATTTTCGTCACAAACTAGTTCCCTGTCTAGTCAAAATCACCGCTTGCCGAAGCTAACCCTACCTACTTTTTCTGGAAATATTTCTGAGTGGCAATGCTTTTGGGAGTCGTTTGAGAACACAATTCACAGCAATCATACACTTACTGATGTCCAGAAATTCACATACCTACAGTCACTTCTTGATGCAGACGCTATGAATGTCATAAATGGTTTAAACTTGTCTAGCGCAAACTATAACAAAGCCGTGGAGTTATTAGTAAATCGCTTTGGGAAAACACACAAAATTGTGAACGCTTATATCAAAGCTCTTTTAGATTTGCCAGCACCCTCATACACATTAGATAGTATCCGTAATTTTTCGGATAAGTCAGAAGTTTATATACGCGGATTAGAATCTTTAGGACAGTGCCAAGATACGTATGGTTTTCTGTTAATCCCAGTTATGCTTGGTAAGCTTCCTATTAGTGTAAAAGTAATATCACAAGAGAAAACGGAAACGGCGACTGGACCCTTGGAAATCTAAGAAAGACAATACAACGGGAAAAATCTATTCAAGAAGCCAGCACTAATGGGAGTTAGACTTATGATATACCTACAGCAAGTTTCCATGACGGAATTGGTAAGAGAAATGAACTATTCTCCAAGTAAAACGTGCATTTATTGCAATGATCAACATTTCCCTACAGAATGTAAAAAAATCACTGACAGCAAATCAAGAATGGAGATTGTTAAGAAGAGAAACTTTAGGCAAATACAAATGTCCAAATATTATAAAGAACTTTTAATTTCCTGGACTGACTTACAGAAAATCCAAAAATCGGTCACGAAAGAGGACCTTTTAGAAGAAAATATATTTGGCAATTGTAAATTTAAGTTCAAGGGACATGCATTATATTATGCAAATTTTGCCTCCAGTGGAATAAAAAAAATAAAAGATATATGGGACTTAAACAATAAATCCTTTAAAACTTCTTTTGGTATTTTTAACAGTCTTAAAGATAAAAGGAATTGGATTGCACAATATAGCCGAATTAAATCTTCGTTAACACCTCAACAAATTGACGTTTTAAAAACAGACTCTATCACATAAAGTCATTCTGATAGACCTATAAAAATAACAAATTCTTGTCAATTTATAAAAAATGGAGTTGTCGTTGATGCCAAAAAATTATGCCTTAAAGATATTAGATACTTTTATGAGAATAAAACAGCTCCAAATAGCCAGTTAAAGTGGAATTTACATTTTTTGGAATGAACTACCATGGGAATACATTTGGGAAACTTTAAATAAGAATTTAGTTAACAGGAAAACTAAACAACTTCAATGGAAGTTACTACATAATATAATTTACACTGAAGAAAAATTACAAAAAATGAATCGCTCAAACGGGAAGTGTCACTTTTGCAATGAAAACGAATCACTTTTTCATCTTTTTATTTATTGTAAACTGGTAGAAGACGTTTGGCGGGAAATTTTTGAGAAAATATGGGAATTTTGTTCAAAATTAAATATCGAAAAATTACAAAACTCGGAAACAAGTATAATTTTTGGGGTCATTAATGCAGCTGCATCTTATACCCAAATTTTAGATACGGTGCTTTTAATCACGAAATGGGTTATCTGGAAAACTAGAAATATCGCAAAATATCAAAAGAAAGGGATAAGTAAATCGTTGATTTTAAATATGATAAAACATGAAATGCAATTTTTGCCCAAATGCCTTCAACCAAATACGAAAAACGAAGCATTTTCTACTAAGTGTGAAATCTTTTGTATATAAATATATATTTTGCGTGGTCAGGTCAGTGCAATGACCTCTTTGATACTGATTGAATAATAATATGTACACTGCTCTCAACTCCCTACATGTAATTTCTATTGTGTATGTAATTCATGTATATTATCTAATTGTAATAAGACAGGTTCATTTTATAAACAAATATTTACTCACCATATCTTTCAAATAAATCCTTTTTGAAAATCAAAATCATTAATCCATTTTTATGAATGAACTACACAACCCTTTAACAAATCGCACGTGGTAAATGAGCACTCGACCAGAAATTAAATGTAATTTAAATTGACATAACAAAACATTTGATGTACGATAAAATTGAAACTGCTTAATACAGGTAGCCTTTGTGAGAAATAAATAAAGATAAAAAACATACTTCATTCAAAAAATTATATATGTTGAGAGATATATAGATCGATAATGATTGCAGGTACATGTACATTTGTACAAGGATAGATAATATTTATAAAGGTTGATGTTAATAATTCATACTGGGAGTTTTTTTTTTTCTCATTTGCTTTTTCCCCGACAAATGAGACTGTAAAAATTGGGGCCCCTTAGTTGCTCCCCTGGGCTACTAAGGGTTGATGTAACAGGTGATTGTTAATAAAACATGTTTAATTAAAAAAAAAAAAAAAAAAAAAAAAGAAGAGAAACTTATGTTTCAATTGTTTGGGTTTCCATAAAATATCAGAATGTAGGTCGAAAAACACATGCCGTAAATGTCAACGTAAGCATCATACAAGTTTATGCAATGTATCTTCAATTAAAAAATCACAGAGTCAGAATATTACATGTAAAACAGAAAATGACACGCAAATCATGCATACATCTGCTAAATAGGAAATGCTACCGTATTCTTAAAAACGGCAATCGCTCCAATATGGTCACTGAATCAGTGCGCCGACGCTCACATCCTTTTCGACGAAGGAGCTCAACGATCATTTATGACGCAGGAAATAGGCGACAGGTTGAACGTCAAGCCAGACGCTCAAGAAACCCTCAACATATCTGCCTTCGGAAATGCTGACAAGAATGTTTGTCACATGAATAAAGCCACAGTGTATTTAGAAGCAGACTCAGGAGAGAAAATACCTTTACAGGTATTGATTGTACCTACCATAGCAGCGCCGATTCAGAATAACCGCTTGTACATTTCGCAGCAACTACATTATTTGAAAGGACTAAAACTAGCCCACCCGTTATCAGAGGATAATAGCTTTGAAATTTCGTTACTCATCGGAGCAGACCACTACTGGGATGCAATCAAAGATGATATCGTTCGAGGCGACGGACCGACAGGAATGAGCTCAAAAATAGGATATTTGTTATCTGGACCACTTACATGTACAAGAGGACAACGCAATTCACATATGATGCACATATTATCTAATCACACAAAAGAGGACTATGATATTGAGAGGTTTTTCGAAATTGGAGTCCCTTGGTATACAAGAAAACGACAAACTTAACACGGAGAAACAGACCATCAAAGAATTTTCATCGACATCGATAACATCTGAGGAAGGAAAGTACATTGCAAAACTTCCATGTATTTAAGAATGTCCTGAATTACCGACAAACGAGATGATTGCAAGAGCAAGGACCCACAGAGTCGTTAACCGCTTAAACCAGGAACCAATCTTATTTAAAATATATGGCGACAAAATTAAAGAGCAGGAAAAACGTGGTTTCATCGAAAAGGTAGAAGAGAAGGAGGACGAGCCAAAGCGCATACACTACATACCGCACCATCCCGTTAAAAAGGACTCTACAACTGCTTCGATTAGAATTGTGTATGATTGCAGTTGTAAAGAGAACGCAAAAAGTCCGAGTTTGAATGACTGTCTTCACTCATATCCGCCAATTTTAAATGATATAACAGAGCTATTTACCAGATTTCGTACTCAGAAGTTTGCATTGACAACAGATATCGAAAAGGCATTTCTGCAAAATGGACTTCATAAATCTGACCTCGATGTAACTCGCTTCTTTTGGTTAAGTGACCCAACAGATTCAGTCAGTCAATTTACAACTTATCGTTTCAAGTCAGTCTTATTCGGAGCTACATGCTCACCATTTATACTAAATGCAACTTTATTAAAACACTTTGAAGAGAATCCTAGTCCAACAACTTCAAGAATTACACAAGACTTGTATGTAGACAATGTTTTACTGATGAAGACGACTTAATGCAATTTTACCTTGATTCCAGGTGTTTATTACAGAAAGGAGGCTTTAACCTCAGATCATGGAACTCTAATTCTAACAGACTACAAGAACTTGCTGAAACAGAAAACGTACTAGATTCCAGTAACCAGGTCAACATATTTGGAATGCGCTGGAATGCTGCGGACGACAAACTTTTCTTTGCAGAAGTAGACATAGATTCAACCATGGTAGATGTAACCAAAAGAGAAATATTACGACAGTCGTCTAAAATCTTTGATCCGCTTGGCATACTTAGTCCCGTGACAGTGAAAGCTAAGATACTTATGCAGTCACTATGGAAACGTAATTTTGGATGGGACGAACGCTTACCTGAAGATGTAACTACGCAATGGACTTCTTTATCTACAGATCTTAAAGATACAAAATCAGTTGAACTTTCCAGACTTCTTAACAACGATGGATTATCACCGCAAACAGCTAGATTACACATTTTTACCGATGCTAGCAAACAAGCTTATGGAGCATGTGTCTACATTGTACAAGAAAAACATTCGCAATTAGTAATGGTTAAAACAGAGTTGCGCCGCTTAAACTTATTACTTTGCCACGACTCGAATTGATGGGCGCCGTAGTTGGAGCGAAATTAGCTAAACATGTGCCAAATATTTTAGAAATTACAGAAATTACATGTTGGTGTAATATCCAAATCGTTCTGAGTTGGTTGTAATCGTCGAAAATACAAAAAAACATTTATAGCTAAGCATGCTAATAGAATTACAGAAATCCGACAACTTTTGGAAAATAAAACTTGGAGGTATTGTCCAACTGGCTGTAACCCCGCCGACTATCTTACCCGCGGCATGTTTTCATCTAAGTTTTTGAATAATGATACTTGGTTCAACGGACCGAAATGGCTTGCACATGAAGAACAGTGGCCGCATTGGGATCGAAATTCCGTTGCTATGACAACAATTACAGACAATGAAAGTAAAGACATAGACCGGCAATTTCAACAAAATGATGACAGATTTACAGTTGTAAAGGAAGTCATCAATATAGAGAAGTTCAGCAGTTTCACAAAACTGCTTCGTATAATGTCTTACGTATTGCGCTTCATAGCGAATTGCAGAACACAAAACAGGAAATACCAACATTTAAAGGTAGACGAGATTCAAAATGCTTCCCTCGTGTTGATACGGAATGTACAGGAAACTATTTTTATGAATGAAATCCGCAATATTGTTTCAAAGGATACTAATCGACTACCTATTGTACGTCATTTACGGTTATATATCGACGAAAAAGAACTACTACGTTCCGGAGGAAGAATTGACAATGTGCTCGTTAGCGAAACAGTGAAATACCTTATTTACTTCCGACAAAACACCCATTGACAACATTAGTTATTTTGGACGCACACAAACTACAAAATCACAGTGGAATAAATGGGACAATTACATTAATTCAACAGACATATTGGATACCAAAAATCCGACAGAAAATGAAAACCGCATTACGGAATTGTATTCCCTGTATGAAGATAATTAGTCGACCGTATGTGGCGTCTGACCCACCACCGCTACCAAAGGATCGTCTTGCAGAAGACCCGCCATTCAGCGTCACGGGAGTTGATTTTACAGGAGCGCTACATGTACGACAAAAAAGTACCAAGGAAACAAAAACGTACATATGTCTATTTACGTGTGCTTTAACCAGAGCTGCTCACATTGAGTTAGTTCGGGATTTAACGACACATTCATTTCTATTAGCTTTTCGCAGATTGTTAGCCGTCGATCTTTACCGAAAATTATTATATCTGACAATGCTTCTACGTATAAATCTGCAGCGACAGAGATTTCAAAAATATTCAAATCAGAAACTGTGCATGGAAAACTTATAGAATTTGGAACAGTGTGGAAGTTTATACCCAGCAGAGCAATCTAATTAAAAACCAATCTCTCATCGCTCCCGTTTTCTGATATGTCGCGTGGGAGATCTAACGAAATCCTCTTTGAGGTCACATGTGAGTGACCTCGTAGGTGTGTCTTTTTCGACCAATGAAAATGAGTCTTCCACGATCTTGGAAGTTTATCGTGAGGTAAAGGGATGTAACTCATTTTACATACGAAGAAATCAAAAGCATTCATAAACGTTTTTGATTGGCTTATTGATAGGTCGTCAACTCATTTGCATATCATTATAAATTCATAACTTCTAGTTCACTCACATGTGACCTCAAAGCGGGTTTCGTAAGATCTCCCACGCGACATATCAGAAAACAGGAGCGATGAAAGATCGGTTTTTAATTAGATTGCCAGCAGAGCTCCTTGGTACGGAGGATGGTGGGAGCGACTTATTGGACTCATAAAAAACTTCGCTCAAGAAAACATTAGGACGTGCCTGTATCGACTTAGATATGCTACACACAGTTGTTACAGAAATCGAGTGCACACTGAATGACCGACAGTTAACGTACATTTCTACTGATGAAAAGGATTCAGAATCACTTACGCCGTCTCATCTTTTGTATGGCAGAATATTAAAGACACTTCCCTATCCTTCAAATGACCACAGCGAATTCAAAGACACTCGAAAAACACGAAGTTGCGCTCATACGCTAAAACGTAACAAACAACATCAAGAATTACCACAACACTTTCGGACGAGATGGAAGAAGGAGTACCTAACATCACTACGGGAATTCCACAGAGCCAGTGGAAATAATCTACAGAGGATAAAGACCGGGGACATAGTACAGATTCATGATGACTCGCCTAGAACTGTATGGAACATTGGTATCATCGAGGACCTTGTACGTGGTGGAGATGGTTTGGTGAGATCAGCTTTAATGCGTACAAAATTTTGACTTACGAATAGACCAATCGTCAAACTCTACCCACTAGAGATAAATTCAAATGACAATGATGAATCGCAAATACTTAGAAGGAGTGTTCGTTTACAAAACCGCAATCAGAGACTGTAATTATAATTGAGAACAATTTTCAATCGCAACTTGATTGAGAGATAGTTTTATATGTGATTTATAGACTTTAAAGTCTCAAATATTTCATTTCTTTTCATTTATAGATAATTTCGTAATTTAGATAAATTGCTCATTGAGACTTAAATTGCACAACTCGCGGCCCCGAGTATGTCGAGGATACATAGAGACAATCACATTACGCGGGATTCATACATGTACCTGTACGCGTTACCGCTCTCTATATGTAACGTCATGGTTGCTATGTATTAACCAGTTGGAAAGTTAGTCCTTGGAAACGTCCGTTGTCGCCAAGCTTTATCAGCAACAATAGCAGGGGGAATTAATTAGGTGGCGCTACAGTCGTCCGTAACGTCAAAAAGTCCGCCAAATCAATCGGCTAAAAGATTGACGTTTAAAGTATTTTTTGCAACTTGTCATGCTTTTATTATAATTAAATTTTTAAATTTGTAGGTTTTGTGACCAATATAATTTCTTTACGACATACAAACATTACAAAAAGTAGCTTGTTATTGCTATTCTTTTATCCTGTCCGTCCTAAAACAATTAGCCTCCAAAAAAATCGATTTTTCCTAACTTGACGTTTGCGTATCCAAATACAGAAAAGAACGGTTATAATCTTAAATGAAACCGGGAAACCTATTTCAAATTCATACACTCTTTTGAAATCATCATTTTTTACTTTTATACATCATTTTTAGTGACCACCAGCCATGTCAGGACATATCAATTTGTATTTGGTTTTAGCTACGTTTCTATTTCAAAACAGTGAAGTTTAGCTTCTTTTCATTGTACCTATTTCAAAGTGCTCTAAAATACTGATTTTATTAAAGACGTGAATGAAATTTTGATTAAAAGTTGTGGATTTTCTCAATTCCATACGATACCTGTATTTCAAAGTAACTAAAACCCCTTTTGCTCCCCTACACAATTTGACGGTGACATTGTTTTCTTTTTTCAACATACGTCACGTAACGTTTATGACAAAATATGTGTCAGATTCATGTACATAGTAAAAAATTACACATTGGAAAAATGAAACAACAAACAAATATCTTCTTTATTGCGTTTAAAGCTAAATGTCTTGGAAAATTCTGACAGATCTGACACATTATTGATAGCCCACTGTATGGATGGACAAAAGCACAAAAATAGCAAAAGAAAATGCATTGCAAAGAAAATGCTGTAGGAAAAAAACATGTGAAAAAAGGAAATGAAGGTCAGTTAATTATATTTATATTTTATAAAATAAAATATTGCTTGTATTATTATTATTTCTTTACTTAGTAAGCTACAGTAATAAGAGCAAAATCTAGCTTTTCAAGCCAAACAAGAAGTTAATTCATAGAGATGTGTTCTTACAAAATTGATTTTTTTCAAATGGCAAATTCTTATCAAATTTAATCATCATTGATCATTATTGAAGTAAAATGCACAAGATTTGTCCCACCAATTTCATTTCATTTCCAATTACTAGTATTCAGGTAAAGTATAAATACAATACTTTTTTTTATAAATATGTAAAACAGCTGATACAGCAACCTGTTCAAGAGAAGAAGTCCCATTTTTTCCAAAAAGTTTACTTTCATAATCTATAAAATACCCTGAAAAATAAGACAAAGGGCTACTGTGCAAGCTAATCTAATAGTTTAATTTTACAATAATAATGATTCTGAAATTCAAAATTGTGTCACTTTCACTTATAATTTAAAGCATAATTTTTTTTACAGAATTTCTGTCAATTTTTTTGGTATACAACTTATAAATCCCTTTTCTGTAGGATATTTTCTAGGCAGTATTTTACTGTTCAACTAAGAAACATAGACTTGAGTTTAAGGCTCTCCTAATTTGAAGAAAGTTATTGTGACTCTTGGTCACACTTTATAGAATATAAAATATATATGATCAGTACTATTTATTATATCAATTTTCAGAAAGATTATTCAAATTGTATAAAATATGTTTTATTGCAATAAATATTATCAGAAGTGTTTTAAGAAAATCTGCTAGGAATGATACCACATATAAAAATTACACAATATATTTCATCAGCAAGATCTAATTTCTTTCAATATAGCTAGGTTTTTAGTTTTACATGTATGATCATTTAGGTGCCATTATCCACATTTCTGAATTGGGTTTTTTACTAATATTTTGTCTTTTAATTTTTACATTTAGTCCTTCTCTGAAAAATGGGGAAGTATCTCTTCTTTATATTATAAATCATAACATAGTTGTAAATCGAGTTTCGTTTATTTTCTTTCTGATTTTTGTAAAGTAAACTCCTTTTTAATTTTTTATGCATTTTGCTGGGGTTTTATTTTTGACTGGTGATATTAAGGGGACATAACCATTTGCACAAATCGGCATAAAAACCACCGCTTCGTTTTGAAAATAACTTGACGTTTGCGTATCCAACATTCTATTGCCAAAATATTTATATCGAGTGTTTGTCTTAATGAGATGCTTTATTAAATTTAAATTCAGCCCATCATTTTTAGTTTCCTCCTAAACATTTAGATTTTTCGATCCGGAGACTTGACAATGTTCACCCAACCACCAAGTTTGAAGATAAAATAAAGAATAAAGGACTTTGATTTGATGTGTAAGCTTTGACGAGAATAAACTATGGATATTCAAGATTAGATAGGTCAATAAGTTTTTATTACCACAATAATATTTAGTGAGTAAAAATGAGGTTTGTCTCGTCCGTTTTTTTACTGAATGTTCACGGTCACGTGACTCTATTGTTGCTGATAAACTTGGGGTCAAACTGTGACCTGCTTTCCAACTGAACGTCATTGTATTTCCAGCATTAAATCATCCATTTTGTATAGAAGAGGGACGAAAGATACCAAAGGGACAGTCAAACTCATAAATCTAAAACAAACTGACAACGCCATGGCTAAAAATGAAAAAGACAAACAAACAACAGCACACACGACACAACATAGAAAACTAAAGAATAAACAACACGAACCCCACCAAAAAACTGGGGGTGATCTCAGGTGCTCCGGAAGGGTAAGCAGATCCTGTTCCACATGCGGCACCCGTCGTGTTGCTTATGTGATAATAACACAACGCAAACTACAATTATACGATCACCAGACCGGGTGTAATTACGATAATTTTCGAAATTAAATTTCCGCATAAAAATCCCCCCCCCCTCTTCAAAAATTTAATAATCGATGTCTTAATGACTAAATAATTCAACAAGTTTATGAGCTAAACAAAAGGTTCTTCTTTATACAATCATATCTATTTTGGAGTGCATAGATCAAATGTTAAATAAACAGGGAGGAGCCTAGAATGTATGGTGAAACACATTTTGGAAGAGTATTTATAAAATCAAAGGGCAAAATAAATAATGCAAAACAAGATGAATGGAATATAGAAAAAATCTTGTTGCCAAGCTAGGAAAAAATAGGTTGAATCGAAATTTCGCAAAATGAATAGAAACAAAAACTTTTTATCCATGCATCTCCTCCCCTAAAAATAAAAGGGTTGCTCCCTTATCAAAAACATAGACATTTATTCAGCTGAACGAATGTGTACAAAATTCGAAAATGATACATTTACAGATTTGTTTTACCACAAACGTTTTTGGTATTTGAAAGTCAATATTTTTATCCGTTTTCCTTCTTCTGGTGAATGAGGGAAATTATCGACTCACTATACCAGAATACAAATATGTCTGCATGGTCGACGTTCTGCCAAACTGATAGAAAGAAGTTCAACTATCAGGTTATACCTCATAAGTTGGAGTCAAGTAAGATAAACGGAAGAGTACATCGGTTAAAATTAAGAAGTAAATGTAAATGTCCATAAGTTGACAGTGTAACAGGTCAACAGGTTGACACTAGATAGGTTGACAAGTTTTAAAATCTACAGGTTGACAGGTCAACATGTTGACAATAGATATAGGAAGATGTGGTGTGAGTGCCAATGAGACAACTCTACATCCAAATAACAATATATAGAAGTAAACCATTATAGGCCAATGTACGGCCTTCAACACGGAGCCTTGGCTCACACCAAACAACAAGTCTATAAATGCATATGTCGAACAAATATGCTGCTTCTTTCAGTTTTAATTGCCCCTTATGCCTAATTTGGCTCCAATATTTAAGGCAACGCACAAGAAACAATTTATAATGATTGCTATTTCCGAAAACCTTACTATCCTTGGTACACCTGTTATGGTAATGCATTGGTTTGGTTGACAGCTAAGCTAGTACAACATTGACATGTGACGGTCAATTTCGAAATTTTATACGCTGATCGGGTTAAAAGTGTCTAATAATCATAGCATCAAGTCACGCTTCGTTGACATACATGGTTGAAATATTATAAAATTGGGAATGAAAATGGGGAATGTGTCAAGGAGACAACAGCCAGAACATAGAGCAGATAACAGTGAAAGGCCACCAATTGGTCTTCAATGCAGCGAGAAAATCCCGCACCCGGAGGCGTCCTTCAGCTTGCCCTTAAACAAATATGTATATTAGTTCAGTGATAATGGACGTCATACTAAATTCCGAATTATATACAAGGAACTAGAATTAAAAGTCAAACAAGACTAACAAAGGCCAGATGCTCCTGATTTGGGATAGGCGCAAAAATGCGGCGGGTTAAACATGTTTTTTGAAATCACAACCCCCTCCCTATACCTCTAACCAATGTTGAAAAAAACTATTCCATTCTGCGTCATTTGATACTGTATCTCGTCTTGGATAACTTACATGTTGCCTTGGATTTTTTTTTTTTGTTGAAACGCCGACCTGAATTTTCTCTTTCCGCGACAGCATACATTTTAAGAGTAATTACATTTCCCAAGCCATTCTTTGAAATGTAATCGTAACATAAGGCTACCTTCAATCCCTCTGTCTGTCCGTCGTTCCGTCCATTCGTAACACCGCTGTTGACACTATTGAATCTGCATCCTAAAAGAGATTCTTAACATTGGAAATTTATTACACCGCGATATGTTGTTTGTTTTCATTTGCCATAATGAATTTTCCAGGTAAAAGTTTTCAAACTCTTTTCTTGAAAGATTATGGCACACAAGACACAGATTATTTATTTAAAAGATAAGCAGAGTTATCAATAAGACAAAAAATATGTTTGGTATTCTTACAAATATTAGCAAAAGCCCTTACTAATGTAAATGGCAATCAAATGAAATAACACCTAAAATAATCCGGGTATTTTAATATGCCATAATAAAGGAAACATTTAATTTACAACCTACATAGATATAGGAAGATGTGGTGTAAGTGCCAATGAGACCTCTCTCGATCCAAATAACAATTTATAAAAGTAAACCATTATAGAAATGTATAGGTCAATGTACGGCCTTCAACACGGAGCATTGAATCACACCGAACAAAAGGCTATAAAGGGCCCCAAAATTACTAGTGTAAAACCATTCAAATTGGAAAACCAACGGTCTAATCTATATAAAAAAACGAGAAACGAGAAACACGTATAAACTACACAAACAAACGACAACTACTGTACATCAGATTCCTGACTTCGGATGTATATATTTAGCTAATCAAATTACTGAACTTGTACAAGGTCCTTAATAATTTATGAACTTTATCCTTATTAGAATAAATAGTTTTTAAGACAACTCATTTTCCCGTGTACACTCCTTTTCGTATGTTCAGATATATGGCAAGTGTAAACTTTCGCTCGTGGAATACGCTATTTTAACTAAATGGAGAAAGGGAGACAAGCACAATATTACAACGACCAAGTTAAGGTGAATAACGTACGTAAACATTTATGATTTTTATTTCAGTTGCAAGTTAAATGGTCAATGGGAGATAACAATGGCCATTTGTTTTTAAATGTTAAGGTATGTTACGTTTAAGTACGTCGAAAACATAAAATTCTCTATTAAGACACATGTAACAATGTTTTATTGCCGTTTTATTGCGCTTTATATACGTATGTGCATTTGTTTAAAAATAATTAATGCAGTAATATTTCAGAAAATCAGAGAGACAAATATATGTAGTTCAATTTTCTTGTATAATTCAACTAGTCAAAGTTGATCTCCAAATCTCACTAAAATCTATGACTTCGCCCAATTTTAGTACATCTTCGCAGACTTAATCGAACAATTACCCGAGCTCTGATTTTCTCTGATGGTAGCTATGGCATGGTTCCCAACTTAGTCTTTTTGTTGTATATATATTCCAATGTGTGTCCTTTTCGTACATGGCTTCATTCATCGTTCATCATTAACATTGCAAACGGGCATTGACTGTGTGTTCAATTGAAAAAATTGTAACATGAACTTGTTTTAGATAAATTTATCGTTATTTGTTTCATTTGATTTGTCCATTAATCCTAGTAGTTCGGAAATGTATTATAATGTCATTTAAATTCAATTTTGTGTTTATGCTCTATATCTATTTATTCATCTTTGAAGGTTACTGATTAGAACCGAAGTAAGAAAGTAGTTGGAAGCAGACATATGACTAGTTCCTTATTGACAACTTTAGTGGATAGTTGTCTCGTTGACAATCATACCACATCTCCTTTTTTTATATGTACTTAATATTCATGGAAACGTGTAAAAGCAAGCATGGCAAATGTATATTACAACTGCTGAGAAAGCTTTTAACAGTGGTCATTGTTATATCATAGTTCGTTTCTGCGTGTGTAACATTTTTACGTTGTGTTTCCGTTGTGTCGTTTGTTTTCTCCTATATTTGAGTGTGAATTCACATTACTATAAGACGTGTCACGGTACTTTTCTATCCCAAATTCATGTATTTGGTTTTGATGTTATATTGGTTATTCTCATCGGATTTTGTCTAATGCTTAGTCCGTTGCTGTGTGTGTTCATTTTAATGTTGTGTCATTGTTCTCTTCTAATATTTAATGCGTTTCCCTCGGTTTTATTTTGTTACCCCGATTTTGTTTTTTGTCCATTGAACAGCGGTATACTACTGTTGCCTTTATTTAACATATTTACAACATGTACCATAGCAAAAAGTTCGAAAACAATATCTCCGACACTCCTTTTCATTAACGAGTTTGTATGTTAAGAATACATGGAATAGTGCATTTTGTTTCTTGTAAAATATGTATTTGCACCAACTAGCGAATGCAAAAAATGTTCGACTGACAATAATTGGTATATTTTAAGATGCAATTAACCTTAAACGTTTGTTTAAAGGAATAGTTTGTTGTTGCATTTGCAGGGCATATTACTCGTTTTTGTCGTTTCAATCTTCGTGATACGTTACTTCGTTCAATGTATTTCAGTCGTTGTTTTTATCCACTAAATATAACAAGATTTAGTTGTTATATTGATGGCATCCGTATTATTTAACTTGAAATAACGGATATTACATACAGTGCTGTGTTTATTGCATACTTTGATAGTATTGTGTGGGATGGTTTGTTATGTGGCTCTTATCTGTTATCTTTGACTCTTGGTCCCAAACAAATTTCTTTTGATCAAAGACACGTAATGCCAGTTAGAGTTCTTATCAACTAAGTTGCCTTATACAAATACTACAATCTTATACAACACACGTGTTTGTCAATACATGTTATTTACTCTACTAACATAATTAAAAAAAATAAATGATAGATATGTGTGCTATTTGTGGGTTATAGACATTGACGAAAATAAAATTTTGTGTAAATGAAATGAATGACTGTAAAACTATTATTTTTAAAAAAGAACATGTTTGTTCACAGCATAAAAAAAAATGTATTGGAAATGTGTTCGTTAATTAAACGAGTGTATTGGCAAACTTTTACCATTGCATACACTTAGGAGAAGTTACAATATATGTAATGATCGATCGTCAGTTAATTGTGTTGTTATATCTTGTATTGTTTATATTCCAATCCAACACACACACACACATACACACAAACTATATTGTACACACACAGTGAGAGATAAACATTTCCGCGCTCTTGTCATTCTGTATTTTTTGTCAAACTAGAATTACAAAACTTGTGATCGTCTGTGTTTATAATCGAAACATATTGTGTTTACCAAGAACATTTTACGTTTAACTATTAACACTTATACAATGGCATGTATCTATTGTCTAGCCAAGGCTAAATGTTGTTCAATTCTAATTTTAAATTCTGTTGAACAATGTATTGTTCCAATCAAAATGCGTTTCGCCATTTCTGTAGGATAAGAACTTTAAACTGTATAGACCTTAATGACAACAGTGTCTGTACTGTTCACTGTGTAGCAGACGACTTACATATTGTATTGATAATGGACATGGGGAATGTGTCAAAGAGAAACAACCCGATCAAAGGGCCAAAAATAGCCCAAGGCCACCAATGGGTCCTCATTACAGCGCACATGGAGGCGGACAAAAATTTGTACTTGTTCATTTAAATTTTGACGTCACACTAAACTGCAAAACATATAAATAAAGTAAAAATAAAAAAAAACATACAAGACTAACAAAGGCCAAAGTCTCCTGACTTGGACAGGCGCAACAATACAGCGGGGCTAAACATGATTTGTGAGATCTCAACCCTCCCCCTACACCTCTAGCCTATGTAGAAAAAAAAAAAACAAACACACAGCAATACGCACAGTACAACTCATTTTAAAAGACGTCCAATTCCGATGGCAGAAAAGATAACAAAAGAAACTAAGCAAAATGACAATGATACACAAATTAACAAAGGACTACTAGAAGTTACTGACATACAAGTTTCAGACCTCGATTTAACTGATTGAAAGATAATGTCTTCATCATAGGAAAATCAAACACAATTCTTTCCGTGAGGGATTTAGTATCAAACCATCATAAAATATATGAGAAGAACATAACCCGTATCATGCCAACAACTGGTTTCAGAATAAATGTGTTTATTTCCGATACAAAGACCCTATGAGTTAATCAATATTTATACCAATATATGCCATCTTTAATGACTCGACATCAATATCGTAACTGTCTCCATTCTGAATAAATCTGTTTAAAGGTTTGATAAGCTTTTGGGTGAATGATGACATTTTTATGCTTTGTATAGAATGCTACCATAACAGATTGGAGATAAAATACCTGCACATAGAAGATGTCTGCATGTTGATTTATATTTACAAATGATGTCCTTTTTTCTACGTCAATTATTTTGGCTTATCTTTTTATTTTTCATATATGAACTTATTTGGATAATATCTCAATTTTAATTGTTTTACATTTTGTAATGCCGGTCCCTTTTATAGCCCATTATAAGGTATCGTTTTGAAGAAATTGAAAGTTGTACACACATTCAAGCAATTAACACTCCATATGTAGTATGAAGATAAAACAATATTCCAAAACTTGTCTATTACATGTATTATGTCATGGTCTTCTTGGTATACATGTATGGTTGTTGCTTAAAGGGAAGACATTATTCCAGACCTAGTTAATGAATTTTAGTTATCATAAGTTATTTTGATTTTAACCTGATTTGAAAAGTCTGAACAAAAAAAATTAATATAAAAATAAGATTAGTGGTTTCATTATCAATAACACAACTATCCACCAAAGTTCAAATGAAGTAAATGTAGGTAATTTTAAGAACCGTACGGTCTTAACAATGAAAAAAACCAATAGCGTATAGTCGTCGTAAAAAGGTCCCGAAATGAACAATATGAACAATTCAATTTAGCAAACTAACGACCTAATTTATAACAAATCAATTTACGAAAAAGTAAATATGACAAACGCAAACCAACTACAACCACTGCACTACAGGCTCCTGACTTGGGGCAGGCACATACAGAATGTGGCGGGATTAAGCATGTTTTTGGGTGCCCAACCTTCCCCTCACCTCATATTATATTTTTGTAGAATAACCATGTCTAGTCTGCTAAGTAGAGTCACATTTTATTATATAATTAACTCGCTTGCTTTGTACTGGTTTCATTTGTGTTATTAAGTGAGGTTTATTGTTTCAGTCAACTTTTAGACTTTCACACGGGGTTATTACAGTACTATTATGGAGTATCAGTGTCACAGGTGACAAAAACTATGGTTTAAAAGAGGGACGAAAGATACCAGAGGGATAGGCAAACTCGTAGATTGAAAATAAACTGACAACGCCATGGATAAAAAAAGACAAACAGACAAATAATAGTACAGAAGACACAACATAGAAAACTAAAGACTAAGCAACACGAACCCAACCAAAACATGGGGGTGATCTCGGGTGCTCCGGAATGGTAAGCAGATGCTGCTCCACATTGGCAACCATTTTTGTTTGTGCCACAATAATGGGTGGTGCCACATTACTTAGTGTGTGTTATGAATACGTTGAAAGATAAAGATTTCATATCCGAATGCTAAAGTTACCTTTCTCTATACATATCGAGTTTACATAAACAGACATATTATATTGATGAGGAATATTTGCTAAAATACTACATAGAACATGATATATCTGTTCTGTTACTAATGACCGCGCGCGCATGGCGAACATTTGTGTTACCAGCTTTTTAAAGTACTAGCACATTTATAAGTCCATGTATATTTACGGAATTAAACAAAACATTGTAGATAAATTGCATATCAGAACAATTATCAATTAGTTAAAAACTAATACCACAACAACAATAATGAAATAAAAATAACTAAGAAAAGTATGATAATAATAAAAACCCTACTAATACAGAAAGGAAATAAGAAAAAAGAAAAAGAATTGAATTAGTAATTATTAGAATTGTAAAATAGTATAATAATAATGATAACTACAATAAGAGCAATTATATAATAATAGTATAAAGAGGAGGACAAAGAAGAATACCGCGATAATGTCCGTTCATTTGTTGACATTATTTTTTTGATGAAATAACCATGTCTAATCTGCTGAGCAGAGCCGCAGTTTTTTTTATATATAACTGGCTTGCTTTGTACTCTTTTCATAAGTGCTATTTTTGTTAGAGTAAATTTAATATGTTATTGTTTTCGCTTAATCGATTTATGACTATTGGACAACGGTATTTTACTGTTGCCTTTATTTATTGATTGTGATGTCTAAATCTCGTTAAATGTATTTGCAGACCATATTTGGCGTTTTAGCATACGCCTGGTGTCCTGAAGTAATTTCGATACATATATCTGATTATATGGAGCAGCTGGATCTCTTAGACATGTTAGAGTTCTTTTCTCCGGAAAACACGACGACTGGAAACATTACCGATTTAACAGCTTCAGGCAAATTCGTTGCAGATTATTCTGATGATTTACCAGTACCAAATAGAACAGTTCCCGCAGACAGATATGCAGATGGCTATGTAGATATGGTGAACAAGTATTGCGACTCGATGTTTCAAAGTGAATACCACAAAACTGCTTACATAGTAATGTCTATTTCCTTCAGTATGCTTATATGTATTGGTAACATATTAGTTTAAATCTTACCTTCGATTTCGAAAGCATTTAGGTCTCCAATATTTTCCACATTTTTAAGTTTTTATGTTTTTATGTCATATCATTAACTCGTGGAATCGAGTGCATTATATTTAGTTGTGTTAAGGAATTTATTGCAAATGTTATTAGCTTACATTTATGTCTACTGGCGGCTTGTCAACGTATCTATATTTCTCTATTTCCCCTCAAGGCACATGTAAATCACACAAAGACAAATGTTCGTCGATGCATTTTCTGTATTTACATTTCATGTGTTTTAATTGAACTGATTATGGGAGTTCAAGGTTCACGGGATTGCGTTGTCAGTAGCTATGGTGATGATTTGTCAACTATTTTTGAGACCAGTGCAGATTTCATTGTTTTTAACCTGATAGTAGTAGATTTATTATCAGCCGGTATGCTATCAGGGATAATTCAGTGGTATGTATCGCCAAGACTAACACAGTCTGCATCACAAAGAACACAATCTCGAATAGCTTCAATAGTTATAGTTTTATATCTCATTTTTTACTGTCCATTTAAGATTGTGGGTCTGGTTCTACAGTTCACATGTGCAGATCCGACGTACGTAGGACCAATTGAATTTACTGCTTCTGCGGCACAATGCATGATCGGTGCATTAAATCCTATTATGTTGTGTCTTCGGGTTCCAGAAGCAAAAAAGGCTTTGAAGGACAAATGTTGTAGTTGCATCGCTAATCATCAAAAGAATCGGACGTAGAAATGTTTTTTCCTACTTATGGAAAGCAATATTGCAAAAACAGTTGTCTATAAAAATTATTTAAAATTCAGCTGCCGAAATATGATGTTTATGTTAGCAATTAGTAAACAACAGTTCTCTGAGAAAGCTTCTTATATATACTTCTAGTAACCTGAATTGAATATCCCTTGGTATTTTCTGCCTTTATTTGTTATTATGTATGTTCACGAATTGCAATATGAACAATTGACGATTAACAGTCAAAGTACTTACTCACATACACTCTCGAATGAAGCCATGTTAATCATCGTACAATGTGTCCCTTTAACGACGTTAGATTTAGTTCCATATCAATATGATTTTTAGATTTGAAAATTACGACAGCAATCGCAATGAAAAGGAACATGTACAAGCTGGTGTACTAATACAGGTTTTGTTGTAATCTGTTATCAGAATGGCTTTTTATTTAAATTTCTGCAATACAAATCAGACATGGTTTATCGTATTACCTGCAAAACCAATCAGACCTGTAGTTAGTCACCACTTCGGTTTTATCATGTATATCTATTATATAATCAATTTATAAAATTTACTGTTTGCGAAAGTATGATTTATTCTAAATGATAAGGATTTTCTTATCAAGGCAGAAAACCCTAGCCGTATTTGGCACAACTTTTTGGAACTTTTGGTCCTCAGTGTTCTTCAACTTTGTACTTGTTTTGGCTTTCGAACTTTTTTCATCTGAGCGTCACTGATTAGTCTTGTGTGGACGAAACGCGCGTCTGGCGTATTAAATTTTAAACCTTGTGACTTTTGTTAGCTATCATTCGTGTGTTTCTCTGTCCTATATGTTCTCCCATTTATTTGTATTGTAGTCCTGTCATGTAATGTTGTCACTTTAATGTTATATTTAACATTGTCATAAAAGCGCGAAGTTTGGCATGCCACAAAACCAGGTTCAACCCACCATTTTTTTCTTAAAATGTCCTGTACCAAATCAGGAAAATTGCCATTGTTATATTATAGTTCGTTTCTGTGTGTGTTACATTTTAATGTTGTGTTTCTGTTGTGTCGTAGTTCTCTTATATTTGATGCGTTTCCCTCAGTTTTAGTTTGTAACCCGGATTTGTGTTTTTTTTTTCTCATCGATTCATGAGTTTAGAACAGCGGTATACTACTGTTGCCTTTATAGAATAGACTGCATAACCAATCACACATGACATTAATCATCATATACTACAATGTACTAATAACCATACCATGCATTACATAGCCTGCATAGCCAATCAAACCAGATGTAACAGCTAAGCATATTTTTCTACAGGTTGTATGTTCTTTATGTTTGGAAATAAGGACTAAAATTGCAAAAAAAAAAAAAGAACCTGCACAAGGTGGTGTACTGATACAAGTCATGTTGTAATTATTTTTGTTTAATATATTTTTTAAAAGAGATGCGAGTTAGACAGCTCAGCATACTTTGCTATAAATGTATGCTCTTTTAGTTTTGGAAATTATGATAAAAAACATTGCAGAGCAAAATAAACCTGTACAAACCCAGGTATTGACACATGTTTTGTTGTAATTTTGTTTTGTTTTTTATATCCTGTTTTTGTTTGTCCTGTATTGAATCGTGCTACAATGTCACCTTTTCCTATATAAATGTAAAATCTACCACTTAAGATAACTGATCTGATACACTGATACTAGTATAATTATTATGACTATTATTCTTCAAAAACTCAATTTTAATCATTTAATGTATACATGTACATAGTGACTTTTTCATGTGCATTCCAACATACTTACAATAAATAGTTTTATATCGTGACTTTTTTCTGTGACTTTTTTTCCGATTACCTTATGGTCATTGATTATAACTTTATATGATCATAAACTTGAAATCGATACTGATACGCAGTAGATACACTCATGAAATGAGTGTGAGCTTCTTGCTCAAATCGATTCACTTTAAAATTTCCTTCTACATTTAAGCCACTTGTAATATTTTGTTTTATTTTGGAAGTGTTTTTACAAAGACTATCATTGCATGAACTAACCTCACATTTTGAATAGTCATCATGGTTTTGCATTGATAAAGTCTGCCAGTCAGATATGCAACTTGCATAAACATGCATATTGGGGAGGGGCATCAATCCCGATATGCGGACAGCTCTAGTTTCGATTCATAACTAACTAGCTTATTAAGGTCACCTTTGATAATGGGACGAATACTTTTATCCATTAGGGACAAAATGACATTGATATTAACAAAGATTGTAAAAATCGGAAATGTGACTAGATATATTTAGACACAGCGTTTGTAACCTTTTCGTGATTAATTTTTTTTATGGAAAAATATTCTTTAATATTTCAACTTATTTAGAGTCTTCTAACTCGTATCAATACATTTTAACAATAACGGGAATTATATGTTGCCCATCTATCCTTATTTTTCGTCTGTGTGGGAAGTTATACAATGCTAGTTGTTTCAGACTCAGGTGTCTAAAGACTGCGTAAAATATAAGAAAGAAGTGTAAGATATTCCCTTAATTTAAACACGAATCATATAAATCTCCCAATAAACTATAAGTATAGACTTAATCTTGTTGTAAAAGATACAATTGCCTTATATTTTTAAAAGATACAAACCCCGATCAACATTTGTGTAATATGTACTTGTCGTTTACAAATTTTCAAGAATTATGTTCAAAGAAATAAACTTTGGAATATCAATTTTGTGACTTATTTTACCTTCGATCTTGTTTCAGTGTTGTTTCAACTGAAATGTGTGCAACGTGTATATATGCAATTAATGCAAAAACAAAATTCGTATTTGAATTATAAAAAAAGGATACACGATTCTAGTACAAATGAAAGCTGTAAATTTTTATGACAATATAGGAGATACATGAGACATCGAATGAGTGATAGTTCGATAACCTATTTTGGTTTGCCATGGAAGTATTATATCTAAATCAACAGAATCAAGACAATTTATATATCATAAAGAAATGATTTGTTATGTTGATGGATAGTGATACTAGATGGGGTCTCATATTGATATTTTCGGACCAGATGTTTCTGAAAAAGGGGGTAATCGTTACAATTAACTGCTTATAAACCCCGTCGATCGTAGGAGGAGTGACATCCCGTTGATGGAATTACATCATCTATCAATTTTGTTTGATTTCATTTGTAAATTGTGTGTCAATTATGACACGTGACCCACTGGTTTTTTGTTAGTAATTGTTTTAACTTTATTTTGCACACACAAGAATGTTTTTGCAGAGGTCACTTCATGAAGAACACCGAGTTCAACATCTCTTGACTGGACTTAACGGATAAGGAAAACAAATATTCGTCAATAGAGTACAATGTTAATATATGTGTGTAAACTAGCCGATTCTTTAAAAAAAAAACCTACGCTCAAGATATGTTTTGTGTCAAATATTTTGTGGCAACCAATCTACCATGTCTACCGATGAACAAATATTTCTAGACTATTTCAGAAACTTAAACTTGTTTTAAAAACGTGATAAACCGCTCGATTACCTTCGGAAAGCTATCGATGTAAAAGTTTTGATACGGAGGCAGCATTATTAGTATGGCTTAGGCTTTGTATATGTGTATTGTTTCTTTTAGTAATCTGGTAATACATAATACATATTGTAGTATATGTTTCTTTTTCTATAAATACATTCTATTCACAGAATGAATTATGACTCGTGCATTTCAAAAATGAGATACTCAAACTAAACGATCGTTTCCTGATATGCATATTATACATCATAACTGCATAACTGTGTATAGGAAACTTTTCATGAATATAAAACTTTGATGGAAAAATAGATTCACGCAGTACATCAAACGAAGAAGAGGTCAAAAACAGATTTTATTGAACCGAAACAGATTTCTATTAAAACGGAATTATTAAAATATAGTAATATTACCAATATGCCAAACCCACTCCCAAAAGCAGTTGTATTTGTTGTATGATAGCTTGACCAGTAAAGCTATTGAACTATTTGTCCATATAATCTGCACCATTCAAATTTATCAGCAAATTAAAAACAAAAATAACTATTTACCACACATTTCTAGCTGTCTAAATACCTTCCTTTATCATGTCTTTGCATATATATTCAAAGTTTCATATGCCCAATATATTTACACATATTATTGATTTGATCATTTGACCACATTTATCAATTAAACAAATTGTCTGCAATTCTATGTATTTAACATTCATTTAGGAATATGTACAAAGCTTTTGATATGTTCTGATTTGACATACAGTTCAACAAAATATTCCTTTACAATACACAGGTTTTGAGATTGTCATAAATATATGTAAATTGTAAACTTTTAAAAGGTTTGATTAGACGTTAAAATATTTTATAAACCGTGGTCTCTCATAACCGACCATAGGAGGTTAAAGTACAAAAAATTTTGATTTTTACTACATGTACAAACAAGATAAACTATGTATACATATATGTATACATGTATGTTTGTCCTACTTCTGTATCATATATAGTTTCAACGTAAGACTGTGTCATATTATATTGTATTATATGGAGTTTTGATCCACATTTTGAAAGAAGACCTGAAACTACACCACCAGGTACAAATGAAGTATTTTATTTCCACTAACGTTATATGTGAAGAAGAGAAGCAATGATAGTTAATTGTCTAATAAGTTTATCTCCTTGTGGATTGAACTATCATTGGTTGGACATTATACATTGGCTAGAGGCATAGGGGGATGATGATATTTCATTAATCATGTTTAATCCCGCGCATTTGTGCGCCTGTCCCAAGTCAGGAGCCTCTGGCCTTTGTAAGTCTTGTAGGTTTTGTTAATTTTAGTTCATTTATATGTTTTGGAGTATGACGTCCATTTTCATTGAACAAGTACACAATTTTGTGTAGGGGTCAACTGAAGCCCGCCTCTCGGTGCGCAGATTTTCTCGCTGTGTTGAGGACCATTGGTGGCTCTCAGCTAATTTCTGCTGATTGATCGGGTTGTTGTCTCTTTGACACATTCCCCATTACCATTCTCATTTTTACTTGGTACTTAAAATTAAAAAAAAATATATAAACAAAAATTACCACATAATACCCTGAGTCAAAATTGTAAGTGAAAATGTTCGTTGCGTGTGAGATATGATATATGTATATGTAAGTGGTAGTAAACAATGTTTTAATTGTCATGTTGTTATAAATAATGTAAATTTGTGTTGTATAATATATGTTATAATAATATCTGCATAATTAATACTATACTAGTCAACAAAAGAAACGATACACGACTGTGAAAAAAAATCTATCAAAAACTATTAAATATAAAACAAAATGAGATATACTATTTTAAAAAGCTTTCATTTGCAATGTATGCACATGTGTTAATGAAAATCAAAACTTGTCGGAAAGTATCTAAATTCCGTGTAAACGAGCAAAGGGTGCAAATTAGTTTTGCGGTAAGTTGAATAAAAAATCGACAGATAATTTTCTAAGTACTAAATAAAATTTCAAGTTTGTTTAAAAATATTCAATATGCTAATCAAGTTATGTTCATGTTGTAATTACTGGGTTGAAATATTGTTTTTTTTTTCAAATTTTGGGAAAAAAGTGTTTTTTGAAATCTCAAAAAATGCAAAAAAAATGTTTTTTTTTTTATTTTCATCTCAAATCAATGCTTTAGATATGAAAGCAACACACAGTAAATTTGGAACCTTTCGGATTAGTTTTAAGATTTTTACCGCTTTTTGAATATCACTTTACACATACTGTCTATGGTAAATCAGTTGATAATGTATTCATTTTAACGATTTCTCGTGGGGCCGAACTTTGCTAAACAAATAAACAAAGAAACTGTATGATTTTTAAAAAACAAATTGATGGAAAACATTGTCTTTACTCTTAAATGAGAGGTTGTCATCATTAATTGGAACTTCTGTTTTAAAATTGTCGTTTTATGTAAATTTTGTAAAAAAAAAAATCGCGAAAAAACGTCACGAAAGCAAAAAAATATTTTTTTTAAACGGATTTATATTTCCATAATGATTAAGTACTACTACCTTCAATATTGGTCCAATGAACGGAAAACTTTATCTTTAATTTGAAAAAAAGTCTTGTATCGTTTCTTTTGTTGACTAGTATAGTATTCCATTTACTGCACATTAAATATCGGACACTTCTTTAACCATTGAATTTGTTAAATAAAAAAATACCATGTTTTTAAGTCTTTTCATTTTTTACCCACATTTCAGAGTTGTCTTCAACGAATTCTACATGGCTGGTGTAGATACATGTTTTTTTATTCAAGGCATATAACTTGTATAAATGGTATTGTCAATCGTGTTTATTTTTTAGTAAAACCTATTTTAGCCTAATATTTATGATAAGTAACTTTACTGGGGCGATTTCACTGCTGGTTAATGTTAACCTCACAACGGTATCCCTAGTCCAGTGGTCAGTAGTTTTATGTTGGCATTAATTAGCGTTGATAATGTTATACGTATCAATTGAATGTTAACGAAACTAGGCCAAGGATTTTCTATTCCAGGAACAGATTACTTTTTCTGTATTTGACAATACCTTTTGGAATTATGGATCCTCAATGCTCTTCAATTTTGTACTTTGTTTGTCCTTTATCAGTTTTCATTCAGTGTCACTGATGATATGAATAAGAAGATGTGGTATGAATGCCAATGAGACAACTCTCCATCCATGTCACAATGTATAAAAAGTTCACAATTATAAGTCAAAGTAAGGCCTTCAACACGGAGCCTTGGCTCCCACCAAACAGCAAGCTATAGAGGGCCCCAAAATTACAAGTGAAAAAAAGAGAAAAAACAACGGTCTAATCTATATAAAAACAAGAAACGAGAACAAAACCAACAAACGACAACCACTGAAAACAGGCTTCTGACTTAGAATAGGTGCATACAAATGCAGCGGGTTTAAATGATTGAACAGGTGCCAACATTCACCCTATCTCAAGCAGTAGTGTGACATTACAACATAAAAAAAAACACATTACAAAATATCAATTGAAATGGCTTATTAATAACTCAAAAGTAAAAATTTAAACAGAAAATAAGTAAACATACACTGAACGAATAAGTTTAATCTATGACACAATATACATACAAAATTAAAACATAATTGCCTTGATAACGCAGGCGTAGGTGATAAAAAAAATGTACGAAAAGTGTCAAAAAGACAACTATAACCTTGGACTAAATAAATAAATAAATGTGTTGTTGTACAGATGTGAAAATGTATCTTCATACTATTATGACTTATTACTCATCAAAGCTAGTACCCATTCAAAATAGTTTGACGAAATACAACACAGAAAAGGTCAACATTGGATTACAAAAATGGATTACAAATTGTGTCAACAGGTCAAATTAACACGAAGTACTATTTGAAAGTACTCGCAGTTACAAGGTCTTACCCAATATTTTCTACTTGAAAAAAATGCTTGTACCAAGTCAGGAATATAACAGTTGTTGTCCATTCGTTTTGGTGTGTTTGAGCTTTTGATTTTGCCATTTGATTACGGACTTTTTGTTTTGAATTTTCCTCAGAGTTCGGTATTCTTATTATTTTACTTTTAACTGATAGCTTGTTAAAAGCTACAGACAATTAACAATAACAAATCATGCATCAGAGACTATCGTCAATCAAAACACGTTTCAAATATTTTGTGTTTTAACGTCATGAACAGTCAAAGAAGACATGACTTGTGCAATGCCAAAAAAATATCGACAGGCAGAAGAATCGTTAGGATTTTAATAAATAAGTATCATGTTATATATGGATAAAGCAATATCTAAATAGAAAATAAACGTGGATGTGTATTTATACATCCCTAAAACCAACCATTCGAAAATGATACAAATTTAGTCATGTTTTAATTTGTTGATGAACAAATCGATGTTAGTTCCAATGTAAACAATATTCAAAGGTCTTCTTACAATAAATAACTTTTTTTATAAGTTTTTTAACGGTGGTATATTGTAGACGAAAGGACGTCTAACTTACACAATTTTAATCCTGGTATTCATGGTATATATGATGTGTTTATTAAAATGGTTTATAAAGAAGTTCCCTATTCACAATTGATTGGAAACCAAATAGACATTTTTCTGTAGCTGTTGAAAGTTTTGGTAAGCTTAACAATTGAAAGGAATGTTTAAGCCCATCCTGGAAACATCCCTACCACACTTGCTGTATAAACTTTTCACAACCTGACTTGGAACGTACACAAGTAAGTCAAGTGGAGTTTTTATCATCGAGGTTTCAATATATAGCTGTGTAAAACGTATTTCTTATACAACACAAGTTAAAGTACAAGCTTACAAACATGGAAATAAAAACATTCGGAATTGAATAAGTGAGACCAGTTAACTCAATAAAGTAAACATATCATGCTTGGCAGCATTTTCCATACGGTGCCATAATCATACAATATATATCAGAATAATGCTAGATTCCTAACATTCTCCTTTATGAAATCTGTTTCATATGATTGGTGGAACACGCTGAAAAAAACAGAAGCAGAGTTGATTTCCGTAGGAATCTCGATTGTCTGGTGAAAACACGTCCTCCAACCCAAAATACAATGTTATAAAAATTTCAGACTTTTCTTGTGCATCAATAACATAAACGGTACCAATTTTTCTGCACCAGATGCGCATTTCGACAATCAATGTCTCTTCAGTGATGTTCGAGGCCAAAATATTTGAAAATCCAAAGCTTATTAAAAGGATGAAGAGTTATAAACCAAAAAGGTAAAAAAAAGTATAGCCAAAGCCGGGCAAGGAATCAGAGCTTTGCATGAGGGAGATACATTCCTTAATTTTAAATAATTTCAAAAATTAACAGATCATACGAACATTAACAGATCATACAAAAAGTATATTTCGACGTTGTTTTTGAAAAAAAATTAAATTGAACATGATGCCAAAAGGGCTTAACTTTAAAGTAAAATCTGAACGTTTGTTTAAGTTGTACTTGTCTCTTATAAAGTGAGGCAACATATACCAAAAGGGACATTCTAACTCAGAAGTCAATTACAACAATTACAACGCCATGGCAAAAAAAGCAAATAACTCAAAGACAAACAGTATACAAAACACTATTAAGAACACTCAACAACACGAACCAGACTGAAAACTTGGTCCTGCTTCACATGTTGCTTATAACAAATAATGTAATAAGTCTAATTCAGTAAGTCACATTCATGAAAAAGGGGTTCGGATTGTTGTTACGTCTGTGAAACAGATATTCGATAACGGTACCAGCCTCGTCATGACATCCGTAGAAACGGCGAAAGAATGATTTAAAATTTACCAGTTGCAACACTTGGTTTAATAGCTTTCGTGTGAGGAGCAACCCTCTATCTAGAAGATCATAATAGAAAATATAAGCCCTGCACAAGCATTAATTTTTTGGAAAATTAAACAAGCATATTGTTTTACATTGATGGCGTAACACATGTAAAGTAGACGTCATGAAAAACTACTTGTTTACGAGTTCACAGACATACAGTACTTGCAACCTTAGGCGTTACTGTTTGACGTGAACTTGACTGATCGGTGAATGATCGGTGACGGATGTTTGACTGATCGGTGAGTGATCGGTGATCGGTGACCCATAGGATCCGTCAGATAAGTCAAATAACCTATGTGAGAGTTACCCTGACAACTGTCACCGATCGATCAGTAAATTAAATTTATGCACGGATCGGACGGATACGTATATATTTAAAATTCTTATGTAAACCGAACTCGACAGTGTTTACAAACATTGAACGCGGACCTCTACGAAGACACCTTAATTTACACGTTAATTTGTAATAAAATTGGTTGCAATAAAAAAAGTGAAAATAGTATAACAGAATAATATGCTTAGAGCGTTAAATTGTTTGTGTTGATTAATAGTTTTGTATTTAATATTGTTAACATCAGAGACATATGTATTACATATAATACATAATTGAATTTATTCCTACGAAAATGGTTATTATTGACCGCCATTGGTTTTTTGAACTTTTTATAGTTTCGAATAGGTTGTTTTTTCGTGAAATTAAAAGAATCTCAAAGAAATAACATTAAAAATTTTTTCGCATTGTTTAGAATTACCAAAACTGTTCTTCTTTTTATCAAAAATGATACTATTTTATTTGAAATCAGTTATTTATACCATCTTGAGACAAGTCTTCTAATCAGAATTGAGATATAATGAGAATTAAAATACTTAAACTTTTATTTTTGTGGAATAAGAATGCAGTTATTGATTTATTTTGATACAAATTATTAACCGTCATATGATTTGAGCACTTTTTGTCCATCAAGATTGGCTGTTCTTCATAAAATATGCTTACTTTAAGGAAAAAGATACTAAATTTTTGTACGCGTTGCCTAAAATGCAAATATTTCTTCATTTTACTGAAAATTATTGACCGCCAATAAATTTTTGTACATTTTATAGTTTAGAATAGATTTTTTTCATGAAATTAAAAGAATATCAGAAAAATCATACTAAAATTTTGTTCGCATTGTTTAAAATAACCAAAACTATTCTTCTTTTTATCAAAAATGATACTATTTTATTTGAAATCAGTTATTTATACCATCTTGAGACAAGTCTTCTAATCAGAATTGAGATATAATGAGAATTAAAATACTTAAACCTTTATTTTTGTGGAATAAGAATGCAGTTATTGATTTATTTTGATACAAATTATTAAACGTCATATGATTTGAGTACTTTTTGTACATCAAGATTGGCTGTTCTTCATAAAATATGCTTACTTTAAGGAAAAAGATACTAAATTTTTGTACGCGTTGCCTAAAATGCAAATATTTCTTCATTTTACTGAAAATTATTGACCGCCAATAAATTTTTGTACATTTTATAGTTTAGAATAGATTTTTTTCATGAAATTAAAAGAATATCAGAAAAATCATACTAAAATTTTGTTCGCATTGTTTAAAATAACCAAAACTATTCTTCTTTTTATCAAAAATGATACTATTTTATTTGAAATCAGTTATTTTTACCATCTTGAGACAAGTCTTCTAATCAGAATTGAGATATAATGAGAATTAAAATACTTAAACTTTTATTTTTGTGGAATAAGAATGCAGTTATTGATTTATTTTGATACAAATTATTAACCGTCATATTATTTGAGTACTTTTTGTACATCAAGATTGGCTGTTCTTCATAAAATATGCTTACTTTAAGGAAAAACATACTAAATTTTTGTACGCGTTGCCTAAAATGCAAATATTTCTTCATTTTACTGAAAATTATTGACCGCCAATGAATTTTTGTACATTTTATAGTTTAGAATAGTTTTTTTTCATAAAATTAAAAGAATACCAGAAAAATCATACTAAAATTTTGTTCGCATTGTTTAAAATAACCAAAACTATTCTTCTTTTTATCAAAAATGATACTATTTTATTTGAAATCAGTTATTTTTACCATCTTGAGACAAGTCTTCTAATCAGAATTGAGATATAATGAGAATTAAAATACTTAAACTTTTATTTTTGTGGAATAAGAATGCAGTTATTGATTTATTTTGATACAAATTATTAACCGTCATATGATTTGAGTACTTTTTGTACATCAAGATTGGCTGTTCTTCATAAAATATGCTTACTTTAAGGAAAAAGATACTAAAGTTTTGTACGCGTTGCCTAAAATGCAAATATTTCTTCATTTTACTGAAAATTATTGACCGCCATTAAATTTTTCTACTTTTTATAGTTTAGAAGTTTTTTTTTCATAAAATTAAAAATATATCAGAAAAATCATACTAAAATGTTGTTCTCATTGTTTAAAATAACCAAAACTATTCTTCTTTTTATCAAAAATGATACTATTTTATTTGAAATCAGTTATTTTTACCATCTTGAGACAAGTCTTCTACTCAGAATTAAGATATAATGAGAATTAAAATACTTAAACTTTTATTTTTGTGGAATAAGAATGCAGTTATTGATTTATTTTGATACAAATTATTAACCGTCATATGATTTGAGTACTTTTTGTACATCAAGATTGGCTGTTCTTCATAAAATATGCTTACTTTAAGGAAAAAGATACTAAATTTTTGTACGCGTTGCATAAAATGCAAATATTTCTTCATTTTACTGAAAATTATTGACCGCCATTAAATTTTTGTACTTTTTATAGTTTAGAATAGTTTTTTTTTTCATAAAATTAAAAATATATCAGAAAAAACATACTAAAATGTTGTTCGCATTGTTTAAAATAACCAAAACTATTCTTCTTTTTATCAAAAATTATACTATTTTATTTGAAATCAGTTATTTTTACCATCTTGAGACAAGTCTTCTAATCAGAATTGAAATATAATGAGAATTAAAATACTTAAACTTTTATTTTTGTGGAATAAGAATGCAGTTATTGATTTATTTTGATACAAATTATTAACCGTCATATGATTTGAGTACTTTTTGTACATCAAGATTGGCTGTTCTTCATAAAATATGCTTACTTTAAGGAAAAAGATACTAAAGTTTTGTACGCGTTGCCTAAAATGCAAATATTTCTTCATTTTACTGAAAATTGTTGACCGCCATTAAATTTTTGTACTTTTTATAGTTTAGAATAGTTTTTTTTTCATAAAATTAAAAATATATCAGAAAAAACATACTAAAATGTTGTTTGCATTGTTTAAAATAACCAAAACTATTCTTCTTTTTATCAAAAATGATACTATTTTATTTGAAGTCAGTTATTTTACCATCTTGAGACAAGTCTTCTAATCAGAATTGAGATATAATGAGAATCAAAATACTTAAACTTTCATTTTTGTGGAATAAGAATGCAGTTATTGATTTATTTTGATACAAATTATTAACCGTCATATGATTTGAGTACTTTTTGTACATCAAGATTGGCTGTTCTTCATAAAATATGCTTACTTTCAGGAAAAAGATACTAAATTTTTGTACGCGTTGCCTAAAATGCAAATATTTCTTCATTTTACTGAAAATTATTGACCGCCATTAAATTTTTGTACTTTTTATAGTTTAGAATATTTTTTTTTCATAAAAGTAAAAGAATGTCAGAGAAATCATACTAAAATTTGATTCGCATCGTTTAAAATAACCAAAATTATTCTTCTTTTTATTGAAAATGATACTATTTTATTTGAAATCAGTTATTTTACCATCTTGAGACAAGTCTGCTTATTAGAATTGAGATATAATGAGACTTAAAATGTTTAAACTTTTATTTTTGTGGAATAAGAATGCAGTTATTGCTTTATTATGATATAGATTATTAACCGCCATATGATTTCATTACTTTTTGTTAATCAGGATTGGTTGTTGTTCAATTGCAATCAGTTGTTGTAAATGATTTTCATATGTTTTTTGTAGAAAATGTGAATTATTCAAGAATAAATCTGCTTAAAATTATTTCTTTCTTTTTACGGAATATATTTATGTTTACCACCATTGAATTTTTGTACTTTTTATTGTTTAGGAGTAGTTATTTTTGTAATTTGTTATTTCAAAGTCTTCGATTGTGACGAAATATAGAAAGTCCATGATTATGACTTTTTTAAAGAATTTTATGATGATAAGGATACAAAAATTTAAGATATTGAAAAAAATAGACTACATTTTTCAATAACTGATCCTTTCATTTTGTTTTTCCCGAGTATGTTTGGAAAATAATAAAATCAATTTCGCGATGTAGACACTCGCCGGGTTTGAAAATATATAACCTAAATAAAACGAAAAAGACCATTATTTAATGATGATATTTTAATTTAGGTTTTATCTGTACATTTCTTTTCATTTCAATGCACAAAACTTTGCTAAATAATTAATGAACAAAATGTATTATTGAACGTTCGATTTTCACGAGTCGCCATTTTAATTAAATTAAACGAAACTAAGATTCCGTAATTTGTATTAGTTCATCATGTGACGTATTAAAGTTCAATCCGTCATCAAGGTCGATCGGTACTATCCGTCCGATCAGTCCGATCAGTCAATTACTTTTACTATAAGTCTGACGGATTGCTGACGTGAGTTTGACGCGAACTTGACTGATCGGTGACTGATCGATGACCGCTGATTGATCGCTGAAATAGTAACGCCTAAGGTTGCAAGTACTGTAGCAGCAATATATCAACGTCACCTGATTGTAGGGTACATCTCAACTCATACGTTATTCAAGAACCAACAATTACAACACACTTTGTAAAACGTCATTGATGTCTGAACAAAAATATATAAATAAACCAGGATTTTGTCGTATCGTCCTCCTTCTTAAACATTCGTCGGAAAGTATTAAGACGTGATTGATAAATATTAAGTTTCTACATGTATCTACCAACGGAAAGAATGGAAAACTTCTGTCCTATATCTGACTTTTTACAGGCATTTGTAAAGAATACGGTTAATGGACAAAGAGGCGAAGATACCAAAGGGACATTATAACTCATAGTCAAACATCAATTGACAGCTCAAAAAAAGAGAAGAAAAAGACCGAAAGACAAATAACTTTACACGAACATAACATGCATAACCAAGAGAACTAAAGACTGAGCAATACAAACTCTTACAAAAACCGGAGGCGATCTCATGTACTCCGGAAGAGTATGCAGGTCCTTCTACTCATGTATAGCTAAACCACCGACATGTAAGGCAGCTGGTTATAGCTCCGTTATATTGGTAAAGTGTATAATCTACCTGAACATACATAACAGGTGTATGTGACAAAAATGTGTAAATATACATTTCTGGTATACAACACAACTGACTAAAACCTTCAAACAAACAAACGACTAAATCTAACTAAGACGACAACTAGTACGTTTTTTAGTTGGTTATATATACAGTATAGACATGTACTATACACTTTTCAGCGTTTAAGCTTTACAAAAACGTGAAAACCGAGCTTCTCACTAATGCGTTATTCGTGTGTGAAGATAATCTGCTATTAAAAACGAGTTTTATATAGTGACATTTGCGTGCATATGAACAGGTTGATGTGCCTTGTGGCATTCGCGTGCATGTTGAAATGTTAAAGTTTCTTACAAATAATTTGCTATCTGTTCGTTTTCCAATCAGATTGTGAATATTTCACTACTTTATAAACCATATTCTTAAACATATAAATACCAGGATTCAAAATTGCGTCTGCCAGACGTTCTCTTCGTCTACAATAGACTATTTCATGTGAATATTTCACTACTTTATAAACCATATTCACAAAACTACTGATTACTAAACTATGAATATCATCTTGAAGAAACAATTAACCAGAAGTTGCATCGACCCAGTAAAATTACTCATCATAAATACCTGGCTAAAAATAAGTTTTTATAAAAACTAAACGCAATTGACAATACCATTGATAAACGTTATTTGCCATGGATAAAAAGACCTGTATCTTCGCATGCTACCTGTATAGTTTGGTGAAGACAATCTTAAATGTGTGTTAAAAATACGAATAGACTTGAGCCTGGATTTTTTTTGTGTGTCTAATTAACACAGACAATGATTAAAGAATTGGCATATATTTAAGGAAGAGTAAATGCAATATTGGTTATTCAAATTTTATTATAATACATATCATACAACGCAAATTTTACAATATTTATAACAATATGCCGTTCAAAAACATTGTTTACTCACACTTAACTATACATATATAGCATACAGTATCACACACGCAACGAACATTTTCACTTACAGTTTTGACGCAGGGTACTATATGTTTTTGTTTTTTTTCAACTTGACGTTTCAGAGCAAAGTAATGTCGAAACAATGATACTTCCATTGCATGCAATGAGTTCAACCAAAAAGGGGGTTGACGCAGTAAAAAATTTACTATAATTGCTTCTCGTCTTCATATACATTGTTAGCAGAAATGAAATACTTGCTGCTGAAGTTTCAGGTCTTCATTCAAAATATAGATGAACACGTCAGTGTCGACAATTTAATATGACACAGCCTTACTACGAAACTATAATACAGAATGCAGACAGAAATACTTGTATACACCTTTTAATATATTAATTTGAAGTATGATTCAATAGATTTTTAAAAACCCTAATAAAGATCTGTTTGTTTTTTCTTTATGAATACTAATATCAATTTGTAAAACATGAAAAAATAACAACGACGGAAAAACAACCAAAACATAGAAGAAACCGATAATTGTTCTTTAAATTTGTGTTTGAAATTGTTATTGTTTTCTGTGCCAGTCAGCATGCTTATTGTAGTAACATAATGCATATCACGAGTTTTCCTTCTTAATTACACCAGTTAGTTTGAAATAGGTATGATGCAGTATGCTTTTAAAACAACCTTTGTTAGCGAAACCACGATTGGTTGTCTTGTGTGAAGAGATAAATTCATCATAAATACGATGATTTGAATATTGTACACACGACGCGAGTATCGTCTTTAAAAAATCATGAATGACGCTCGAGCAAAAAAAATTGAAAATGCCAAATAAAGTTAAGGAGCATTGGGGACCTAAAATTATATTATCCACTAATGTACGATCTGATATTGTGTCTCAGGCTCTATATACTCGATACAGTTCTTATGACACATTTACTAATGGCTATATGTAGTATCTGGTCAGATTGTTTATGAAGGCTAGGTCATGCATGGTATGATTAGTAGTACAGGATGAGTAATGTCATGTGTTAATGGTTATGAAGGCTAAGTTATGTATGGTATGATTAGTAGTACAGGATAAGTAATGCTATGTGTTATTGGTTATGAAGGCTATGTAATGTCAGGTGTGATTGGTTATGAAGGCTAGGTCATGCATGGTATGATTAGTAGTACAGGATAAGTAATGTCATGTGTTATTAGTTATGAAGGCTATGTAATTTCAGGTCTGATTGGTTAAGAAGGCTAGGTCATGCATGGTTTGATTAGTAGTACAGGACAAGTAATGCCATGTGTTATTGGTAATGAAGGCTATGTAATGTCAGGTCTGATTGGTTATGAAGGCTTGGTCAAGCATGGTATGATTAGTAGTACAGGATAAGTAATGCCATGTGTTATTGGTTATGAAGGCTATGTAATGTCAGGTCTGATTGGTTATGAAGGCTAGGTCATGCATGGTATGATTAGTAGTACAGGATAAGTAATGCCATGTGTTATTGGTTATGAAGGCTAAGTTATGCATGGTATGATTAGTAGTACAGGATAAGTTACGCCATGTGTTATTGGTTATGCAGTCTATGTTATGTCAGGTCTGATTGGTTTTGCAGGATACGAAATAACACGTCTAAGTAATGCAGAAATTTATTTAAATTTTCATTCTGATAAAAGATTCTTAACGTAAAAATCAAAATGATTTGGAAATAAATCTAATGTTGTTAAAAAGACACATTGCGCAATGTATACGTTGTCTTTTTTCGTGAGTATGTGAGTCAGTAATTTGATAATTAAATACATGAAGGAATAGAGGCGAATGATACCAAGGGGAAATTCAATTCAATTTGCTAGAAGTATACTTCCGATTTTTGTTTTATGATTGGCGATGAAACTACAACATCTGCCCTTCAAAGCCCTTTTTGCTTCTGGAACCCTAAGACACAACATGATAGGATTTAATGCACCTAGCATAAATTGTGCCTTAGAAGCAGTAAATGCAATTGGTCCTACGTACGACGGATCAAAGCATGTGAACTGTAGAACAATACCCACAATCTTCAGTGGACAGTAGAAACTGAGATATAAAACTATAACTATAGAGGCGATGCGAGATTGTGTTCTTTGTGATGCAGACTGAGGAAGTCTTGACGATGCATACCTCTGAACTATCCCTGATAGCATACCTGCTTATAATAAAACAACTGCTATAAGATTAAAAACAATGAAATCTGCATATGTCTTGAAAATAGTTGACAAATCATTTCCTAATCTACTGAAAGCGCAATCCCGTGATCCTTGAATCCCCATAATCAGTTCAATTAAAACACATGAAATGTAAATACAGAAAATACAACGACGAACATTTGTCTTTGTGTGAGGGGAAATAGTTAATATAGAGATACGTAGACATAAATGTAAGCTAATTACATTTGCAATAAATCCCTTAACACAGTTTTATAGAATGCACTCTAATGCTGACTTTAATCGGAAACTAAACACCAGCGAATATTGTACCAGACTATATAATAACAGGTCGATTCCACGAATCAACGATATGAGAGAAAAACTTAAAAGTGTGGAGAATATAGGTGACCTAAATGCTTTCGAAACTGAAGGTAAAATTAAAACCTATATGTTACTAATAAATAAAAGCATACTTAAGAAAATAAACATTCCTATGTAACAAATTTCGTAGTATATGCTTTGAAACATCGAGTCGCAATACTTGTTATTCGTGTCTACATAAGAACTAACAAGAATTTGTGGTGGAACTGTTCTATTTGGTACCTGCAAATCATCAAAATAATATTCAACGAATGAGCCTGAAACTATTAAATTGGTACTGTTTCCAGTCGTATTACCAAAAGAAAGAAACTTTAAAAAGTCCAGCAGATCCATAGGTTTTGGGATTCCTTTAGGACACCAGGCGTTTGATAAAACACCAGAAATGGCCTGCAAAGACTTGAGAAGAGAATTGGACATCACTATTAACAACATATTTGTTTAACTGTTATAAAAACTATTATCATGATTATGAAGACGGTACAAATCAAGGCAGTTGTTTATGAAAAATGTGGTTCTGCTCTACAGACAAGACATGGTTATTTCACACAATTATAATGCCAACAAATGAACGAACGTTATCTTGGTATTCTTCTGTTTTCTCTTCTATATATTATTATTTTTGCTTCTTTTTTAGTTACTATCATTATCATTATTATTATACTATTCTCTTGCATTATCAAAAGTATAGTGATGTTTTTTTTTTTCAAATCATGATAAAAAATATGGGTCGCCGTGCTATTTTTTAAGCTACAATTTGCATATTATATAATTCATGAAAAGGCGTGTTATATGTGAATAGCAAGAAATATATGAGATCGAATTTAAAAATAAGTATGAGAACATAGGTTTTGTATAATGATTTAAGATAATTAAAAACAAGGTGTCACCGATTTTATTTTCCTGTTACAAGTAACATTTGAATGCATCTTCTCCTAAATGACACGAACTCTGAAAACATATAGTATACGGTGTGTGCATGTGTATGTGTTACACTTGAATATCTGAAATTATATAAATACCATAGAATATGAGGTAAAAGGCTCAAAGTTGCTTTTTTCATCAAAGGGTTTCTCATTCATCATACCATGAACCGTAAAATTCAGGACTGAAATATAAAAGAAAATACAGGATATGACAAAACATTTATCTGACGATCGATCATTACATACATTGTAACTTTTCCTGTGTTTCGTAGTGTATGCAATGGTATAAGATTGTCTAGAGATTGGTTTGATTTATAACAAAATTTCCAATACATCTGTTGAATGTTTTTAATAATCATGTTCTTTTCTAAAAATATTTTAATTTACAGTTATTCATTTCATTTACACTAATATTGTACGTTTTGTTTTTTCTTAAAGGTAGGTAACCCAAACATACCACACTTATTAATCAGGTTTTTTTTATTGACTGTGTAGCGTAAACAATGTGTATTGACGAATACGTTTGTCGTAAAAGGAAGGTAGGATTTGTATAAGGCACATTTTTAATAAGAAATATCACTGACATTACGAGGGTTTGATAATCAAAGATAACAGATAAAAAATACATTCCATACAATACTATGAAGAAGAAACAAAAGAACACCGCAAACGAAACATGTAAGGGTAATGTGTACGCAAAAGTATGCATAAAGCACAGCACTGTATGTGATATCCGTTCTTTCAAGTTAAATAATACGGTTGCAATCAAACACAATACCTAAATATTGATACATCAAGTGAATAAAAGCAAAGACTTAGATGCATTGAACAACCAAATAACGTATCACAAATATTGTAACGACACAAAAGACTAATATGCCCTGTAAATGCAATAACAAACTTTTCCTTTACAACAAAATGCTAAGGTTGATTGAATGTTAAATTATGTCAATTATCGTGAGTCGAACTATATTTGCATTCGTTAGTTCCTGTTATTAGTTTTACTAGAAACAAAATGCACTTGTCCATAAATTCTGAGCATACAAACCCAGTTGAGGCCCACCTCCGGGTGCGGGATTTTTTCGCTGCGTTGAAGACCCATGGGTGACTTTCGGCTGTTATCTGCTCTTTGGTCTCTTTGACATCTTCCCCATTTCAATTCTCAATGTAATCATTTATCCAAAAGAAATGTCGGAGATATTCTTTTCGAGTGTATTGCTATGGTAGATATGTAAATATGTTGAACGATAACTCCATAGTTGTAATACACATTTTGCATGATTGCTAGTAGAGATTTTCATGAATATTATGTACCTAGATTTTTTTTAGTTTATATGCAAACCTCAATAAGGTTTCTAGTCCTATGTTTGCTTTCAACTGTTATCTTGCTTCTGTTCTAATCAGTAACCTTCAAAGACGTATTAATGAATATTTAGCACAGAAAATGAATTAACATGAAATTAAAATACATCTACGAACTACCAGGATAAATAGACACATTAAATTGTACAAATAACGATAATTTTTTTCTAAAACAACTTCATGTTTTAATTTTCCGATTGAACTCAATGCCCAGTTGCAATGTTAATCATTGTTAATGGTGGGTAATGAATGAATCAATGTGTGACAAGGGCACACTCTGGAATTCTTATACAACTAAAGAACAAAGTTCTGACCAATGCTCTAGTTACCTTAGGAGAAAATCAGAGCTCGGTTAATTGTTCGATATAATAAAGCCTCAACGTTACGGTACTGTAAATGAACGAAGTCATACATTTTAGTAGAAGTAGGAAATCAACTTGACTAGTTGAACTAAACAAAAAAATTGAAAAACATACTTTTCTCTCTTTATTATTTTTTAAATATATCCGAATTAATTCTATTTAAAAAGATGCACATATCCATATAGAGCAGATAAACACGGCAATTTAACATTCTTATATTTGTGGTCTAAAAGCACCAAGTATCCAATAACCAATTCAAAAGTTTGTTTGTATAAATCACTTTCGTTATATTTTCTTTTTTGCCAAACAAAAGAAATCACCCAAACCTAACATTAAAGAGTCAATTATAAATCTTAAACATTTTAGTACATATGTCTTCTTTTTTTAAAACATTAACTAATACGGTGCATGCATGGTATTCAGTGCGTGAAAAAGCTGACGTGTTTTATGCACATGTACTCATTGATACCCTAATTGCTTCCGAAAACTTGTAAAAAGAAACGGTTAGTTTTCTTACATATATTGAAATACTATTATTAATATTCTTTAATAATATTTATGAAACTAGTAACGCAAAAGATGGACAAAAAAAAAATATGTCAAGAATAAAGTGCGAACTTTACAGGATTTAAAATGCTACACTGCAAGCACTCCATGTAAATTATAACAGCATCTATTGATATAATGAAAGTTGGTATCGAACTATAATCGATGACAAGTTGATTTTTTATTGCCCAAAATCAAAATTAGGTTTACTGTGATATTCAAAAAAGATTCACCAGTACTAAAATTACAGGGATTGTTGTTTATTTTCATTTATCATATATTTAGTACAAAATACAGCTATTTTGTATATCTAATAAATGTTCGTTTTTCCAGTCTGTATCACCTACCCTATATCGCATACCCCGTATTGCATAGCTAAACCCGTATCGCATACCCCGTATCGCATGGTAAAACCCGTATCGCATACCTTTTTTTTTTTTTTTTTTTTTTTTTTAACATAAAGTCAGTTTTTGGGGTTTTTTTTTGCTTAAGAAAAAATTTCCTCAAAATAGGTCAATTTTTTGAATGACGTCATTGTTTGGTATGTAACGTCACGAACGTCAAGTTTTCATATTGTATGTGTGACGTCACGAACATCAAGTTTTCACAACATATTTTTTGGCACACTAAATGCAACTATAAAAAATACAAAACACAAAAAAAAATACAATAATAAACAAAATATTTTTAAAACAACAGATTGTAAGGTAACCCAGGTGCTTCGTATAAATAATTGAGCAGTTATTTAAGGCTTTGAAACAAAACAAAAGGCAAAACTGAAGGTAACCCAGTGCTATGGATCAGAAAACAGTTCATTTAATATAATACTCTTCTGTTGAAATATATGATAAAGCGTATAATACATGGCAAAATCCGTATCACATGCCGTATCACCCTCGACCAATATCATCCCTCGGGCCTAAGGGCCCTTGGGCTGATATTGATGTCTCGGGATGATACGACATATGATACGGATTTTGCCATGTATTATTCTCTATATAATTAAGACAAATTATTTCAATCAGTTCTGGAGATGGAATGTGAGTAACTGCTTGTAGTGCTTTGATAATATATGTTTATCATTGTCAGTTTGCTTAGTGTCGTATGTAACTTATCCTTCCGCCGGAATTGGACTTTTTTATGATGAGTTTTACTGTGCGATTTACTGCGTGTTTGTGTATTCAAAATTAGCCAGAACCCAGAAGGGAGGTTTAAGACTTCATAAAACATGTTTAACCTCGCCGTATTTTTCGTCTGCTTGTAATCAGGAACCTCTTGCATATCTAGTTAGTTCGGTAAGGGCCGCATGTGGGTCCGATTATCAAGTTTAATGTTTCAAGATGAAAAAATGGTTTCAATTGATAAAAAGACATCTTAAGTTAAATATAACTATTTCTAAGTTTTATTGTAAGCCCTTGATTTTTAAATCCAAAAAAGGCCAACCAAACATAGCAGTTTCGGAGTTTAACAAAATTTAGGTCTATGAAACATACTACAAAATCGTGGACAAACTTACTCATGTGTTAATATTCAAGCGATATGTTTTAAATGTTATAACACACACTACACGCACTATGCTTAATTGTTAACACATACACCTAATGTTCCAATTTAAAAAAAATAATAATAGAAAATTTACCCGTTTTTTTATTTTATTTTCATAACAATCAATTTGATTGCCTTTTGGGAAGTCATGCATATAACGCGAGTACATATTTCTAGAAAAAAATACAATACTATGTGTAAGATTTTTGTGTTTGTATTTGATAATAAAACAATCAATAATGTTTACGACTTTGAGGTTAAAACGGTATAAACATGAAAACATGCTACAATACTCAACATTGAAATTACAATTTCGAATACGCTCATAACTATCTAACATTTTTTTTTTCGAGATGAATACGTTCAACTACAATTGAACAGAAACCTGCTACCTTACACCTGATGGATAGAAAACTTTAACGCATTTTCGTATACCTGTACAGCGGTATCAACTGTTTCTTGTACAGTTTGGAAGTATTTGGATACGATTCTCCCATTTGGGAATCAATTTGTCTTCGTTGCAATTTATGATTTTTTTTTTTAATTTGTATAGTTTATGCGATCCCTATAAAAAAAATATCTGACAATGTACGGTTTACATTTAGGTAACATATTCGTTGTTACTTAATGTATATTTGATAACGTAGTTTGAATAACACTTATTATTGGATTTTCAAGCAGTCTTTCGATCAATGTGTTTACCTATCGATTGCAGTAAATTTTTATGCTTTCAGTTATCTCGCTTGAAATCAAAATACTATTCAGAAGCTTTTCGGACTATTCATTATGTATCATATGTGAACAGGTATATTTCACCTATCAAACAGTCTTTTCATAGTCTAAACAAATTTCGATTGACTATCTGGTCAGCACTGAATTAACCACAGTGGATAAATCTGAATATTGACTGAAAGATCGAAAAGAGTTTATGATTTATTGCAGTTCAAAATGACCATTTCAGATCAAAATTGGTTTCCAAATATAAAGAATGCATAAAAAAATACATCAACAAATTTGAAATAACTATAGTTTATATCTTACATATTAACAATCCTGGATTGTCAGGTTATATCAATGTGTGTGACTTGCTTGGTCCCTTTTTTTAATATACGAACATAACTATCCCACAAATACTTATGTGTATGCACTAAGCCAAGCATAACAGAGGGCAAGATACTAAAGATACTAATGTAATATTCAAAGTCCATGACAAACTGAAAACGCAGTAGCTAAAAAGAAATTAAAATACAAAAAAAAAACCACCAGCATACAAAATTCTACCAAGACATCTAATAGAAAACGGGGGTAACCTTAGATACCCGAAAATGAGTTGCAGCTCCACATGAGACATGTGACACCTGCAGTTGTCCAGAATGTTTTGCATTAGTTAGTCAACTAACGAAAAAATATTCGGAAATAATTAGCAGGGTGTGCTCCCAGTCGTACAATGCCCAAGCAGAGTTTTAAAGAAGAAAGACTGAAATCCACATTACATTAGTTTGACAGTCACTCTCACAAATTGGTTGACCCGTTAGGATGTGTTGGTGTCTCAGCCTACTAGTGACATATGTTTGCGGCTTTCGCTCTTTATATAACAATACCGTAATCTGATCAGTAATTTTACCGAGTGTGTTTTAATATTTTTACTGCGTGCAAATTCGCAGTGTGTGTCATGTATGCATAGTAGGAGACATATGTAACATGTCATGTTGATGCACCAGGTCTCGCTCTTTTTTGGAGTGCTTTCGAGTTTCTCAGTTTTTTGTTTGATACTTTGATGTTTGCTTGTTTAAACTAGTTTACGATACTTGAAATTCGGTCAGCTATTGTGTCTCAATTGAAAAGGGTATTAAGATAACATGATTGATAGTATTATTTTGTAATCAACCTAAAATTGGAATTTCGAAACATTTAAGCATCATTGCTGTTTAAGTCTTAACGAATATAGTAAATTCTTCAGACTGGTTAAATTTGTATTGTCAGTGTCACCTCAACAAGACTGTTATTTATAAAAAAATATACATTTATCACTTCTTACAAAAAGACAGTATTGAATAGTTAAAAAACAAAACTTGAAAAGAGAAAGTCCAGAAGAACTGACATTATCAACCTCTGTCAATCAAAGGAAAAATTGACTTAAACATGGTGTAATGGCTAGTGTAGCCTCCTACCTGTAAGGCATTTGCGTATAACTTCGTTATACTCGTTAATTAAAAAAATTGGGTAAATAACCCGAACAAAAATTATAGGTTATTGTGAATATAATTGGTATTCAGCAGCCAAAACTGAAAAACACACACAGATATAACACAGAACTGACTAAAATATTCAAACAAAATGACAATTTAACAAAGAAAGACGCCAACACAAATGTATAAGGAAAGTTCACTTGGTTAAATATCTATACGGTCATTATATGATCTATGTAATACCATACTTACAAATATTTTTCTTTAAATCTATAAAACATTCGCTGAAAAAAAACACCAAACAGATTATTGTCACTCAAACTATCCTAATGACATCCGTCTTTTAGTTGAAGACGCCAACACAAATGTATAAGGAAAGTTCACTTGGTTAAATATCTATACGGTCATTATATGATCTATGTAATACCATTCTTACAAATATTTTTCTTTAAATTTATTTATTATTTGCTGAAAAAACACCAAACAGATTATTATTACTCAAATTATCCTAATGACATCCGTCTTTTTAATTGCACATTGTCAGTAAGACTAACTTTTAATTGCTAATAATATTTTTGTTTGTCCAAGAAATCTTTTATCTTTCTGTTTTTAATAGCTAGTATCGTATTGATAATAATAGAAAAAGATGCTAAATAACAGATCAAATCTCCGTGCAAATATTTAATTACCAATTATAACAATCAATCTTCGATTACTTTGATACAATTAGAAATAAATCTTTTTTTTCTGCTTATCAATATCCCCAACATACACGAGAATCGAAAAAAATCAGACTTAGAATAAAAGGACTTGTTCCTTCTTACCCACAATTCTAATTTGTACCATATCGTTATAGTTAAGAAATAAAAAAAAACCTACTTTTTAGTGAAGGTGTAAAAAGAAAAAAAATATCATTCAAGATTATTTGTTTTTCCTTTTTTAAATAATATTTACCTGAATTACATTTCATACTTCGGCGTACAGTGTTATTTAAAATATAATTATCATTAAAATAAATCGTAACATCAATGAATATGTTGACAAATGACGCAGATACACATTTTAATTGCACCCACGGTAAAATCATGAATTCATGTACAATATTAAAAATTTAAAAGAAATATACAGCAAGTAATTTTAAACAAAAGGGATCTATATGTTTGTAATATGTGCTATAGATCAATTAGTTTACTAATTTGAAATATACTAAACAGAATGTATTTGTCAATGTTATTTGCTCCTGTAGTGTCTATTAAGAATGATGATATTTTTTTATCAATCACTTTGAAATATTATATATTTATGTGATTTTGTTATGAATTGTAAATATGTGTTTATAAAGGTTTATAAAAAGGCGAAAGATACCAACGCGAAATTCAAATTTGTTCAGTAAAAGAGGAACTGAAATTGCCATGGTATTAAAGGAAAAACGAAAAGACAAGTAAGTCCACGCATCGCAACAAAGAATACCCGAAATCGAAGCAACGTGAATATCGCCAAAAATATACGACATAAAATTGAGAATGTAAATGGGGAATGTTTCAAAGAGACAGCAACCCAACCAAAGTGCAGAAAACAGCCGAAGGCCACTAATGTACAAGAAACAATATCACAGGTGAATGAAGAACATGATGTAGACACATAATTAACATCTGGAAAAAAATGAAATACTGAAAAACAGCGATATAGTATTGAAAGATCAGTTAATCAAAGTTATTCATTTGATGTACGTTAGCGAAATATCTAATTGTTCGAACATCATTGAAAACTTTGGTTTGACTAAAACAGTAACATACACTAATTTTGTCTGACTATTGAATGTGTATGGCAATATTTTTTACAGTGCAAAACCAAATTATGTGTCAGTCAAAACATAATTTTGATGACGATTTAACTAATTTATCTTTCTCAGCTTGCGATTCGAAGCTGATGTACTGAACGACCAATTAGTCAGCAGCAATATTTCACAAATGGAAGTCTGGCTATCGATAGGTTGCTAACAATCATGCAAGTTTGTTCCTGTTTGTATCCATTCATTTCGAGGTTCATTTCAAGATGTTACTACGACGGTATCAGCTAACTGTTAAATAAAATTAGTAACAACCAAAGATATATAACAGACACTTTGGGTTTTAACTTGCAATTGTCTTCACAGCGTGGTGGTTAATGTAAACCAGAACTTTTAAAACTAGCGTCAAATATATGACATGCTCATATTAGAATAAAATAGCAGTAAAAGACGACATGCCTTGCAAAGTCTGTCAGTACACGTATACTTGTATATTAGATTGATAAACTAATTTAATTGAAAGCAAATTGGTTGGTGCTTTTTTTAAAATAAAGTAGAAAAAGGCCAAGCTTGATGTCGAGTTTCATATATTAACGAGACTGACAACAAAACCTATCGGTTTGGTTTTGAATTTATATCTGGTTAACACATTGGTTAACCTTGGTGGAAGTAATTTCCCAAAATCAGTCGATATTCTTACAGATAACAATATTAGTGCACCTCACCTATCACCGTTACAAATAAAGCTCACCAGTTTACCTATGTATGTTATGTTCACAAAAGAAATAATAATCACACTAAAACAAGTGGTTCGACCTAATAGATACAATGATATGGGTTTAAATAGCACAAATCTTGAACAAACTATGATTTCGGCATTGGTAGAATAAAATAAATAAGTATGGTTTCTTAAATAAAGTACTGTACCTGCACTAAACACGTATCATCAATAATGAAATTCTTCTATAAACAATATGAATTGTTTTGCACAAGGCACATGTCTCTGGAATATCCTGTGTTTGTAATGTTTGCATTTTCTAAGGAATAAAGTTTTGGTAGTTACGTGTAACGTGGGCTGTTCGGCTGTTCCATAGTTTCAGTTTTCATTGCTGTTTATATAAAAAAGAAGATGTGGTATAATTGCCAATGTGACAACTGTTCACAAGAGACCACATGACACATAAATTAATAATTATAGGTCACCGTACGACCATCAACAATGAGCAAAGCCCATACCATATAGACAGTTATGAAGGGCCCGAAGAAGAAAAGATATGTAAACCTGTAAAAACCTAAAATAGCCAATACATTTATGTCTCTGGTACCTTTGATTACTATTAATCATTCTGAAAATATTCACACGTACATGTAAAAAGAAAACGTAATTCATTGTTTCTGGTTTACTTATGTCTCTTAACAGGAGAAAGTTTGTTTAGCCATATTATAAGTAGTGTTTCAAAAACGTTCAGCATGTATTTATCTGTACTCTGTCTACTTATGTAACACATATATAATGTAATTAGAGGAGATATAGTCAGAGTAAAACCAATATGAATACCTTAGAACACAAATGAAACAAAAGGTGACTAACACCTGCAAGAAAATCCGTAGGAAGGTGATACACATAAAAACAGCAACAATATTTGCTTTTTTATCGGACAAATGCATGTTTGAAAACGACTGTTGCTCCACCTTCAACTGTTTTAGATGTAGTCAAATTGATAATGTACAAGTAATAAAAAGCAATGATAATAACTGATCAAGTTATGATATTTTGGTGTAACTCTGAATGATGGTTCGTATCTTCCACAAGTAAACATGACTACTGTCAAGGTAAAAGTCATCACATACCTTAAACGTAACAAAAGCAAAATAGAAAGTAGAAAAATTGAAGAAAAAAATAAGTTAAAGAGATACAAAAAAAATGACTATCGTAATAACGACATATTAATGTAAATAACGACATCGCTATGTTGTTATAACGACATCCTTATGTCGTATCAACAACATCCTTATGCATGCCGTTACGACATCGCTGTATCATTATACCGATACGGGTATTTCGAAAAATATAATTTATGTCGTAATTACGACATAGTATGTCCTAAGAATGACATCACTTTGTCGTAATAACGCAAAACAGAGGGCAAGATACCAAGGTTATAATCAAAGTCCATGACCAACTGAAAACGCTTGAGCTAAAAAGAAATTAAAATACAAAAAAAAAATACCAGTATTCCAAATTCTACCAAGACATCTAATAGAAAACGGGGGTAACCTCAGATACCCTGAAAGGATTTGCAGATCCACATGACACATGTGACCCCTGCAGTTGTCCAGAATGTTTTGCATTAGTTAGTCAACTAACGAAAAAAAAAGACTGAAATCCACATTACATTAGTTTGACAGTCACTCTCACAAATTGGTTGACCCGTTAGGATGTGTTGGTGTCTCAGCCTACTAGTGACATATGTTTGCAGTTTTCAATCTTTATATAACAATACCGTAATCTGATCAGTAATTTTACCGAGTATGTTTTAATGTTTTTACTGCGTGTAAATTCGCAGTGTGTGTGATGTAGGCATAGTAGGAGACATATGTAACATGTCATGTTGATGCACCCCGTCTCGCTCTTTTTGCACTGCTTTCGAGTCTCTCAGTTTTTTGTTTGATACTTTGATGTTTTCTTGTTTTAACTAGTTTACGATACTTGAAATTCTGTCAGCTATTGTGTCTCAATTAAAAAGAGTAAGATAACATGATTGATAGTATTATTTTGTAATCAACCTAAAATTGGAATTTCGAAACATTAAAGCATCATTGCTGTTTAAGTCTTAACGAATACAGTAAATTCTTCAGACTGTTAAATTTGTTTTGTCAGTGTCACCTCAACAAGACTTTTATTTATACAAAAATATATATTTATCGCTTTAAAAGACAGTATTGAATAGTTAAAAAAGAACACTTCAAAACAGAAAGTCCAGAAGAACTGACATTAGCAACCTCTATCAATCAAAGGAAAAATTAAAAAAATACTTTTCGTTTTCCTGACTTGGTATCAAAGACAATGGTGACTTAAACCACATTTAAATAGTATGTACGCTAATGAGTTAAAGAGTTCTATAATGTCGATCCTTAAAGTATAAGTATTGTTTTTTATAAACTAAACTTCAAGTGACTCATACTTTTATCTAACTCTACATCAACTTCATTTTGTACTACAAGATGTAATTGTGTCACCTTAATCAGGAACAATTAATCTTAATTTATTTCTCAGTTAAAGATATTGACAAGTCAAACAGATTACACAGATGTATTGTTTATAATTATTAAAAACATAAAGACGAAAAAGAAGTCAGCAGTAATTTTTCTATGATGATGTCATTGTATAACAGGACAAGTAGTAGATCGTTTTACTAAATGGAATCATTGCATAAGTGAAGAGGAACAGTTCTTTTATCATATAGTTTTACGTGTTTTCAAAATTATATTTAAACTTTAAAAAATATATAATGATATAACTTTGCTTGAATTATTGAACTCTTTTATAATTAACAATTATGTTTAATTAACTTGCATATAACAGTATACAATCCTTGTGAAACATGTTGACAGCACGGATTAGGGCAAAGCTTCTGTTTCATGTACTGTAATTCAACTTGCCGATCAGTGAGTTGGTCAAAATTTAGCTGCAACAGGTTTAAAAACTGCTTCGACTAGTTTTTAGACAACAGTTAATTACAAAAGCAGAACTGTTCGTAGGGATATGGTTATTCTTATTTCAAGCCTGTTTTCTTTTTATTCAAAATGTCAAAGGGTCAAATCTGTCTAGTAAAACAAAAATATTTGACTGTATCAATCAAAATTGATCATATTTCTACTTGTGTATCAATGTTTTATAGGCGAGTACCATTGATGAGTATATCCGTTAACCCGAAGATGGATTGCTTAACACACACACACATACTGACTCACAAATTGTGTCCATCAACTTTAGGTGCCTTCATGTATTAATAGAGCATCACCAAGTTCTGTAGTTTTCATATCCGAAAGTAAAGGAAAAAATCAAGGTGCGGTTAATATTTCAGTTTATCTATAAATTAATGAACCAAAAACACTGCAACCAGCTGTACACAACAATTTAGAAGGTCATCATGTCCTCTTTTTATTCAAAATATTGATCAATTACCGAATTATAATTTTTACCGGATTTTAAAAAAAGGCGTTGTCAGTTTTTTTTTCGATCTATGAGTTGACACTCCGTCTGGTATTTTCCGCCCCACTTTTACTGGTTAGTGTTAGACATATTTTGGTCCCCATCATCAAAATATGACGTCATTTGACTTAACAATGGATATAATATAGAGGTGTTATCTGAAAAAAGTATACGAATTGACAATATGTATATTATGTCGGATGTCAATAAATCGGTAAAGATGACTCTGTCAAAAATCCCGATAAGGTTTAATAATGTATTTTTCTTTTTAAATCCGCTCATTGTTCAACTTTACTTTAAATATTTCGACTAAAACATAATAGTAAATCTGAGGCATTTTAAACAAAATTAATATTTAATAAAATAGGATGAATACGATATATTGAAGAGACTATACTAAGTCGGAAACAAAGCAACCTTAAGTACCCGGCTACGTCCACTTGTATGTGTATCCATCTGGTGATTTAAGCCTTTTTCAACTGATTTTTATAGTTTGTTCTTATGTTGTACTGTTAAACCACTGTCTCGGGTTAGGGGGAGGGTTGAGATCCCGCTAACATTTTTATCCCCAACACATTATGTATGTGCCTGTCCCAAGTAAGAAGCCTGTAAATCAGTGGTTGTCGTTTTTTTATGTGTTACATATTTGTTTTTCGTTCATTTTTTTATATAAATAAGGCTGCTAGTTTTCTCGTTTGAATTGTTTTACATTGTCATATCGGTGCTTTTAATACTTTGCGGTATGGGCTTTGTTCATTGTTGAAGGTCGTACGGTGACCTTAATATCTGTGTCATTTTGGTCTCTTATGGACAGTTGTCTCATTGGCAATCATACCACATCTTCTTTCTATATCAACATACCATCGTATACAAGTATGTTTTTTATGCTTTTTTTATTCTTTTCGTCCTTCCTCAAATAAAGAAAAATACATATTTACTACTTAATGACGTTAATAACTATGTTTTTTTTTCTATACAGAAAAAAAACAATAGCTTTGTTTATATAATCTAAGGTCAGGTCCGGTATCAAAATTTGTAATCGCGACAATATACTAAAGGCAGACATGTACTGAATGTCGTTATGTTAATTTTGCAGGTTTATTATTTTGTATCACTTATATCACATTTTGAATGATACATGTAAATAAAATTGTTCTAACAGGTGACCAATTAAACTCTATTTGTAACTAGATCATTGAATATTGTTTTTATTGGTGTTAATATCGATTTTGTTATCAGTAAAGTAAAAGCAATCTATATAATTGTTATCTTCATATACACATTCATGGATCTACAAACCTGTTTTTTTTTTGGCATTGTACACGGTCATATGTTTCTCTGGAAGTTTATGACGTCTTTACACTTAATCCATTTGATGCTGGATATGTACTGATTGATGATTTAGTCTTAAATGCATGATTTTTTAGTTGTTAGTGTCTTTGAACTAGTTTTTAGTGTCTTTGAACTAGCTGTCAGTATCTATCAGATCTGTAAATAATGTCTCCTTTGTTGTTGGGATATTCAAGTATCCTCCCATGTTCACTCTGTGTAATATTTCGATTTGTAGCCATCTGAGGAATCAAGCCATTTTCAACTGATTTTTATAGTTCCTTCTTATGTTGTAATGATAAACCACTGCCCTACGTTAGGGAAGGGATGGTATTCCGCTAACATGTTTAACCTTGGCATTAATATCATACACCGTATCAACACTGACCCAATATAATCCCTCGAGCATAGCTCCTGTGGTCATATAGATGCTTAGGGTTTATACGGATGTGATATTGAAAAGAAAAGCCTGATGATATTCCCTTTTATTTATTCCCAATGGCTACTGATTAAATTAGAAGCAAGATAACAGTTGGAAGGAGACATGTATATATATGCTTTATTATGGTATGAATATAAACTGAAACAACTAATACACCATACATGTATATTTACGAAAATCTTTGCAGAAACAAGTAAATACCTAACTAATTCAAAATTTAACATGGAATCAAGTTTTAACTCTGCTTTTGGGGGAAAGTTTATTATTGAATTGGCATGACACTCTGTTAGTGTTCGTCATTAATATCTTTGTGATTCTATTGTCTATGAAAGTCGTTTCATTTTGGTTTGTAAATATATCAATAATTACTTATTATGTCGGTTGTATCCGTATTGCTTATCTTGAAATGTATCTCACATATAGTAATGCATACTTTGGAGTACAGATTCCCATTAAATGTCTTTTTTGCAGTATTATTTTATTTTTTCTGAATAGTATTATGCGTAATTTATATATGTCTTTTATCTGTTAGCTTTGATGGTTTTCTTTTGATTAAACACACGTAATGTCAGTTACAGTTTTTATAACCATTTTTTCTTTTTACGAATCCTACCTTCTATATCCATATATGTGTATGTGTATGTTTCAGAGTTAATAACAAATTAAATTGATATTTTTGACATTTTTGAGGTTAGAGACATTGAAGAAAATGCATTTTTTTGTAAAAAAAAAATAATTGACTGTAAAACTAACATTAAAAAAAACTTGATTGTCCACATTATTATACTAAACATATGTATTTAAAGTGGATTGAGAAACACGTTATTGCAACTTTATTAAACCCTTTGCAGGTGCGAGCGCTGCCTTGTAGCGGCATTTACAGTATTTAATATTTAAAGTGGTAAGTTTTTTTTTTAAATTAAAAAAGTATCTTTGCAAACTTTTACCATTGCTTACACTAAGGAGAAATTACAATATATATTTTGATCGAACGTGAGTTATTTGCCTTGTTATGTCATATATCTTTTATATTTCAGTCACGAATTTTACGGATCAAGATTTGATTGATCAGAAACGCTTTGATGAAGCAAACAACTTAAACATGCTAAAGCCTTTTGCCTCATATTCTGTGGTATATATTGAATTAAGGTATTTCATGGGTAACACACACACAAACACTATCGTGTACACACATACATGCAATAATGAGATGTAAATATATCAAGCTGTAGTCTATTACTATTTTCTGTCAAAATGGAATATACAAAACTTTTGATCGTTGTCTTATTCTCCAAATATTTTGAATTTACGAAAAACAAAACTTGTTAGGATGTACAAATCATCCGTACACTCTTTGGTTTATTTGATGTTTTTCTTTTGTATGCATCTGGTAGTTAAAGCCTTTTCTTAACTGTTTCTAATAGTTTGTTTTTATTTTGATCTGTAACACCGCTGTATCCGATAAGAGGGAGGGCTGGCGCCTTCAAACTAATTAAAGCCCGCACAATTATATATGTGACTATCCCAAATGAAGAGCCTGTTAGACAGTGGTTGTCGTCTTTTGCTGTGTAAAATATTTGTTTTTAGTTCATTACTTTGTACATTTATTAGGCTGATAGTTTTACTGTATGGATTTTTTTTTTAATTTGTTATTTCGAAGCCTTTGCTCATTGTTGAAGCCGTACGGTGACCTATATTTATAAAAGTATGTGTCATTTTGTCACTTGAGGAGAGTTGTTTCATTGAAAATCATTCCACATTATATATATAGAAATAAATTTGCTAAGTTGAGGTCTTGCTTTAGAATCTATTTTTTTCTGGAGATCATTAGCATATGAAGGGTAAGTCAGGACGACCCACAACGTTCGCGTACGATTTTGTTAAATTATTGTTTTTAACGCTAATTCGTGTCTTTTCTTTCTAAATAATTTTGGTTTACTTTTTAAAATATATGTCACAATGCATACAATAATTAAGAAATAATTCATGGAAGCCATAGATTGTTAAAAATTTACACATGGCCTGGACCATGGTATTCGAATTTTATCCTGAGCAATTCCAACAGGACAAATGCGGTCTTTAAAATACCGAAGGGATGGTTCATTTGTTGTGTGCGTGTGTGACTGATCTTTTTAAATCTCTGTTAGATGAAGCTCAAATATCTTAATTAGACAACAATAGTCAAAACCAAGGAGTAAACGAAGACTCACAAAACCAACGGACATTTACATCAACAATTATAAATATTAATTAACATTGATTAAGAAACAACACGAACTCCACACTAAAATCCGTAGCTTGCGTGGGTTATTTCGTGAATAAACGCTAAAAAACTGTTTAATTATTCTAATTCTCAAAGCCAACACATTTGCCATTTTTAATTTGCATGATTTTCTCGTAAGCTGCCGTTAAATCCAAAGTTGAAATTTCGTAACTAAGGAGCCGTCATGTTGACTTGCTTAAATTAGTAAATATGCAAATAATGCAATAGAATAGAAAATAAAACAAAACCTTCTTCATAGATCAGTTTTAATATAATATGATACGAATTTCGATTGTTTTACGTAAAAGAAAACCTATAACTTTAGCGGTTTTATTTATATGACGTCATGTTTTAAAAATGACTAAAATGCGCCAGAAAAAATGAAAGACTTTCGCGGAATTTTATTTTATTTTTATTCTGGTTGATTTCTCCAAGCTCTTGTGCATTACCTCTTTTTATTATGCATCCGAATAAGAAAAACAGATATTTTGTATTTTTTGAATTGCACTTGATTGCAATAAAATCAGCAAAGGGTCTGCAAATAGGTTCCAATACATTTAGATTTACGTGGGAGGTATATTGTAACAGCCATAATAATGTATATCTCTGAGTTTGTACATTATGTGCATACAACTCGTCTAAACATCAACCCAACAATATTAGATCAGTAAAATTGCTTTCGCAAAAAAGTGTTTATCTTCCCTCGCCGGGATTCGAACCCATGCTACTGAGATATCGTGACACTAAATCGCCTGCACTGTATCCCATGCGCTATACCACACGACCACCATGGCTTCAAAAATAAAGCTTTCGGTGGCCTTACAAAAACCGGAGGTGATCGCAGGTACTCCGGAAATGTATGCAGGTCCTTCTACTCGTGTAAAGCTAAACCACCGACATGTAAGGCAGTTGTTTATAGCTCCGTTATATTGGTAAATTGTATTATTCTTACTAATGCGTTATTCGTGTGTAAAGATAATCTGCTATTAAAAACGAGTTTTATCGTATAACATGTGCGTGCATAGGAACATGTTGATGTGCCTTGTTACATTCGCGTGCATGTTGAAATGTTAAAGTTCTTTAAAATTCATTTGCTATCTGTTTGTTTTCCAATCAGACTATGAATAGTTCACTACTAAACTATATACCATATTTATAAACACATAAATACCAGAATTCAAGATTGTGTCTGCCAGACGTCCCTTTCTTCTACAATAGACTATTTCATGCCATCACAAAACTACTGATTGCTTAACTATGACTATCATCTTGAAGAAAACAATTAACCAGAAGTTGCATCGACCCAATAAAATTACTCATCATAAATACTCTTCTAAAATAGGTTTCTATAAAAACAAACGCAATTGACAATACCATTGAAAAACGTTATTTGCCATGCATAAAAAGACCTTTATCTTCGCATGCTACCTGTATAGTTTGGTAAGACAAATCTTAAATGTGTAAAAAATACCTTTACTCTTGAGCCTTGGAATTTGTTTTTGTCTAATTAACAAATGCAATGATTAAAAAATGTAATATATTTAAGGAACAGTAAATGCAATATTGATTATTCAAATTTTATTATAATATATATCAATCATACAACGCAAATTTTACAATATTTATAACAATATGACATTCAAAAACATTGTTTACTCACACTTCAATAAACATATATCATACAGTTTCACAAACGCAACGAACATGTTCACTTAAAGTTTTGACGCAGGGTATTATATGTTATTTTTTTTAACTTGACCTTTAAAAGCAAAGAAATGTCGAAACAATGATAATTCCATTGCATGCAATGAGTTCAACAAAAAAGGGGGCTGACGCAGTAGAACATTTACTATAATTGCTTCTCGTCTTTGTATACATTGTTAGCAGAAATTAAATACTTGCTGCTGAAGTTTCAGGTCTACTTTAAACATATAGATGCACACCAACATGCAGGCTATATGAAGTCAGGTCTCATGGGTTTAGCAGGATACTATATAAAACGTCTGATAGGTAATGCAGAAATTTATCCAAACTGCCATTCTGATAAGAGAATTTAAATCTAAAAATCAAATTGATTTGGAAAAAAATCTTATGTCGTCAAAAGACACATTGCGCAATGTATAAGTTGTTTTCGTTCGAGAGTATGTTAGTCAGTACTTGATTTTAATACATGAAAGAAATAGGGGCGGACGAAACCGAGGGGATATTGAATTCCATTTGCTAGAAGTATTCGTCCGATATTCTTAAAAATTGGCGATGCAACTACAATATCTGTCCTTCAAAGCCTTTTTTGCTTCTGGAACCCTAAGACACAACATGATAGGATTTAACGCACCGAGCACAAATTGTGCAATAGAAGCAGTAAATGCAATTGGTACGACGTACGACTCTTCAAAGCATGTGAACTGTAGAACAATACACACAATCTTAAGTGGACAGTAGAAACTGAGATATAAAACTATAACTATTGAGGCGATGTGAGATTGTGTTCTTTGTGTGACAGACTGAGTAAGTCTTGCCGATCTATACCTCTGAACTATCCCGGATAGCATACCTGCTGATAATAAAACAACTGCTATAAGATTAAAAACAATGAAATCTGCATATGTCTTGAATATAGTTGACAAATCATTACCTAATCTACTGACAGCGCAATCCCGTGAGCCTTGAACCCCCATAATCAGTTCAATTAAAACACATGAAATGTAAATACAAAAAATAAATCGACGAATATTTGTCTTTGTGTGGTTTACGTGTGCCTTGAGGGGAAAAAGAGATATATAGATACGTTGACAAGCCAGTAGACATAAATGTAAGCTAATTGAATTTGCAATAAATCCCTTAACACAGTTTAATAGCATGCACTCTAATGCTGAATTTAATCGGAATCTTAACACTAGCGAACATTGTACAATACTATTGAATAACATGTCGATTCCACGGATCAACGATATGAGAGAAAAACTTAAAAGTGTGGAGAATATTGGTGACCTAAATGCTTTCGAAATTGAAGGTAAAATTAAAACCAATATGTTACCAATAAATGAAAGCATACTTAAGAAAATAGACATTCCTATGTAACAAATGTCGTAGAATGTGCTTTCAAACATCGAGTCGCAATACTTGTTATTCATGTCTACATAAAAACTAACAAGACTTTCTGGTAGAAATGTTATATTTGGTACCGATAAATCATCAGAAGAATCTTGAACGAACGAGCCTGTAACTGTTTTGTTTCCAGTCGTGTTACCAAAAGACAGAAACTGTAAAAGGTTCAGCAGAGTCATAGGTTTTGGGACTCTTTTAGGACACAAGGCGTATGATAAAACACCAGAAATTGCCTGCAAAGACATTAAAAGAGAATTGGACATCACTATTTACAACATATTTTTAACTCTCATAAAAACTGTTATCATGACAAACCAAGCAAGTTGTATATGAAAAATGTAGTTCTGCTCGCCAGACGAGACATGGTTATTTCACACAATTATAATGCCAACAAATGAACGAACGTTATCTTGGTGTTCTTCTGTTTTCTCTTCTATTTATGATTATTTTGCTCCTCTTATAGTTATTATCATTATTGTTATTCTTATACTATTTTCTTGCATTATCAAAAGGATATTGATTTTTCCAAACATGATAAAAAATATGGGACGCCGTGCTATTTTTCAAGCTACAAATTGCATATAATATAATTTATGAAAAGGCGTGTTATATGTGAATAGCAAGAAATATATCAGATCGAATTTAAAAAAAAAGTATGAGAACATAGCTTTTATATAATGACTTTAGATAATTAAAAACAAGGTGTCACCGATTTTATTTTCCTGCCACAAGTAACATTTGAATGCATCTTTGACTAGCCAAAAGATAAATGGCATTGCATATCTAGTTACCGTTATACGGCATATGTTCTTGTTAAACACAATATTGTTCGATTATAAATTAACAGACATGTCTATCCTAACCAAACATCTTAAATGGCACGAACTCTGCAAAAGTATATTATACGATGTGTGCATGTGTGTGTGTGTTACGCTATAATATCCGAAATTATATAAATACCATAGAATATGAGACAAAATCATCAAATGGTAGCTCATTCATCATTCCTTGAACCGTAAAATTCATGACTGAAATATGAAAAAAAAAATACACGATATAACAACACATTTTACTAACGATCGATCATTACATACATTGTAACTTCTCCTGTGTTTCGCAGTGTATGCAAAGGTATACGATTGTCAAGACATTGGTTTGATTTATAAACAAATGTGCAATACATCTGTTGAATGCTTTTAACAATTATGTTCTTTTCTAAAAAAAAAATGTTATTACAACCATTAATTTCATTTACACTGATATTGTACATGTTCGTTTTTCTTAAAGGTATTTAACCCAAAAATTACGCACATATCTATCAGTTTTTTTTTTTAATTGACTGTGTAGCGTAAACTATGTGTATTGACGAATATTTTTGTCGTAAAAGGAAGCTATGATTGGTATAGGGCAAATTTTCAATAAGAAATCTCACTGACATTACAAGTGTTTGATTAAATGAAAATAATCAAAGATGACAGATAAAAAATACATCCCGCACAATATTATGAAGAAGAAACAAAAGAACACCGCAATCGAAACATATAATGGTAATGTGTACGCCAAAGTATGCATAAAACACAGCACTGTATGTGATATCCGTTATTTCAAGTTAAATAATACGGTTGCAATCAGACACAATACCTAAATATTGATTTATCAAGTGAGCAAAAACAAAGACTTAGATGCATTGCACAACCAAATAACGAATCACAAATATTGTAACGACAAAAAAGACTAATATGCCCTGCAAATGCAGAAAATGCTAAAAAAAAACAAATTTTTCCTGTACAACAAAATGCTAAGGTTGATTGCATGTTAATTATCGTGAGTCGAACTCTATTTGCATTCGTTAGTTCCTGTTATTAGTTTTACTAGATACAAAATGAGCTAATCTATATATTCTGAGCACACAAACCCAGCTGAAACCCACCTCCGGATGCGCGACTTTTTCGCTGCGTTGAAGACCCATTGGTGGCCTTCGGCTGTTATCTGCTCTTTGGTCTCTTTGACATATTCCCCATTTCCATACTCAATGCAATCGCTAATCCAAAAGTAATACTTTTCGAGCGTATTGCTATGGTACATATGTAAATATTTTGAACGATAACTCCACAGTTGTAATACACATTTTACATGATTGCTAGTAGAGATTTTCATGAACATTATTTACATAGGTTGTTTCAGTCTTTATACATACCGCAATAAGGTATGTAGTCCCCTGTTTGCTTCCGACTGTTATCTTGCTTCTGTTCTAATCAGTAGCCTTCAAAGACGCATTGATGAATATTTATCACAACAAAGGAATTAACATGACATTTAAATACATCTACGAACTACCAGGATAAATAGACACATTAAATTGTACAAATAACGATAAAACTTCATGTTCTAATTTTCCGATTGAACTCACTGACAATGCCTGGTTGCAATGTTAATGGTGAATATTGAATGAATCAATATGTGACAAGGGCACACTTTGGAATTCATATACAACTAAAGAACTAAGTTTTGACCACTGCTCTTGGTACCTTAAGAGATAATCAGAGCTTGCTTAATTGTTCAATATGATAAAGCCTCAACGTTGCGGTACTGTAAATGAACGAAGTCATATATTTTAATAGAAGTAGGAAATCAACTTGACTTTTTGAACAAAACAAAAAAATTGAAAAACATACTTTTCTCTCTTATTTTTTTTAAATATATCCGAATTAATTCTATTAAAAAAGATGTACATATCCCTTTAGCGCAGATAAACACGGGAATTCAACATTCCTACATTTGTGGTAAAAGCACCAAGTATCCAATAACCAATTCAATAAGTTTTTTAGACAATTATTTTGTTCATACATTAGTGTCTAACAAATTAAATGTAAAATAAGAATATTGTCACTGCCTTAATTTTTACGGTACATATCATCAAACATATGTTCTAAGTGAACCAAATACAACAGAACGGCAAAATAAACATAACGTCATCGCTATGTAAGCCTCAAATATTCGATGATTTACTTCTTTACTACCATTTAGGTATAATATTGCCACCATAAACAAAGTCGGTGACCTTTATCAACCAAACGCAAATTTGTGTAATAATATTGTATCGATTCTAAAAGATTAATATACATTTTTAGATAGAAATTATATTATTTAGGAGGGAGGTTTCGACAATTTAATAGGCTTTCTTTTCAAATTTGCACACCTTTCTAAGAAATTTATTGGTAATATTTCAGATAAAAACAATAAATACATTACTAGAACTTGAATATTAACGTTTTTATAAAATTTTGTAAAAGTTTCAGATATTTTGGCCTTAATTTTGTAAAAACTGATATGACTTATTTTAGAAGTTAAAGTATTTTAATAATAGAAGCTTGAACGCGTTGAACTGTATGTTATAAAAACTTACGTTGATGTAATGTTTCGTTTACATATGCAATGATTCCTTTTCGGTAAACGCCCTACTACATATCCTTTTATACCATATATTAGCAAAGAAAAATATTGCTAACTTCTTATTCGTCTTTAGCTTTTAATAATTATAGACATTATATCTGTGTATTTTTCCTGACTTGTCAATATCATTGACTGAGGTATAAACTCAGATATACACGTTTCTGATTGAGACAAAACATCTTAATAAACGATTGATCGTAAATAATACTGACATATTTGGTCTTTTTGTAAAAAAACAGTATATATTTATTCATGAAATTACAAAAATCTACACGTCTTCTGGTAAGAACCATTCACAATTTACAAATTGGAATAACATTGAAAGCTTATATAAAACCAAACACAAAACAAGTAGTTCCTACAACAAATGTACAGAAACGTATGAAACAAGATCAACGCAATCACTTTCGTCATGTTCGTTATATTTATTTTTCCAAAATAAAAGAAATAACCCAAACCTAACGTTAAAAAGTCAATTATAAATCTTAAACATCTTAGTACATATGTCTTAATTTTTACAACTTTAACTAATACGGTTCATACATGGAATTCAGTGCTTGAAAAAAAAAAACTTGACGTGTTTTTTTGCACATGCACCCATTGATACCCTAATTGCTTCCGAACACTTGTAAAAAGAAACGTTTAGTTTTCTTACATAGATTGAAATACTATTATCAATAGTCTTCAATAATATTTATGAAACTAGTAACGCAGAAGATGCACAAACACAAAATTTGATGTCAAGAATAAAGTGCGAACTTGACAGGATTTAAATTGCTACACTGCAATCACTCCATGTAAAAGATAACAGCATCTATTGATATAATGAAATTGGGACCGAACAAGAAAAAACTATAATCGAAGACAAGTTGATTTTTGGTTACGTTGAGATGAATACGTTCAACTACAACTGAATCGAAACCTGCTACCTAACATCGGATGGATAGAAAACTGTAACGCATTTTTGCATACCTGTACAGCAGTATCAACTGGTTCTTGTACAGTTTGGAAGTATTTGGATACGAGACTCCAATTTGAGAATCAACTTGTCTTCGTTGCAATTTCTGATTTTTTTTTAAATTTGTATAGTTTATGCGATCCCTATAAAAATATCTGACATTGTTACTATTTAAAAGATTAACTGTGTGTAAAAGACAGACGAAAGTTATCAGAGGGGCAGTCAAACTAATAGATCGAAAACAAACTGACAACGCCATGGCCAAAAATAAAAGACAAACAGACAAATAATAGTACAGATGACGTGTAACTTTATCTGTTGTAGACATTAATATTAACAGGTGTTTTGCCTCAGTATGTGATGTTATATCTTATTTTGGCAACATTGATAACAAAAACAGATTGATTCTTCTGTCACTATTTTTGTTCTTCATTTTTGGTAAATGTGACGTACCTGTAGAGTTTTTCATTGCGTGTACATATCTCAGTATACACGTCTTTGCTGTGACTTTTTCTATTTTAATAAATCATGTGAACGTTAGGATACTGTTTTTTTAAATAATTTTACAGCAGGGATGAAGACATCTTGCAACTGTTCCTAGATGATTTAAAAAGTATCAAATGTATGAATCATTTGCAGGAACCTTACAACACACTATACTAGCTTCCATGCATGTATTATGTTTTTGTTTCCTTTGTTTTTTTTTTCTTTCTTATTAGATGAACAGATTAATCGATAAAGTCGATGATTCTAATTTTAAACAATCAATGTGTCGTGTTTAATCATCATCATTTCGTTAATTATTAATTGATAACTTTTAAAAAATAACGTTTAACGAGTTACATTTAGGAAACATATTCGTTTACTAAATACATATTTGATAACGTAGTTTGACTTACACTTGTCATTGGATTTTCAAGCAGTCTTTCAATCAATGTGTTTACCTATCGATTGCAGTAAATTTTGATGATTTCAGTTATCTCGCTTGATATCAAAATACTGTTCAGAAGCTTTTCAGACGATTCAGTATGTATCATATCTGAACAGGTAAATTTCACCTAACAAACAGTCTTTTCATAGTCTAAACCAATCTCGATTGACTATCTGGTCAGTACTGAATTGACCACAGGGGATATATCTGATATTGACTGCAAGATCGAAAAGAATTGATTTATTGCAGTTCAAAATGACCATTTCCGATCAAAATTGGTTTCCAAATATAAAGAATGCATAGAAGTCCATTAACAAATTTGAAATAACTATAATTTATATCTTACATATTAACAATCGTGGTTTGTCAGGTTATATCAATTTGTGTGACTTGCTTGGTCGTTGGTTATATAGCACCCTTTTTATTAGATATATGAACATAGCTATTCCACAAATATTTATGTATATGCACTAAGCCACGCAAAACAGAGGGTAAGATACCAAGGTTATATTCAAAGTCCATGACAAACTGAAAACGCTTTAGCTAAAAAGAAATAAAAATACAAACACAAAAAGCACCCGCATACAAAATTCTACCAAGACATCTAATAGAAAACTAGGATAACCTCCGATTCCTTTAAAGGATTTGCAGTTCCACATGAGACATGTGACACCTGCAGTTGTCCAGAATGTTTTACATTAGTTAGTCAACTAACGAAAAAATATTCGGAAATAATTAGCAGGGTGTGCTCCCAGACGAGCACAATGCACAAGCAGAGTTTTAAAGGAGAAAGACTGAAATCAACACTACATTACTTTGACAGTCACTCTCACAAATTGGTTGACCGTTAGGATGTGTTGGTGTCTCAGCCTACTAGTGACATATGTTTGCGGTTTTCAATCTTTATATAACAATACCGTAATCTGATCAGTAATTTTACCGAGTATGTTTTAATATTTTTACTGCGTGTAAATTCGCAGTGTGTGTGATGTATGCATAGTAGGAGACATATGTAACATGTCATGTTGATGCACCCGGTCTCGCTCTTTTTTGAGTGCTTGCGAGTTTCTAAGTTTTTTGTTTGATACTTTGGTGTTTTCTTGTTTTAACTAGTTTACGATACTTGAAATTCGGTCAGCTACTGTGTCTCAATTGAAAAGGGTAAGATAACATGATCGATAGTATTATTTTGTAATCAACCTAAATTGGAATTTCGAAACATTTAAGCATCATTGCTGTTTAAGTCTTAACGAATATAGTAAATTCTTCAGACTGGTTAAATTTGTATTGTCAGTGTCACCTCAACAAGACTGTTATTTATAAAACATATACATTTATCACTTCTTACAAAAAGACAGAATTGAATAGTTAAAAAACAAAACTTGAAAAGAGAAAGTCCAGAAGAACTGACATTATCAACCTCTATCAATCAAAGGAAAAATTGAAAAATACTTTTCGTTTTCCTGACTTGGTATCGAAGAAAATGGTGACTTAAACATGGTGTAATGGCTAGTGTAGCCTCCTGCTTGTAAGGCATTTGCGTATAACTTCGGTATATTCGTTAATTAAAAAAAAATGAGTAAATAACCCGAACAAAAATTATAGGTTATTGTGAATATAATTGGTATTCAGCAGCCAAAACTGAAAAACACACACACATATAACACAGAACTGACTAAAATATTCAAACAAAATGACAATTTAACAAAGAAAGACGCCAACACAAATGTATAAGGAAAGTTCACTTGGTTAAATATCTATACGGTCATTATATGATCTATGTAATACCATACTTACAAATGTTTTTCTTTAAATCTATAAATCATTCGCTGAAGAAAAAAAAACCAAACAGATTATTGTCACTCAAATTATCCTAATGACATCCGTCTTTTAGTTGAAGACGCCAACACAAATGTATAAGGAAAGTTCACTTGGTTAAATATCTATACGGTCATTATAAGATCTATGTAATACCATTCTTACAAATATTTTTCTTTAAATTTATTATTTATTCGCTGAAAAAAACACCAAACAGATTATTATTACTCAAATTATCCTAATGACATCCGTCTTTTTAATTGCACATTGTCAGTAAGACTAACTTTTAATTGCTAATAATATTTTTGTTTGTCCAAGAAATCTTTTATCTTTCTGTTTTTAATAGCTAGTATCGTATTCATAATAATAGAAAAAGATGCTAAATAACAGGTAAATCTCCGTGCAAATATTTAATTACAAGGTATAACAATCAATCTTCGATTACTTTGATACAATTAGAAATAAATCTTTTTTGCCTGCTTATCAGTATCCCCAAACATACACGAGAATCGAAAAAAAATCAGACTTACAATAAAAGGACTTGTTCCTTCTTACCCACAATTCTAATTTGCACCATATCGTTATAGTTAAGAAATAAAAAAAAAACTACTTTTTAGTGAAGGTGTAAAAAGAAAAAAAAATATCATTCAAAATTATTTGTTTTTCCTTTTTTAAATAATATTTACCTGAATTACATTTCATACTTCGGCGTACAGTGTTATTTAAAATATAATCATTATTAAAATAAATCGTAACATCAATGAAAATGTTGACAAATGACGCAGATACACATTTTAATTGCACCCACGGTAAAATCATGAATTCGTGTACAATATTAAAAAATTTAAAGAAATATACAGCAAGTACTTGTAAACAAAGAGGATCTATATGTTTTTATTATGTGTAATAGATCAACTAGTTTACTTGTATGAAATACACTAAAAAGAATGCATTTGTCAATGTGGTTTGCGCCTGTAGTGTGTATTAAGAATGATGATATGTTTTTATCAATCACTTTTAAATATTACATATGTATGTGATTTTGTTATGCATTGTAAATATGTGTTCATAAAGGTTTATAAAAAGGCGGAAAATACCAACTCGACATTCATATTTGTTTAGTCAAAGAGGAACTGCAATTGCCATGGTATTAAAGGAAAGTAAGTCCACCAATTGGATATTTGGTGCTATTAAGACAAATGTAACAATGTTTTATTGCCGTTTCATTGTGTTTTATATACGTATGTGCATCTGTTTAAAAAGAATTAATGCATTAATATTTCAAAAAATCAGAGAGACAAATATATGTTATTCAATTTTCTTGTATAGTTCAACTAGTCAAAGTTGATCTCCGAATCTCACTAAAATTTATGACTTCGCCCATTTACAGTACATCTTCGTAGACTTTACAGTACATCTTCGTAGACTTAATCGAACAATTACCCGAGCTCTGATTTTCTCTGATGGTAGCTATGGCATGGGTCCCAATTTAGTCTTTTTGTTGTATATATATTCCAATGTGTGTCCTTTTCATACATCGCTTCATTCATCGTTCCCCATTAACATTGCAAACGGGCTTTGACAGTGTGTTCAATTGGAAAATTCTAACATGATCTTGTTTTAGATAAATTTATCATTATTTGTGTAATTTGATTTGTCAATTAATCCTAGTAGTTCAGAGATAAATTATAATTTCATGTTAAATTCAATTTTGTGTTTGTGCTATATATTTATTTATTCATCTTTGAAGTCTACTGATTAGAACAGAAGTAAGAAAGTAGTTGGAAGCAGACATAGGACTAGATACCTGATTGAGGTATGTTTATAAATGTAAAACCTTTGGTGGGTAGTTGTCTTGTTGACAATCATACCAAATCTCCTTATTTTTAAATGTATCGAATATTCGTGGAAACTTCTAAACGCAAGCATGGCAAATGTGTATTACAATTGCAGAGCAAGCGTTTAACACATTTACAACAGGTACCATAGCAATAAGTTCGAAAACAATATCTCCGAAACTCCTTTTCATTTACGAGTTTGTATGTTAAGAATACATGGAATAGTGCATTTTGTTTCTAGTAAAATATGTCTTTGCAGGAACTAGCGAATGCCAAAAAAAAATGTTCGACTGACAATGATTGGTATAATATAAGATGCAATCAACCGTAAACGTTTGTTTAAAGGATAGTTGGTTAATGCATATTCAGGGTATATTACTCGTTTTTGTCGTTACAATATTTGGAAGATGTGGTATGATTGCCAATGAGACAACTATCCACAAAAGCATGTATATTACTAAAAAAGTTAAAATGGTATTGAATCGAATGCGCCTTTTGACAATAGATATCTCGTCTGTCATATTTGAAGGCAATATATTTGAAAACCATAACATAATAGAACAGTTTAAGGTCAAATTACACTAATTTGGAAGTTCACTGACTGTTAGCAATTATTTCATACCGTTTCGATATCTTAAAATGAAAATTAAAAACAAAAGTTGCATTGATGTGTTGTATTTTCTGAAAAATTTATTATCAAATAAGAAGTTATGGTTCGTAAAGAAAGCACGGCCAGATACTACTTCTTGCAAATGTATGTATTTTAATTATATAAGGAACTGTTGTTGATACACACATTTCCAGAAAATAATTCTACAGTTACCTATGTCGTTTACGGTGTAATAATCGATATATATATTACCTACATGTAGGTGCAAAACATCATAGAAATACAATGCCAATATTTAAAGAATATATGTGTTGAGTTTCGGTGCATTGGACGTGTAAGTAAAACCTGCTGTACTTTGTGGCACCTGTCGTCTCTCTCATGTACAAACCAATAGAAACGTGTAAAGTGCAGCACTGATCGATCCACCATTATATTTGATTTTAATCCAAATACACTCACATTTTGAAGAATGAAACCAAATCAGTTCTAGCACTAACTAAAAATATTATAGTTTGTTATGACAAACCTTGGAAATCACAATCGGGAAATACTAAGATACTTTTTGAGTAATGTATTATGATTGGTCACATTTTGTTCCGTTAGCTGAACGTTTGATTTTGCCAATCCTTTTTTTAATTTACATCAGGTCGGTCATTGCTTGTAATCAAATGTAATATGATACATTGTTTGTGCTGAAAAATCGAACACAACGTTTTCACAAGATCGTGCATGTTAACAAAATTTAATATACAATGTAGGCAAACACGTCTGTCTGATTAATAAACTTATCAATTATATAAACAAAAACAATAAATGAACAACAACACATAAGTTTTATGGTAATTCTAATGACTTGCCTGATATAGCAATCGCTTACCGCATGTCTTTCTTCACTATGTAACGCTGATGATGATATGCACTTTATCATTGAAAATCAACTCTTTAGGCAGTACTTGCATTTTAAATGCAGACCAACAATTCTTTAAAATTTCAATATTATAACTAGAATTAAAGAAAATGAAGATGGTGAATATTTGAATTTAGCCTCAACAGGATTTATATAGTGGCCTGAGAAAATACCACGGTATCCATTCTCCCATTACAAAAAAGAGTCATGACTATTTCGCCACTGCGTATTGAACGTTTCTACCATAATATAAACTTAAGCAAGAAGATATGAGATTGATTGCCAATGAGACTCTCTACCAGCGGCCCAATGACATAATACCATTTGTTAAACAATATATAAAATGCGGCGAAATTATTTTCGAAAATACAACAAGTATTCATATAATTTTTCATTGATCGTTGTTGTGATTTTGTACAACACCGAATTACTGTACATATATTTGTAATGAAGCAGACTGTTAATCGTCAAGTGCGCCCAAGCATACAAGAGGAATGAACTGCAAGGTTTTAGGGTCATCTTTCTTAATGCTAAATTGATTGATATTTAATGTATAAAATTTAAGTAACATAACATGTATTAGATTTGTTGTCTATGTCCGATGAAGAAAAATAAAACTATGTCCATTTATTACATCATTACTTTTGCTGGTTATCTGTGACAACGACAAAAACATCTGCTTTTTCGACTTAGGGTTTCATGACAATGAATCTGATGCATATCATCGTATATGCCCCCATTGGACCGGAAGATCCACTTGATTTTCCACCACATTGCCACATTTTGGCTGACAGTATTTATGCAAACGGATTTAATTCCATTAGTAACACTCTTTAAATCTGTTGACAAATCTGTTAAATTTATCCCGCGTAAATGTGTGTTATCGTTATTAACATGGGCCACATTTCGGACATAACTGTACTTTAAACAATTTTCCTTTATTTCAAATTTATGTGTGTTTTTTTTTTATTTGAGAATGTTTTAATTGTCTAAGATACAATTCATCATGTTCATGTAGAAATAAAATATTTTTTTCAGGACAAAAAGTAGACTCTGAATGCTATAGTGGCAATGTAAAACACGATCTTTTTATGTTGGTTTGACAATGTGTAAGAAAGCTCTACTAGTACCTACATACATGCGTAGATATGATAAATATGAATACGTAAAGTAAATGTACTTAATTCAATGAAAATTGTTTAAGATTCATTTATCTAAATATACTCGTTAAAGTTATACCGATCCAATCAATTAATCTTTGGTATACCATGTATACAGCGCTCAGCTGGAAGAAATGTAATTATTTCAACCTGCTTTTATGTGACTAATTAACATACTGTTGTATGGATAAAAATGCATCCTTATTAGAAAAAAAAGCTTTGAACTGACTGATTCTTATCTCACGAGTAGAAGAGGGTCCTTTTAAAGCATACATCAACTTTAACAATTCATAAATCATATCTATACACTGTACAAGACAAGTGGTTTCTTACATTCGACAATTGTCTCTTTCGGTTGAATTTAACAAAATTCCCCATTTTTAAGAGTTTTAAAATCTGAAAGTTTCCTTAAATTACTTCACACCATATATTTCTTGCTATTGCATCAGTATCTTAAACAGAACTACATGAAATGACAAACTTCTATTTTTATTTGCAGGTTTAACTCCTTACAATGTAACAATCAAGTTTAGAATTACCCATGGCTATTTTGTGACATCTTACAGAAGTTTTGTGAACTAATTGGTATGTTGATAAAGATGAAACCAAGAAAAACTAACATCACAATGCTAAAATACGGAAACGGAGTACAGACAAAAATTAATAAAGATTGATTTATCCTATACATGTAAATGATCTTGCATGTATGAACAATGCATATAAAACTACAGGTAATGACGTTGCTTGTCATCTTCATTGAGTGTTATAGTGTTTTTAAAAATTCATAACCTTAACAGTTTTGTCATTTTGGGTTATACCGATTTTGGCGTGGCTATATATGTATACATCCCGCCATTGTGTTTTTGTGCTAGAGTCATTATTCGTATTCTTATATTTCATTTTTGCTCTTTGTATAAAGAGCATATTTATGCCATTTTGTTTTGTTTTTATAGTTATAAAGATTATATGATTATAAAACAATGATAACTACTGTATCCCAATGTTTGACAATGTTATCTATCATATCTGTTTGCTTTGCACACACATTGGTGTCGATATAATGGAATTATATTGCAAATGTCATGCAAGGGAGAGGTTTAGCTAGCTATACAACCAGGTTAAATAAACCATTTGTTACATTAAGAAATGCCTGTTACAAAAACATGGAAGTTGTTGCCATTCGTTTAATATGTTTGAGGTTTTGATTTTGCCATTTGATAAAAGACATCTCGTTTTGAATTTTACATGGAGATTGTAAAATTTGGTTAAATGTTCAAAATTTGGCAATTCTAGTCTAAAGCAATCCACTACCCTATTAAATATGTTCCTCACCCCTGATAGTTTTAAAAGAACGATACAATGAATAAAACTTCAAACTGCAAAACGATAAAGCCTTGGATGTTGCATAATGCACAAAGACTTTGCAAGGTGTGAAAATTGAAAGTAGTTATGTATGTTTTATAGTGTGTCTTTCTATGTTGTGATGTCACACTATTATTTCAGGTAAGGGTGAACGTTGGTATAATGTAAGGGGTTCGTGTTGTTTATTCTTTAGTTTTCTATGTTGTGTCATGTGTACTATGGTTTTTCTGTTTGTTTTTTTCATTTTTAGCCATGGCGTTGTCAGTTTGTTTTAGATTTATGAGTTTGACTGTCCCTTTGGTATCTTTCGTCCCTCTTTTGGTACAATTGTTTGTTTTTATAGTGATAAAGATGATAACACAATGTTGACTACTGTACCCCTATTTTTGACATGTTTACCTATTGTATCTGTTTGTTTTGTTCACGCATCGTTGTCAAAATAATGGAATTTGATGCGACTGTCATACAAGTGATAGGTTAAGCTAGCTATAAAACCAGGTTTAATTCACCATTTTCTACATAAGAAAATGCCTATACCAAGTCAGAAATATGACAGTTCCTATCCATTCGTGTGATGTGTTTGCGCTTTTGATTTTGCCATTTGATTAGGGACTTTTCTTGGAGTTCAGTATTTTTTTGATTCACTTTTTTGGTACCTATTAAAACGTTTAAACCAGCTGCATTTGTTTGCACCTGTCCTAAGTCAGGAACCTCATGTTCAGTAGTTGTCGTTTGCTGATGTGGTTCATATGTATTTCTCGTTTCTCGTTTTTTATATAGATTAGACCGTTGGTTTTCCCGTTTGAATAGTTTTACACTAGTCATTTTTGGGGCCCTTTATAGCTTGCTGTTCGGTGTGAGCCAAGGCATCGTCTTAAAGACCGTACTTTGACCTATAATGGTTTACTTTTACAAATTGTGGCTTGGGTGGAGAATTGCCTCATTGGCACTCATACCACGCCTTTTTATATCTATTTAGATACTTCAAAGAACGAATCCTGTAGGTTTTAATTTCCCATGTATTTTGCGTAAAAATGACAACTCCCATAATTTATGAAAAGTAACCTATTGGCAACTTATGTTTCAGCCGAAGGAAAATTTTCACAGTATATAGATAAGAAGATGTATTATGAATGCCAATGAGGCAGCTGTCGGTCCAAGTCACAATTTATAGAACATTAAATATTATATGTCAAAGTACGACCTTCACCACAACCTCAGTGAAAACCGGAAGTTTCTTTTTATCAAGTTAGACTAGTTAACAAATGTATATGACAATATCATTGAAGTCCGATGTTATGATACGCAGTGTTGTGACATAAACAAAAAAATCTCCCGCTGAGTCATGGAATAGAGTTAATCATCTCCCTCGTATAATCCAATCAAAAACTGGCATATAGACGTGAAGTATAATAATAATTATTATACTATTCTATTAAGTTGATATAATTTAACTGTCCCAGTGGTTCTTTGACCCAATAAAGATCATTGCAGTAGGAAGGAAAAAAGTTAAAGCCATATAATTGGGTTTTTTTTCTGATATAAGAGTTGCTGGAAATATAGAATTGTATTCAAAATTTTGTCATTGATTTCGTTTTCCATAGAAGTTTAACAAATCATGTTTTTCAATATTCATGAACCTTCGGAATGTCTCATTCTAAAGTACAAAATATTGGAAGTAGATCTTTGATATCATGTCTACAAATAATTTACAATGTTTTAAGTGCCAAAGATTATGAGATATATCGTGAGCTTCCATAACATATTTTAAAGACAGGCTTTTACAGTTAAATGTGTATGTTTTTAGTTTTTGTGTCGTTGGTCTAATTTACATCTACAGCATATCTAATTTCAGCATTATACTTTTTCTAAATTATTTAAAGAAATTTTATGTTAATATAAGTTATTTACATTCTCACTTTAGTAGAATCTAGTAGGAGTTAGAATGTAGTTGAATGTATGATGTCAGTAAGCCAACTAAAATGAGTTTGAAAAAAGTCAATGATGTTGTCCTTGAAATCCAAAACTAGTAAAAATCATTCGTTGTTATAAGTTGATATTGGTGATTGTAAATAATAATTATTTTCTCAGTTAAACAAGACTTAAAAGGAGAGCTATATGATAATCAGTCAATTATTATGGCGTGATCTGTTACTGTAAAAATCAGTTGATCACATTTCAATTGTTTCTGTGGGACATTGACACAAGTTGAATAGCGCAAAGATCTTCAAGAAATGTCAGAGGTTTAAGCCTTCTAATTACTTTGTTTTTGTAATAAAAAATGTTGGGAATATAAAACTGTATAATCCTGTATCTTTGAGAAATTTTGTCATACATATCGTTTTTCAAGAAGTTAAACAAAACACTTTTTTTAATATCCATGATTCATGATTCTCCGATGTTTGTTTTATTAGAGTATAAAATGTAGAAAGCCGATCTTTGATGGTTGGTCTCTAGTTAATTCCCAATTGGTACTTGTCACAGGTATATCAAAAGCTAGAAACTACATATTTTAAAGATAGGTATTTATTGTTTGATATTGATATTGTTATTTCTCAGTCAAACATATTGACAAGTCATGAAGATTACATAGATTTAATGTTTATAATTATTATAAAGACGAATAAGAAGTGACCAAACATTTTCATAGATAATGCCATTGTATAAAAGGATAAGTAGTTCGTAGTTTTCCTAAGAGGAATCCTTCCATAAGTCAAAAGGAAAACTAAATCACCGTAAGTTCTTATATCACATATTGTTTTACATGTGTTAATGAGTTTACTTTGAAAGAAACATGATGATGCAAAGGTTCTTCAATTATTGAACTATTTTATCGGAAACAGTTATGGTCACTTCAATTACAATTAACAATAGACAATTCTTGTGAAACATGTTAATAACACAAATGGGCGTAGTCCTATAATATACAACAAGTTAAATTGCTGACCTGATAAAAGTTAACCTGCAACAGATATAAGAAATGGTCAGACCGGTCATTTGACCACAATCGACTTGAAAAATACATTACACTGAAAATTAGTGTCGCGTCAGTCATACTGAAGGTCGAAATATCTTAAAACTATTATATAAAAAAAAGGTTAATAGTCAAGTTATATTGAAATGGTCATGTCAATGATTTTTTTATTAAATATTGCATACAATATAGCTGTTGAATTTTAAACTTAAACTGTAAACTAAAAGATAATGCAAGGACTTTCATAAATTGTGGTCCTTAATGCTCTTCAACTTCGTACTTTCAATTTTTTTGGGTTCGAGCGTCACTGATGAGTCTTTTGTAGACGAATATACAAAATTTAGTCCTGGTATTCATGATGAGTTTATTTATGTGGGTTTTTTTCTGAAATAGTACTAAAAAAAATCAAAAAGTGTGAAAAGTTGGAAAGAATGCATATACAATCGGTCAAACCTTGTCAGTAATAATCAAATATCTTATTGCAAAAGCATAGATTTTTCTGAAAATTGAGATGATTTGAGACATAAACTTTCGTTTGATTGATAAAGGACACCGACTTCGTTTCTGGTGGTTCTATGTTACCTATACGATTTAAGGCTCACATAGCGATGTCGTTAATTTTATTTTGCCGTTCTTTCCTATCGAAGTTCGGTGTTTTCTCCGGGCACTCCGACTTCCTCCACCAATAAAAACTGGCCGCCACGAAATAGCCCGAAAGCGGTGCTTAAAAGTGGCGTTAAAAACATAAAAAATCAAATCAATATTTTGCCGTTCTGTTGTATTTGGCTCACTTAGAACACATTATGAATGATATATACCGTTTAAATAAAGTCAGTTATTTTTTACATTATTTCAACGACAGACTTATGTATAAACAAACATATTAATTATACAAACAAAAATTTAAATTGGTAATTGGATATTTGGTGCTATTAAGACAAATGTAACACTGTTTTATTGCCGTTTTATGGCGCTTTATAAACGTATGTGCATCTGTTTAAACAGATTTAATGCAGTAATATTTCAGAAAATCAGTAAGACAAATGTAATCTATTCAATTTTTTTGTATAGTTCAACTAGTCAAGGTTGATTTCATAATCTCACTAAAATCTATGACTTAGCCTATTTACAGTACATCTTCGTAGACTTAATTGAACATTAACCGAGCTCTGATTTTCTCTTATAGTAGCTATGGCATGGGTCCCAACTTAGTCTTTTTGTTGTATATATATTCCAATGTAATTTTTTTCATACATCGCTTCATTCATCGTTCACTGTTAACATTGCAAACGGGCATTGCCAGTGTGTTCAATTGGAAAATTGTAACATGAACTTGTTTAAGATGAATTTATCGTTATTTGTTTAATTTGATTTGTCCTCAATCCTAGTAGTTCGGAGATGTATTATAAGTTTATGTTAGTTTCATTTTGTGTTTGTGCTGTATATTTATTTATTCATCTTTGAAGGCTACTGATTAGAACAGAAGTAAGAAAGTAGTTGGAAGCAGACATAAGACTAGATACCTTATTGAGGTATGTATATAAATGAAACAACTTTGGTGGATAGTTGTCTCGTTGACGATCGTACCACATCTCCTTATTTTTATATTTATACCTAATATTCATGGAAACTTCTTAACGTAAGCATGGCAAATGTGTATTACAACTGCAGAGTAAGCGTTTAACATTTTTACAACATGTACCATAGCAATAAGTTCGAAAACAATATCTCCGATACTCCTTTTCATTAAAGAGTTTGTATGTTACGAATACATGGAATAGTGCATTTTGTTTTTAGTAAAATATGCCTTTGTAGGAACTAGCGAATGCAACAAAGTTCGACTGATCATAATTGGTATAATCTAAGATACAATTAACCTAACACGTTTGTTTTAAAGGAATAGTTGGTTATTGCATTTGCAGTGCATATAACTCGTTTTTGTCGTTACAATCTTTGTGATACGTTACGTGGTTGTTCAATGGTTGTTCAATGCATCTCGGTCGTTGTTTTAATTCACTAAATATATCAAGATCTAGTTATTATATTGATTGCGTCCGTATTATTTAACTTGAAATAACGGATATTACAGACAGTGCTGTGTTTATTGCATACTTTGGCGTACGCATTTCTCGATAGTATTGTGTGGAATGGTTTGTTATGTGTCTCTTATCTGTTATCTTTGATTTTTGGTCCCAAACGTGTTTGTCAATACATGTTGTTTACGCTACACAAGTAATTCAAAAATAAATGATTGATATGTGTGCTATATTTTGGGTTACAATCATGGACGAAAATACAATTTGGTGTAAATGAAATGAATGACCGTAAAACTATATTTTTTTTAAAAAGGACATGATTGTTCCCAGCATTCAAAAGATGTATTGGAAATGTGTTCGTAAATTAAACTAGTAACTGGGCAAACTTATACCATTGCATACACTTAGGAGAAGTTACAATATATGTAATGATCGATCGTCATTTAATTGTTTTGTTATATCTTGTATTTTTTATATTCCAGTCATGCATTTAACGGATCAAGTTGCGATGAATCAGACATCTTTTGAAAGTAAGTCATATTCTGTGGTTTTTATAAAATTTCGAGTATTTCAAGCATAACACACACACACACACAACGACTATATTATACACACACAGTGAGATGTAAATATTGCAGCGCTCTTGTCATTCAGGATTTTCTGTCAAAATGGAATATACAAAACTTGTTATTCTCTGTGTTTATACTTGAAACATATTGTGTTTACCAAGAACATATTGTGTATTTTGGAGTTAATATTGATTCACTTATAGGGTCTTTGCATCGGAACTAAACACATTTATTCAAAAACCAGTTGTTGGCATGACACGGGTTATGTTCTTCTCATATATGTTATAATGGTATGATACTAAAGCCCTAACGGGAAGGATTGTGCCTGATATTCATATGATGAAATCATAATCTTTCAATCAGTTTAATTGACGTCTGGAGCTGGCATGTCAGTTTACTGCTAGTAGTCTGTTGTTATTTATGTATTATTGTCATTTTGTCTATTTCCTTTGGTTACATCTTCTGACATCAGACTCGGACTTTTCTTGAACTGAATTTCAAATGTGCGTATTGTTATGCGTTTACTTTTCTACATTGGCTAGAGGTAAAGGGGAGGGTTGAGATCTCATAAACATGTTTAACCCCGCCGCATTTTTTCGCCTGTCCCAAGTCAGGATCCTCTGACCTTTGTTAGTCTTGCATTATTTTAATTTTAGTTTCTTGTGTACAATTTGGAAATTAGTATGGCGTTCATTATCACTGAACAAGTATATATTAGTTTAGTGGCCAGCTGAAGGACGCCTCCGGGTGCGGGAATTTCTCGCTACATTGAAGACCTGTTGGTGACCTTCTGCTGTTGTTTTTTCTATGGTCGGGTTGTTGTCTCTTTGCACTTTCCCCATTTCCATTTTCAATTTTAATTTTACTTATAACTGTTAACACTTATACAATGGCATTTATCTATTGTCTAGCCAAAGCTACATTTTTCACATTCTAATTTTAAATTCGGTCGAACAATGTATTGTTCCAATCAAAATGTACATCGCCTGTTCAGTAGTATAAGAACTTGCAACTGTATAGACCTTAGTGACAACAATGTCTGTACTGTTCATTGTGAAGTAGACGACTCAATAAACAATTATAGTTATTATCTTTAAATGTCTGACTCATCACTTAAGCTTTAAAGAGGGTTTCAATATTGATATCAATAAGATTATGCTGTATGATGATCTCTTGTTTCCTTGGTGTACTTTCGACTTTTAGTTATTTCAGACAATCCATGTTAGTATTACTACAAGCAACTCATTTAAATGAAATAAAAAAAGTACAATGAAAATGTAATAAAGGCATATATAAAATAATTTGCTTAATTGTCTTTATGCTTTAGCACAATTTTGAAAATCATTATCATATAAAGTGTCAGTTACGATGAGACACAACATATTTGATATGTTTGCTGTTCGCTCACAATAATCAAGATGATTACTTAAATTGAGAATAGAAATGGGGAAAGTATCAAAGAGACAAGACTCGACCAAAGAGCAAAAAAACAAGCGAAGGCCACCAATGGGTCTTCAACACAGCGAGAAAATCCCACACCTGGATTCGGAAAAAAACTGTGTACTAGTTCAGTTAAAAAAGATGTCATACTAAACTCCAAAACATATAAATGAACTAAAATTTAAAAAAAACGTACATTACTAACAAAGACCAGTGGCTCCTGACTTCGGACAGGCACAAAAATGCAGCTGGGTTAAAAATGTTTTATGAGATCTCAACCCTCCCCCTATACATTTAGCCTATGCAGAATAAAGAAACACACAGCAATATGCACAGTAATTCCCAGTTTAAAAGAAGTCCGAGTCCGATGTCAGAATAGGTAACAAAAGAAACTTAGTAGAATGACAATGATACATAAAATAACAAAGGACTACTAGAAGTTACTGAAATATCAGTTTCAGACCTCAATGAAACTGACCGAAAAATTATGTCTTCACCATATGAAAATCAAGCACAATACTTCCCTTTAGGGATTTAGTAGCATACCATCATAAAATATATGAGAATAACATAACCCGTATTATGCCAATAACTGGTTTTAGAATAAATGTGTTTATTTCCGACACAAAGACCCTATGAGTGAATCAATATTAATACCAAAATAAGCCATCTTAAATTACCTGACATCAATATCGTAGCTATATCACTTCTTAATTAGTCTGTTTAAAGGTTAGGGTTAGATTTTGAGGTGAATGCCGACATTTTTGTGCTTTTTATAGAATATTACCATAAAAAATGGATGTGAAATACCTGAACGTATAAAATATCTGCATGAAAATAAATGTTCACGGATGATGTCCTTGTCTTTTCTATGTCAACTATTTTGCCTTATCTGTTCATGTTTTATATACTATGAACTTATTTGGGTATTATCTCAATTTGAATTGTTTTACATTTTGTAATGCTGGGTCCATTTATAACCCGTTATATAGTATCGTTGTGAATAGATTGAAAGTTGTACACACATTTAAGCATCAAATACAACCCTCAACATGTAGTATAAAGATACAACAATAATCTAGAACTTGTGTATTCTGTCATGATCTTCTTGATATATGGTTGTTGCTTAAAGGGAAGACATTGATTCAAACTAAGTTCATCAATTTTAGTTATCATAAGTTATTTTGATTTTAACCTGATTTGAAACAATCGTTACAATCTTTGGGATTCGTTACTTGATTGTCCAATGCATCTCAGTCGTTGTTTTTATTCACTAAATATATCAAGATTTAGTTATTTGTTGATTGCATCCGTAATATTTATCTTGATATAACGGATATCACGTGAAGTGTTGTGTATACTGCATACTTTGCGTACACATTACTTTTAGATAGAAGTGTGGGATGGTTTGTTATATGCCTCTTATCTGTTACATTGCATCTTTGATTTTTGGTCCCAGACAAATTGCCTTTGAATAAACACACATAATGTCATTAAGAGTTTTTATAAACTATTTGCCTTTTACAAATCCTACAGCCTTATACAACAAACGTGTTTGTCAATATATATTGTTTACGCCACAAAGTTAATTAAAACATAAATGATTGATAACAAACATTGACGAAAATACAATTTGGTGTAAATGAAATGAATGACTGTAAAGCCATTATCTTTAAAAAAAAAAGGACATGATTGTTCACAGCATTCAAAAGATGTATTAGAAATGTGTTCGTAAATTTAATGAGTATCTGGGCAGACTTATACTGTTGCATACACTTAGGAGAAGCTACAATATATGTAATGATCGATCGTCAGTTAATTGTTTTGTTATATCTTGTATTTTTTATATTCCAGTCATGAATTTTACGGATCAAGTTGCGATGGATCAGACACTTTTTGAAAGTAAGTCATATCATGTGGTTTTTATTAAACTTCCGCTTTTTCAAGCATACCACACACACACACACATACATACACACACACACACACATACACACACACACACACACACACACACACACACACACACACACTATATTGTACACACACAATGACATGTAAATATTTCAGCGCTCTTCATTCAGTATTTTCTGTCAAAATAAAATTATACAAAGTTTGTGATCGTCTGTGTTTATACTCGAAACATATTGTGTTTACCAATAACACTTATACAAATGCATGTATCTACTGTCTAGCCAAAGCTATATTTTGTAAAATTCTAATTTTAAATTCGGTCGAAAAATGTGTTGTTCCAATCAAAATGTATATCGCCTGTTCAGTAGGATTAGATCTTGTAACTGTATAGACCTTAGTGACAAAAGTGAGAAAGACGATTCAATAAACAATTATTTGAGTGCAAACATTGTCGATCTTCTGATGATCCTTTTTCGCGTCAACTCAGGTTGAACCAATTTTTAACAATCTACACTTCTTTGCGCCATACGGTTACGGTATAAATTGTGTATCATTCGCTTATTTTACATCCGAGAACCCAATCATAGTTATCATCTTTAAACGTCGAACTCATGACTTTAAAGAGGGTTTCAATATTGATATCAATACAATTATGCTGTATAATTATCTCTTGTTTCCTTGGTGTACTTTCACCTTTTAGTTACATTTGTATTTCAGACAATCCATGTTAGTATTACTACAAGCAACTCATTTAAATGAAATAAAAAAGTACAATGAACATGTAATAAAGTAATATATCAAATCATTTGCTTAATTGAGTTGATGCTTTAGCACAATTTTGAATACCATTATCATATAAAGTGTCAGTTACGATGAGACACAATAGTTTGTTATGTTTTCAGTTTGTTCACAATAATTTATATGATTCATAAAATTGAGAATGGAAATGGCGAATGTGTCAAAGAGACAAGAACCCGACCAATGAGCAAAATAACAATCGAAGGCCACCAATGGGTCTTCAACACAGCGAAACAATCCCACACCTGGAGGCGGACAAAAATGTGTGCTAGTTCAGTTGAAAAGGACGTCACACTAAACTCCTAAACATATAAATGAACCAACATACATTACTAACAAAGGCCAGAGGCTCCTGACTTTGGACAGGCGCAAAAAATACAGCTGGGTTAAACATGTTTTGTGAGATCTCAACCCTCCCCCTATACCTCTAGCCTATGTAGAATAAACAAACACACAGCAATATGCACAGTAAACCCCAGTTTAAAAGAAGTCCGAGTCCGATGTCAGAATAGGTAACAAAAGAAACTAGGCAAAATGACAATGATACATAAACTAACAAAGGACTTCTAGAAGTTACTGACATGCTAGTTTCAGACCTCAATTAAACTGATTGAAAGATTATGTGTTCATTATATGAAAATCAAGCACAGTCCCTTCCGTTACGGATTTAGTATCATACCATCATAAAATATATGAGAATAAAATAGCATGCCAATAAATAGTTTTAGAATAAATGTGTTTATTTCCGATGCAAAGACCCTATGAGTGAATCAATATTAATACCAAAATAAGCCATCTTAAAGTACCTGACATCAATATCGTAGTTATATCACCTCTGAATAATAGTGTTTGAAGGTTTGGTTACATTTTGAGGTGAATGCCGACATTTTTGTGCTTTTTATAGAATATTATCATAAAAGTTTGGCTGTGAAATATACCCGAGCGGATAAGATGTCTGCAAGTTGATTAATATTTACGGATGGTGTCCTTATCTTTTCTATATCGATTATTTTGGCTTATCTTTTCATTTTTCATATATGAACTTATATGGGTATTATCTCAAATTAAATTGTGTTACATGTTGTAATGCTGGGTCCTTTGATAGCCCATTAAACGGTATCGTTGTGAATAAAATGAAAGTTGTACAAACATTCAAGCATCAAATACAACCATTGAAATGTAGTATAAAGATAAAACAATAATCTAGAACTTGTGTATTCTGTCATGATCTTCTTGATATATGGTTGCTGCTTAAAGGGAGATATCGAATTAGACTAAGTTCGTCATTTTTAGTTATCAAGTTGTTTTGCTTTTAACCTGATTACAAACAATCGTTACAATCTTTGTGATACGTTACGTGGTTGTTCAATGCATCTCAGTCGTTGTTTTTATTCACTAAATATATCAAGATTTAATAATTATGTTGATTGCATCCGTATTATTTAAATTGAAATAACGGATAGCACATATGTGCTGTGTTTATGTATACTTTGGCGTACACATTTCTTCTCAATAGTATTGTGTTGGGTGGTTTTTAATGTGTCTCTTATCTGTTATTTTTTATTCTTTTTTTTTAACTTCCAATTTACAACATAATATACACAAATATAATAGCAATATATAATATATAAATCTATAGATATTATCTAATCAATACATCTTTCTATTAGGAAGCAATTTTTTTTTTTTAATATACAAATATAAGATAAAGAGTAAAGCAGTTTGAACACCGGAGAGAGAGAGAGAGATAGAAAGAGAAAGAGAGTGAGAGAGAATAGTGTGGTGAGTTTTCAATATAATTCATCTAGAAATTGAATTCTATTTTAGTATAGTAAATACAGCATTTTCATTTATAACATGTATAATATTAAATGTAAAGTATATACATTTTTGTACTTAACTAAGTAATATATCAAAAACATTCCATTCTCTGAGAAACTGATGTTCACATTTGTTTTTCATAGCAATATTTTTGTCCATTGCATACACATATTTCATCTTTTCTTTTACTGAGTTTATTGTCAGTTTTTTTTTTTAAACATCTGGAATTATAAATATATTGCTTTATGGTAAGAAAAAGAGTATTTTCTGCATTGCCTTTTAATAATTTTGCAGTGTTACCAAACAAAAAAAACTTCTTTTGTAAAAAGTACACTAATTCCATTGGTCAGAAAGCAATTTTCAATCTGTTCTAATAATAATTGTGTATGTTCACATTCCCAAAATAAATGTTCTAATGTTTCAATTTCTCTATTACAAAATGTACAATTTGGATTATCATAAATCTTAATTTTATGAAGAAATTTGTTTGTAGCTAAGATTCGATGATTGAATCTATACTGTAGCCACTGTAACTTAGTATTATTTGTGACAACAAATGGCAGTTTATAATTTTTTTTCCAATGATTTTGATCAAATCCCAAAATTTCAGTCCATCTAAACTGACTGGTGGGAACACTTCCATTTTTTTTAAAACAATATACATATCTTTAGATCCTTTTGAACTTTTAACAAGTCTTTTAATAGCAGATGGAATTAAAGGTAGTTCTAATTTGTGATTTTTTCCCACATATGATTTTGATGCTTGATGTATAGCAGATATAATACTATTATATCTCATGAAATTCACATTTATCTGATACATTTCTTCTATCTTTTGATGAGAGAAAAAGGTCCCATCTTCATTTACAATATCATTTATAAATCTTATACCATTTTCAAACCAATCTTTATAAAAAAAAATAGGTTTATTTGCTACCTTTATATTATTTTTAAGCCAGATTGGACTAGCAAGAAAGCATTCCCAACTGTCATATTCATATTTTTCTCTAAGAAGTTGCCATGCTTTCAGAACATCTTGCCAAAATTTATTTTTGATATGTTGTAATTTTTGGATATAAACACTTCCACAACCATAACATTTTTTAAGTTCTACATGAACATTTGACAAAAAAAACATTCTGCCATTTGTTGTCTGTTTTAAATAATCTCCTTATCCATGTACACTTCAGTGCTAAAATAAATGCTCTAAGATTTATCATTTTGAGTCCACCATCTTCAATATCATTTTGTAAAACATCTCTCTTAATTCTATCAATTGGTGAACTCCATATAATATTTTACATAAATGAATAACATTTTTTAAAATATCATCACTTGGATTTGGTAAGGATATAAACAAATGATTTAAAATAGGCAATATCAATGTCTTTACTACAGTAATTCTACCAATAACAGTAAGATTTCGTTTTGACCATTGTCTAATTAAACATTTAATTTGTACAATTTTTTCATCATAATTATTTTTTACAATTCAATCAAGATTAACATCAAAGCTTATACCTAATACCTTAAAACATGTTTCTCCCCATGTAAGGTTTCTATTTTGGCACAATACCTCATTACTATACTTTTTATTTCCTATCCAAATAACTTGTGTTTTAGAAAAATTAATATTTAAACCAGATATATTTCAAACCAATCTAATTCATTTAATGCTTCATTCAAAGATTCTTCTTTGCCATCTAAAATAAGAGATGTGTCATCAGCAAATTGTGAAAGTTTGTGCTCGACTTGCGTAATTGTAATACCATTTATTTTATCATTATTTCGTATTTTTAGTGCTAATATCTCAGCACAGAGAATAAAAATATAAAAATATAAGGCGACAAGGGATCACCTTGTCTACAGCCTCGTTCTATAGAATTATTATTATTTTTTATTCTTGGTCCCAGACAAATTTCCTTTTATCAAACGCACGTAAATTCAGTAAGAGTTCTTATAAACTATTTGCCCTATACAAATCCTACATTCCTTATACAACAAACGTGTTCGTCAATACATATTGTTTACGCTACACAGTTAATTAAAAAAAATAAATGATTGATATGTGTGCTATTTTTGGGTTACAGACATTGACGAAAATACAATTTGGTGTAAATGAAATGAATGACTGTAAAACTATCATTTTTAAAAGAGAACATGATAGTTCACAGCATTCAAAAGATGTATTGGAAATGTGTTCGTAAATTTAATGAGTATCTGGGCAGACTTATACTGTTGCATACACTTAGGAGAAGCTACAATATATGTATTGATCGATCGTCAGTTGATTTCTTTTGTTATTTTTTGTATTTTTTTATATTCCAGTCATGAATTTTACGGATCAAGTTGCGATGGATCAGACACCCTTTCAAAGCAAGTCATATTCTGTGGTATTTATTAAATTTCATGTATTTCAAGCGTAACACACACACACACAAACACACACACACACACACTCTTTCTTGTACATACACAGTGAGATATAAACATTTCAGCGCTCTAGTCATTCAGGATTTTCTGTCAAAATGGAATATACAAAACTTTTGATCGTCTGTGTTTATTCTCGAAACATATTGTGTTTATCAAGAACATATTACGTATAACGGTAAAAAGATATACAAGGGCATTTATCTTTTTACTAGCCAAAGCTACATTAACATTTTTCTTGTAGCAAAAAAAAAAAACAAGTTCGACGACACTATTTTCTTTATATTACTAGTATATCAAAGCATTATATAAAACCTATCTTCTCATATTTTATTTTTAAATTCGATCTCATAGATTTCTTGTTATTCACAAAAACGTGGTTTTTTCATGAATTATGTATGCAAATTTGGGCAATGTTTCACATATTTTAGCTTGTGTTTACCAAAAACATATTACTTATAACCATGATAACTGTCAACACATATACAATGGCATTTTTCTATTGTCTAGCCAAAGCTATATTTTGTCACATTCTAATTTTGAAGTTATTTTGATTTTAACCTGATTTGAAAAGTCTGAACAAAAAAAATTGTAATATAAAAATATGGTTTGTGGTTTGATTATCAATAAATCAACTATCCACCAAAGTTCAAATGAAGTGGATGTAAGCAATTATAAGAACCGTACGGTCTTAAAAAATGAGAAAAAACAATACTGTATAGTCGGCTTAAAAGGCCCAGATTGAGCTAGCTTACGACCTAATTTAATTATAACAAAACAATTTACGAAAAAGCAAATATGACAAACGTAAACCAAATACAACCACTGAACTACAGGCTCCTGACTTGGGGAAGGCACATACAGACAGAATGTGGCGGGATTAAACTTGTTTGTTAGCGCCTAACCCTCCCCTCACCCCAAATTATATTTCTGTGAAATAACCATGTCTAGTCTGCTGAGTAGAGCTGCATTTTATTATATAAATAATTCGTTTGCTTTGTACTGTTTTCATGTGTTTTATTAAGTAAGGTTTATTATTTTAGTCAACTTTTAGACTTACCCACGAAGGTTAATACAGTACTATTCTGGAGTATCAGTGTCACAGATGACCTAAAATATGTTTTAATTGTTCAAGTCTCATTCCATTATTGTTTGTGCGAAAAATATTGACGCTTGGTATGTGTTATAAAAGTTTAAGAGTTGAAAAATAAAGATTTCATATCCGAATGCTAAAGTTACCTTTCTCTATACATATCGAGTTTACATAAACAGACATATCATATTTATGAGGAATATTTGCTAAAATAGTACGTTAGAACATGATATATCTGTTCAGTTACTAATGACCGCGCGCGCATAGCGAACATAACATTGTAGATTACGTGCATATCAGAAAAATTATCAGTTAGTTAAAAACTAATACAACAACAACAATAATGAAATAAAAATAACTAAAAAAAGTATGATAATAATAAAAACCCCATTAATACAGAAAGGAAATAAGAAAATGAAGAAGAATTGAATTATTAATTATTAGTATTATAAAATAAAAAATAATAATGATAACTATAATAAGAGCAATTATATAATAATAATATAAAGAGGATTACAAAGAAGAATACCGCGATAATGTCCGTTCATTTGTTGATATTATTTTTTTATGAAATAACAATGTCTTGTCTGCTGACCAGAGCCGCAGTTTTTTATATACAACAGGCTTGCTTTGTACTCTTTTCATAAGTGTTATTTTTGTTAGAGTAAATTTAATGTGTTATTGTTTTCGCTCAATCGATTTATGACTATTGGACAGCGGTATACTACTGTTGTCTTTATTTATTGAGTGTGATGTTCAAATCTCTTTAAATGTATTTGCAGGCCATTTTTGGCGTTTTAGCATACGCCTGGTGTCCTGAAGTAATTTCGATGCAGATGTCTGGATATCAGGAGCAGCTGTATCCCTTAGACATGTTAGAGTTCTTTTCTCCGGAAAACACGACGACTGGAAACATTACCGATTTAACAGCTTCAGGCAAATTCGTTGAAGATTATTCTGATTTACCGGTACCAAATAGAACAGTTCCCGCAGACAGATATGCAGATGGCTATGTAGATATGGTGAACAAGTATTGCGACTCGATGTTTCAAAGTGAATACCACAAAATTGCTTACATAGTAATGTCTATTTCCTTCAGTATGCTTATATGTATTGGTAACATATTGGTTTTAATCTTACCTTCGATTTCGAAAGCATTTAGGTCTCCAATATTTTCCACACTTTTAAGTTTTTCTGTCATATCAATGATTCGTGGAATCGACCTGTTATTCTACAGTCTGGCGCATTGTTCGCTGATGTTTAGTTTTATTTTAAAGTCAGCATTTGAGTGCATTATATTTAGCTGTGTTAAGGGATTTATTGCAAATGTAATTAGCTTACATCTATGTCTACTGGCTTGTCAACGTATCTATATATCTCTATTTCCCCTCAAGGCACATGTACATCACACAAAGACAAATGTTCGTCGATGCATTTTCTGTATTTACATTTCATGTGTTTTAATTGAACTGTTTATGGGAGTTCAATGTTCACGGAATTGCGTTGTCAGTAGCTATGGTAATGATGTGTCAACTATTTTTAAGACCAGTGCAGATTTCATTGTTTTTAACCTGATAGTAGTAGTTTTATTATCAGCCGGTATGCTATTAGGGATAGTGCAGAGGTATGTATCGCCAAGACTAACACAGTCTGCATCACAAAGAACTCAATCTCGAATAGCTTCAATAGTTATAGTTTTATATCTCAGTTTCTACTGTCCATTTAAGATTGTGGGTCTGGTTCTACAGTTCACATGTGCAGATCCGACGTACGTAGGACCAATTGCATTTACTGCTTCTGCGGCACAATTCCTGATCGGTGCATTAAATCCTATTATGTTGTGTCTTAGGGTTCCAGAAGCAAAAAAGGCTTTGAAGGACAAATGTTGTAGTTGCATCGCTAATCATCAAAAGAATCGGACGTAGAAATGTTTTTTCCTACTTATGGAAAACAATATTGCAAAAACAGTTGTCTATAAAAAAATATTTAAAATTCAGCTGCCGAAATATGCTGTTTATGTAAGCAATTAGTAAACAACAGTTCTCTAAGAAAGTTGCTTATATATACTTCTAGCAACCTGAATTGAATATCCCTTGGTATTTTCTGGAACATGTACAAGCTGGTGTACTTATACAGGTTTTGTTGTAATCTCTTATCAGAATGGCTTTTTATTTAAATTTCTGCAATACAAATTAGACATGGTTTATCGTATTACCTGCAAAACCAATCAGACCTGTAGTTAGTCACCACTTCGGTTTTATCATGTATATCTATTATATAGTCATTTTATAAAATTTACTGTTTGCAAAAGTATGAATTATTCTAAATGATAAGGATTTTTTATCCCAGGCAGAAAACCCTAGCCGTATTGGGCACAATTTTTTGGAACTTTTGGTCCTCAGTGCTCTTCAACTTTGTACTTGTTTTTGGCTTTCGAACTTTTTTCATCTGAGTGTCACTGATTAGTCTTGTGTGGACGAAACGCGCGTCTGGCGTATTGAAAATTAAACCTTGTGCCTTTTGTTAGCTATTATTCGTGTGTTTCTCTGTCCTATATGTTCTCCCATTTATTTGTATTGTAGTCCTGTCATGTAATGTTGTCATTTTAATGTTATATTTAACATTGCTATAAAAGCAGGAAGTTTGGCATGCCAAAAAACCAGGTTTTCCCTCAGTTTTAGTTTGTAACCCGGATTTGTTTTGTTTTTTTCTCAATCGATTCATGAGTTTCGAACAGCGGTATACTACTGTTGCCTTTATAGAATAGACTGCATAACCAATCACACATGACATTGATCATCATATACCACAATGTACTAATAACCATACCATGCATTACATAGCCTTCATAACCAATCAAACCAGACATAACAGTTAAGCATATTTTTCTACAAGTTGTATGTTCTTTATGTTTGGAAATAAGGACTAAAATTGAAAAAAAGAACCTGCACAAGGTGGTGTACTGATGCAAGTCATGTTGTAATTATTTTTGTTTAAAAGAGATGCGAGTTAGACAGCTCAGAATACGTTGCTATAAATGTATGCTCTTTCGTTTTGGAAATTATGATAAAAAAACATCGCAGAGCAAAAAAAAAACTGTACAAACCCGAATATTGACACATGTTTTGTTGTAATTTTGTTTTGTTTCATATCGTGTTTTTTTTTGTCCTGTATTGAATCGTGCTACACTGTCACCTTTTCCTATATAAATGTAAAATCTACCACTTAAGATAATTGATCTGATACACTGCTACAAGTATAATTATTATGACTATTATTCTTCAAAAACTCAATTTTAATCATTTAATGCATACATGTAAATAGTGACTTTTTCATGTGCATTCCAACATACTTACTATAAATAGTTTTATATATCGTGACTGTTTTTGTGACTTTTTTATTGTGACTTTTTTCCTGTAACTTTTTTTCCTGTGACTTTTTTTCCTGTGACCCTATTCCTGTGACTTTTTTCCGATTACCTTATGTACATTGATTATAACTTTATATGATCAGAAATTTGGAATCGATACTGATACGCAGTAGATACAATCATGAAATGAGTATGAGCTTCTTGCTAAAATCGATTCACTTTAAAATTTCCTTTTACATTTAAGCCACTTGTGATATTTTGTTTTAATTTTGGAAGTGTTTTTTACAAAGACTATCATTGCATGAACTAACCTCACATTTTGAATAGTCATCATGGTTTTGCATTGATATAGTCTGCCTGCCAGATATGCAACTTGCATAAACATGCATATTGGGGAGGGGCATCAGTCCCGATATGCGGACAGCTTTAGTTTCGATTCATAACTAACTAGCTTATTAAGGTCACCTTTGATAATGGGACGAATACTTTTATCCATTAGGGACAAAATGACATTGATATTAAAAAAGATAGTAAAAATCGAAAATGTGACTAGATATATTTAGACACGGCGTTTGTAACCTTTTCATGATTAATTTTTTTATGGGAAAATATTCTTTCATATTTCAACTTATTTAGAGTCTTCTAACTCGTATCAATACATTTTAACAATAACGGGAATTATATGTTGCCCCTCTATCCTTATTTTTCGTCTGTGTGGGAATTATACAATGCTAGTTGTTTCAGACTTTGCGTAAAATATAAGAAAGAAGTGTAAGATATTCCCTTAATTTAAACACGAATCATATCAATCTCCCCATAAATTATAAGTATAGACTTAATCTTGTTGTTAAAGGTAAAATTGCTTTATATTTTTAAAAGATACGAACCCCGATCAACATTTGTGTAATATGTACTTGTCGTTAAAACATTTTCAAGAATTACGTTCAAACAAATACACTTTGGCATATCAATTTTGTCACTTATTTTACCTTCGATCTTGTTTCAGTGTTATTTCAACTGAAATGTGTGCAACGTGTATATATGCAATTAATGCAAAAACAAAATTCGTATTTGAATTATAAAAAAAAGGACACACGATTCTAGTACAAATGAAAGCTGTAAATTTTTATGACAAGATAGGAGATACATGAGACATCGAATGAGTGATAGTTCGATAACCTATTTTGGTTTGCCATGGAAGTTTTATATCTAAATCAACAGAATCAAGACAATTTATATATCATAAAGAAATGATTTGTTATGTTGATGGATAGTGATACTAGCTGAGGTCTTATATTGATATTTTCGGACCAGCTGTTTCTGAAAAAGGGGAAAATTGTTACACTTAACTGCTTATAAACCCCGTCGATCGTAGGAGGGGTGACATCCCGTTGATGGAATTACATAATCTATCAATTCTGTTTGATTTCATTTGTAAATTGTGTGTCAATTATGACACGTGACTCACTGGTTCTTTGTTAGTAATTTTTTTGACTTTATTTTGCACACACAAGAATGTTTTTGCAGAGGACACTTCACGAAGAACACCGAGTTCAACATCTCTTGACTGGACTTAACGGATAAGGAAAACAAATATTCGTCAATAGATTACAACGTTAATATATGTGTGCAATCTAGCCGATTCTTTAAAAAAAAACCTACGCTCAAGATATGTTTTGTGTCAAATATTTTGTGGCAACCAATCTACCATGTCTACCGATGAACAAATATTTCTAGACTATTTCAGAAACTTAAACTTTTTTTAAAAACGTGAGAAACCGCTCGATTACCTTCGGAAAGCTATCGATTTAAAATGTTGATACTGAGGCGGCATAATTAGTCTGGCTTAGGCTTTGTATATGTGTATTGTTTCTATCAGTAATACATAATACTTATTGTAGTATATGTTTCTTTTTCTATATATACATTCTATTCACAGAATGAATTATGACTCGTGCATTTCAAAAATGAGATACTCAAACTAAACGATCGTTTCCTGATATGCATGTTATACATCATAACTGCATAACTGTGTATAGGAAACATTTCATGAATATAAAACATTGATGGAAAAGTAATTTCACGCAGTACATCAAACAAAGAAGAGGTCAAAAACAGATTGTATTGAACCGAAACAGATTTCTATTAAAACGAAATTATTAAAATATAGTAATATTACCAATATGCCAAACCCACTCCCAAAAGCAGTTGCATTTGTTGTATTATAGCTTGACCAGTAAAGCTATTGAAATATTTGTCCATATAATCTGCACCTTTCAAATTTATCAGCAAATTAAAAGCAAAAATAACTATTTACCACACATTTCTAGCTGTCTGAAATACCTTTTTTTTAATCATGTCTTTGCATATACATGTAGATTCAAAGTTTCATATGCCCAACATATTTATACATATTATTGATTTGATCATTTGACCACATTTATCAATTAAGCAAATTGTCTGCAATTCTATGTATTTAACATTCATTTAGGAATATGTACAAAGCTTATGATATGTTCTGATTTGACATACATTTCAGCAAACCTGAACGATTGACAAAAATATTCCTTTACAATACACAGGTTTTGAGATTGTCATAAATATATGTAAATTCTAAACTTTTAAAAGGTTTGATTAGACGTTAAAATATTTTATAAACATCGGTCTCTCATAACCGACCATAGGAGGGTAAAGCAAAAAAAATGTTGATTTTTACTACATGTACAAACAAGATAAACTATAGGCAGCGGTTTGTTAATATATGTAAATGTCGGTCTCTGAGACCATTCACATAACATTTGCATACCTCCTTAAAACTGAAATTTAGTGTAGTGAAGGTAGTTGTAATATGCAATATGATACTAAAATTAACATGCTGTAGGACACAGAAATCCATTACAATTTCAAACACACATTTGTATTACAATTAAACGTTTTTTGGTTGTTTGTCCATCGTTCTGTTGTTATTCATTCACGTTTTACAAAATGATCCTAGTATTCGTAAAAAAAACAAACAGATCGTTATTCCGGACTTTTAAAAATCTGTTGAATCACACTTACAACCAATATTTAAACATATGTATACATGTATGTTTGTCCTACTTCTGTATTATTTATAGTTTCAACGTAAGACTGTGCCATATTATATTGTAAACGCTTGAGTTTTAATCCATATTTTGAAAGAAGACCTGAAACTACACCACCAGGTACAAATGAAGTATTTTATTTCCACTAACGTTATCTGTGAAGAAGAGAAGCAATGATAGTTAATTGTCTAATAAGTTTATCTCCTTGTGGGTTGAACTATCATTGGTTGGACATTATACATTGGCTAGAGGCATAGGGGGATGGTTGAGATCTCATTAAACATTTTTAATCCCGCGCATGTGTGCGCCTGTCCCAAGTCAGGAGCCTCTGGCCTTTGTAAGTCTTGTAGGTTTTGTTAATTCTAGTTCATTTATATGTTTTTGAGTATGACGTCCATTTTCACTGAACAAGTACACATTTTTGTGTAGGAGCCAACTGAAGCACGCCTCTTGGTGCGCAGATTTTCTAGCTGTGTGTTGAAGACCATTGGTGGCCCTCGGCTGTTTTCTGCTGATTGATCGGGTTGTTGTCTCTTTGACACATTCCCCATTACCATTGTCATTTTTACTTGGTACTTAAAATAATAAAAAAAAAACATAAACAAAAATTACCATTTTATACCCTGAGTCAAAATTGAAAGTGAAAATGTTCGTTGCGTGTGAGATATGATATATGTATATGTAAGTGTTAGTGAACAATGTTTTAATTGTCATATTGTAATAAATAATGTAAATTTGTGTTGTATAATATATGTTATGATAATATCTGCATAATCAATACTAGTATTCCATTTACTGCACATTAAATATCTGACACTTCTTTAACCATTGTATTTGTTAAATAAAAAAATACCAGGTTTTTCAGTCTTTCCCTTTTTTAACCACATTTCAGAGTCGTCTTCAACGAATTTTACATGGCAGGTGCAGATACAGGATTTTTTATTCAAGGCATATAACTTGTATAAATGGTATTGTCAATCGTGTTTATTTTTTAGTAAAACCTATTTTAGCCTAATATTTATGATAAGTAACTTTACTGGGTCGATTTCACTGTTGGTTAATGTTAACCTCACGATGGTATCCCTAGTCCAGTGGTCAGTAGTTTTATGTTGGCATAAATTAGCGTTGATAATGTTCTACGTATCAATTGACTGTTAACGAAACTAGGCCAAGGATTTTCTACTCCAGGAACAGATTACCTATTCTGTATTTGACAATACCTTTTGGGATTATGGATCTTCAATGCTCTTCAATGTTGTACTTTGTTTGGCCTTTATCAGTTTTCATTCAGTGTCACTGATGATATAAATAAGAAGATGTGGTATGAATGCCAATGAGACAACTCTCCATCCATGTCACAATGTATAAAAAGTTCACTATTATAAGTCAAAGTAAGGCCTTCAACACGGAGCCTTGGCTCCCACCAAACAGCAAGCTATAGAGGGCCTCAAAAATACAAGTGTAAAAAAGAAAAAAACAACGGTCTATATAAAAACAAGAAACGAGAACAAAACCAACAAACGGCAACCACTGAAAACAGGTTCCTGACTTAGAATAGGTGCAAACAAATGCAGCGGGTTTAAATGATTTAACAGGTGCCAACATTCACCCTATCTTGAGACAGTAGTGTGACATTACAACATAAAAAAAAAACACATTACAAAATATCAATTGAAATGGCTTATTAATAACTCAAAAGTAAAAATTTAAACAGAAAACAAGTAGGCTAGAGGTATAGGGGGAGGGTTGAGATCTCACAAACATGTTTAACCCCGCCGCATTTTTGCGCCTGTCCCAAGTTAGGAGCCTCTGGCCTTTGTTAGTCTTGTATTATTTTAATTTTAGTTTCTTGTGTACAATTTGGAAATTATTATGGCGTTCATTATCACTGAACTAGTATATATTTGTTTAGGAGCCAGCTGAAGGACGCCTCCGGGGGCGGGAGTTTCTCGCTACATTGGAGACCTGTTGGTGACCTTCTGCTGTTGTTTTTTTTCTATGGTCGGGTTGTTGTCTCTTTGACACATTCCCCATTTCCATTCTCAATTATAAACATACACTGAACGAATAAGTTTGATCTATGACACAATATACAAACAAAAATAAAACATAATTGCCTTGATAACGCAGACGTAGGTGATAAAAAAAAATGAACGAAAAGTATCAAAAAGACAACTCTTACCTGGGACTAAATAAATAGATAAATGTGTTGTTGTACAGATGTGAACATGTATCTTCATACTATTATGACTTATTACTCATCAAAGCTAGTACACATTCAAAATAGTTTGACGAAATACAACACAGAAAAAGTCAACATTGGATTACAAAAATGGATTACAAATTGTGTCAACAGGTCAAATTAACACGAAGTACTATTTGAAAGTACTCGCAGTTACAAGGTTTTACCCAATATTTTCTACTTAAAAAAAATGCTTGTACCAAGTCGGGAATATGACAGTTGTTGTCCATTCGTTTTGGTGTGTTTGAGCTTTTGATTTTGCCATTTGATTACAGACATTTTGTTTTGAATTTTCCTCGGAGTTCGGTATTTTTATTATTTTGATACTGATAGCTTGTTAAAAGCTAAATACAATTAACAATAAAAAATCATGCATCAGAGACTATTGCCAATCAAAACACATTTCAAATATTTAGTGGTTTAACGTCATGGACAGTCAAAAAAGACATGACTTGTGCAATGCCAAAAATATATCGACAGGCAGTAGGATCGTTAGGATTTTAATAAATATGTATCATGTTATATATGGATAAAGCAATATCTAAGTAGAAAATAAACGTGGATGTGTATTTATACATCCCTAAAACCATTCGAAAAGAATACAAATTTAGTCATGTTTTAATTTGTTGATGAACAAATCGATGTTAGTTCCAATGTAAACAATATTCAAAGATCTTCTTACAATTTTTACAAGTTTTTTAAAGGTGGGTGAGTCTATTGTAGACGAAAGGACGTCTGACTTACACAATTTTAATCCTGGTATTCATGGTATATATGATGTGTTTATTCAAATGGTTTATAAAGAAGTCCCCTATTCCCAATTGATTGGAAACCGAATAAACATTTTTCTGTTGCTGATCAAAGTTTTGGTAAGCTTAAACATTGAAAAGAATGTTTAAGCCCATCCTGGAAACATCCCTACCACACTTGCTGTATTAACTTTTCACAACCTGACTTGGAACGTACACAAGTAAGTCAAGTGCAATTTTTATCATCGAGGTTTCAATATATAGCTGTGTAAAACGTATTTCTTATACAACACAAGTTAAAGTACAAGCTAACAAACATGGAAATAAAAACATTCGGAATTGAATAAGTGAGACCAGTTAACTCAATAAAGTAAACATATCATGCTAGGCAGCATTTTCCATACGGTGCCATAATCATACAATATATATCAGAATAATGCTAGATTCCTAACATTCTTAATTAGAAACTCCTTTATGAAATATGTTTCATATGATTAGCGGAACAAGCTGGCATAAAGAGGAGAAAAGTTGGTTTGCGTAGGATTCCCGATTGTCTGGTGAAAACACGTCCTCCAACCCAAAATGCAATGTTATAAAAATTTCAGACTTTACTTATGCATTAATAACATAAACGGTACCAATTTTTTCTGCACCAGATGCGCATCTCGACAATCAATGTCTCTTCAGTGATTATCGAGGCCAATATATTTGAAAATCCAAAGCTTATTTAAAGGATGAAGAGCTATCAACTAAAAAGAACAAAAAGTATAGCCAAAGCCGGGCAAGGAATCAGAGCTTTGCATGAGGGAGATACATTCCTTAATTTTGAATAATTTCAAAAATTAACAGATCATACCAAACAGATCATACGAACATCAACAGATCATACGAAAAAATCAAATTAAACATGATGCGATAAGGGCCTTACTTTAAAGTAAAATCTGAACATTTAGTTGATGTTGTACTTGTCTATTAAAAAGTGAGGCAACATCTACCAAAAGGGACATTCTAACTCAGAAGTCAAATAAAATAATTACAACGCCATGGCAATAACAGAAAATGACTTAAAGACAAACAACAGTATACAAAACACAAGTAAGAACACTTAACAACACGAACCAGACTAAAAACTTGGTCTCTCTTCACATGTTAATTATAACAAATAATCCACTGGACGTTAAGCAACCAACAATCAATCAATAACAAATAATGTAATTAGTATAATTCAGTAAGTCACATTCGGGGAAAAGGGGTTCGGATTGTTGTTACTACAATTGAAACATATCCGTCTTCATCTGTGAAACAGATATTCGATAACGGTACCTGCCTCGTCATGGCATCCGTAAACACGGCGAAATAATGATTTACAATTTACTAGTTGGAACACTTGGTTTAATAGCTTCCGTGTGAGGAGCAACCCTTTATCTAGAAAATCATTATAGAAAATATAAGCCCTGCACAAGTATTAATATCTTTGAAAATTAAACAAGCATATTGTTTTTACAATTATGGCGCAACACATGTAAAGTAGACGTCATGAAAAACTACGTTTTAACGAGTTCACAGACATAGATTTACCCCGCATTAGCAGCAATATATCAACGTCACCTGATTATAGAGTACATCTCAACTCATACGTTATTCAAGAACCGACAGTTACTGCACACTTTGTAAAACGTCATTGATGTTTGAAAAACAACACACATAAGCCAGGATTTTGTCAAAAAACGTATCGTCCTCCTTCATAAACATTCTTCGGAAAGTACCAAGATCTGATTGATAAATATTCAGTTTCTACATGTATCAACCAACCGAAAGAATGGAAAACTTCTGTCCTATATCTGACTTTTTACAGGCATTTGTAAAGAATACGGTGAATAGAAAAAGAGGCGAAGATACCAAAGGAATAGTAAAACTCATAGTCGCACATAAATTGACAACACAACAAAGAAGAAGAAAATAACTGTACACGAAACATAATATGCATTACAAAGAGAACTACAGACGGAGCAACACAAACTCTTACAAAAACCGGAGGTGATCTCATGTCCTCCGGAAGTGTATGCAGGTCCTTCTACTCATGTATAGCTAAACCACCGACATGTAAGGCAGTTGTTTATAGCTCCGTTATATTGGTAAATTGTATAATCTACCTGAACATACATAACAGGTGCATGTGACAAAAAAGTGTAAATACACATTTCTTGTATACAACACAACTGACTAAAACCAACAAACGACTAAATCTAACTAAGACGACAACTAGTACGTTTTGTAGTTGGTCATATATACAGTATAGACATGTACTATACACTTTTCAGCGTTTAAGTTTTACAAAAACTTGAAAACTGAGCTTCTTATTAATGCGTTATTCGTGTGTGAAGATACTCTGCTATTAAAAACGAGTTTTATAAAGTGACATTTGCGTGCATAGGAACATGTTGATGTGCCTTGTGGCATTCACGTTCATGTTGAAATGTTAAAGTTCCTTACAAATAATTTGCTATCTGTTTGTTTTCCAATCAGATTGTGAATATTTCTTTACTTTATAAACCATATTCATAAACATATGAATACCAGAATTCAAAATTGTGTCTGCCAGACGTCCCTTTCGTCTACAATAGATTATTTCATGCCAACACAAAACTACTGATTACTAAACTATGAATATCATCTTGAAGAAACAATTAACCAGAAGTTGCATCGACCCAGTAAAATTACTCATCATAAATACCTGGCTAACATAGGTTTTTATAAAAACTAAACGCAATTGACAATACCATTGATAAACGTGTTTTGTCATCGATAAAACGACCTGTATCTTCGCATGCTACCTGTAAAGTTTGGTGAAGACAATCTTAAATGTGTGTTAAAAAGACGAATAGACTTGAGCCTGAATTTTTTTTTTTTTTTTTTTTTTGTGTATAATTAACAAATACAATGATTAAAGAATTGTAATATATTTAAGGAACAGTAAATGCAATATTGATTATTCAAATTTTATTATAATATATATCATACAACGCAAATTTTACAATATTTATAACAATATGACATTCAAAACATTGTTTACTCACACTTAAATATATATATATATAGCATACAGTATCACACACGCAACGAACATGTTCACTTAAAGTTTTGACGCAGGGTACTATATGTTATTTTTTTTTTCAACTTGACGTTTCAGAGCAAAGTAATGTCGAAACAATGATACTTCCATTGCATGCAATGAGTTCAACCAAAAAGGGGGTTGACGCAGTAAAAATTTTACTATAATTGCTTCTCGTCTTCATATACATTGTTAGCAGAAATGAAATACTTGCTGCTGAGGTTTTAGGTCTTCATTCAAAATATAGATGAACACGTCAGTGTCGACAATTTAATATGACACAGACTTACTACGAAACTATAATACAGAAGACAGACAGACATACTTGTATACACCGTTTAATATATTAATTTGAAGTATGATTCTACAGATTTTTAAAAACTCTAATAACGATCTGTTTGGTTTTTCGTTATGAATGCTAATATCAATTTGTAAAACATGAAACAATAACAACGAAACGACAGAAAAACAACCAACAAACCGATAATTGTTCTTTAAATTTGTGTTTGATATTGTTATTGATTTCTGTACCAGTCAGCATGCTTATTTTAGTAATATAATGCATATCAAGAGTTTTCCTTCTTGATTACATCAGTTAGTTTGAAATAGGTATGATGCAGTATGCTTTTACAACAACCTTTGTTGGTGAAACCATGATTGGTTTTCTTGTGTGAAGAGATAAACTGATCATAGATACAATGATTTGTTTAATGTACACACGACGCGAGTATCGTCTTTAAAAAGTCACAAATGACGCGCGAGCAAAAAAAAAATGAAAATGCCAAATAAAGTTAAGGAGCATTGAGGACCTAAAATTATATGATCCAATAATGTACGATCTGATATTGTGTCTCAGGCACAATCCTCGATACAGTTTTTATGACACATTTACTAATGGCTATTTCTAGTATCTGGTCTTATTGGTTATGAAGGCTAAATAAAATGTATGGTATAATTGGTAGTACATGATAAGTAATGTCATGTGTTATTGGTTATGAAGGCTTAGTCATGCATGGTATGATTAGTAGTACATGATAAGTAATGTCATGTGTTATTGGTTATGAAGGCTAAGTCATGCATGGTATGATTAGTAGTACAGAATAAGTTATGTCATGTGTAATTGGTTATGAAGGCTAAGTCATACATGGTATGATTAGTAGTACGGGATAAGTTATGTCATGTGTAATTGGTTATGAAGGCTAAGTCATACATGGTATGATTAGTAGTACAGAATAAGTTATGTCATGTGTTATTGGTTATGAAGGCTAAGTCATACATGGTATGATTAGTAGTACAGGATAAGATATGTCATGTGTTATGGGTTATGAAGGCTACGTCATGCATGGTATGATTAGTAGTACAGGATAAGTTATGTCATGTGTTATTGGTTATAAAGGCTACGTCATGCATCGTATGATTAGTAGTACAGGATAAGATATGTCATGTGTTATGGGTTATGAAGGCTACGTCATGCATGGTATGATTAGTAGTACAGGATAAGTTATGTCATGTGTTATTGGTTATGAAGGCTACGTCATGCATGCTATGATTAGTAGTACAGGATAAGTTATGTCATGTGTTATTGGTTATGAAGGCTACGTCATGCATGGTATGATTAGTAGTACAGGATAAGTTATGTCATGTGTTATTGGTTATGAAGGCTACGTCATGCATGGTATGATTAGTAGTACAGGATAAGTTATGTCATGTGTTATTGGTTATGAAGGCTACGTCATGCATGGTATGATTATTAGTACAGGATAAGTTATGTTATGTGTTATTGGTTATGAAGGCTACGTCATGCATGGTATGATTAGTAGTACAGAATAAGTTATGTCATGTGTTATTGGTTATGAAGGCTACGTCATGCATGGTATGATTATTAGTACAGGATAAGTTATGTTATGTGTTATTGGTTATGAAGGCTACGTCATGCATGGTATGATTAGTAGTACAGAATAAGTTATGTCTTGTGTTATTGGTTATGAAGGCTAAGTCATACATGGTATGATTAGTAGTACAGGATAAGATATGTCATGTGTTATTGGTTATGAAGGCTAGATCATGCATGGTATGATTAGTAGTACAGGATAAGTTATGTCTTGTGTTATTGGTTATGAAGGCTACGTCATGCATCGTATGATTAGTAGTACAGGATAAGATATGTCATGTGTTATTTGTTATGAAGGCTACGTCATGCATGGTATGATTAGTAGTACAGGATAAGTTATGTCTTGTGTTATTGGTTATGAAGGCTACGTCATGCATCGTATGATTAGTAGTACAGGATAAGATATGTCATGTGTTATTGGTTATGAAGGCTACGTCTTGCATGGTATGATTAGTAGTACAGGATAAGTTATGTCTTGTGTTATTGGTTATGAAGGCTACGTCATGCATCGTATGATTAGTAGTACAGGATAAGATATGTCATGTGTTATTGGTTATGAAGGCTACGTCATGCATGGTATGATTAGTAGTACGGGATAACTTATGTCCTGTGTTATTGGTTATGAAGGCTACGTCATGCATGGTATGATTAGTAGTACAGGATAAGTTATGTCATGTGTTATTGGTTATGAAGGCTACGTCATGCATGGTATGATTAGTAGTACAGAATAAGTTCTGTCATGTGTTATTGGTTATGAAGGCTACGTCATGCATGGTATGATTAGTAATACAGGATAAGTTATGTCTTGTGTTATTGGTTATGAAGGCTACGTCATGCATCGTATGATTAGTAGTACAGGATAAGATATGTCATGTGTTATTGGTTATGAAGGCTACGTCATGCATGGTATGATTAGTAGTACAGGATAAGATATGTCATGTGTTATGGGTTATGAAGGCTACGTCATGCATGCTATGATTAGTAGTACAGGATAAGTTATGTCATGTGTTATTGGTTATGAAGGGTACGTCATGCATGGTATGATTAGTAGTACAGGATAAGTTATGTCATGTGTTATTGGTTATGAAGGCTACGTCATGCATGGTATGATTAGTAGTACAGGATAAGTTATGTCATGTGTTATTGGTTATGAAGGCTACGTCATGCATGGTATGATTAGTAGTACGGGATAACTTATGTCCTGTGTTATTGGTTATGAAGGCTACGTCATGCATGGTATGATTAGTAGTACAGAATAAGTTATGTCATGTGTTATTGGTTATGAAGGCTACGTTATGCATGGTATGATTAGTAGTACGGGATAACTTATGTCCTGTGTTATTGGTTATGAAGGTTACGTCATGCATGGTATGATTAGTAGTACAGGATAAGTTATGTCATGTGTTATTGGTTATGAAGGCTAAGTCATTCATGGTATGATTAGTAGTACGGGATAAGTTATGTCATGTGTAATTGGTTATGAAGGCTACGTCATGCATCGTATGATTAGTAGTACAGGATAAGATATGTCATGTGTTATTGGTTATGAAGGCTAAGTAATGTCATGTCTGATTGGTTTTGCAGGCTATGTAATGTCAGGTCAGATTGGTTATGCAGTATACGATATAACACGTCTGATAATTAATGCAGAAATTTATTTAAATTGTCATTCTGATAAAAGATTTTAACGGTAAAAATCAAAATGATTTGGAAATAAATCTAATGTCGTTACAAAGACACATTGCGCAATGTATAAATTGTCCTTTTTCGAGAGTATGTGAGTCAGTACTTTGATAGTTAACTACATGAAAGAAATAGAGGCGGAAGATACCAGGGATACCAAGGGGATATTCAACTCAATTTGCTGGAACTATACTTCTGATTTTTTTTTTATGATTGGCGATGCAACTACAACATCTGTCCTTCAAGGCCTTTTTTGCTTCTGGAACCCTTAGACACAACATAATAGGATTTATTGCACCGAGCATAAATTGTGCCGTAGATGCAGTAAACGCAATTGGTACTACGTACGACGGATCAAAACATGTGAAGTGTAGAGCAATACCCATAATCTTAAGTGGACAGTAGAAACTGAGATATAAAACTATAACTATAGACGCAATGCGAGATTGTGTTCTTTGAGTGACAGACTGAGTAAGTCTTGACGATGTATACCTCTGTACTATCCCTGATAGTATACCGGCTGATAATAAAACAACTGCTATAAGATTGAAAACAATGAAATCTGCATAATTATGTCTTGAAAATAGTTGACAAATCATTACCTATACTACTGGCAGCTCAATCCCGTAAACCTTGAACCCCCATAATCAGTTCAATTAAAACACATGAAATGTAAATACAGAAAATACATCGACGAACATTTGTCTTTGTGTGATTTACGTGTGCCTTGAGGGGAAATAGAGATATATAGATACGTTGACAAGCCAGTAGACATAAATGTAAGCTAATTACATTTGCAATAAATCCCTTAACACAGCTGACTAGCATGCACTGTAATGCTGAATTGAATCTGTAACTAAACACCAGCGAACATTGTACCAGACTATTTAATAACAGGTCGATTCCACGAATTAACGATATGAGAGAAAAACTTAAAAGTGTGGAGAATATTGGTGACCTAAATGCTTTTGAAATTGAAGGTAAAATTAAAACCAATATGTTACCAATAAATAAAAGCATACTGAAGAAAATAGACATTACTATGTAAGCAATTTCGTGGTTTATGCTTCGAAACATCGATTTGCAATACTTGTTATTCATGTTTACATAAGACTTAACAAGATCTAGACTTTGTGGGGGAATTGTTCTATTTGGTAACGGTAAATCATCAGAATAATCTCCAAAGAATGTGCCCGAAACTATTAAATCGGTAGTGTTCCCAGTCATGTTACCAACAGAAAAACTCTTAAAAAGGTCCAGCAAATCCATAGGTATTGGAAGTCTTTCAGGACACCAGGCGTATGCTAAAATACCGGAAATTGCCTGCAAAGACATTAAAAGAAAATTGGACATCACTATGAACAACATCATTTTTTAACTCTAATAAAAATAACTCATATGAACACAGTACAAATCAAACTATATATACTGTATATACAAAAATGTGGTTCTGCTTAACCGACTAGATAGACATGGTTTATTTCACAGAAATATAATGCCAACAAATGAACGTGCGTTATCTTGGTATTCTTCTGTTTACTCCTCTATATATCATTATTTTCGCTCTTCTTATAGTTATTATCAATATCATTATTATTATCTTATTTTATAATATTAAAAGTTTTAATTTCATTATTCTTCTTTATTTACCTTTCAGTATAAGCATGGTTTTTATTATTGTATTTTTTGTTCTATTTATTTGTATTTGAATATTATTGTTGTGGTATTAGATTCAAAACAAGTGGATAACTATTCCCGGTATGCGCGTAATCTGCAGTGTTTTGTTTAATCCGTAATTATCCATGTAATGTACTAGTACTTCAAACAAAAAGTTAATGATAAATATGTTTCTTATGCGCGGCCTTTAGTTACAGTAGTTATCAAACATTCAAAGGTACCAGGCTTATAGTTTAATACGCCAGACGCTCGTTTCGTCTACATAAAAGTCATCAGTGACGCTCAGATCATAATAGTTATAAGGCGAAACAAGTACAAAGTTGAAGAGCATTGAGGATCCGAAATTCTAAAAGTTGTGCCAAATACGACTAAGGTAATATATGCCTGGGATAAGAAAATCCTTAGTATTTCGAAAAATTCATACTTTTGTAAACAGGAAATTTAAAAAAAAATGACCATATAATTGATATTCATGTCAACACCGAAGTGCTGATTACTGGACTAGTGATACCCTCGGGGACGAAACGTCCACCAGCACTGGCATCGACAGAACAGATATATCATTTTCTGAAGTAGTCTTTTTTGCAAATATTCCTCGTAAAATGACATATCTGTTGATTTCAATATTTATGCACAAACAATGACGGAATTGAGACTAAACAATTGGAATAACTATTTAAGGATATATGTGACACCAACATTCCAGAATGATACTGAATTTATTCCGAAGGGTAAGTTAAAAAAAATTACGGAAATGTTAACACGACTTCTCAAAATTTTGTGTTATTTTCACATTTCTTGATCGGTGTGAGACAAATATTTCTCCTCACTAGTGAAATATCTGTTCTCGGCAAATGATTGGTCGAAATTTAATTGTGACGACAAATTTTCTTGTTTTCTTGTTTTCTTTTGAATTTTCCTATTGTGACGTCATGAAAAAAAGCAAACATGCCTGATGACGTCACATAAAAAGTACACAACTTTCTTCAAATCTTTGAAAAGGAAAAATAAAAATCATGAGAGAAACAGATTTCTCCACTATAACTCATCTTAACAGTTAAATTTTAATTATTTAAAAAGCTTGGCAAGCAATTTAAATTTAACTGTCTCGAGTGTAGAAATATCGTTACACACTTATTGCAGAGGTGGAATCTATATTTAATCATTTGTTGTTCGGACTTTTTTTAAATCATGGTAAGGTGCATCAGCGGTATAATTGTCCTCAGATAAAATTTTCTTGCATTTTGAAAAAAAATATATGTTATTATGTTTTTTTTTTTAATTTAAAACATGATAAAAAAAATATGGGATGTCGTGCTATTTTTCAAGCTACATGTCTTAAAAAAATGCCAAATTTGCATAGATAATTCATGGAAAATGCGTGTAATTTGTGAATAGCAAGAAATCTATGAGATTTGAATTTAAAAAAAAAAGTATGAGAACATATGTTTTATTTAATGCTTTAAGATAATTACAAAAATGGTGTCATCGATTTTATTTTCTTGCTACAAATAATATTCAAATGTAACGTAAGATAAATGGCATTGTAAATCTGTTTACCGTTATATGGCATATGTTCTTGGTAAACGCAATATTTTTCGAGTATGAAAACAGACAATCACACGTTTTGTGTATTCCATTTTGACCTAAATCCTGATTTGCTGAAAAATGTATATTATACGATGTGTGCATGTGTGTGTGTTACGCTTGAATACCCGAAATTATTTAAATACCATAGAATATGAGGCAAAAGGCTTTAAGTTGCTTTCTTCATCAAACATGTCAAAAGGGTTATTATCCATAATAACTTGATCCGTAAAATTCATGAATGGAATATAAAAAACAAATACAAGATATTACAAAACAATTAACTGACGATCGATCATTACATATATTGCAACTTCTCCTGTGTTTCGTAGTGTATAGCAATGGTATAAGATTATCAATACATTGGTTTGATTTATAAAACAAATGTCCAATAGATCTGTTGAATGCTTTTAACAATCATGTTCTTTTCTAAAAATATTAATTTACAGTCATTCATTAATTCATTTACACTAATATTGTACATTTTGTTTTTTCTTAAAGGTAGGTAACCCAAACATTACACACATGTCAATCAATTTTTTTTTAATTGACTGTGTAGCGTAAATAATGTGTACTGACGAATACGATTGTCGTAAAAGGAAGGTAGGATTAGTATAGGGCACATTTTTAATAAGAAATCTCACTAACGAGGGTTTGGTCAAATGAAAATAATCAAAAATAGCAGATAAAAATACATTCAACACAATACGATGAAAACGAAACAAAAGAACACCGCAAACGAAACATATAATGGTAATGTGTATGCCAAAGTATGCATAAAACACAGCACTGTATGTGATATCCATTATTTCAAGTTAAATAATACGGTTGCAATCAAACATAATACCTAAATATTTGATACATCAAGTAAATAAAAACAAAGACTTAAGTACAGCTCTTTATAAGAACCAGGCAGAGTGCCATATACATGTGATACATGTGAGGTTCCAGATTTTATCTATAATTGGGCTACTAGAAGCAATAAATGAATACTGCTCAAAAAATAATTTTGAGTGGGAACATATGAGTGGTTACCATGGTAACGGACACACTTTTTTTTGGTTGTTAAGCGTGGTCAAACCTTTTAAAAATCAGCTAAATCACAATTTAGAGCCAGATTATGAATAAAATCATGCATTTTTCATTAATGTTCATATGTAACATTGATACAACTTGGTTTAAGCTTCATTTTAGTGAAGATTGCATGTCAACCAAATTTGTAAGTTTTTTGAAAAAAATTGCGAAAAAAGGCATATTTTCAACTTTTCTGAAATTGGGATTTTTGAGAAATTATCAAATTTTCTCTGGTGTTTTTCAGAAAAGTCCAAATGTGTACAGAATAGTTAGCACTGTAGTTATGAAGTTTGGATACTACTTTACCAAATTAAATAGAAAAATGCGTGGGATTTTCTTTAGTTTTATCACCATACCAACTGATTTTTCCTTGGAAACGGAGTTTTTATTTTCAGAATATTGTTGTTTAAGAGCTTAAATGTCCTGAATTGTTTCATTACCGATAAGAAAATACATAAAAGCTAACGCAAACTTTAAATTACTATCGTAAAGTGTTGTTGACTTCAGTTGTTACCACGGAAACACATATTATCCATAGCAACATCTACTCAAAAACTGCATAAATAGAAAATTATGTAAAACAAAAACATAAATAGAGGGTTTTTTACAAATTGGAATATGAATTCATTCTTTGCTTCACTCACAGTCTCGTCTGGGTTTTTATCTTCATAATGTTCAATAAATGTAAAATATAATGTAACATTGGGGTTTGGGGGTTTGGAAAGGGGGGTATGTTGATTTTTTTAAATGTTGCATACAAGTAGATACTTGAAAAGATAATTGCGTTTGGTTGAACTTTGTTTCTAGTTCATCATCTGATAATCAATTTTTGAAAGTTAACAGATGATAAACTTCATGGGATTGCAAAAGCCGGGCCAACCTGGCTTATGGTAAGGCAAGATGGATATGGCCCTAACAATGTAAGAAAATTCTTAATTTCTTAGGGCACCCACGCGGCCGTTGAGATGTTATTCCACCAGCATAAATCACAAAATTGACCTATAACATAATATTAAGCTGTACAAACCAATAATAGAATCATTTGGTCAAGACACTTCTAGACTGAAACTGAAGTGTGATGGACGGACGGATAGACGGACAGGCAAATTGTACACATTTTAAGATGGTGGTGACATAAAAAATAATAATAGTCAATTGGTGATCGCTAATATCAGGAATCCAGTATAATGGAATCCTCTTAATATATACATGTAGCTATTAACATATCATTAATAACTCCTTTGTTGTACTACTATCCCGCAATTAGAATTCAGGATCTCCGAGATAGACAAATAAAATGCATATGCTAATTTGGAATTGTGCAAATCTCGGTAAAATAATTATGCTATTACCGTCAAAATTATCAAAGCAAAATAATTGTATTAATTATGAATCAATCCGTATTATGCATCGTTCTACATATATCTCATAAGTTCAAGATTCCGATAACATTATATCTTGTTTTGTTTGTGTGTGTGTATGTGTATGTGTTTGGGAGGGGGGTCAGCTGAAGCACACTTCTTATCCTTCTGAAATCCCCCTCCTCTCCTTTAAGATAGTAAACATGTAAAAAGGTATCATTTTTTAGGTTGAATCTTGAAAAAAATTGTTTTGCTATTCTCAAGTTTTGTTTAACCTTTATACGAAGTACGCCCCTATATTCTGTATTTGTCTCTGTTACCTTTATAAAAGATTGTGCATTAATCCCGAGATATGGATTGAAACCACTAAGCTGAGAATGTCTGCATAAATACAAGATTAATAACAGTAATAATTTGAAGACAAAATCAAAAGCTCAAACACATCAAACGAATGGATAAAAACTGTCAAATATTACTGACTTGGTACAGGCATTGGTATATTAAACCTGAATTTATAGCTAAACCTCTCAATTTTCAATATTCAAACAAAAACAACCCAACCTTCACTCCTCCCCCAAATTCAAATTTGTTGAGTATTCCCAAGGAGCAAAGACAGGACTGAGAGTTAAACAGATTAAAGCATGCAGTTATATATTTGTATTTGTTTAGGGACCAGCTGAAGGACGCCTCCGGGTGCGGGAATTTCTCGCTACATGGAAGACCTGTTGGTGACCCTCTGCTGTTGTTTTTTATTTGGTCGGGTTGTTGTCTCTTTGACACATTCCCCATTTCCATTCTCAATTTTATTAGTTATATTCCCATTAGAAAAATGAAAAGTATTAACATAATTATATGTATTTGTTTACATAAAATTATATTATACATCTTTTGATTGGATGTTTTTATGGGTGATATTTGTTACCATGACAACTGTTGTAATAATACTTCACCGTTGTAGTATAGATTTAGAGTATATGTATTATGCTTCTATGTATTTTCATAAAGGTTTAGAAACAATTGGGAACATTGAAATCCCTATACTGCAGAATTCAAAAAATAATAAATCTGTTTCCAAGGGATACTTTAATATGGTGATAAAGTTCAAGAGAGCCGGACGCAATATTCTATTTATTTCGTTCAAGTATTATTCAAACTTTGTAACTACAATGATAGCTCTAATGCTTTACTTATTTGCACTTTTCAAAAAAAAAAAAAAACACATGAGAAAATTTGATAATTTCACCAAACTTCAAGATTCAGAAAAAAGGAAAATCTGTTTTTTTTTTTTGTGTATATGTTTTGTATACATATATTTTATCAAAAAATCTAAAAGTCCGGTAGAACTGCAATCTGAAGGAAGTACGCTTCTCAGTTTCAAATTAATTAACTAGTCAATATCGATAGGGGATTAATAAAGGAATTAAAAAAATATACAGGTCAATGTGGTTGTTTTCGAGATATTAGTCATTGCAATTTTGGCAGGAAAATATTCTCTCTTGGCTTTTCATAGCTTTATCATTGACAAGTTTACATTCTCAAAAGCTATCAAAGAATAATTGAAATTTTATAAGACTTTTACAGGTGGCTTATCATTATACATCTAAAAGATTTAAAAAAAAAATGAGAGTCAAAGCCATTTTTTGTAAGGCATTCAAATGAATAAAAACTGAGGTTTCCGAAAATCTGACAAAAATCCCAAAACATGACAAGTTAACTGCAATGTACCTCAACTAAGCTCTGAACCAAAAACCATTTTATACCGATGTTATTTATGAAATTTCTGAAAAAAAAGACTCCATATATAATCAGGCTCTCCGACCAAACGTTATCGTTTTAAGAAACTACATGTATGAGTTTTAAAAAAAATAAACCTACCCCCCCCCCTTTTTTTCTAACCTTCCAACTCCAGTATTACATTATATATTACATATGTTAAACCTTGTGGAAAGAATAAAAAGGACTGTGAGTGAAGAAAAGCATGCAGTCATATTCCAATTTCAAAATAAACACCCTCTATTTATGTATTTTTTTACATAAATTTCTATTATGCAGTCTTCGAGTGAATGTTGCTATGGATAATATTTGTTTCCATGGTAACAATTGAAGTCAACAGCACTTGAAAATAGCAATTTAAAGTTTATGTTAGCTTTTATGTATTTTCCTATCGGTTATGAAATAATTCAGGACATATAAGCTCTTAAACTGCAATATTCTGCAAATAAAAACTCCGTTTCTAAGGCAAAATAGGTTGCTAAGGTAATAAAACTAAAGAAAATCCCACGCATTTTTCTATTTAATTTGGTAAAGTAGTATCCAAACTTCATAACTACAGTGCAAACTATTCTGTACACATTTGGAAATTCTGAAAAACACCGGAGAAAATTTGATAATTTCGTAAATATCCCAATTTCAGAAAAGTTGAAAATATGCATTTTTTTGCAATTTTTTACCAAAAATTTACAAATTTGGTTCACATGCAATCTTCACTAAAATGAAACTTACACCAAGTTGTATCAATGTTACATATAAACATTAATGAAAAATACATTATTTTATTCATAATCTGGCTCTGAATTGTGGTGATTTGGCTGATTTTTAAAGGATTTGACCCTGCTTAACAACCCAAAAGTAGTGTGTTCGTTACCATGGCAACCACTCATATTTTCCTACTTAAAATGATTTTTTGAGCAGTATTCATTTATTGCTTCTACTAGGCCAATTATGGAGAAAATCTGAAACCTTCATGTATCGCACTCTGCCTGGTTCTTACAAAGAGCTGTACTTAAAAGCATTGAACAACCAAATAACGTACCACAAATATTGTAACGACAAAAAAGACTAATATGCCCTGCAAACTTTTCCTTTACAACAAAATGCTAAGGTTGATTGCATGTTAAATTATGTCAATTGTTGTGAGTCGAACTCTATTTGCATTCGTTGGTTCCTGTTATTAGTTTTACTAGAAACAAAAATATTCTGAGCATACAAACCCAGCTGAGGCCCACTTCCGGTTGCGGGATTTTTTCGCTGCGTTGAAGACCCATTGGTGGCCTTCGGCTGTTATTTGCTCTTTGGTCTCTTTGACATATTCCTCATTTCCGTTCTCAATGTAATCGTTTATCCAAAAGGAATGTCGGAGACATTCTTTTCGATCGTATTGCTATGGTACATATGTACATATGTTGAACGATAACTCCACAGTTTTACATGATTGCTAGTAGAGATTTTCATGAATATTATGTACAAAGGTTGTTTCAGTTTATATACATACCTAAATAAGGTATCTAGTCCTATGTTTGCTTCCAATTTTTTCTTGCTTCTTTTCTAATCAGTAATCTTCAAAGACGTATTAATGAATATTTAGCACAAAAATTGAATTAACATGAATTTTAAATACATCTACGAACTACCAGGATAAATAGACACTTTAAATTGTACAAATAACGATAAATTTTCTGAAACAACTTCATGTTTTAATTTTCCGATTGAACTCACTGACAATGCCCAGTTGCAATGTTAATCATTGTTAATGGTGGATAATGAATGAATCAATGTGTGACAAGGGCACACTCTGGAATTCATATAAACTAAAGAACTAAGTTTTGACCAATGCTCTAGGTACCTTAAGAGAAAATCAGAGCTCGGTTAATTGTTCCATATAATAAAGCCTCAACCTCACGGTACTTTAAATGAACGAAGTCATATTTTAGAAGAAGTAGGAAATCAATTTGACTAGTTGAACTAAACAAGAAAATTGAAAGACAAAACATATTTTTATTCTCTTTTATTTTCTAAAATATATCCGAATTATTCTTATTCAAAAAGATGCACATATGCATATCAAGCACATTAACACGGCAATTCAACATTCTTACATTTGTGTAGAAACACCAAGTATTAAATAACCAATTAAATAGTTTTTTTGTATAATTTTTTTTTATACATTAGTGTCTGTTGTAATAATGTAAAATAGAAATATTGGCACTTTTCACTACCATTTAGCATATTGCCATCATAAACAAAGTCGGTGACCTGTATCAACCAAACGCAAATTTGTGTAATAATATTTTATCGATTCTAAAAAAAAATAATTGCATTTTTAATAAGAAATTATGTTATTTAGGAGGAAGGTTTCGACAATTTAATACGCTTTCTTTTCAAATTTGCACACGTATCTAAGGAATTTATTGGTAATGTGTCAGACAAAAACTATCAATGCATTATTTTTTAGCAAACATTTCAAGTTAAACATACACAAGCTTTATGCTATATTTCATTGAAAAAATCAGTGACATGACCAATTCACTAGAACTTGAATATTTTTTTTAAGATTTTGAAAAGTTTCAAATAGTGTGGCCTGAATTTTGTAAAAACTGATATGAATTATTGTAGACGTTAAAGTAGTTTAATAATTGAAGCTGAAACACGTTGAGTAATATGATATAAAAACTTACGTTGGTGTGATTTTTCTTTTACATATGCAAGGATTCCTTTTGGGTAAACGCCGTACTACATATCCTTTTATACAATGGCCTTAGCGAAGAAAAATATTGCTGACTTCTTATTATTCGTCTTTAGTTTTTAATAATTATAGACATAATATCTGTGTACTTTTCCATAATATGTTTGACTGAGGAATAAACTCAGCTATACACGTTTCTGATTGAGTCAAAACATCGTAATACAACGATTGATCGGAAATAATACTGACAGATTTGGTCTTTTTGTAAAAAAAATATTTATATTCATGAAATTACGAAAATCTACATGTCTTCTGGTAAGAACCATTCACAATTTACTAAATGGAATAACATTGAAAGCTTATATAAAACCAAACACAAAACAAGTAGTTCCTAATTTTTTTTACAGGAACACACGAAACAAAATCAACACTATTACTTTCGTTATATTTTCTTTTTTCCCAAATAAAAGAAATCACCCAAACCTAACATTAAAGAGTCAATTATAAATCTTAAACATTTTAGTACATATGTCTTCTTTTTTACAACTTTAACTAATACGATGCACGCATGGTATTCAGTGCGTGAAAAAAAACCTGAAGTGTTTTATGCACATGTACTCATTGATACCCTAATTGCTTCCGAAAACTTGTAAAAAGAAACGTTTACAGATGGGTGCACTCCTAACCTGTACAGCAAGTTAACTTGATAACCAGTCATTTGGACTGGTCAAAGTTAACCTGTGACCGAATATAGGACTGCTCTGACCAGTCCTAGGACCAAAATCTAGTTAACTTGAAAAGCGGACTTGGTCCTAGGACTGTTTTTATGTCTGCCAAAAAGTTAACTTGGAAACAGGTCCGCTATTGATATAAGTTAACTTCGAACCAGTCCTGTCATAAGTTAACATAAGTTAACTTCGGAACCAGTCCTGTCATAAAGTTAACATGGAAACCGGTCCTGCCACAAAGTTAACTTCTGCTTGGACAAATCCGATCAAAACCAGACCTGTTCCCAAGTTAACTTTTGACTGGTCTGCTCAACACTAAGTTAACTTGTAACCAGGACTGCTCTTCGTTGATTTAAAAAAAAAAATAATATCTTTGTTTCGTAGTATAAACATCGAAAATAAAGTAATTTGAAAATTAATACTTCCGTTTTATGAACAGGATTAAATACAAATATTTGAAAATAAGTACGCACAGAACGTAACACAAATTTATCTGTGATCTGACAATCTATCTTTTATAAAAACGATCTCGGTTACAATGATAACAGGCACTGAATATACATATATTCCGAGATCAAATTCAATCATATTATGTATATTTTTGAAAAGAAGTATATTTGATGTTAGGTGTATACGTCCTTGTTAGTTATACCTTTAACTATGCAGGGTGCCAGCATGTCCTCTTTTTACTCAAAAATACTGATACGTAACAAAATTTCAGTAGTTTTGATGCCTCCAGTTGACTTGTACAACAAAATTATTTGACCGCATCCACCAAAACTGACCATATTTGCACTTTAATTTGTAACTATATATCTGCATAGTAAATCAGCCATATTTTTTATGTCAGGATTTAATGTATAATACAATCATGACAATGGACAGCAAAATTGCAATATAATAACAAAAAATTTTGGTTCGCATAAATTTAGGATACCAGCATGTCCTCATGTTATTCAAAATATTGATACGTAACAAAATTTCAGTAGTTTTGATACCTCCAGCTGACTTGTACAACAAAATTATTTGACCGCATTACCAAAATTGACCATATGTGAACTTTAATTGTAAATCTATATACCAGCATAGTAAATCAGCCTTATTTTTAATGTTGGGATTCAATGTATAATACAATCATGACAATGGACAGCAATATTGCAATATAATAACAACAAATTTTTGTTCGCCTAAATTAAGGGTGCCAGCAAGTACTCTTTTGACTTAAAATACTGATACGTTACAAAATTTTAGTAGTTTTGATGCCTCCAGTTGACTTGTACAACAAAATTATTTGACCGCATCCACCAAAACTGACCATATATGCACTTTAATTTGTAAATCTGTATACCAGCATAGTTAATCAGCCATATTTTTTATGCCAGAATCAATGTATAATACAATCATGACAATGGACAGCAAAGTTGCAATATAATAACAACAAATTTTTGTTTGCATAAATTTAGGATACCAGCATGTCCTCATTTTATTCAAAATATTAATACGTAACAAAATTTCAGTAGTTTTGATACCTCCAGCTGACTTGTACAGCAAAATTGTTTGACCGCATTCACCAAAACTGACCATATGTGCACTTTAATTTGTAAATCTATATACCCGCATAGTAAATTAGCCATAATTTTTATGTCAGGATTCAATGTATAATACAATCATGACAATGGACAGCAAAATTGCAATATAATAACAAAAAATGTTGGTTCGCATAAATTTAGGATACCAGCATGTCCTCATTTTATTCAAAATATTGATACGTAACAAAATTTCAGTAGTTTTGATACCTCCAGCTGACTTGTACAACAAAATTATTTGACCACATTACCAAAACTGACCATATGTGAGCTTTGAATTGTAAATCTATATACCAGCATAGTAAATCAGCCTTATTTTTAATGTCAGGATTCAATGTATTATACAATCATGACAATGGACAGCAATATTGCAATATAATAACAACGAATTTTTGTTCACCTAAATTAAGGGTGCCAGCATGTCCTCTTTTTACCTAAAATACTGATACGTTACAAAATTTCAGTAGTTTTGATGCCTCCAGTTGACTTGTACAACAAAATTATTTGACCGCATCCACCAAAACTGACCATATATGCACTTTAATTTGTAAATCTATATACCCGCATAGTAAATCAGCCATATTTTTTATGTCAGGATTCAATGTATAATACAATCATGACAATGGACAGCAATATTGCAATATAATAACAACGAATTTTTGTTCGCATAAATTTAGGATACCAGCATGTCCTCATTTTATTCAAAATATTGATACGTAACAAAATTTCAGTAGTTTTGATACCTCCAGTTGACTTGTACAACAAAATTATTTGACCGCATCCACCAAAACTGACCATATGTGCACTTTAATTTGTAAATCTATATACCCGCATAGTTAATCAGCCATATTTTTTATGCCAGAATCAATGTATAATACAATCATGACAATTGACAGCAATATTGCAATATAATAACAACAAATTTTGGTTTGCATAAATTTAGGATACCAGCATGTCCTCATTTTATTCAAAATATTGATACGTAACAAAATTTCAGTAGTTTTGATACCTCCAGCTGACTTGTACAACAAAATTGTTTGACCGCATCCACCAAAACTGACCATATGTGAACTTTAATTTGTAAATCTATATACCCGCATAGTAAATCAGCCATATTTTTTATGTCAGGATTCAATGTATAATACAATCATGACAATGGACAGCAAAATTGCAATATAATAACAACAAATTTTGGTTCGCATAAATTAAGGATACCAGCATGTCCTCATTGTATTCAAAATATTGATACGTAACAAAATTTCAGTAGTTTTGATACCTCCAGCTGACTTGTACAACAAAATTGTTTGACCGCATCCACCAAAACTGACCATATGTGAACTTTAATTTGTAAATCTATATACCCGCATAATAAATCAGCCATATTTTTTATGTCAGGATTCAATGTATAATACAATCATGACAATGGACAGCAAAATTGCAATATAATTACAAAAAATTTTGGTTCGCATAAATTTAGGATACCAGCATGTCCTCATTTTTATTCAAAATATTGATATGTAACAAAATTTCAGTAGTTTTGATACCTCTAGCTGACTTGTACAACAAAATTATTTGACCACATTACCAAAACTGACCATATGTGAGCTTTGAATTGTACATCTATATACCAGCATAGTAAATCAGCCTTATTTTTAATGTCAGGATTCAATGTATTATACAATCATGACAATGGACAGCAATATTGCAATATAATACCAACAAATTTTTGTTCACCTAAATTTAGGGTGCCAGCATGTCCTCTTTTTACCTAAAATACTGATACGTTACAAAATTTCAGTAGTTTTGATGCCTCCAGTTGACTTGTACAACAAAATTATTTGACCGCATCCACCAAAACTGACCATATATGCACTTTAATTTGTAAATCTATATACCCACATAGTAAATCAGCCATATTTTTTATGTCAGGATTCAATGTATAATACAATCATGACAATGTACAGCAATATTGCAATATAATAACAACGAATTTTTGTTCGCATAAATTTAGGATACCAGCATGTCCTCATTTTATTCAAAATATTGATACGTAACAAAATTGCAGTAGTTTTGATACCTCCAGCTGACTTGTACAACAAAATTGTTTGACCGCATCCACCAAAACTGACCATATGTGAACTTTAATTTGTAAATCTATATACCTGCATAGTAAATCAGCCATATTTTTTATGTCAGGATTCAATGTATAATACAATCATGACAATGGACAGCAAAATTGCAATATAATAACAACAAATTTTGGTTCGCATAAATTAAGGATACCAGCATGTTCTCATTTTATTCAAAATATTGATACGTAACAAAATTTCAGTGGTTTTGATACCTCCAGCTGACTTGTACAACAAAATTGTTAGACTGCATCCACCAAAACTGACCATATGTGAACTTTAATTTGTAAATCTATATACCCGCATAATAAATCAGCCATATTTTTTATGTCAGGATTCAATGTATAATACAATCATGACAATGGACAGCAAAATTGCAATATAATAACAAAAAATTTTGGTTCGCATTAATTTAGGATACCAGCATGTCCTCATTTTATTCAAAATATTGATCCGTAACAAAATTTCAGTAGTTTTGATACCTCCAGTTGACTTGTACAACAAAATTATTTGACCGCATTACCAAACTGACCATATGTGAACTTTAAATTGTAAATCTATATACCCGCATAGTAAATCAGCCTTATTTTTAATGTCAGGATTCAATGTATAATACAATCATGACAATGGACAGCAATATTGCAATATAATAACAACAATTTTTTGTTCACATAAATTTAGAATTCCAGCATGTCCTCATTTTATTCAAAATATTGATACGTAACAAAATTTCAGTAGTTTTGATACCTCCTGCTGACTTGTACAACAAAATTATTTTACCGCATCCACCAAAACTGACCATATGTTCACTTTAATTTGAAAATCTATATACCCGTATAGTAAATCAGCCATATTTTTTATGTCAGGATTTAATGTATAATACAATCATCATGATCATGACAATCGACATGCAGCGATATTGCAATATAATAACAAAAAATTTTGGTTCGCATAAATTTAGGATACCAGCCTGTCCTCATTTTATTCAAAATATTGATATGTAACAAAATTTCAGTAGTTTTGATACCTCCAGCTGACTTGTACAACAAAATTATTTGACCGCATCCACCAAAACTGACCATAAGTGCACTTTAATTTGAAAATCTATATACCCGGACAGTAAATCAGTCTTTTTTTTATGTCAGGATTTAATGTATAATACAATCATGAAAATGGACAGCAATATTGCAATATATAATAACAACAAATTTTTGTTCACATAAATTTAGGAAACCAGCATGTCCTCATTTTATTCAAAATATTGATACGTAACAAAATTTCAGTAGTTTTGACACCTCCAGCTGACTTGTACAACAAAATTATTTGACCGCATTACCAAAACTGATCATATGTGCACTTTCATTTGTAAATCTATATACACCATGACGTACCCGCATAGTATTAATCAGCCATATTTTTTATGTCAGGAATCAATGTATAATACATGTAATATAATCATGACAATGGACAGCAATATTGCAATTTAATAACAACAAATTTTTGTTAGCATCAATTTAGGATACCAGCGTGTCCTCCTTTTATTCAAAATATTGATACGTAACAAAATTTCAGTAGTTTTAATACCTCATGCTGACTTGGAAAACAAAACTATTTGACCAAAACTGATCATATGTGCACTTTTATTTGCAAATCTATATACCTGCATACCATTGTACCGAGCGCCTTAATGTCTTCTCCTGGCGCTCCTGTTCACATTTTAGTAGGACCGTAAATGTACACGTATTCAATAATATTGGAAAACTATTAATGCAAAAAATATTCTGAATAAATTGAGAATGTCAGAATTTCATCTCTTTATTCATAATAACAGTCACATCATATTTAGGAGTTCATGATGGTGTACGTGTAAAAAAAAACTATTATTCCACATCATCAAAGTACCAACACTGACATGTCTGAATTCCTTTGTACTATTTACAATGATTTAATAAAAAAAAGTATACACGGTTCTCTTCTTGGTATCTTTATGTCGGTTGATTGATTTTGTTTATAGTTAACGTCAAGTGGCAACTATTTCATTAAAGTGCGCATTGAGTATAATTTTAGGACGTCCCATATAAATATCGGTAATGACAAATCTCTCGATAAATCTGACGAATTTGACGAGATTGTTGATAGTTTTACCACACCGTATGCTTACGGACACTGTTCATTTTCTGTTAGAATATTCTGCGGGAAATAGAATAGTAAATCCAATGCAAACAAGTTGAATATCAATGAAATATCCATGCACGTATAAATTTATGCATAAAGTAAAATTTAGGAAGGGACAGGTAAACAACGGGGAACGAAGTAACGTAGACAATGTTGCCGATATCCCGTGATATAAGAATATTGTTCCGATGCGTTGGATAACCTTTCTATCCGCCTTCTAATAAAAAAAACCTCTGTGTGATCGTATAGCCATTTTTTATTTATATAAGAATACATGTATATCAAATAAAAGAGAGCATTTGTATAATATCTAGTAGAGTCTAGCGAGTAAATAATAAATGATATATGTGGAAAAACAATGCGAATGTTGTTTACATATTTTAATGAAAGCTCAAGTCTGATATGAAAACTCTTATAACGATAATCTGTCATAAGCAGACCTATCCTCAGGTCTGGTCAATAGCAGACTTGTCCACAGGTCTGGTCAAAAGCAGACCTGTCCTCAGGTCTGGTCAGGAGCAGACCTGTCCACAGGTCTGGTCTAAGGCAGACCTGTCCTCAGGACTGGTCAAAAGCAGACTTGTCCACAGGTCTGGTCTGGGGCAGACCTGTCCTCAGGACTGGTCAAAAGCAGACTTGTCCACAGGTCTGGTCTGGAGCAGACTTGTCGATAGGTCTGCAGCAGTCCTAAAAAAGCAGACCGTAGGTCTGGTCCACCAACGACGAAGTTAACTTGCTTGACTGCTTAAAAATTCTCAAGTTAACTTAGAAAGCAGTCAACAAGTTAACTCTAAGTTAACTTTTGTCAAGGTTAGGACCGCACCCATCTGTAGTTTTCTTACATAGATTGAAATACTATTATCAATACTCTTCAATAATATTTATGAAACTAGTAACGCAAAATATGGACAAAAAACATGTATGTCAAGAATAAAGTGCGAACTTTGCAGGATTTAAAATGCTACACTGCAAGCACTCTATGTAAATGATAACAACATCTATTGATATAATGAAAGTTGGTATCGAACTATAACCGATGACAAGTTGATTTTTGGTTGCCCAAAATCAATATTAGGTTTACTGTGATATTCAAAAAAGATTCACAAGTACTGATATTACAGGAATTGTTGTTTATTTTCATATGATTAAGACAAATTATTTCAATCTGTTTTGGAGCTGAAATGTGGGTAACTGCTTGTAGTGCCTTGATAATATATGTTTATCATTGTCAGTTTGGTTAGTGTCGTATGTTATTTATTTTTGCACCGGAATTGGACTTTTTTATGATGAATTTTACTGTGCGATTTACTGTGTGTTTGTGTATTCAAAATTAGCCAGAAGCCAGAAGGGAGGTTTAAGACTTCATAAAACATATTTACCCTCACCGTATTTTTGCGCCTGCTTTTAGTCTTGCATGTCTAGTTAATTCGGTAAGGGCCGCATTTGGGTCCGATTATCAAGATGAAAAATGGTTTAAATTGATAAAAAGACATGTAAAGTTAAATATAACTATTTTCTAAGTTTTATTGCAAGCCTTTGATTTTTAAATCCAAAAAAGGCCAAACATAGCAGTTTCGGAGTTTAACCAAATTTAGGTCTATGAAACATACTACAAAAATGTGGACAAACTTACTCATTTGTTAATATTCAAGCGATATGTTTTAAATGTTATAACACACACTACACAAACTATGTGTTTTAAAAAAAATAATAATAGAAAATTTACCCGTTTTCATAAAAATCAATTTGAGTGCTTTTTGGGAAGTCGTGCATATAACGCGAGTACATATTTCTAGAAAAAATACAATACTATACAATACTATATGTAAGATTTTTGTGTTTGTATTTGCTGATAAAACAATCAGTAATGTTTATTGCTTTTAAGTTAAACCGGTATAAACATGAAAAACATTCTACAATACTCAACATTGAAATTATAATTTCGAATACGCTCATAACTATCTAACATTTTTTTTCGAGATGAATACGTTCAACTACAACCGAACAGAAATCTGCTACCTAATTCCTGATGGATAGAAAACTTTAACGCATTTTCGCATACCTTAATAGCGATATCAACTTTTTCTTGTACAGTTTGGAAGTATTTGGATACGATAATCCCATTTAAGAATCAACTTGTCTTCGTTGCAATTTATGATTTTTTTTTTAATTTGTATAGTTTATGCGATCCCTACAAAAATATCTGACAATGTACGGTTTACATTTAGGTAACATATTCGTTGTTACTTATTGTATATTTGATTACGTAGTTTGAATTACACTTATTATTGGATTTTCAAGCAGTCTTTCGATCAATGTGTTTACTTATCGATTGCAGTAAATTTTTATGCTTTCAGTTATCTCGCTTGAAATTAAAATACTATTCAGAAGCTTTTCAGACTATTCAGTATGTATCATATGTGAACAGGTATATTTCACCTATCAAACAGTCTTTTCATAGTCTAAACTAATCTCGATTGATTGGTCAGTACTGAATTAACCACAGTGGATAAATCTGAATATTGACTGAAAAATTAAAAAGAGTTTATGATTTATTGCAGTTCAACATGACCATTTCAGATCAAAATTAGTTTCCAAATATAAAGAATGCATAGAAGTCTATCAACAAATTTGAAATAGTTATTTTTATATCTTACATATTAACAATCCTGGTTTCACAGGTTATATCAATGTGTGTGACTTGCTTGGTCCCTTTTTTAATATACGAACATAACTATCCCACAAATACTTATGTGTATGCACTAAGCCAAGCATAACAGAGGGCCAGATACTAAAGATACTAATGTAATATTCAAAGTCCATGACAAACTGTAAATGCAATAGCTTAAAAGAAATTAAAATATAAAAAAAAAACACCAGTATACAAAATACTACCAAGACAACTAATATACAACTGGGGTGACCTCAGATACTCTGAAAGGATTTGCAGCTCCACTTAAGACATGTGACACCTGCAGTTGTCCAGAATGTTTTACATTAGTTAGTCAACTAACGAAAAAATATTCGGAAATAATTAGCAGGGTGTGCTGCCAGACGTACAATGCCCAAGCAGAGTTTTAAGGTAGAGAGACTGAAATCCACATTATATTACACTACAAACCATTTAAAGTCTGAAATGGCCTACATCTGTACTCGACTGTACTGATTTTTACTCGACCAGTCTGAATTGGTCTGAAATTTACTTGATAATACTCGACTATAGTCTGAACCATACTTAACAGTCTGAATGTGTACTTGACCAGTACTTAACCATTTTAGACGAGTCTGAACCATGCTTGACCTAGTCTGAACTGTACTCGACCTAGTCTGAACCGTACTCGACCTAGTCTGAACCATACTCGACCTAGTCTGAACCATACTCGACCATGTCTTAACCAACCTAGATCTATTCTTTGTATCTATCAACTGAATTTTATCAATTTATGAAATATTTGTGATTAAAATGAGATTTGAGCAACAACTTGAAATTAAAAATGTATTCAATACAGTATTGAAATTAAAATTTCACCATTACCAATCATAATAAATAACTTCAACACAATATTAATCAACAACTTTTAAAATATGAAAAAAACAAGCTGATCAAATAATCTAAAAAATTAATTGTGACTAATATTTTCAATATTATTCAAAATTTCATGAATATGTCAGAAGTATTTTATGATAACTGGACTATTTTCACCATTAACTTAAGCCTAGTATAGATTTATTGTGTCAGTTGAGTTTAGTTAATAATGCAGTGAATGTTTTTTTTATTAATATATACAAAAATAGTATATAAAACTATAAATTTAAAAAAAATGAGACCTTAATTGTTTTGTTTTATTAAACCAAGAATTTAATATAATCATAGTAATAGAATTTCCATAGCAATCCTTGGTAACCATCTTTAAAAAAGGAAATGTATTACAATTTAAAGTAACAGTAACAATTTATTTCAAATAATTTAATTAATTTTTGTCAAATTAACATGGCACACATAAAGCACTTTAATATGGTCTAATTACTTCAGTACATGTGTGTTTTACAGGTAAAAAGAAAGCCCTATTTTCTTAAATTCGTGTATTACTTATCTAGCACATACATGTATATTCGAAAGGCCTTGTAATTTAATTTAAACAGGATGTTGCAATTTTGAATCAATGTTATTTAGAATTTAATACCTCTGACCAAGTGTGATCTTATTTATGAGTTTGCCCCCAATCAGAGGTTATACTTTATATTTCACCACTAATCAGAAAAAACAATTTTATTTATTTATTTAATTTTATCCCTTTTTGATATAAATTACATATAATATGTTTTTTTTTTATCCTAAATATAATCATAGATATATTTCTAATATAAGGTTTAAAAATTTATAAATTTTGTTGGCTGTTGTTATATATGTCAGTTAAAAAGAAATGTATTTTAACAGTTAAAAAAGTAGAGGTTTTTTGGTCTAGTATGGTTCAGACTGGTCTAGTATTGTTCAGACCTTTGGTTAAGTATGGTTTAGACTTGAAAAATAGGTCGAGTACAGGTCGAGAATGGGTTAAGACTGTTTCAGACTGGTCGAGTAATAGTTCAGACTTTTTTCAACGGCAAAGATAAGGGTCAAGTACGATTCAGTACAGTCAAGTATGGTTCAGACTGGGGTCGAGTAATGTCAAGTAAAAGTCAGACCAATTCAGACTGGTCGAGTAAAAATCAGTACAGTCGAGTACAGATATAGGCCATTTCAGACTTTAATGGTTTGTAGTGTTAGTTTGACAGACACTTTCACAAACTGGTTGACCAGTAGGAAGCCTTTTCGTGACATATGCTTGCGGTTTTCGATCTTATATAACAATACCGTAATCTGATCAGTAATTTTACCGAATGTGTTTTAGTATTTTTACTGCGTGTAAATTTGCAGTTTGTGTGATGTTTGCATAGTAGGAGACATATGTAACATGTCATGTTGATGCACCTGGTCTCGCTCTTTTTTGAGTGCTTGCGAGTCTCTCAGTTTTTTGTTTGATACTTTGATGTTTTCTTGTTTTAACTAGTTTACGATACTTGAAATTTGGTCAGCTATTGTGTCTCAATTGAAAAGGGTAAGATAACATGATGGATAGTATTATTTTGTAATCAACCTAAAATTGGAATTCGAAACATTTAAGCATCATTGCTGTTTAAGTCTTAACGAATATAGTAAATTCTTCAGACTGGTTAAATTTGTATTGTCAGTGTCACCTCAACAAGACTTTTATTTATGAAAAATATACATTTATCGCTTCTTACAAAAAGACAGTATTGAATAGTTAAAAAACAAAACTTCAAAATGAAAGTCCAGAAGAACTGACATTATCAACCTCTATCAATCAAAGGAATAATTGAGAAATACTTTATCGAAGAAAATGGTGACTTACACCTGATGTAAGGGCTAGTTTAGCCTCCTGCTTGTAAGGACTTTGCATATAACTTCGTTAAATTCGTTAATTAATAAAATTGGGAAGACACACATAGATATAACACAGAACTGACTAAAATATTCAAACAAAATGACAATTTAATAAAGAAAGACGCCAAACCAAATGTATAAGGAAAGTTCACTTGTTTGAATATCTATACGGTCATTATATGATCTATGTAATACCATTCTTACAAATATTTTTCTTTAAATCTATTAATTATTCGCTGAAAAAAAACACCAAACATATTATTATCACTCAAATTATCCTAATGACATCCGTCTTTTAATTGCACATTGTCAGTAAGACTAACTTTTAATTGCTAATAATATTTTTGTTTGTCGAAGAAATCTTTTATCTTTCTGTTTTTTAATTGCTAGTATCGTATTGATAATAATAGAAAAAGATGCTAAATAGCAGGTCAATCTCCGTGCAAACATTTAATTACAAGGTATAACAATCAATCTTCGATTACTTTGATACAATTAGAAATAAATCTTTGTTTTCTGCTTATCAATATCCCCAACATACACAAGAATCGAAAAAAATCAGACTTACAATAAAAGGACTTGTTCCTTCTTACCCACAATTCTAATTTGCACCATATCGTTATAGTTAAGAAATGAAAAAAAACTACTTTTTAGTGAAGGTGTAAAAAGAAAAAAAAACATCATTCAAGATTATTTGTTTTTCATTTTTTAAATAATATTTACCTGAATTACATTTCATACTTCAGCGTACAGTGTTTTTTAAAATATAAGTATCATTAAAATAAATCGTTACACCAATGAAGATGTTGACAAATGACGCAGATACACATTTAATTGCACCCACAGTAAAATCATGAATTAAAAAATTTAAAGAAATATACAGCACGTACCTGTAATCAAAGGGGATCTAAATGTTTGTTATATGTGTTATAGATCAATTAGTTTACTAGTTTGAAATACACTAAAAAGAATGTATTTGTCAGTAAGGTTTGCGCCTGTAGTGTCTATTAAGAATGATGATATGTTTTTATCAATCACTATTAAATATTACATGTTTATGTGATTTTGTTATGAATTGTAAATATGTACTCATAAATGTATATAAGAATGCGGAAGATACCAACGCGACATTCAAATTTGTTCAGTAAAAGAGGAACTGAAATTGCCATGGTATTAAAGGAAAAACGAAATGACTAGTAAATCCACGCATCGCAATATAGAATACCCGAAATTGAAGCAACGCGAATATCGCCAAAAATATACGACATACAATTGAGAAGGTAAATGGGGAATGTGTCAGATAGACAGCAACCTGACCAACGTGCAGAAAACATCCGAAGGCCACCAATGCACAAGAAACAATATCACACGTGAATGAAGAACAAGATTTAGACACATAATTAACATCTGGAAAATAATGAAATAATGAAAAACAGCGATATAGTATTGAAAGATCAGTTAATGAAAGTTATTCATTTGATGTACGTTAGCGAAATATATAATTGTTCGAACAACATTGACAACTTTGGTTCGACTAAAACAGTTACATACACTAATTTTGTCTGACTATTCAATGTGTATGGCAATAATGTTTATAGTGCAAAACCAAATTATGTGTCAGTCAAAACATAATCTTGATGACGATTTAACTAGTTAATCTTTTTCAGCTTACGATTCGAAGCTGATGTACTGAACGACAAACTAGTCAGCAGCAATTTTTCACAAATCGAAGTCTGGCTATCGATAGGTTGCTTACAATCATACCAGTTTGTTCCTGTTTGTATCCATTCATTTCGAGATTCATTTTGATATGTTACTACGACTGTATCAGCTAATTGTTAAATAAAATGAGTAACAACCAAAGATCAATGTGTCAGGAACAGGCTCTGTGGGTTTTAACTTGCAATTGTCTTCACAGCTTGGTGGTTAATGTAAACGAGAACTATGAAAATTAGCGTCACATATATGACATGCTCATATTAGAATAAGATAGCCGTAAAAGACGACATGACTTGCAAAGTCTGTCAGTACACGTAAACTTGTATATTAGATTAATAATCTAATTTAATTGAAAGCAAATGGGCTGGTGCTTTTTGAAACAAAGTAGAAAAAGGCCAAGCTTGATGTCGAGTTTCATATATTAACCAGAGGGACAACAAAACCTATCGGTTTGGTTTTGAATTTATTTCTGGTTAACACATTCAGACATTGGTTAACCTTGGTGGACGTAATTTCCCCAAATCAGTCGATATTCTTACAGAAAACAACATAAGTGCACCTTACCTATTACCGTTACAAGTAAAGCTCACCAGTTTTCCGATGTATGTTATGCTCACAAGAGAAATAATAATCACACTAAAAAAGTGGTTCGGCCTAATAGATATAATGATATGGGTTTATATTGCACAGATCTTGAACAAACTATTATTTTGGCATTGCCAAATAAAATAAATAAGTATGGTTTCATAAATAAAGTACTGTACCTGCACTAAACACGTATCATGAATAATGAAATGCATCTATAAACAATATGAATTGTTTTGCACATGGCACATGTCTCTGGAATATCCTGTCTTTGAAATGTTTGCATTTTCTATGGAATAAAGTTTTGGTAGTTACGTGTAATGTGGGCTGTGCGGCTGTTCCATAATTTCAGTTTTCATTGTTGTTTATACAACAAAAAGAAGATGTGGTATAATTGACAATGTGACAACTGTTCACAAGAGACCACATGACACAGACATTATTTAACTATAGGTAACCGTACGGCCTTCAACAATGAGCAAAGCCCATACCACATAGTCTGTTATAAAAGGCTCTGAATATTTTAACAAGAAAAAAAGAATATATATAGCCAAAACATTTATTTCTCTGATACCTTTGATTACTTTTAACTATTCTGAAAATGTTCACACGTACATGTAATTAGAAAACGTAATTCATTGTTTCTGGTTTAGTTTATGTCTCTTAACAGAAGAAAGTTTAGCCATATTACATGTATAAGTAATGTTTCAAAAACTTTCAGCATGTATTTATCTGTATTCTGTCTACGTATATATCATGTATATACTTAACATAAATATAATGTAATTATTATTGCAGAGGAGATATAGTCAGAGTAAAACCAATATGAATACCTTAGAACACAAATGAAACAAAAGGTGACTAACACCTGCAAGAAAATCCGAAGGAAGGTGATACACAGAAAACAGCAACAAGATTTGCTTTTATAGTACAAATGCATGTTTGAAAACAACTGTTGCTCCACTTTCAAATGTTTTAGATATAGTCAAATTTATAATGTACAAGTAATAAAACAATGATCATAACTGATCAAATTATAATATTTTGGTGTAACTCTGATTGATGGTTCGTATCTTCGACAAGTAAACATGATTACTGCCAAGGTAAAAGTCATCACATACCTTATACGTAACAAAAACAAAATAGAAATTAGAAAAATCGAAGAAAAACAAATAAGTTAAAGAGATACAAAAAATGGTTTTAACTGAATGACATCATACTCCAAATTATTCCAGGCGCAACAGATCGAAACTTGACTTTGTCATATGTTTTTTAAACAGTGCTAACATAGCTTTCAAAAGGGATCAGAAGATGTGGTAATAAGTGCCGATTAAAAAAACAAATCACCACCCAAGTCACTATGTTAACATATTAACACAAGTGAGCATACACTGAACGAATAAATTGTATCTTTATCACAATATTAATACAAAATCAATAAAATAAGAAGTGATATGTTTAACAATTTTAGAAAGAGAACCATAACCATTAACACACACTTTGGTATATGTAGTCCACACTTTTGAATGAAAGCGATCTTGAAAAAATGCATCAAGTGAAGCAGAAACGATTAACACTAATGTTGTGCAATCATAAATATCAATTCAAAAAATTAAATGAAGATTTGTTCAACCTCGAAGAGTCATATCTCATTTCTACCAATACCCTCGTGAAATATGAAAATTCTTGGGTGAACAATTTTTTATATCTTAATAAATGTATATTAAGTCGATGCATTTACGGCAACTACACTAGTCGGGAGATACAGTTGCAACACAGTTTAATACATTAGCCGGGAGCTAACAGTTGCAACACAGTCCAGGAAAAGCAGCACAGCAGATTGGAGTGGCTTGTAGATAAACACATACTTCAAAACTACTGCCTAAAATACATAAAACACCGTATACATATATTTTTCCTAAATTGTATGGCGGGAATATTATTTTACGATATTGAAAGGACAACGATTATGAACATTATAGAAATTACTTTTAAAATAATTAATAGAATAAAAGACAGAAGTTAACAACATAAATAAAAGCATAAATCGACCATGCTGTTTATGGACATGTTCAACCCTGTATTCGTTTCAATACACACTTATTGTATGTTTTAATCCTAGCTGTCTTAATTGACGGTGCTAACAAAAATAAAATATTGCTCTGTGGGGAAAATATATGGCGCAAAGAATGAAAGAGCATGAAACTTATTCGTTTTCATTATTTGTTGTTTTGATTAAATTCGGCATTGATTTAATGCGATTGCATAATTATTTGTGCTTTTGAAATGTATACAAAAAGTATCACAACAATAATGGAAGAACAAAATTAGAAGGAAAGTACATGTCCAAAAAGAATATGGAAAACAATCAACACACATGCCTACGTACTTTGAGTTGGGTATACACACTAGATAATTTGTTTTCAAATTAATATATCTGTCTTTAACGTCAGAATATCTCCTGAATTATATATCTTTTAATTGTATTATTTATCTTCAGCGTTCTTTCTTGACCGTCAAAATATTTCATCAAATGTGTTTTCTGAAGAATTGATATAATATTGTTATAGGAATGTGGTAATATGTGTAATATGTGTTAATCTAATTATTTCTGAATTTATATCTAATTATTCAGAACAAACTCGCATTTGAAATAAACTCATCATAGATACCAGGATTGAAATTTTATATTAACGCCAGACGCGCATTTCGTCTTCAAAAGACTCATCAATGACGCTCGAATAAAAACAATTTTAAAAGGGCCAAATAAAGTACGAAGTTGAAGAGCATTGAGGACCAACAAGTCCATAAAGTTTTGACAAATATAGCATGTATAGCTAAGGTAATATATTCCTGAGGTAGAAAAGCCTTAGTATTTTAAAAAAGTTTTGTTATTAGTTTACTTATAGTTATGAACATATCAATGATATTTATGAATATGCTACTTATTTTCGAGCTACTAAAGCTGCATGCCTCTAGACGTCTGTCGGAATTTTTATGGTATTAGGTTGTTCTTTTATTGACGTTGTATTCAAATAAATATTTATTCATATAATATTTACAAATGCAAAGGTTACAACAGCATTAAGTTGAATTGCTTAAAAGGATGATGCAACAGGAATCTAGCTGTAAGTTACAAATTAAAGAATACAATAAAACAGAGAATTAATAATTAAATAATGATATCGTACAATATTTTACATACAGGATAATTTTAAATGGCATTTGTTACCTGTTTGAAGCGACTACAAATGGAATGTATATGTTGATACAATGTACAATGCATGGTTGTCTTTTTTACTGCAACACAAATATTCCATCGGGAATATTTAACGTTAAAAAACTAAATTTTTAATAGAGAAAAGATGACGTAGATACTCCTAGGAGCTGTTAGTATTATTTTTGTCGTAAAGACAACTCTATGGAACAAATTATCATAAACAAGGTGTTATACCGTCAGTGACTCTATATCACAGGTATACGGTCAACGAAACTTTTAATGATTATTTTAGCCTTAAGCTATGTGTTGGTTTGAAATTTATTTACTCTAGTGTCTAATATAAATGTTAACATTGTGTGCAAGCGTTATTGTAGACTATGCACACTCGTTCACACTCGGTTCTAGAAATATATACAATACAATTATTTTGTAATAGTATGAAATTAGAACTTTTAAAAAATGTTTAAAATAAGAAAGTTTACGAGAGAACTATGATGAAATAATAAAACAAAGGCTTAAGATAAGGCGGAAAAGCATGTCAATATACAGTCGCTTATGAAATAATGTGTATGTTATTGAAATGATTTTTTTCATTGACTGTGACTTTACATTAAGAGAAATATGGAACCAAATTTAAGAAAATGAAACAGCTCAAATGTAATTGACGGGTGCATGCAAGTTAAATATGACTTTTAATAAGACAAAAATGAGATGAGGTTTTTCCTAAGACTACATTTTACACGTCATCAGTATACAATGGTAATATATCAATACCACCTTTTCGACTGAACAGTTCAATTAAAATTTGTAATCATATAGTATTGGATATTTCTGACAGTTCCCTACTCGAGATAAGAAAAAAAAAAAATATTCGTATCGATATTCTGACTGTTCATGTTTGAAATGCATCGGGAAAATTCCTAAATAACATGTTAATGTGAAACATACAAATCTACATATACAAAATATACTGTTCAGTGTGCATCTTTTATCAAAACAACATGTTTGACAACCTAATCATCAGGGATATTGTTTTTTTTTTTATCAATTTCCCCAAAAAAATGCATCTTGGGGGTCAACCATATGTCAATCGTACCAATGCTTGATCAAGATATTTTTTTATAAAATTGATAATCTATTTTTGGTCAATTTTCTGCGGATGTATTATGAACAAATTTATAATCTTCTCAGCATGTTTTCTTTAACTAACATTAACCATGCTGTGGTATTGTATTACGAGTGTGGGGACACTGGTACAAACGTGTATATCGTTTCCGATTTTCGTACAGATTCACATTGATCTCAGCGATCACATGCTTCTACAATGAAGTCAGATTTATTTCATATTATTTAAATTCAACAGGATCATAAGCATGAAAATATTTACACACGATTGTTCAGTATTTCCTTTTAAATTATCAAAGACAACTTCTTTTAAAGATACTAAAGAGGATTTACTTTATAGATAATAAAGATGATCTCCTTAAAAGAAGATCAAGCGGTCGAAGATTTAAAAAGGGGATATATATAGTCAATCTCGTGAAAGTATATTTGTGACCTGTCACATATTAATTCAATTATGAAGACATTTATATAAACAAAACAATAGTGTTGGGGCAATGACCTATTGGACTTATCTAAAACAAAAGATGTGTCCTTACTTTAACCTTGAACATGCACTGGTTATAAGACAGATATGTTCAAAATTTGTAATTGCACTTTCATATTTTATTTTGTTTTGTTTACTACATTCGTCACTGTAACATGATCGCTTGATGTGCTGTCAAGTGTCAAAAATGACACTATTTATTTAAAAAAGAAATCTATGAATATTCATTACAATTTGCTTTTTTTTTCTGTAATTACTATGTTGTTTTAAATAGAAAAGTGTACATTGATAAATTTAAATACGCTAAAACATTTACACAAATATCAAGCTATTGCCAAATTGTTAATTACGAATAAACAATAAAGGAATACAACCTCATTCTGGGAACGACAAAATTGAATAGAAAAACGAAAACAAATGAATAAAAAGGAACACCTTTAAAGATTAAGGTTGACAAGTTAAAAATATGTATTCATCACTGATTTCACTACTTTATAAATTGTGCAGGTATTCGCTGTATTCTTTCAAGCTTGTTGATGTTCATAGATGTGTAAGGGTCCCATACTATTGACCATAACCCATTATTAACCTGACCAGTGAAAAATATGTGGTTTCCTTGCATTATGATGGACAATATCTCAAATTTCTTATCAGGAATCTTACTGTTGAGTTGGCCTTCTTGGCTACGTTGCATGAAATTATTAAACGTGTTGGGTTTTCAATTTTTTACATCACTGGGTCGATACCTCTGCTGGTGGACTATCATTTTCCGAGGATATCATCAGCTCAGGAGTCAGTACTTCGGTACTGACATGATTTAACAAACTGTTCTAAAATTGTCCGTTTATAAATTTTGAAATTATTAAGAAACTAAGGTTTCAACTCCCTCGGGCAAAGATGACTTTAGATGACTTTGGCTATTTATTTTAGGTATTTTTGTCATATAGGTCTTCAACGGTTTCGGTACTTATACATCCTCGGATTTCAAATGTTTGGCTTTGGGCGTTCCTGATGAAGGTAAATCCAGAAAAGCGCTTCGGACGCATAAAATTATTAAACGTTTTTTTTTCATTTTTTTTGCAAATATGTAAGGCCATCTAAGGTCCCAATTTAGTTTTCTGGTTCCTTAAGATTTTATTACAAAATATTGCATATTCAATACAATTTTGGTTTAAAGTATACATTAACTAAGTGACTCATTTAAAATAATTATCCAATCAATTTCATGCAAAGTACAAATATTATATAAAATATTTGTTATCTTCATTACTCAAGAGGCAAATTTTAGAGATTGTTCGTACATTAAATAAATCATTAGATATTTACATTCCTTTCTGAAATTCTAGAATTTTGGCTTTCTATATTTTACAAGCGCCGTCATTCACCCTAACTTGAGACAGAATTGTAACATTACAACTTTAAAAACACACTACAAAATATCAGTTGAAATGGTGTAACTCAATCAGATGTAAATTAAAATAAAGACAAGTAAACATACACCGAACGAATAAGTTCGATTACTCTCACAATACAAATACAATATAAAAACATCGGTGCCTATATAACGTAGTCGTAGTAATACAAAAGTTGGAAAAGTGTCAACAAGACAACTCTAACCTGGGACATATTATATAAAATTGTTGTCCAGAGTAAGAGTACAAAGTGAAAACGTATCGTCTTAATAATTGCTTATCAAAGCTAGTACATATTAAAAATAGTGAGACGAGATATAACACAGAATAATGGAACATTCAATTAGAGATATTGATTACAAATTATATCGATCGGTCAAGAACACCATGTTTGATTTGAGAGTACTTGCAATTACTGAATTCTAGCTAAAATCCAAAAACCATTAGCAATGAATAATCTGCATCAGAGACAAAGATGAGTCTAAACACATCTCAGTTTAAGTGTTTTAACGCCATGGACACTAAAAGTAGATAACATTGGTTTAATGCAAACACACAAAAATATATCGTCAGGCAGTAGAATCTCTTGAATTTTATCAATATGTATCATGTTATACATAGATAAAGCAATGTCTACATAGAAAAAAAAGTCGGATGGTATATTTAACAAACTGTTCTAAAATTGTCCGTTTATAAATTTTGAAATTATTAAGAAACTAAGGTTTCAACTCCCTCGGGCAAAGATGACTTTAGATGACTTTGGCTATTTATTTTAGGTATTTTTGTCATATAGGTCTTCAACGGTTTCGGTACTTATACATCCTCGGATTTCAAATGTTTGGCTTTGGGCGTTCCTGATGAAGGTAAATCCAGAAAAGCGCTTCGGACGCATAAAATTATTAAACGTTTTTTTTTCATTTTTTTTGCAAATATGTAAGGCCATCTAAGGTCCCAATTTAGTTTTCTGGTTCCTTAAGATTTTATTACAAAATATTGCATATTCAATACAATTTTGGTTTAAAGTATACATTAACTAAGTGACTCATTTAAAATAATTATCCAATCAATTTCATGCAAAGTACAAATATTATATAAAATATTTGTTATCTTCATTACTCAAGAGGCAAATTTTAGAGATTGTTCGTACATTAAATAAATCATTAGATATTTACATTCCTTTCTGAAATTCTAGAATGTTGGCTTTCTATATTTTACAAGCGCCGTCATTCACCCTAACTTGAGACAGAATTGTAACATTACAACTTTAAAAACACACTACAAAATATCAGTTGAAATGGTGTAACTCAATCAGATGTAAATTAAAATAAAGACAAGTAAACATACACCGAACGAATAAGTTCGATTACTCTCACAATACAAATACAATATAAAAACATCGGTGCCTATATAACGTAGTCGTAGTAATACAAAAGTTGGAAAAGTGTCAACAAGACAACTCTAACCTGGGACATATTATATAAAATTGTTGTCCAGAGTAAGAGTACAAAGTGAAAACGTATCGTCTTAATAATTGCTTATCAAAGCTAGTACATATTAAAAATAGTGAGACGAGATATAACACAGAATAATGGAACATTCAATTAGAGATATTGATTACAAATTATATCGATCGGTCAAGAACACCATGTTTGATTTGAGAGTACTTGCAATTACTGAATTCTAGCTAAAATCCAAAAACCATTAGCAATGAATAATCTGCATCAGAGACAAAGATGAGTCTAAACACATCTCAGTTTAAGTGTTTTAACGCCATGGACACTAAAAGTAGATAACATTGGTTTAATGCAAACACACAAAAATATATCGTCAGGCAGTAGAATCTCTTGAATTTTATCAATATGTATCATGTTATACATAGATAAAGCAATGTCTACATAGAAAAAAAAGTCGGATGGTATACAAAACACAACAAAGAACACTAAGACTAAGCAATACGAACTAGACTAGAAACTAGGTCCTGCTTCCCATGTGTCTTATTACAAATATTGTATTAAGTATAATTCAGGTAGTCACGGAAAAAAGGAGTCCAGATTGTCAATACGAAAATTTAAACATATTTGTCGTCATCTGTGAAACAAATATTCGATAACGGTCACCAACTGGTCATGGCGTCCATGAAAACGGTGAAAGAACGATTTCAACTTAACCAACTGGAACACTTGGTTTAATATCTTCATTGAAAGCAGCAATACCCTATCAGGATAATCATGATAGGTAATAAAAGCCCTGCACACGATAAATGTCTTGGAAAATGAATCACGAGCATTGTTTAAACAATGACGACGTATAAATGCATGTAAGATATACGTTATAACAAACATTACATGTTAACAATATTATAGATTTCATCCACCTTAGCAGTAATATATCATCTGCGCCTTGATGTTGCAGAGTACAATTCTGAAATCAAACGATATCCAATAACTTGCAGATACTGTAAAACGTCATTGATGACTTAAAAAAAAAGAATAAAAAAACAAGGATTTTGTTAAAAAACGTATCGTCCTCGTTTTAAAACATTCTTTGGAAAGTACCAAGACCTAAATGATACATATTTAGTGTAAAGGTCACAAACGATACAAAATGTTATATGTTGTCCATGTTTTAGTTCCTTAATTAGTGTATATTTTCAATAAACGTTACAGGTTTACCTTGATTTGTCTGTGTGCTATTATTGTTGGTCGTATGGCTCAATATATATGCATCAATCTTTCATGTGTATTGCTTCTTGGTGTTCCTGGTGCAGATGGGTCCAGGGATACGAATCGGAAGCAAGCGGTTTATATGGTGTTGATTACATTTTGTTTCCTTTTGTATTTTTATTTTACCGTTTCTGTATTTTATAGAACACGTGTAGAATTTAAAACATGTATATACATTATAAAATACCAATTCTAAAATGATTTGACGGCGTCTTAGTAATATTCATATATTTGAATGTTTGAAGGTTTAAGTCAGTTGTGTTGTATGGGATGACTGTTTACATATTATTGGCTGCTTGGTCCCTAATATTGTTTCATACACTTGTAATGTATGTTTAGGTTGATAATACAATTTTCCAATATGACAGAGATATACACAACTGTCATTCATGACGGAGGTTTAGCACAACATGTCATGTGGAGGAGGACCTGCTTATTCTTCCTGAATTCCTGAGATCACCTTGAGATTTTGTAAGGCTTCGTGTTGCCTAGTTTTTAAATGTATCTGCTTTGTTTCGTGACAGTTGTTAGTCTTTTAGTCTTTTTTCTTTTTTTTCTTTTGTTGTGTTGTCAGTTTGTGTATGTACCCATGAGTCTGAATGTCCCTTTGGTATATTCGCCTTACTTTCAAGCACCTTTTTTCTAAAAAAAAATTCTGTACCAAGTTAGGAATATGACAGATATATTCCATTTGTTCAGTTGGTTGATAAATTCTTGCGTCTGATCTTGAAAATGCAGACATGTTGGATATCGTTTGACTACAGATATAGAGCGCATGTAAAAGAGAAGCAAAAATACCAGAGAGGAATTCAAACTCGTTAGTCGAAAACTGACAACGCCATGGCTAAACAAAAATGAAAAAGACAACAGACAAAAGACAAACAATAGTACACAAAACACAACATAGAAACCAAAGACTAAACAACACGCACCCCGTCAATACTGGAGGTAATTGCAGGTGATCTGGAAGTGTGAGAAGATTCTGCTCAACATATGACGTCCGTTGTGTTGCCAATATGTTATTACAAACCAAGTAACAAGTCTAATTCGGTAGGTCACATTCGTGAAAGGGAATGGGATTGTAGTTACGTTATGAGGAACATTTTTGCTATTATCGGTGAAGGGGATATTCTATAACATTCAAGAAACTCGTGATGTCGTCCGTAAAATTAACGAAGAGGTTATTTCCACTTCACCATTTGGAACTTTCGGTTTAAAAGCTTCATTGTGGGTAACAACCCTTTTTCAAGGAAATGGCCCATTTCATATGTTATTTTCTCCATCTCTAATCTTTAACTCGTTTCAAGTTCTGTCAGTTCTCATTTGGATTAATTTTTTTATCTTTTGTCTACTCGATCTGTAACCTTTCTTTATTTCAAGTTTAGCCTGTTTTGATTTGAATTCATCTTCTTAAATCATGAATTTAAAGTCATGTTCTAATTCAAGCTGTTTTAATTTGGTAGCATCAACATTTTTTGTCTTAAGTTCAATTGCATCTTTACCAAAAAATTCTGCGTCAACCAATTTGTCTTTTGCCATTCTTTTTTATTATCTATTGATAAATATTAAGCAAGCAAGCTTTGTTTTTCATTTATTCGGAATTCTTCACTCAACTGTACGGAGTATGTCCAATAATGTCGGTCGAACTGTGGAATCTGTGAATATATATAGTTGTCACAAAACTTTATAGAACGCTGTAGAAGGGAAACTCCTAGAAAACTGTTCAACGGAAACTTCTAGAATGCGATGTAAAATTATTTACAGGTTGTCGATTAAGACCATACCAGAATTATTATGCAAGTCAAATAGAAAGTTATAATTATTTCATAAGTATAATTATATGATTGTTCCAGTGGTTTATAAAATTATAACAGTATCTAGTATATAGTAAACAACTGTAATGCAATACAAAAACAAATAGGCCCAAAACTAATAAACATGAACATAAACAAGAGACAAAAACCTAACAGCAGTATAAAAAAAAGACAACATATAAAACTAATAAACTGAGAAACACAAAATCCAGCGAAAACAGGGGCTGATTTCCGGTACATCGGACGTATAAGCAGAACCTGCTCCACTTTGTGACACCTGTCGTCTCTCTCATGTACAAACCAATAGAAACGTGTAAAGTGCAGCACTGATCGATCCAACATTATACTTGATTTTAATCCAAATACTCACATTTTGAAGAATGTAACCAAATCAGTTCTAGCATTAACTAAAACATATTATAGTTAGTAATGACAAACATTGAAAATCACAATCGGGAAATACTAAGATACTCTTTAAGTAAGGTAGTATGATTGGTCACATTTTGTTGATATAGTCGAACGTTTGATTTTGTCAATTTTTTTGCCTATTCCTTTTTTAATTTACCTCGGTTCGGTCATTGCTTGTAATCACATGTAATATGATACATTGTTTGTGCTGAAAAATCGAACACAACGTTTTTACTAGATCGTGCATGTTAACAAAATTGAATGTACAATGTAGGCAAACACGTCTGTCTGATTAATAAACTTATCAATTATATAAACAAGAACGATAAATGAACAACAACACAGAAGTTTTATGGTAATTTTAATGACTTATCTGATATAGCAATCGCTTACCGCATGTCCTTCTTCACTATGTAACGCTGATGATGATATGCACTTTATCATTGAAAAGCAACTAGTTAGGCAGTACTTGCATTATAAATGCAGACCAACGATTCTTTAAAATGTCAGTATTAGAACTAGAATTTAAGAAAATGAAGATGGTGAATATTTGAATTTAGCCTCCACAGGATTTATATAGTGGCCTGAGAAAATACCACGGTATCCATTCTCCCATTACAAAAAGAGTGATGACTATTAAATAAGACGCCACTGCGTATTGAACGTTTCCACCATACTATAAACTTAAGCCAGAAGATGTGAGATGGGTTGCCATTAAGACTCTCTACCAGCGGCCCAAGGACATAATACCATATGTTAAACAATATATAAAATGCAGCGAAATTATTTTCGAAAATACAACAAGTATTAATATAATTTTTCATTGATCGTTGTTGTGATTTTGAACAACACCGAAATACTGTACATATACATGTAATCAAACAGACCGTTAATGGTCAAGTGCGTCCAAGCATAAAGGAATGCACAAGCAATGAACTGCAAGGTTTTAGGGTCATCTTTATTAATGCTAAATTGATTGATATTTAATGTATAAAGTTTAAGTATCATGCCATATATTAGATTTGTTGTCTATTTCTGATGAGGAAAATTGAAACTATATACATTTATTACATTATTACTTTGGCTGGTTATCTGTGACAACGACAAAAACATCTGATATATCCACTGAGGATCTCTCGGACATGACAATGCAGCTGATGCATATCATCGTATAGGCCCCATTGAACCGGGGGATCCACTTGATTTTCCACCACATTGCCACATTTTGACTGACAATATTTATGCAAACGGATTTAATCCCATTAGTAACACTCTTTAAATCTGTTGAAATAATTAGACACACAAGGGTTGAGAACAGATTTATAAGGATATTTAATATTTTACATCGAAACCTAAGAGTGTATGTGGAACATGTTATTACGAAAATTACAATTAAAACAATTGAAACATTAAAAAATGATTTGCAGTCTTTTACGTCATCCAAGATTGTAACTCAGTCCAATTGTTAAATTGTGAATAGGATTGACAATGCAACGTTTAGATTTGTTTTCAGGCGAATTGGCATAGTCATTATCAAATACAATACAAAATAGTAGAGACTTTTGCATTTCAATTTGGAGTAATATACTTCAAATTATCAATTAACAATCTGTTACTGATATTATCATTTAGGAATTCATGCTTGAACATATCCCGCGTAAATGTGTGTTATCGTTATTAGCATGGGAAACATTTCGGACATTACTGTACTTTAAACAATTTTCCTTTTCTTTCAAATATGTGTGTGTTTTTCTTTTATTTGCGAATGTTTTAATTGTCTAAGAAACAATTCATCATGTTCATGTAGAAATAAAAAAAAAAATTCAGGACGAAAAGTAGACTCTGAATGCTATCTTGACAATGTAAAACACGATCTTTTTATGTTGGTTTGTCAATGTGTAAGAATGCTCTACTAGTACCTTCATACATGTGTAGATATGATAAATATGTATATGTAAAGTAAATGTACTTAATTCAATGATAATTTTTAAGCTTCACTTATCTAAATATACTCATTAAACATGTTAAAGTCATACCGATTCATTAAATCAATCTTTGATATACCATGCATAGAGCGTTCAGCTGGAAGAAAGTAAGAATTTCAACCTGCTTTTATGTAACAAATTAACATACTTTTGTATGGATAAAAATGCATCCGAATTAAAAAAAATAAGCTTTGAACTGACTGATTCTTATTTCACGAGTAGGAGAGGGTCCTTGTAAAGCATACATCAACTTTGATAATTCATGAATTATATCTATACACTGTATAAGACTAGTGGTTTCTTACATTCGACAATTGTCTCTTTTGGTTGAACAAAATTCCCCATTTTTTAAAGTTTTAAAATCTGAAAGTTTCCTTAAATTACTTCACACCATATATTTCTTGTTATTGCATCAGTATCTTAAACATAACTAATGACAAACTTCTCTTTTCATTTGCAGGTTTAACTCCTTACAATGTAACAATCAGGTTTATAATTACACATGGCTATTTTGTGACATCTTACAGAAGTTTTGTGAACTAATTGGTATGTTGATAAAGACGAAACCAAGAAAAACTGACATCACAATGCGAAAACACGGAAACAGAGTAGAGACAAACATTTATTAAAGATTGATTAATCCTATATATGTAAATGATCTTGCATGTATGAACGATACATATAAAACAACTGGGACTGACATTGTTTATCATCTTCATTGAGTGTTATAATGTTTTTAAAAATTCTTCTCTTAACAGTTTTGTCATTTTTGGTTATATCGATTCTGGCGTGGCTATATATGTATACATCCCGCCATTGTGTTATTGTGCTAGTCATTTTTCGTATTCTTATATTTCATTTTGCTCCTGTACTTTGTCTAAAGAGCGTATTTATGCCATTTTGTTTTTCTTTGTTTTTATAGTTATAAAGATTATAACACACTGATGACTACTGTATCCTAATATTTGACAATGTTATCTATTATATCTGTTTGCTTTGCACACACATTGGTGTCGATATAATGGAATTATATTGCGAATGTCATGCAAGAGAGAGGTTTAGCTAGCTATACAACCAGGTTAAATAACCATTTGCTGCATAAAGAAATGCCTGTAACAAAACATGGAAGTTGTTGCCATTCGTTTGATATGTTTGAGGTTTTGATTTTGCAATTTGATAAATGACATTCCGTTTTGAATTTTCCATGGAGATTGAAAAAGTTGGTTAAATGTTAAAAATTTGGCAATTGTAAGTCTTAAGCGATCAACTGCCCTATCAAATATGTTCCTTCCCCCTGATAGTTTTAAAATTACGATACAATGAATAAAACTTCAAACTGCAAAACGATAAAGCCTTGGATGTTGCATAATGCGGAAAGACTTTGCAAGGTGTGAAAATTGAAAGTAGTTATGTGTGTTTTATAGTGTGTCTTTCTATGTTGTGATGTCACACTATTATTTCAGGTAAGGGTGAAAGTTTGTACATTTGTTTGTTTTTATAGTTATTAATTTGATAACACAATGTTGACTGCTGTACCCCTATTTTTGACATGTTTACTTATTGTGTCTGTTTGTTTTATTCACGCATCGTTGTCAATATAATGGAATTTGAAGCGACTGCCATACAAGTGAGAGGTTTAGCTAGCTATAAAACCAGGTTCAATCCACATCTACATAAGAAAATGCCTGCACCAAGTCAGAAATATGACAGTTCTTATCCATGCGTTTGATGTGTTTGAGCTTTTGATTTTGCCATTTGATTAGGGACTTTCCTTTTTGAATTTTCCTCGGAGTTCAGTATTTTTGTGATTTACTTTTTTGGTACCTATTAAATAGTTATCAAAGGTACCAGGATTATAATTTAGTACGTCAGACGCGCGTTTCGTCTACATAAGACTCGTCAGTGATGCTCATATCGAAATATTTATAAAGCCAAAAAAGTACAAAGTTGAAGAGCATTGAGGATCCAAAATTCCAAAAAGGTGTGCCAAATACGGCTAAGGTAATCTGTGCCTGGAAAAAGAAAATCCTTAGTTTTTTTCGGAAAATTCAAAGCTTTCTAAACAGGAAATTTATAAAAATGACCACATTATTGATATTAAAACGTTTAAACCAGCTGCATTTGTTTGCTCCTGTCCTAAGTCAGGAACCTGATGTTCAGTAATTGTTGTTTGCTGATGTGGTTCATATATATTTCTCGTTTCTCGTTTTTTATATAGATAAGACCGTTGGTTTTCCCGTTTGAATGGTTTTACACTAGTCATTTTTGGAGCCCTTTATAGCTTGCTGTTCGGTGTGAGCCAAGGCATCGTCTTAAAGACCGTACTTTGACTTATAATGGTTTACTTTTACAATTTGTGACTTGGATGGAGAATTGTCTCATTGGCACTCATACCACGCCTTCTTATATCTATTTAGATATTTCAAAGAACGAATTCTGTAGGTTTTCCCATGTATTTTGCGTAAAAATGACAACTCCCATAATTTATAAAAAAGTAACCTTTTGGCAAAATATGTTTCAGCTTAAGGAACATTTTCATATTATATAGATAAGAAGATGTAGTATGAATGCCAATGAGGCAACTCTCGGTCCAAGTCACAATGTATAGAACATTAACAATTATATGTCAAAGTACGACCTTCACCACAACCTCAGTGAAAACCGGAAGTTTCTTTTTATCAAGTTAGACTAGTTAAAAAATGAATATGATAATCTCATTAAAGTCCGATGTTATGATACGCTGTGTTGTGACATAAAAAAAAATCTTCCGCTGAGCCTTGGAATAGAGTAAATTGTCTCCCTCGTATCATCCAATCAAAAACTGGCATATAGACGTGAAGTATAATAATAATTATTATACAATTAAGTTGACCTAATTTAACTGTTTTTTGTAATCAGAATTATTTTAAATATAGAGTTGTTGTGGATTTTATTTGAAATTTGTTTTTGATTTCGTTTTCCATAGAACATTTGTAGAAGTTTAACAAATCAATTTTTTCAATATTCATGAACCTTAGGAATGTGTCATTCTGAAGTACAAAATGTTGGAAGTAGATCTTTGATATCATGTTTTCAAATGGTTTACAATTTTTAAGAACCAAAGATTATGAGCTATATCGTGAGCTTCCAATAACATATGTTAAAGACAGCCTATAAGTCATACATATCGTTTTTCAAGAAGTTAAACACAACCCTTTTTTTAATATCCATGATTCATGATTCTCCGATGTTTGTTTTATTAGAGTATAAAATGTAGAAAACCGATCTTTGATGGTTGGTCTCTAGTTAATTCCCAATTGGTACTTGTCACAGGTATGTCAAAAGCTAGAAATTACATATTTTAAAGATAGGTATTTATTGTTTGATATTGATATTGTTATTTCTCAGTCAAACATATTGCCAAGTCATGAGATTATATAGACATAATGTTTATAATTATTATAAAGACGAATAAGAAGTGACCAAACATTTTCATAGATAATGCCATTGTATAAAAGGATAAGTAGTTCGTAGTTTTCCTAAGAGGAATCCTTGCATAAGTCAAAAGGAAAACTAAATCACCGTAAGTTCTTATATCACATATTGTTTTTACATGTGTTAATGAGTTTACTTTGAAAGAAACATGATGATGCAAAGGTTCTTCAATAATTGAACTACTTTATCGGAAACAGTTATGGTCACTTCAATTACAATTAACAATAGACAATTCTTGTGAAACATGTTAATAACACAAATGGGCGTAGTCCTATAATATACAACAAGTTAAATTGCTGACCTGATAAAAGTTAACCTGCAACAGATATAAGAAATGGTCAGACCGGTCATTTGACCACAATCGACTTGAAAAATACATTTCACTGAAAATTAGTGTCGCGTCAGTCATACTGAAGGTCGAAATATCTTAAAACTATTATATAAAAAAAGGTTAATAGTCAAGTTATATTGAAATGGTCATGTCAATGATTTTTTTATTAAATATTGCATACAATATAGCTGTTGAATGTTAAACTTAAACTGTAAACTAAAAGATAATGCAAGGACTTTCATAAATTGTGGTCCTTAATGCTCTTCAACTTCGTACTTTCAACTTTTGTGGGTTCGAGCGTCACTGATGAGTCTTTTGTAGACGAATATACAAAATTTAGTCCTGGTATTTATGATGAGTTTATTTATGTGGGTTTTTTTCTGAAATAGTACTAAAAAAAATCAAAAAGTGTGAAAAGTTGGAAAGAATGCATATACAATCGGTCAAACCTTGTCAGTAATAATCAAATATCTTATTGCAAAAGCATAGATTTTTCTGAAAATTGAGATGATTTGAGACATAAACTTTCGTTTGATTGATAAAGGTCATCGACTTCGTTTCTGGTGGTTCTATGTTACCTATACGATTTAAGGCTCACATAGCGATGTTGTTAATTTTATTTTGCCGTTCTTTCCTATCGAAGGCCGGTGTTTTCTCCGGGCACTCCGACTTCCTCCACCAATAAAAACTGGCCGCCACGAAATAGCCCGAAAGCGGTGCTTAAAAGTGGCGTTAAAAACATAAAAAATCAAATCAATATTTTGCCGTTCTGTTGTATTTGGCTCACTTAGAACACATTATGAATGATATATACCGTTTAAATAAAGTCAGTTATTTTTTACATTATTTCAACGACAGACTTATGTATAAACAAACATATTAATTATACAAACAAAAATTTAAATTGGTAATTGGATATTTGGTGCTATTAAGACAACACTGTTTTATTGCCGTTTTATGGCGCTTTATAAACGTATGTGCATCTGTTTACACAGATTTAATGCAGTAATATTTCAGAAAATCAGTAAGACAAATGTAATCTATTCAATTTGTTTGTATAGTTCAACTAGTCAAGGTTGATTTCATAATCTCACTAAAATCTATGACTTAGCCTATTTACAGTACATCTTCGTAGACTTAATTGAACATTTACCGAGCTCTGATTTTCTCTTACAGTAGCTATGGCATGGGTCCCAACTTAGTCTTTTTGTTGTATATATATTCCAATGTATTTTTTTTCATACATCGCTTCATTCATTGTTCACTGTTAACATTGCAAACGGGCATTGCCAGTGTGTTCAATTGGAAAAGTGTAACATGAACTTGTTTAAGATGAATTTATCGTTATTTGTTTAATTTGATTTGTCCTCAATCCTAGTAGTTCGGAGATGTATTATAAGTTTATGTTAGTTTCATTTTGTGTTTGTGCTGTATATTTATTTATTCATCTTTGAAGGCTACTGATTAGAACAGAAGTAAGAAAGTAGTTGGAAGCAGACATAAGACTAGATACCTTATTGAGGTATGTATATAAATGAAACAACTTTGGTGGATAGTTGTCTCGTTGACGATCGTACCACATCTCCTTATTTTTATATTTATACCTAATATTCACGGAAACTTCTTAACGTAAGCATGGCAAATGTGTATTACAACTGCAGAGTAAGCGTTTAACATTTTTACAACATGTACCATAGCAATAAGTTCGAAAACAATATCTCCGATACTCCTTTTCATTAAAGAGTTTGTATGTTAAGAATACATGGAATAGTGCATTTTGTTTTTAGTAAAATATGCCTTTGTAGGAACTAGCGAATGCAACAAAGTTCGACTGATCATAATTGGTATAATCTAAGATACAATTAACCTAAAACGTTTGTTTTAAAGGAATAGTTGGTTATTGCATTTGCAGTGCATATAACTCGTTTTTGTCGTTACAATCTTTGTGATACGTTACGTGGTTGTTCAATGGTTGTTCAATGCATCTCGGTCGTTGTTTTTATTCACTAAATATATCAAGATCTAGTTATTATATTGATTGCGTCCGTATTATTTAACTTGAAATAACGGATATTACAGACAGTGCTGTGTTTATTGCATACTTTGGCGTACGCATTTCTCGATAGTATTGTGTGGAATGGTTTGTTATGTGTCTTTTATCTGTTATCTTTGATTTTTGGTCCCAAACGTGTTTGTCAATACATGTTGTTTACGCTACACAAGTAATTCAAAAATAAATGATTGATATGTGTGCTATATTTTGGGTTACAATCATGGACGAAAATACAATTTGGTGTAAATGAAATGAATGACCGTAAAACTATATTTTTTTAAAAAGGACATGATTCTTCCCAGCATTCAAAAGATGTATTGGAAATGTGTTCGTAAATTAAACTAGTAACTGGGCAAACTTATACCATTGCATACACTTAGGAGAAGTTACAATATATGTAACGATCGATCGTCATTTAATTGTTTTGTTATATCTTGTATTTTTTATATTCCAGTCATGCATTTAACGGATCAAGTTGCGATGAATCAGACATCTTTTGAAAGTAAGTCATATTCTGTGGTTTTTATAAAATTTCGGGTATTTCAAGCATAACACACACACACACACAACGACTATATTATACACACACAGTGAGATGTAAATATTGCAGCGCTCTTGTCATTCAGGATTTTCTGTCAAAATGGAATATACAAAACTTGTTATTCTCTGTGTTTATACTTGAAACATATTGTGTTTACCAAGAACATATTGTGTATTTTGGCGTTAATATTGATTCACTTATAGGGTCTTTGCATCGGAACTAAACACATTTATTCAAAAACCAGTTGTTGGCATGACACGGGTTATGTTCTTCTCATATATGTTATAATGGTATGATACTAAAGCCCTAACGGGAAGGATTGTGCCTGATAGTCATATGATGAAATCATAATCTTTCAATCAGTTTAATTGACGTCTGGAGCTGGCATGTCAGTTTACTGCTAGTAGTCTGTTGTTATTTATGTATTATTGTCATTTTGTTTATTTTCTTTGGTTACATCTTCTGACAATCGGACTCGGATTTCTCTTGAACTGAATTTCAAATGTGCGTATTGTTATGCGTTTACTTTTCTACATTGGCTAGAGGTATAGGGGAGGGTTGAGATCTCATAAACATGTTTAACCCCGCCGCATTTTTGCGCCTGTCCCAAGTCAGGATCCTCTGACCTTTGTATTATTTTAATTTTAGTTTCTTGTGTACAATTTGGAAATTAGTATGGCGTTCATTATCACTGAACAAGTATATATTAGTTTAGGGGCCAGCTGAAGGACGCCTCCGGGTGCGGGAATTTCTCGCTACATTGAAGACCTGTTGGTGACCTTCTGCTGTTGTTTTTTCTATGGTCGGGTTGTTGTCTCTTTGCCACATTCCCCATTTCCATTTTCAATTTTAATTTTACTTATAACTGTTAACACTTATACAATGGCATTTATCTATTGTCTAGCCAAAGCTACATTTTTCACATTCTAATTTTAAATTCGGTCGAACAATGTATTGTTCCAATCAAAATGTACATCGCCTGTTCAGTAGGATAAGAACTTGTAACTGTATAGACCTTAGTGACAACAATGTCTGTACTGTTCATTGTGAAGTAGACGACTCAATAAACAATTATAGTTATTATCTTTAAATGTCTGACTCATCACTTAAGCTTTAAAGAGGGTTTCAATATTGATATCAATAAGATTATGCTGTATGATGATCTCTTGTTTCCTTGGTGTACTTTCGACTTTTAGTTATTTCAGACAATCCATGTTAGTATTACTACAAGCAACTCATTTAAATGAAATAAAAAAAAGTACAATGAAAATGTAATAAAGTCATATATAAAATAATTTGCTTAATTGTCTTTATGCTTTAGCACAATTTTGAAAATCATTATCATATAAAGTGTCAGTTACGATGAGACACAACATATTTGATATGTTTGCTGTTCGCTCACAATAATCAAGATGATTACTTAAATTGAGAATAGAAATGGGGAAAGTATCAAAGAGACAAGACTCGACCAAAGAGCAAAAAACAAGCGAAGGCCACCAATGGGTCTTCAACACAGCGAGAAAATCCCACACCTGGATTCGGAAAAAACTGTGTACTAGTTCAGTTAAAAAAGATGTCATACTAAACTCCAAAACATATAAATAAACTAAAATTTAAAAAAAACGTACATTACTAACAAAGACCAGTGGCTCCTGACTTCGGACAGGCACAAAAATGCAGCTGGGTTAAAAATGTTTTATGAGATCTCAACCCTCCCCCTATACATTTAGCCTATGCAGAATAAATATCAGTTTCAGACCTCAATGAAACTGACCGAAAAATTATGTCTTCACCATATGAAAATCAAGCACAATACTTCCCTTTAGGGATTTAGTAGCATACCATCATAAAATATATGAGAATAACATAACCCGTATTATGCCAATAACTGGTTTTAGAATAAATGTGTTTATTTCCGACACAATGACCCTATGAGTGAATCAATATTAATACCAAAATAAGACATCTTAAATTGCCTGACATCAATATCGTAGCTATATCACTTCTTAATTAGTCTGTTTAAAGGTTAGGGTTAGATTTTGAGGTGAATGCCGACATTTTTGTGCTTTTTATAGAATATTACCATAAAAAATGGATGTGAAATACCTGAACGTATAAAATGTCTGCATGAAAATAAATGTTCACGGATGATGTCCTTGTCTTTTCTATGTCAATTATTTTGCCTTATCTTTTCATGTTTTATTTACTATGAACTTATTTGGGTATTATCTCAATTTGAATTGTTTTACATTTTGTAATGCTGGGTCCATTTATAACCCGTTATACAGTATCGTTGTGAATAGATTGAAAGTTGTACACACATTTAAGCATCAAATACAACCCTCAACATGTAGTATAAAGATAAAACAATAATCTAGAACTTGTATATTCTGTCATGATCTTCTTGATATATGGTTTTTGCTTAAAGGGAAGACATTGATTCAAACTAAGTTCATCAATTTTAGTTATCATAAGTTATTTTGATTTTAACCTGATTTGAAACAATCGTTACAATCTTTGGGATTCGTTACTTGGTTGTCCAATGCATCTCAGTCGTTGTTTTTATTCACTAAATATATCAAGATTTAGTTATTTGTTGATTGCATCCGTAATATTTATCTTGATATAACGGATATCACGTGAAGTGCTGTGTATACTGCATACTTTGCGTACACATTACTTTTAGATAGAAGTGTGGGATGGTTTGTTATATGCCTCTTATCTGTTACATTGCATCTTTGATTTTTGGTCCCAGACAAATTGCCTTTGATCAAACACACATAATGTCATTAAGAGTTTTTATAAACTATTTGCCCTTTACAAATCCTACAGCCTTATACAACAAACGTGTTTGTCAATATATATTGTTTACGCCACAAAGTTAATTAAAACATAAATGATTGATAACAAACATTGACGAAAATACAATTCGGTGTAAATGAAATGAATGACTGTAAAGCCATTATCTTTAAAAAAAAAAAAAAGGACATGATTGTTCACAGCATTCAAAAGATGTATTGGAAATGTGTTCGTAAATTTAATGAGTATCTGGGCAGACTTATACTGTTGCATACACTTAGGAGAAGCTACAATATATGTAATGATCGATCGTCAGTTAATTGTTTTGTTATATCTTGTATTTTTTATATTCCAGTCATGAATTTTACGGATCAAGTTGCGATGGATCAGACACTTTTTGAAAGTAAGTCATATCATGTGGTTTTTATTAAACTTCCGCTTTTTCAAGCATACCACACACACACACACATACAGGTTTGCGGGTGAAACCAACTACATATGATTTTTCAGGTGGAAATGACTACATTGCTTTCCACTTGATCATTAAACATGAAACTCAGTGATAAGGAAATAGGGCCCATACGAATTCAAAATATAACTTTTAATCAGTAAAATTGCTCATTTTTGCAGTTTGAAAAATGACCGGAAACCTACTACCTTTATAGAATACACAGAGGTAAATCACTACACTCACACACTAGAATCTCACATACTAATAGACTACAGAGTGTATATACACACAGGTAATCAACTACCTTAACACACCTGATTCTTTCAAACAAACCAACTACATTGGGTATATACACACAGGGAACTAGCTGCATTCAACAAACACTTATATATTCATATGAGATATACATTAATCTTATCCTCATAGCTTTGTGATGTAAAACGTCTGATTTGGACTTATGGCATCAATAAAATTTCCTTTCTTGCTCTCACGCCCCTCGTGTATTTTTCTTGTACTACAACTTCGGTAATGCTCGTTTGCCTTTTCAGTTATGACCCTTACCCTGCACCATAGCATAGATCTCCTAGACCCACACTATTCTAGCTTCAGATCCACCTAGTATATCTCATATAGTACGAATTATGTGTTGCTGATTGACCCCTCAGGAGAGGCCTTCATAGTCCAGTGTACAAGAGGTGGTTATAGACTATCCACGCATAATAGCATTGATATCCTGGGCTGTACGAATCTGTCTTCTGAGTACCAGGTCTCCAATGTGTATCTACTGCAGTGCAACTTTGATACCGTCTACTAGATTCTTTCCAGGAGAGTTTCCCATCTTCCATAAAGCAATATGAGTATTGGTGATTGACCCATTTAAGGAAAGTCTCCTTATGTGCTATTGTACGAGAGAAAGAAGAAGTCATGGCCTTTACAATGCATCATAGCATAGATACCCATGACAAGGATCAGTCATGTTTCAGGGGGGATGGGTCCCTTTCGTATATTTCAAATAGTGCAATTTGGATATTGGATATAGCCATTAATTTGCACCATAGGCACGTTAGCGTCTATCTTTCATGCTCTGTGCCTTCGGTATATCTATACTACTAAATATAAAGACCGTTTTTTGTTCACCTAATAAACGTAGAACTGAAGAAAGCTACAAGTCAAACTTATATAAGGGTATATATACTTGATAGGGTATACTGAACATTTTACCCTTTTACATCGATTACTGTTTCAAACAATAAGCAATTAGACAAATTAATAAGTTCCGGAACTATCCGATGCGATTTTCTTGTATTTATATCATAATAGGGGACACGGTAGTATTTCCTAGCCCATAAGCGATAATGATAACCTTTTTTAGAATTTTCACCACTTTCTAACACTGCCAAATAAACAGTTAACTGAAGTACTTTCATTATACTATTCAGAAATTAATTTGAATATATATATCATGACCGTTTACTTCTTTTGATATCTTTAAAACCTAAGGCTACTACTGCTTTTATGTCTTTTATTGTGCAGTGAATACAAAATTTAAAAAATATCTCAAAAATTCATTTTCACCTGTATGTAAAATTATTTCATATTTTTTTCTACACCTGATTTATCCCTGTTTGGGAAAGTATGTTTAGTTGATATTGTATTTTTTGTCCGAACACAGTGTTCAAATATATTAACCTTAGTAAGGTACACAAAAGAGCAGTCTAAATTCTGGAATGCAAATACTACCGTGTTACTTTTATGTCACATGTTACCTATTGCCTTATCTGTACGTTCTGCAACTGGCAAGCGCACCACCAAACGGCTTTTCTTATTAAGTGTTAAGCCAATATAAACACACTATCATTACTGATTTTTTTAAAACAAGATAAAAACAAAAAATCAAAAATTACAGTCCTAGATTATCAAATAATCATGAAATATATGGACTAGTGATCAATTAATCACTATAAAACAGCCAAGTAATCACATAATCAAAAAACCAATGAAGAGGCTCAGTGGTAGGGAAATGGGGCAAAATCGATTTCAATACATATCTTTCATTCAATGAGATTGCTCATTTTTGCAGTTTGAAAAATGACAGGAAACACACGACCTTAATTGAATACACACACGTATTCCACTACACTATCCCACTAGACTCTCGCATACTAGCAAATTACACTAAGTATATATACTAAGGTAAACAGTTACGTTGAAACAAATGATTCTTACAAACACACTAACAACATTGGGTATATACACACATGGAACACGACATACCAACATAAAGGCTACAAAATCAACATACAGCCAATATACCATAAGGTGGGAATTTGCCCCCAGCTCCACTATTGCAAACCAACACCGGATCTATTTGCCCTATGGACTGAGCGGAATCTGTTATAGGTTAATACGTGGGGCTAATCGCAAACCAAATATCTTGGCTAACTATTACATGACTTTTGCTTATTAATAAGGCCCTTGTAATCGCAGAAAACACAATAAACCGACCTAAAAGACCAGAAAAGCAACCTATAGACAATATACCCAGGAGATAGGTAATCTTCACCCAGCACCGCCCAGGCATGTCAAAGGGGTATGTTATGAATTAAACGTTCGCTGAGGGTCCCTGCTATCTGCCAGAATCCTGATTATTCTTAACTAAGCGAACGTAAACCAAAAACAATGCTAATCGACCCATTGGATAGCCAGACATTAAAATTGACTATGCCAACACCGGATTTATTTAACCTATTGACTGAACGGGCCTGTTGTATGTCCATACGTTGTGTCATTTGCAACTCTAAGGACTAAGCTAATTATGAAATGACGTTTCCATACGAAGAAGGTCCGTCTTAAGAAAGAAAATCCGATAAACCTGGAAATCAACCTATAGGCAATATCCCATCAAGTGTGGGGGTTGTTAATTTCCCCAACACCGCAATAGAGATATTTTATGGCTCAAACAAACGCCAAGAATCCCTGCCATCTGTCTGAATCCTTATAAATTCTTAATCATGCAAATTTTACCTAAAAACTATTTCAATCTACCATAGCCGCCTAGCGGATAACCAGACGCCAATATTGATCATACGAACCCGAATTTGTTTACCCTATGGACCGAGTAGACTGTTATAGGTCAACACGAGGTGTCATTTATATTGCGAGTGCCCTTGCCAGCTATACGTAACGTATTTTCCTTACGAAGTAGGTCCGTCCCGAGGCAGAAAATACGATAAACCAACTTAAATGCAAGAAAACCAATATATAGGCAATAACGCATAAAGGGTAAAATCTTCAGCTGAAAATGACTACAGTGCTTTCTGCATGATCAATGAAATTTAAACTAAGTGGTAGGGATCTAGGGTGAAACGATTTCAAAATGTACTTTCATTCACTGAGATTGCTCATTTTCGCAGTTTGAAAAATGACCGGAAACCCACGACCTTAATTAAATACACACAGGTAATTCACTACACTTACATACTAGACTCTCACAAATTAGCTGATTATAGTATGTATATATACAAAGGTAATCAACTACATTAAAACATCTTATTCTGACAAAAAAACAACAACATTGGGTATATGGATACATGGAACACTATAAACCAACATAAAAAGCCACACAATCAACCTATAGGCATCAGGGGGGAAATATTCCCCCTGCTCCGCCAAGGCATGCCATAGGGGTATGTTATATAATTATGGCTCACACGTACGCTCAGGATCCCTGATGTCTGTCTTAATCCTTTCTTATTATTAACTATGCGAACGTAAGCCAAAATCAATTTTGATAGACCTCTACAAGCCTGTCAGATAGCCAGATACCAAAATTTAGGATTTATTATTATTCGTTGGATAATTTTCATGGTTTTCGAGGGTTCAGGTGAACCACGAATTCAAATGTTCAACGAATTGCACATTTGCTATAGGCTTTGTATGCAGAGCTTGCCAAACCACGAAATCAAATACCAACGAAAATGCTGGTTCCTCAACACACAAAAAATTGAGTGACAACAACGAAAATAAATGAATCCACAGTATTGACCAAAACTAACACAGGTACTATTTGCCCTATGGACTGAGCGCGGTCTAGACCCATACGTGGTGCCATTCGCAACTCAAATATATTGGCTAAATATTACCTGACCCTTCCTCCTTAATAAGGCCCATCTTTAGCAAAAAACACGATAAACCGACCTTAACATGCTTAAAGACCAGAAAAGCAACCTACAGATTTTATTAATGAGATACGAAATATTCCTAAAGGTCCGCTAGGGCTTGCCATAGGGGTAACTAATGGCTCTTACTATTCTAAGGGTACCTGCTGCCTGTTTGAATCCTTGCTATTCTTAACTATGCGAACGTAAGACAATTTTGTTTGATAGACCTCTACCTGCCTGTCGAATAGCCAGATACCAATATTGACCAAAACCAACACCGGATTTATTCTTCATATAGACTGAGCGGGCCCTGTTATAGATTCACGCATGGTGCCATTCGCAACTCAAATGTCTTGGCTAACTATTACATGAATTTTCCTTCGAAATTAGGCCCATCATAACGCAGAAAACCCGATAAACCGACCTAAAAGACCGGAAAAGCAACCTATAGGAGATATGAAATCTTCACATAGCACTGCCTAGGCATGTCATAGGGGTATAGTTTAAATGAAACGTTAGCTTAGGGTCTCTGCTATCTGCATGAATCCTTATTTAAACTTAAATATTAGAACGTAAGCCAAAAACAATTTCAATCGGCCCGTAGCAACTTATCGGATAGCCTGACACCAAAACTGACAATGCTAACACTGGATCTATTTAACCTATGTGAGCATGTTATGGGTAAAAACGAAGTGCCATGTGTATTTAAAATGCCTTTGCAAACTATGTAACGCATTTGCCTTATTGAGTAGGGCCGTCTTGAGGCAAACAGATACGATCAACCGACTTAAAAGACAAGAAAAGCAACGTAATACCTAGGAAATAGGAATCCCCCAGCACTGTCCAGGCATGTCATAGGGTTGAATTATAAATCAAACGTTTGCTAAGGGTCCCTGCTACCTGCCTGAATACTTTGCTTAATATGTATCGCCTTTGTCATATTAAGTAGGGCTGTCTTGAGGCAAAAAAAATATGACAAACCAACGTAAAAGACCTGAAAAACAACATATAGGCAATAACCCATAAGGGGAGGGAAAACTTCAGATGAAAATGACTACAGTGCATGCTTTTCGCATGATCAGTGAAAATGAATATCTGTGATAGGGATCTAGGGTGAAACGATTTCAAAAGGTAACTTTCATGCAATGAGATTGCTCATTTTTGCAGTTTAAAAAATGACCGGAAACACTCGACCTTAATTGAATACACACAGGTATTCCACTACACTATCCCGCTAAAATCTCATATACTAGCAGATGACACTATGTATATATACTAAGGTAATCAACTACGTAAAAACACCTGTATCTTACAAACAAACCAACAACTCTGGGTACATACACACAGGAAACACGATAAACTAACATAAAGGCTACATAATCAATCTATAGGCAATCAACCATAAGGGGTGAAATAAGCCCCTAGCTCCGCTAGGGCGTGCCATAAGGGTTTGTTATCGCTAATAAGAATACAAAGGGTCCATGCTGCTTGTCTGAATCCTATCTATTTTCTAACTATACGAACATAAGCCAAAATTAATTCTAAACGACTCCTATCCGCCTTTTGGATAGCCAGAATAAAATATTGACCAAAACCAACAGCGGAACTCTTTGCCCTATAGACAGAGCGGGGCATCTTATGATGTCATAAGTGGTGGCATTCGCTTCCAAAATGTCTTAGCTAACTGCTACATGACCTTTCCTTATTTGTTAGGCCCATGTAAACGCAGAAAACACGATAAACCGACGTAAAAGACCAGAAAAGCAACCTATCGACAATACCCAGGAGATAGGAAATCTTCATTTAGCACTGCCTAGGCATGTCATAGGGGTAAAGTATGAATGAAACGTTCGCTTAGGGTCCCTGCTCTCTGTCTTAATCCTTATTTAATCTAAATTTTCGAACGTAAGCCAAAAACAATTTCAATCGGTCCCTAGCAGTTTATAGGATAGCCAGACACTCAAATTGACAATGCCAACACTAGATCCATTTAACCTATGAACCGAACGGGACTGCTGTATGTCCATACGTGGTACCGGTCGAAAATTTATAGACTCGGCTAACTATGACATGCCTTTTCCTTACGATGTAGGCCCGTCTTAAGGAAGAAAAAACAATAAACTGACCTCAAATACCTGAAAATCACCTATATACAATTACCCATCAAGGTGGGGGGGGGGGGGGGGGCGGACTTCCCACAACACTGCAATAGGGATAAATTATAGCCATAACAAAAGCTGAGGGTCTCTCCAACCTACCTGAATCCTTATTTATTCTTACTTATGCTAATGTTAGCCAAACACAATTTGCATCGAACCTACCCGCCTGTCGGATAACCAGACGCCAATATTTACCATACGAACCCGTATTTGTTTAGCCTATGGACCGTGTGGGGCATGTTATAGGTCCATACAAGATGTCATTTGTACTGCAAATGCCTTTTTAACTATGAAACGCCTTTGTCTTATTAAGTAGGGCTGTCTTGAGGCAAAAAAAATATGATAAACCAACGTAAAAGGCCTGAAAACCAGCATATAGGCAATAACCCATAAGGGGAGGAAAAACTTCAGATGAAAATGACTACAGTGATTTTCGCATGATCAGTGAAAATGAAACTCTGTGGTAGGGATATAGGGCGCAAACGATTTCAAAATGTACTCTCATTCAATGAGATTACTAATTTTGTACTTTGAAAAATGACCGGAAACACACTACCTTATTTGAATACACACAGGTATTCCACTACACTAATCCACTAGACTCTCACATACTAGCAGATTACCCTATGAATATATACTAAGGTAATCAACTACGTAAACACACCTGTATCTTACAAACAAACCAACAACTCTGGGTACATACACACAGGAAACACGATAAACTAACATAAAGGCTACATATTCAATCTATAGGCAATCAACCATAAGGGGGGAAATATGCCCCCAGCTCCGCTAGGGCGTGCCATAGGGGTTTGTTATGGCTAATAAGAATGCAAAGGGTCCATGCTGCCTGTCTGAATCCTGTCTTTTTTTTAACTATACGATCATAAGCCAAAATTAATTATAAACGAATCATATCTGCCTTTTGGAAAACCAGAATCAAATATTGACCAAAACCAACAGCGGAACTATTTGCCCTATAGACTGAGCGGGGCATCTTATAGATTCATAAGTGGTGGCATTCGCTTACACAATATCTTTTCGTTCGAGACAGAGATAACAAGCCAAAACAAATATAAGTCAAGGTGAGAGACAAACTTAACTATACAGTGGTATCCTTTCAAGTTCGATACGATAGATCGATGCATTCGACGGAGTCACCATCATTGAACTATTTAGCGAGAGGACATCATCTACATATCGGAATGTTAATATAATTCGAATGTTCCGAATGAAATGTTACTCGTATGAATAATGAAATAGTCTATAATTTCCATATAATGCCGATTCCTTGTCGAAAAGTTGTCACCCAAACTAACAGATATATTGTCAATGAAAATTACCAACCATCTTGAAAAAAGCAGCTTCAGAGAATTTCTGTATGAATATAAAGAGATTTGTTTACACAACGTTGATTAATTGTTCATTTCTAAATGTTCAGTGACAAATTCATGTGTGTTTAGGACGATGACCATAAGTAACGTTAGGATATGCAAGGTTCTGGTCTGCAGGGAAGGCGGACTGGAATTTTGGACTGTCATTGGAAAATAAGGGTATGTTACGTACGGACTCCTTCTTTAACGTGCAAGCAGCAACACTCGTTTACACAAAGCACCGGATTACATAGATATAAGAAGATGTAGTATAACTGCCAAGGAGACAACTCTCCATCCAAGTCACAATTTGTAAAAGTAAACCATAATAAGTCAAAATACGGTCTTCAACAAGGGCCCAAAAAATAAGTAGTGGAAAACTATTCAAACGGGAAAACCAACGGTCTAATCTTTTTAAAAGAACCACACCAACAAATGATAACCACTGAACATCAAGTTCCTACTGGAACCATTAGTGCCAAAGAGGACAATATATTTAAATCCCAGTTAACCCTTAGGGTCTATCATCAAGTATAATTTATTCCTCCCTGAAACCAGATATCTGTATCTACGTTAAACTGCTTCTTTTTTATGAAGCAAAATTGGACAAATAATTTGGATTTAAAATTTAAAATATAAGTATAAAATCTTTATCGGATTACAAGAGGAAAAAAAATCTCTTACAAGTCTATGGAATAGTTTGTATCCACATCTGATTCGTTATACATCTCTTACATGTTATCAAACGAATGTTTATGTTCGCATATACAAAATGGTTAAATAAGGATTTATTCAGGATTTAATTATTCTAGTAAATATCTCTGATAAATATCTTTCGATAAATAGTAAAATATCCATTATGCATTTTTTATTTTATTTTATAAAGGATCAATACAAAAAATGTAGATGTCTTGTCTAAACATGTTTACTATAGAATACGTTATGATATTATAAAATGTATTTTAGAATATAATTTATATGTTTTTACATCGCCTTTCTTATCAGCTTTTTTCAGCTAAGTAGACATATTTTCTTTTAGTCTATTCATGCATGGTGCAAAAATAAATAAAAGAAAGAGAAAAACTGTATAGAATATACATTTATATTATTTACTATTTAAACATGCACCCGTCTACGCTTGTAAAAATATAAAAAGAACTTTACATTGTTTAGATTATATGTCGATTTGCTAAATTTGTAGATACACGACTATATATAAAAAAGAAGATGTGGTATGATTGCCAATGAGACAACTATACACAAAAGACCAAAATGACACAAACATTAACAACTATAGGTAACCGTACGGCCTTCAACAATGAGTAAAGCCCATACCGCATAGTCAGCTATAAAAGGCCCCGATATGACAATGTAAAACAATTCAAACGAGAAAACTAACGGCCTTATATATATAAAAAAATGAATATAGCCAAAGTTCAAATTATTATATAATAGTTTAACACGTCCCATTAAGTTAATTTATCAGGAACGCCACGATTTTATTGTGATGAAAGTTTTATAATAGAGTACTATTAGCCGCCTTTGATCCTTTATCAGAAAATGCACCCTACTACGAAACATTTGTTCTTGAGGATCTGAAAATATCTGCCAGATTTAATTTACATAAGAGTTAGGGCAATGAGGTCATATAACCTCTGTAGTTATTTCACTTCCATGGTTAGGGGAAACAACAAATAATTAAAAAGTCAGGCGTTGATAAAATAAATAATAAAAATCTTTATTGTCATATATATTTCAACAAATTAAACATTATTGTGACAAACTGAAAACAAACTAACATATACACATACATATAATATATATATATATAGCTATTGTTGCAAGTATATACATGTAATATAGTGAAAAATCAAAATACAAATTACAGCATATCAATAAACCACAAAACTTTTAACCATGCATCGGTCAATCAAGCCCTGTCCTCAGTTTAAAAACGAGCCTAAAATTTGTTGATTTTTTTTATTGATTGATCATGATGAGTATGTATTGTATTTTTTGTTTGTTAGTGCAACACATAAAGTCAGTATTTTGAAAAGCATTTGCAGAGAAGTTATCATTTCTTACATGTTTATTTATTTCGCAATGAAAGAAGGAGTGAAATTCACCATCTATAACTTTAAAAGGGCAAAAATAAAAAATAAATAGTTTTAACACGGAAAGCAGTAATTTAAAGCTAATTTCTTTTATTTTTTTTCCGACTAAGACCATACATGTAGTGTCGAATGTGTACTTTTAGATTTACACATATATTTGTTTTACATAGTTTCGAAAACGTGATTGTCTTATTATTGAAATTGGTTAAGATGGCACAAGACTTCAATTTTACAGATACATGTATTTGCAAGCTTTTAGTATTTATTATTAAACGATCTGTTGGACACCCATAAGCAATTTAAATCGCAGGGCAGTTTTAAACTCCATATTGGATTATAATTGATACACTCAAGTTACGACCTTTGTATACAGACCTTTATATTTAAAAAACTTAGGAAATTGGAATCTCAGATTTTAATAGATACCTAAACCATGGAAGTATAAATATTACTTCCATGCCTAGACAGTGCATTTTGAAAGGTTCAGAGTTTGAATTTGAAAAGTATTCTTGATATCCATTTGTTAGGCTAGCATTAAAATAACATAGCGTGAGATTATGGACCTAGTATATTTTTCCTTCCAATAAAATAGACTTGTGGTTAATTTTCACTTATGTTTTAAATATGTTGTACACTTGTATTGTGCATCTGTAAAATTCCATATCCTTTAAGTTTTGCTTTATCTAAATCTTGAACTCTGCTTTAATACATAAGCCCAGTGTATACCAAATTGTATATGCCACATCTGTCTATATCATAGAAACTGTGATTGGTAAACAAACATAGCTGTAATAGTTACACAAAAGATTCCATTGAACCACATTTGCATCTTCCTTTCTATGATACTAAAAGATGAAATATACATGTACATACAAAGACACATCATAACGATTTCTCGATTTCTACAGATTGGATTGCGATGCGATTGCCCATATATTACAACATCTCATAGATCCGTCACCCATTTTGTCTGAAAATGATAAACCACTTAAAAAAGGGACTAGTAAGCCAATATTTTGACTGTTACTTTTAAAAAAGTGTAAGCACTTAACAAATATGATATTCCATAAGGGGGACCGTTCCCCTGCCCCTCCTCCACTTCCTCGTCTTCTCACTGTCGTAATCGAAATTTCGCTTCATTGGAGTCGGTGTTTACAAAGTCGTCTGCCGGTGAACATTAAAAACAAACCTGAATGATACAATGGCATACCTACTCTTGTATTAACTATATTAGTCAAGACCACCGAAGTTAAAATGGTTTATTCAATATTTTGGGCAACAAATACAGTATAGCTGTTCTTATGAATAGGCGCAAAATAGGGTTCTCCAAAAATCAGTATAAAAAAGTGAAAAAAAAATGTTTGCGCACTTATGTCGTGCAAATGCATGGTTCAAACTAAAATAAAATCATTTTACCCGTAAGCGAAAAGAATCGTTACGGTAAATATATGATGAGTAATTGTTATCAAAGTTGTATAGAAATTTAACTTACATGTATGAGAATAAAAAAATTAAAAACTGAAAGCTGTCAAATTATAAATCGATCATCAAAGTCTATATATGAGTTAACGCACATCACCAGTATCAAAATATCGATGAACAATTAGTTGTTTGCTGGTTTTAGTGACACTTTCATTACGCTTGGCTTTCCATGACAATCAAGATTAATTTGTAGAGAAAGCCAGAGAAAACCACTGGCCTTCGACAAGAAAAAAAGTAACGTCTGTCTATTTTTAAAGATCTAAGCTGAACACACTTTGTCGACGAAAGCACCACAGTCACAGCCTCAGTTTTGATACACTAGTGGGGGCCTTTTATAGCTGACTTTGCTGTATGGGCTCTGCTCATTGTTGAAGGCCGTACGATGTCCTATAGTTGTTAATTTCTTTGTCATTTAGGACTCTTGTGGAGAGTTGTCTCATTGACAATCATACCACATCAGATCGATGTTGAACGGATGAGAAACGGACTCATACCAGACGTATAACGGATAAAACGGACGATGAACGGATCTGAAACGGATAAATGCCAATTGAAAATTTCGCGTCAGAAATGCCAATTATTGGTATGTCAGATTTCTTAAGGTTCATGAATTCTTATTATTCATAATCGATCTTAGAGTACAGGCAAGTCTTCACAAGCAAGCAGCTCTTATTCAGGCCAGACACTGCCTTTTGGTGGAATTTTGAAGACCAAACCAAAATCAGTTACACAGAAACATTTTGAATATTTATGCGATTTATATGTATTGTTATTGTCGCCTTTGATTTTTCCGTATATCTTGTTCATCCGTTTTATCCGGTACGCTTCCGTTAGGTGTCCGTTTTGTGCGGTACTCGTCCGTTGGATGTACGTTCGACATCTGTTCTGTCCGGTACGTTTCCATTTCTCTTACGTTGCATATCCGTTGTGTGTCCGTTATGCATCCGTTACACTTCCGTTTTATTCGGTCAGTACATCAACGGACTCTAAACGGATAACAATTTTGTCAACGGACAACTTTTATTTTCATCCGTTACATGTAGGCGTCCGTTCGTGCTATCCGGTAAGGTGTGACCGAGGCTTTTGAAATGGATATGGTTTGTTGAATTGGTTCGTCCTAAATATATCTGTAATACTTGCCACTGAACGATGAAACGATCATATTAACCGTTCATAGGAATTGCGAAATTGTTCTCTTTCAACTGGGATTAAAATTAATTGAATTTTGATTATCAATATCATTTCCTGCGACCTGGGATGACCATGATATTGTTGGAGAGGGCCAGTAGACGATTTCGGGAAGAGAATATCAATTTTCCCCTTTTGCGAAGCCGGATTTTTGTTTTATTTATCTAAAATTGTCTTTTTCCAGAGAAATGTATATAATAAGGCCAGAAGACTCCTGTTATATATAATCCACCTCAAAGAATATCAAATGTTCGTTCTCATATAAACAAAGAAAATACATATTTATAGAGAAAATTGATTAAGATATTTAGATAGCTGCGTAACATCAACAAATAGTTCACTCTAATTTTAATGCGAACGGTTTTAGAAGATACTCTGATTTACAATGTATGTAGACCGATACACTGAGTTGACATTTTAAAATAATGACTCCGTTAATAGTGCGAAAAAGAACCCAATGCTTGTTATTATTACAAGACTTTGTCTTGCTCATATAACTACAAATACTATTTGTAAAGTCTTTGGGTGGTTTTTTTTTCTACTTGAACAAACCCTCAACCTCTAAGCCTGTACATAGGATAATTACAAACTTTTTACCGTGAAACTACCGATGTGGTACAATTGCAATACAAGAAAACAAATCTAGAGTTAAATAGAACTTAAATCAAAAGCAACATGCAACTGTTGCATAGGATAATTCAAGTAAAACTACTAACTTTCATAACTGCCCTTTCAAAAAATGTACGCATATTGTGTTTGCCATTTTACCTGTGTGGAAGTTCTTGTAAAAAAACTTTCTTTTGAAGAAGACCTACGACATACGATGATGTTCGGCTTGTCATCATGACAAAATGTATATTACCTTTAAGTTCGGTCTCAATGTCAAAATATCGATGTCGGATTATTCGTATTGATGTTACCTATCCGAATAAAGTCCTTTGATCCGACCTTTTTGATTTGTTGTTAAATGAGTCAGTGTATTTTTTTGTCAATCGTAATTTTTTATTGAAATATTCTTTACAAAGCACAAAAATGTCAGTATTCACCTCAGAAACTAACAAAACCTTTAAATAGACTTATTAAGAAGGGATATAGTTACGATACTGTTGTCAAGTCATTAAAGATTGCATATTTTGACGTTAATATTGATTCACGTATAGGGTCTTTGCATCGGAACTAAACACATTTATTCAAAAACCAGTTGTTGGCATGACACGGGTTATGTTATTCTCATATATGTTATGATAGTATTATACTAAACCCCTAACGGGAAGGATTGTGCCTGATATTCATATGATGAAATCATAATCTTTCAATCAGTTTAATTGAAGTCTGGAGCTGGCATGTCAGTTAACTGCTAGTTGTCTGTTGTTATTTATGTATTATTGTCATTTTGTTTATTTTCTTTGGTTACATCTTCTGACATCAGACTCGGACTTCTCTTGAACTGAATTTTAAATGTGCGTATTGTTATGCGTTTACTTTTCTACATTGCCAAAGGTATAGGGGGAGGGTTGAGTTCTCATAAACATGTTTAACCCCGCCGCATTCTTGCGCCTGTCCCAAGTCAGGAGCCTCTGACCTTTGTTAGTCTTGCATTATTTTAATTTTAGTTTCTTGTGTACAATTTGGAAATTAGTATGGCGTTCATTATCACTGAACTAGAATATATTTGTTTAGGGGCCAGCTGAAGGAAGCCTCCGGGTGCGGGAATTTCTCGCTACATTGAAGACCTGTTTGTGACCTTCTGCTGTTGTTTTTTCTATGGTGGGGTTGTGGTCTCTTTGACACATTCCCCATTTCAATTCTCAATTTTATTATGCATGATATTGGTTCTCAAGAAAAAGTTCTCGGTTTCGAACTTTATGTTCGTGTGACATTAAATAAAAAAAACAAAGATAGATTTCAGTATTGAAAATAAGATAGTTTTCATACAATAACAACTTGAACTAATTTTAGCCAGATTATGAAATTCTGTGATGTATACACCTGGGTTGTTATAAACTGACTACTAAAACTTTCAAATAGTTCTGCAAGTTTGTCTAGTTTTCATTGATGAAACAAAAACATTCACAGCTCGACTTTCTTATGTGATTTAGAAAAAAAAAAAAAAAAGGAGCGGGTGCTTTCCCCCCACCCCCCCCCCCCCCCCCAGAATATCAAATGGTCGTCCCCTTATTCATGAAACACGTTTCGTCATTTTTTTTTTTCTTGGCTTTATGAGAGAAGTAAGCGGTCTATTTCTTATATATATATTATAAGTACGTCTGAACCAATGACAACTCTACAACAGTAGTGATGGTGATACATTGCTGTGTACATTCTGTATATACAACTCGTCTAAACATCAACCCAACAATGTAAGATCTGTAAAAACTTTTTGTTCTTCCCTCGCCGGGATTTCAACCCTTGCTACTGAGATATATATGCATATATTTGTTTTTAAACCAACGTGCTTTATACGTTCAGACAGGATCTATACATTTTTCAATTACGATGTAAAATTAAGTCATATTCTGATCAGTACACAATATAGTATACTGCTTTGTGATTCGACTGCAACACTATTTTCAAGAATTTGGTTTGATACAGTCGGGGATCGAATATATATACGATTTTTCACATTTACAGAGAGTATAGAAGCTTAAGATTTCAGTTCAACAGAGTAGATATAGGCTTTGAGATTAAGTTCTAAATAGTTAAAAACCCCAAAAGGGTACGTTAAACTGTCAAAGCAGTTAACATTTTAGTACTATAAGGCTTGGTTATAGTACTAGGATTAACCTAGCACTGCTTTCGTGTTTAGAGTATAACGCAAATCTAGGCAATGCCCAGGAGTGTGTAAATAGTACTAAATACGCAATAACGCATTGTGAAGTCAGAAGTCATATCAGTGAAATTATTCTGATTCTACTTCAAAATATATAGATTGAACATAGCGCTTTCTTACGCTTTAGAACCGTTTTATCAAAAGTATGCGAGTTTTCAGATTGAGGCTTTTTAAAGCAGAAACTTTTAACCAACATAATTTTTATCTTCTTTTTATGGACACTCCAAATTTTATAACGTAACACATTTTATGTTAAGCTAGGTTCACACTGCCGATCAGATCAACTCGATGATTCCGATAGTCCAAATTTCCACGACCAAGCGTGACCAAATTCTTGATCGGGCCTTTTTACGACTCCTACCCGACTTCTACCCGACTGCTATCCGACTGTATTCAACCTTAACCTGATCATTCACGACTCCTTAACGACTCTATCACGACTCAAACCAGACTACTTATTGAATACATATTCGATGATTCCGACGAGTTCACGATCTCTACACGATCTTTACACCACTAGCTAGACCAAATCAACTATACTCGATCTCAACAAGATCTCGGCCAGACCAGATCGACCTGATCGTATAGGGGTCGTAGGGATAGTCGGCTATTGGTCGGGTTTGTACAATTTCAGTATAAAAACATCTGATTTTTTTATATCACCCACTGCAGCGGAAGGAGGCATAAAAGTGTTACCCTTGTCCGTCCTTAAATATGTATTCGTACGTCCCATCAATTAGTTTCCGCTCTCAAACACATATCAAGTGCGAATTTTCGTGGTGTCACTTTTACCGTTCTTGAGTAATGACTCTTTATAACGTTATATGTAAACTGGGTCATTATCTGTGTCAAATGGACACGTTCTCCGTTTATTTAGTTAGATTCAGTAGTTCACAGAAGGTCTGAGTAAAATTATACATGTAAAATATCTACATTGAAATAAATCAGTTGGATTCATTGTTTAGCAAGATGGTTAGAGCTCAGATAGACAAGGTTAATAGCTGTGGCGGAGCTTGAAGAGAGCGTAAAAAAACGAAGAAATTTTGCAGTTTGAAAAATGACCGGAAACACACTACCTTAATTGAATACACACAGGTATTCCACTACACTAACCCACTAGACTCTACCATACTAGCAGATTACACTATGTATATATACTAAGGTAATCACACACCTGAATCTTACAAACAAACCAACAACTTTGGGGACATACACACAGGAAACACGATAAAATATTATAACGTAAACACATTTTATGTTAAGCTAGGTTCACACTGCCGATCAGATCAACTCGATGATTCCGATAGTCCAAATTTCCACGCCCAAGCGTGACCAAATTCTTGATCGGGACTTTTTACGCGACTTCTATATCCGACTGTACTCAACCTTAACCCGATCATTCACGACTCCTTAACGACTCTATCACGACTCAAACTAGACTACTTATTGAATACACATTCGATGATTCCGACGAATTCACGATCTCTACACGATCTCTACACCACTAGCTAGACCAAATCAACTATACTCGATCTCAACAAGATCTCGGCCAGACCAGATCGAGTTGATCGTATAGGGGTCGTAGGGATAGTCGACTATTGGTCGGGTTTGTACAATTTCAGTATAAAAACATCTGATTTTTTTATATCACCCGCTGCAGCGGAAGGAGACACAAAAGTGTTACCCTTGTCCGTCCTTAAATATGTATTCGTACGTCCCATCAATTAGTTTCCGCTCTCAAACACAGATCAAGTGCGAATTTTCGTGGGGTCACTTTTATCGTTCTTGAGTGATGACTCTTTATAACGTTATATTTAAACTGGGTCATTATTTGTGTCAAATGGACACGTTCTCCGTTTATTTGGTTAGATTCAGTAGTTCACAGAAGGTCTGAGTAAAATTATACATGTAATAAAATTAACGGTACCAATTTTCTTGTACCAGATGCGCATTTCGACAATACAAAATATCTACATTGAAATAAATCAGTTGGATTGTTTAGCAAGATGGTTAGCGCTCAGATAGACAAGGTTAATAGCTGTGGCGGAGCTTGAAGAGAGCGTAAAAAACGAAAAAATTTTGCAGTTTGAAAAATAACCGGAAACACACTACCTTAATTGAATACACACAGGTATTCCACTACACTAACCCACTAGACTCCACCATACTAGCAGATTACACTATGTATATATACTAAGGTAATCACACACCTGAATCTTACAAACAAACCAACAACTTTGGGTACATACACACAGGAAACACGATAAAATATTATAACGTAAACACATTTTATGTTAAGCTAGGTTCACACTGCCGATCAGATCAACTCGATGATTCCGATAGTCCAAATTTCCACGACCAGGCGTAGCCAAATTCTTCATCGGGCCTTTTTACGACTCCTACCCGACTTCTACCCGACTGCTATATCCGACTGTACTCAACCTTAACCCGATCATTCACGACTCCTTAACGACTCTGTCACGACTCAAACCAGACTACTTATTGAATACATATTCGATGATTCCGACGAATTTACGATCTCTACACGATCTTTACACCACTAGCTAGACCAAATCAACTATACTCGATCTCAACAAGATCTCGGCCAGACCAGATCGACTTGATCGTATAGGGGTCGTAGGGATAGTCGGCTATTGGTCGGGTTTGTACAATTTCAGTATAAAAACATCTGATTTTTTTATATCACCCACTGCAGCGGAAGGAGGCATAAAAGTGTTACCCTTGTCAGTCCTTAAATATGTATTCGTACGTCCCATCAATTAGTTTCCGCTCTCAAACTCAGATCAAGTGCGAATTTTCGTTGTGTCACTTTTACCGTTCTTGAGTAATGACTCTTTATAACGTTATATGTAAGCTGGGTCATTATCTGTGTCAAATGGACACGTTCTCCGTTTATTTGGTTAGATTCAGTAGTTCACAGAAGGTATGAGTAAAATTATACATGTAAAATATCTACATTGAAATAAATCAGTTGGATTCATTGTTTAGCAAGATGGTTAGAGCTCAGATAGACACGGTTAATAGCTGTGGCGGAGCTTGAAGAGAGCGTAAAAAAACGAAAAAATTTTGCAGTTTGAAAAATGACCGGAAACACACTACCTTAATTGAATACACACAGGCATTCCACTACACTAACCCACTAGACTCTACCATACTAGCAGATTACACTATGTATATATACTAAGGTAATCACACACCTGAATCTTACAAACAAACCAACAACTTTGGGTACATACACACAGGAAACACGATGAAATATTATAACGTAAACACATTTTATGTTAAGCTAGGTTCACACTGCCGATCAGATCAACTCGATGATTCCGATAGTCCAAATTTCCACGACCAAGCGTGACCAAATTATTGATCGGGACTTTTTACGCGACTTCTATATCCGACTGTACTCAACCTTAACCCGATCATTCACGACTCCTTAACGACTCTATCACGACTCAAACTAGACTACTTATTGAATACATATTCGATGATTCCAACGAATTCACGATCTCTACACGATCTCTACACGATCTCTACACCACTAGCTAGACCAAATCAACTAGACCAAATCAACTATACTCGATCTCAACAAGATCTCGGCCAGATCAGATCGACTTGATCGTATAGGGGTCGTAGGGTTAGTCGGCTATTGGTCGGGTTTGTACAATTTCAGTATAAAAACATCTGATTTTTTTATATCACCCGCTGCAGCGGAAGGAGGCACAAAAGTGTTACCCTTGTCCGTCCTTAAATATGTATTCGTACGTCCCATCAATTAGTTCCGCTCTCAAACACAGATCAAGTGCGAATTTTCGTGGGGTCACTTTTATCGTTCTTGAGTGATGACACTTTATAACGTTATATTTAAACTGGGTCATTATGTGTGTCAAATGGACACGTTCTCCGTTTATTTGGTTAAATTCAGTAGTTCACAGAAGGTCTGAGTAAAATTATACATGTAGTAAAATTAGCGGTACCAATTTTCTTGTACCAGTTGCGCATTTCGACAATACAAAATATCTACATTGAAATAAATCAGTTGGATTGTTTAGCAAGATGGTTAGCGCTCAGATAGACAAGGTTAATAGCTGTGGCGGAGCTTGAAGACAGCGTAAAAAAACGAAAAAATTTTGCAGTTTGAAAAAATGACCGGAAACACACTACCTTAATTGAATACACACAGGTATTCCACTACACTAACCCACTAGACTCCACCATACTAGCAGATTACATTATGTGTATATACTAAGGTAATCACACACCTGAATCTTACAAACAAACCAACAACTTTGGGTACATACACACAGGAAACACGATAAAATATTATAACGTAAACACATTTTATGTTAAGCTAGGTTCACACTGCCGATCAGACCAACTCGATGATTCCGATAGTCCAAATTTCCACGACCAAGCGTAGCCAAATTCTTGATCGGGCCTTTTTACGACTCCTACCCGACTTCTACCCGACCATTCACGACTCCTTAACGACTCTGTCACGACTCAAACCAGACTACTTATTGAATACATAGTCGATGATTCCGACGAATTCACGATCTCTACACGATCTTTACACCACTAGCTAGACCAAATCGACTATACTCGATCTCAACAAGATCTCGGCCAGACCAGATCGACTTGATCGTATAGGGGTCGTAGGGTTAGTCGGCTATTGGTCGGGTTTGTACAATTTCAGTATAAAAACATCTGATATTTTTATATCACCCACTGCAGCGGAAGGAGGCATAAAAGTTTCCCTTGTCCGTCCTTAAATATGTATTCGTACGTCCCATCAATAAGTTTCCGCTCTCAAACACAGATCAAGTGCAAATTTTCGTGGTGTCACTTTTACCGTTCTTGAGTAATGACTCTTTATAACGTTATATGTAAGCTGGGTCATTATCTGTGTCAAATGGACACGTTCTCCGTTTATTTGGTTAAATTCAGTAGTTCACAGAAGGTCTGAGTAAAATTATACATGTAAAATATCTACATTGAAATAAATCAGTTGGATTGTTTAGAAATGGTTAGAGCTCAGATAGACAAGGTTAATAGCTGTGGAGGAGCTTGAAGAGATCGTAAAAAAACGAAAAAAATTTGCAGTTTGAAAAATGACCGGAAACACACTACCTTAATTGAATACACACAGGTATTCCACTACACTAACCCACTAGACTCTACCATACTAGCAGATTACACTATGTATATATACTAAGGTAATCACACACCTGAATCTTACAAACAAACCAACAACTTTGGGTACATACACACAGGAAACACGATAAAATATTATAACGTAAACACATTTTATGTTAAGCTAGGTTCACACTGCCGATCAGATCAACTCGATGATTCCGATAGTCCAAATTTCCACGACCAAGCGTAACCAAATTCTTGATCGGGACTTTTTACGCGACTTCTATATCCGACTGTACTCAACCTTAACCCGATCATTCACGACTCCTTAACGACTCTATCACGACTCAAACTAGACTACAGTAACTTATTGAATACATATTCGATGATTCCGACGAATTCACTATCTCTACACGATCTCTACACCACTAGCTAGACCAAATCAACTATACTCGATCTCAACAAGATCTCGGCCAGACCATATCGACTTGATCGTATAGGGGTCGTAGGGATAGTCGGCTATTGGTCGGGTTTGTACAATTTCAGTATAAAAACATCTGATTTTTTTATATCACCCACTGCAGCGGAAGGAGGCATAAAAGTGTTACCCTTGTCCGTCCTTAAGTATGTATTCGTACGTCCCATCAATTTGTTTCCGCTCTCAAACACAGATCAAGTGCGAATTTTCCTGGTGTCACTTTTACCGTTCTTGAGTAATGACTCTTTATAACGTTATATGTAAGCTGGGTCATTATCTGTGTCAAATGTACACGTTCTCCGTTTATTTGGTTAGATTCAGTAGTTCACAGAAGGTCTGAGTAAAATTATATATGTAAAATATCTACATTGAAATAAATCAGTTGGACTCATTGTTTAGCAAGATAGTTAGAGCTCAGATAGACAAGGTTAATAGCTGTGGCGGAGCTTGAAAAGAGCGTAAAAAAACGAAGAAATTTTGCAGTTTGAAAAATGACCGGAAACACACTACCTTAATTGAATACACACAGGTATTCCACTACACTAACCCACTAGACTCTACCATACTAGCAGATTACACTATGTATATATACTAAGGTAATCACACACCTGAATCTTACAAACAAACCAACAACTTTGGGTACATAGGAAACACGATAAAATATTATAACGTAAACACATTTTATGTTAAGCTAGGTTCACACTGCCGATCAGATCAACTCGATGATTCCGATAGTCCAAATTTCCACGCCCAAGCGTGACCAAATTCTTGATCGGGACTTTTTACGCGACTTCTATATCCGACTGTACTCAACCTTAATCCGATCATTCACGACTCCTTAACGACTCTATCACGACTCAAACTAGACTACTTATTGAATACATATTCGATGATTCCGACGAATTCACGATCTCTACACGATCTCTACACCACTAGCTAGACCAAATCAACTATACTCGATCTCAACAAGATCTCGGCCAGACCATATCGACTTGATCGTATAGGGGTCGTAGGGATAGTCGGCTATTGGTCGGGTTCGTACAATTTCAGTATAAAAACATCTGATTTTTTTATATCACCCGCTGCAGCGGAAGGAGGCACAAAAGTGTTACCCTTGTCCGTCCTTAAATATGTATTCGTACGTCCCATCAATTAGTTTCCGCTCTCAAACACAGATCAAGTGCGAATTTTCGTGGGGTCACTTTTATCGTTCTTGAGTAATGACTCTTTATAACGTTACATTTAAACTGGGTCATTATTTGTGTCAAATGGACACGTTCTCCGTTTATTTGGTTAAATTCAGTAGTTCACAAAAGGTCTCAGTAAAATGATACATGTAATAAAATTAACGGTACTAATTTTCTTGTACCAGATGCGCATTTCGACAATACAAAATATCTACATTGAAATAAATCAGTTGGATTGTTTAGCAAGATGGTTAGCGCTCAGATAGACAAGGTTAATAGCTGTGGCGGAGCTTGAAGAGAGCGTACAAAAACGAAAAAAATTTGCAGTTTGAAAAATGACCGGAAACACACTACCTTAATTGAATACACACAGGTATTCCACTACACTAACCCACTCGACTCTACCATACTAGCAGATTACACTATGTATATATACTAAGGTAATCACATACCTGAATCTTACAAACAAACCAACAACTTTGGGTACATACACACAGGAAACACGATAAAATATTATAACGTAAACACATTTTATGTTAAGCTAGGTTCACACTGCCGATCAGATCAACTCGATGATTCCGATAGTCCAAATTTCCACAACCAAGCGTAGCCAAATTCTTGATCGGGCCTTTTTACGACTCCTACCCGACTTCTACCCGACTGCTATATCCGACTGTACTCAACCTTAACCCGATCATTCACGACTCCTTAACGACTTTGTCACGACTCAAACCAGACTACTTATTGAATACATATTCGATGATTCCGACGAATTCACGATCTCTACACGATCTTTACACCACTAGCTAGACCAAATCAACTATACTCGATCTCAACAAGATCTCGGCCAGACCAGATCTACTTGATCGTATAGGGGTCGCAGGGATAGTCGGCTATTGGTCGGGTTTGTATAATTTCAGTATAAAAACATCTGATTTTTTTATATCACTCGCTGCAGCGGAAGGAGGCATAAAAGTTTCCCTTGTCCGTCCTTAAATATGTATTCGTACGTCCCATCAACTAGTTTTCGCTCTCAAACACAGATCAAGTGCGAATTTTCGTGGGGTCACTTTTATCGTTCTTGAGTAATGACTCTTTATAACGTTATATGTAAGCTGGGTCATTATCTGTGTCAAATGGTCACGTTCTCCGTTTATTTCAGTTCACAGAAGGTCTGAGTAAAATTATACATGTAAAATATCTGCATTGAAATAAATCAGTTGGATTGTTTAGCAAGATGGTTAGAGCTCAGATAGACAACGTTAATATCTGTGCCGGAGCTTGAAGAGATTGTAAAAAAACGAAAAAATTTTGCAGTTTGAAAAATGACCGGAAACACACTACCTTAATTGAATACACACAGGTATTCCACTACACTAACCCACTAGACTCTACCATACTAGCAGATTACACTATGTATATATACTAAGGTAATCACACACCTGAATCTTACAAACAAACCAACAACTTTGGGTACATACACACAGGAAACACGATAAAATATTATAACGTAAACACATTTTATGTTAAGCTAGGTTCACACTGCCGATTAGATCAACTCGATGATTCCGATAGTCCAAATTTCCACAACCAAGCGTGACCAAATTCTTGATCGGGACTTTTTACGACTCCTACCCGACTTCTATATCCGACTGTACTCAACCTTAACCCGATCATGCACGACTCCTTAACGACTCTATCACGACTCAAACTAGACTACTTATTGAATACATATTCGATGATTCCGACGAATTCACTATCTCTACACGATCTCTACACCACTAGCTAGACCAAATCAACTATACTCGATCTCAACAAGATCTCGGCCAGACCAGATCGACTTGATCGTATAGGGGTCGTAGGGATAGTCGGCTATTGGTCGGGTTTGTACAATTTCAGTATAAAAACATCTGATTTTTTTAATATAACCCGCTGCAGCGGAAGGAGGCATCAAAGTGTTACCCTTGTCCGTCCTTAAATATGTATTCGTACGTCCCATCAATAAGTTTCCGCTCTCAAACACAGATCAAGTGCGAATTTTCCTGGTGTCACTTTTACCGTTCTTGAGTAATGACTCTTTATAACGTTATATGTAAGCTGGGTCATTATCTGTGTCAAATGGACACGTTCTCCGTTTATTTGGTTAGATTCAGTAGTTCACAGAAGGTCTGAGTAAAATTATACATGTAAAATATCTACATTGAAATAAATCAGTTGGATTGTTTAGCAAGATGATTAGAGCTCAGATAGACAAGGTTAATAGCTGTGGCGGAGCTTGAATAAGATCGTAAAAAAACGAAAAGAAATTGCAGTTTGAAAAATGACCGGAAACACACTACCTTAATTGAATACACACATGTATTCCACTACACTAACCCACTAGACTCTACCATACTAGCAGATTACACTATGTATATATACTAAGGTAATCACACACCTGAATCTTACAAACAAACCAACAACTTTGGGTACATACACACAGGAAACACGATAAAATATTATAACGTAAACACATTTTATGTTAAGCTAGGTTCACACTGCCGATTAGATCAACTCGATGATTCCGATAGTCCAAATATCCACGACCAAGCGTGACCAAATTTTTGATCGGGACTTTTTACGACTCCTACCCGACTTCTATATCCGACTGTACTCAACCTTAACCCGATCATGCACGACTCCTTAACGACTTTGTCACGACTCAAACCAGACTACTTATTGAATACATATTCGATGATTCCGACGAATTCACTATCTCTACACGATCTCTACACCACTAGCTAGACCAAATCAACTATACTCGATCTCAACAAGATCTCGGCCAGACCAGATCGACTTGATCGTATAGGGGTCGTAGGGATAGTCGGCTATTGGTCGGGTTTGTACAATTTCAGTATAAAAACATCTGATTTTTTTAATATAACCCGCTGCAGCGGAAGGAGGCATCAAAGTGTTACCCTTGTCCTTCCTTAAATATGTATTCGTACGTCCCATCAATAAGTTTCCGCTCTCAAACACAGATCAAGTGCGAATTTTCGTGGTGTCACTTTTACCGTTCTTGAGTAATGACTCTTTATAACGTTATATGTAAGCTGGGTCATTATCTGTGTCAAATGGACACGTTCTCCGTTTATTTGGTTAGATTCAGTAGTACACAGAAGGTCTGAGTAAAATTATACATGTAAAATATCTACATTGAAATAAATCAGTTGGATTGTTTAGCAAGATGGTTAGAGCTCAGATAGACAAGGTTAATAGCTGTGGCGGAGCTTGAATAAGATCGTAAAAAAACGAAAAAAAATGCAGTTTGAAAAATGACCGGAAACACACTACCTTATTTGAATACACACATGTATTCCACTACACTAACCCACTAGACTCTCACATACTAGCAGATTACACTATGTATATAAACTAACGTAATGAACTACGTAAACACACCTGATTCTAACAAACAAACCAACAACTCTGGGTATACACACACAGGAAACACGATAAACAAACATAAAGGCTACATGATCAATCTATAGGCAATTAACCAAAAAGGGGAAATATACCCCCACCACCGCTAGGCATGTTATGGCTAATAAGTATGCAAAGGGTCCCTGCTGCCTGTCTGAATCTTTTCTTATTTTCAACTATGCGAACATAAGCCAAAATTAATTTCAAACGACTCTTATCCGTCTGTTGGATAACCAGATACCAGTATTGACCAAAACCAACACCGGTACTATTTGCCCTATGGACTGAACGTGGCATCTTATGGATTCATAAGTGATGCCATTCGCTCCCAAAATGTCTTGGCTAACTATTACATGACCTTTCCTTATTTATTAGGCCCATTTAAACGCAAAAAACACAATAAACTGACCTAAAAAACCAGAAAAGCAACATATAGACAATACCTAGGAGATAGGAAATCTTCACTAAGCACTGCCTAGGCACTGCCTAGGGGTAAAGTATGAATCAAACGTTCGCTTAGTCTCCCTGCTATCTGCCTGAATCCTTATTTAATATAAAATATGTGAACGTAAGCTACAAATAATTTCAATCGGTCCCTAGCAGTTTATAGGATAGCCAGACACTCAAATTGACAATGCCAACACTAGATCTATTTAACCTATGAACCGAACGGGACTGCTGTATGTCCATACGTGGTACCAGTCGACACTTTATAGGTTCAGCTAACTATAACATGCCTTTTCCTTACGAAGCAGGCCCGTCTTAAGGAAGAAAAAACGATAAACTGACCTTAAATACCTGAAAATCACCTATAGACAATAACCCATCAAGGTGGAGTGGACTTCGCACAACACCGCAATAGGGATAAATTATGGCTCAAACAAACGCTGAGGGTTCCTGCAACTTGCCTGAATCCTTATTTATTTTTACTTATGCTAACGTTAGCCAAAAACAATTCTCATCGAACCTACTCGCCTGTCGGATAATCAGACGCCAATATTGACCATGCGAACCCGTATTTGTTTACCCTATAGACGAGTGGTACATGTAATAGGTCCATACGAGGTGTCATTCGTATTGCAAATGCCTTTGCTACATGTAACTATGTAACGCCTTTGCATTAATTAGTTGAGCAAAAAATACGATAACCCATCTTGGAAGCCCAGAAAACCAACATATAGGCCATGACCCTTAAAGGGAGGGAAATATTCAGATATTTTTTTTATAGCGGACTATGCGGTATGGTCTTTGTTCTTTGTTGAAGGCCCTACGGTGACCTATAGTTGTTACTTTCTGTTTATTTGGTCTCTTGTGGAGAATTGTCTCATTGGCAATTGCATACCACATCTTCTTTTTTTATATTTAAATAGAGATTCATTTGATAAATACAATGTCCATCACTAAATTTATTGATATAAAATTCAAAATTTTTGGAAAAAGTTCACCTGCTGGAATGTATGTTTATTATACAATTTCTATTCCTTTTGTTTATTTGTTTGTTTGTTTTAATGGTTCAACCTTATAGCATATAACCATATGTACTATGGTACATTTTTTTTAGTTAGAGCCGATGAAGTTTCTATAAATTTCATATAATTTCTCCCAAAAGTACAACAACACACTGTAAAAATATTATAGAGAAAGGGCAAGTGGGATTTTTTTTATTTTCATTTATTGTCTAAAAAAAATTCACTACGAAATAACGGTGTACTCGGACCATATGCAAAAAGGTTATGAAAAAATATGTATATTCCCAGGTAATAAATAAAATAGCCGAGCTGTAAAATTTTTATTCAAATAGTAGCTGTAAATATACACTTGTTTATTCTCAACTATTGAGCATTGCTTTCAACTGACGTTTGCAAGAATCAAGAATGTACACACAATTACATAGTTTTAATAAAGGTGGTTTAGCATCACCATTATCTTCTTCTATTCACAGTTAATTATTTCAGTTCAATAGCAAACCAAAAATCACCACCAGTCTTTTGGTGACCCGCGATCTTAGGTTCACGTATTGCTTTTCTTTTTTAAAGCCAGTAACTTGTTTTTGATTTAACTATAATTAATGCATTCAACTCTTAGTTGAACCATTGGCGTGGAATGAACTACCCCTAAATAAATAAGTTAATGTCTGTCCAATTTCAGACAATAGTAGGCGTTATTTTTTTTTTTTCTAATAATGTTTAAGATAGAATTGCCTAAATTACTTTGAATTCAATAACTGTTTCATTTTGTTTGCGGGACATTATCAATTTTGTCTGGATTCGGCAATTTCCGTTAAAATAAATCATGGAGTTTACCGAATCTGAACCAGCACCATCATATACATCAATCATCACCATCACCATCACTAATCATCACCTTCATCAACGAAACACGCATAATGTTGTGACCACTGCATATAGTGTTGTCAACACTGCATATAATGTTCTGACAACTGCATATAATTCTATCACGACTGCATATAATGTTGTTTTCAATGCATATAATGTTTTAACCACTGCATATAATGTTCCGACAACTGCATATAATGTTGGCACGACTGCATATATAATGTTTTGACCACTGTATATAATGTTGTGGCCAATGCATATATTGTTGTTACCACTGCATTTACTGCTGTGACCACTGCATATAATGCTGGCACGGCTGAATTTAAGGCTGTGACCACTGCATATAATGATGATCATCAACATAAGGCAGTCATGGCGTTCCATACAATATAATTAGATTTCGTTACCAGATGCGGATCCTAGATGCATCCTTTTATGAACAAGGTAGATACAAATGTCTCTTTAAAGTAAGAGACAAAGTATAACTCGCAAAAAAATGATCCAAACAAGTAGTCATAACTGTGAAACTGATATATACAATGCTTTGATTTTTTTACCAACGAACTTGTTACTTTGGTGGAAAACTTTTTCAACAGACACTTGGCATTCCTGCATTGTATGTAGAACTCTTCTACCTTGTTTAATATAAGCAAGGCTAAATAATTTTCCCAGATATTTTCATTCGTACATGAACATGTTGACAAAAGCTAAACGTATACAGTTCAGAGACATAGTGGATCTTAAACTTAGTATCCTAAAATCTATACAAAAACAACTAAAAGAAGGTAATGCATGTAATTCTGTTATTTTATTTTTTTATTTTTTTTTACCAGGAACCTATCTGAATTATAATACCTAACCTAATACTGATCATTTTAACCTTTAACAGTTACTTGGAGTTTCATTGAAATATATTGATTGAATGCGCACTCGAAATATTATTTATAAACCGATTTTGTAAGAGAAAGGTCATTTAATTTTAAGGGGCAATGATAGAAAAACAAAGGATATGGGGAATCCATTAATGACAGACAATCAGTAAATGCACAGAAAAAACACATAAATATCAAAGAAACATTCATGATGTATATATTGGGTAAATCTACATAAGCCAATATTAAACCGATGATATAAATATTAATCTGAAGGTCACTGAATGGTTTTTAAAAAAGAAACTAGTCACACCACAAAGCAAGATCAAGTACAAAAATGTAGGTCGTTCACCGAGGAACTTTATCCTGGCTATGAACAGGCAAAATAAAATGTGGGGAGGAACCGACGTGGTTTTCAAAATCTTTACCCTCCCCCCACATACCTTCTGTTCTAAAAAAAACCATGATTCAATCTAAAAATAAAAAGCCGCGAAACATGCATTTCATATTGCCTTATTGCTGCCTTAGGCTCATAGGTATGTAAAGTGGGTTAGTTTTGATCATATAAGTGGATTTAAAAGGACAAGAAGGCGGTGCTCCGATCCTGGATTCCCCTCCAAAAGGCATTTATGAAGAAAAAAAACTTGCTATATTTGTTTAGACCCAAACAAAATTTTACGGTGAATTAAAATTTGTTTTCTAAATCACAATTTTGATACTTTTGATTTTTATAGTCCCTTGTAGCTCATTTGCCTTAAAATATTGTTGTATTTCTTAAGGGTCGTGAATTCTTATTATTCATAATCTATCTTAGAGTAAAGGCACGTCTTCACAATCAAGCAGCTCTTATTCAGGCCAAACACTGCCCCAGGCTTTGGCGGCATGTTGAAGAACAAACCAAAACCAGTAACACAGAAACATTTTGAATATTTATGCGATATTCATGTATTCTTATTGTCGTCTTTGATTTTTCCGTATATCTTGTTCATCCGTTTTATCCGGTACGCTTCCGTTTGGGTGTCCGTTTAATACGGTACTCGTCCGTTGGATGTACGTTCGACATCCGTTCTGTCCGGTACGTTTCCGTTTTTCGTACGTTGCATGTCCTGAGTGTGTCCGTTATGCATTCGTTACACGTCCGTTTTATTCGGTCAGTACATCAACGGACTCCCAACGGATAACAATTTTGTCAACGGACAACTTTTATTTCCATCCGTTAGGCGTCCGTTCGTGCTATCCGGTAAGGTGTGACCGAGGCTTAAAAGACCCCATCTGCAAATTTCGTTTAGAGTGGGCTTTTTGGGGCAGTTGTAGAGCTGGGCAATATTCGTTAGGGATCGCAAAATTTATTCTTTGGCAGTGACACTTAAAATTGTGGGCGTTAAAATTATATATGTCTACATTGGCTAGAGATGTGAGGGAAATAATTGGTGTGCAAAAAAACAGTTTTAACTCGCCGTATTTTTGTGTCTGACCAAAGTCAGGAACCTTTAGCATTTATTGCTCTTGTATATATTTTTATTTTGGTTCATCTTTTAATATATATAGGAGCATAGAATGACGTCCATATTCTTGATATAACGATACATAACATTGTGTTTATGGGCCTGCTCGGGGCTCCCTATAGGTGTGTGATTTCTTGCTGTGTTGAAGACCCAATGGCATTTGGTTGAATTGTATATTTTGGTTGGGTTGCTGTCTCTTTGACTCATACTCAGTTTGTATTCCTCCTTGTTATTGAGTAACTTATAAAACTGAGTCACTTAGGTTTAAAATTATGTAAGTGTTCACATGTTTGAGATTGTCAATTATAAGTTAGTAAAACAGTTTCCGTTAGTTTTCTTAGAATTCAATTTGGATTGTTTTATATTTTTCATGTTTGTGCCGTTTATAGCAGACTACAACGAAAGGATTTTGATAGCCATACAGTTGTCTATGGTGGCTTTAGTCCACTTTATTTGACCTTGATAGTGCCTCATTGCCAACCATACCACATCTCCTTTTTTATATAGAGGAAATGATTCAGTAGCTTTCTAGGACCACACATATAGGCAGTTATCCAATGTTTTAAGTACGTCCGACCCGTTGCTTTCATATCTTGTGTTAACTATATTATATAGTGTATAGTACTTTCTTTTAGTTTTGATGTCGATAAATTATAACAAAACGCAGAAGTTGCTGAACTTAGCAAGGCAAATGATTTCGCTGAGCGAAGCGAGGCGAAAAACCTTTTTGGACCCTTTTTTGCAGAAAATGAATCTTTTTTGATCCAATATGGTTAATTTTGAAGTGAAGTATGCACAGTTGAGTGTTCTGCTATATATCAAATCAAAGACCCAATACTGACAAAAAAAAATAAAACCTTTGCAATGCTCGCCATTTTTTTATGTTTCAGAGAAAGAAAGGGCTAGACAACTTGATCATCTCATGACATATGTGTTAATATACGCAAACAAAGCAATTCAAACAATCAATTTTCAATTTGGTGATATATGAATGTCATGAATGTGACCACACGACCACCTGGGCTCTACAAAAATAAAGCTTTCGGTGGTTGTGTGTTACCTTTCCTCGTCAGTTTTAATCTAGCAGCGTACTACAGTACATGATATATAAGGCATGGAGATGTTATTCTTATAGATCAGCTCAATTATCTATAGTAAAGGATCCTACAAATGAATGTAAGATACAGTCATAGAAAATAATTATATTCATAAGTACGTCTGAGTCAGTGACAACTCTACAACAGATGTATCCATCGGATCGCCATCAATGATGGTGATACATGGCATTATATATATATATATAAGAAAATTATTAAAAGGTAATAACGGTTTCAATGCATCACTTTTTTACTAGTACTTTCACTGCTTCCGCAAACCTTTGCGATATAACGCAAACCTTTGCGTTGTAACGCAAAATAAGATAAAACAAATGTTTGCGTTATAACGCAAAGGTTTGCGTTATATCGCAAATGTTTGCGTTATATCGCAAACCTTTGCGATATAACGCAAACCTTTGCGTTATAACGCAAACCTTTTTTTATATCGCAAATGTTATAACGCAAACATTTGTTTTATCTTATTTCTTAGGAAACAGTAGTTATTATTGGAGGAGGCTGTATATAATAAAAATTATCACCTTTGTAGTAATTGCAAAGTAAACTGCTTGAATAATTAGATCATATCAATGACTAATAATGAGCAGAATAATATAAGAAGATGTGGTATGAGTGCCAATAAGAAAACTCTCCATCTAAGTCACTATTCGTAAAAGTAAACCATCATAGGCCGAATTACGGTCTTCAACACGGAGTATTGACTCACACTAAACAACAAACTATAAAGGTCCCCAAAAACGATATCCAAGTTACTACTAGTATATATATTACAAAGAAAATTGAGTAAATTGAGGTTATACCTAAGAAAAAAATCAACCCTGCTAATATAGCTATAACCGAATATAAATATACTTCCAAAGTAAGCTTTCGTTTGAGAACTGTGTAAAGTAGGTTACATTCAAACAAGCTACCCTTTGGCAATAAATGTATAGAATGAAGATGTTTTATTAATAAAATTATGTTCTCTCTATTCAAATTGCTACCCAAGCATCTTAAAAATACTTCATTATATTGAAATGAAAATTCAATGACTTTCTATCAAAGAATCTTGATCATATTCTGAGATTTAAAAAAAAAATGTTTCCTTATTAATAATTCATTTTAAAGCAGAAAGATCATTTTGTCTATTTGACTTAGAGGTTTCACAATTGTATGACATTATTTTTGATCCTTCAATTTTAATATGATTATATACTAAACTATATCTATTTTCTTGTTAAATTATATACTTTTCTGATGCACAAATCAGTCTTAATTTATGTATAATTGCACTTCAATTATTCCATTATTCCTATGCATATTTATTATAATGATTTGGCCTTGTATGTATGTTTCTTTTTTTATCTACTAGTAAATCACATCCGAAATGAATGACAGACGGACATATATACAAAACTTAATGAATAATTGAAATAAAGATATTTGCGTTATAACGCAAAAGGTTTGCGTTAAAGACCAAACAGCCTATTCATTTCTACCAGTGATTTTTCCTTAAAATTTTGTGTGAAGGTATTTCATGATTTGAGGAACAAAATATGATGAAAAAAATTGGGGGTCACCCACTTACTTTTGTCGCTATAGCAACCTCAGTTTCGTGTTTTCACGATTAATATTAACATAATATTTGCTTGTTATATAAACTCTCAAAAAAATACTTGATATCAAACCTACAAGCATAATTCTTGTTTCATGTTAAACAGTAGATTTGTATTTATAAAATACAGGTTCAAGAGTTTAAGACTCATATTGTTTTGATCTTTAAAAATATGATTTATTTCATTCCCGCCAAAAATAAAACGTAAAAATGAAAAACGTTTCCAGTATTAAAAAAATATCAACCAGTGATTTCTTCATAATAATTTCAAGAAGGAAAGTGCCATGTGCACTCTTCAAAATAAAGCAAAAAAAATTGTATGTCACCGACCTTTCAAAAAAGTAATGAGTAATTTTCATGTTTTTTTCTCGTTCGTTTTGAAGAAAAGAGTTGTCTTTCTTCAGAACATTGCTTCTGACGTCATAGTACAAAACTTTGCTTGCTGGCGCACTGTTTGAAAAAAAATCGCAAATTGGACGTTTGAAACCCACATTTAAATTTCCAAGAATAACAACTATATTCACCTATTTTATTATCCGGTAATACAAGAGATTAAATGCATGTGTCAGTATTAGATCTTATGATGTTGTTGCCGCACAATATTAACCTTCAGAAACATGCACCATCCGTCGGAATGGAAAATTGTTTGAAATAACCTTTCACGCCGCTTTTGTTAGGAAAGTCTGTTTTTGTCCTCTGCTCCTCATTAACAATAATTATTGAAAATAAAAAAAAAAGAAATGAAAGATTGCACTGGCTAACTACAGAGTATTTGACTATATCAGACAAGATGTGTGTGGGTTTTTTTTCGCGTCAATTTCAGAAGTTTGCCGTAACAAACTCATTTGCTACTGTTGACAGACGGACAACCAAAAGCATGGACGGACATCTCTATAGCATTATATTTTCCTGACTAAGATGAACGTAAAGAAATTATTCCATCTATTTTGTGAATTCATCATATCTTTCGTCCCTCTTATGAGATATAAGGAAATTGAAATTATAGGTGTAATATATGAATTAAACGGTTTTTGATTCTAAAACGTTATACATCTATCATAAAATACAATCCCTGTTATTACTACCTCACGTGTTTTGAATAAAACGAGACAGTAAATATAAAATACAAAAAGTTTTTAATTCAAAAATTAATTTAGAAATAATTTTTCTGTTGAAAACTACAAAGTAAGATTTCTCCAACAGGATAAAAAATTATAAATCTAAATTGCTAATTTTGGAAATTAAAACAAAGACAAGGTTGTTACCGGCATTGAAAATCGAAATGTTTTCAATCTTTCCGGTCATAGTCGTAACTAAATGAAAGGGAGAGATTTTATGTTGGATATTATTCTTGGAGCAATTGTTTTTGTCATAAGTTAAATTTACAACAATTAAGTTTTAAACACCGAACATTTTGATTTGAATTCATATTCGCTGAGTATTAATTTGATTAATATGTTTTGCCTTACATCTAATTTCCTAATGCATGTAGGGTAAAACTTTGGTTGACTTCCTTGCTTTGTTTGTATAAATGTTTATTCAAGCTTTGTAATTAAGATTGACATCTTCATATATAGGTATGTAAATCTGTTATATGATATTTAAATTCAATTGGACATTATCAAAATATAATTATACAAAATATACATACAAAGCAAGCAAGCTAACCAAAGTGTTGATCTTCATAAATTAGAAAATTAGCTGTAAGTTTCAGTCAGATCAGCCGACATGTTTATCATTTCTTCTTAGGGAGCTACCATTTGATTTTTATGGGGGGGGGGCTAGGATGAAATTTGAAAAAAAATAGGCAGGACAGGAGTTTTGAGTAAAAAAAAAGGCAGGATGAGACACTTGCAAAAAAAAAAGCCAGGACGACAATTTAGGTAAAAAAAAAGTCAGGATAAACTAAAAAAAAAAAAGGCAGGACCGAACAGAGTGAAAAATAAAAAGGCAGGACAGAGATTACAGCTAAAAAAAAATGCAGGACAAAATTTTTCATCCTAGCCCCCCCCCCCCCCTCCCCCCCCCCTAAAAATCAAATGGTAGCTCCCTTAAGACAATTTGAAATGAAACAAATGACAAACGGCAATGACCTTTTGTCATAATTCTATTTTTATTATACTGAGATTTTGTCAAACAAGCAGTATAAATAAATTTTAACTTCATTGCAAGATCGGACATTATTTTACGAGAATCATTCAGATATCAGTTACATGCATACGTTGCAAGTATGTCAAAACTTCCAAGAATAATTTTTTATCGGCCTGACCTTCTGAATACTCAATTTTTGAAAGTTTTGAAAAAAGACATTAAAAAAAGAAGGATCAAATCATACGGAACATGTGTACTAAGTTTTTAAGTTGAAAGACTTCAACTTCATCAAAAACTACCTTGACCAAAAACTTTAACCTGAAGCTGGACGGACGGACGAACTAACGGACAAACGGACGCACAGACCAGAAAACATAAATTGGACATAAAAATAACTCTCACCATTCTAATAACCCCGGTAACCTGTACACAATCGGCGCAAATGAAAGACAAAATCTACCCAAGTGAAAGAATGAAAACAAATGAAATGCAGATCGGCGCAAATATAAGACAAAATCTATACGCATGTGAAAGAATAAATAAATGAGATGCAAAAAGTCGTGATCAAAATTCATATTTTATTATTTTTATTAGAACGAAGGTTAAATATAGTATCTTTTGTGTCCATTTGTATTTTGAAAATTTCCACAAGATATCAGCGCAACGTTTAATTCCTCTTTTCTTGGGAGACGTATTTTTAAGCGTTTACCATGTTGGAATTCGTGAAAAACGCGAAATAGGACGTTATAATTTGACGTTTTTTCATTGCTAGAAACAACGTCATAGAGCTTTTATGTCACTACCAAGTTGCGTTAGTTAATGCGCATAAACAATAGGCTGTTTGGTCTTTAAACGCAAATGTTTGCGTTATAACGCAAAGGTTTGCGTTATATCGCAAAGGTTTGCGTTACAACGCAAAGGTTTGCGTTATATCGCAAAGGTTTGCGTTGTAACGCAAAGGTTTGCGTTGTAACGCAAAGGTTTGCGTTATAACGCAAAGGTTTGCGTTATATCGCAAAGGTTTGCGTTGTAACGCAAAGGTTTGCGTTGTAACGCAAAGGTTTGCGTTATAACGCAAAGGTTTGCGTTATATCGCAAAGGTTTGCGTTATAACGCAAACATAGGAAGAAAATTAAAAAAAAAAAAGTGTGGCGCTAATACGCTTCCGTAAAAATCAAATACGATATCCTCACAATTCTCATAATTTGACAAAACTGATTCAAATATATTTAAATTTAAGTTTGCACCTGGTAGATAATTTATCGCCCCATTTCCTTGTCACATGTCATAAACGACTTTCGAATTTGTCTGTCGTTATAAATTATAAAACTTTTACAAAAAAAATATTTCATCAAAAGAGAATGATGTACAAATGTACAATATCTATTGGATACCAATGTGTACATTGCTTTAAACATCGACTTGCATGTTTTAAGTGTCTTAGACACATGTCTTCATTTGACTGACATTGATGAGGGTATAGATGGGGTCATTTATTTTTGTATTCTTTATTTTTTTCTGTCATTTTTCTCTAGTCTTTATAGTTTTTGCCCATTATTCTCTATTTTGTGAACCCCCATCCAGACCCTCGTGAGTACATCAATGACATCAAAATGTCTTTCTTTGTCCTCCATTTGTTGGGTACCAGCTCCATTTACAGTACTGTCTGTAATCGTTGTTAGCAAATGGTCGAGAAAACTTTTCAGTCCCATGATTAATGCAGTTGATGAGTCAACCATCCTCACAGTTTTTTTTATTTCACCTTCACTCGCATCCATACTTTCCTTATTAAAGTCTCACTTACAACCCCCCTCCCCCCAAAAAAAAGGTTGTACCAATGATCAAAGTTCAGTGTTTATAATAAGGCTGAAACAACTCATCTTATTTGCACCGATAATTTCCATTTACCTTGGTGCTGGTGAATTCAATTTCCTTAACTATACGTACACCAACAAGTGAAGTCGCTATCGTTAATCAGGAACATATATAAAAATATACTGTTCCCAGCGTTTATTTGCACACACAACGTAAATATTTCTTGTGGATATGCACATCTACATATTATGTCCTTATTATCTATAAAGTTTCATGAAATTCTAATGTGTGGTTTCAGAGGAGTTGCAATGAAAAACTGATGCACAAGTCTATTTAGGCCAAAATTTTAAGTTCAAAGGGGGCATAACTCCTATAGAAAAAATTGAATCATAATTTATTGTCGATATGCAGATCTACATAGTATGTCCTAATAATTTAGTACAAAATTTCATGAAATCATGTGTGGTTTTAGAGGAGGAGTTGCAATGACAAACTGATAATTAGGCCAAACATTCTAATTTCACAGGGGCATAACTCCTAGAAAAAAATGAATCATAATTTCCTGTCGATATGCACATCTATATAGTATGTGATTATTATCTACAAATTTTTATGAAATTCTGTTGTGTGGTTTCAGAGGAGTTGCAATGACTAGAACAGACTGACAGACGGACATCTGGTAAATATGTTTTACTGTATGGAACTTTCTGGTGTGGGGTATAATTATATACTAGTGAAGTCAATAAAAACCAAATCTTCATGAGCATATCGATTCATCTCTGCTTCTGTTCATGTTTACACACCAGTAGTTCACTTTCTGCAACTATACACTAAAACTGGTGAAGTCACTACCGTTGATAGTTTACACACTAACGAAGTCACTACCGTTAATATTTTCTCACTTAATGCGTCTGTCCCAAGCCAGAAGCGTGTATTTCAATGGGCATCGTCTTTGTTGTTTTAAAAACTTAAATAAGGTCATTTTTTGTCCCTCACGTATTGTTTACATCCTTTTTCCAAGGCCTTATGTGTTACAGGTTGGTGATTATTGCCAGCTGTGTTAAATTATATTATGTGGTGGTGATCATCATAGACTTTAATTCAACATCTAAATCATAAATTTCATGTAGGACCATAACATCATCATGCATAGGAAATTGCATGGCTCATACCAAACAGCTATAAAGGGCCTGAAAAATTACTAGTGAAGGTGCCTACAAGCTTTTAAGTGCATTTTGAATGGATAGATGAACATGTTGAAAGGGGATAATAAGAGTACAACAATTACAACTACTTTTTTTATTGTACTATATAATACTATAATGGAACAACAGATTTCATATAATAACCTTGACCTTTTACTGCTATTTTGAAATTTTAAACAGTGAGACAGTCCCAACAAGCCCAAGTTTTTTTTTTCCATTAACTGAAAACCCTTGATTCTCAGATCCTTATATAATAATCTCACTATAATCAAGATTAAACTAAGATGTTTTGATATTTTGTATACATATGATAATTTTACTGACTGACAAGTAACTAACACTGTGAGGACAGTAACATAATTTTTATAGGAATATGCAGATTGTGTCTCAGAAAAAAAATCTTCCAGAATTAATAACAAACTTCATGGTAAGATATCAATTACGCTACTAACCATATTAACTACCAGCAGAAAATAGAAAAGGAAATGTCTGTCAGACAAACAAGTTGCTTTCTTTAAAAAAAAAGAAAAGCAATACATGAACCTAACTGACTGCCGGGTCACCAAAAGATTGTTGCTGAATTTGTGTTTGCTTTTGAATTAAAATAATTGACTGTGAATATAAGAAGCCAGTTGAAAGTATATATTTCCTCTTCAATTTGAAGAGTTATTTTAAAGCTCGACTATTTTATTTATTACTTGGGAATATACATAATTTTCCCGATTATAACCCTTTGGCAAATCCTAATTTCTACTAACCGGATGACTTATGCAAATTGGACAAACCTACTCAGTTTGCTTTGTCATGTGGAATTCTGGATGTATTTATTTTATCTATCATATCTTTATATTTTGTTTCCTACATGAATGCCTTTATATTCTCAACTCGTATTTGAAGCTGTCTTTACTCATGGTAGATGTTGTATGCAATGAAACCTGTGGCATGCAATTGATTGGGACCTCTCATAAAACATCTCAAATTTTAAGGATTTCCTGATTTTACTTAAATCAATTCAAACATTCTACAGGGAAACTTAGTTTTGCCGAAGAATTTCTTAATTCAGAAGTTTATGAATACCTGTACACAATTTCAAAATAACCAATTTATATAAAAAGGTATGTAGACATAAAAAGATACCAGAATTAAAATGATGTACGCCAGACACGAGTTCAGTAGATACAAAAAAAAAGCATCAGTGACGCTCGAATGAAAAGAGTTAAAAGGCTAAATACATTACAAAGTTAAGGAATCTATTCCTTGGGTAGACAATCCTTAGCTTTTCGAAAAGGTCAAAGTTAATAATAGAACAGTGACTCAAAAAAGAAACAAAAGAGAAACAACTCGAGGTCAGAATACCGTTAGAAATGATGACCGTTTTGAAAGTCACATGTGAAGCTCTTTCTGCCGTGTCCTGAATTAGATAACAAAAACGAAAATAAGCTTTCACGAGTGAATTTAATAGTATTGCATGCAAGTAGTATCTTAGCGCACGGCTTTTGAAATAGTAAATAGAAAGCATCTCACCCATACTCAGGAAAAGAATACGCATTTGCATCATCACATATCTTAATCTAATAGTTGAATTCGAATGTCAAACAAGTGTATACGTATACTCGTACGGTCCGACCATACGCGTACGGTCGGACCGTATGAGTATACGCGTACGGTCCAGCTGACCAGACATGTTTTGAGATCATATGGGTTAAAAACAAATATTTATCAAAATCTTTATTTTTAGTTATACAAATTGTTATTATTACAAATAGATGGATGAAGTGAATAAGCGAACAATTGACATTAAATATTTGTTTAATTGTATATCTGAATCCTATTTTGTTACTCTGGCCCAAGGTGACACTAGTCTTGCTACCACAAGGAACGTCATATTTTTTTTACATTAACATGTTTTGTTCATGCATGTTCCTTTGCATATGCATTTTTTTGTAAAGTTCCTAAATATTCTATGACAATTGTCCTCCCACATTATGTTTACTTCCGATAACTTCAATTTCAATGAGCATACTGGGCTGCAATTAATGAATTACTGACATGCTAAATACAGGAGATTAACAGATTAAATAAGCGTGTTTTTTTTTTAAATAGTTAAAATATTAAGTTTTTATTTCAATTACTATTGAACTTTTTATATTAATTTGAGATATAAGTTATGTTGATCTGTTATATACAAATATTTGTATCTAATAAACTTGACCAACTTCTTAATATTAGTCAGACCGTACGCGTACGGTCCGACCGTATACGTATTTTGAAAAAGTACGCATACAGTCCAGACCGTACGCGTACGGTCCAAATACTCATACGGTCTGGAACAAATATATTACTATACAAAATATAAGCAAAGACTTCTATCCATACTAAAACGGTATATTTTAGAAACATAAATACAGTATATATTTTGTATATATTTCTTTGATTCCGATTGAATTAAATACTTTTGATAAGAATATTATCTTTCTGTTTTTCGAACAAATATCAATATTTTAACCAGATTCTTCTCTCCCATAAGTCTATGATGAAATACACACTCAGTATCCCGTGGTTAAATCTTCAAACATAATTAGTAATTCACATGTTATCGAGACAACACACAGTACCACGTTATCATTGATCCAGACACACACAATGTACAGTGGTCGTTTTAAAACAAATATAATTGCGTCGTCAAGGGTCATCAAGGAACCGGGGTTCATGCAAAAAAATTATAAAAATAATACTAACCTAATCATTGGAAGTTTATCAAGTTACATGAGAAGCATTGAAAGCCTGCAGAGATTGTACATGAATACATAAATGGAATAGACTCACACTTAAAAATAACTTTTAGACAAGACTAATGCACTCTCAAACAAGGATTATTCATGTTTCAATGAGTGAATTAAAGTGCATACTAGCTGCGCATGAAAATTTGTTTGCATTTTTGAATATTTATTTTTGTTTTATTGATTGTTGTTTTCAAAAAATGGCATGTCTTCATAAATTAATCATGAACATACATGTACATGTATTGTTGTTAATAATTAAAATAGAAATAATGAATATTTTTATCTCAGTTTTAGCCAAATAATACAGTTTAATCTGATTTAATTTTTTTTTAAATATATAAACATATGAATACAAGGAGATTTTGGGTATAGGTTCATTGGACAGCATCCCAACAACACAAAACACAGTCAAGACTAAAGTTGAATACAATTTTCCAGAACAGAGTACATGTAGTTTAAAACTTTCAATTGGCCATTCATCAAAAAGTGTGAATATATTCAAATTTATAGCCCAACAAATAAAGATCTGCCATTAACAAAAAGAAAACGGTAATAAAATGATCTCACAAATGAATTATTATTGTGCAAACAGGGTTAACCCGATCTCAAAATGGATACATTATAAACACTTTTGATTAAATAGTAGATTTTAGGCATAAAAAAATGCAGTATTTCAACTGCTATTACTTCAATGACATTATTTTTGTCATGAATTTGATGTTAAAATAATTATGGCATATATTACCATATGAGATATTCAAGCTGCATGTAGCTTCCAGTTTTTTGTCGAGCCTGCGATTTTTGTCGCAGAAAGCTCGACATAGGGATAGTGATCTGGCGGCCGCTGTGTTAGCTAACTTATTAAAAGCTTTATATTTTAGAAGGTGGAAGACCTGGATGCTTCATACTTTGTATATAAATGCTTCATGTTACAAAGTTTCCGTCAGTCACATGTCCAATGTCCTTGACCTCATTTTCATGGTTCAGTGACTACTTGAAAAAAAGGTAAGATTTTTTGTAATGTGAAATTCTCTCTTATCATTAGTAAAAGGATAACTATATTTGGTATGTGCGTAGCTTGCAAGGTCCTCATGCCCGTTTTCACTTGACCTTGACCTCATTTCATGGATCAGTGAACAAGGTTTAGTTTTGGTGGTCCAGTCCAAGTCTCAGATACTATAAGCAATATAGGACTAGTATATTCGGTGTATGGAAGCACTGTAAGGTGTACATGTCCAACTGGCAGGTGTCATCTGACCTTGACCTCATTTTCATGGTTCAGTGGTTATAGTTCAGTTTTTGTGTTTGGGTCTTTTTTTTCTTATACTGTATGCAATAGGTCTACTATATTTGGTGTATGGCTTGATTGTAAGGTGTACATGTCTAGCTGGCAGGCGTCATCTGACCTTGACCTCATTTTTATGATTCAGTTGTCAAAGTTAAGTTTTTGAGTTTTGGTCTTTTTTTCTAATACTACATGCAATAGGTCAACTATATTTGGTGTATGGAAATATCTTATGATCTATATATCAGTTGTGCATGTTTTATTTGACCTTGACCTCATTTTCACAGTTCATTGCTCAGTGTTAAAGTTTTGTGTTTTGGTCTAGTTGTTTTAAACTATAAGCAATAGGTCAACTATATTTGTTGTATGGAAGAATTGTAATCTGTTCATGTCCGCCTGGCATGGTTCATCTGACCTTGACCTCATTTTCATGGTTCCTAGGTCAATGTTAAGTTTTCATGGTTAATGTTAAGTTTATGTGACAGTTGAAATAAAGCTTTATATTTAGGACTATCAACATAATATCAATGATTAATAAAGAAGGCGAGACATTTCAGCGTGTGCACTCTCATAACTCTTGTGGTACCTTACTGAATAAAAATTATGAGATTTCAACTGCTAGTGAGACAATAATTTAGCAGTGACAAACAGGCAATTGGACCAGATTCCTTTTCAAAGTTTTTGAAATATAAGCAATTGATTTACAGTACATATATTCATCACTGGTTTAATGCACACAACTACAATAACAATTATTGTTAATGCCAAGAGTATCAGGACATAATTTGGGTGTAACAGCTACCAAGGTATCTGTTAGCTTAAAACCCAGTCCCCAATCATGTATATCAAATAATTGAAATTGGTTAATGTGTAGTAAAAGTAAAGAGTATATGTAAAATAATGTAAGAGAGAAGGGGTCAAGATAATGTTTTGATGAGCAGTAATAAAAATACAATAAAAATTAATGCAGCAAGGTTCAGTATTTCAAAGAATTATTTCATAGGTGTCTAGGTAAAATGCTTGAACAAGAATAGGATTCATAATTATTAGGACCATTACACCTACATGTACCATTCATCTATTAAAAGGGGGGACAGGTTTGTTTTCTCTCTCGGAAGTAACATAAATTTAAACTACATTGATTAATTTTTTTTATACAACTGCTAGAAATGTGTGGCTGTGTAAAGGTTTTGGTGATGTCATCATTGGGAGACATATAGTTTTTAAATAACTAAAGTATAAGAGAATGGATTTGTATATATATAGTCCAACCTATCCAAAATTCACGTTTATGTTTGATTTTTATAAAAAAATAAGTATTAAAGGGTTTTTTGTTATGCTGAATCTAACCATGAATTTAGATTTTGAGCCCCATTATTAAATTAGTCCACACTGAAGTTCTAAGGGTCCAAAACTAAACTTAATTACTTTTCATTAAAAGTTCAATTCTTCTGATTCTTTGAAATGCTCAATCTCAAAATGTATTTATATTTTGGATATTATACCATATTACACATGTTACATGCACATATTATAAGGGAAATAAATATCCAGTTTCAAAATTTTAAAAAGTTCTTAGTCCACATCCAATCTGTGCCAGAAATCAAGCTATGTCAAATATATATATAATCACATGAATCCAAATTGAGAGCTGTATCAAGCTTGAATGTTGTGTCCATTATTGTTCAGGGCTCCACCTCTGGGTAGTATCTAGTGGCACCCAACAGGCCAACCATGCCAACAGAGTATTATATTTTGGAAGGAACAAACTTATTTTAACAATTCACTTCTGAAAACAATTATTATAGATACAAAGTAAATAAATGTTAATTTCATGGATTTTCTTGTTTTATTACACCTCTGTCATGATTGATGAAATGACAAACTGACCATATTTATACTTGAGTTGATGATGTCATAAAAAAGTTTAAGCCTGCAATAACTCTTGGATGTGTGGTTGTTCACAAATAAAACTGAATAAACATTATAATTGCTATTGTAGGTAAGAAAATCTGGAACACATGTGAAAGTATGTCACATTTTGTAAGGTTTGACATGACAAAATGACTGAGATTACTAAATAAGTTTTAGTCATTGCAGACTGTGGCACATGCACATATAAATAACCTATAGTTGCTTAAATCAATATCATTTGAACTTTGGTGGATAGTCACAATATAAATCATACCTGATCTCCATATTTTAATCATCATGATCATACTATAAGTTATATGGTTCGCTACTGACCCCATACAGATCCATGGCCACAGACCACAATTAATTCCTCTATCAGTTCTTTATAACCTTTTGCATCATTAAAAAAATTGCACCATGCACTTTTGTCCAATTTTGTGTGTGTGTAATGTATAGTCCTAGTCCAAATATATATCCAAAATTCAGAAAAATTGTAGCAATCACTTTTACAAATTTAGCCAATACACATCCATACCCCTATTGACAAGTCAAGAGATGTTCCGAAAACTGTAAATATTACCTTTTTGCACTTGGCCTAATCACTCATTCCAAATCAAAATAAGTTAAAATACAACATCCAAAAATTTATTTCACCTCTCTTCTTTCATTTCCACCAAAAAAAATCTAAGAAATGAGTGAGGAAGGGAAAGAAAAAAAATTAAGGAAAAATACACTCTAATTAAAAGGAACTATATTCGTGGACAACGAAAAGCGGGGTCATTAATTGTGGTCTTGGGCCAGAGGGTTAGTAAAATTCATAGGGGGTGAGGCCGGAGGATTTTATTCACCCTCTATGGTCCGTAGGAGGTCAGTAGTTAACCGTAAAACGAATTTATCGGACACTGGACTTTTTCTGCAGCGTTTTGTTGAAAAATAAACAATGAAACACAACAACATTAATAGATGACGTCGCCATTAACGCATCATGAACCCCATATGAAACTTACTAACCCCATACGGTCTCATAGGGGGTGACCACGTGACAGCGTTTAACCAATCACAACGTGATAATTCATCTGTGGTCCGATAAATGTATATTACAGCACATAATGTGTTAAGAGTTTCTGTTCCAATCATTGTGTAAAAATCAAATGACCAATATATTATGTGCTAATCAAGTTAGTGAACATATTGAAGGAAAAGTTAACATGGTCATTCGTTAATTAGTCACAAATGTGTTTCAGTATATGTCCATGATGCAAAACTATAAAGTTTATATATGTAGGGTTGTAGTCTAACTGACAACCTGTTTACTTCATACTGAGAATGTCTTGTCATAGTGATCGAAAGTACAAAAGTGATAAGAATGAAAATGGCACATTTTTATGTTATTTTCAAAAACCTTTTCTAGAGAACCATACTTCTATCTGGCATTTTTTACCAACAATATTAAACCTTGAACGGAAATGATATGAACCTACAGCCTTATGGGAAGGGGCACTGACTGACCTAAAAAAAGGAGTGTGTGTGGTTGGTTCCAGTCATGCTTAAGTGATTGCCTATATATATAATAAACCAACATTTTCCAGGGAAAAGGGGAGGGGGACTGGGCCACCCTGGATCGGACTATAAATGGATAAAAGATGTCCTTTTATGTTCATAATGAGAAAAGGAAACATGGAAAGGCTTGCATAATTTGGTAGAGTAGACCAAACTTCTTCCGTTGACAACCGCATATTCATAACCAAATCATCATTTGTACCTGTCCAAGTATATGTTGCAGCATATGGGCTTGTTTTCCCTTTGGACTTAGGAGGGACTATGCGCCTAACATACATTCTGATTCACGTTTCCCTCCATGTTTACTTTCCAAAGGGTTTGGGAAGATAACTTAGATAAGAATGCACACATAATAAAGGTCCTGTGTGGGGCGTAAATTTAATGCTCATTTTTTAAATCTAGGAAAAGTTGTTTTAATTTTGGGAAGAAATTATAAAATTGAAGTTTTTCAATTACCCATTCAACATCCTCAATTGTCATTTCTACTTCCAATTCATCATGTTCATGACATCATCATCATCTACATCCTCCTCATCAAACTCAACAGATTCTATAATTTTAAAAAAATGGTTTGACAAATAAAACTAAGTAAATCACTATAAACATGATAAAGGAACATTATTGTTGCACTTTACAAAGGGCTAAATTGGTTGCAGCATGATATGAACACATCATTTCAACAAGTGACCAAGCATATGAAGTTGTAAGTTTTTATCCTTTTAACTTTTATCATGTTTATCTTGAGCAGAAATTGTAAGAGTTATATCCAAATGAACCTGTTAAATGCAAGCAGAGACTTTTATAAGGAAATTAATGAAATTAATGAATCAAAATCAGACTTGTAATAAAAAAGTTATAGTTATTTTTTTTGGCATTTTACCCCAAGTTGACCCTCTTTTATCTCATAAACACTACTGCTGTGTGAAATCTGTTGGCATCCTGGAGATAGGGGATTTGATAAGAAATATACAGAAAAAAAGCTGCTTCCAACACGTCCAACAAGTGAAACTGCGAGCTACTGCTCACTGATGATACGCCCGCCGCAAGTGGATAATATTAATAGTGTAAAAATATGCAAGTGTTCGGTAAACAGGAAGTTGTCGAGTGATGAATCTGAAAACGCATCACAGGGTATAGCTGACTTATATAAATCCTGAAACCAAATTTCAGAAATCCTTGTATTGTAGTTCCTGAGAAAAATGTGACGAAAATTTTCAACTTGGCTATCATGTGTAAAATCATACAAGTGTTCGGTAAACAGGAAGTTGTCGAGTGATCAATCTGAAAACGCATCACACAGTATAGCTGACTTAGATAAACCCTGAAACCAAATTTCAGAAATCCTTGTATTGTAGTTCCTGAGAAAAATGCGACGAAAAATATTCATGGGACGGACGGACTGACTGACGGAAGGAGAGACAGAGGTAAAACAGTATACCCCCCCTTTTTTAAAGTGGGGTATAAATATGATGGAAAGTAAATGCTTTACACTGAAAAAAGTGAAAACACTGTTTCAGCTCCTTTTTCTGAAAAAATGGGGCTAGAATCCCAAAAATCCTTTTTTGTGCCAAAAATCATTTTGTTAAAATGTCATCAGGGACTAATCAACCAAAGTGTCTCAAACGACGACAACAGCAACATACCATACTACTGCATATTAAATAAACTGCTTTACTGAGCGCAGCTGGATACGCCCGCAAAGGTCCAACCCTGAACAGATGGGTCAAAAATGGACACAATATTCAAGTTTGATATATACAGGTCTGAATTTGGATTGTAATTAAATATTTGACATACATGTATTATAGGTTTCTGAATAAATGAGGTCAAAGAATTTAAAATTGGTTATATGAATTGAATTTATATTCAATTAAAGATTTCTTGCTGTTGTGCAATACAGTGTGCTGTTGCACAATACTTAGTAAATTTGTTGTCAGATTTAAATAAACAAATAAATTCAATTAAAGATGCAATAGCTGTCAAATTCATGGTCACCGATTTGAATCAAATTTTCATATTTGATTTATAACAATGTAAAACATTTATCCAAACTATAAAAAGTGTAAAATAAACAGTTTACAGTCTCAGCATGGGGTAGATAATATATAGGTTTGTTTTGTGTGTATTTTAGTCCAGACGCCATCTAATTAACTATCGATTCGACCTCAGATGACCATATAGGCGATGTAAACATAAATAAAGATATGAATAAATTAAACCAACACATGCAATTGGGATTTTTAAAGGTCTGTTTGATTTTGTTTATTTTATAGATTAAAAATAGATGTTTCTCATTGTTTTTAACCGTATAAGAATGATTTTATGTGCATCGAATTAGAAATCAAATGATTTACCGTAGTTTCACTTTCATTGTTGATATTCTTTTTCTTTAAATAACCAGTACACGTACAATGCATGCGTTGTCAATTTCTAGCTAGGGGTTAAATTGAAGTTCACATGAATACGTCAAGACACGTCATAAAATCTAAGTTGATTTCAAAAAGTTATGAAAAAAATTAAAGTGTACTATCTCTATTTAGTCAAAACTGCAAATCCTACCTTTTTTTACCTAGATAACTTTAATTCTTAAATTTGACAGCAATACAACAAAAAACTAAATGACATGGGATTCAGTAAGCTTGATATATATCTAATATAGCTGCATAGTTCGATGAAAATCCAAGTTGATTTGAAAAAGTTATTAAAAAACTTAAAGTGTACTATCTCTATTTTGTTCGAACTGCAAATTCTAGCTTTTTTGACCTACATTAATTTAATTCTTAAATTTGACAGAATTCAACAAAAACAAAATAACCTGGGATTCAGTAAGCTTAATTATATATCTAAGATAGGTGCATAGTCTGATGAAAATTCAAGTTGATTTGAAAAAGTTATTAAATAAATTAAAGTGTACTATCTCTATTTTGCTCAAACTTCAAATTCTAGCTTTTTTTTTACCAAGATGACTTTAATTCTTAAATTTTACAGCAATACAACAAAAAAGTAAATGAAATGGGATTCACTAAGCTTGGTATATATCTAAGATAGCTGCATAGTTTGATGAAAATCCAAAGTTGATTTGAAAAAGTTATGAAAAAAATTAAAGTGTACGTCTATCTCTTTTTTTCCAAATTGCAAATCCTAGCTTTTTTTACCAAGATGACTTTAATTCTTAAATTTTACAGCAATACAACAAAAAAGTAAATGAAATGAGATTCAGTAAGCTTGATAAATATCTTAGATAGCTGTATAGTTTGATGAAAATCCAAGTTGATTTGAAAAAGTTATTAAACATTGTAAAATGTTTGCTCGATTTTACTGGTCGAGCACAAGAACTGGTCAATTCAGACTCATGAGCAGTTTGTAGTGTATCAAATCCGGGTCCATTCACCCTGATTCTAGTTTGCCCTGATCTGATACCTGTTTGCCCTAATTTCTTTTTTTTTATTTTAATTGTTGTCCAGTTGCATAATGTTAATTATTTGAACAGTATATGTTAAAGTTTGTTGAAAAATTTACCAAATATTTGTATTGCATCAACCAATATATAATTTTCCCTTTGATTTGCATAGTATACTGGAATACAATGTATTAATTTAGTAATTAGTTAGTATAGAAAGTCCCTGGTTTATCAGAACAAAATGTTTGTTTTATTATTTATCATGTTTATCCATTAAAAGACATTACCCGTACGAAATTATAAGGCGTATTACGCCTGGAAATAAGGCGTAAACCAGGCGTAAGTGGTAGTTACGTGTCTAGATCCAAGCGTAAGGGAGCAGGAAACGTAAATTTGTAGTCCTTACGGGCGTAGAAAAAAGCAGTTAACCTGGCGTAAATTGAAATAAGCAAGGCGTAAGTTTTCTTACGGGCGTAAATTGAAATAGGCAAGACGTAAATTTTCTTACGGGCGTAAAACTGTTGGTATGGCGTAAATAGAAATACCCATAATGCTTTGTTTAAAGGATCATGGGATTTTTTTTTCAAAATTTGGCTCTTTGGTTTTAGTGTGTAAAGGTTGGACACATGGCAGCTTCATATATTCAGGGATAATTTGCTTGTTTTGTGCTTTTTGGAAGAATCTGAAATTGGAAATACTGAATCTAATAAATAAATGAAAATTGTGAAATAAAAGGAAAGTAGTTATGCATGGTAAATAATAATAATGTGAGTATAACTAAGTTATTTAAAAGTATTATGTTCTATCAGAATTTTTGAAATCCCAAAACCTTTATCCTTGGATAAATAACATTAAAATCTTTTACTTAAAGTTAAATTGCAGTATTATCATTTATAAATTAGTTCAAAAGACAATAATTTTCAAAAACAACTTAGTTAAAATGCTATTTCAAGAAAAAATAGTTGTTATAATTCTGATTTAAACTTAAACTTATTTGAGTCATTGTCTGTCTAAAATGTATTTATTTCTATATTAGCTTCTTCAATGGTTAATATTTCAAGTTTTTTGTCAAACAATAAGAAATAAAAGCAACAGTACAGAAGTTTGTATCAATACACAAAAGTACACAGCTTAGGGTTAATACACTGAACTAAAATAAGTGTAGTATTATGTAAGGATATTACGCCTGGTTTATTTATTGACCAGGCGTACTCATTTGCATATTACGCCTATTTTTTTGTGAACCAGGCGTACTCATTTAAATATTACGCCTAATTTTACGCCTGGTTTACGCCTTAGTTACGCCTAATTTACGCCTGGTTTACGCCTGGTTGACGCCTGGACATGCATTCAGTAAACACTGCAATGCCGCCAGGATAAAGTATGATTTTTACGCCTGGTTTCCGTGTCATATACGGGCGTAACAGTTCGTACAGGAAGTATCAAAACAATCAGCGAGAATTATTATGTCATTGAACAATTAATAATCCTAAAAAAGCCATCAACTTTTAAATAATTCCATACGTTTTCCTAAATTTAAAAAATATATACCATATAAATATCTTAATAAGTTTAGGGAGCTACCATTTGATTTTTATGGGGGGGCTAGGATGAAAATTTTTGTCCTGCATTTTTTTTAGTTGTAATCTCTGTCCTGCCTTTTTATTTTTCACTCTATTCGGTCCTGCCTTTTTTTTTTTTTAGTTTATCCTGACTTTTTTTTACCTAAATTGTCATCCTGACTTTTTTTTTTTGCAAGTGTCTCATCCTGCCTCTTTTTTTACTCAAAATTCCTGTCCTGCCTATTTTTTTCAAATTTCATCCTAGCCCCCCCATAAAAATCAAATGGAAGCTCCCTTATCCAACCTCTATGACCTGAATATTATTTTAGTAGGGCGAATGGAATCTATGGGCGAATGAACCCAGGGCGAACATGTTATTAGGGCGAACGGACCCGATACCATTTATATCCATGGAAAGACCCCCTATTCTCGTAAATATGCATTGATAGTCGGTCTTTCCATGGATAAGTCCAAAAAATTGTGACGTCTGGCAAAGCTATTTAATTTTTTTCTGGCACGCCTTCACGTCCCAGAAAAAAAAAAATGAAATAGCCTTGCCAGACGTCATAAATTTCCATGAATAGAAACAAGTGCCTGTGCTTCCTACGACATTTATTATGTTTGACATTTATGAATCATAATAGCCTTCCAAGACGTTATTATGTATTGACCATAGGCAGATCCAGAGGGGGGGGGGCCTCTCTTTTCGTGGAAAAAATTTGGTTGATTATATAGGGAATCACTGGAGCGGCCCCCCCCCCCCCCACCCCTTCCTTTTAGGTCCGGTTCTGGAGCCGCCACTGAATTGAACTACAATACTAATGACACCTGACATGTTTTGTGAAGGGAAATATCACTACAATAATAGGTCCTTCTGCTGAGAATATTATATAATTGTGCAAAAAAAAATGATCTTCCAGATACGTCAATACGACAATCTAAATATTGTGCAAGCGTACCTTGCTCTTGTCAAAACCCATTCTTCCCGAATTCTCCAGCAGAAGCAGCTACTCCATAGCCTGCATGGGGTCCTGGCTCACTGATTGCTAAACGCTTATCGACGGAGTATGATCGGGTCAGCATGCCCGCCAGGCTACTGCTCCATTATGATGAGTTACCTCCCTTCTCATTCTTGCACTTGCGCACAATAACAAAAATGAAATCACGTGATCGAAACCCTGCCAAAATGTGTGAAGCTCAAAAATAATTTTACGGAAACGTGTATAAAAATCATGTGTAAGGGTGGAACCTACACATTTTTTAATTTTTTGTCTAGTGATAAAGAGGGTCAAAATAAACCATATGAGAATGACAGGAAACCCAAACATAAAATTTCGTCGTCGGTTCCCAAAACGTCGTGACATTGTTGGTGTGTAAACAAATGGAAGTCGTCATTTAACAGGAGAAACACACGCACACATACATACACACACACACACACTATCTTGTACACACACAATGACATGTAAATATTTCAGCGCTCTTCATTCAGTATTTTCTGTCAAAATAAAATTATACAAAGTTTGTGATCGTCTGTGTTTATACTCGAAACATATTGTGTTTACCAATAACATATTACTAATAACTGTTAACACTTATACAAATGCATGTATCTATTGTCTAGCCAAAGCTATATTTTGTAAAATTCTAATTTTAAATTCGGTCGAAAAATGTGTTGTTCCAATCAAAATGTATATCGCCTGTTCAGTAGGATTAGATCTTGTAACTGTATAGACCTTAGTGACAAAAGTGAGAAAGACGATTCAATAAACAATTATTTGAGTGCAAACATTGTCGATCTTCTGATGATCCTTTTTCGCGTCAACTCAGGTTGAACCAATTTTTAACAATCTACACTTCTTTGCGCCATACGGTTACGGTATAAATTGTGTATCATTCGCTTATTTTACATCCGAGAACCCAATCATAGTTATCATCTTTAAACGTCGAACTCATGACTTTAAAGAGGGTTTCAATATTGATATCAATACAATTATGCTGTATAATTATCTCTTGTTTCCTTGGTGTACTTTCACCTTTTAGTTACATTTGTATTTCAGACAATCCATGTTAGTATTACTACAAGCAACTCATTTAAATGAAATAAAAAAGTACAATGAACATGTAATAAAGTAATATATCAAATCATTTGCTTAATTGAGTTGATGCTTTAGCACAATTTTGAATACCATTATCATATAAAGTGTCAGTTACGATGAGACACAATACATGCAATAGTTTGTTATGTTTTCAGTTTGTTCACAATAATTTATATGATTCATAAAATTGAGAATGGAAATGGCGAATGTGTCAAAGAGACAAGAACCCGACCAATGAGCAAAATAACAATCGAAGGCCACCAATGGGTCTTCAACACAGCGAAACAATCCCACACCTGGAGGCGGACAAAAATGTGTGCTAGTTCAGTTGAAAAGGACGTCACACTAAACTCCTAAACATATAAATGAACCAACATACATTACTAACAAAGGCCAGAGGCTCCTGACTTTGGACAGGCGCAAAAAATACAGCTGGGTTAAACATGTTTTGTGAGATCTCAACCCTCCCCCTATACCTCTAGCCTATGTAGAATAAACAAACACACAGCAATATGCACAGTAAACCCCAGTTTAAAAGAAGTCCGAGTCCGATGTCAGAATAGGTAACAAAAGAAACTAGGCAAAATGACAATGATACATAAACTAACAAAGGACTTCTAGAAGTTACTGACATGCTAGTTTCAGACCTCAATTAAACTGATTGAAAGATTATGTGTTCATTATATGAAAATCAAGCACAGTCCCTTCCGTTACGGATTTAGTATCATACCATCATAAAATATATGAGAATAAAATAGCATGCCAATAAATAGTTTTAGAATAAATGTGTTTATTTCCGATGCAAAGACCCTATGAGTGAATCAATATTAATACCAAAATAAGCCATCTTAAAGTACCTGACATCAATATCGTAGTTATATCACCTCTGAATAATAGTGTTTGAAGGTTTGGTTACATTTTGAGGTGAATGCCGACATTTTTGTGCTTTTTATAGAATATTATCATAAAAGTTTGGCTGTGAAATATACCCGAGCGGATAAGATGTCTGCAAGTTGATTAATATTTACGGATGGTGTCCTTATCTTTTCTATATCGATTATTTTGGCTTATCTTTTCATTTTTCATATATGAACTTATATGGGTATTATCTCAAATTAAATTGTGTTACATGTTGTAATGCTGGGTCCTTTGATAGCCCATTAAACGGTATCGTTGTGAATAAAATGAAAGTTGTACAAACATTCAAGCATCAAATACAACCATTGAAATGTAGTATAAAGATAAAACAATAATCTAGAACTTGTGTATTCTGTCATGATCTTCTTGATATATGGTTGCTGCTTAAAGGGAGATATCGAATTAGACTAAGTTCGTCATTTTTAGTTATCAAGTTGTTTTGCTTTTAACCTGATTACAAACAATCGTTACAATCTTTGTGATACGTTACGTGGTTGTTCAATGCATCTCAGTCGTTGTTTTTATTCACTAAATATATCAAGATTTAATAATTATGTTGATTGCATCCGTATTATTAAAATTGAAATAACGGATAGCACATATGTGCTGTGTTGATGTATACTTTGGCGTACACATTTCTTCTCAATAGTATTGTGTTGGGTGGTTTTTAATGTGTCTCTTATCTGTTATTTTTTATTCTTTTTTTTTAACTTCCAATTTACAACATAATATACACAAATATAATAGCAATATATAATATATAAATCTATAGATATTATCTAATCAATACATCTTTCTATTAGGAAGCAATTTTTTTTTTTTAATATACAAATATAAGATAAAGAGTAAAGCAGTTTGAACACCGGAGAGAGAGAGAGAGATAGAAAGAGAAAGAGAGTGAGAGAGAATAGTGTGGTGAGTTTTCAATATAATTCATCTAGAAATTGAATTCTATTTTAGTATAGTAAATACAGCATTTTCATTTATAACATGTATAATATTAAATGTTAAGTATATACATTTTTGTACTTAACTAAGTAATATATCAAAAACATTCCATTCTCTGAGAAACTGATGTTCACATTTGTTTTTCATAGCAATATTTTTGTCCATTGCATACACATATTTCATCTTTTCTTTTACTGAGTTTATTGTCAGTTTTTTTTTTAAAACATCTGGAATTATAAATATATTGCTTTATGGTAAGAAAAAGAGTATTTTCTGCATTGCCTTTTAATAATTTTGCAGTGTTACCAAACAAAAAAAACTTCTTTTGTAAAAAGTACACTAATTCCATTGGTCAGAAAGCAATTTTCAATCTGTTCTAATAATAATTGTGTATGTTCACATTCCCAAAATAAATGTTCTAATGTTTCAATTTCTCTATTACAAAATGTACAATTTGGATTATCATAAATCTTAATTTTATGAAGAAATTTGTTTGTAGCTAAGATTCGATGATTGAATCTATACTGTAGCCACTGTAACTTAGTATTATTTGTGACAACAAATGGCAGTTTATAATTTTTTTTCCAATGATTTTGATCAAATCCCAAAATTTCAGTCCATCTAAACTGACTGGTGGGAACACTTCCATTTTTTTTAAAACAATATACATATCTTTAGATCCTTTTGAACTTTTAACAAGTCTTTTAATAGCAGATGGAATTAAAGGTAGTTCTAATTTGTGATTTTTTCCCACATATGATTTTGATGCTTGATGTATAGCAGATATAATACTATTATATCTCATGAAATTCACATTTATCTGATACATTTCTTCTATCTTTTGATGAGAGAAAAAGGTCCCATCTTCATTTACAATATCATTTATAAATCTTATACCATTTTCAAACCAATCTTTATAAAAAAAAATAGGTTTATTTGCTACCTTTATATTATTTTTAAGCCAGATTGGACTAGCAAGAAAGCATTCCCAACTGTCATATTCATATTTTTCTCTAAGAAGTTGCCATGCTTTCAGAACATCTTGCCAAAATTTATTTTTGATATGTTGTAATTTTTGGATATAAACACTTCCACAACCATAACATTTTTTAAGTTCTACATGAACATTTGACAAAAAAAACATTCTGCCATTTGTTGTCTGTTTTAAATAATCTCCTTATCCATGTACACTTCAGTGCTAAAATAAATGCTCTAAGATTTATCATTTTGAGTCCACCATCTTCAATATCATTTTGTAAAACATCTCTCTTAATTCTATCAATTGGTGAACTCCATATAATATTTTACATAAATGAATAACATTTTTTAAAATATCATCACTTGGATTTGGTAAGGATATAAACAAATGATTTAAAATAGGCAATATCAATGTCTTTACTACAGTAATTCTACCAATAACAGTAAGATTTCGTTTTGACCATTGTCTAATTAAACATTTAATTTGTACAATTTTTTCATCATAATTATTTTTTACAATTCAATCAAGATTAACATCAAAGCTTATACCTAATACCTTAAAACATGTTTCTCCCCATGTAAGGTTTCTATTTTGGCACAATACCTCATTACTATACTTTTTATTTCCTATCCAAATAACTTGTGTTTTAGAAAAAATAATATTTAAACCAGATATATTTCAAACCAATCTAATTCATTTAATGCTTCATTCAAAGATTCTTCTTTGCCATCTAAAATAAGAGATGTGTCATCAGCAAATTGTGAAAGTTTGTGCTCGACTTGCGTAATTGTAATACCATTTATTTTATCATTATTTCGTATTTTTAGTGCTAATATCTCAGCACAGAGAATAAAAATATAAAAATATAAGGCGACAAGGGATCACCTTGTCTACAGCCTCGTTCTATAGAATTATTATTATTTTTTTATTCTTGGTCCCAGACAAATTTCCTTTTATCAAACGCACGTAAATTCAGTAAGAGTTCTTATAAACTATTTGCCCTATACAAATCCTACATTCCTTATACAACAAACGTGTTCGTCAATACATATTGTTTACGCTACACAGTTAATTAAAAAAAATAAATGATTGATATGTGTGCTATTTTTGGGTTACAGACATTGACGAAAATACAATTTGGTGTAAATGAAATGAATGACTGTAAAACTATCATTTTTAAAAGAGAACATGATAGTTCACAGCATTCAAAAGATGTATTGGAAATGTGTTCGTAAATTTAATGAGTATCTGGGCAGACTTATACTGTTGCATACACTTAGGAGAAGCTACAATATATGTATTGATCGATCGTCAGTTGATTTCTTTTGTTATTTTTTGTATTTTTTTATATTCCAGTCATGAATTTTACGGATCAAGTTGCGATGGATCAGACACCCTTTCAAAGCAAGTCATATTCTGTGGTATTTATTAAATTTCATGTATTTCAAGCGTAACACACACACACACAAACACACACACACACACACACACTCTTTCTTGTACATACACAGTGAGATATAAACATTTCAGCGCTCTAGTCATTCAGGATTTTCTGTCAAAATGGAATATACAAAACTTTTGATCGTCTGTGTTTATTCTCGAAACATATTGTGTTTATCAAGAACATATTACGTATAACGGTAAAAAGATATACAAGGGCATTTATCTTTTTACTAGCCAAAGCTACATTAACATTTTTCTTGTAGCAAAAAAAAAAAACAAGTTCGACGACACTATTTTCTTTATATTACTAGTATATCAAAGCATTATATAAAACCTATCTTCTCATATTTTATTTTTAAATTCGATCTCATAGATTTCTTGTTATTCACAAAAACGTGGTTTTTTCATGAATTATGTATGCAAATTTGGGCAATGTTTCACATATTTTAGCTTGTGTTTACCAAAAACATATTACTTATAACCATGATAACTGTCAACACATATACAATGGCATTTTTCTATTGTCTAGCCAAAGCTATATTTTGTCACATTCTAATTTTGAAGTTATTTTGATTTTAACCTGATTTGAAAAGTCTGTACAAAAAAAATTGTAATATAAAAATATGGTTTGTGGTTTGATTATCAATAAATCAACTATCCACCAAAGTTCAAATGAAGTGGATGTAAGCAATTATAAGAACCGTACGGTCTTAAAAAATGAGAAAAAACAATACTGTATAGTCGGCTTAAAAGGCCCAGATTGAGCTAGCTTACGACCTAATTTAATTATAACAAAACAATTTACGAAAAAGCAAATATGACAAACGTAAACCAAATACAACCACTGAACTACAGGCTCCTGACTTGGGGAAGGCACATACAGACAGAATGTGGCGGGATTAAACTTGTTTGTTAGCGCCTAACCCTCCCCTCACCCCAAATTATATTTCTGTGAAATAACCATGTCTAGTCTGCTGAGTAGAGCTGCATTTTATTATATAAATAATTCGTTTGCTTTGTACTGTTTTCATGTGTTTTATTAAGTAAGGTTTATTATTTTAGTCAACTTTTAGACTTACCCACGAAGGTTAATACAGTACTATTCTGGAGTATCAGTGTCACAGATGACCTAAAATATGTTTTAATTGTTCAAGTCTCATTCCATTATTGTTTGTGCGAAAAATATTGACGCTTGGTATGTGTTATAAAAGTTTAAGAGTTGAAAAATAAAGATTTCATATCCGAATGCTAAAGTTACCTTTCTCTATACATATCGAGTTTACATAAACAGACATATCATATTTATGAGGAATATTTGCTAAAATAGTACGTTAGAACATGATATATCTGTTCAGTTACTAATGACCGCGCGCGCATAGCGAACATAACATTGTAGATTACGTGCATATCAGAAAAATTATCAGTTAGTTAAAAACTAATACAACAACAACAATAATGAAATAAAAATAACTAAAAAAAGTATGATAATAATAAAAACCCCATTAATACAGAAAGGAGATAAGAAAATGAAGAAGAATTGAATTATTAATTATTAGTATTATAAAATAAAAAATAACAACGATAACTATAATAAGAGCAATTATATAATAATAATATAAAGAGGATTACAAAGAAGAATACCGCGATAATGTCCGTTCATTTGTTGATATTATTTTTTTATGAAATAACAATGTCTTGTCTGCTGACCAGAGCCGCAGTTTTTTTTATATACAACAGGCTTGCTTTGTACTGTTTTCATAAGTGTTATTTTTGTTAGAGTAAATTTAATGTGTTATTGTTTTCGCTCAATCGATTTATGACTATTGGACAGCGGTATACTACTGTTGTCTTTATTTATTGAGTTTGATGTTCAAATCTCTTTAAATGTATTTGCAGGCCATTTTTGGCGTTTTAGCATACGCCTGGTGTCCTGAAGTAATTTCGATGCAGATGTCTGGATATCAGGAGCAGCTGTATCCCTTAGACATGTTAGAGTTCTTTTCTCCGGAAAACACGACGACTGGAAACATTACCGATTTAACAGCTTCAGGCAAATTCGTTGAAGATTATTCTGATTTACCGGTACCAAATAGAACAGTTTCCGCAGACAGATATGCAGATGGCTATGTAGATATGGTGAACAAGTATTGCGACTCGATGTTTCAAAGTGAATACCACAAAATTGCTTACATAGTAATGTCTATTTCCTTCAGTATGCTTATATGTATTGGTAACATATTGGTTTTAATTTTACCTTCGATTTCGAAAGCATTTAGGTCTCCAATATTTTCCACACTTTTAAGTTTTTCTGTCATATCAATGATTCGTGGAATCGACCTGTTATTCTACAGTCTGGCGCATTGTTCGCTGATGTTTAGTTTCATTTTAAAGTCAGCATTTGAGTGCATTATATTTAGCTGTGTTAAGGGATTTATTGCAAATGTAATTAGCTTACATCTATGTCTACTGGCTTGTCAACGTATCTATATATCTCTATTTCCCCTCAAGGCACATGTACATCACACAAAGACAAATGTTCGTCGATGCATTTTCTGTATTTACATTTCATGTGTTTTAATTGAACTGTTTATGGGAGTTCAAGGTTCACGGAATTGCGTTGTCAGTAGCTATGGTAATGATGTGTCAACTATTTTTAAGACCAGTGCAGATTTCATTGTTTTTAACCTGATAGTAGTAGTTTTATTATCAGCCGGTATGCTATTAGGGATAGTGCAGAGGTATGTATCGCCAAGACTAACACAGTCTGCATCACAAAGAACTCAATCGCGAATAGCTTCAATAGTTATAGTTTTATATCTCAGTTTCTACTGTCCATTTAAGATTGTGGGTCTGGTTCTACAGTTCACATGTGCAGATCCGACGTACGTAGGACCAATTGCATTTACTGCTTCTGCGGCACAATTCCTGATCGGTGCATTAAATCCTATTATGTTGTGTCTTAGGGTTCCAGAAGCAAAAAAGGCTTTGAAGGACAAATGTTGTAGTTGCATCGCTAATCATCAAAAGAATCGGACGTAGAAATGTTTTTTCCTACTTATGGAAAACAATATTGCAAAAACAGTTGTCTATAAAAAAATGTTTAAAATTCAGCTGCCGAAATATGCTGTTTATGTAAGCAATTAGTAAACAACAGTTCTCTAAGAAAGTTGCTTATATATACTTCTAGCAACCTGAATTGAATATCCCTTGGTATTTTCAGGAACATGTACAAGCTGGTGTACTAATACAGGTTTTGTTGTAATCTCTTATCAGAATGGCTTTTTATTTAAATTTCTGCAATACAAATTAGACATGGTTTATCGTATTACCTGCAAAACCAATCAGACCTGTAGTTAGTCACCACTTCGGTTTTATCATGTATATCTATTATATAGTCATTTTATAAAATTTACTGTTTGCAAAAGTATGAATTATTCTAAATGATAAGGATTTTCTTATCCCAGGCAGAAAACCCTAGCCGTATTGGGCACAATTTTTTGGAACTTTTGGTCCTCAGTGCTCTTCAACTTTGTACTTGTTTTTGGCTTTCGAACTTTTTTCATCTGAGCGTCACTGATTAGTCTTGTGTGGACGAAACGCGCGTCTGGCGTATTGAAATTTAAACCTTGTGCCTTTTGTTAGCTATTATTCGTGTGTTTCTCTGTCCTATATGTTCTCCCATTTATTTGTATTGTAGTCCTGTCATGTAATGTTGTCATTTTAATGTTGTATTTAACATTGTTATAAAAGCAGGAAGTTTGGCATGCCACAAAACCAGGTTTTCCCTCAGTTTTAGTTTGTAACCCGGATTTGTTTTGTTTTTTTCTCAATCGATTCATGAGTTTCGAACAGCGGTATACTACTGTTGCCTTTATAGAATAGACTGCATAACCAATCACACATGACATTGATCATCATATACCACAATGTACTAATAACCATACCATGCATTACATAGCCTTCATAACCAATCAAACCAGACATAACAGTTAAGCATATTTTTCTACAAGTTGTATGTTCTTGATGTTTGGAAATAAGGACTAAAATTGAAAAAAAGAACCTGCACAAGGTGGTGTACTGATACAAGTCATGTTGTAATTATTTTTGTTTAAAAGAGATGCGAGTTAGACAGCTCAGCATACTTTGCTATAAATGTATGCTCTTTAGTTTTGGAAATTATGATAAAAAACATCGCAATGCAAAAAAAAACTGTACAAACCCGGGTATTGACACATGTTTTGTTGTAATTTTGTTTTGTTTCATATCGTGTTTTGTTTTTGTCCTGTATTGAATCGTGCTACAATGTCACCTTTTCCTATATAAATGTAAAATCTACCACTTAAGATAATTGATCTGATACACTGATACAAGTATAATTATTATGACTATTATTCTTCAAAAACTCAATTTTAATCATTTAATGCATACATGTAAATAGTGACTTTTTCATGTGCATTCCAACATACTTACTATAAATAGTTTTATATATCGTGACTTTTTTTGTGACTTTTTTATTGTGACTTTTTTCCTGTAACTTTTTTTCCTGTGACTTTTTTTCCTGTGACCCTATTCCTGTGACTTTTTTTCGATTACCTTATGTACATTGATTATAACTTTATATGATCAGAAACTTGGAATCGATACTGATACGCAGTAGATACAATCATGAAATGAGTGTGAGCTTCTTGCTAAAATCGATTCACTTTAAAATTTCCTTTTACATTTAAGCCACTTGTGATATTTTGTTTTAATTTTGGACGTGTTTTTTACAAAGACTATCATTGCATGAACTAACCTCACATTTTGAATAGTCATCATGGTTTTGCATTGATATAGTCTGCCTGCCAGATATGCAACTTGCATAAACATGCATATTGGGGAGGGGCATCAGTCCCGATATGCGGACAGCTTTAGTTTCGATTCATAACTAACTAGCTTGTTAAGGTCACCTTTGATAATGGGACGAATACTTTTATACATTAGGGACAAAATGACATTGATATTAAAAAAGATAGTAAAAATCGGAAATGTGACTAGATATATTTAGACACAGCGTTTGTAACCTTTTCATGATTAATTTTTTAATGGGAAAATATTCTTTCATATTTCAACTTATTTAGAGTCTTCTAACTCGTATCAATACATTTTAACAATAACGGGAATTATATGTTGCCCCTCTATCCTTATTTTTCGTCTGTGTGGGAAGTTATACAATGCTAGTTGTTTCAGACTTTGCGTAAAATATAAGAAAGAAGTGTAAGATATTCCCTTAATTTAAACACGAATCATATAAATCTCCCCATAAATTATAAGTATAGACTTAATCTTGTTGTTAAAGGTAAAATTGCTTTATATTTTTAAAAGATACGAACCCCGATCAACATTTGTGTAATATGTACTTGTCGTTTACACATTTTCAAGAATTACGTTCAAACAAATAAACTTTCGCATATCAATTTTGTCACTTATTTTACCTTCGATCTTGTTTCAGTGTTATTTCAACTGAAATGTGTGCAACGTGTATATATGCAATTAATGCAAAAACAAAATTCGTATTTGAATTATAAAAAAAAGGACACACGATTCTAGTACAAATGAAAGCTGTAAATTTTTATGACAAGATAGGAGATACATGAGACATCGAATGAGTGATAGTTCGATAACCTATTTTGGTTTGCCATTGAAGTTTTATATCTAAATCAACAGAATCAAGACAATTTATATATCATAAAGAAATTATTTGTTATGTTGATGGATAGTGATACTAGCTGAGGTCTTATATTGATATTTTCGGACCAGCTGTTTCTGAAAAAGGGGAAAATTGTTACACTTAACTGCTTATAAACCCTGTCGATCGTAGGAGGGGTGACATCCCGTTGATGGAATTACATAATCTATCAATTCTGTTTGATTTCATTTGTAAATTGTGTGTCAATTATGACACGTGACTCACTGGTTCTTTGTTAGTAATTTTTTTGACTTTATTTTGCACACACAAGAATGTTTTTGCAGAGGACACTTCACGAAGAACACCGAGTTCAACATCTCTTGACTGGACTTAACGGATAAGGAAAACAAATATTCGTCAATAGATTACAACGTTAATATATGTGTGCAATCTAGCCGATTCTTTAAAAAAAAACCTACGCTCAAGATATGTTTTGTGTCAAATATTTTGTGGCAACCAATCTACCATGTCTACCGATGAACAAATATTTCTAGACTATTTCAGAAACTTAAACTTTTTTTAAAAACGTGAGAAACCGCTCGATTACCTTCGGAAAGCTATCGATTTAAAATGTTGATACTGAGCCGGCATAATTAGTCTGGCTTAGGCTTTGTATATGTGTATTGTTTCTATCAGTAATACATAATCTACCATGTCTACCGATGAACAAATATTTCTAGACTATTTCAGAAACTTAAACTTTTTTTAAAAACGTGAGAAACCGCTCGATTACCTTCGGAAAGCTATCGATTTAAAATGTTGATACTGAGCCGGCATAATTAGTCTGGCTTAGGCTTTGTATATGTGTATTGTTTCTATCAGTAATACATAATACTTATTGTAGTATATGTTTCTTTTTCTATATATACATTCTATTCACAGAAAGAATTATGACTCGTGCATTTCAAAAATGAGATACTCAAACTAAACAATCGTTTCCAGATATGCATATTATACATCATAACTGCATAACTGTGTATAGGAAACATTTCATGAATATAAAACATTGATGGAAAAATAATTTCACGCAGTACATCAAACAAAGAAGAGGTCAAAAACAGATTGTATTGAACCGAAACAGATTTCTATTAAAACGAAATTATTAAAATATAGTAATATTACCAATATGCCAAACCCACTCCCAAAAGCAGTTGTATTTGTTGTATAATAGCTTGACCAGTAAAGCTATTGAAATAGTTGTCCATATAATCTGCACCTTTCAAATTTATCAGCAAATTAAAAGCAAAAATAACTATTTACCACACATTTCTAGCTGTCTGAAATACCTTTTTTTTAATCATGTCTTTGCATATACATGTATATTCAAAGTTTGATATGCCCAACATATTTATACATATTATTGATTTGATCATTTGACCACATTTATCAATTAAGCAAATTGTCTGCAATTCTATGTATTTAACATTCATTTAGGAATATGTACAAAGCTTATGATATGTTCTGATTTGACATACATTTCAGCAAACTTGAACGATTGACAAAAATATTCCTTTACAATACACAGGTTTTGAGATTGTCATAAATATATGTAAATTCTAAACTTTTAAAAGGTTTGATTAGACGTTAAAATATTTTATAAACATCGGTCTCTCATAACCGACCATAGGAGGGTAAAGCAAAAAAAATGTTGATTTTTACTACATGTACAAACAAGATAAACTATAGGCAGCGGTTTGTTAATATATGTAAATGTCGGTCTCTGAGACCATTCACATAACATTTGCATACCTCCTTAAAACTGAGATTTAGTGTAGTGAAGGTAGTTGTAATATGCAATATGATACTAAAATTAACATGCTGTAGGACACAGAAATCCATTACAATTTCAAACACACATTTGTATTACAATTAAACGTTTTTTGGTTGTTTGTCCATCGTTCTGTTGTTATTCATTCACGTTTTACAAAATGATCCTAGTATTCGTAAAAAAAACAAACAGATCGTTATTCCGGACTTTTAAAAATCTGTTGAATCACACTTACAACCAATATTTAAACATATGTATACATATATGTTTGTCCTACTTCTGTATTATTTATAGTTTCAACGTAAGACTGTGCCATATGATATTGTAAACGCTTGAGTTTTAATCCATATTTTGAAAGAAGACCTGAAACTACACCACCAGGTACAAATGAAGTATTTTATTTCCACTAACGTTATCTGTGAAGAAGAGAAGCAATGATAGTTAATTGTCTAATAAGTTTATCTCCTTGTGGGTTGAACTATCATTGGTTGGACATTATACATTGGCTAGAGGCATAGGGGGATGGTTGAGATCTCATTAAACATTTTTAATCCCGCGCATGTGTGCGCCTGTCCCAAGTCAGGAGCCTCTGGCCTTTGTAAGTCTTGTAGGTTTTGTTAATTCTAGTTCATTTATATGTTTTTGAGTATGACGTCCATTTTCACTGAACAAGTACACATTTTTGTGTAGGGGCCAACTGAAGCACGCCTCTTGGTGCGCAGATTTTCTAGCTGTGTGTTGAAGACCATTGGTGGCCCTCGGGTGTTTTCTGCTGATTGATTGGGTTGTTGTCTCTTTGACACATTCCCCATTACCATTCTCATTTTTACTTGGTACTTAAAATAATAAAAAAAAAAAAATAAACAAAAATTACCATATTATACCCTGAGTCAAAATTGAAAGTGAAAATGTTCGTTTCGTGTGAGATATGATATATGTATATCTAAGTGTCAGTAAACAATGTTTTAATTGTCATATTGTAATAAATAATGTAAATTTGTGTTGTATAATATATGTTATAATAATATCTGCATAATCAATACTAGTATTCCATTTACTGCACATTAAATATCTGACACTTCTTTAACCATTGTATTTGTTAATGGCGTTCATTATCACTGAACTAGTATATATTTGTTTAGGGGCCAGCTGAAGGACGCCTCCGGGTGCGGGAGTTTCTCGTTACATTGGAGACCTGTTGGTGACCTTCTGCTGTTGTTTTTTTTTTTATGGTCGGGTTGTTGTCTCTTTGACACATTCCCCATTTCCATTCTCAATTATAAACATACACTGAACGAATAAGTTTGATCTATGACACAATATACAAACAAAAATAAAACATAATTGCCTTGATAACGCAGACGTAGGTGATAAAAAAAAATGAACGAAAAGTATCAAAAAGACAACTCTTACCTGGGACTAAATAAATAGATAAATGTGTTGTTGTACAGATGTGAAAATGTATCTTCATACTATTATGACTTATTACTCATCAAAGCTAGTACACATTCAAAATAGTTTGACGAAATACAACACAGAAAAATTCAACATTGGATTACAAAAATGGATTACAAATTGTGTCAACAGGTCAAATTAACACGAAGTACTATTTGAAAGTACTCGCAGTTACAAGGTCTTACCCCATATTTTCTACTTAAAAAAAATGCTTGTACCAAGTCGGGAATATGACAGTTGTTGTCCATTCGTTTTGGTGTGTTTGAGCTTTTGATTTTGCCATTTGATTACGGACATTTTGTTTTGAATTTTCCTCGGAGTTCGGTATTTTTATTATTTTGATACTGATAGCTTGTTAAAAGCTAAATACAATTAACAATAAAAAATCATGCATCAGAGACTATTGCCAATCAAAACACATTTCAAATATTTAGAGGTTTAACGTCATGGACAGTCAAAAAAGACATGACTTGTGCAATGCCAAAAATATATCGACAGGCAGTAGGATCGTTAGGATTTTAATAAATATGTATCGTGCTATATATGGACAAAGCAATATCTAAATAGAAAATAAACGTTGATGTGTATTTATACATCCCTAAAACCAACCATTCGAAAATAATACAAATTTAGTAATGTTTTAATTTGTTGATGAACAAATCCATGTTAGTTCCAATGTAAACAATATTCAAAGATCTTCTTACAATTTTTACAAGTTTTTTAAAGGTGGGTGAGTCTATTGTAGACGAAAGGACGTCTAACTTACTCAATTTTAATCCTGGTATTCATGGTATATATGATGTGTTTATTAAAATGGTTTATAAAGAAGTCCCCTATTCACAATTGATTGGAAACCAAATAGTCATTTTTTCTGTTACTGTTGAAAGTTTTGGTAAGCTTAACAATTGAAAAGAATGTTTAAGCCCATCCTGGAAACATCCCTACCTCACTTGCTGTTTAAACTTTTCACAACCTGACTTGGAACGTACACAAGTAAGTCAAGTGCAATTTTTATCATCGAGGTTTCAATATATAGCTGTGTAAAACGTATTTCTTATACAACACAAGTTAAAGTACAAGCTAGAAAACATGGAAATAAAAACATTCAGAATTGAATAAGTGAGACCAGTTAACTCAATAAAGTAAACATATCATGCTAGGCAGCATTTTCCATACGGTGCCATAATCATACAATATATATCAGAATAATGCTAGATTCCTAACATTCTTAATTAGAAACTCCTTTATGAAATATGTTTCATATGATCAGTGGAACAAGCTGGCATAAAGAGGAGAAAAGTTGGTTTGCGTAGGATTCCCGATTGTCTGGTGAAAACACGTCCTCCAACCCAAAATGCAATGTTATAAAAATTTCAGACTTTACTTATGCATTAATAACATAAACGGTACCATTTTTTTCTGCACCAGATGCGCATCTCGACAATCAATGTCTCTTCAGTGATTATCGAGGCCAATATATTTGAAAATCCAAAGCTTATTTAAAGGATGAAGAGCTATCAACTAAAAAGAACAAAAAGTATAGCCAAAGCCGGGCAAGGAATCAGAGCTTTGCATGAGGGAGATACATTCCTTAATTTTGAATAATTTCAAAAATTAACAAATCATACCAAACAGATCATACGAACATCAACAGATCATACGAAAAAATCAAATTAAACATGATGCGATAAGGGCCTTACTTTAAAGTAAAATCTGAACATTTAGTTGATGTTGTACTTGTCTATTAAAAAGTGAGGCAACATATACCAAAAGGGACATTCTAACTCAGAAGTCAAATAGAATAATTACAACGCCATGGCAATAACAGAAAATGACTTAAAGACAAACAACAGTATACAAAACACAAGTAAGAACACTTAACAACACGAACCAGACTAAAAACTTGGTTTCTCTTCACATGTTAATTATAACAAATAATCCACTGGACGTTAAGCAACCAACAATCAATCAATAACAAATAATGTAATTAGTATAATTCAGTAAGTCACATTCGGGGAAAAGGGGTTCGGATTGTTGTTACTACAATTGAAACATATCCGTCTTCATCTGTGAAACAGATATTCGATAACGGTACCTGCCTCGTCATGGCATCCGTAAACACGGCGAAATAATGATTTACAATTTACTAGTTGGAACACTTGGTTTAATAGCTTCCGTGTGAGGAGCAACCCTTTATCTAGAAAATCATTATAGAAAATATAAGCCCTGCACAAGTATTAATTTCTTGGAAAATTAAACAAGCATATTATTTTTACAATGATGGCGCAACACATGTAAAGTAGACGTCATGAAAAACTACGTGTTAACGAGTTCACAGACATAGATTTACCCCGCATTAGCAGCAATATATCAACGTCACCTGATTATAGAGTACATCTCAACTCATACGTTATTCAAGAACCGACAATTACTACACACTTTGTAAAACGTCATTGATGTTTGAAAAAAAAAACACACATCAGCCAGGATTTTGTCAAAAAACGTATCGTCCTCCTTCATAAACATTCTTCGGAAAGTACCAAGACCTGATTGATAAATATTCAGTTTCTACGTGTATCAACCAACCGAAAGAATGGAAAACTTCTGTCCTGTATATGACTTTTTACAGGCATTTGTTAAGAATACGGTGAATAGAAAAAGAGGCGAAGATACCAAAGGAATAGTAAAACTCATAGTCGCAGATAAATTGATAACACAACAAAAAAAAAAGAAAATAACTGTACACGAAACATAACATGCATAACAAAGAGAACTACAGACTGAGCAACACAAACTCTTACAAAAAGCGGAGGTTATCTCATGTCCTCCGGAAGTGTATGCAGGTCCTTCTACTCATGTATAGCTAAACCACCGACATGTAAGGCAGTTGTTTATAGCTCCGTTATACTGGTAAATTGTATAATCTACCTGAACATACATAACAGGTGCATGTAACAAAAAAGTGTAAATACACATTTCTTGTATACAACACAACTGACTAAAACCTTCAAACCAACAAACGACTAAATCTAACTAAGACGACAACTAGTACGTTTTGTAGTTGGTCATATATACAGTATAGACATGTACTATACACTTTTCAGCGTTTAAGTCTTACAAAAACTTGAAAACTGAGCTTCTTATTAATGCGTTATTCGTGTGTGAAGATACTCTGCTATTAAAAACGAGTTTTATAAAGTGACATTTGCGTGCATAGGAACATGTTGATGTGCCTTGTGGCATTCACGTGCATGTTGAAATGTTAAAGTTCCTTACAAATAATTTGCTATCTGTTTGTTTTCCAATCAGATTGTGAATATTTCTCTACTTTATAAACCATATTCATAAACATATGAATACCAGAATTCAAAATTGTGTCTGCCAGACGTCCTTTTCGTCTACAATAGATTATTTCATGCCAACACAAAACTACTGATTACTAAACTATGAATATCATCTTGAAGAAACAATTAACCAGAAGTTGCATCGAACCAGTAAAATTACTCATCATAAATACCTGGCTAACATAGGTTTTTATAAAAACTAAACGCAATTGACAATACCATTGCTAAACGTTTTTTGCCATGGATAAAAAGACCTGTATCATCGCATGCTACCTGTATAGTTTGGTGAAGACAATCTTAAATGTGTGTTAAAAAGACGAATAGACTTGAGCCTGGAATTTTTTTTTTTTTTTTTTTTGTGTTTAATTAACAAATACAATGATTAAAGAATTGTAATATATTTAAGGAACAGTAAATGCAATATTGATTATTCAAATTTTATTATAATATATATTATACAACGCAAATTTTACAATATTTATAACAATATGACATTCAAAACATTGTTTACTCACACTTAAATATACATATATAGCATACAGTATCACACACGCAACGAACAAGTTCACTTAAAGTTTTGACGGAGGGTATTAAATGTTATTTTTATTTTTATTTTCGACTAGACGTTTCAGAGCAAAGTAATGTCGAAACAATGATAATTCCATTGCATGCAATGAGTTCAACAAAAAAAGGGGTTGACGCAGTAGAAAATTTACTATAAGTGCTTCTTGTCTTCATATACATTGTTAGCAGAACTGAAATACTTGCTGCTGAGGTTTCAGGTCTTCATTCAAAATATAGATGAACACGTCAGTGTCGACAATTTAATATGACACAGCCTTACTACGAAACTATAATACAGAAGACAAACAGACATACTTGTATACACCTTTTAATATATTAATTTGAGGTATGATTCAACAGATTTTTAAAAACCCTAATAACGATCTGTTTGGTTTTTCGTTATGAATGCTAATATCAATTTGTAAAACATGAAACAATAACAACGAAACGACGGAAAAACAACCAAAACATAGAAGAAACCGATAATTGTTCTTTAAATTTGTGGGTGATATTGTTATTGATTTCTGTGCCAGTCAGCATGCTTATTTTAGTAATATAATGCATATCAGGAGTTTTCCTTCTTGATTACACCAGTTAGTTTGAAATAGGTATGATGCAGTATGCTTTTAAAACAACCTTTGTTGGTGAAACCATGATTGGTTTTCTTGTGTGAAGAGATAAACTCATCATAGATACAATGATTTGATTATTGTACACACGACGCGAGTATCGTCTTTAAAAAGTCACGAATGACGCTCGAGCAAAAAAAAAATGAAAATGCCAAATAAAGTTAAGGAGCATTGAGGACCTAAAATTATATCATCCAATAATGTACGATCTGATATTGTGTCTCAGGCACAATACTTGATACAGTTTTTATGACACATTTACTAATGGCTATTTGTAGTATCTGTTCTGATTGGTTATGAAGGCTAAGTAATGTATCGTATGATTAGTAGTACAGGATAAGATATGTCATGTGTTATGGGTTATGAAGGCTACGTGATGCATGGTATGATTAGTAGTACAGGATTAGTTATGTCATGTGTTATGGGTTATGAAGGCTACGTCATGCATGGTATGATTAGTAGTACAGGATAAGTTATGTCATGTGTTATTGGTTATGAAGGCTACGTCATGCATGGTATGATTAGTAGTACAGGATAAGTTATGTCATGTGTTATTGGTTATGAAGGCTACGTCATGCATGGTATGATTAGTAGTACAGGATAAGTTATGTCTTGTGTTATTGGTTATGAAGGCTACGTCATGCATGGTATGATTAGTAGTACAGGATAAGTTATGTCATGTGTTATTGGTTATGAAGGCTACGTCATGCATGGTATGATTAGTAGTACAGGATAAGTTATGTCATGTGTTATTGGTTATGAAGGCTACGTCATGCATGGTATGATTAGTAGTACAGGATAAGTTATGTCTTGTGTTATTAGTTATGAAGGCTACGTCATGCATGGTATGATTAGAAGTACAGGATAAGTTATGCCATGTGTTATTGGTTATGAAGGCTACGTCATGCATGGTATGATTAGTAGTACAGGATAACTTATGTTATGTGTTATTGGTTATGAAGGCTACGTCATGCATGGTATGATTAGTAGTACAGGATAAGTTATGTCATGTGTTATTGGTTATGAAGGCTACGTCATGCATGGTATGATTAGTAGTACAGGATAAGTTATGTCATGTGTTATTGGTTATGAAGGCTACGTCATGCATGGTATGATTAGTAGTACAGGATAAGTTATGTCTTGTGTTATTGGTTATGAAGGCTACGTCATGCATGGTATGATTAGTAGTACAGCATAAGTTATGTCCTGTGTTATTGGTTATGAAGGCTACGTCATGCATGGTATGATTAGTAGTACAGGATAAGTTATGTCATGTGTTATTGGTTATGAAGGCTACGTCATGCATGGTATGATTAGTAGTACAGAATAAGTTATGTCATGTGTTATTGGTTATGAAGGCTACGTCATGCATGGTATGATTAGTAGTACAGGATAAGTTATGTCCTGTGTTATTGGTTATGAAGGCTACGTCATGCATGGTATGATTAGTAGTACGGGATAACTTATGTCCTGTGTTATTGGTTATGAAGGCTACGTCATGCATGGTATGATTAGTAGTACAGGATAAGTTATGTCATGTGTTATTGGTTATGAAGGCTACGTCATGCATGGTATGATTAGTAGTGCAGAATAAGTTATGTCCTGTGTTATTGGTTATGAAGGCTACGTCATGCATGGTATGATTAGTAGTACAGAATAAGTTATGTTATGTGTTATTGGTTATGAAGGCTACGTCATGCATGGTATGATTAGTAGTACAGGATAAGTTATGTCCTGTGTTATTGGTTATGAAGGCTACGTCATGCATGGTATGATTAGTAGTACAGGATAAGTTATGTCATGTGTTATTGGTTATGAAGGCTACGTCATGCATGGTATGATTAGTAGTACAGGATAAGTTATGTCATGTGTTATTGGTTATGAAGGCTACGTCATGCATGGTATGATTAGTAGTACAGGATAAGTTATGTCATGTGTTATTGGTTATGAAGGCTACGTCATGCATGGTATGATTAGTAGTACAGGATAAGTTATGTCATGTGTTATTGGTTATGAAGGCTACGTCATGCATGGTATGATTATTAGTACAGGATAACTTATGTTATGTGTTATTGGTTATGAAGGCTACGTCATGCATGGTATGATTAGTAGTACAGGATAAGTTATGTCATGTGTTATTGGTTATGAAGGCTACGTCATGCATGGTATGATTAGTAGTACAGGATAAGTTATGTCCTGTGTTATTGGTTATGAAGGCTACGTCATGCATGGTATGATTAGTAGTACAGGATAAGTTATGTCATGTGTTATTGGTTATGAAGGCTACGTCATGCATGGTATGATTAGTAGTACAGAATAAGTTATGTCTTGTGTTATTGGTTATGAAGGCTACGTCATGCATGGTATGATTATTAGTACAGGATAACTTATGTTATGTGTTATTGGTTATGAAGGCTACGTCATGCATGGTATGATTAGTAGTACAGGATAAGTTATGTCATGTGTTATTGGTTATGAAGGCTACGTCATGCAGGGTATGATTATTAGTACAGGATAACTTATGTTATGTGTTATTGGTTATGAAGGCTACGTCATGCATGGTATGATTAGTAGTACAGGATAAGTTATGTCATGTGTTATTGGTTATGAAGGCTAAGTCATGCATGGTATGATTAGTAGTACGGGATAACTTATGTCCTGTGTTATTGGTTATGAAGGCTACGTCATGCATGGTATGATTAGTAGTACAGGATAAATTATGTCATGTGTTATTGGTTATGAAGGCTAAGTAATGTCATGTCTGATTGGTTTTGCAGGCTATGTAATGTCAGGTCAGATTGGTTATGCAGTATACGATATAACACGACTGATAATTAATGCAGAAATTTATTTAAATTGTCATTCTGATAAAAGATTTTAAAGGTAAAAATCAAAATGATTTGGAAATCAATCTAATGTCGTTACAAAGACACATTGCGCAATGTATAAATTGTCCTTTTTCGAGAGTATGTGAGTCAGTACTTTGATAGTTAACTACATGAAAGAAATAGAGGCGGAAGATACCAGGGATACCAAGGGGATATTCAATTCAATTTGCTGGAAGTATACTTCTGATTTTTTTTTTTATGATTGGCGATGCAATTACAACATCTGTCCTTCAAGGCCTTTTTTGCTTCTGGAACCCTTAGACACAACATGATAGGATTTATTGCACCGAGCATAAATTGTGCCGTAGATGCAGTAAACGCAATTGGTACTACGTACGACGGATCAAAACATGTGACGTGTAGAGCAATACCCATAATCTTAAGTGGACAGTAGAAACTGAGATATAAAACTATAACTATAGACGCAATGCGAGATTGTGTTCTTTGAGTGACAGACTGAGTAAGTCTTGACGATGCATACCTCTGTACTATCCCTGATAGCATACCGGCTGATAATAAAACAACTGCTATAAGATTGAAAACAATGAAATCTGCATATGTCTTGAAAATAGTTGACAAATCATTACCTAATCTACTGGCAGCGCAATCCCGTAAACCTTGAACCCCCATAATCAGTTCAATTAAAACACATGAAATGTAAATACAGAAAATACATCGACGAACATTTGTCTTTGTGTGATTTACGTGTGCCTTGAGGGGAAATAGAGATATATAGATACGTTGACAAGCCAGTAGACATAAATGTAAGCTAATTACATTTGCAATAAATCCCTTAACACAGCTGACTAGCATGCACTGTAATGCTGAATTGAATCTGTAACTAAACACGAGCGAACATTGTACCAGACTATTTAATAACAGTTCGATTCCACGAATTAACGATATGAGAGAAAAACTTAAAAGTGTGGAGAATATTGGTGACCTAAATGCTTTCGAAATTGAAGGTAAAATTAAAACCAATATGTTACCAATAAATAAAAGCATACTGAAGAAAATAGACAATCCTATGTAAGCAATTTCGTGGTTTATGCTTCGAAACATCGATTTGCAATACTTGTTATTCATGTTTACATAAGACTTAACAAGATCTAGACTTTGTGGGGGAATTGTTCTATTTGGTAACGGTAAATCATCAGAATAATCTCCAAAGAATGTGCCCGAAACTATTAAATCGGTACTGTTCCCAGTCATGTTACCAACAGAAAAACTCTTAAAAAGGTCTAGCAAATCCATATTATTGGAAGTCTTTCAGGACACCAGGCGTATGCTAAAAAACCGGAAATTGCCTGCAAAGACATTAAAAGAAAATTGGACATCACTATGAACAACATCATTTTTAACTCTAATAAAAATAACTCATATGAACACAGTACAAATCAAACTATATATACTGTATATACAAAAATGTGGTTCTGCTTAACCGACTAGATAGACATGGTTTATTTCACAGAATTATAATGCCAACAAATGAACGTGCGTTATCTTGGTATTCTTCTGTTTACTCCTCTATATATCATTATTTTTGCTCTTCTTATAGTTATTATCAATATCATTATTATTATCTTATTTTATAATATTAAAAGTTTTAATTTCATTATTCTTCTTTATTTACCTTTCAGTATTAGCATGGTTTTTATTATTGTATTTTTTTGTTCTATTTATTTTTATTTGAATATTATTGTTGTGGTATTAGATTCAAAACAAGTGGATAACTATTCCCGGTATGCGCGTAATCTGCAGTGTTTTGTTTAATCCGTAATTATCCATGTAATGTACTAGTACTTCAAACAAAAAGTTAATGATAAATATGTTTCTTATGCGCGGCCTTTAGTTACAGTAGTTATCAAAGGTACCAGGCTTATATTTTAATACGCCAGACGCTCGTTTCGCCTACATAAAAGTCATCAGTGACGCTCAGATCATAATAGTTATAAGGCGAAACAAGTACAAAGTTGAAGAGCATTGAGGATCCGAAATTCTAAAAGTTGTGCCAAATACGACTAAGGTAATATATGCCTGGGATAAGAAAATCCTTAGTATTTCGAAAAATTCATACTTTTGTAAACAGGAAATTTAAAAAAAATGACCATATAATTGATATTCATGTCAACACCGAAGTGCTGACTACTGGACTAGTGATACCCTCGGGGACGAAACGTCGACCAGCACTGGCATCGACAGAACAGATATATCATTTTCTGAAGTAGTCTTTTTTGCAAATATTCCTCGTAAAATCACATATCTGTTGATTTCAATATTTATGCACAAACAATGACGGAATTGAGACTAAACAATTGGAATAACTATTTAAGGATATATGTGACACCAACATTCCAGAATGATACTGAATTTATTCCGAAGGGTAAGTTAAAAAAAATTACGGAAATGTTAACACGACTTCTCAAAATTTTGTGTTATTTTCACATTTCTTGATCGGTGTGAGACAAATATTTCTCCTCACTAGTGAAATATCTGTTCTCGGCAAATAATTGGCCGAAATTTAATTGTGACGACAAATTTTCTTGTTTTCTTGTTTTCTTTTGAATTTTCCTATTGTGACGTCATGAAAAAAAGCAAACATGCCTGATGACGTCACATAAAAAGTCCACAACTTTCTTCAAATCTTTGAAAAGGAAAAATAAAAATCATGAGAGAAACAGATTTCTCCACTATAACTCATCTCAACAGTTAAATTTTAATTATTTAAAAAGCTTTGCAAGCAATTTAAATTTAACTGTCTCGAGTGTAGAAATATCGTTACACACTTATTGCAGAGGTGGAATCTATATTTAATCATTTGTTGTTCGGACTTTTTTTAAATCATGGTAAGGTGCATCAGCGGTATAATTGTCCTCAGATAAAATTTTCTTGCATTTTGAAAAAAAATATATGTTATTATGTTTTTTTTTTTTTTTATTTAAAACATGATAAAAAAAATATGGGATGTCGTGCTATTTTTCAAGCTACATGTCTTAAAAAAATGCCAAATTTGCAGAGATAATTCATGGAAAATGCGTGTAATTTGTGAATAGCAAATAATCTATGAGATTTGAATTTTAAAAAAAAAGAATGAGAACATATGTTTTATTTAATGCTTTAAGATAATTACAAAAATGGTGTCATCGATTTTATTTTCTTGCTACAAGTAATATTCAAATGTAACGTTGACTAGCCAAAAGATAAATGGCATTGTAAATCTGTTTACCGTTATATGGCATATGTTCTTGGTAAACGCAGTATTTTTCGAGTATGAAAACAGACAATCACACGTTTTGTGTATTCCATTTTGACCTAAATCCCGATTTGCTGAAAAATGTATATTATACGATATGTGCATGTGTGTGTGTTACGCTTGAATACCCGAAATTATATAAATACCATAGAATATGAGGCAAAAGGCTTTAAGTTGCTTTCTTCATCAAACATGTCAAAAGGGTTATTATCCATAATAACTTGATCCGTAAAATTCATGACTGGAATATAAAAAACAAATACAAGATATTACAAAACAATTAACTGACGATCGATCATTACATATATTGCAACTTCTCCTGTGTTTCGTAGTGTATAGCAATGGTATAAGATTATCAATACATTGGTTTGATTTATAAAACAAATGTCCAATAGATCTGTTGAATGCTTTTAACAATCATGTTCTTTTCTAAAAATATTAATTTACAGTCATTCATTAATTCATTTACACTAATATTGTACATTTTGTTTTTTTCTTAAAGGTAGGTAACCCAAACATTACACACATGTCAATCAATTTTTTTTAATTGACTGTGTAGCGTAAATAATGTGTACTGACGAATACGATTGTCGTAAAAGGAAGGTAGGATTAGTATAGGGCACATTTTTAATAAGAAATCTCACTAACGAGGGTTTGATCAAATGAAAATAATCAAAAATAGCAGATAAAAATACATTCAACACAATACGATGAAAACGAAACAAAAGAACACCGCAAACGAAACATATAATGGTAATGTGTATGCCAAAGTATGCATAAAACACAGCACTGTATGTGATATCCATTATTTCAAGTTAAATAATACGGTTGCAATCAAACATAATACCTAAATATTTGATACATCAAGTGAATAAAAACAAAGACTTAAGTACAGCTCTTTATAAGAACCAGGCAGAGTGCCATATACATGTGATACATGTGAGGTTCCAGATTTTATCTATAATTGGGCTACTAGAAGCAATAAATGAATACTGCTCAAAAAATAATTTTGAGTGGGAACATATGAGTGGTTACCATGGTAACGGACACACTTTTTTTTGGTTGTTTAGCGTGGTCAAACCTTTTAAAAATCAGCTAAATCACAATTTAGAGCCAGATTATGAATAAAATCATGCATTTTTCATTAATGTTCATATGTAACATTGATACAACTTGGTTTAAGCTTCATTTTAGTGAAGATTGCATGTCAACCAAATTTGTAAGTTTTTTGAAAAAAATTGCGAAAAAAGGCATATTTTCAACTTTTCTGAAATTGGGATTTTTGAGAAATTATAAAATTTTCTCTGGTGTTTTTCAGAAAAGTCCAAATGTGTACAGAATAGTTAGCACTGTAGTTATGAAGTTTGGATACTACTTTACCAAATTAAATAGAAAAATGCGTGGGATTTTCTTTAGTTTTATCACCATACCAACTGATTTTTCCTTGGAAACGGAGTTTTTATTTGCAGAATATTGTAGTTTAAGAGCTTAAATGTCCTGAATTGTTTCATTACCGATAAGAAAATACATAAAAGCTAACGCAAACTTTAAATTACTATCGTAAAGTGTTGTTGACTTCAGTTGTTACCACGGAAACACATATTATCCATAGCAACATCTACTCAAAAACTGCATAAATAGAAAATTATGTAAAACAAAAACATAAATAGAGGGTTTTTTACAAATTGGAATATGAATTCATTCTTTGCTTCACTCACAGTCTCGTCTGGGTTTTTATCTTCATAATGTTCAATAAATGTAAAATATAATGTAACATTGGGGTTTGGGGGTTTGCAAAGGGGGGTATGTTGATTTTTTTAAATGTTGCATACAAGTAGATACTTGAAAAGATAATTGCGTTTGGTTGAACTTTGTTTCTGGTTCATCATCTGATAATCAACTTTTGAAAGTTAACAGATGATGAACTTCATGGGATTGCAAAAGCCGGGCCAACCTGGCTTATGGTAAGGCAAGATGGATATGGCCCTAACAATGTAAGACAATTCTTAATTTCTTAGGGCACCCACCCGTTGAGATGTTATTCCACCAGCATAAATCACAAAATTGACCTATAACATAATATTAAGCTGTACAAACCAATAATAGAATCATTTGGTCAAGGCACTTCTAGACTGAAACTGATGTGTGATGGACGGACGGATAGACGGACAGGCAAATTGTACACATTTTAAGATGGTGGTGACATAAAAAATAATAATAGTCAATTGGTGATCGCTAATATCAGAAATCCAGTATAATGGAATCCTCTTAATATATACATGTAGCTATTAACATATCATTAATAACTCCTTTGTTGTACTACTATCCCGCAATTGGAATTCAGGATCTCCGAGATAGACAAAAAAAATGCATATGCTAATTTGGAATTGTGCTAATCTCGGTGAAATAATTATGCTATTACCGTCAAAATTATCAAAGCAAAATAATTGTATTAATTATGAATCAATCCTTATTATGCATCGTTCTACATATATCTCATAAGTTCAAGATTCCGATAACATTATATCTTGTTTTGTTTGTGTGTGTATATGTGTATGTGTTTGGGAGGGGGTCAGCTGAAGCACACTTCTTATCCTTCTGAAATCCCCCTCCTCTCCTTTAAGATAGTAAACATGTAAAAAGGTATCATTTTTTAGGTTGAATCTTGAAAAAAATTGTTTTGCTATTCTCAAGTTTTGTTTAACCTTTACACGATGTACACCCCTATATTCTGTATTTGTCTCTGTAACCTTTATAAAAGATTGTGCATTAATCCCGAGATATGGATTGAAATCACTAAGCTGAGAATGTCTGCATAAATACAAGATTAATAACAGTAATAATTTGAAGACAAAATCAAAAGCTCAAACACATCAAACGAATGGATAAAAACTGTCAAATATTACTGACTTGGTACAGGCATTGGTATATTAAACCTGAATTTATAGCTAAACCTCTCAATTTTCAATATTCAAACAAAAACTACCCAACCTACACTCCTCCCCCAAATTCAAATTTGTTGAGGATTCCCAAGGAGCAAAGACAGGACTGAGAGTTAAACAGATTGAAGCATGCAGTTATATATTTGTATTTGTTTAGGGACCAGCTGAAGGACGCCTCCGGGTGCGGGAATTTCTCGCTACATTGAAGACCTGTTGGTGACCCTCTGCTGTTGTTTTTTATTTGGTCGGGTTGTTGTCTCTTTGACACATTCCCCATTTCCAATCTCAATTTTATTAGTTATATTCCCATTAGAAAAATGAAAAGTATTAACATAATGATATGTATTTTTTTACATAAAATTATATTATACATCTTTTGATTGGATGTTTTTATGGGTGATATTTGTTACCATGACAACTGTTGTAATAATACTTAACCGTTGTAGTATAGATTTAGAGTATATGTATTATGCTTCTATGTATTTTCATAAAGGTTTAGAAACAATTGGGAACATTGAAATCCCTATACTGCAGAATTAAAAAAATAATAAATCTGTTTCCAAGGGATACTTTAATATGGTGATAAAGTTCAAGAGAGCCGGACGCAATATTCTATTTATTTCGTTCAAACTTTGTTACTACAATGATAGCTCTAATGCTTTACTTATTTGAATAAAACACATGAGAAAATTTGATAATTTCACCAAACTTCAAGATTCAGAAAAAAGGAAAATCTGTTTTTTTTTTTGTGTATATGTTTTGTATACATATATTTTATCAAAAAATCTAAAAGTCCGGTAGAACTACAATCTGAAGGAAGTACGCTTCTCAGTTTCAAATTAATTAACTAGTCAATATCGATAGGGGATTAATAAAGGAATTAAAAAAATATACAGGTCAATGTGCTTGTTTTCGAGATATTAGTCATTGCAATTTTGGCAGGAAAATATTCTCTCTTGGCTTTTCATAGCTTTATCATTGACAAGTTTACATTCTCAAAAGCTATCAAAGAATAATTGAAATTTTATAAGACTTTTACAGGTGGCTTATCATTATACATCTAAAAGATTTAAAAAAAAAATGCGAGTCAAAGCCATTTTTTGTAAGGCATTCAAATGAATAAAAACTGAGGTTTCCGAAAATCTGACAAAAATCCCAAAACATGACAAGTTAACTACAATGTACCTCAACTAAGCTCTGAACCAAAAACCATTTTATACCGATGTTATTTATGAAATTTCTGAAGAAAAAAAAAGACTCTATATATAATCAGGCTCTCCGACCAAACGTTATCGTTTTAAGAAACTACATGTATGAGTTTTAAAAAAAATAAACCTACCCCCCCCCTTTTTTTCTAACCTTCCAACTCCAGTATTACATTATATATTACATATGTTAAACCTTGTGGAAAGAACAAAAAGGACTGTGAGTGAAGCAAAGCATGCAGTCATATTCCAATTTGAAAATAAACACCCTCTATTTATGTATTTTTTTTACATAAATTTCTATTTATGCAGTCTTCGAGTGAATGTTGCTATGGATAATATGTGTTTCCATGGTAACAATTGAAGTCAACAGCACTTGAAAATAGCAATTTAAAGTCTACGTTAGCTTTTATGTATTTTCCTATCGGTTATGAAATAATTCAGGACATATAAGCTCTTAAACTGCAATATTCTGCAAATAAAAACTCCGTTTCTAAGGCAAAATAGGTTGCTAAGGTAATAAAACTAAAGAAAATCCCACGCATTTTTCTATTTAATTTGGTAAAGTAGTATCCAAACTTCATAACTACAGTGCAAACTATTCTGTACACATTTGGACTTTTCTGAAAAACACCGGAGAAAATTTGATAATTTCGTAAATATCCCAATTTCAGAAAAGTTGAAAATATGCTTTTTTTTGCAATTTTTTACCAAAAATTTACAAATTTGGTTGACATGCAATCTTCACTAAAATGAAACTTAAACCAAGTTGTATCAATGTTACATATAAACATTAATGAAAATTACATTATTTTATTCATAATCTGGCTCTGAATTGTGGTGATTTGGCTGATTTTTAAAGGATTTGACCCTGCTTAACAACCCAAAAGTAGTGTGTTCGTTACCATGGCAACCACTCATATTTTCCTACTTAAAATGATTTTTTGAGCAGTATTCATTTATTGCTTCTACTAGGCCAATTATAGAGAAAATCTGAAACCTTCATGTATCGCACTCTGCCTGGTTCTTACAAAGAGCTGTACTTAAAAGCATTGAACAACCAAATAACGTACCACAAATATTGTAACGACAAAAAAGACTAATATGCCCTGCAAACTTTTCCTTTACAACAAAATGCTAAGGTTGATTGCATGTTAAATTATGTCAATTGTTGTGAGTCGAACTCTATTTGCATTCGTTGGTTCCTGTTATTAGTTTTACTAGAAACAAAAATATTCTGAGCATACAAACCCAGCTGAGGCCCACTTCCGGTTGCGGGATTTTTTCGCTGCGTTGAAGACCCATTGGTGGCCTTCGGCTGTTATTTGCTCTTTGGTCTCTTTGACATATTCCTCATTTCCGTTCTCAATGTAATCGTTTATCCAAAAGGAATGTCGGAGATATTCTTTTCGATCGTATTGCTATGGTACATATGTAAATATGTTGAACGATAACTCCACAGTTTTACATGATTGCTAGTACAGATTTTCATGAATATTATGTACAAAGGTTGTTTCAGTTTATGTACATACCTAAATAAGGTATCTAGTCCTATGTTTGCTTCCAATTTTTTCTTGCTTCTGTTCTAATCAGTAATCTTCAAAGACGTATTAATGAATATTTAGCACAAAAATTGAATTAACATGAATTTTAAATACATCTACGAACTACCAGGATAAATAGACACTTTAAATTGTACAAATAACGATACATTTTCTGAAACAACTTCATGTTTTAATTTTCCGATTGAACTCACTGACAATGCCCAGTTGCAATGTTAATCATTGTTAATGGTGGATAATGAATGAATCAATGTGTGACAAGGGCACACTCTGGAATTCATATACAACTAAAGAACTAAGTTTTGACCAATGCTCTAGGTACCTTAAGAGAAAATCAGAGCTCGGTTAATTGTTCCATATAATAAAGCCTCAACCTCACGGTACTTTAAATGAACGAAGTCATATTTTAGAAGAAGTAGGAAATCAACTTGACTAGTTGAACTAAACAAGAAAATTGAAAGACAAAACATATTTTTTTCTCTTTTATTTTCTAAAATATATCCGAATTAATCTTATTCAAAAAGATGCAAATATGCATATCAAGCACATTAACACGGCAATTCAACATTCTTACATTTGTGTAGAAACACCAAGTATTAAATAACCAATTAAAAAGTTTTTTGTATATATTTTTTTTTATACATTAGTGTCTGTTGTAATAATGTAAAATAGAAATATTGGCACTTTTCACTACCATTTAGCATATTGCCACCATAAACAAAGTCGGTGACCTGTATCAACCAAACGCAAATTTGTGTAATAATATTTTATCGATTCTAAAAAAAATAATTGCATTTTTAATAAGAAATTATGTTATTTAGGAGGAAGGTTTCGACAATTTAATATGCTTTCTTTTCAAATTTGCACACGTATCTAAGGAATTTATTGGTAATGTGTCAGACAAAAACTATCAATGCATTATTTTTTAGCAAACATTTCAAATTAAACATACACAAGCTTTATGCTATATTTCATTGAAAAAATCAGTGACATGACCAATTCACTAGAACTTTTTTAAGATTTTGAAAAGTTTCAAATAGTGTGGCCTGAATTTTGTAAAAACTGATATGAATTATTGTAGACGTTAAAGTAGTTTAATAATTGAAGCTGAAACACGTTGAGTAATATGATATAAAAACTTACGTTGGTGTGATTTTTCTTTTACATATGCAAGGATTCCTTTTGGGTAAACGCCGTACTACATATCCTTTTATACAATGGCCTTAGCGAAGAAAAATATTGCTGACTTCTTATTCGTCTTTAGTTTTTAATAATTATAGACATAATATCTGTGTACTTTTCCATAATATGTTTGACTGAGGAATAAACTCAGCTATACACGTTTCTGATTGAGTCAAAACATCGTAATACAACGATTGATCGGAAATAATACTGACAGATTTGGTCTTTTTGTAAAAAAATTATTTATATTCATGAAATTACGAAAAACTACACGTCTTCTGGTAATAACCATTCACAATTTACTAAATGGAATAACATTGAAAGCTTATATAAAACCAAACACAAAACAAGTAGTTCCTAATTTTTTTTACAGGAACACACGAAACAAAATCAACACTATTACTTTCGTTATATTTTCTTTTTTTCCCAAATAAAAGAAATCACCCAAACCTAACATTAAAGAGTCAATTATAAATCTTAAACATTTTATTACATATGTCTTCTTTTTTACAACTTTAACTAATACGATGCACGCATGGTATTCAGTGCGTGAAAAAAACCTGACGTGTTTTATGCACATGTACTCATTGATACCCTAATTGCTTCCGAAAACTTGTAAAAAGAAACGTTTAGTTTTCTTACATAGATTGAAATACTATTATCAATACTCTTCAATAATATTTATGAAACTAGTAACGCAAAATATGGACAAAAAACATGTATGTCAAGAATAAAGTGCGAACTTTGCAGGATTTAAAATGCTACACTGCAAGCACTCTATGTAAATGATAACAACATCTATTGATATAATGAAAGTTGGTATCGAACTATAATCGATGACAAGTTGATTTTTGGTTGCCCAAAATCAAAATTAGGTTTACTGTGATATTCAAAAAAGATTCACAAGTACTGATATTACAGGAATTGTTGTTTATTTTCATATGATTAAGACAAATTATTTCAATCTGTTCTGGAGCTGAAATGTGGGTAACTGGTTGTAGTGCCTTGATAATATATGTTTATCATTGTCAGTTTGGTTAGTGTCGTATGTTATTTATTCTTACACCGGAATTGGACTTTTTTATGATGAGTTTTACTGTGCGATTTACTGTGTGTTTGTGTATTCAAAATTAGCCAGAAGCCAGAAGGGAGGTTTAAGACTTCATAAAACATATTTACCCTCGCAGTATTTTTGCGCCTGCTTTTAGTCAGGAATCTCTTGCATGTCTAGTTAATTCGGTAAGGGCCGCATTTGGGTCCGATTATCAAGATGAAAAATGGTTTAAATTGATAAAAAGACATGTAAAGTTAAATATAACTATTTTCTAAGTTTTATTGCAAGCCTTTGATTTTTAAATCCAAAAAAGGCCAAACATAGCAGTTTCGGAGTTTAACCAAATTTAGGTCTATGAAACATACTACAAAAATGTGGACAAACTTACTCATGTGTTAATATTCAAGCGATATGTTTTAAATGTTATTACATACACTACACGCACTATGCTTAATTGTTAACACATACACCTAATGTTCCAATTTAAAAAAAAAATAATAATAGAAAATTTACCCGTTTCTTTATTTTATTTTCATAACAATCAATTTGATTGCCTTTTGGGAAGTCATGCATATAACGCGAGTACATATTTCTAGAAAAAATACAATACTATATGTAAGATTTTTGTGTTTGTATTTGATAATAAAACAATCAATAATGTTTATTGCTTTTAAGTTAAACCGGTATAAACATGAAAAACATTCTACAATACTCAACATTGAAATTACAATTTCGAATACGCTCATAACTATCTAACATTTTTTACGAGATGAATACGTTCAACTACAACTGAACAGAAATATGCTACCTAACACCTGATGGATACAAAACTTTAACGCATTTTCGCATACCTTAATCATTGTTAATAGCGGTATCAACTGTTTCTTGTACAGTTTGGAAGTATTTGGATACGATACTCCCATTTAAGAATCAACTTGTCTTCGTTGCAATTTATGATTTTTTTAAATTTGTATAGTTGATGCGATCCCTATAAAAATATCTGACAATGTACGGTTTACATTTAGGTAACATATTCGTTGTTACTTAATGTATATTTGATTACGTAGTTTGAATTACACTTATTATTGGATTTTCAAGCAGTCTTTCGATCAATGTGTTTACTTATCGATTGCAGTAATTTTTTATGCTTTCAGTTATCCCGCTTGAAATTAAAATACTATTCAGAAGCTTTTCAGACTATTCAGTATGTATCATATGTGAACAGGTATATTTCACCTATCAAACAGTCTTTTCATAGTCTAAACCAATCTCGATTGACTATCTGGTCAGTACTGAATTAACCACAGTGGATAAATCTGAATATTGACTGAAAGATTGAAAAGAGTTTATGATTTATTGCAGTTCAACATGACCATTTCAGATCAAAATTGGTTTCCAAATATAAAGAATGCATATAAGTCCATCAACAAATTTGAAATAACTATAGTTTATATCTTACATATTAACAATCCTGGTTTGTCAGGTTATATCAATGTGTGTGACTTGCTTGGTCCCTTTTTTAATATACGAACATAACTATCCCACAAATATTTATGTGTATGGACTAAGCCACGCAAAACAGAGGGCAATATACCAAGGTTATATTCAAAGTCCATGACAAACTGAAAACGCTTTAGCTAAAAAGAAATTAAAATACAAACAAAAAAAAAACACCAGTGTAAAAAATTCTACCAAGACATTTAATATAAAACTAGAGTAACCTCCGATACCCTGAAAGGGATTTGCAGCTCCACATGAGACATGTGACATGAGACACCTGCAGTTGTCCAGAATGTTTTGCATTAGTTAGTCAAATAACGAAAAAATATTCGGTATTAGTAAGCAGGGTATGCTCCCAGACGAGCTCAATGCCCAAGCATAGTTTTAAAGAAGAAAGACTAAAATCCACATTACATTAGTTTGACAGTCACTCTCACAAACTGGTTGATCGTTAGGATGTGTTGGTGTCTCAGCCTACTAGTGACATTTGTTTGCGGTTTTCGATCTTTATGTAACAATACCGTAATCTAATTAGTAATTTTACTGAGTGTGTTTTAATATTTTTACTGCGTGTAAATTTGCAGTATGTGTGATGTATGCATAGTAGGAGACATATGTAACATGTCATGTTGATGCACCCAGTCTCGCTCCTTTTGGAGTGCATGCGAGTCCCTCAGTTTCTGTTTGATACTTTGATGTTTTCTTGTTTTAACTAGTTTTTGATACTTGAAATTCAGTCAAAAAAACATCAAACAGATTATTATCACTCAAATTATTCTAATGACATCCGTCTTTTAGTTGAAGACGCCAACACAAATGTATAAGGAAAGTTCACTTGTTTAAATATCTATACGGTCATTATATGATCTATATAATACCATTTTTACAAATATTTTTCTTTAAATCTATTAATTATTCGCTGAAAAAAACCAAACATATTATTATCACTCAAATTATCCTAATGACATCCGTCTCTTAATTGCACATTGTCAGTAAGACTAACTTTTAATTGCTAATAATATTTTTGTTTGTCGAATAAATCTTTTAACTTTCTGTTTTTTAATTGCTAGTATCGTATTGATAATAATAGAAAAAGATGCTAAATTACAGGTCAATCTCCGTGCAAATATTTAATTACAAGGTATAACAATCAATCTTCGATTACTTTAATACAATTAGAAATAAATCTTTTTTTTTCTGCTTATCAATATCCCCAACATACACAAGAATCGAAAAAAATCAGACTTACAATAAAAGGACTTGTTCCTTCTTACCCACAATTCTAATTTGCACCATATCGTTATAGTTAAGAAATAAAAAAAAAACTACTTTTTAGTGAAGGTGTAAAAAGAAAAAAAAAACATCATTCAAGATTATTTGTTTTTGATTTTTTTAAATAATATTTACCTGAATTACATTTCATACTTCAGCATACAATGTTATTTAAAATATAATTATCATTAAAATAAATCGTTACATGTGGTATAAGTGTCGATTAAAAAAACAAATCACCACCCAAGTCACAATGTTAACATATTAACACAAGTGAGCATACACTGAACGAATAAATTGTATCTATGTCACAATGTAAATACAAAATCAATAAAATAAGAAGTGATATGTTTAACAATTTTAGAAAGAGAACCATAACCATTAACACACACTTTGGTATATGTAGTCCACACTTTTGAATGAACGCGATCTTGAAAAAAATGCATCAAGTGAAGCAGAAACGATTAACACTAATGGTGTGCAATCATAAATATCAATTCGAAATATTAAAAGATTTGTTCAACCTCGAAGAGTCATATCTCATTTCTACCAATACTCTCGTGAAATATGAACTTTCTTGGGTGAACAATGTTTTACATCTTAATAAATGTATATTAAGTCGATGCATTTACGGCAAATACATTAGCCGGGAGATACAGTTGCAACACAGTTTAATACATTAGCCGGGAGCTAACAGTTGCAACACAGTCCAGGAAAAGCAGCACAGCAGATATTAGTGGCTTGTGGATAAACAAATACTTCAAAACTACTGCCTAGAATACCTAAAACACTGTATACATTGAATGGCGGGAATATTATTTTACGATATTGAAAGGAAGATATACAACGATTATGAACATTATAAAAATTACTTTTTAAATAATTAGTAGAATAAAAGACAGAAGTTAACAACATAAATAATAGCATAAATCGCCCATGCTGTTTATGGACATTTTCAACCCTGTATTCGTTTCAATACACAATGATTGTATTTATTAATCCTAGCTTTCTCAATTGACGGTGCTAACACAAATAAAATATTGCTCTGTGGGGAGAAAATATGGCACAAAGAGCACGAAACTTATTCATTTTCATTATATGTTGTTTAATTATTTGTGCTTTTGAAATGTATACAAAAAGTATCACAACAATAATGGAAGGACAAAATTAGGAGGAAAGTACATGTCCAAAAAGGATATGGAAAAAAATCAACACACATGCCTACGTAATTTGAGTTGGGTATATACACTAGATAATTTGTTTTCCAACTCGGATATCTGTTTTTACCGTCAGAATATCGCCTGAATTATATGCCTTCTAATTGTATTATTTATATTCAGCGTTCTTTCTTGGCCGTCAAAATATTTCATAAATTGTCAGTTAAATGTGTTTTCTGAAGAATTGATATGATATTGTTATAGGAATGCGATAATATGTGTAAATCTAATAAGGTCTTTCCACTTTTCAGTGGAAAGACCTATTGTTTTTCTTCTTCTGATTATTTTTTTTTCTTCCGCCTAATTTTGTTCTTGCGATAAATATTTGTTTCGCAATATGTCGCTTAGATATTTGGTATATGATATCGAACAGTTTATGCGCTTTTGAAATTTACCCTGCGTAACCGAATACTTTTCTTTGTAGGAGTTATCTCCCCAAATACTGTTTTCCTTGTGTCCACTACTCCTTCGCAACCGTAAAATTGCTCGTTATATCCTTCGCATGATTTGTCCTATTTTGACTGAAGCGATATGAACGCTCCATATGAGAGTTATTTCCCCTTATGCATTTCATATAAGTGATATGCATTTCTATCTTGTAAGCCATAAGTGATAGAGACCTAGGATCTTTTGATTTGAGGTCCTTGGTGCAAAAAAATGAAAATCAGGTCAAGGTCAAAGGTCAAGGTCATATTCTAATTTTTGTTGAATTTGGCTTATTTCCACTCATTTCCAGAAACTGTATAAGATATCGACAAATTATTTTTTCTGAATTGTTAGTTGCAACATGTCGTAACACGTAAATTTTGATTGCAAAGGTACGTTGAACGTTGAATTAAAAAATACGTGTATGGTGGTATAACTCATTAACCAAACATAATTAAGACCTCTGGTCTTTTGATTTGAGGTCCTTGGTTTATGACCTTGAAATTGACCTCAAGGTCTTAGTTTAATTTGACGTTCTTGATTTTGACCTTTGCTTTTACCTCATATGTATACATGATGAAGACATGAGACTTTTGGCAAAGGTATCAAACCATTTAACCTTGAAAAGAACAACCGGAAGTGACCTTGTGTAAACCGGAAGTAGGTATTTTTTGTACTTTATTAATATAAAAGTATATAGAACCAGATATTTTTGGAATCAGTGTCAATTAAATGTTTAAATATTATCGAAAGTAACATTTTTCAAACCGGAAGTAACAAATTATCTCCCTTATTTAAAAAAATATTGTATAGAAACCATATATTTTTTGAATCAGCGTACAATAAGCTATCATTTGACGATTGAAATGACACTTTAAACTTAATTTTATAACTTTCGTATTAAAATACATTGTTTTTGGTGGAAAGAGAACAATTGGTTTTTAATTATTGCTGAATTTATGTCTAATTGTTCAGAACAAACTCGCATTTGAAATAAACTCATCATAGATACCAGGATTGAAATTTTATATTAACGCCAGACGCGCGTTTCGTCTTCAAAAGACTTATCAATGACGCTGGAATAAAAACAATGTTAAAAGGGCCAAATAAAGTACGAAGTTGAAGAGCATTGAGGACCAAAAAATCCTAAAAGTTTTGACAAATACAGCTAAGGTAGTATATTCCTGAGGTAAAAAAGCCTTAGTATTTTAAAAATTCAAAGTTTTGTTAACAGTTAATTTATAATTATGAACATATCAATGATATTTATTCATATGCTACTTATTTTTGCGCTACTAAAGCTGCATGCCTCCAGACGTCTGTCGGAATTATTATGGTATTGGGTTGTTGTTTTATTGACGTTGTATTCAAATAAATATTTATTCATATAATATTTACAAATGCAAGAGGGACGAAAGATACCAAAGGGACAGTCAAACTCATAAATCTAAAACAAAGGTTACAGCATTGTGTTGAATTGCTTACAAGAATGATGCAACAGGAATCTAGCTGTAAGTTACAAATTAAAGAATACAAACAAACAGAGAATTAATAATTGAATAATGGCGTTTTACAATATTTTACATACAGGATATTTTTAAATGGCAGTTGGTACCTGTTTGAAGCGACTACAAATGTAATATATATGTTGATACAATGTACAATGTATGGTTGTCTTTTTTTACTGCAACACAAATATTCCATAGGGAATATTTAAGGTTGAAAAACTAAATTTTTAACAGAGAAAAGATGACGTAGAAATTCCTAGGAACTGTTAGTATTATTTGTGTCGTAAAGACAACTCTATGGAACAAATTATCACAAACAAGGTGTTCTACGGTTAATGACTCTATATCACAGGTGAATATAGGGTCAACGAAATTTTTAATGATTATTTGTAGCCTTAAGCTATGTGTTGGTTTGAAATTTATTTACTTTAGTGTCTAAGTTCTTGTCTAATACAAATGTATAGATAGTCAGGCCATAAAGCCTACATGTATACATTGTGTGTAAGCGTTATTGTAGACTATGCACACTCGTTCACACTCAGGTCTAGAAATATATGCAATACAATTATTTTGTAATAGTATGAAATTAAAACATTTAAAACAAGTTTAAAATAAAAAGTTTACCAGAGAACTATGCTGAAATAATAAAACAAAGGCTTAAGATAAGGCGGAAAAGCATGTCCATATACAGTCGCTCATGAAATAATTTGTATGTTATTGAACTCATTTTTTTTCATTGACTGTGACTTTACATTAAGAAAAATATGGAACAAAATTAAGAAAATGAAACAGCTCAAATGTGATTGACGGGTGGATGCCAGTTAAATATGACTTTTAATAAGACAAAACTCAGATGAGGTTCTTCCTAAGACTACAGTTTACGCGTCATCAGTATACAATGATAATATATCAATACCACCTTTTCGACTGAACAGTTCAATTAAATTTGTAATTATATAGTATTGGATATTTCTGACAGATTACTTCTCGAGATAAGAAAAAAAATTATTTGTATCGATATTCTGACTATTCAGGTTTGGAGTGCTCGGGAATGTTCCTAAATAATATATATATGTGTAGCATACAAATCTAAATATACAAAATATACTGTTCAACGTGTGCATCTTCTATCAAAACAAGATGTTTGATAACCTAATCATCAGGCATATTGTTTCTTTTTCATCAATTTCCCCACAAAAATGCATCTTGAGGATCAATCATATGTCAATCGTACCAATGCTTGATCAAGATATTTTTTGATAAAATTGATAATCTATTTTTTGTCAATTTTCGGCGGATGTATTATGAACAAATTTATAATCTTCTCAGCATGTTTTCTTTAACTAACATTAAACATGCTGTGGTATTGTATTACGAGTGTGGAGACACTGGTACAAACGTGTATATCATTTCCGATTTTCGTATAGATTCACATTGATCTCAGCGATCACATGCTTCTACAGTGAAGTAAGATTTATTTCATATTATTTAAATTCAACAGGAACATAAGCATGAAAATATTAACACACGATTGTTCAATATTTCCTTTTAAGTTATCAAATAAAACTTCTTTTAGAGATACTAAAGAAGATTTACTGTATATGTATAGATAATAAAGATGATCTCCTTTAAAAAAGATAAAGCGGTCGAAGATTTAAAAAGGGGATATTTATATAGTCAATCTCGTGAAAGTATATTTGTGCTTTTTAAGGTGAACTGTCACATATTAATTCAATTATGAAAAAGAAGTTTATATAAACAAAACAATAGTGTTGGGGCAATGACCTATTGGACTTATCTAAAACAAAAGATGTGTCCTTCCTTTAACCTTGAACATGCACTGGTTATAGGACAGATATGTTTAAAATTTGTAATTGCACTTTCATATTTTATTTTGTTTTATTTACTACATCCGTCACTGTAACATGATCGCTTGATGTCCTGTCAAGTGTCAAAAATTACACTATGTATTTAAAAAAGAAATCTATGAATATTCACTACATTTTTTTCCCTGTAATTACTATGTTGTTTTAAATAGAAGTGTACATTGATAAATTTAAATACGCTAAAACATGTACACAAATATCAAGCCATTGTCAAATTGTTAATTTCGAATAAACAATAAAAGTATACAACCTCATTCTGGGAGCGACAAAATTGAATAGAAAAACGAAAACAAATGAATAAAAAGGGACACCTTTAGAGATTAAGGTTGACAAATTATAAAATGTATTCATCACTGATTTACCAAATGAATACGATCTGTGTCTCAACTCACGTGAAACATATTTTCACGATCTTCATTCTTCATAAACATGTTCTAATACAGTCAATTCATCTAAAATTTCTCCCATTGTGTCCTATTCCCGATTGTGACATTTTTACTAATTAGAAATTCACATGCGGCAGATGCATGCATAACAGTAGAGCATTGTTTAGCCAACGCAACCGGCAACACTCAGTGTGTGCTTGATAGTTTTCTGTTTATCGATTTATAAGACATAAACATCGGTAAAATGATGTTGCTTTAACTTACATCTTTGTGTACAGTATGAATATATGTACCTTATATGTACCTTCAATCGGTTCATAGATTAACATAATATTTTCGGTTAAATAACAAAGTAATAGACTTAACTTGACATGTTTAGCATTTGACATAATTTCTTAATTTAAATGTGTAATACAGGTCAGGTTTTGAATAGTATTTTATTATGAAGGTTTTTTTTTAAATTGTTCAATCTTGAAGTACAAATTATAAATAACATGAACTATCAATCAACCTCTCAATGTTCCGCAGACACATCAAAAAAGATTTTAATATCATCATGTGATCATTGAAATAAACAAAAACAAAATATAAGGAGATAACTTTACTTGGAAAGTCAACGTCGCAATACAAAAACAAATAGTTGAAAGGAAATGGATAACACCATGATCAAACGAAACGCAGCAAAAATAAAATAAAAGTAATTGACATGTATTCTTCATTGTTCTCCTCAGCCATTTCAATTGCTAGCAGCATTACCCCAACCATTAACCGAGATTAAGCCATTAACAAACATTCCTTTACTTGTTTAAAAAGAAGGACAAAAATCATAACTATTTGATGGGGTTCACATGTTTTACAAAGTTATCATATGTGAAACGGAAACCTTTTTTTCTGTAATTGGCTGTTACAATGACATTTCAATTACTTTTTTCAACAAATATTTAACTGCAACCAGGTTTGGGTAGTATAACGTTTGATACAAAAATTACAAATGGTTTATTGCGAATAAAAATTATGACGACTAATTCGTTAATTGTTGTTTACATGTTTGCATTTATTATTGCAATTTTTGAAAAAAATCTGCTATAGATTTCGCAACACCTGAGGTCATCTCCAGTTTTTGGTAGGGTTCGTGTTGCTTAGTGTATAGTTTTCTATGTTGTGTCTTGTGTAGTATAATTTGCCTATTTATTTTCTTTTTGTTTTTGCTCTTGTAGCAATGTCGTTGTAAGTTTGTTGTCGATCTATGAGTTTGATTGTTCCTCTGGTATATTTCTCCACTCTGTAAAAATGGTAGAAAATGCAAGATTAATTATTGCTATTTTCGAAACGTACAGTTGTGTATATCGAATATGAGAATGAAAGTTCTTATTATTGCAAAACTCACAAACATTGTTAGAAAACAGAAATTTGTTTGCAAAAATTATCAAATAGGAATGCATTCATATATAGCTTCGTCGTTTTGTTGGTATCCTTTTCCTTTATGTGGACTGCAAAGTAGACACAAACAGCTGTAAAATATATTTTTTAGTAATTTGAACATAACTCCTACCAGGTTCAATCCACCATTTGCTAGATAAGAAAATGCCTGTACCAAGTCAGGAATATGACAGTTGTTATCCATTCGTTTGATGTGTTTGAACTTTTGATTTTGCCATTTAATTGGGAACTATCCTTTTTTATTTTTCCACGGAGTTCAGTATTTTTTTACTATCCTACCTTTTGTTGTGACTGCACTGTATAATCCTGACCTTTAAATTATCCAAGATAAGTTTTCATTATAAAACCGCTATCTTAGTTTCTATGAGGATCCTTTATTTACATAACGTTCATCACTCTCCGGTTATATCATTGTCATTGATGTGATAGTTTTCCGCGATTTTTGTTAGTAAGCAATAACGATAACGGAAAGATCCAAGCGACCCGAGAAAATAGACTGCACGTGGAATTCCACGGAACCACTTCCGGTAATGTAATGTCGGATTCCACCATTCAAAACAATCTTGGATTATGTGAAGGTCAGGATTAATCAGTGCAAGCACATTAAAAGGTAGGACAGTAGTTGATTTTTGGAAAGATATGTGATTTTGCTACTTGAAAAAAATCATCTCGAATAAATGCGGTTGGTAGTATAAACATTTTCCATCAAAAACATGGTGCAAATTTTACCTGACGGCGACTATAGTTAACTATCTTTTATGGTTGAAGACGGAAGAAGAAAACATCAGCTCAAAAGTAATAGGTCTTTCCACGGAAACTTGGAAAGACCTAATGATGAAAACAATAAATATAAAGAAATTGCTGTAAAATCAATTATTAACGATCTTTCAACTCTGAGATATGGTTGATAATTAATTAGTTGATTGATTGATTCGTTGGCAGGTTGGTTGACTGATATACTTATTAAACACATGGAATAGGGTATCTATGAACAGCGAAACGCAAGCAAATGATATTTAGACCTCGGATTAAACACATTAATTGATTGATTGATTGGCTGATTGATCGTTGATGGATTGATTGATTCTTTTATTCATTGATTGATTGATTGATTAAATGAAAGTTTGCATAGCATTCTCTCTATGTGAAATATGAGACTGAACGTCGGTATAATGACTGAACGTGGCTGCGTATTTATATAACTGTGACAGTAAAACCTGAGTATGTGCATTTCATAATGAACAAAACTCCTTACAGATTTTATATACAGATTTTCAACTGAATATCATTGTGTTCGAATTTGTAGGAAAATCGAGTGATATTTTGTTTTGGATATTTCATTTCCTATATTTTGATATGGAATGTTTTATTCGGAATTTTGGTCCGTACACGCAGTGGTGTTTTAGAAGACAAATGACGTTAAAATATGTATATCTGAGGCTACACTACTACATGTACTTCCTTTTCATTTGATACCGTCAAACAAAGCACATGTTTATTAATAAGACTAAGAGGAACACGATAGATATTGATTTTATTTTTCACAGGTTATTGATGTTGGATCATGCATGCATTTTTCATTCACAAATTTACTGCAACATAGATTTCAATATTAATCATAAAAATAAGATGTGATATGATTGTCAATGAGACAACACTCCTCAAGATACCAAAACACAACAGAAATTTAGAACTATATGTCACCGTTTAGCCTTCAACAATGAGCAAAACTCATACCGCATATTCAGCTGTAAAATGCCCTGCAATGAATGACAATGCAAAACAATTTATGCGAGAAAAACTAACGGCCTCATTTATGTACAAAAAATCAACGGAAAACATGTATCAAATATGAAACACATAAACAAACGACAACCACAGAATTACAGGCTCCTGACTTGGTAAAGGCACATAAATACAGCATGTGGCGGAGTTGAATGTGTTATAGGGATCCACACCCTCTCCATAAACTATGAGTGTAACAATACAACATAAGAACGAACTATAAAAAATAAGTTGAAAAAGACTTAACTCATCAGATGGATACAACAAGAAATGCATTAAAACAAAACCACAGAGTGGACGTGGCAGGGTATTTGCATATCCCAACAACATAAAAAGACATCAAGTACTGATTTGAGAGTAATCGCAGTAACTGAAAACTAATTAGAGCCAATTACACATAATAAAAAATCATGCATCTAAAACTAAATTATCAATCAGTACACATCCAACATCCAATGGATTAAGTGTAAAGACGACATAAACAGTCAGAGAAAAACATGACCTTGTACAATGCTAAGATACATGTATCGACAGATTGTAGATCCCTGAATGCGTTTGTGTATATAACAGTCATATTTAGTTTGCTTTTAATTTACTGATAACAACATCAATTTTGAAACCAACAAAAATAATATTCAATGAAATAATTACGGTGTTGAATTGTTAACCTTTAAGAATAAGTCTATTTAAAGGATCGATAAGTTTAACAGGATCGTTTCTAAATTTCCTGGAACGGTAAACAACATTTCCGTAAAAAATAGGATGTGCAATTACGTTTGAAAGGTACAACCAAATACATGTACATAAATTTGATTGTAGAATTTCGGTAATATTTACGAACTTTGGAGCGATTTCTACGTCATTGGTTTGAATTTCTCAATCAAGATCAGATCGTGAAGTGGAATGCATGTATTTTGATAGTGCTAAAGATAATATAGTCTTTCCGTTAATAACGAGTCTTCACTCTTTGCATGTTCTCAATAGAAATGTTGTTCTTTTAGTACTTAAGAGGGTGTCCATGGAAAAACCAGGCAGTGGATGGCACATGACATATTTTGTTTTTAATTTTTTTTCATCTATTTCATATCACAAATTCATTCTTTCTCAAAATTAAATTTTGTTTTTTTATTAACTGCAACAAATAAAGAGAAAAAAAAAATACATAGAAAGCACTGAAAATTCATTGAAAAGGGGAGATAACTCTTCATTTTGTACAAAATTTTGTTGCATTGATAGTGAACTTAAAAATCATTTTCTGAGCCATCCACTGTTGATTCAGAAATATCTTTGACATATATATCCTTTGTATGATATAAACATTGCATTGGAACCAAAAATTCAGTGGGAAAAAAATTATGTTGTGCCACCCATAATATAGGATTTGCCTGATATTTACTTGGACAGCCTCTTAATCAAAACGTTTATCTATTGATTCAATAAATGCATAAAATGGAGTTGTCTTTTTAAGGGATGGATTTCTGTTTCAAAAATATGTTTGCACATAAGAAGGATTAGCATTTTTACTGTAAGGCAAACTTGACTGAAAGCAAAATATGATAATTAAAAAAACAGTTGGATAAATGTGAAGTGTAGTGGTGGACTGTGATAAATTGGATAAGATACATTTACAAAATGATGGCTGAAGAATTGTTCCAGCAATAAAATGACGCGTACCATTTTGATAAAAAAAAAAATCCAATTAGGTTTATATTTTAGAGAAATTGTTTTGTCGATGTCTATAATGCTTTCTTGGAAGAAGCGATATATACCTAATGTCCAGAAAATCAGTACTCGACCTGATTTTGACCTTGAGCCAAAAAAAATTTGGAACATACTTCATATCAAAAGAACCAATACATTCAATTGCCAGGGTTCTAACCCAAGACCTTCCGGATTCGAGGCGAACAAGCTACTCCGAGACCATTGAAGCGGTCTCAATCACTATGATTTACCGTTATCAATGTACATCACTTATATTAAATGCATTAGGGGAAATACCTTTCATATGGTTTCTCCAGAAAGCTTCGGTCAACATATTTTTCTTATGTCCTGAGGATATAACGATCAAATTGGTGAAATAATATTGTCGCAATCTGTAACGTTAGCGAAGGAGATACGACGTCAACGTCAGGCATACTTTTAATCGCGAATAATCAACGAAACAATAGTATATATCCGATGCTGGTACGGTCAAACTGATCAGGATACAAATAAGGAGATTGCATATTATAACCAATGAATAAAAATGTCCACATAATCTTAATGACGTAGATATATCCGCCTGTATATCACTCTAAGACATTTAAGAATGAGAAGACCAATGCTGAATAGTTGGCTTTTAATTAAACATATGCCACGAAATATATAGTAGATAAGATAGAAATGTGTATTCAAGTGATGAATGCACGGTCAACATTTTATCGGAGAACTGACAGTTGCAACAAAGTCCCGGAGCAGCGGCACAGCATATTTGAGTTACTTATGGATAAACCCATACTTCAAAAAGACTACCTGGGATACCTAAAACTTCATTTATTCATATTAATTAATATGTGAGACGAGGATACGTGTAGCTGTGTGTGGATTTGAAAAGAAAATAATTATGATTACGTTAGAAAATACATTATAGTTTATTTAATAATGAACAGAAGTAAGCAATTTCATCCATAACATATGATATGTATGATCATATTAAAACCTTTGTTCATTAATATTTAGTTGTCTGCATTTAACCGAGTATGTTCACTTTAAAGTGCTAATAACATGAAGGGGAATCAATGGTTCAACAATTTTCCGTTTCCTTGTTTTGTCGAGTCATTCAAAATATGTCTATTTTCAACAATATTTCATTTATGTTTGTGCTGATGAGATACAAAGCACACCCCCATCGTTATGATGAAAAGAACAAAAAAAAGGAGGAAAGTATATGCTACAAGGATACAAAAAAATTAAATAGACATTATTGTGTTCTTTGATAGCCACACAAGTTGTCCATCAAAACTATTTTAGGTAAACGACTACATTTATAATATAAAGCAGACGACGCCGTATTTCAATAAACCTGTTATCATGAATTTCGTCCCAAAGACAACACTATGGAACCAATTATCATGTAAAAAGGTGATGTACGGTCAGTGACTGTATATCAGAGGTGAAAGTACGGTCCACGACATAGTATATGTTTGTCTAAAGTAAATTTATAGTAAAGTGTTCATATAGTCAGGCCGTAAAACCTACCTCATGTATACATTTCTTTGTAATCGTTATTGCAGAATATGCTTATTCGTTCACACTCAGCTCTGCGAAATTATACAACTTGTTAATTGTTATAACCGTTTTGTTAGATGTGTGTTTGAGAAAGTAAAAAATGTGTGAAAAGCAGTAAAATCAGAGTGTATTAGTATGAAATTCAAAACTTAAAAACGTTTAAAATAAGAAAGCTTACACGAAAACTATGCTGACATGATAAAACAAGGGCTTCAGACAAGGCGGAAAAACATGTCCATACACAGTCGCTTATGAAATCATGTGTATGTTGTGAAAATGATTCTGTTCATTGACTGCGACTTTACATAAAAAAACATTTATGAAAATAAAACAGCTCATATGTTATCGACGGGTGAATGCTAGTTAAATGTGACTTTAAATAGGACTTTAAATAAGACACAACTAAGACATGTAAGATGAGGGTTTAATTTCATTTGTCATTGATAGCACATTTGCGTTTGAATTTCTCAATTAAATTTTTATTAATGTAGTATTGAATATGTTTGACAGATTTCCTCGAGATAAGAAAAAAAAACGAATATTCGTATCGATGTTCTGACTATTCATAAAGAAAAAATATGCATATATAAAGTATAAAAATATGAATATACACAATATATATTGTCCAACGTGTGCATCTCCTATCAAAACAACATGTTTGACAACCTTATCATGGAATACTGTTTCTTTTTCGTCAATCTTCCCACAAAAATGCAGCTGGGGTCAACCATATGTCAATCTTACACAATATACCAATGCTTCTGGAAATGCAATGTATACAATTGAAAAACTATTTTTCAACCATTTTCAGCGGATGAATTATGAACAAAGTATTAGTGTAGGGACGAAAGCAAAAACGTGTATATCGTTTTCCATTTTCGTACAGATTCACAGATATCTCGGCGATAACATGCTTGTGCAGTAAAGTAGAGAGTTGATATGCTTTTTTTATTAAATATTCGCACCCGATTGTTAAGGAATTTCTTTTTAAGTTATCAAAAAGATAATAGGAGATTTACTTTAAAGATAATAACGATGATCTCCTCAATGTTGATAAAGTGGTCGAAGTATAAAAAAGGGGGATAGATATAGGCAGTCCAGTGAAAGCATATTTGTGCGTTTTATAATAACTTGTCATATATTTATTATATTGTGAAGTAGTGTATATATATACTATTAGTTTTACAAACAAAACAATATTGTTAGGGCAATGACTTGTTGTAAGTATCTAAAACAAAATATTTGTCCTTCCTTTGACCTTTTACATATACTGGTTGTAGGACAGATGTTGACATTTGTTATTGCACTAACACACGTTTTATTTACTACATTCCTCGGCTATAACTTATCGTAACGTGATTGGTTGATGTCCTGTCAAATTTGTAAATGACACTATTTTGTCTTAAATTATATGAATATTCATTACAATTTGTTATGTACTGTTATCAAAATGTTGCGTTGAACATGTTGAATTGAAAATTGTATCTTAATACGTTTAGAAAATTTAGATACGCTTCAACATTGCACAAATATCAAGTTATTGTAAAAATTGTTAAAATCGGTGTAAATAATAAAAGTATCAAATCTCATTTGCGGTACAACCAAATCAAATAAAATTGGGAAAACATTGAAAAACATCAACGCATGGGCTTTGCTCATTGTTGAAGGCCGTACGGTGACCTATAGTTGTTAATGTTTGTGTCATTTTGGTCTTTTGTGGATAGTTGTCTCATTGGCAATCATACCACATCTTCTTTTTATATGATACAGGTAGGCAAGTTTAAAAATTCATTTCTTACTGATTTACCAATACGATCTATATTTCAACTCACTAAGCAACATATTTTCACGATCGTCGATCTCCATATAATAATTAAACTTAATTTGACTTATTTTTGTCTTTGACGTAATTTCTGCTATCAAATTTGTAAAGTAAGCATGGTAAGTCAGGTTTATAAATATTGTTTTTCTGTATGATTTAATTTTTGATTTTTTTAATTCAAATTTTAGTTAACATGAACTAGCAATGTACCTATCAATGTTCCACACACTAGACGCATCAATGATAATTTTAAGATCATTATAATAAGCATGTCGTTTCTTAATGTGGTTTTCGTTTCTAGTTTCTTTTTATATGAAGAATACCGTTGGGTTTCCTGTTTGAATGGATTTATACTAGTTAATTTTGGACCTTTAATAACTTCCTGTTCGGTGTGAGCCACGGTTCCGCGTTAAATACCGCACTTTAGCCTATAATAATTTACTTTTTGCATATTGTGACGTGGATGGAGAGTTGTCTCATTGGTTCTCACCACATATACTTATATATCTGAATAGAAAAATGAAGAAAAAAAATAATGAATTAAGAGGTCAACGGAGCAATATACAAAATTAGTTGAAGGGAAATATATAATACCATGATCAAACGAAATGCAGCGCAAAGAGAAAAAAACATATGAGTTCTTCTCAGCCACTTCAATTGTTGGCGGCATGACACCAACCATGAACCGAGATTGATCCATAAACAAATATTCTTCTGTATGCTTAAAATAAAAGACACAAATCATAACTAGTTTGATGGTGTTCACTTGTTTTCCGGGGTTATCATATGCGCCACAGACTGTTGTTTTCAGGTATTTAGCTTTTACAACGATATTGCAAGGACATTTTTTTTTAAATATTTGCCTGCAAATAGTTTTGGGTTGTATGACGTATTTTATCATTTGAAAGGAAAACACAATTACGACATGTACAAATGGTTTACGATTACAAATTATGACGACTAATACGTTAATTTTCGTTTATATGTTTACAGTCATATTTGACAACAATTTATGTCTTGTTTTTTATTTAATCTACTTCACTGCATATAAAAAGACATATGATACGTTAATTTTACATCTAAATCCAACGTTGTTAGTAAAGCTAACTTGATAGCATAGTAAACAGATAATTCGATAATGTTTATTGAATGTTTTCTGATTTTCCTACAAATATTGCATCAGTCATTTTGTGAATCTTCAAGTTGTAAATGGCCTCCTGAATATTTGGGTATGTAATACGTTATCATTGTTTCGATTAGTATAATTATTTATGAGATTTGTTTTTAACCATTTAAGCGAGAGTAGTTGATCGATGTTCAAATCAATTAAAATGAATTAAAAAAAAAGATACAAAGCAAGCTACAAAAAATCCAATCCTCTTTCATAAAGTGCATTGAATTTAATATCCATTGATGAAGCAAATAATCCGTCCTATATACATAACAAAAAAAGATTTTCTGTTATCATTCTAAGAATGTCGATAAATAAAAAAGAAAAAAAGGACTGATTGTTTATCTTTTTTTTTCTTTTGTGTCTGCATACTTTTCTTATCATTTGCATTGATAACTAGTTCTACTTTTGGTTCTGTTATGGTTTCAATGTTCCATCAAAATAAACAAAGTGTGACTTGGGTTGAGAGTTGTTTCATTGGCACTCATACCACCTCTTATATCTACATAGGCAGAAGAATGAGATTTTGTAGATGCAGGTGTCATACGTACAAAGGAAAGGAAACAGAATGAAAAGAACGATTCATATTCCGAACAGTTTTGAGTCATTAGAGGTGTGGGTTACTAAAATATGTCAAACTAAGTCGGAAAACAAATCATTGGGCAAAGGCGACTAAAGGTTTTAGACCACCAATTAAAAACCCCTATCTAGTCAACCAAATTTAGCAATTTTCACATCTTTCTAAATATTTTACCTCAAGTTTAACTTCATTGAAACCAGGTTTATCCTGAATTGTACATGTATCACCTTTCTACATGCCAATTTTCAAACCATGTTTAAAATCATATTAGAAAGTATTGCCTTTGAGAAATTACTACTAAAAAAAAAGAAAACTTGTTGTTCTGGAAATCTTAAATTAGTATACTATGTAGCGCATTTATCCAGGATTTTTAATAGCAACTCATAGACAAGGGAATTTTGGCTCAAAATGGTCTAGATATATTTCTCTTACACCAAAAGTTGTATTTCTGCAAATTTGTAGGTTAGTTTAAGTAAACAATCACATCAAAAACACTAGTTTGTGTCAGAGTAGGGCTACTTTTACATACGTTCTAAATTTGAGAGAGTAATTGGTGGTCTGATACCTAAAAGATGATCTTGATCTGCAGATAAGCTAACCAGTGTTTGTGGAAGCATGTATAATGCATGCCGAAAACGGTTTTGTAAGACAAATAAAACGTATTGATCTTACATGTTTGTAATATTAAGTTACTCTTCCCTTCAAGTATACATCACAAAATGTTGTGTTAACAACTTAATAATAAACTATATATCAAATTAATTATTAGCAATGTTTTTGTGATATCAAGTAGCTTTAATTTTGTTTTATTCTTGAGATGAAACCTGCTTGGTAAGAAAAGACGCAATCTTAATATGTCTATTTTGCGCATACATTATCATCTTCAGCAATTGGATAGGCCAACATAAACCCGAATGGTCAAAACTTGGTGTACTTGGTGATGCTAAGCAGAGAGACAGCTAATCGTTAAGCTTTTTCTTAACAGAAAAGGCGTCACGTCTCACTATATGTATATATGAGTCAAGCACGATTGTACTTATTTTTTTTTTCTTCAAAACTGTTACGATATCAGATAAATAGATAAATGAGTGGTGTGAGCAATTTCTTCGATATGACATGACAAGAACAAGTTACTAGTATGTTTGACAAAATTAAATGTGTCCTACTTAGTAAGTACTATAGACGTCACAGTTAGACCATCGCATTTCAGCGTACACAACAACGCACTTCAGCGTATCTAACAACAAGTAAGCGTCACAATGTTACCATTGCACTTCGGCGTGTTAACCAACGCACTTCTGCGTGGACCATCGTACTTCAGCGTGACCATCGCGGTTCGGAGTACCATCGCGGTTCCCAGTCCTGCATATTTATTACATGTTGTATTCATGATTAAATAAAATTAAATGATTCACAGTTATTTGAAATAACTCATGGCAAATACAAATGCAATGATGTGTGTGACCAAAAAAAGCTAACACAATGTAAGCATTTGTTTTTTTCTGATTTTTATCAAATCTTACATCCCATTATCGAACAAGCTATTCTGCTGTTGAGAAAGAAGTAAAAAGCATTGACGATGTCTGATTTTCATTTAATTGCTGGATCTAATTTAACACACAAAATGTTTGAATATATTCACCCTTAGAGTATTCAAATGTTGTTCATCTAGAGGCACGATGGCAAACACCAGTGCAAAGCCAAAAAATATACAAAAAAATAAACAAAATATATATTGAAATAAACGAATAGTTGGATACACGATATAAGATGTTGTATCAGGTCAAATATCAATAGGTACAGTTTTTATATAAATGGTAGTATGTGTCATACTGTATATGCGAAATATAAAATTCTAGGCAATACAATAATTGTACTTTCTCATATCATGATACTCTTATGTTTTCCCTTGCATGTATCGATGTTCTACACATAAAACAAACATGTAATAATTGCAAACTGTGTATGATGCTTACATTCCTGTGCAAGTTACTATATACTCATTTATTTCAAGTATAAATTTGTGTTATTTATAGTTTTCAATTGATTAACGAAATTATTTTCAAAAACATCGGAAAATCAGTTACTTTTACTTAACTATAAAAACGACATTACACTATTTTTTTTATATAGGTGCTCAACTGCAAACAGTTTTGGTAAATACATATATATCATTTAATCACTACATTATGTTCATATAAAAACACATTTACAAATGTTTTTTTACGATTAATACTTATGTCGACTTATGCAGTCATTGTCTTTTATCTATGGTTTGTGTTTAATTTATCTACTTTATCGGATACGTTTATATCAAGACGTTCGATACGGAAAGATCAACATCGTAATCCACCAGTATCATTAAAAGAGGGACACAAGATACCAGAGGGACAGTCAAACTCATAAATCGAAAATAAACTGACAACGCCATGGCTAAAATTGAAAAAAGGACAAACAGACAAACAATATTACAAATGACACAACATAGAACACTAAAGAATAAACAACACGTACCCCACCAAAAACTAAGGGTGATCTCAGGTGCCCCGGAAGGGTAAGCAGATCCTACTCCACATGTGGCACCCGTCGTGTTGCTTATGAGATAAAAAAAATCTGGTAAATAGTCTAATTCGGTAGGTTACATTTATGAAACGGAAGGGGATTGTAGTTACGACGTAAGGAACATATCCTATATCATTTGTGAAACAGTTATTCCATAACGGTCAACCAACTCGTGATGGCGTCCGTGGTGGCATTAATGATCATTTTACAGTTACAGTTAGGTAACTTGGTGTGTATTTTCCGAAACGACTTATCTGAATAAAAATTAGTATATCACTGTTGTTTTTAGTTAACATGTTTGTATACAGTATGCATGTATGTTCCTTTTATCAAAATATATTTGAACATTATATTTTGGGTTAAGTGTTAATAACATAAACGGTATCAATTTTTCCACACCAGATAAGCATTTAGAAAATTAATATCTTTTCAGATTTGCTCGAGGCTAAAATATTTCAAAATCTAAAGATTATTAAAAGGATGAAGAGCTACAAACAAAAATGATTATATGATATTAACGTATATAACAATAAATTATTAAGATATACGACCATATTTAACAATAAATTATTAAGATAAAAGACCGTATTTAACATGTATTTATCTTTGCTTAAATTGTTCAATCATATTTTCATCAAAGTTCAAGCTAAATTCAGATTTAATAAAGTGCAATTTAATCTTATTATCGTTTTGTAATAATTATGGTTTGCAAGGACAATCAATTGACCTTGATATGAGCTTCAGATTAAATAGTTAAATTATGATTTTGAAAATACTTCCTCAATACATAATAGTTTTCAAAAGTTCCAAGATTATAGTTTAGTACGCTAGACGCGCGTTTCGTCTACATATGACTCATCAGTGACGCTCATATCAAAATAGTTATAAAGCCAAACAAGTACAAAGTTGAAGAGCATTGAGGATCCAACATTCTAAAAAGTATATGAAGGACAACATGAGAAAATAATAGTGAAGGTCAATGGAGCAATATAAGTCAATAAAATTTAGGAAATAATATAAACTATTGGAAATGCAGAATTTAAGGCGAGGTTTTCATTAATACATGTTATACTAAATAACGACGTGTTGGGAGTCACAGTACTACCAAATCTAATTCTGATATATTGTAAATATAACGTATGTATCTGTTTCTAAAATTTCAATAAATAATTTTGTATGTTTGATCATTCCTCTAAAATCTCAAAAATGAATGCATGCAATAATTTGTGAACATGCTGAAGTGACTGTAAAATAATAAAAAAAAAAAAACACAACAAAATGATGAACAATAGTCTGCTTGTATATTTGTCACTCAATTATATGGTTGGCAGAATGAAATCATCCAGAAACTGAGATTGATTTAAAAATAATTTACCTACATAAACTTAAAGACGTTTGCCATTACTATATGATGGTTTTAAATGTTTAACGAAATTATCTATAACAACATCGGTCAATTGTTTTCCTGTACATGTATTCAGCTAGTACAACAACATTTCAATGACCTTTTCTGTAATAAGTGTAAACAATTGTGGGTAAAAGGAAATACTTCATTATTCTATACGAATATATAGCTACACATGGTTTATTTTGATTTAAGATATTAGGGAATAATGCGTGAATTTTTTCAAGCAGTCATGTTTGAATGCTATTGATGTCCTGTATTTTTACTTTATGTCAATAGATACAAATCAAACGTATGATACGACAAGATCAACATGTGAAATCGACATTATTATTATTTCTCACGTTGTAGCGAACGATATTTTTGTGTAATATAGTTAACTATTATCATGATTATATAAAGACGTTTGATAGGAAAAGAGTAACATCTTAATCCAATACAGTTTAACAAAGTAAAAAACATATTTCGATGATGTCAATTATATTCTATCTGGTATGCAATCTGATATTTCACCAGTCATTTTGCGAATCTTCCAGTTGCAAATGGCCTCATGCGTTTTTAGGTATGTACAGCTTTATTTTATTTTCAATTGGTATAACATGTATAATTAATCTAAAATTGTTATTTAGTCAACAGTAGCTCAAATCTCGGAAATCGATTAAAAGGAGACAAGAATACGCTAACACAAACATAACAATAAATAAACTTATTGTTGAAATTATTATCCTCTGGTGATGCACATGTGCTCTGTTATATATAATGTCAACCTCATCATACATATATGAGCTTGGGATATAATGTCAATACAAAACTTACAAAATAAGAGTTCCTTTTTTTTTAAATTAACACTTTGTTTTTATTTTACTTTAATTATTTTTCTCATAAAAGTATTAAATTTATAATGTAGGCCTTGTCACATACTATAAAACAAACACTTGTGATCATTTATGTAAAGAAAAATAACTATATGACGTATCATAATCTTTTTAGATGGACGTAAGTCTTTAAACAGAACTATACTTGAATGGACAACATTGGAAACATTATTTCCTTTCATGCGAAATGGACACTACAAACCAAACTGTAGGCCCATACAACGAATAGCTATCATTGTACCATACCGTGAAAGGGAAACTCAGTTAAAAATATTCTTTCTAAACGTAGTTCCATTACTATATCGACAACAACTAGAATTCGATATTTATGTTGTAGAGCAGGTATATATATACTTTAAAGATTAATGTCAAACAAGATAAATATAAAATATGTTTCGACATGTGCATTATTTGCATTCGTATATCCAATGTAATACATTCTTCATCAAAAGTTTACAGCAGTTTGATGAAAAATAAAAATTGAAATACACGTAAATATTTTTCCAACTGAATGTTTCGATTCGATTCAATTTGTAAGCAACTTTTAAGCACAACTGTTGGAATTTTTCGTGTTGGTCAGTGGTGGAGGAAGCTGGAGTCCCCGGAGAAAACAACCGATCTTTGAAAGAAAAAACTGACAACCCTAGTCAACTGTTATTTGAGTCGAGTCCACCCTCGGGAGTTGGGTATGAACTCACAACCTTAGTGTTGACTGGCTACTGATTACAGAGGTTACTACTTAGACCACTCGACCACCGACTCCCTCCTGTATGTATTCAAAATATAGATAATATTTTGGCGAAAACACTTTGAAATTAATTCAGATCTAAAATATGCATTTTTTTAAATAAATTTTAAAACTGAAAAAGAAAACTATTCAAAACTACATTGAACTAAATATAGTCTTGTGAACAAAGGAAGAAACTGAATTCAATCACACTATCATACGTTTGTTTTGATATAAAAAAAAACAAAACAAACAACAATATATTGGTTACGTAAGCACTCACAATATCATACGTATGTTTTGATATAAAGAAAATTAATATGATGGTGACGTAACCAATCGGGAAGTGAACATATTCTTAAGAAGGTATGTTAATTAAATGATTACCTGTTATAGCATCGTTTGTATTTTTGAAGAACGAAATATGCATTGTGAGATCATTGAATGTTTGTAAACAATATGTATATATATATACACACGTTTTACCATAGTTGTTCTTCTATTACAGTTTACGTTATAAATGTATAACTAATTATAATTATCTAACGAATTCGGGAATTATTTTTAGTATAACATAATACGGCCTATTAAATGGTTTTATTATTTCCTTTTTGTTTAGGTTGGCGGGCGACTGTTTAACAAAGGTGCACTTATCAACACTGGATTTTTACAATCAAAAATAGATCATTCTTACGACTGCTACGTTATTCATGATGTTGATATATTGCCGGAAGACGATCGTAACTATTACACATGTGGAGAAAATCCCCGACACCTAGCTGTATTAGTACAGCAGTTCGGATATAGGTACGTTTATTTATTAAATCATAGTTTGTTATTTGAGAAGAATAAAAAAATAATTATTGTTATTTTATAAGTATAGAGGAAATCCAGATAACTATCTTTCCTTTGCTATGATGAAGCAATAGTCAGTGTACGGTGGTAACTTGTTTATTTCTTTTTGCGTGATATATTGACTATCAATTGTTCTACCGGAAGTCATTTGTAAAGATATGCTCTAAAATTTTAACTTCGCACAGTACGTCTCTCCCTCTCATTGTAATTTCCAAGACCTTTGAGTGATAATTATATAGTAATGTGGATGGAAAGAACTTTAAAATATGTGACTGAAATAAAGGCATTAAATACATATAATTAGATTGAGTGAATGTTTCAATTTTGTAATGGTATAGGGTGAACCTTCCCTCAATGACTGTAATTTTTAAACAGCTTGAATTGAGCATGCCTACCATTTTTTTTTAATTCTTTGCCGATATATAATGTATGAACTTATTTTTTCACAGTATTTAATGGAAACGAGGCAAATTATATCTGAGGTTCATTCAAACTAGAAAATAAACTGACAACCCCATGGCTAAAAACAAAATAGACCAACAGAAAAACAATAGCACACAAAACGCAATCAGGAAAACTAAAGACTTAAAATCACGAACCCCAATTCAAACCGCGGGTGATCTCACATAAAGGATCAGCATGCATTACTTTTTCACCAACCGAAAATATGCACATTCATTCAATTTGAAAACGAATAGAAACGGATGTAAAAAAAATCAAATTTATGAACTTGAACTCGTTTAACTTCTCTTAGAAAGAGTTCCATTTATATTGTGTCATTTCAACTCGGTTTGAACATATTCAGCATGCATTATTAATTGAGTTATGAACGATAAGGAGAAATGTGTCAAGCAGCATCTTATCTTATATATCATGTTTTCAGGTTACATTATCCTGAATATGTTGGTGGTATTCTTGCTCTTACTTCAACACAAATGGGAAATATAAATGGATTTTCAAACCTGTATAATGGATGGGGATTTGAAGACGATGATTTTTATAGACGGTTAGTACGGTCCTTATCTAAATTTATGTGCGCCTGTTAATCTCACAGTTTAATTGTCATGATTGTTGGTTAGTTTTATAGAATTATAAAAGGAACTGTTCATACTTTAGTTTAAACTGACCAACATATATGACCATATGAACAGACCAATTACTTTAGAAGTATTCTTGACCGACTATCAGTCGAACATCAAACAATCAACTGTAAAAGATGAGCCTCCCTAGGTGTGCTGCTATCAAAATAAATACTAAGCTTAATCAAATCCCAGGAAAATATTAAGGTAACCTTCTGTGGCAAATCTTTTGGAAGTATATATCCTCAAGCTCCATTTGCCCACTTTATTTGGCTTTTGTAACTTGTTTATTTGAGTTTCCCTGGTGATTCTTTTAATAGACAAACCGTGCGTCTGGTGTACACATTTCTTATGCTCGTATATTTTTAAGAAATAATTGATGCAAGCTATACTTTATTGTAGTTTTAACATGGGAAGGCATTATATTCGTGATTATTTTTGCCCGAGCAATAGTGAGGGCTAAAATGACACGAATATAATGCCTACTCATGTTAAAACTATTATAAAGTATAGCTTGCGTCAATTATTTCGATTCTGAATAGGACAATTAAGGTAATTTCTATGTCCTATAAGTATAAGTGTAAAAGCGTTTGTGTAGGGTCTTCCATGAACCTCCCTTTTTCGTTTGTAAAGAAGCTCACAGCTGCCACTGTGATTTTTCAGAGGGAGGAGTTTGAACAGCCAGAATGAACGGTTGTAGTATCTAGGTCAACTGTGTCAATTTCGGAATGAACACATTATAGTCATAATAAATGCATTAGTTAAATCATGTGCACCATTTAAGAGTTTGAAAGTGTTTTAAGTTAAGGAAATATATAAAGTTCATGCTAATTTGATAAAATTAATTATTCTAAAGAATGCAATATACGCATGTGCAAAAATCGTCTGGCTTACTGTCTAAACTACATGACCTGACTTTATATTGAAGAGTGAATATCCGAGGAATGAATTCTTAAAATGTTTTCAAGATCAAACATGACGGCTGTAATTCTTCATGTTTTTTTAGACATCATTACTAGATATATTCAATCTAGTCTCCATATATTTTGTATTGTAGAATAAAAAACGCTCGATACAAATTAGAAAGAACGCCAGATAAATTTTCTTACTGTGGAAGTCTAGATCACAAAGCTGCAATAAAAAACAAAGACGGGTATATATGCTTTTTCAATTACATTACATTGCAAGCATATTTAACGAACGGATCTATGTTATTTGCAACAATGTATTAACAAACCCAACAGATATACATGTATGAATATAAAAATGACGGATACGGCAGTCAAACTGTGTTATAATCTCAACTGTAATTAAAACTAACTAATATGCCATCAATGAAAATTTAAATCGTACAGACAAAGCACAGACGCCAAAATGAAAGACAGCAATACAAAATATACCAGTGCTCAAACACAAAATAAAGGGGTGTATAAGTACCGAGCCATTTCAAAGAGATAATAAAATTAAATAAAAATCAAGAATAAACAAAATACAAAATGCTTAATCCTATGTATACATTAGGCATGTTACGGTACCATCCCATTCAGTCCGAAGACTGTTTGCTTTGTTGTATGATAACCGTTTACAGACAAATATGTTATGCGTACTAATGCGAAAAACAAATAACAAATTGAAACAATAGCACGAGCTGCATGTGTAGCCAATGTTTAGTAAAGCTGAGGGTTAATACATCTGCTTGAAATTCAAAGTCAGCTCGTATACAGAAACGTTATGTGTATGCTTCGTTTTGCATTAAAAAGGCAAAGGAGGCGACTAGAGATGTACAATATCTAAATTGCAAAACAAAAACATAGGAATATAAAAAAAAAAATTATATAACAATAATAGTTCATAGGGTATACAACAAATTAAACGTATCTGATAAAATCTTCTTTGAGCAGTAGTTTCTATATAATGCTTGACAATTTGTATATGCAATTCGAGTTGTAATATGTTTATTTTACAGTTGTGAAATATTTATGCGATACGGTCGAATGTGGCGGTTTGATGGTTTAGAAAGTCTTCAATATACGACTTTGAAGAGAGAAAAGAGACAGCTTTTTAAATGGATACTAGTAGACTTTGATGCTAACCTATTAAAAGAGGTACAAATGATTAAATCTTGCATTTATTTTAATTTTATAATTCAGGATGTATAGACGTGCCTCTGGCCTTTGTTAGTCTTGTATTATTTTTAATTTTAGTTACTTGTGTATAATTCGGAGTTTAGTGTGGTGTTCATTATCACTGAACTAGTATATATATATTTGTTTAGGGGCCAGCTGAAGAACGCCTCCGGGTGCGGAAATTTCGCGATGCATTGAAGACCTATTGGTGACCTTCTGCTGTTGTTTGTTCTATGGTCGTGTTGTTGTCTCTTCGACACATTCTCAATTTTACATATATCTAACCAAAACACTACTTTGATAAAAAAAATTACTTGTTAATTAAAAAAAAAATATGTGTAAACTTGAATGCCACAAGGAACTTAGACATGTGAATGTTCAAGTAATTTAAATTTTTTTTAAAGTTAATTAATATATCTGTTTGTTTCGTTCACACATTATTGTCGATATATTAGAATTGTATCCTACTGTCATTCAAGTGAGTTGAAGAAAAAAAGGAGTCATTCACCATCTGCTTGATAAGAAAAAGCCTGACCTAAATAAGGAGTATGATAGTTGTTATACATTTGGTTGATGTGTCTGAGTATGATTTTGTTCTTTGAGTACCACGGACTTTCCGATTTGAATTTTTTCTTGGAGTTTGGTATTTTTGTTATTTTAACTTCTACACTGAAATTACAAAATATGCGTCGGTAAAAAGAAATGTCTAACATGTAAAAATATTTTATAATTAGTATTATTATAATAATTACCGTTATTAAATATCTTATTTCAGAATTTGAAGGTTAGCGTAAAAAATATCGACAAATCAGCATTGCCACCAAGGTACAAAGGTTATAAAGATTCGTATTGCGCATGGTATTTAAATCAAAAATCGTTTTCGACTATCAAGAATGTTCATTATACAGACAAGCCAAATAATACCAATATGCCATTAGAAACATTCAATACTAGTTATCTGGAAGTACCTAGAACAGCGACGAAAGAGTGCTTGACAACAATATTGTAACAATTTAAAAAAAAAAGGTTTTCATATTAAATGATTTTTTCCTGTTCAACAATATATCATTATTTTTGTATTGTTTTGGTGTGTTTTGGTTTTTTTATGTTGTTTTTTTGATATTTTTTGATTTTTTATAACATGTATAATTTTATATCAATCATGATTATGTGTTATTTGAAGTTGCGACATAAATCATCAAATCATTGTTTACGGGGTATTGGGATAATGTTATCATAGTAATCAAAGGTACCAGGCTTATAATTGTATACGCAAATCGCGCGTTTTGTCTACATAAGACTCATCAGGGACGCTGATCAAAAATGTTCGAAAACCAAAACAAGTACAAATTGAAGAGCATCGAGAACCAACAATTCAAAAAAGTTGTGCAGAATACGGCTTAGGTAATCTATGACTGGGATTAGAAAATCCTGTGTATATCAGTTAAAGTACTAGCATTATTGACAAAAGATTAAAAAAAATGAAGACCACAAAATAACTTTCACATATTCGGATCACAAACCAAACCCGAAGGAAACACGTGAACTATAACATAAGTTAAGTATAAGAGGAGAACAAATGAATAACAGAATCACTGAACTGATACAGAAACACTTTCTTCATACATTTGTTTACATGCACCTGCTATATTCCTAAGTTTGTGCACGACATCTTGAGAAACAAATGGTATCATGAACCTAGTTTTATGACAAGCAAAATTCCGTGTTTATATGACAATGTTACCATGGTTACCAAAATCGCTTAAATGACAAAAGTACCTGACATGAGTACATTACAAATAAACACAAGAACACTAACGACAGTGAATTACACAAATAGATAAACTAGTACATAACAACATGTAAACCGCAAAATTATATCCGATATCACCCATGAATACCACTATATAATTACAAACAGTCCATCACACGTGTGGTGGGGCCTCGGTGGCCGAGTGGTATAAGTAGGTACTACTGTAATCACTAGCCAGTCAACACTGAGGTTTTGAGTTCAAACCCCGCTCATGCGGGTGCACTGGATTCACATTTTAATTGACAAGGATTGTCAGTTTTTCTATTGAAGGTCGGTGGATATCACCGGGCACTCATGCTTCCTCCACCAATAAAAACTGGCCACCACGAAATAGCCTAAATGCAGTGCTTAAAAATTGCGTTAAAACACAAAAAATCGAAATAAAATCAAATTACACGTCTGGTGAATTTCTTTACGCCACATAAAGTGACGTCACTTTATATTTGTAGAATAAAGAAAATATAATTAGGATTAAATTTGTAATGGTGTTTTTTTTTTAATTTGCTACTACAACGAAGGACTTTTTGAAAATCCACGAAAGGTTTCAAATGGTCAATGGTGCTAAATTTTTTAATAAATAAACAAGGCTATAAATAAGGGCAACAGTAGTATACATCTGTTCGAAACTCATAAAGCAAATCCGGGTTACAAACTAAAATTGAGGGAAACGCATCAAATATAAGATATTAAATATATTAAGTGGAGATTATATCGTTTACGATATGATACGTTCTTATACATTTTAAACTGGTGAGGATTTTATTAGAAACTTTGGAAAAAAGTACTGAAATCATAAAAAAATTCTAAACAGAAAGACCTAAAGCAAATTGGAAAATCATAGGCCCGAAAACTTCGAACGAGTCATTTTCATTGCTTGGTACTGACAGAAAAACAGAATCATTCCGGATGTAAAGCTACATAACCTTCCGACTTGTATGACAGCGCGTACAATTCCTTGATATTTATTGACAATGGTGTGTGAACAAAACAAACAGACATGGTAGGTACATTTAAAATGTTAAAAATAAGTTGTACACCAGTCGACATTAAATTAAAATTAACAAATATATCGGCAAAGAAAAACAAAAAGGTATATAGAAAATTTAAAGCACATTTTCTGATACGAAAGACAAAACTACACAATCTTTGCTTAGAAAAATCACAAAATGACGAATGTAAAACAATTCAAACGAGAAAACTAACGGCCTCATTTATATGAAAAACAAATGAACGAAAAACAAATATGTTACACATAAACAAACTACAAACAATGAATTACGGGCTCCTGACTTGGGACATGGACATACATATATAATGTGGCGGGGTTAAACATGTTAGCAGGATCCTCACCCTCCCCTAACCTGGGACAGAATAGTCTATATCTATACATTAGGCAAAAACAAACACAGCCAACGTCAACCAGTAACTAGCATGGCTGATAACTGTAGCAGGTTAAAAATTATTCGATATACTTAAGATTTTCATATCTCAGGGAAAGATAACATGAGCCGTATTTGGCATAGCGTTTTGAAAAGATGGGTCATCATATCTCTTCAACTTTGTACTTGTTTGGTTTTCTCACTATTAAGATCTGAGCGTCACTAATGAATCTTATGCAGACGAAATACGCAGCTAGCATATTAAATTATAAACTTGGTACCTTTGATAACTATTAAGTTATGTTTGCGAACGATCAATAGTAGCCTTCGATAGTGGTGGAAAAATCATAACGTAGAACGTTATGAATCACCTACTACAATGAATGTTAGAGTGTTTTAAAATTATGAAATAGGAATATTATACTAATTATGAAATGTCACCATGAGTCAAAAGTCGGTCAAAAAAGCAATGCATATTTCACAGCTGATATACACTATACCGATACAAAAGTGTCCGAACATGGAGTTACAGTAACTCATATTATTTTAAAAACCTATAGAAAAAATATAAGGAAACAAAAAAGATTTAGATTTTAGACAAAAGTCGTTATTTATTTTATTTATCTTATTATTTATCACCAACGAAGAAAAATATTAGAATTCATTTATTCTGCCATCATTATTATTTTGTTTGTCGTTTGGCAAATCTAAGAATCGACGCATAGTGGATTAATGTTCGTTCGTTATTGTTAGCTGGTAACCCCAGACGAATATTAAAAATGAAATGAAAAAATCCCTACAAGGTTTTTATTACTATAATATAATAATCTTTTTTTGCAAAATAACACTGTTAGGATCTATGCAATACGTACAAACAATACAATTAAAAACAATACAATGGAATACATACAATATAACATATTTTAAGAAACAGTTTAATCAACAAATGCATACACATTTACAAACTTGTCTAACATTGGTCTGCCCCCTCAGTTCTAAAGACTGCTTATGAAGACTTCAATATGACAAAAAAAACAAACAGATTGGAGGGGCGGGGGTGAATTGATTTTAATTTACTAAATGCATCAAGATGTTATTAGAATGGTCCATAGTAATTTAGATAAGCAAATAAATTTGAAAGCAAATCTATCTTAATGTTACCATCGAAGATATGGAGTTCGTCATCTAGGAAACCATATTTTTTACATGATGGTTGAGTTTTGGGAATATTTCTTTATCTACCAAATTCAACGCCAAGGGACTCATCACTATTTCTAAATTTTGACAGAAAATTCTTATGTACAACATTATTGCAATTCATATATTACTCACACTGACATCTAGTTTTGAATTTCTCATAAAGACAACCTTTTGATGAGGAATCCATTCGATTTATCATTTTTTTATGAGTAACAAATGAAATTGTTTAGTTTTAAGAAGGTCAAAACCACATAATTAAAAAATGCATTCCAATACCAAACAACACTCTAATTCTAAGTTCGTCAAACTCAAAATATCACAAAGAGGAAGACGAATGCAGATCTGTCATGTCTGTATCGATGTCTTCCAACGCGAATAGGAAATCTGACATTGATTTAATATCCTTTATGTTCAACTGTTCTCTGATTGTTTGATAGAAAGTATTATGAGACTGAAAAATAAAAAAAAAACATAATGTAAGTATATGATAAATAATATCTTTTTGATAAATATTAAATAAATATAAAAGTTTCAATGCTGTATTATGTAAGTTCGAGGGTAAAAGAGATTTTATGAATTTTGACAGACTCAAGCTTGTTCTATGTATAGCACAAACAGGCATGGAATTTCACGACTTTTTTTTATTATGTCTCGTGTAACACTCCAGGACGAGTACCTTGACGAATTATTTGCGTTTTCGTCTCTACATCAATTTGTGGCTGTTACGATTAATGCATCATATGCATTTAAAAGAGGGACGAAAGATACCAAAGGAACAGTCAAACTCATACATCTTAAACAAACTGACAACGCCATGGCTAACAATGAAAAAGACAAACAGAAAAACAATAGTACACATGACACAACATAGAAAATTAAAGAATAAACAACACGAACCCCACCAAAAACTAGGGTTGATCTCAGGTGCTCCGGAAGGGTAAGCAGATCCTGCTCCATATGTGGCACCCGTCGTGTTGCTTATGTGATTACAAATCCGGTAAATAGTCTAATTCGGTAGGTCACATTCATGAAAGGGAAGGGGATTGTAGTTACGACGTAAGGAACATATCCGATATCATTTGTGAAACGGTTATTCCATAACGGTCAACCAACTCGTGATGGCGTCCGTAAAATTTACGAAGGGATGATTTCAACTTCACAATTTGGAACTCTTGGTTTAATAGCTTCCTTGTGAGCAGTAACCCTCTATCAGGAAAATTTTGATAGGAAATGCAAGCACGGGAATATCGTATCAATTGGGAGATATATACCCCGTATGTAGGTGCTGCTGGAATGTTGCTACTTAGAAATGGAAAGTTCACAATTGGAAAGCTGAAATCATCTCTTTTGTCGTAAAGTTATGTTTTCAACCGACCCTCATTGTCAATTTTTAGATGTAAGTCAAGATATGAAGCCGACTTAACTGTATCTGTAGTATCCTTTATCTCCAATTCGATGGGATAGATGCGTTCCCTATAGTCACCAAATTTTGAATTGTTTAGTGAAAGAACGTCATCTATATAGCGGAAAGTAGAGTTAAAGGATATTGCTAACTTCTTATCTTTCTTCCTAAGAAGTTCCTGCATGAAGTCAGCCTCATAATAATAAAGAAACAAGTCGGCAAGTAGAGGGGCACAGTTTGTTCCCATTGGGATGCCGACAGTCTGTTGAAAAACACGTCCTCCGAACGTTACAAATATGTTGTCAATCAAGAAATCAAGCATCTTGATAATATCGGTTTTAGAGAATTGTTTGTTTGAATCAGAGTGATTCTTTACAAAGTATGATTTATCCCTCCCTAAGACAAGATACTTGTATCTACGTTGGCCATTCTTTTTTATGAAGCAAAGTAATACCAACTCTTTCAATTTGTCTTTTAGTTTGGAATGTGGAATACTTGTGTAAAGAGTAGAAAAGTCAAATGGTTTAATACTGTAACAAGATGAAAGAGAGTTAGATTGTATGTACTCTAAAAGATCTTTGGAATTTTTAAGTATCCACATCTGATTCACGCCACCTCTAGAATAGGCAGTTTCACAATAACTTTGAAGCCCGTTTTTGATTGCTGATAAAATAGATGTAAATAATTTAGAAAGAGGTTTCGTGGAGCACTTGGAAGACCCAGCAATATACCGTTGTTTGTAAGGACACTTATGTAGTTTAGGTATCCAATAGTGATGGAAGATCCAGTTCTTCATCTTTGGTTGAAATACCAAAGGAACAAAGAACAGACCTATGATTATCCAGGATTTCCTTTTTGGTAAGTGTCGTGAGGGTATATGTTGAGTTTCCAAGTGAATTGTCTATACCTAATTCGTTTATCAAGCAATTAATGTAGTGACTTTTACAGACAAAAACGTTACTTGGGGCTTTGTCTGCGTGGACAACAACATATTTATCATGGAGGTCGGATAAATGTTTAGCAACATTTGGGTCTTTAAAGATTGACGTAGCATGGGCATTGATGGACCCATTCAGTTTCTTGATTCTGATTTGTATTAACGACCTCACTGCCTTAATCCATTCGGATAGAGTGTCTACGTCTTCCTTTTCACGTTTAGCCAATTGCCTGGCATAATCCTCGACTGAGTCCATCAAAATTTTAAAGTTGTATTTCCAATTGATGGATTTCGGCTCATGATATTTCGGACCTTTCGATAACACATTTCGTAGAGAAGTGTTACTAACAATGTTAAGGTCACCGGTACTAACGTGGCCAGCAGGATTATATATGAATTAGGAACTAGCACAAGTGCAATCAGGAGGTTTAAGACTTGAAGTCGTCAATATCGAGATTCGTTTGTAATTGAAAATTTTAGTTGCAATAGGTTTAGTATAGGTATAAGAAATTATTGGTACAGACTGGTCTTTGAAATAAGGAGGTATTTTCGATTGAACTAATTTATGATGAAGGATATTGTCTAGGTTGACGCCATCGAGACCTTTGTTAGTAAAAGAAAGATTTAGATAAAAAATCTTTTCTCTTTTTCATCTTTTCCAATGCGAACTGGCTTGAATAGTCTGTGACTTGCAATATCCGAAATTATAGCTTGAAGTTTGTATTGGTTTGAATGAGGGTTTGTAACAGTGGATTCCAAACATAAATTGAACAGAGAATGAAGTTTTGAAAGGGGTAATGAATAAAGTTTCTTCATGCGAATGTGATGAATACCTAACGGCTTTTGTATGAATGACAGCAGGCCAATAATAGAGACATCATGCAGAGAAGGTGATGTATAATGACGATGACCATGACTGCGTCTACGTCGAGGAGTCGAGTTGAAAATATTCATCACATTCACCGGGTTACACGAAGGACTAGAAAGAATACCTATACCATCAATTTTGTCATTGCAGCCATACGGTGTTGCAGTTCCCACTTGTCTAATCCAGTAGTCTTCTTTTTGTCTACGGAGAGTCGTTGAAAGATTAGGATTGTTAGAGCTATGGTATATCTTTTCGATAATGCGAACTGTCAAAGAAACGATGGAATGATCGGGCTGATTGAAATGCTGGTATAAAATGTCGTTAGCATTGAGGTTAATGTCTGATCTATGACCGCACATACGTTTGTTTAGCCTTCCTTTCGTTTCACCGATGTATACCAATCCGCAAAGGTTGCACTCTAATCCGTAGACGACATTTATCGATTTACAATTCAGATCATCGTAACTTCTGGTAAAATATGACTTCTTGGTCAAATTGCTAGTGAATTCAGCATCTGTAATTAAAATAGCACATGTTTTGCAGCCTTTGGTCTCACATTTTGAAATGCGACAGTGTTGTACTGTGTCATCAAAAACCAAAATGTCTTTAATGAGAACTGAACATGGCTGTATATGTGTAATAATGCTATTGTCACTAGGACGATGATCTGAATGAGTCGTGTTTGAGATATTTGTCATGTCTGGTGATGAGGGGACACCTGCCATATCAGACGACACCGTGTCCATGATGACGTCTGTTTCGGACCTTTTTATACTGGGCGACGTCCGAGCCAGTTTCCTGTTTGATCTTCGTAAGTTCATGCAATTGTAGTTTTGCTACTGTGCGGATGATCTCCTCGGGGACAAAATGTCAACCAGCAGAGACATCAACCCAGTGGTAATAAAAGAGGGACGAAAGATACCAAAGGGACAGTCAAACTCATAAATCTAAAACAAACTGACAAGGAACTTTCCTTTTTGAATTTTCCTCGGAGTTCAGTATTTTTGTGATTTTGTTTTTTATTGTTATAGTCATTGTGCATTTGATATTACTATCTTCTTTGAACACAATTAAACGTCAAGAAAGTTGATGAAAATTATTTTATCAAGATAAAATTGAAAAAATGGCATTGTGTCATAGAGACCACAGCACGATCAAAGAAAACAACCTTAGCCCATCTACGTGCCTTCAACACAGCAAGAAAATTATGCAAGAAGAAAATGTGTAAAAGTTCAGCCCAAATTGACGGCCCATCTCGGTAATTACCTCGTTTCCGTTCGATGTAAATTGAATAACAAGGAGAGAAAGGATCGAATATCCGAATCGATAGTCATTTGTGGACAACTTTAGACTTATCCAAGTTATGTTGGATTGTTATCACAAAGATTAAAAATCTCAAAACTTTTTTTTTAATAAACCTCTAAGTAAGGGCTTTCTCAGAAAACACTGTAGCATTACTCGTATTGTCAAAAGCAAAACTGAACACATTCCTTGAGAAACTTCTAAATAAAAGGTTTGAAGAGGAAGATATAAAAAAAATTATTTTATTAGTAAGTAGTTTATTTTATTTTTATATCTAAAGTATGTAAATGTAAAACTCAGAATCACCAACATCCTAGGCATGATCATAATTCAACAGAAATGCTACTTAAAAGTGAACTCGAAATTCAAAGTTAACTTAGAATACAATAGTCGTTCCAGTACCATTAATATATGGAATATCCGGAATGTAGTAGAAAAAACGTTGACTATAAAGTTTAAAGCATTATGTTACGTACAACCATATACCATGATAAAGTACTGCTGACTGCAGAGAAGATGAAGACCAAACGTGACAATTCTGTTTTACTCAAGTCACCCTTAGAAAACATTGCATGCACTTTCATATCGACTAACCGAATAATCCATCGACACATATAAATGTAATGTTTATAGTGGTATGGTAGAGATGAGCTTATATTCTTCTGACAAAATTTCAAATGCAAACTGTAGCTTTGTGTAGTGGGAGATATTATGGAAATAATTGTGCAAATAGTGATACAAGCATTAAATTTGGTATAAATGTTCACCTAATGATAATTAAAAAAAATCAGCTGCTGGCCATCATAGTTTTGATAAAAAGTAAATTACAGTTCCTAAAGTACGACAAAACAACGCATAAACGTAAAAAGGGGTGACTTCCGGTTCCAAAATGGCGACAAAAACGAAAAAATGTATTTTTTTTTGTAATTTCCAACAACTTAACAAGTGATATCACTTTCTTTGTTAAGTTTAATTGCTTGTTTTGTTAGAAAGACAGGTTGCTTATCTTATAACTATCTGACCGTTGTCAATACAAAAACCTGTACAAGGAAGGTCAGAACAAAATCATTTACAGTTACCAACACAGCTGGATTTGTTGCCTCCGCATTTCAAATGTTCCTGACACGAGGATGCAACGGCAGTCAAAGAAGTCTATTGTGGTTTCCAACTGCCATTGAATTTTTCTTTCATCCAACCTCAGTATCCATGACTTGGTATATGGACCTGTCGAATACATTAATCAGCCCAAACATGTCATCCTTGATATGCTTCTCTTTTGATGTGCGCCGGAAAAGAACCTCTTGTAGGTGGAATTGCATCACAATGCCGCTGCTTCCTGGTTACTAATTCACATCATGCATCGTTAACAGCAAATGATGATGTTTTTCTTTCATACATGATGAAAACAAATGCTTCTATGATGTCCATGTCTTTGTCTGCATACTCAAGTGACAATAAACGTCCGTTACATCTGAAAATACTTCCCTAGTCACCCAACAAAAATCCGACAAAGAGTCACATCCACTAAATGCATGGAAGAAAGGAAGAGCAGCTACAATGTACACGAGGACCAAACGCATTTGATTTATCACGTACAGGTTATCAAAAGTTTTTATTCCTTCCAAAACCGATCCACAATGTGTACCACCTAATTTTGCGAGTGCTGCAATTCTTAAAGCTACTACAACTGCGTCAGTAATACCTTAAATTACTCTAAACAACGATAGTCATAATCATGCCGAACATGGACAAACATTTGTGTATCTGCTTCTTCATGATTACAATGGTATAGCTGGGCAGTGTCCTTATTGAAATTACAATTATTATTTTTCACCATGAGTAACATACACATTTTTTAAGTCTCGAAAGAAGCAATTCTGTCGAAACTTGAAAACATTGTTTCGTTGTCATCTTCACGGAGAAAACTACTCCAAAACTCTTGGTGTTTTACCAGAACCAACGCCTTTACCTAGCACTAGAACCTTGCCTTTGTGTTGTCACAGTCTTTAAATTATTTATTAGTAAACTTCAAATACAATGTTCACTCTTGAATTCTTATCGATGTTAGATATTTTATGTAAGGCAGTATGACATCATTTGCATAATCATCAAATATTTTTGAAATAACCATTGCGACTTCACCAACGATAAATGCGTCATAATTTTGATCAACAAATCTCAGAATGTTTCAAGTATACCTATTTGCAGCGATTTAAGTGACCACTGTTTAAAGTGACATCCTGGGACAAAGACGGAGGAGCAGTTTGGTGTTTAAGGATAAAGAAATATTCCAGGTCAAGCGTACATGTCTACTTTGTCTAGAAAAGATATCGCAATCACTTTAACGATTCTCTAGCTTTGTTTTTTCGAAACACACGTATGCAGTTTCATTTTACGGCCATAATAGGAATTTATCATTTTTGATCTTGTTACAAATAGAAGGTTGCTACAAACGATCTTCGTATTATTTGGATCAATATCTTAGAGTTTATATACATATCTTACTTGTTCCCAAATCAACAACTTCCTTAATAAAGTAATTTTTTTTTACAATTCTGACGACTCTTCTAGAAATGGATTTCTAAACTCGTTCATCACTTTACAAAGCCTTTGAAGCTTTTTAAAGAAAACTTGTTGGGTTTTCGTAGAGTCTTCACCATGTCGTTCATCTGATGTAGAATGACTCAAATCACTAGATCTTACAAATTCACCTTCTAGTCTACTGACTTCTGGTCCAGCTATCATCCATTTGTCAGAAATGAATCTTCGGTTAAACTTATGGCACCAACATCGCCCTTCACAATTGCACTATTCTGTTTTTGTGTCTGATCAATTCTGCTATAAGAAAGACATTTGCTGGTCTTACGTACAGTGAAATTATCATTTTCATATTGCATTGCCTGGCACTTTTCTGTGATGTTCGGAAAGGGAATCCATATCTCGGAAATGGGTCGGTAACGATCGAGCATAATTTACACAATCAAGCCCTAAAAAAATCCGGTATCATGCTTTATATGGAATGTTTGTAAAATACGAAATCTTCCTCATGAAATGAGCATACTACCAGAAGCACAAGATTTAAGTCATGACATAATTATATTTTCTGCGTTTAGCTTTCGTAAGCCGACATTAACAATTCAAGCAAAACACATGCAGTTATTTAATGCGCGTGTTTAGTCCTAGGTACATTTGAACATACATAAAAAGAATCTGCCGTTCTAGGTGTTGCAATATCTCCTTCATTGAGGGCACATGTCCATCCACTATGACGCAATTTTCCACACAGAATTTTAAAACAATGTGCAATCCACCAAACATGACGATAAACATGATAAAATAATCTTCTCTGTACAAATCAGGCCATTCTTACTGAATTTGCTTAATCATTATCAAAAAAGGTTCATCTGCAGTTACACTTGTGGTGTTTCCGGGATTAACCACATTTTTCGCCTTATCCATTGAAAATCCGATCATTGCAACTGGATGGGCGTGTTTTTAAACACTGGCATCATATAAGTTACACTTACTTGAACAACTCTAGAATAGCCTCGATTTTTGAAATAAATGAAATGAACTAAGATTTATACCAGTGTGCCCTGGTAATGCATGCAAATCGCTCTTTGATGTCTATAAATATTTTTCGCATGCCCAAAGATGTTAAACGCATGTGTATCATAACCTTGATAAATGTTATCATACCAATTCTTAATATCATTAAAAGTCCAAAAACACTTAATATATAGTAAATAGTTCAAATGTTATTGAATGGATTTTATTATATTTTCGCACATGCGCAAATATGCCAATATTCATTTGTAGTAAATACGTCACATGTCTTGAAGGTAGATACCAAACACAATTTATTTTTTACTAAAAGAAGGTAAAAGAAAAGTTTTCCAAATAAATCAGTATTTCAACATATCAACAGTAAGTTATCAACACTTTCAATTTAAAACATTACCAGTTACTTTTAATATAACAATTGATAAACATGGTTGATCAAAAGTAAAGATATAAAAGTATTTTAGTTTCGCATTTCAAATACAGAATATAAGACAAAAACAATAATATGTCCTTGACGTCGCAAAGTAGAATTTAATAAATGGGTAATACATTACAAAACACATAAACCGATGATAAGAAGACATCAATAGCCAAATACAATGAAAATATCATTTGCATAACAGTCATAGAATGTCTTAGTAATGTTATTTGATTTTGCCATGTGATTATGGACGTTCCGAATTGATTTTCCTCTAAGTTCATTATTTTGTGATTTTACTTTTTATGTATGGTTCAAGCTTTTTTTGCAATGGATTAAAACATGTTATGTTTCTAGTAATGCAGTATTTCAAAACCCAAACATCTTCATTGTGAATATTAAAAAAGGATGTGTGGTATAATTGCCAATAAGACAACTCTCCACAAAAGACCAAATGACAGAGAAATTTACAGCTATATGTCTTTGTACGGCCTTCAATAATGGGTGAAGCCTAATCCATATATTCAGCTCAACCAGGCACCAAATTCACAAATGCAGAACATCTCAAACGTGATAACTAACATCCTAAACAATGTACAAATACTGAAGAAAAATAAAGATGAAACACAGCATCAAACGACAATAACTGATTTATAGGCTTCTCACATGGGCCAAACACATTCATACAGAATGAGGCGGGCTCAAAAATGTTAGAGGAGTTCGTACCATCCCCAACATGGGAGATTGGTGTAACAATACAACATAAGAGCGGAATTCAAAAATCAATTGAAAATGCTTAACTTATGGGATGAATACAAATAGAAAAATATATAACTAGAACACAGTGTCGTTTATGGATTTTCTAATGTAATACAACATACGGGTTCTACTATGTTTTCTATGCATATTCAGTAAAACAATAAGTCAAGTCTCAATTCTGAATGAGTGCACATTTTATTGTATTATGTGTCATGGATTAAGGGTTGATAAATTGTAAATTAACATTACATGTAAGTGTAGAAACTGATAATGTTTTATAATTATAACGCCATCTTTCAACAATTTTAAAGAAGCAAAATCGTTTATACAATTTTGTCAAAATTGATTTGGCTTGGTTAGATATTAGACATAGGTGGATTTGATTAAACACATATTAAAACATGTGTGTTCAAAATTGACCCACGTATTTGTTGCCGGTGAGTTATAATGGCCTCGTGGCAAATAATGTCCTCGGCATTTCCTTTTGCTGTAATGATAACCTCCAATAAGTAGTACTATTACAGTTGATATAGTCGGGAACCGTATTTGTCAGTATGATTTGAACTAAAATCTAGGATGAACTCAGAAGCAACAAAAAGGGTAGAAATTTCTTATGGGTTCTATCAATTAAAATGTATACTAAAAATCATTTTTTATGAACTAAATGTATATGATATGATGTTAATATTTTTAATTGTTTATATGCAGCACTTGAATGGACATATTACACGATACATACTTCATTCAAAAGTCTATGGTATATGGTGCAGGCTATGAATGTAATCAACATGATCAACGCATCTATTTCCTTCCGTATGAACTTATGAAAAATAATTTAACTTCCATCTTATAATAACCATAATAATGACAAAGAATCATAGTCCAAGACATGAGAAAGAAAGTAATTTAGAATATAAGCAGATTTTCTTTAAAAAATGATTTTTTTAATTCTTACTCATTTATCATTACATATCTACAAATAAGACGTTTGCAATTGGCTTTTCGTTTAATCTATCCAATCAATAGAACAGCACTTTATATTCCTTTGTGTCTACTCATTTCAATCATGTCAGCACTACATTTTAGAATCCTTTATATCTACTCCTTTTAATCATGTCAGCATCTTTTTCTCCAATCATTATTGTTGCAGCGTTTGTGTTACCACATGGAACATTTCGCATCACTGACGAATCTGCCACTCTTAGTTTTTTAATACCTTTCACTCTGAAAACAAAAATAAAAACATACATTAAACATTTATTTGTATTGTCGAAATAAAAAAATCAACTGTAGTTTTAACGATAGCACGTTTATAATACTAACACAGATTTTAACACACCATCCTATCGACATTGTAATGTATCTACTGGTCTAATTTAAAGTACAATGATAATTATTAGCCTAGTACGTGTATTCAGTACGCTCGTACTGGCATGAAATAACGGATAATATTTTCTTTAAATTTCTTGTAATAAAATTTGAATGTTTTTAAATTATCTCTTCATTGCCCAGGGTTTGCTTTCTCTTCTTTCTTTTTCTCTGTTTTTTTTTTCTTTTTTGTTCGGTCTTTCCGGGTTTTTCCCGCCCTGCAACGTCTGAATGACGTTTTTGACTTTAACATTTCGTTTGTTTTGAGTATTACTATAGATAAATGTATTGTCCATATGCGAATATAGTTTAGCAAAATTACTACCGTTAAAGTGTTTAACACCTTCTTTTCTGTTTAATACACTTATCTGATCAACAACCAGATATTGCATACAACACAGTTCACTGAAGTTAAAAAAAAACAACAAATATATATGTAATTTACCTCAAATATTGGTCAACAACTGCAGTTTTATCATGAAAAGTCCCAATTCTACAGGTACTAACTTGATGACTAGCATTACGTGCATAATGGCGAATCATACATTTCCAATAGTTGTCTGTGTCAAAAGTGAATTTTTTGCAGAAATATGTACATTCTTCTTGCCTAATGAATGTAGTTCCTATGCTGTTTCAGGCTGAGTTGCTAGCAAATTCTTGCATATATCTAATAGCTATATAATATAAATAATAAAATATAATAAATGACTGTTATATTTTTTCTGTCTATTCGACAAAATATGTGGTGCACACTTAAGTAGCAGGTTATTCAGTATGCACCACATTTTTTTATGTAATTTCTTAATAGACAGAATTTGTTTTTACAGTTATTCCTTTAATATATTTATCTGGGGATTTTTTTTCATCTAAATGTTCCGATTACAAAGGAACAAAGAAGCCGACATGTTAAATTGTTGAATGTGTATAATCAATGTGTAGATTGATAAAACAAAATCTAAAATATGTCGAAAGGTGACACTGATACCAATTGCATACATTTTACGTAATTATCAACGTCATCCTGATTTACTATATATTGCGGATCTATAACAGGTGGCACCAGAGGATTTTTGCTTCTCAGTCGAACTGTTCCTCTGCTCTTGTTGTGAAGTTTGCATCAAATCAGCTGATCGAGAAGTTGCACCACAAACTCCCTGTGAAAATGAAAACAATAAAAAATCAACACATACACCCAAATGCATGTCGTATTTAATGTATGTATTCGTGGAACATTTTTTTACAAATAATAAAAGCAAACATTTCTTTAATGTGGTACTTACAACCTCAAATATAAATGTTTGACGGAAAGTCCATATCATTTGCAATTTTGCCAAAATGAGTCTTAACCTTAATTTCTTTACACTTTAAATATTATCCTCTGAAATATTTAACAATCTATGTTACAAATCTTGTAATCATTTAAAGTACAAAAAGGATCTACAGGTCCTTCGAATACTGAAGGAGCTGTATATTACTCATAGGGGTCAAAATGATATGCAAAATTCATAAAGCTGTGAAAAAAATCAACAACATCGACTTTCTGAAGTTCCACACGATTGTCCAGCGGTAAATGAAAGTACTATTAATTCTACATGTACATATTCTATCAATCAAAAATAATTTTCTCTTTAATGTACGTCTTGATCTGTTTTACCAAACAGTACAATTTTACATTGGCGTGTGCATTTTAACCTTGTTCAAACATTTATGTTGCTTATTAGTATACAAATAAAATCTACATTGTTTGTTAAATATCGCAAAATCACCTTTCGACTGAGTATCAAAAACAGGCCATCAAGAGCCAATGACATAGTATACTAGTCGTTGACCTATAATTGTATACCTTTTACACCTTGTAACGTGGATGGAGAGTTGTCCCATTGGCTTTTATACCACATCTTCTTATTTCTAGTCATATATAGAATTTTAGACTGTAATATGTAAATAAACAAATATGCATACCCTATCGTTCATCCTTTGAATAGCACATTTGATATTTTCATGTTCGGACGCTCTTGCGATAAAAATCAGTTGTAAGTCCGGCAAACCATCGGGATCATCATTTGTTGGTAGACGTGAACAAATTGTGCCATCAACACCAGATCGTGTCTGAAAACCTGTATAATACATGTTGTATAACATCGTCATAAGTTGTTGCTTGAATTGTAATAATTTCCTCGGACTCTTTCTGCGACGCGATATTTTTGTCCACTGCAGTTTTAACTATGTGGATGTAAACAATCATATTTGAATGATGTAGAAAGAGCCCCGAAGGAAGAAATCAACGCCTCTTAAATGAATAGCAGGCTTTTAAAACTACAAAAAAGAATGTTAACTAATAAACATGATAAACTAATCAAACTATGAAATGTTACAGTATGGGCAAACGTGTGTTATATGTTATATATGTCTAAAATTTATTTTGCATTAATACAATCTGGATGTTGTTGCAAATATTCCTATTCTATTCAGTACATTTTCAGAAAATTCATTATGATTTTAATGTGCACTGGTACATGTGGTATATAACAACTACTAAACAGTATAAACATGATCTCAACAAATAGTAATGGAATACAAGAAAATTGTCTGAAAGTTTATTAATTGAATGCAAGATAATTGAATCAGTGGTATTGAATTTACTATAAGTCGATAAGTCTGAAAATTGACTGATAACATAAAATGACTCAATAATTCATTGTACAGTCATTTAAAATCTGTTCAGATTAGAATTACCATTTTAAATTTAAAAATGAGAGGGATGTATGAATTGTAGGATAAACGTATCTGGATTCACATTGATAGGGATGCATCAATTGCAGGATACACGTATCAGGATTCCCATTGAAGAAAATGAATCAATTACAGGATAAACGTATATTAGTGCGGTGACTGAAGGCAGATTTTTTGAAATTTAATCTCCCCACCGAACACACACCTACATAATATATCATTGGAAAGAGGAAATCGTGTACTATAATAATATGCCTGTCGTCAGGACTTGATATGGTCACATTGTTTTAAAAATTGAGGTCAAAGGTCATATGTAAAAATCTGTAAAAGTTTGGGAGGGTTTCAATTTTGACATTTTTTTCTATTTCTAAACTCTACCTATATACAAATGATACTGTTTTGGCTTTAGTAATGTTTGTTTTTATACATAAACCTTAATCATTGAGATTTTTTTATCAAAAAAAATCCTATAACGACGTTTAAAAACAAAACTTCAAAAATCAAGTTTTCAACCTATAAAATGTTTACAGCACCTTAACCTCAATTTCAGGTAAAAATCAAGTGTCATGCAGGACAATACTTAAAAAAAAATTTAAACTATCATAGTGGGTGAGTCATCAAACCAAAGCCATAGAACACTACAGTCAAATATGACCTCAAATTGAACTTGCGGATACTTCAGTTTTTTTTATAGACTACTCGTTGCTTTTGGTTTTTTTCACAAATATTACTGCTACCATAGTATTATCTTTTGTTGTGTATTTAACTCTGGTTAATATCTATTACATTATAGGTTTTGTAACTATATCCCCCCTTTTATCCCTTGCAACGTACCCCAAACTTCAAAAGTATTCCATATAAAAATAGAAGATGTGATATGATTGCAAATGAGACAACTCTCCAAATGAGACCAAATGAGACATAAAACAATTATAGGTCCCGTACGGGCTTCAACAATGAGTAAAATTCATACTGCATAGTCTTCAATTCCCGAAATGAATAATGTAAAAAAAACAAAAAATCTAACGACCTGATTAATGTACAAAAGAAATAAGAAAGAAACAAATATAGTATATAGAAACAAACGACAAACACTGCATTACCATCTCGTGACTTGAAACAGACATATACAGATATTGGCGGGGTTTAACTTTTTTAATGGCACGCCAACACTCCCCTAACCTCGGGACTGGAACCGTGTGTACCAGTGCAACAAGCTTTATACCAAATCAACCGTTATCTCCATCATCTTCATTTTCATCAACCGTCACAAGACATGTTTTAATATTTCTACACATTTCACTCATGGCAACAGGTCTGCACATGAAAGGTTCTGCTCAAAGCAAACACGGTATTTTGAGTTTTTCTTTACAAGTACAGACAAGGTATTGTAGGAAGTCCGAAGACATTTGTTCCTAAAAAAAATACCACTGAGCTTCATACCATCCCTATCAATTCATCCAAGATTTTAAAAGATATCTAAAAGGGGGTTTAGGAAGGTGTGATGACATCCATATGCTTGTCTGCAAAGATGCTGGGGAAACATTATACGAGACGTACACACTATCTTGAATTCGCTCAATTTCATGGTTGGCAACACATTAGATAGCGTCGCACTTTACTTTAAGTAGCATAAAATCCATCGGCATTCAATGTTTCAACAAGGTGTTTTGAACCAAACTCATGGTACATTTGTAAAGCCAATCCTAAATGAAAAGGAGTAAAACAAAAACGATTGTCTCAACAATTGCTTAGCATTTCCACAATTTCTCTGATGCCATTTCCTGAGAATAGTCTTGGCTGTATGCATTTTCATTGAGTAAACATAGAATGAATTGCAATAAATACGAAGGCATTGAGTGAATTAAGAAGGAAGAGACAATTCATCCAAAGTTGGGTAGTCTTCTTTAGAGTTTCGATGTCTTTTCTAAGTAAACTTGCAGCGGAATGAAATATCTGTCCGATATTTGTGTCTATTACAGTTGACATTGAGATTTTGAGGTCAGTTTTCAATTGACTAGAAGCTTATATGGCATCTTAAATAGTTATTTTGCTACTAAATATTATTTTATATTTGCCTTGAACTTGTTGAAGTTGTTTGACAACTGAATTTCTATAGAAATAAATTAGTTTAGACTGCATTTTACATGTAGAATATTTTAAATTAGAATCAGCCGGAAGAAATGATCTATATTTATCGAGTAACGGTGTCATGAGGAATGACCATTAAATCATTGTCAATAGCCAAAATAAAATTACTAACAGCAGTCTCGTGTTTTGAGATATCTGCTTCCACGGGGTTAAACATTTTTTTACGTTTTAAGCAAATAATTTGTAATGCAACTAAAATGACAGAGTGATTGAAGTTTAAAAGATGGACGGGAAACTATTTCAACTTTAACTTTATCTGACACGGATAAAACATTTTTAATACGCTCATCGGATTCAAACTTGAGTAATTTTTTATCTTTCTAAAATGTTTTGTTGCAACAAAATATACAAGCGCTCCAGTTTAACGACTGCATTCTAGAACGTTTACAAATATCCGAAACTGAGGGACAACAGCCAGGTAATTGTATGTCGTCATTAAATATTAGACTAGAAGCCTTCTCGCTATAAAAGAGGGAAGAAATATGTTTACTTGTGTAAGTTTTGTAGCATGAACGATGATAAACTGCCTGCACGCAGTTCTTCAAATTAACAGCTAGTGCATGAAACAGCTTGATGTTCACCTCATCCAATCTTCTATGCAATGCAGATACAAAAAAATGACTTCCTTAAACTGGTAAATTGACTCAAAATTTCAATCGAGGTTTTTTTTTTTGCATATTATGCACTGCATAAAATGTAACGACTTTTGTCTTTTCTTTGAACTTAATGGAGCAAGTTGCAAAGACCTTGACATATCACGGAATATTTACTGATACTATCCGTCAATTATTTTGATTTTACAATAAGACTTTTCTGACAAAGTATATTTGATGTTTTATAACAAAAAAAACATAGAATATAAACATATGCAAACAAAGTATGTCGCATATATCAGTGCACTTTAATTGAAAATATGTGTATATAATAGCGAAAAAGGTGTAATTTTATATATCATTTGAGAGCAAATTATTGACTAATACACAAAATGTGATGGAAGGCAAGTGATTGAGTTCCGTGTTGAAATTGAAGATATTTACTCCATTCTTTTTCCATTGATTGCTTTTTTTCATATTTTGGCTCCTTTTTATCACTAATTAGTTTTATTAAATATTATATGCTTAAAATATTATAGGATAATTTGTATTACTACTATGAAGAGAAAACTAAAGTTTGAGTCTGAATTTGCAATTAAAATTACCTCAATTTTAAATAGTCTAAATCTCGCAAATTTTATAGATTAGAAGAAAATAAAATACTGAATGGAATATTTTGACATATAAGAATAACTGCAGGAAAAACTATTTCAATTAAATGTAAGCAAACATACACATTTTTTCATTTTGAAAAAGGGGGGTTGAAACTCTCCAATATACTACCAGTCATTAGAACGACTTTTTAGAAAAAAAGTGACCGTACGAAATTGAGACGACAGGGCAAAAACTAAAGACGACATATTTGTCTTTAAGTTAAGACCATTTTTAGCCGTGTGTTATTTGGGGAGATTAAACTCGCGATCTAGACGACTTTTTACACTTCTGTCACCGAACTATATGTGTTCACATTGAACGGGATGCATCAATGGCAGGATTCACGAATCTGGTCTTCAAAATCAGTTTCGATCTGTATCGGACGTCCTGCACTTCCATCAGCGTTTTAGTATGGCTAATATGCTTAAAATGGGTTCATGAAACTTGAAAATTAGTAAACCACTTAAATGACGTCATGTACATAAACTTTTTAAATGTTTTTATAGGTGCTGTATCTGATATTTTCCCTGAATTATAGTATTTTGTTTTCTATAGTAGTCAGTGCATTTTGAGTACTTTCATCTTTATGTGCCTTATTTTACTTTCTTGCGTACGTACATGGTCCTCCGTTGATACATTGCACGTGCATAATTATTTTTTTACTTTAACGTCAGGCAAATTGATTGATTTGTTCGAATGCAAACGTTTTTTAGTGCAGCTTATGTTGTGCCTATGCCAAATCAGTCTATATAGATAATGTGGTGTATATAATTGATTGTCTTCTTTATCTTTCTTTTTTCACTGAGTTAAACTCTGTTTCGTTTAACCTGCTGTACTGTGCACCGTTTTTTTTTTTTGTTATTTATGTTATTATCTTTATGTTTTATTTCTAATATACATTCTTTTACCTGTCTTGTAAAATATAATAATTGACTGCTCGTCTAAAGCCTTCTGGTTGTTCATATTGATAGGTTAATTAATTGTGTACTGGAAATGATATTGATATGATACTGCATTCCTTCGCCTACTAGAAGATCTGCTTTTAGTGGTACCTGAATTTGAATTAAATGTAAAGGGTACACTACAAGGGCATGTCATTTTCACGTTCAAGATAAAGTAGTTCATAATCCATGTATTCGAACCGATAACGCATTTTCAATCGTAACGTAGTACATATTACGTAAAAGAGGGGCGAAATATACTAGAGAGTCGTTCAAACTGATAAATCATAATAAACTGACAAACAATAGAACACAAATTAAAAAGTCAATTGTTCATGAACAATTGAATGGTCTTTCCTTTTTTCTTTTATTAATTGCCTTCTTAGTTAAAAAATATATGGTTTCTAAGGACTTTTATGTTCATAAGTGGTTGCTTAGGGCAAAAATCATTCCTAAGGATAAATATATTAAAATAAGTTATTAAAAATGTCATATGTACTATTCATAGTTTTTAAAGTTAAAAAAATAAGTGATTGCTAAGGACTTGTATGTCGTTGCTATGGACAAAAATGTCATTTCCAGTAATAAAAAATGTCATATTTATATTATTCATAGCCTTCTAAGTTCAAAACTACTGTCTTTGTTGGTACAGGGGTTAAACTTACGTGGCAGGCAAGTACCCCTTCACTCACAAAACCCTCACAATCCATCAACGCTACAAAAAGACACAATACGCATAAAGGTGAAAAACATCCCCCTTTCTGCGGATGATGGGCAAATACACCGAGCCCTAACCCTTCAAGGCTGTGAAATACAAGGTTTATTTCGAGAGTATCTAAGAATAGATGGTAAGATGACAGCTTGTGAAACAGGAGATAGGCTTGTTATCAGCAAGACTCTAGACAAACCAATCCCCAGAAATTTGCCTATTGGAAGATATTTTGGGAGAATTTTCCATGCTGGTCAACCAGAATTCCAAAATAACAACACTGGTGAAAGAGAAGAGAGAACATGTCACAAATGCCTTAAACCTGGCCATATGTTATTCCAATGTCCCAATGACTGGGTGTGCAAAATATGCAAGGAAAGCGGTCACAAAATGATAGACTGCCCAAAACATTTTCAGACTGTTGATGAACATGATCATGATGAAGCTAGACAGCAACCTGAGAATGACAATATTGCATCTGTTGACAACACAGATCAGGATGAAAATGTAGATCACACTGAATTAGAAGTTCCTACAATACCACCTGCTAAAAAACATTCTGAAAAAAAGAGCAATAACAGTAAAACATCTACTAGTAAGACAGTAGCACCAAAAAGAAATAAGGATGGAAATAGTGACAATGTAGACAAAGCACAACCCCCAATAGATAGATTTGTTAGAACACCACATAGGAGAACAGTAAATGCAAGTGACAGATCACCTCCAACACCTACAGAAGCTTTACATGACAAAACAAGTGGAAATATTGGAACTAAAAAAAGTAAAGGATAATTCAATGTATAGAAATCACAAAACAATGACAATGATTGTACAATAGTTTAATCATACAAATTTACTAAAAAAAAAATAACAAAAATGACAAATAAATTACAGCTCATTTCAAGAGTTTACCAATCAAATAGACAAAACATAAATTGTAACTTTTGCTTAATCTGTTTCAGTATTGTTTTTGTCTTGCTGAAATTTTATCTTAATTTGATATCATTTAAAAAAATAATAAAAATATGTAAAAGTTCAAAGCTCTTTAAAAGAGTTAAAAGTAGCTATGAAGAAGTATTTTTCAAATGTGAAGTTGTACTAAAATGTGAAATATGTAACCAAACTGTGAAAATGTCAAATGTAGTGTGTAGATGTTGTTTAACTATCATGATACATGTAATCATACATCAGCTGTTCAATGTTTACATTATAAACTTAGGAATTAGGTTTTTACCTATGCTATATATAGTAACACGATTCACACTATCAGTTAACGGTAAACAGAACAAGAAACTGTTCTTTCAGAACCTTACATCACTGTTGAGATATTACCTACAAATCAATAAAACATATACAAATAATATGATAGAAAAAAATAACTACTTACCTGTAGAATACGTATATAGTCCGGCAGTATGCACATATATTTGTCCACAACAATTTACTTTTCAATCAGAAAAAAAATGCACAAAGTATATATCAAGTGCACATGTATACAATAAAACACCGCACTATACCCATTGCACTGAATTGAAAAACCATGCAAGTAGCGTAACTCAGAAGAAATTCTCCACGATTCAGAATATTTCGAAATATGTTATATGCTGTGTTTCTGGTTCTAAACTTAACCGTAAAAACATGAACGGCATTAAAGTGTCCACCTTTCAATCGTGTCGAGTTCATGCTGTCAATTTAATATATAATGTTTACATGATAGTATTCTCCTTTCAAACACGGACATCAAATTCTAAATTATTCAATTACCATGCGTTAATTCCTACACTATCAAACTATCCAAATGTATTTACAATGCGATTTAAAATACACATTACTTTCACGAGGTTTAATAGCGGAACAATTAGTTTAAGGTCACACCAGGTGAAAGGTGATTATTATATAGGTTGTATAGATATGTGTAACAACTATGCATTAACTAAAATAATGAATATGTATTTTAATTGTGTACCAATTGATGTAACTGTATTAAATATCTCTGAGTGTTATAAAATTGTAACTGTGTGTAGTGTGTTGAAACTTAAGTATAATCATAATTTATATATTATTAACTATGACATTTAAAAATACAGTTAATCTGTGTAGTCTCAACGTAAACGGAATTAATTCAAGAGAAAAAAGAAATAGAGTTATAGAATGGGTTACCGCTCAAAAAAGTGTCATAAGTTTTTTGCAAGAAACACATTTTGATGAAATTATCGAAAGGGATATAAATAGTAAAACAGAATATGATGCGTTTTGTAGTCATGGTACTACAGCTAGTAGGGGTGTAGCTATCTTAATTAAAAAATCATTAAGCTACGAACTAATTAATAAATTTATTGATAGGGACGGAAGATTAGTGCTCATCAATGTGCAGATGAATAATTCAATTTTTACATTTATTAATGTATATATATGCACCTAACTGTAAAACATCTAGAAATTCTTTCTTTAAAAAAGTCAGCGATAATTTAAAGGAACACGGTCTAGGAATAGCAATACTTGGGGGCGATTTTAACGAGACAATAAAACCAATTGATAGAAAATCTATACGTCCAAGTAAATTTACTCAACCTGTACATGGTTTAAAAAACTTAATTAAATCTAACAAACTAACAGATATATGGAGAAACTTAAATGAAAATAAACAGCAATTCACCTGGAGAAGAAGAGATAAGTCACAAGCTAGTAGGATTGACATGATTTTTATTGGGTCAGATTTTTTACCACTGGTAGAATTTTGTAAAATCAAACCAGCTGTTATTCGGTCTACTGACCACCAAAGCGTATTTCTAAAATTTAAGCCAGGGGTATCAGAAAGGGGCAATGGGTATTGGAAAATTAACAATTCAGTATTGCAAGATAAAGCTTACCAAGAACTGATTTATACTTTGATAGATAAATATAATTTCGAAAAGGAAACATTAGATTGTAGATTATTATGGGATGGGTTTAAAATCGCAGTAAGGGAAGTAACCTCAAATTATTGTAAAAATAAAGCAAAGTTAACAAAGGGACGAAGATATACTCTGGAAAAGGAATTAGAAGAAAAAATAAAATTAAGAGACGAGGCAAATATAGATGACGATGAAATAGAAAAAGAAATCAATGGTATTGAAGAAGAGCTAAATAAGATATATGATAAAAAAGCGAAGGGAGCTCAAGTGAGATCTAGAGAAAAATGGGTAGAGTTTGGTAAAAAAAATAATTCTTACTTCCTTGGGTTAGAAAAAAAAAGACAAGTTAAAAAATCTATAAGTAAGCTAATGGGAGATAATGGGGAAATAATTTCGGATCAAGAGAAACTTTTAAATAAAATAAAAGATTATTATGAAAACTTGTATAACAAAAAAAGTTTAAATAAAGATTTAACAGAAGAATATATCAGCGATACCAAATTAGAAAATACCGTTGATGAAAATGACAAACTAATATGCGATGGGAAAATTACAGTTGAGGAATGCACATATGGTATCTTTAAAATGAAATTAAATAAATCTCCAGGTCTTGATGGACTTACGGTAGAATTTTATAGATTTTTTTGGAATAAACTTAAATCACTACTAGTAAATGTCTTAAATACAGGATACGATAGAAACAGTCTTTCATATTCACAACGTACTAGTATATTAACTTTGATATTTAAAAAGGGGGATCCATTACTTTTAGAAAACTATCGTCCAATATCACTTCTTAATATAGATTTTAAAATTTTGTCATATGTTCTTGCGCAACGTTTTAAAAAGGTACTTCCAAAAATTATAAATGAGGATCAAACCGGTTATGTTAAAAATAGATTTATTGGGTTTAATCTGAGACAAATCCAAGATGTTATAGACTACTCAGAAACATACAAAATAGAGGGAGCAATTGTTTTTGTGGATTTCACAAAAGCATTTGATTCTTTAGAATGGGATTTTATGCTTGGAACTTTGAAACATTTTGGGTTTAATGAATCATTTATTAAGTGGGTTAAAACTATGTATACAGATGTTCAAACATGTGTTATGAACAATGGGTGGGTATCAGAAAATTTCAAAAATTCACGGGGAATCCGACAAGGCTGTCCTTTATCAGCATTATTGTTTGTTTTGGCTGTTGAAATTATGGCTCTTAAGTTGAGGAACAGCAACGAAGTAAAAGGAATCACTATTAAGTTAGATGGGAAAAGTCACAGCATTAAAATTTCACAACTAGCAGATGACACAACATTATTTTGTAAAGATAAAAACGATGTAATATCTGCAATGAATATAATCGAAATTTTTGGCTCATTTTCAGGACTTTTGGTAAATAGAAATAAAACAGAAGGATTATGGATCGGGAAATTAAAATCATGTAAAGATAAAATTGCGGGAATTAATTGGGGAGATAAACCCATTAAAGCATTAGGGGTGTTTTTTGGACATGATAAAGATGAATGCAAAAAATTAAATTGGAATTGTAAAATAGAGAAAATGATGAAATTGTTCAAGACATGGGAAAAAAGGAATCTATCAATTTTAGGGAAAATACTAATTATTAAAGCATTAATTTTGCCGTTATTTACGTTTTTGGGAAGTGTCTGCTTAACTCCTGAAAATTATATTAAAGAAATAGAAACAAGAAGCTTTAAATATATTTGGGATGGGAAACCAGACAAAGTAAAACGAAACCTGATAACACTTCCTTATGAAAAAGGAGGCCTACAAATGGTCGATTTTAAAAGTTATTTTATATCGCTTAAAGCATCATGGGTATATAGACTAGTTAATGGTAAATTTGCCAACTGGAAGCTTATACCTTTTAATTATTTAAAAGTGTCTAATAATATTTTAGTTATATTTAATATGAATTTAAATGATATAAAACATTTAGAATATTTTAAATATGTTCCAGAATTTTATAGAGAAGTAATAAAGTCCTGGATTTTGACTGGGGGTGGGCAAACAAAACAAGCAGTGACATATGCTGATATAAGAAAACAAACAATTTGGGGGAATAAATTTATTTCATTTCATAAGAAACCAATTATCTTTGAAAACTGGATTAAAAGTGATATAATATACTTGAATGACATTCTAGATGACACTATGTCACTATCAGAAAATTATATTTTGAACAAATTAAAGTGTAAAGTAAACTGGATTGTTGAATTTCATAAATTGAAACAATCCATTCCACAAAATTGGATTGACATAGTTAAACAAGAAAATTCTGTCCAAAGTAAAGTAAATATCCATAGAAATAAGATAACATGGAAAGATCGTTATTTTGAGACTACATTTTTTTCAAATAAAATGTTATATGACTCTCTAGTGAATAGTAAAAAAGAAACGTCAGTAGGGATAAACAGGTGGCTCAAAATTTTACCATTGCAAGAAGCTTCAAATATGAATTCATTATATAACTTTATTTTCAAATACTTAACTGAAAATAAATTAAAAATATACAGATGGAAACTACTACAGTTTATTGTACCAACCAAAAAGCATTTATTACAATGGAAAATAACTAATAACAGTTTGTGTAATTTTTGTAACATAGAAGAAGACTATGCTCATTATTTTTTCAATTGCTCTTATTTAACAAGATTTTGGCAACAACTAAACGATCTCTTAAAAAAGAGTAATTTAGATTTTTCAATAAAATTACAACACATGATATTTGGATACAAAATTACAGACAGCAAGTATTACCCAATAAATTTTTTGGTTACAATTATTAGTTTTTCAATATATAAGTCGTACTATGTATCTGAGCAGAAAACAAAAAACATAGACGTATTCAGAATTTTTATTAATGAATACACCAAGAGAGTAGATACCAATATTAATGGACATAAGACAATAAGTCCAATGTTGCTTTCAATTAAAAGAAACATAATCAATGAATAATTTTTATATTGTTAATATAGAGTTTTGTAAACAAAATGTATGTCAATTATTTAATCAGCTGATTATTCCCTGGGTAGTCAGTGGATTGTAACAGGGTACGTCAAGAGAAGCTTGGAATCTTGATGGTTTATGTAACAAGCAATATTTGATGAATAAAATTATTATGTAGTTAAAAAAAAAAAAAGTTCAAAACTATATGGTTGCTAAGGTGTTTTATGTCGTTGCTAGGGACTTGACCTAACTTTGTAGATCTTATTATGCTGATCATTTTTGCAATTCAAAGTTTCTTTCTATCTGTAACCACTTTTGAGTTATAAGCAAACAATCATCATTTCGGACCTCAAAAACAGTTTTGGTGCCCTAGTTTCATAACAGTTGGTCCAATGATTTTCAACCCAACATAACAAATGTAGATCTCCACAAGACACATATTTTCTCTGTTACATTTTATCAGCCATCTTTTACGGTTATTTAGTAAATTCGATAACAAGCTAAAGTCAAAATCTAGGTCATGACCTTGACCTTTGACCTTATGTCAATTTTCATGTTCAAGTGAATTGATGATCATTGGTGATGATCCTAGGTGGCTACAACTTACAGTTTTTGAGTTTTAGTGGCCAACCGACATTTGTTAATTTTCAAAGGGGCATAACCCTACAAATGAGTCATTGAATCGTTTCGATTCAAATGTAACGAAACACCAGCGTCTGTTCCTGAACAAATTCCACCCTTTGTTTTTTTTCTACCTATTATGGTTATGGAGTAAGAATGATAACAAGTTTTTCAGTGTTAGGGGAGATAACCCCTATAAAGGAAATGTTACGGAGTCGTGCCCTCACCACAAGATACCTTTTGGTCAACCGATACTAGATACCTAATATCATTTCAACATGTCGCGTACTTTTTTTGGGAAATTTCGTTAAAGTTTGGCGGAAAGAATAATAATAATAATTAAAAACCAATCGTTCAGAGAACCATTGATGGTCTTTCCACCAGTTAAGACCTTTTTTTTATATGAAAATATTAAAATTTGGTTTTAAATGTCAATTTAAGCGTCAAATGACAGCTTATTGAACGCTTATTCCAAAAATATATGGTTTCTATAAAAAAAAGAAAAAAAAGGGAGATAATCTTTTACTTCCGGTTTAAAAAGTTTACTTCCGGTATTGTTTGATAGTTTACTTGACACTGATTCCAAAAATATATGGTTCTTTATACTTTTACATTGATTTAGTGCAAAAAATAGCTACTTCCGGTTTACAAAAGGTCACTTCCGGTTGTGTTTTTTAAGGTCACATTGCTTACAACTTAATGCAAACAGTCCCATGGCTTTATCATGTGTACATATGAGGTAAAAACAAAGGTCAAAATCTAGTACGTTTAATTAGCATATGACCTTGAGCTCAATTTCAAGGTCATAAACCAAGGACCTCAAATCAAAAGACTCTAATCCTCTACTTTATATTGTTCATGAGTTATATTACCATACGTATGATATTAGATATAAAAAGGGGGAAAACTCGCGTCAAATGTCTACGTACCCTTTCGACTAAAATTTATGTGTTACTACATGTTGTAACTAACAATTTTATGAAAATATTTTGTCAATATCTTATATGATTTCTGAAAATAAGAGATCACAAGCCAAAATCAAAATTTTAATCATGACCTTGACCTTTGACCTTGACCTCATTTTCATTTTTTTGGACCAAGGACATCAAAACAAAAGACCCTAGGCCTGTAACACTTATGGTTTTCCAGTTAAAAATGCATATCACTTATATCAAATATAAAAGGGGAAATAACTCTCATATGGAGTCTCCGGATAGCTTCGGTCAAAATAAATCAAATCATCCTGAGGATATATCGAGCAATTTGGTAAAATAAATTTGTCGGTTTCTTATACGGTTGCGAATATTAAGCGATCACAAGAAAAACAGTGTTCGGGGAGATAACTCTTACATTGAAAAGTTACGCGGTGTCAGTTACAAAAGCGTAATAACTGTTCGATATCATGTACCATATGTCTAAGCGACATCTTGCGAAACAAAAAAACTGCGAAGGAAAAAAAAGTTGGCGGAAGAAAAAAAATAATAATAATAATAATAATCAGAAGAAATCCAATAGGTCTTTCCACGGAAAAGTGGAAAGACCTAATAATAATAATTAAAGTTCAATTCTTCTTGAATAATTGATAGGTCTTTCCTTCCATTTTCTTTTAATTATACTGTCATAAATAAATATATCATATATATATTGATTGATAAATTTATTGATTAGTTGGTTGGTTGGTTGGTTGGTTGGTTGGTTTATTAGTTAAACACTTGATACAGGGTCTCTTGCAACAAGCGAAAAAAAGAGACATTGGATTCCGTATTAAACACATGAAACGGAAACATGTATTGAATGATTGATTGATTGATTGGTTGGTTTGTTGGTTAAACACGTCGGTTAAATATGCTGGTTAAACACGTTGGTTGGTTAAACACGTTTAATAGGCTCAATTAAAACAAGCAAAAAAAAAACACCTTGGATCCCTGATGAAACACATTAAACGGAAACATTGATTGATTGATTGATTGATTGATTGATTGATTGATTAATTGATTGAATGATTGATTGGTTGGTTGGTTGGTTTGTTTGGATTCAAACACACATAAAACTGTTTAAATAGTGCCAAAAACCACATAATTTGATGACCTTGACCTTTGACCTTGTGACCTTCGTCAAGGTCATTGCTCCACAAGATCATTGCAAAAGACCCTATGGGTCAAGGACCTTTTGTTTAAGAGTTTTGCCTAAAAATGGCTTTTTAAAAACCATTAGTGGGAGTTATGTCCCTTACATGATGGTAAAATCAATATAGTCATAATGTAAAAAAGTTGCCCCTTAAAGTACCAATCATTTTTCACTGCTTAACTTTTCTGTATCTATAACCGTTCAAGTTATTGGGAAATGAAAAACTTTTGAAAATCTAAAATATGACCTTGACCTTTGACCTTGACCTATATTTTTAAGTTTTGGTCCAATGAACTCAAATCTGAAGACCCGCAGTCTTTACGACTTACGGTTCATGAGATTTATATGCATATCGAAAATTAAAATATTCAAGGGGAAATAACTCCTATAATAAGTCACTGGATCGCTTCGGTTAAAATTATTTGAACTTGTATCATTTGGCAAGGAACATTTAAAAAAAAAAACATTTGCCGCTAAGTCTTATAGTTCATGAGTTATAGCGATAACAGTGTTTTTTTGTAATTGGGGAGATAACTCCTATAACGTAAATAGTACACTTCGGTGCCCTTAATACAAGATAGCTTTTATTGACCCGATACTTGGTACCAAAGATTATTTTCATATCTTGCGTACTTTTCTTGGGGATTGACTTTGAAAACGGCGGAAGAAAAAGAATAATAATTAAAGTTCAATTCTTCTTGAATAATTGATAGGTCTTTCCTTCCATTTTCTTTTAATTATACTGTCATAAATAAATATATCATATATATGTTGATTGATAAATTTATTGATTAGTTGGTTGGTTGGTTGGTTGGTTAATTAGTTAAACACTTGATATAGGGTCTCTTGAAACAAGCGAAAAAAGAGACCTTGGATTCCGTATTAAACACATGAAACGGAAACATGTATTGAATGATTGATTGATTGATTGATTGATTGGTTGGTTGGTTGGTTGTTTGATTGGTTGGTTGGTTGGTTAAACACGTTGGTTGGTTAAACACGTTTAATAGGCTCAATTAAAACACCTTGGATCCCTTATGAAAAACATTAAACGGAAACATTGATTGATTGATTGATTGATTGATTGATTGATTGATTGATTGATTAATTGATTGAATGATTGATTGGCTGGTTGGTTGATTGGTTGGTTGGATGGTTGGTTTGGTTCAAACACACATAAAACTGTTTAAATAGTGCCAAAACCACATAATTTGATGACCTTGACCTTTGACCTTGTGACCTTCGTCAAGGTCATTGCTCCACAAGGTCATTGCAAAAGACCCTATGGGTCAAGGATCTTTTGTTTAAGAGTTTTGCCTAAAAATGGCTTTTTAAAAACCTTCAGTGGGAGTTATGTCCCTTACATGATGGTAAAATCAATATAGTCATAATGTAAAAAAGTTGCCCCTTGAAGTACCAATCATTTTTCACTGCTTAAATTTTCTGTATCTATAACCGTTCAATAGTTATAGGGAAAGGAAAAACTTTTGAAAATCTAAAATATGACCTTGACCTTTGACCTTGACCTACATTTTTAAGTTTTGGTCCAATGAACTCAAATCTGAAGATCCGCAGTCTTTACGACTTACGGTTCATGATATTTATATGCATATCGAAAATTAAAATATTCAAGGGGAAATAACTCCTATAATAAGTCACTGGATCGCTTCGTTTAAAATTATTTGAACTTGTATCATTTGGCAAGGAACATTTAAAAAAAAACATTTGCCGCTAAGTCTTATAGTTCATGAGTTATAGCGATAAAAGTGTTTTTTGTAATTGGGGAGATAACTCCTATAAGGTAAATAGTACACTACGGTGCCCTTAAGACAAGATAGCTTTTATTAACCCGATACTTGTTTCCAAAGATTATTTTGATATCTTGCGTACTTTTCTTGGCGATTGACTTTGAAAAACGGCGGAAGAAAAAGAATAATAATAAACAAACGAAATACAGTAAGGTCTTTCCATTTAAGAAAGGAAAGACCTTAATTAAAAACCAATTGTTCAGAGAACAATTGAAGGTCTTTCCACCAAAACAATGTATTTTAATATGAAAGGTGTAAAAATAGGTTTAAAATGTCATTTCAATCGTCAAATGATAGCTTATTGTACGCTGATTCCAAAAATATATGGTTTCTAAACAATATTTTTTTAGATAAGGGAGATAATTTCTTACTTCCGGTTTGAAAAACTCTATTTCCGATAATATTTGACTATTTACTTGACACTGATTCCAAAAATATCTTGTTTTTTATACTTTTATGTAATAAAGTACAATAAATAGCTACTTCCGGTTTACACAAGGTCACTTCCGGTTGTTTTTTTAAGTTTAAATGGTTTGATACCGTTTATCAAAAAATCTCATGACTTTATTATGTATACAGATGGGGTAAAAGCAAAGGTCAAAATCTGGAACGTCAAATTAAGCTATGACCTTGTGATCAATTTCAAGGTCATTAACCAAGAACCTCAAATCAAAAGACCATAGGTCTTAATTATGTTTAGTTAATGAGTTATATCACCATACGCGTATTTTTAAATACCAAAGGGGAGAAAACTCCCTTTCACATTCAACGTACCCTTGCAATCAAAATTTACGTGTTACGACATGTCACAACAAACGATTTAGAAAAAATAATTTGTCGATATCTTAAACGTTTTTTGGAAATGAGTGGAAATGAGCCATATTCAAAAATTAGAATATGACCTTGACCTTTGACCTTGACCTAATTTTCATTTTTTTAGACCAAGGACCTCAAATCAAAAGATCCTATGTCTCTATCAATTATGGTTTACCAGTTAGAGATGCAGTTCACTTATATCAAATGAATAAGGGGAAATAACTCTCGTATGGAGCATTCATATCACTTCGGTCAAAATAGGACAAATCATGCAAAGGATATAACGAGCAATTTTGTAAAATAAATTTGTCATAATATTTTACGTTTGCGAAGAAGTTGCGCTCACAAGGAAAACAGTGTTTGGGGAGATTACTCCTACAAAGAAAAGTTTTCGGTTACGCAGGGTAAATTTCAAAAGCGCATCAATTGTTCGATATCATATACCAAATATCTAAGCGACATATTGCAAAACAAATGTTTATCGCAAGAACAAAATTAGGCGGAAGAAAAAAAAAAAAAAATTCAGAGAACAATTGAAGGTCTTTCCATCCTTTTTGATATGAAAAGTTGTGAAACTAAGTTTAAAATGTCATTTCAATTGTCAAATGATAGCTCCTAGTAAGCTGATTCCAAAAATATATTGTTTCCATACATTTTTTTTTAAATAAGGGAGATAATTTGTTACTTCCGGTTTGAAAAATGTTACTTCCGATTATATTTAAATATTTACTTGAAACCGATTCCAAAAATATCTGGTTCTATATACTTTTATATTAATAAAGTACAAAAATTAGCTACTTCCGGTTTACAAAAGGTCACTTCCGGTTGTTTTTTTTCAAGGTTAAATGGCTTGATACCTTTTTCTAAAAGTTGTATATCTTTATCATGTATACATATAGAATAAAAGCAAAGGTCAAAATATAGAACGTCAAATTAAGCTATGACCTTGAGATCAATTTCAAGGTCATAAACCAAGGACCTCAAATCAAAAGACCATAGGTCTTAATTATATTTAGTTAATGAGTTATATCACCAAACGCGTATTTTTTAATACAAGAGGGGAGAAAACTCCCTTTCACATTCAACGTACGCTTGCAATCAAAATTTACATCTTACGACATGTCGCAACTAACAATTTAGTAAAAATAATTTGTTGATATCTTATACAGTCTTTGGATATAAGTGAAAATAAGCCAAATTCAAATATTAAAATATGACCTTGACCTTTGACCTTGACCTAATTTTCATTTTTTGGGACCAAGGACCTCAAATCAAAAGATCCTAGGTCTCTATCACTTATGGTTTATAAGATAGAAATTCATATCACTTATATCAGATGCATAAGGGGAAATAACTCTCATATGGAGCGGTCATATCGCTTCGGTCAAAATAGGACAAATCATGCGAAGGATATAACGAGCAATTTTGTAAAATAAATTTGTCATAATCTTTTACGGTTGCGAAGGAGATGCGCTAACAAGGAAAACAGTGTTTGGGGAGATAACTCCTACAAAGAAAAGTATTTGTTTACGCAGGGTAAATTTCAAAAGCGCATAAACTGTTCGATATCATATACAAAATATCTAAGCGACATATTGCGAAACAAATGTTTATCGCAAGAACAAAATTAGGCGGAAGAAAAAAAAAAAAAAATAATCAGAAGAAAAACAATAGGTCTTTCCACAGAAAAGTGGAAAGACCTAACTATAAATCAATTGCTTTAAAAAAGCAATTGTAGGTGGTCTTTCCCCCTTTAAAATTAATTGAATTTGGGGGGGGGGGTTGTTTGTTTGTTTGTTTGTTTGTTTGTTTGTTTCTGTATGGGGTCTATATTATTGTTACCGGAGAAGTTTCATGTTTAGTTTGGAAAGTTTTTCTTTTATTTTAGGTACAGCGCGCGCCACATCACGTGACACGGGTTTATAATAACGAAAAGTTAGTCTTTTTATTTCTTTTTAGGTGGGGACTTTGAACAGACAACATGTATAGAGACGGAATAAACACAATGTAATTTCTTTTGTCATTGTAGGAAATTGACATTTGGATCACAGTTCACGGGCAGTGCATGTTTTGGATTTAATTGATCCGGTGTAACTTTAAAACACATTTATTGATTATTTTCTGATATTGTACATTTTTCAGCACCTGTTTGTAACACAGATTAGTATTTCAATCTCGGAGCGGACATTTTATTGTAGGTTTTTACTGAGATTTACGGACCTTGCAAGCGATTTTTACGGCATTGCCATTTCTTTTCTCTAGGAAAAGCTTTGAGAGATATCTGCACCAAGTTTTTTTATAAACTTTAAGTACATGTATGCCCTGCTGACTGCAAATTTTGAGGTCGATTGTACTTGTAGTTTCAGAGTACATGTTGATTTTTGTTCAGAAGTGACGCAAGAACAATATTAAATTTCAATTTTTCATGAAACATGATTGATTGATCATGATCATGATTGATTGATTACTTGATTTATTGATTGATTGATTGATTGATTGATTGATTAGTTGGTTGGTTGGTTGGTTGATTAAACACGTTGGATAGGGTCAATTGAAACAGCGAAAAGGAAACAAAGAAGATCTTGGACCGTATATTAAACACATGAGACGGATACATGGTTGATTGATCATGATCATGATTGATTGATTGATTGATTAGTTGGTTGGTTGGTTGGTTAAACACGTTGGATAGGGTCAGTTGAAACAGCGAAAAAGAAACAAAGAAGATCTTGAACCCTATGATAAACACACGAGACGGAAACGTGATTAATTGATTGATCATTATAATTATTGGTTGATTGATCATGATCATGATTGATTGATTGATTGATTGGTTGGTTGGTTGGCAGGCAAACACACATAAAACTCTTCAAGTAGTGCCCCAAATCACATATGCACATGACCTTGACCTTTGACCTTGTGACCTTTGTCAAGGTCATTTCTTCACAACGTCATTGCAGAAGACCCTATGGGTCAAGGTCATTTTGTTTAAGAGTTTTGTCTAATAATGGCTTTATATAAACCATCAATGGGGATTATGTCCCTTACACAATGGTAAAACCAATATAGTCATAATGTAACAAAGTTGCCCCTTGAAGTCCTTAACATTTTTCACTGCTTAAATTTTCTGTATCTATAACCATTTAAGAATTATAGGGAAATCAAAGACATATGAAAATCTCAAATATGACCTTGACCGTTGACCTTGACCTAATTTTCATTTTTTTGGACCAAGGACCTCAAATCAAAAGATCCTAGGTCTCTAGCACTTATGGTTTACAAGATAGAAATGCATATCACTTATAACAAATGCATAAGGGGAAATAACTCTCATATGGAGCGTTCATATCGCTTCGGTCAAAATAGGACAAATCATGCGAAGGATATAACGAGTAATTTTGTAAAATAAATTTGTCATAATATTTTACGGTTGCGAAGGAGTTGCGCTAACAAGGAAAACAGTGTTTGGGGAGATAACTCCTACAAAGAAAAGTATTCGTTTACGCAGGGTAAATTTCAAAAGCGCATAAACTGTTCGATATCATATACCAAATATCTAAGCGACATATTGCGAAACAAATGTTTATCGCAAGAACAAAATTAGGCGGAAGAAAAAAAAAAAAAATTAAAAACCAATTGTTCAGAGAACAATTGAAGGTCTTTCCATCAAAACAATGTATTTTGATATGAAAAGTTATGAAACTAAGTTTAAAATGTCATTTCAATCGTCAAATGATAGCTCCTAGTAAGCTGATTCCAAAAATATATTGTTTCCATACATTTTTTTTAAATAAGGGAGATAATTTGTTACTTCCGGTTTGAAAAATGTTAATTCCGATTATATTTGAATATTTACTTGACACTGATTCCAAAAATATCTGGTTCTATATACTTTTATATTAATAAAGTACAAAAAAATAGCTATTTCCGGTTTACAAAAGGTCACTTCCGGTTGTTTTTTACAAGGTTAAATGGTTTGATACCTTTTTCTAAAAGTTGTATATCTTTATCATGTATACATATAGAATAAAAGCAAAGGTCAAAATCTAGAACGTCAAATTAAGCTATGACCTTGAGATCAATTTCAAGGTCATAAACCAAGGACCTCAAATCAAAAGACCATAGGTCTTTATTATATTTAGTTAATGAGTTATATCACCAAACGCGTATTTTTAAATACAAGAGGGGAGAAAACTCCCTTTTACATTCAACGTACGCTTGCAATCAAAATTTACATCTTACGACATGTCGCAACTAACAATTTAGTAAAAATAATTTGTTGATATCTTATACAGTCTTTGGATATAAGCGAAAATAAGCCAAATTCAAATATTAGAATATGACCTTGACCTTTGACCTTGACCTAATTTTAATTTTTTGGGACCAAGGACCTCAAATCAAAAGATCCTAGGTCTCTATCAATTATGCTTTATAAGATAGAAATTTATATCACTTATATCAGATGCATAAGGGGAAATAACTCTCATATGGAGCGGTCATATCGCTTCGGTCAAAATAGGACAAATCATGCGAAGGATATAACGAGCAATTTTGTAAAACAAATTTGTCATAATCTTTTACGGTTGCGAAGGAGATGCGCTAACAAGGAAAACAGTGTTTGGGGAGATAACTCCTACAAAGAAAAGTATTCGTTTACGCAGGGTAAATTTCAAAAGCGCATAAACTGTTCGATATCATATACCAAATATCTAAGCGACATATTGCGAAACAAATGTTTATCGCAAGAACAAAATTAGGCGGAAGAAAAAAAAAAATAATCAGAAGAAAAACAATAGGTCTTTCCACAGAAAAGTGGAAAGACCTAATAATCAGAACAAATACAATAGGCTTTCCACAGAAAAGTGGAAAGACCTAATAATAAACAAACGAAATACAGTAAGGTCTTTCCATTTAAGAAAGGAAAGACCTTAATAATCAGAAGAAATACAGTAAGGTCTTTCCTTATAGAAAAAGGAAAGACCTTAAAAACAAAATAGAAAACTAGAGACTTAGCAACACGAACCCAAACAAAAACCGGGGTGGTTCAGGAGGGTAAGCACATTTGCTCCACATTTGTAACTCGCCATGTTGCTTATGTTAGTACAAACCAGTAATTTAGTCTAATTCGGTATGTCACATCCATGAAAAGGGAACGGAATTGTAGTAACGACATTAGGAACATAGCAGCTACCATCTATGAAACAGGTTTCTATATATACTTCACTTATAATTGACCCATATAGTCTGGGTAGAGTCAGTCGCACTATGTTGTATCATGTTGTATTTCAAAATTACTTTTACAGTTTATACTTACACTTAACTTTTCCAGATGATGTCTTGGTCCTTCACCGGACAGCAACAGGAGTTTTGGTGATCCAAACACTCCAGCAGAAATGATAACTTCTTCTCTGGCATATATTCGTGTCTTCCTTCCATTTCTCAATACAACAACACCTTTTGCCTCGTCATTACGTATAATAATCTATATTATAATGACATAAATTAACCTATTATCAACTTTAGATAATGTGTGCATAATTAGAAAAAAAATGACATGAAAATAACATATCTTACAGTTTCGGAATGGTATATTTTTTTTACTTATTTTTATACGCCCGTCTTTTAGACGGGACGTATTATGGTATACCGTTGTCCGTCCGTCCGTCCGTCCGTCCGTCCGTTGTTCCGTCCGTCCGTCGTCCACACTTCGGACAATAACTCAAAAACACTTTCACCAATTTCCATGAAACTTAAGAATTGTTTATATCTATTGACGTAAGCTCCCTTTCGTTTTTTTTTTTTTTTTTAATTTCAGATTTTAAGTTTTGGATTTATGGGGCTTTATTCATAAAAAAGGGGGGATTTTCAACACTTCGGACAATAACTCAAAAAGGCTTTCACCAATGTCTATGAAACTTTGGTGAATTGTTTATATCTATTGATGTAAGCTCCCTTTCAATTTTTATAACTTTCAGATTTTAAGTTTTGGATTTATGGGGCTTTATTCATAAAAAAGAGGGATTTTCAACACTTCGGACAATAACTCAAAAAGGCTTTTACCAATGTCCATGAAACTTTGGTGAATTGTTTATATCTATTGATGTAAGCTCCCTTTCAATTTTTATAAATTTCAGAATTTACGTTTCCGTGTTATGAATTTTTATGCTTAAAAAGGGGGAATTTTCCAATTTTGGGACATTAACTAACACTTTCACAAAATTTTATGCAACTTTGATAAATTGTTTATATCTATTGACATAAGCTCCCTTTCCATTTTATAAATTTTAGATTTTACGTTTTCTTAAGTAATGAATGTTTATACTTAAAAAAGGGGGATTTTATAAAACTTTGGTGAATATATTAATGTAACATCCCTTTTGATTTGTATATATATTTCTAGTTGATCATATAAATTCATTTAATGCATAAAAAGACAAGTTAAAAGAGCAACGGGCGTATCATGCGCTAAAGCGCAGCCCTTTATTAACATATGCAATTGATTGAAAATTCCGGGTTTATGAATAATTTCCTTCAATATTTCGGACATTAATGGGTCACTGTGTATCACATTCTCTTTCTGAGCAACTTAGGGTCAAACATCATGAGGCCGATGTTAAGTATTGAATTGCACTTACATGAATGTTGTGGCCAGAGTAGGCATATTTTATATATAGACATATTTATGATTTAAATTCCATTTAGAGTTGAGCAGAGTAGTAAAGGTATAGTTAAAACCATACACACAAATACAAGTAGATAAGTTGTCATGTCTTCGTTTACATTTTTTATAATTATAGGTGCTTCACAAGAAGAAAAAAACTATTGTTTTCCATATTGGGCAGTCTTGAAATTGCTCATGGTACTCTAATTATATGCATTACGTCTGACTATGTTAAAAAAAGAAAGACATCAGAATATGTATCATTAGATTAATAAATGCAACCATGTTAAACCAAGATGTGACTTCCTGATGTTTTGCATAATATTCTAAAGTAATAAAATGTACATCAATTAACAATAATACAGAATTAAAATGTTTCAAATGTAATTCTCACATGTACCTCAGATGTAATTAATTAATTTAAACATATTTATTTATAGTGGATTGGGAAACAACTTTTGCAACTTAGTTATAGTAATCCCTCTCCACTTTGCGGGTGTGAGTGCTGCCTTGTACCGGCATTAACCTACTCTTTTTTGAAATCTACAAGGGTGTCTTAAAAGTGCAAGAGATATAGCTTTCTCTTAGCATGGGTCTGCCATGTATCGTCCCCTTCGACGGACTATCATCGTTTCCTTGGATGTATAAATACAAACAAAGACAAAACAAGACCATTGAAATAATCTTTCTGCAAAGTTACGTGGGGTGAATATGATTGCGTTGCACTCGAACAAAACAAACAAAAACGCCGAAGAAAAAAAAAACGAATGAGAAGACAAATTAATGACCACTTCATTTTTCGAAAATTTTTGCTATGCAACTCTAAATACAACTTTAAAATACTGTTCTTTGAGTATCAGGACCAAATAAAGGCAACAAAGGTATGCCGCTGTTTTAAATTCATAAATCGATTGAGAAAAGAAAACAAATACGGGTTACAAACTAAAACTGAGGGTAACGCATTAAATATAACTACAACACAACATTAAAATGTAACACACACAGAAACGAACTATAATATAACAATGGCGATTTTCCTGACTTGATACAGCACATTTAAAGAAAAAAAATGGTGGGTTGAACCTGGTTTTGTGGCATGCCAAAACGCCCGCTTTAATGGCAATGTGCAATATAACAAGTTAAAACTCTGATCATATAATTGTCTGCCCTTTTTCCAGTATGCGTATTCTATTCAGAGTAAAAAGTAGACTTTCACGCGTGTTGTCAGTAGAGTGACAAATAATTACCAGTTTGATTAAAACCATTACAATCAGTTACATGTACTGGCAAGCCTTTTTCCCTAGCTGCTAACCTATGAAAGTACTCAAATGGAGTTGTATGTTCTTCTGTTATCACCAAGGGACCTCCATGTCCATGTTACGCTACCATAAAAAAATGATAGATAACTAAGACAGTTTCTAATCATACATGTACACGTCCAATACTAATTTGCATTTATGTTGGTGCGTGTACAGTCTGCTAAAATGTTCAAATGTTATAAATAGGACAAAAATATGAGATCAAGGTATTTTCCTAGCAAGTCAAAGCATTTTTATTCGTTTAAAGATAATACAAAACTGTACCTTCTAGAACACACAATGCTGACATAAATGTAATAAGCAACTATTAATTAAAATTATGATATCCTCGTTATCCCTCTTTCTTCACCTGGACTTGGGAGAAAATTGAGAATGGAAATGAGGAATGTTTCAAAGAAACAACAACCCGACTATAGAGCAGACAACAGACACATTGTGGTTCGAGGCTGATATTTTACAATATCAATTTGTATATTAGCACACAATTTATACATATATCAAACAAGATTAGAATCTTCAATACTGTTCATTTTTTGTATTTTGCTATTGCTTAAAAAATATATTGTAATTAATGCAGTTATATGTTACTATGTTAGGCAATGGCATTATGCATTAAAATTACTAGTAACACAAAACAATATCTCGTTTACTTTTTTTTTAATCATAGCTGGAATTTCTTTTATTTATCATAGCCATTTTTTTAAATATATAATAAAACATGCAATGTCATACCAACATGTGAAGTTTGTGACAAAAATCTCTATCATATTCATGCCCCTTGAATATTTTATGGCCCTTTAAATTTCATAGAAAAAACAATCAAATAAACACTAATTTTGCATGTATCATGTTTTATTGCTCTCCCCTTTGCCATCTTTTCTTTGGAATGCGTCACAGATTTTCAGTTTCCTGTCTCTTTTTATCAATGATGTGTCTTGCTACATGTACAGTGGTAATTCAAGAGGACACTTTAGTTCTAAAATGAGCTCATTATAAGCATCCATCTTTAATGTTTTGGTACTTGTACGAAACAATGGATTAAATGATTCATGATTAAATGTTGGTTTTTTTTCTCTCTGATGAGTGCCATATGGATACATCATTCTGTATATAGGTCTTCAATTATCACATCGAAAATTCCCATGTCAGTTCCTGTCTCCATTGTTGTTAATCATTCTAAGGAAAGAAAATGAAATGACTTTATAAAGGCTATTATAAACTTTCTTATGTTTCCTCATTTCTGTGTTATTAGTCTAGTTAAAATAGATGAAAAATGTGGCCAACCTCAAAAAAATTGCAACAGAATTTGTTTGGGTATTTTTCAATTCTAAAAGGCTTTCTTAGTAACATACTAAAAGTCTACCAAGATATCTGAGTGGGAAAATTGATTTTTTGGGTGAAAAATAGCAAAATTTGTAAAAAATAGTGAAAAACTGGGAAAAGCTTGTTAAACATTTATTTTAGAAGATAATCATTTCAAACCAAAAGTTTTACAACAGTTCATATAGTGTTTATGAAATGACATCGTTAAAAAAAAGTTTTTATTTCATAAACATGAAATTTTAGGTGAAAACATCAGATTTTTGTTGGAATTTGAGAATCACAAAGCGTGAGTTGATTACAAAAACAGACAGGAAAAATATAAAAAAAATGTAATAGAAGTTCATTTGATATTTTAAAAAAACCACAAACCTTTATTTTAATTATTTCAACACTTAACAGCAATTCTTTATTGGGTAAATGATGATTTTGGGTAAAATATAGCAAAATCATCCAAAAATCGTTCAAAACTGGGAAAAACCCATTTGGAGTTTTAACTGTTTTTAAATCATTCTAAAATAGAAAAATGCAAATCATAGTGTAATAATAATCAGTTCAAACAAAATTCATTGTAAATTTGATATAAAAATAACTGATTTTGGGTAAAAAAAGGCTAAATTTGACAAAAAAATAGGCAAAAACTGCAAAAAACTTTAAAATTCATAGTTTTTCAGAAAATCATTTAAGATGTTTGTGAAAATCAACTGATATTCTTTATTTAAAAAAGGGCAATGCTTAAGTTCATACTATTTTAACCAACACGATATTTTAAGCGAAAGTTATGTTGACCATGCATAACATGTATAATGAGAGGTGAAAAGTCTTATAGACCAAAACGGATGATGGTCAAAAAGTAAATGACGAAATACATGGAAACATTTTTTTTAAAGATAATTTCGTAGTTTTCTGTATACAACAAATATTTATTCATCCGTAAAGTCAGATTTAGCAATGGGAACAGAATTAAAACAATACAAACCACGACATTCATCGCATCCTACTGAAGACCATTTTTTTTCTACAGACACATCATTTGGTGTTGCAGTTTTGCTGACAGTTGTATCCAATACTGTTAAGAAGTTTATCAGGTGCAGGAGGAAGTTTCATCAAAATTGGACAAAGTTTTCTACGTTTGATTTCCAAACCATAGTCTGTAGGATCTAATTCAACTTCTTCTGACATCCATTTTGGGCACTGATATTACACTCTGAGACTATGAAATTGTCCTGAATCTGATGTTGGAAATAGTAAATTTTTCATCTGAAAAAATGTGTTTCCAGTAATGACTCTGGATGTGACTTTTTTCAGCGAAGAATTTTGAGTCCTAAGACCTCCAAGAGGAAGTCCTCCATATACACACGTGAGCACTTCTTCTCCTGATTTGATGATACCTGCTTTAAAAAACCGTTATTCATGAAACTTGCATTTCAATCAAACATAGAAGAAGGAGCACTGGATAATTCATACTGGAATTGTGTTTTCAAAGACACCCATTAAATGCAGAGGTCAGGCGTTTGAACATAAATTGAGTATCTATATCCGTATTTATAAAGTCTGAATCTGACTAGGTCTTAGGTTTTGCTGACAATTTAATTGATTGGTTTGACTTTTTGATCTATAAGTCAAAATTTGTTCGCCTTTTATCAATTTTAACGTTTTGTTTCCAATACTTTCCACTCTGCCTCAACATCCGTTCCATTTATAAATAAAACATCATTAGTAAAAGGATTTCTTTCACTAAGGTACTCAAGAATCACAAGAGTGTATACCCTGTCTCGTTCCTTCCTTGCACGAGTACCTTCTTATCACTATAGTACAACATCAGTGAGATCTTGCATGCACTGTTATAGTCTGCACAAGGTTGAGTAGATAGTATCCTTTGTGCTCGTTCGGGTTTACCCATTCCTCTGCCCTTGGTTAAACCTCCGAAAGATTTTGACTTCTCATCAATATCTATTCTATAGTCAGATGTGTAGAAAGACCACTCCAAAAACGGTCTGTCCTGCTAAGAACGTAGTAATAATGAAGAAAAAAAAAACTATTATCCATAACTAAAAAGGAACTTTTCATGTTAACAGTCATAACAAACTAGCTCTTATCAACATGCTTTGTGATAAGCTTAAGGATAATGACATTAGATGTAAGAATTCAACTGATCATGCAAATCTTTTTATTGTGCTAACAGATATGCAGGTTTATTAGTGTTACTTATTCATCATGTTAATTAGCAGTACAAAAGGGTTATTTTTAAATCTGATAAAATGACAATAAACAAACAAAATGAAAATATGAAAAATACAAGACTAAGATCTTTCTTGGGAAGAATTTTTGTGAATTGTTGCCTTTTTGCATCCTATAACAGGTTTTGACTCAACATCTAGGCTTTTTGGAATAGGCAAAGGACTTGGATTGAAAACACACTGAACCAAGAATATCTGAACATGCAAGTCAAGTTTTTCTGAATAACGTTTTTTAGCTCACCTGGCCTAAAAGGCCATGTGAGCTTTTCTCATCACTTGGCGTCCGTCGTCGTCGTCTGTCGTCGTTAACAATTTTTCAAACATCTTCTCCTCTGAAACTACTGAATGGATTTGAATGAAACTTAAAATGATTGTTCCTTAGATTATCCATTATCCTGCACAAAGTGTGTGCTTCGATTTTTGATCCGTCAAAAAACATGGCCGCCGTTACTTAAAATAGAACATAGGGGTCAAATGCAGTTTTTGGCTTATATCTCAAAAACGGAAGCATTTAGAGCAAATCTGACATGGGGTAAAAATGTTCATTAGGTCAAGATCTATCAGCCCAGAAATTTTCAGATGAATCAAACAAACCATTGTTGGGTTGCTGCCACTTAATTGGTAATTTTAAGGAAATTTTGCAGTTTTTGGTCATTATCTTGAATATTATTATAGATGAAGATAAACTGTAAACAGCAAAAATGATCAGCAAAGTAAGATCTACAAATAGGTTAATATGACCAAAATTGTCAATTGACCCCTTAAGGGGTAAATGTCCTTTAATGACAATTTTTCACAATTTGTTCATCATATTTGCTAACTTTAAAAAATCTTCTCCTCTGAAACTACTGGATGGATTTGGATGAAACTTAGCATGATAGTTCCTTAGATTATCCTGCACAAAGTGTGTGCTTCGATTTTTGATCCGTCAAAAAACATGGCCGCCCTTACTTTAAATAGAACATAGGGGTCAAATGCAGTTTTTGGCTTATATCTCAAAAAACGAAAGCATTTAGAGCAAATCTGACATGGGGTAAAAATGTTCATTAGGTCAAGATCTATCCGCCCTGAAATTTTCAGACGAATCAAACAAACCATTGTTGGGTTGCTGCCACTTAATTGGTAATTTTAATGAAATTTTGCAGTTTTTGGTCATTATCTTGAATATCATTATAGATAAAGATAAACTGTAAACAGCAAAAATGATCAGCAAAGTAAGATCTACAAATAAGTTAAATATGACCAACATTGTCAATTCACCCCTTAAGGGGTTATTGTCCTTTAATGAAATTGTTTTCAAAATTTGTTCATCATATTTGCTAACTTTAAAAAATCTTCTCCTCTAAAACTACTCAACCAAATTCAACCAAACTTCAAAGTTTGTGTTTTATTTTCTATTTTGTCTAAAAACATGTTTAGTTTTGGTCTATTGTTTTAATACTTTATGCATTAGGTCAACTATATTTGGTGTATGAAAATATTTTATGATCTATATGTCGGTTACGCAGGTTTTTTTTTAACTTGACCTCATTTTCACAGTCCATTGCTAAGTTTTAAGTGTTTGTGTTTTGGTCTCATTTTCTTTATTTATAAACAGTAAGTCATATATATTTGTAATATTGAAGAATTGTTAGCTGTACATGTTTGCCTGGCATGGTTCAATATGTTCAATAAGGCATTGTTTACCAGGTGAGCGATTCAGGCTCTTGAGAGCCTCTTGTTTAAAGCAGGTATCATCAAATCAGGAGAAGAAGTGCTCAAGTGTTTATATGGAGGACTTCCTCTTGGAGGTCCTGGGACTCAACATTCTTCGCTGAAAAAAGTCACATCCAGAGTAATTACTGGAAACACATCTTTTCAGATGAAAATTTTACTATTCCAACATCAGATTCAGGACAATTTTGATGAAACTTCCTCCTGCACCTGATAAACTTCTTAACAGTATTGAATACAACTGTCAGCAAAACTGCAACACCAAATGATGTCTTTGTAGAAAAAATAGTCTTCAGTTGTAGGTAGGATGCGGTGAATGTCATGGTTTGAATTGTTTTAATTCTGTTCCTATGGCTAAATCTGACATTACTGTTGAATAGATATTTGTTGTATACAGAAAACTATGGAATATATTCTTTAAAAAATGTTTCCATGTTTTTTGTCATTTACTATTTGATCATCATCCGTTTTGGTCGATTCGACTTTTTACCTCTCATTATGCATGGTCAACAAATCTTGAGATTTTTGCTTAAGATATCTTGTTGGTTAAAATAGTCTGAATTCAAGCCTTGCCCTTTTTCAAATAAAGGATATCAGTTGATTTTCACTAACATCTTAAATGGTTTTCTGAAAAACTATGAATTTTGAGTTTTTTTGCAGTTTTTGCTGATTTTTTGTCAAATTTAGCCTTTTTTTACCCAAAATCAGTTATTTTTATATCAAATTTACAATGAATTTTGTTTGAACTGATTATTATTACACTATAATTTGCATTTTTCTATTTTGGAATGATTTAAAAACAGTTAAAACTCCGAATGGGTGTTATCCAGTTTTTAACGATTTTTGGATGATATTGCTATCTTTTACCCAAAATCATCATTTACCCAATATTAAGAATTGCTGTTAAGTTTTGAAATAATTAAAACAAAGGTTTGTGTCTTTTTTGAAATATCAAATGAACTTCTAGTACCATTTTTTTTTTTTATTTTTTCCTGTCTGTTTTTGTAATCAAATCATGCATTGTGATTCTCAAATTCCAACAAAAATCTGATGTTTTCACCTAAAATTTCATGTTTATAAAATAAAAACTTTGTTTTAATGATGTCATTTCATAAACACTGTATGAACTGTTGTAAATATTTTGGTTTGAAATGATTATCTTCTAAAATAAATGTTTAACAAGCTTTTCCCAGTTTTTCACTATTTTTGACAAATTTTGCTATTTTTCACCCCAAAAAAATCAACTTTCCCACTCAGCTATCTTGGTAGACTTTTAGTATGTTACTAAGAAAGCCTTTGAGAATTGAAAATCACCAAAACAAATTCTGTTGCAATTTTTTTTAGGTCAAATGCTATTTTGACTAGACTATATGTAAAAATAAAAAGAATGCATAATTATGGAAGGGAATTGTCATCAAAATGTACTTAATACTTTATATTCTACCAGAAGTCCAGTAATTGACATGACTTCTGATACTACATGTATATATATAATCAATCAAAGTTGAAATTTGTTGCTAAAAAAAAAGAGGAAAATGTGATAATTTAATTCATCATCATCAAAGTATTGGTGTTTGCCAGTGGCAAGTATTTCATGCACATGTAGCTTAAAGCATCGGTCTATTTATGTGCTCTTTTTTATGATCAGATTCGTGAAACAACAACAAAAGGACATTTTAATATACTCATTACTTTATACAAAAGTACATTAATGTTTAATACATTGAAATGGAAATTCAATTTAATTGATAATTTAACGTACACATGTAGCATTCAGAAACGTGTCCGATTCCCCCAAAAATGTGACGTCAATGATCTAATAAACATGTCAAATTGCAAGGGCGCCAAAATGTGTTCTTTGTATCAACGTCTAATTGTGTCTTTTTAAAGCACAGAAACCACTCCTGCGGGAAACCGGTCGTGCAATATCATCATAGACATACATTTTTTTGTAAAAAGACATTTAGGCATCACCGGATAATATTAGAACAATAGAATTTACTTACTATTAAATGATGATTTAAACTTATTAAATGCAATTTTTATGGTTTTTTTTCTAAATACGCATGACATATTTGCCACTGGACATTAAGCAATTAATAGTTAATTATGTGTTGTAAACTAAGCCTGCAGTTATGCTTGTTATGAATAACCGATGTTGAACAAACTAATGCTTATTAATGACACAGTGAAGGACCGGGAAAAAAATTAAAAATTGAATATAAAATACATGTATTAGTTTCCTTAATTGTGAAGTACCTCTGTCTGAACTTTATTATGTTAATAATCATATTGATAACAAAAATCATAAAACCGCTTAAAATAAAAATAACTTTTTGTTGTGCAATAATATTTTTTAACCAGGTGTCTGTGTCTGCAAGCAGAAGTAAATGTGCACAGTGTAGCATATCTTGGACATTTGTCTGTACAAATTACTTTAAACCTTTCCTCCAGATATTTTTTGGAAGCTGCTTTGACTTTGTTTTTGTATAATCCAATCGAACAATACGGGTTCTATCGTATCCCACACCATTAATATTGAATTGCAGTAAATGTTTTTTACTTCACAGAGTATTATTGAGGGTATACGAATTTTGAATTATTTTGGCGTTTTTAACTGGACACATTTTAAACTTATCGGACTCGTTTTGGGGATGTGTAACAATAAAAAAAAAAAAAGGTTATTGTCCGAAGTCAGGAATCTGGTATTCAGTAGACCAGACTCAAGCTGGCAGTCACTTTTTGCCGTAGGTATATGCCGAAAAGTACCGAATGTGTTGTTAATACGAAAAATAACGTTAAGGGGCACTTTTGAACCTATGTGGTGGCCAAACGGGCCCGGATCCCAGAAAAAATATTTAAGTGGGGAATGGTCTGGGTCAATACCTTTGAAATGAGCTAATTCCGGTTCGGAACTTTGCCGTAGGTATATGCCGAAAAGAACCGAATGTGTGGTTAACACGGAAAATAACGTTAAGGGGCGCTTTTGAACCTATGTGGTGGCCAGACGGGCCGGGAGCCAGAAAAATATTTAAGGGGGGGAATAACCTGGGTCAATACCTTTGAAATGAGCTAGGTCCGGGACCCAGGCTATGCCTCACTTAAATATTTTTCTGGGATCCGGGTCCGTCTGGCCACCACAGAGGTTCAAAGTTGCCCATTTACGTATTTTTCATAAAAATCACTCATTCGGTACTCTTCGGCATATCCCGTCGGCAAAGTTCCAAACCGGATCTAGCTCATTTCAAAGGTATTGACCCAGGCTATTTCTCACTTAAATATTTTCCTGAGATCCAGGCCTGTCTGGCCACGACAGAGGTTCAAAGTTGACCATTTACGTATTTTTCATAAAAACCACACATTCGGTACTCTTCGGCATATCCCTACGGCAAAGTTCCGAACCGCACCTAGCTCATTTCAAAGGTATTGACGTAGGCTATTTCTCCCTTGAATATTTTTCTGGGATCCGGGCCCGTCTGGCCACCACAGAGGTTCAAAGTTGCCAATTTACGTATTTTTTATAAAAACCACACATTCGATACTCTTCAGCATATCCCTACGGCAAAGTTCCGAACCGGACCTAGCTCATTGCAAAGGTATTGACCCAGGCTATTTCTCTCTTAAATATTTTTGTGGGATCCGGGCCTGTCTGGCCACCACAGAGGTTCAAAGTTGCCCATTTATGTATTTTTCATAAAAAACACACATTCGGTACTTTTCGGCATACCCCTACGGCAAAGTTCCGAACCGGACCTAGCTCATTTCAAAGGAATTGACCCAGGCTATTTCTCACTTAAATATTTTTCAGGGATCCGGGCCCGTCTGGCCACCACAGAGGTTCAAAGTTGCCCATACACGTATTTTTCATGAAAACCACACATTCGGTACTCTTCGGCATATCCCTACGGCAAAGTTCCGAACCAAACCTAGCTCATTTCAAAGGTATTTACCCAGGCTATGTCTCAACTGAATATTTTTCTGGGATCCGGTCCTGTCTGGACACCACAGAGGTTCAAAGTTGCCCATTTCCGTATTTTTCATAAAAACCACACATTCGGTACTCTTCAGCATATCCCTACGGCAAAGTTCCGAACCGGACCTAGCTCTTTTCAAAGGTATTGACCTCTGTGGTGGCCAGACGGGCCCGGATCCCACAAAAATATTTAAGTGTGACATAGCCTGGGTCAGTACCTTTGAAATGAGCTAGGTCCGGTTCGGAACTTTGCCGAAGGGAGATGCCGAAGAGTACCGAATGTGTGGTTTTTCTGAAAAATACGTAAATGGGCAACTTTGAACCTCTGTGGTGGCCAGATGGGCCCGGATCCCAGAAAAAATATTTAAGTGAGAAATAGCCTGTGTCAATACCTTTGAAAAGAGCTAGTTCCGGTTCGGAACTTTGCCGTAGGGATATGCTGAAGAGTACCGAATGTGTGGTTTTTATGAAAAATTCGTAAATGGGCAACTTTGAACCTCTGTGGTGTCCAGACAGGACCGGATCCCAGAAAAATATTCATTTGAGACATAGCATGGGTAAATACCTTTGAAATGAGCTAGGTTCGGTTCGGAACTTTGCCGTAGGGATATGCCGAAGAGTACCGAATGTGTGGTTTTCATGAAAAATACGTGTATGGGCAACTTTGAACCTCTGTGGTGGCCAGACGGGCACGGATCCCTGAAAAATATTTAAGTGAGAAATAGCCTGGGTCAATTTCTTTGAAATTAGCTAGGTCCGGTTCGTAATTTTGCCGTAGGGCTATGCCGAAAAGTACCGAATGTGTGTTTTTTATGAAAAATACATAAAGGGGCAACTTTGAACCTCTGTGGTGGCCAGACGAGCCCGGATTCCACAAAAATATTTAAGAGAGAAATAGCCTTTGTCAATACCTTTAAAATGAGCTAGGTCCAGTTCGGAACTTTACCGTAGGGATATGCCGAAGAGTACCAAATTTGTGGCTTTTATGAAACATACGTAAATGGGCAAATTTGAACCTCTGTGGTGGCCAGACGGGCCCGGATTCCAGAATTTTTTTTAAGTGAGAAATAGCCTGGGTCAATACCTTTGAAATGAGCTAGGTCCGGTTCGGAACTTTGCCGTAGGGATATGCCAAAGAGTAACGAATCTGTTGTTTTTATGAAAAATACGTAAATGGGGAACTTTGAACCTCTGTGGTGGCCAGACGGGCCCGGATCCCACAAAAATATTTAAGTGTGACATAGCCTGGGTCAGTACCTTTGAAATGAGCTAGGTCCGGTTCGGAACTTTGCCGAAGGGAGATGCCGAAGAGTACCGAATGTGTGGTTTTTCTGAAAAATACGTAAATGGGTAACTTTGAACCACTGTGGTGGCCAGATGGGCCCGGATCCCAGAAAAAATATTTAAGTGAGAAATAGCCTGTGTTCAAAGTTCCCCATTTACGTATTTTTCATAAAAACAACACATTCGTTACTCTTTGGCATATCCCTACGGCAAAGTTCCGAACCGGACCTAGCTCATTTCAAAGGTATTGACCCAGGCTATTTCTCACTTAAAAAAATTTCTGGAATCCGGGCCCGTCTGGCCACCACAGAGGTTCAAAGTTGCCCATTTACGTATGTTTCATAAAAACCACAAATTTGGTACTCTTCGGCATATCCCTACGGTAAAGTTCCGAACTGGACCTAGCTCATTTTAAAGGTATTGACCAAGGCTATGTCTCACTTAAATATTTTTTTGGGATCCGGGCCCATCTGTCCACCACAGAGGTTCAAAGTTGCCCATTGACGTATTTTTCATAAAAATCACACATTCGGTACTCTTCGGCATATCCCTACGGCAAAGTTCCGAACCGGACCTAGCTTATTTCAAAGGTATTGACCCAGGCTATTTCTCATTTAAATATTTGTCTGGGATCCGGGCCCGTCTGGCCACGACACAGGTTCCAAGTTGCCCATTTACGTATTTTTCATAAAAACCACACATTCGGTACTCTTCGGCATATCCTTACGGCAAAATTCCGAACCGGACCTAGCTCATTTCAAAGGTATTGACCCAGGCTATGTCTCAATTAAATATTTTTCTGGGATCCGGGCACGTCTGGCCACGACAGAGGTTCAAAGTTGCCCATTTACGTATTTTTCATACAAACCACACATTCGGTACTCTTCGGCATATCCCTAAGGCAAAATTCCGAACCGTACCTAGCTCATTTCAAAGGTATTGACCCAGGCTATTTCTCAATTAAATATTTTTCTGGGATGCGGTCCCGTCTGGCCACGACAGAGGTTCAAAATTGCCCATTTACGTATTTTTCATAAAAAAACACACATTCGGTACTCTTCAGCATATCCCTATGGCAAAGTTCCGAAACGGACCTAGCTAATTTCAAAGGTCTTGACCCAGGCTATGTCTCACTTAAATATTTGTCTGGGATCCGGGCCCGTCTGGCCACCACAGAGGTTCAAAGTTGCCCATTTACGTATTTTTCATAAAAATCACACATTCGGTACTCTTCGGCATATCGCTACGGCAAAGTTCCGAACCGTACCTAGCTCATTTCAAAGGAATTGACCCAGGCTATTTCTCACTAAAAAAAATGTTTGGGATTCGGGCCCGTCTGGCCACCACAGAGGTTCAAAGTTGCCCATTTAAGTATTTTTCATAAAAACCACACATTCGGTACTCTTCGGCATATCTCTACGGCAAATTTCCGAACCGGACCTAGCTCATTTCAAAGGTATTGACTTAGGCTATTTCTCACTTGAATATTTTCCTGGGATCATGTGCCGTCTGGCCACCACAGAGGTTCAAAGTTGTCCATTTATGTATTTTTCATAAAAAACACACATTCGGTACTCTTCAGCATATCCCTTTGGCAAAGTCCCAACCGGACCTAGCTCATTTCAAAGGTCTTGACCCAGGCAATTTCTCACTTAAATATTTTTCTGGGATCCGGGCCCGTCTGGCCACGACAGAGGTTCAAAGTTGCCCATATACGTATTTTTCATAAAAACCACACATTCGGTACTCTTCGGCATATCCCTACGGCAAAGTTCCGAACTGGACCTAGCTCATTTTAAAGGTATTGACCCAGGCTATGTCTCACTTAAATATTTGTCTGGGATCCGGTCCCGTCTGGCCACCACAGAGGTTCAAAGTTGCCCATTTACGTATTTTTCATAAAAATCACTCATTCGGTACTCTTCGGCATATCGCTACGGTAAAGTTCCGAACCGGACCTAGCTCATTTCAAAGGTATTGACCCAGGTTATTTCTCACTTAAACAAAATTTTTGGGATTCGGGCCCGTCTGGCCACCACAGAGGTTCAAAGTTGCCCATTTAAGTATTTTTCATAAAAACCACACATTCGGTACTCTTCGGCATATCCCTACGGCAAATTTCCGAACCGGACCTAGCTCATTTCAAAGGTATTGACTTAGGCTATTTCTCACTTGAATATTTTCCTGGGATCATGGGCCGTCTGGCCACCACAGAGGTTCAAAGTTGTCCATTTATGTATTTTTCATAAAAACACACATTCGGTACTCTTCAGCATATCCCTTTGGCAAAGTTCCGAACTGGCCCTAGCTCATTTTAAAGGTTTTGACCCAGGCTATGTCTCACTTGAATATTTTTCTGGGATCCGGGCTCGTCTGGCCACCACAGAGATTCAAAGTTGCCCATTTACGTATTTTTCATAAAAAACCACACATTCGGTACTCTTCTGCATATCCCTACGGCAAAGTTCCGAACCGGACCTAGCTCATTTCAAAGGTATTGATTGACCCAGGCTATTTCTCAATTAAAAAAATTTCTGGAATCCGGGCCCGTCTGGCCACCACAGAGGTTCAAAGTTGCCCATTTACGTATGTTTCATAAAAACCACAAATTTGGTACTCTTCGGCATATCCCTACGGTAAAGTTCCGAACTGGACCTAGCTCATTTTAAAGGTATTGACCAAGGCTATGTCTCACTTAAATATTTTTTTGGGATCCGGGCCCATCTGGCCACCACAGAGGTTCAAAGTTGCCCATTGACGTATTTTTCATAAAAATCACACATTCGGTACTCTTCGGTATATCCCTACGGCAAAGTTCCGAACCGGACCTAGCTCATTTCAAAGGTATTGACCCAGGCTATTTCTCATTTAAATATTTGTCTGGGATCCGGGCCCGTCTGGCCACGACACAGGTTCCAAGTTGCCCATTTACGTATTTTTCATAAAAACCACACATTCGGTACTCTTCGGCATATCCTTACGGCAAAATTCCGAACCGGACCTAGCTCATTTCAAAGGTATTGACCTAGGCTATTTCTCACTTGAATATTTTTCTGGGATCCGGGCCCGTCTGGCCACCACAGAGGTTCAAAGTTGCCAATTTACGTATTTTTTTATAAAAACCACACATTCGGTACTCTTCAGCATATCCCTACGGCTAAGTTCCGAACCGGAACTAGCTCATTTCAAAGGTATTGACCCAGGCTATTTCTCTCTTAAATATTTGTCTGGGATCATGGGCCGTCTGGCCACCACAGAGGTTCAAAGTTGCCCATTTATGTATTTTTCATATAAAACACACGTTCGGTACTTTTGGCATACCCCTACGGCAAAGTTCCGAACCGGACCTAGCTCATTTCAAAGGAATTGACCCAGGCTATTTCTCACTTAAATATTTTTTAGGGATCCGGGCCCGTCTGGCCACCACAGAGGTTCAAAGTTGCCCATACACGTATTTTTCATGAAAACCACACATTCAGTACTCTTCGGCATATCCCTACGGCAAAGTTCCGAACCAAACCTAGCTCATTTCAAAGGTATTGACCCAGGCTATGTCTCAAATAAATATTTTTCTGGGATATGGTCCCGTCTGGCCACCACAGAGGTTCAAAGTTGCCCATTTACGTATTTTTCATAAAAACCACACATTCGGTACTCTTCAGCATATCCCTACGGCAAAGTTCCGAACCGGACCTAGCTCTTTTCAAAGGTATTGACACAGGCTATTTCTCACTTAAATATTTTTTCTGGGATCCGGGCCCGTCTGGCCACCACAGAGGTTCAAAGTTGCCCATTTACGTGTCACGATATCACAGTAGCATGGGTTCGAATCCCGGCGAGGGAAGAACCAAAAATTTGCGAAAGCAAATTTACAGATCTAACATTGTTGGGTTGATGTTTAGACGAGTTGTATAAACATTATGTACACAGCCATGTATCACCATCATTGATGGCGATCCGATGGATACATCTGTTGTAGAGTTGTCACTGACTCAGACGTACTTATAAATATAATTATTTTCTGTGACTGTATATTACATTAATGTGTAGGATCCTTTACTATAGATAATTTAGCTGATATGTAACAATAACATCTTCATGCCTTATATATCATGTACTGTAGTACGCCGATAGATTTAAACTGACGAGGAAAGGTAACACACGGCCAGCGAACGCTCTTTTTTTTGAGAGCCCAGGTGGTCGTGTGGTCTAGCGGGACGGCTGCAGTGCAGGCGATTTGGTGTAACGATATCAAAGTAGCATGGGTTCGAATCCCGACGAGAGAAGAACCAAAAATTTGCGAAAGCAAATTTACAGATCTGACATTGTTGGGTTGATGTTTAGACGAGTTATATATATATATATATATATATATATAATTGTTTTAATCGGTAAAACATTGATTTTGTTATAAATTCAAACCCACCTGAATACTGTTGTTGTACACATATGTGTGTACATTCACGATCCTACAATCTGACAATACCTATAATTGAGCATTACACAAAGCCATGTTTCTCTCTGAGTGTTTATGAAGTTTTAGACTATATTCATTAGATCTATACAGATCGACATTTTAGTCTTAGATTCATGATTTTTGTAACTAGCTTTGAACAAGCTTTCAGGAACTGCAAGTTTTTTCATATCTGTACTTTGTGTTTTGTGTACTTTTGGTATGATTTTTTTTGTGCTTTGTATCGCTTGATCTGGTGAGTTAATCCCTTTCAACATATTTTTTTTAATTCAGGAGTTGTTGGAGGCCGTACGATGACCATAGTTGTTTCAATTTCATCATTAGCTATAGGTTTCTGGTTAAGAGTTGTCTCATTGGCAATCATACCACATTTTCTTACTTTTTTTTTATTGTGTATGCAATTCGCTGCGTTTGAACTCCAATAAACTTTTGACGAATTTGAGTTCTTAGACGTAGGACATTACAAATTAACATTAATACTTTATCTGTGATTGCGGCATCAGTGTAGTTCCAATCATTTTGTTTTCAACCTTTTCACAAGCAAAATATTTAAATACTAGACAACACAACTAAGGGCGCAACTATCAACTTTAAAAACGGGGGTATGGGTTTTTTTTAGAGTTAGAAATATTTTTATTTTCTTGACGCTATCAATCAAATATTTGTGTTTTCAAAATATAACACTGTAAGGTATTCAGAATGTTTATTTTTTTGTCATCAGCTTGACCAGAATATTTATTTTATCGAAATGGGAATCAGAAATGGTCGTTCTCTAACGATACGAAAGTTTGATCTGAAATATTAAAAAAAGAAATCAATTTGAGAAGAGAGTGCACACATGATTAAAAAAATCAAACCCTTTCTAAAGTGAGCAAACAAATGTTCTGGAACAAAGGAGTCACATTTTTTTGGCAGAAACTGATGACACAAATCGAAACCCAATTGCAAAATGAGAATAGAGCATTCAAATGTTTGAGAAGGAATTCAAAATTATAGTGAGACCATTTTGTGTTTCAAGTTTAAGTTAAAATGTCGGTTTTGAAAATATTTTGGTAAAAGGGTGATCTGTAGTCCAAATATCACAAACAAATAATTTTTGGCGGCTTTTGCCTTCTATCAATATTGTACGTTAGACCAATTAGGCAATTTTAAGCTTATAAGTATCGTGTATTAGATTTCATCATACATGGGTAATGAATTTCCTTGTATAGTATTTTTGACATGTATATTTCACTTATCCATCATATTTATTATATTTATATAAATATTGTGATTCATCATATCCAGGTTTGTTCATAAATATCACTTTTAATTAGTCTTTCAATTGTCTTATTTTCACTCTGCAGATTCCAAGGTCTAGACTGCGAGAGAATTTATGTAAAATCGATGAACACGAGAGAGCCGAAAGAAAACGCGGTCGTCTACATCGAAGGGTTTACAACGTTCAGGCACCATATCACCTTTGGCATGTTGACACAAACCAAAAACTGATACGATGGCGCTATATAATTATATGCGGAGTTGATAGTTTCAGTCGGCTGGTAACATTTTTAAAGTGTGAAAATAATTACAAAGCCGAAACTGTTTACAAGTCTTTTATGGATGGTGTAAAGGCTATGGGATGCCTTTGGGTGTTCGATCTGACCAGGGAAGAGGTTATATACTTTCGCTGATTACATGCTTGCAACAAGAGGTCTTGGTAGTATGATTACTGGAAAATCGGTGCATAATCAAAGAATCGAGCGATTATGGAGCGATGTGTATAAAGGAGTAGTGTCATTACATTACGATTTCTTTTATTTCATGGAAGATCACAACCTTCTGGACATACTTAACCCTGTATATATATATTTATATATAGAAGATACAATTTAATAACATTTCTTAATGCTTGCCAATAAAAACACAAAAAAAACAAATAATGAAAAACCTTCCAACATATTTCTGTTATCACTGTTATAGCATTTATTCTAAATTATAGAAGAAAACAACATCACACATCAGCATATATTCCATATAAAGTTACATGAAATCAGGTCAACGTCCAATGAACCCTGTCTGACATTTTTACCTTGCAATTATTCTATAGATCACATATAGATATCCTATAATAACTGGGAAAGAAAACCAATTCACAAACAATAACCCATAGTAATTTTTATGTCTGAACGATGAAAATGGATATATGTTAGACAGCAAAATCAAAACATAATGCGTTTATATGTAAGATATAAGGCCTATCAGTATTCTTCATTCAGAATGTTTGCCATTGCTAGATTTTCATTCCTATTCCATCTTAATTCTGTGACAAATGGAAAGGAAAGAGATCCGGTGACATCTCTAAAACATGTTTAAACCTGCTGCATTTTTGCTCCTGTCCAAAGTCAGGAGCCTCTGTCCTTGTTTATTTTGTTACATAGTCTTGTATGATTTTTAATTTCAATTTCTTTTGTATTTTTTGGAGTTTAGTATGACGTCCATTATCACAGGCTGAACTAGTTTCTGTATGTATACATTTTTGTTTAGAGGCCAGCTGAAGAATGCCCCCTGGTGCGAAAGTTTCTCCCTACATTGAAGACCCATTGGTGGCCGTCCGCTGTTGTTTGCTCTTTGGTCAGGTTGTTGCCTCTTTTTTATTATGCAAATTAAAACATTCTGCATGATCAGTTGAAAAAACATTGGTAATACACACAGAAGAAATATAATCAAAGCTTGTTCAAGTATTTGAGGAAAAAAGGGAGCATATTAATCTATGCAGTATTTGATATTAGCAACATTGTAGATACTTTGTCCTAGAAGCTTTTAAAATGGATGAATAAGTCATTACTCAAGTTATTGTATGGGAAGCTCACACAATGCAACTTATCAGTGAGCCAAGAGCCATTATTTTGTACATAATGAACTTCACTACTAATTTGAGATAAAAATAATAAAAGTTTGTATATTAAGTTTTGAAATGAATCCATTAATAATTGCTCAAATTATTGCAGGGAATTGCAATTTTTCAGTCAATCGAACGGCATAAATCATTAATGATAAAAGACAAATGTAGTCAAAATCAAACTTGACCTACATTTTGTCGTAAAGAAACCATATTGACCCATCCACAAAATGTTAAGTAATTGAATGGAAACTGTTGGCAGACACCCCACACCATACACTGTCTTAATGATTTTCCCCTTAGCATAATCTAGATGAAATGATCATGGACAAGTCTGAACTGTAAAATTATTTGATTATGTTACTAACACAATGCTTGATACATACCTGCTACTTCACGAAGATACTTGATAAATCTCATAAAAACTTGGGTTTCCTGACTTCTACTGTTTGAACCTTCTGGGCTGAACTCAGGAGTAAACAGATTAGTAACTGCTTTCAGTGTAACTGGTTTGGGTGTTCCCGGGTAAAATAAAAACTTCAGACAGGGAATACCAAGTACCAGCTGAAAAGATTGTTATTGAACATGTTGAATTAAATTTCTGATAAACTGATACCATAAAAGTATTCAAATTAGTTCAAAAACACATATATATATATATATATATATATATATATATATATATATATATATATATATATATATATATATATATATATATATATATATATATATATATATATATGATATAGGATGTCCTTAAAAGTACATGGTTAGTTACCATATGGGGTTAGTAAGGAGTTACTTCCCTTTTGAAATCAAAAAGATGGTACATGCCTTTATCAAAACAACAGAGTTGAGGGAAAATGTAAAAGGTTTCAAACAGACGAAGAAATTGGAGATGAAAGATTGACATAAATTTATAAAACACATTCAAAGGTAACAATTTGTTGTTGTTGGTATTAAAGAGTTACTTTCCTTTCAAAACAAAACTAGAGGCTTCAAGGAGCTCACCTGATATTTTTATTTACAATTGATGTATGAAATAATGCAACCGTTTATATACTTATGCTTTAAATTAAGTTCCCGAGGTGAAAGTCAAAAAGTGCATTTCCCCAAAATGTTCCATTTTAAGCCATGTCTGCCTTGTGGTTGGCAGATTAAATTTGTCTCAGTTGTTTCTGAAGAAGACTGATGTAAAGGATTACATAAATTTACGAAAAATTGTTAAATTTTACCTTAAAGGGCAATATATATAACTTATGGGGTCAATTAACCATTATGGTCATATGAACTTATTTGTAGTTTTTACTTTGCTGTAAATTATTGCTGTTTATGGTTTATCTCTATCTACAATAATATTGAAGATTGAGGTGGGGTTTTTAATAGGAATGGATGGGAGGCACTCAAGTTAATTATGAATGATTGCTTTTACCTTAGAACTTTGAAAGAACTATGTTAAACAGAAGTTTTTATAAAAAAAAAAGAGCTTGTCATGCATCATGCCCCATCCCTCATTCATTTAATTCTGGAACAGCCACAAGTAAAATAAACGCATATATGCTTGTACTGTTCACCTATTTAAAAATTACCAGTTTTCTAATTATACAATATAGTACTCTTTAAGGTGTTTTTTTTACATATCTAACCTATTAATCTACATTCTAGGGACAATTACTCTAAAACCAGTCGTCGAATTTTCAAGTGCTTAAATACAGGCAACAGTAGTATACCGCTGTTTAAACTCATAAATCCATGGACAAAAAACAAAATCGGGGTAACAAACTAAAACTGAGGGACACGCATAAATATCAGAGGAGAACAACGACACAACACTACAATGTAACACACACAGAAACGGACCAAGCATCAGACAAAATCCCACGAGAATAACAAATATGCCTCAAAATCAAATACATGAATTAGGGATAGACAAGTACCGTGACACGTCTTATCGCAATGTCAATTTACACTCAAAAATAAGAGAAAACAAACGACGCAACGTTAAATTGTAACACACACAGAAACGAACTATAATATAACAATGGCCATATTCCTGACTTGGTACAGGACATTTTTAAAGGAAAAAATGGTGGGTTAAACCTGGTTTTGTGGCATGGCAAACCTCGCACTTTAATGGCAATGTTAAATATAACATTGAAATGACAACATAATATTACAGGACTACAATACAAATAAATAGGAGAACGTATTAGACAAACTTAAATAGATCTAATAAAGCAGCTACTGTCTCTAAGCAGTAGGCTCCTTAAGTTATGAAGGTTTGACAAAGTAAATGATGTATTAAATATTAATGTTGACTGCTAATATTCAATTGCAATCTGGATAATGTATTTTGATGATCATGATGCTTCCGAAGTAGTTCTCCAATCTTTTTAAATCTAGACAACACCTGCGATATTGCGGGTCAGTGACTGAGTCAAAGTATCTATTTATGTGTAAGTCTTATTTTAGCCTGGCAATCGAATCGGATAATTCGGGAACTTATTATTTTGTCTAATTGCGTATTGTTTGAAACAGTAATCGATATAAAAGGGTGAAATTTTCAGTATACCCTATGAAGTGTATATACCCTTATAAAGTTTGACTTGTAGCTATCTTAGTTAAACCTTTATAAAGTGAACAGAAGAACGGTCTTTACATTTAGTAGTATAGATTCATTAAGATTACATTTGACAATATTAAGGCCACACCAATTTGATTCCTTGTTGGACGGACACGCCCGCGCCTATTTTTTTCAAAACAAGATTTTTTTATTTTTTTTATATTCCCGCTTCCCGCATCCGGAAATGTAATCGTGTCCATTTCCCGCACAGTTTTTTTTTTTTTTGTAAATATTATAAAAAGATATCAACATTTGTTTTTAAAATTACAGTCTAACCTGTATATAACGATTTTAAACTTAAAAGCACCCCACCACACTTTGTAAATATCTGTGAGAATATTTGTTTCAGCATGAAACATATTTATCCAAAGCGGGAGTGCTCCGAAATAAATTTAGAAATTTAGAAATACCTGTAAAGAACAAAAAATTGGTTACTTTCCCCCTTACTTATATTCCCTATCAAAAATGTTCGTTGTTAGAATACAGTACAAAGAACCTCTGAAGGATTTGCCTTCAACTGCAATTATATTGTATGCTGGCGAAACAAAACTATCCATAGCCGCTGCATGTTTATGCACCTGTCCTGATTGATTTAGGGGCCTGTCGTTCAGCAGTTATCGTTTTTTGATGTTGTTCATTGGTATTTTCCGGTTTGGATATACATGATATATAAATTAGATCGTTGGTTTTCCTGTTCGAATTGTGTACGCTAATAATTTTGGGGTCCTTTATAGCCTGCTGTTTGGTCTGTATCAAAACCCTGTGTAAAAGGCCGTACTTTGACCTGTGTTTGTTATTATCAGGTTGAGAACACTTGAACCCTCCCTCAGACAAGAGGTCATTTTACTGATGTAGAAAAGAAAATTGAAATGCCAAGGATTTGTATAGTTCTTCTATACAAAACCTTTGAAAACTTAGAATTTTGTATTCAAAAAGAGGAAAGTTCCATCATATTTTAAACAACTTTTTTCTAAAAGAGGGGTCCACTTATTTTGAATAATATTAAACTGTTTTAGTAAATGTGTTAACATGGTTAAAGTCCAGGAATATTAAAAAAATCTTGGACATGTTTTGACCATTGAATACCAGATAGATATATAGTTCTTTGAGAAAATATGAGCCCTTTTGTACAAACAAATATATTATAACTTATATTGATCCCTCATAAAACATGTAAAAGGGATATTTATAACATTAAGGGGTTGTCCCCAGACTGATTATGACTTGGATGGAGAATTGTCTCATTGTCAGTCACACATACATAGACCAGATTGATTTAATTATTTCTTGGTGAACAGGGAAAACATACTTCAGAAATTAAAGAAATGTCAAAGTACAAGTGATAAATCAAGCTTTAATATTGTCAAAACCTACTATTTTATGTTTACTAAAAAAAATTATAATCGCTCGCCTTTACTTTTCAAGCTTCGCCTCAAAAATTTGCAAATTAAATATTTTTTTATTAAAATTTTCAAATCGCTCGCTCGCCCCAAATTTTGGAGTCAAAAAATCCGTAGAACAAGAAATTAAATTGGTGTGGCCTAATAATATTAATTTTTAAGTAACAAAAACAGACTGAACCACAATGTAAGCATGGCTAAAGGATTGAGGATTGCAATGTCTCACTTCCAGGACTTGCATAGCAGGATCAATAAAAATGTATTCAGAATAGGATTTTCCTTGCCTCTTGAAGACCAAGTGCATTTATCCCTTTTCTAAGGTCCTGTATATATGAACGTGGAGAATTACCATACAGGAGCTCATCACATGCTCAGGGGTCAGAAATGAAGGTAATGGACCATTCTGCAAAATACTGAGGGCTGAAAAAAAAGTAATTATTTTAAAAAACAATATAAGAATGATACCATTGTCAAGTTCAATAAACATGATAAAACAAGCAGACAAAGGCAAAAAATAAAATTTAAATTGTTTGAAGTTGCCTACCTACCATAAAAGAAGCCTACCAGAAACAAAATGTATGAAACAACTCATTTCAAATGTCTGTAAAAGAATTTTTCCTGATCTTATATTGTTTTTTGACTAAAACATGCAACTACTTTTGTTGACAAAAAAAACTAACCCTTCCTACCTACCCAACCCTACAAGGCATGAGTGGGCAACATCAAACAAAGAAGTAAATGTCTGTTGTGTATTATACACCAAATATATATATAAATGCCTGTTTTTAATTATCCTTATTACAATCCAAACCATCTATAATACTAACAAAACACGGTCCAATTTGTCAGACGTTAAACGGTAAAAACGACAAATCAAAGAATTAAACTTTATATATATATATATAATATAGGACAATGGTGTTGATTAAAAATTACACCACTTCAGACCCTTCTGTTTTCAACATAATTAATATTACCAATAATTAACAAGTTCCAGGTTAAATTCAATACCGTTAGTATATTCACCTGTTACCTATTATCTAATCTGTATGTTCTGCATCTGACAGGCGCACCACCAAACATTGTATTCAGGATTTTGCTATATACACGGGTCATAATCACAGGGTTGACACAACTAAATTCAATCATTGTCACATTGTTCCCTATTTCAGTATTTTAATCAGTAAGAATTTCTAAGATGACAATACAAATACTAAAAACCTGGACTTAAAAAAAGGCGTATAGGTAGTTTAAAATTTGACGTAAAACAGTGAATCAAAGAATTCAACTGTTTTATAACTAATATAAGACAATGCTGTTGATTAAAAAATACTCCATTCCAGGCTCATTTCTTTTACAAATAATGAATATTACCAATACTTGATAAGTTCCAGGTCGGTTCAAACAGAAAGATTTTGAAAGCAGAGAAAACTGTGCATCTTTTAATCAGCATGACTTTATCAGATGACAATACCAATGTTTCTAAAATATGACTTACGTATAGTTATGTACTTTTATTCAGTCACGGACCAGCGATAGCACAGCTGTGTTCTAGTGTATATATCAATTTGTTTGATAGATTATTAAAAAGGTTTGTGTACTGCAGAAAAGAATTATTTGATGCAGTTTTTACAGTTATACACAAGTATAATGTATAATCAAACCTATATTAAGAAGAAACTAATGTCGCCGATGAATATTCACTTGCAAATGAATAAATGGACCTCATTAAATCTATTTTCATGTGACCTTCAGTTCAATTCATTAGCTAAAGATTGGGTACACATGCATGAATTGTGGTCATCCATTTAAAGGAAAAGAATGTCAACATACATGACATAGAAATTGAAACAAAGGTGAACAACTTTGTTGACTGTTTCAATCCACAAACAATATACCTATAATTTGACCAATGGTTTCATAATCATCTGACCAAGGTCGGATGGGCTCAAAGTATTTATCTGCTATTGCCCTCATGATTGTACCAAAGTATTCTTTTCTTGTCCCACCTAGGTCCACAGCACTCTGAAAATAACAAAATGGTGTATATCTTGATGAATAAAAATGCCTTTACCCAAATGATTGCATTTTTGTAAAACAAAAAGTTCAGTGATGCAGTTAATGTACATGTAGGGTAAATTGGGTAATAAAAGAACACAGTTAAAATGTTCCCCACATTGCACGTATTTTATCTAAGATTAAGTAAATAAAAATTTGGTCATGACTGGAATCCCAACCTTTTTAGGTCAGTAAGTGGAATTCACACTGAATTTTATAACGAAATCTACATTAAAAAAGAGTATTTGTTAGTTTCAATTAAAAAAAAAGACAGACACTGACCTATATATAGATCAAATTATGTAAAATACTAATGAGGTCAAAGTTTGTGTATTGAGTGGTCTGCCATGTTATGCATAAACAAAGTATGTCAATTTGTCAATTATCATGATTATACATTGTTACAATTGGCATTAAAGAGGAACCTAAGGACTATATAAAAAATCCAATAAGTGTCCAACCCTTCATGTATGTGTTTAATTGAACCTTGATCATAACATTTAATATTGTCAATTATATGCATACTGTAAATGTATAATAAAATGCTTCGCTGAGCGAACCTGAACAGTTGGTGCAAGTTTGGACACAATATTCAAGATTGATTATGTTGATACTGTCTGAATTTAGATTGTGATCAAATTTTTGACATAATATAGGTTTCTGACACGCAAAATTTAAAAAAATTTAATATGGGTTGAAATATTGACAATCATCATTTCTTAATACATAATTTTCAAGCCGTGCAAGGGAGGTAATAAAACATATATAACAGTTTTCTTAAATGGAATTAGATTACCTCCCTTACTCTGCTTTTAAATTGTCTAAATTGTTCCTTTTTACCCCCTTTATAGCACCTAATTGCTAAATGATTTGAGTCATACCCCCTTCCCCTCCTTAACCATCCCTTTGTAGTATGGAAACCTGTGGTATAATTTCAGAGAGATTTATACATTTAAACACTAGTTATTGACTGGAAACTACAAAAATGCTTATTTGAGCCCCTTTTGTGGCCACTAATTCCAAAACTTTTGGGACCATAAACATCAAAATCAGTCCCAACGTTCCTTTTGAGGTTATAAGCATTGTATTAAAATTTTATAGAATTCTTTTTCTTCTACTTCAGTTATTGTCTAGAGACCATCTGTCTTTGGACGACACTTCTTTGAATGTATGATGACGTGATACCAATATCATGAACAAAATGAATATATGATCAAATTAATTTTCAGTTTGGCGGTCGTTTAAAAAGGAATGACTATTAGTTTCATTTTTTGTTCAAAAATAATAGAAATAAACATGGATAAAGACGTAATCAAATTTCTTTCCAGTTCATTCATTCATTTGCGCATACATGTATTCCAACTGATATTTTATCGTGTGTTTTTCTATGTTATGATGTGATGCTATTGTTTAAAAAAGGGCGAAGGTTTGGTACCATTTAAACGTTTAATCCCGCTGCAAATGTTTGCCACTGTTCTAAGTCAGGAATCTGATGTACAGTAGTTGTGGTTTGTTTATGTACGCGTTTCTCGTTTTATTTTTATATAGATTAGACTGTTGGTTTTCCCGTTTGATTATGGTTTTACGTCTAGTAATTTTGGGACCCTTTAAAGCTTGTTGTTCGGTGTGAGCCAAGGCTCCATGTTGAAGACCGTAAATTGACCTATAATGGTTTACTTTTATAAATTGCTATTTGGATGGAGAGTTGTCTCTTTGGCACTCACACCACATCTTCATATATCTATGTTCACAGACATTAGTACATTTTTGGAGTGTGTACTTGAATACCTTATCTGTCCACTTTCTATTTTGACTTTAATATCATGTAATAAATTACTTGTAAATCTCAACTTGGTGAACATTATATATATTTCTTTTGATCTATAGTAGATAATCTAAAATATATTTTTGTTGTGTTAACAAAATCTTATATGTTTCATCAATTAACATATTTACTTACTTCTTCATAAAACTGAACCTCCAATGTAAGTCTCAGGTTTGTTAATGCCCTAATTTCTTCAAAACTACTTTCCAGTATGTTATGTCTATCAATCACCAAACAGTTAGTTTCCCCCTCTATTGTCGAGTATATTGCCTCAATATCCAATGGACGGCCCTGTACAAGAATGCACTGTATGTATCTTAATACATCAACTGGGTTTTCCATGTTGTTTTCATTACAATACTTTATGGCATACTTAAGGATTTCTTCTAATTGCATACTGCGCAACATGTCAGTTGACATATTGCCGTTATTGGCAGTTACAACAGTTTCAGATGCATGTGTTTTTTGTTCTTCGGAATAGATTACATCTTGAATAAGTATTGTGCTTTCTGTTTCGCCTGAGTGCTGAGAAAGGAAACTGATAACTGATAACTGGTAACTGGTAAGCTTTCATCAATCAGCACAACTAAATTATTCTGTGTGTTATTGGAAGTACGTATATTCTTCTCTGCATTTGGTTGAGGACCATTATTGTTGTCATAATTATTGTCAACTGTTGGTGTGTTAAACAGTACACCTACTGCATTGTGATCTGTTGATTCTGAATCATTTGCATCAACATCATTGATTGTGTTTCCTTCACATGTTTTTAAATGTTCTCTTAGGCTACACACTGCAAAGAAAAGTTTACATTGGTAACATTTTTATGAATGCCTGTATTATTTTCAGAAACTTCATTCAATGGTTTTGTTAATATGTTTTTTTGAATGGGTCTAATGAAAGCTTTAGCCTGACCAATCATGGTTTTTTAAGCTTTCAACATTCCGATGGCCATTAATAGGCTGCAACTGCCTACAGTTACATTGACATCTTAGGAGCTCGAAACCACCGGCTTCACACAATTTGGAAAAAGCTGTAAGTGACTTGTCTTTTACTGTCTCCTCGTCTTCGTGTACCTCAAATTGTACACGTTTTGTTCCCAAACCAGCTTTGACGAGTTCATTGTTTTCTACAGCAGTTGGGATCCTTTCAGTATCTTTATCTGACAAGCAAACAAAGGTTCCTGTCCATGTCCTCTCATTCCCCAATCACTTTTCTTGATTGTGATGTGTTGGACCCAGATCTTGATGGTTGAAATAATATATTTCTTTCAAACAGATGATCTTGTCCTTTATCACTAAATGAAACTAATTAATAATAGATGTTTTATTTCAATAAAAAAATAATTCAATTCAGTTATACAGACAACAGTGTACCATAATATGTCCAAAAAAAGAAGGTATAAAAACAAATGAATGACATAAAAATCACAGGACAAAATGTACAAAATGTCACAATTCAGTTTTGAGAATATATTTCTTTGAATAAGAAAAAAATAATTTTCAAGATATTTTTGATGTTTTTCTTGAACTATTATCATGATTATATATATAAAGCAACTGTTACTGATGAATCCAGAAATTTTCATAAGGGGGCCCACTGGCAGCCTGAGAGGGGGCCCGCTCCAGTGCTTCAGTAATAGTGATTCCTTATATTGTCAACCAATTTTTTCCCAAAAAAGGGAGGCCCAGGCCCCAGAAAAAAAATCTAAATCCGCCTCGGTCAGTAATTAAAATGTATTCAATTTATATCAATAATGATCAAGTTATTGTTATGAAAACCAAATGTCAAAGTGGATTATATGTTACTTGAACAGCTTCATGTTGCTACGAACCAATCCTTTTTTGCATACGCTTGCCAGGATGTAGGTTCTATGATAAAACAAAACAGGACACATGCAAATTAGGATCCTTTAAAAAAAAAACTCAATAAGACTGAGGACAGGGAGTCATCTGATCATAGGGAACATGTGTACTAAGTTTCAAGTTGATTGGACGAATTAACATCATCAAAAACTTTAATTTGAAGCTGGAGAGACAGATGAACGAACAAACGAAAGGACACACAGACCATAAAGCATAATGCAAGTACCCAAATTTACACACAATGTGAAACTTCAAAGCAGAAGATGTTACCAAATTAAAACTAGATGTGTCAAAATAATCCGAATGGGCCTGTTCCAAAAATTTGAAAAATCTGCAATTTCAACAACACAGGCGGACACAAACAAGATGGTAGTCTCACATATACTAAATCTGCTCAAAATCTTAAGGCCTTAAAAACTAGAGGATCAAAAGAGCATTTGTCTCAAGTCTTATCTTGGTCTATGTGAATACACAAGGACACACATGGATTAAAGACAAAATTGTGCTTTAGTGAAGGTAATGTGTTTGTGGATCTTCCAATACTTTACTGAACATTCTTGCTGCTTACAATTATCTCTATCTATAATGAACTTGGCCCAGTAGTTAATGTGGAAAATGATTTTTTTTTTATAATGACTATAAAGGACAATAACTCCTTCGGCATGTTAGGGGGTGAATTGACCATTTTGGTCATGTGGACTTATTTTTAGGTCTAACTTTGTTGTGCATTATTGCTGTTTACAGTTTATTTCTATCTATAATAATAATCAAGATAATAACCAAAAACGGCAAAATTACCTTAAAATTACCAATTCTGAGGCAGCAACCCAACAACGGGTTGTCTGATTCATCTGAAAATTTCAGGGCAGATAATTCTTAAACTGATAAACATTTTTACCCCATGTAAGAATTGCTCTAAATGCTTTGGTTTCAGTGAATATAAGCCAAAAACTGCATTTCATCCCTATGTTCTATTATTAGCCATTGTGGCCATCTTGGTTGGTTGGCTGGGTCACTGGACAAGTTTTGTTACATTTGGCTCTGTAGTTTCAGAGGAGAAGATTTTTGTAAAAGTTATCGATGGACGCCAAGTGTCGTCTATCCATTTGTCATTTTTGATAGAAAAATATTTAGAAAAGAAATCAAATGAGAAAAGGAATACACTGGATCCGCCTATGCACCAAGTCCGAATGGTATAACTATTCCTTATCACCTTAAAGGGGCACTAGCTGTGAAATTCATGGTCACCGATTTGACTCAAATTCTCATATTTGATTTATAGCAATGTAAAACATTTATCCAAACTATCCAAAGTCTAAAATAAACAGTTTACAGAGCATGGGGTTGATAATATATAGGTTCGTTTTGTATGTATTTTAATCCAGACGCCATATAATTAGCTATCGATTTGACCTCAGATGACCATATAAGCAATGTAAACATAAATAAAGATATGAATAGATTAAACCAACACGTGCAATTGGATTTTGATAGGTCTGTTTGATTTTATTTTATAGATTAAAAATAGATGTTTCTCATTGTTTTTAACCGTATAAGAATGATTTTATGTGCATCGAATTGGTAATCAAATGATTTACCGTAGTTTCACTTTCATTATGGACATTCTTTTTCTTTAAATAACCAGAACACGTACAATCATGCGTTGTCAATCTCTAGCTAGGGGTTAAATTGAAGTTCACATGAATACGAATTTAAAGAGGTCGACTCATTCACTTGAAAGTGAATAACTAATGATCAATGTTTCTTATCGTAATTTGACAAAATTGAACCTTTTTGGCTGCAAAAAACGAATTGTTATTTCACTATTTCACTTTCATTATTGATTGAAAAAAAATCAAACTTGAAATCTTTTATATATCTCGTAGCTAGTGCCCCTTTAAACTTTTTACACACGTCAGACTAGACAGTTACAGGCCCCAGAATATACAAGCATTATACATTATTGTAAATAGTGAACACCTGTTGAAAACTAACATAAATGATTGTCTTAAATTTCCTTTAATCTTCAGTCCTGCATAAACTGATAAATATGGTTTAACTAAAGGCAATATACAAAATGAAACTATGTTAAATATTTCGTAATAATTACGTTTTCCTCTTGTTTGATTTAAATGATTTCAGTTTATTCAAGGATTTGTATAGTAAAAACTACTATAGTATATATACAAATCCTTGGTTCATTGTTTCTCACAAATTTTGTCTAATTTTTTTTTTGACAATATCATGCACAAATAATGCTATTGCATCCAGCATGATCCAGTCAGTTTATACACATAAGACAAGTAGAGTGGGTCTCATTGGGGCGTGACGTGAGATTGCTGATTTTTTTGTAAGCGTGACAAGTGAGTCAAATTATTGTGCCGTGAAAACGGGAAATGAAGTCTAGCGGGATACGGGAAATTACAATAAAAATGAGAATTGCTTACGTTAATAGTGTAAGCAGGATACGGGAATCTGACACAACAATAAGCGCGATCCGGGGTTCAAAACCCTCGAATAAGACCCCCAATATTTGTTAAGACAATATAATACTGTTTACAATTGTTCTAAAACAGAAAAGAAAATTATATCATGACAGGGAAAACGTAATATTTACTGTAATACATATATATTGTAATAACTGGAACAAATATAACATTTAATAATTTTTACAACCTGGAATTTACTATGCCAACAGAAGAAATAAGTCGACTACAGATGGATACAAACTTTATTGGATGATGGCCTGCAACAGAAATATTATTGACTTTATGAACATTTATTTGAATTGGACATACAGTACTGTTATATTTGCAACTTTTTAACTTGATGCATTTTGTTTGGCAAGTGCACCTTCCACCATTTCCACTTGTTTACCAAACTCGTTTTACTTGATAACATATTTTTCATAGATTGTAAGGTGTCTGGCACAAATATGCATATACCTGTCTGAAATTATAGTTCAACCCATTATAATTCCTGAAAGTGTCTCAGTAAGAAAATATTAAAGTTTTACTATCGGTCCAAACCATTTTTGTTGTTTTTCCGTGGATAGCCATTTTACAGGTCATGTGACCGCAGTAGGAAAAATTTTTGTCGTTGCCATTATATATCTAAAATATCTTAAGTGTTCTATAAGAGTAACAAATAAGTCATTAAATTAATAGTTTTATTATGGCTCCATTATTTATATCTGTTAAAGATTAGTTTCTAGGGATTATATTGTAACCAGTTTACCGCTTGAATTTAATAGCAGTACTCCAAGCGTCTGCTAGTCATACGCACGGCTAGAAATTGCAAACAAGTCTAGTAACGAAGTTTTAAGCTTCTTTTGCTAAATATAAATCAAGGAAAAGTTAGGCATTTGGCCCATTTGTATAATAATTAAAGAACTGACATTTTACTGTCCATTTTACGTGTGGTTTTTAAATGTGCAGGTTTTCCTGTCAAGCCCCTATTTAATCGGACATTTTCCTGTCAGTCCTGACAGGGTTCTCATTGGCCCTCGAGGATCCCTGGCTAGATCCCTTATTTTCGATTGGCTTTCAGGGATCTCAAAAGTACATAAATAAGGTTCCACTCAGTGAAATGGGGGATAGCTTGTTAGCTCAAGCCTTACTAGCAGCTTAACAACCTAATAGTTTAAAAGTTTATCCGTACCAGACCTAGTCCAACAAAAAAGCCAAGCAGGTAAATATGCTTTAATTTTATTTAAGATGAAGTATTTTTTAAGGAAATGTAAATATAGCGGCAGTTATCCCCCACCACACTGAGTGACCTAAATGACCCGAAAACTGATTACTGATTAAGCGTCTGCATGTCTGCATTTGTCCGTGTATATATAAGAACATGTAATAATAAATATAATATACGTTCGAACTTATAGTTTATGGAGTAATATGAGTGCATTGCTTGGCATCCATTCGTCTTTAGAGGTAGAAAAAGGAGAAACCCCAAGATGCAGAATATTCCTGAGGAGAGCCCCAAAACTTGTCAACTGACCCTTCCACAATTACTCAGCCTGTGGCGGTGGTTTGTTACATTATTATGTGATGCTTTGCTACTTAAAATGTACAGATATTGACTTTTTTTTCAAATTGACTTTTATTGATATATTAAATTTCTTGTCCCTAAATAGTGTTCTTGTTGCTAAATTATTCTTCTTGTCCCTAATTAGCAAGACCGCAAATATGCATGGTTTACCCTTTTTCAATTATTTACATTGTCTCGCATGGTTGAACAAGTTAAACATCATATTTTTTTATGGAGTTTTATATCAATACATGTATGAATAGTACTAGTACATGTATGAACCTTGTTTGAAATGTCTATGTAGTTTCACACAGAGGCGGATTTGGAAAGGGTTTTTCAGGGGTCCTGACCCCCTTTTGTGGGAAAATATTGGTTGATTTTATAGGGAATCACTGAAGCATGACTAAAGCAAGCCCCCTCTTAGGCAGTCAGTGCCCCCCTCCCCCTTTTTCTGAAAATGTCCCGATCCACCGCTTTTACAAGTGTCACTGTGGTTTCCCAGGCAACTAAAATTAAAGCTAAAGCTTGTCGTGGAAGCAGAGCTAGATGTCTGAAAGGGGGCTTCTTCACAATCTTGAAATTATGAAATTTAAAGGTGTCACATGAAAAAACATCATGTCTGAAGTCAGAAACTTCAGTGACGGATCCAGAACTTTTCATCAGGATTTGGCCGCTTCAGTCATGCTTGCTTCAGTGATTCCCACCCATATATTCAACCAATTTTTCCCACAAAAGGCGGGGGTGCGCTGAAAAACCAGTGAAATTAAATGATACAAAAAAAAAGTTAAATAGTGCTTTGTCAGAAATTGAAAAAATAAATGGAATATTTGTAGAAAAAATTAAAATAGCACTTTATAACATTGGATTCACCTACTAAAGAATCGCTAAAACCTTAGAAAACCTATTTTGTATAAATGGTTGTGCAGTTAACAACAAGGGTCGTAAAAAAAAGGCAAATCTTTACGATTTCGAAATAAACTCTGTCCGCGTTAAATTCCTAATTTCTTTAAGGAATGGGCCGTTTTATATATTACCACTTGACATGATACTTTCAGTAAGACCGATTATCCAGGTTGCTCATGCTACTTCTAAAGGTTGAACTGTTATATATTTGATTAGATTGTTGTGCCTATTACGGTGTCGATAAATGCTACTTTTAATTGTACGGGGTATTCAAAGACGATATGCATTGAAATCAATATTATCCGGTTTCACCTACGTACTGAAAAACATAACCCGCTAAGAATGGCGTCCATAGTATGAAACAGCATATAGGATTATACAAAAAATGCAATATGTGTTTTTGCAAACTTTTATGGGTTAATAAACAAATTTGCATACCATATGATACATCCTTTGAATTGAACATTTGATATTGTCAGCTTCAAAGGCTCTTGCTATAAAAGTCAGTTGCAGGTCTGGTAAAGAATCAAGACCATTATTTGTCAGTAGACGTGTAAAAATTGTCCCATCAATACCAGATCGTGTCTGAATACCTGTATAATATAACACATGAATTCTATTTGGATCTGCACAGTTTATATTTGAATACTGAATTACATGGCTGATATATTTTATTATTGCATACTTGACCATTAAAACAAAGACGTATATCTTGATCAGTGACAACATGTAAATACAATATTACAACGTAGGGTATATATAACTTAGACGTAGTAATAAAAGCTGTGGGAAAATGGTAGACATTACCTTTGAATTAACTGATGATACAAAAAGTATATATGAACATTTGTTTTAACAAGTATAATCGAACAGAATGCTATAAACATGATTCTAATGCAATTTGTATGTAACAATTTTTTTCATTGGCTAAAAGTTGCCGTCAAATCCACAGTTGACCAGGCGTAACTAAAGAGGGACCCACCATTTTGAATTGATTGAATCAACAAATGTTCGAATACTGTTATATATCGAAAATAAAACAACACCTACCTCGAATTCGCTGTTTTAATGTAATTTTATCCGAATTTGAAGCGTACAGGTAACACAATATCCTCCAGTTTGTAAGTTTTCGTTTGTATGACGTCACGTTTACCCATGACGTCTTTGCGCCAAAATCATTTATAAAGTTTCGCGGATTTTTTTTATTTGTCAAATTTAGACATTTTATCAAGTTTAATCGTATTATTTCTTTTTGTAATGAATTAGAATCGGAATAACAGTACTGTAGTTGAAGAGTTGCCACCGTCCATTTTGATTTGACGGCCGCAAATCTCCGTTTAACTGTCTACGCTACGTGTCGCCAGCACAACTGCATTTGCGACCATCAAATCTACAATTGACGGTGGCAACTCTTCAACTACAGTACTGTTATTCCTTAATTAGGGCATAAGTTTTAACTTGACCATTCACTTCAAATTGTACCTTTCTCTTTATAAGAGACTAAAACGATACCAAAAGGTCCATTCTAAATTGGAAGTCAAATAAATAACTGACAAAGAAAAGAAAATGGCTCAAAGACAAACTACAGTATTCAAAAGACAATAAAGAATAATAAGACTCATCAGCACGAGCCATACAAGAGACTAATATTCTGTAGTTTAATTCAGTAAGTGAAATTACGAGGAAAGGGGATAGGATTGATGTTACAACAATTGAAAACATATCTGTCGTCATCATGTGAATCAGATATTCGATAAATGTCATCAACTGGTCCGTTAAAACGTCGACGGGATTGTTTTAACTTAACCGGTTGCAACAGTTGGTTTCTCGTAAGCAGCAACCCTCTATCAAGGATACGTGATAGGAAATGCAGGCCCTACATTCCAATGTATTTACATTCATACATGGAACAGTCACACGAATTGTTTTAACAATAATGGCTTATATAATCACATGTAATGTAGATGTCATGATACATACTACATGTTTGTACATGTAAACAAGTTCACATACATATAGTTCTCCAACCTGAACAGCAATATAGCAACGTAGCCTGCTGGAACATGTAGCCGAGTACATTTCTCACCTCATCCGATATTTAAGAAGCTACAGTTACTAAACACTTTGTAAAACATCATTAGTGCCTCAAAAATGAACAAAAGCAAGGAGTTTGTCAAAATACGTGCTGTTCTCCTTCTTAACTTTCTTTGAAAAGCACCAGGACCTAATTAGTACATATCAAGTCACACACGATACAAAATGTTATAAGTTTTACATATTTTAGCTACTTAATTCGTGTATATTTTTAATAAACCTGACAGGTTTACCTTGATTTGTATGAGTGCTTTTATTGTTGGTCGTATGAAACTCTCGTCCTGACTCAATATATATGCACCAATCTAGCATGTGTACTGCCTTTCAGTGTTCCCGGTGCAGATGAGTCCACGGATACGATTCATAAGCAAGCGGTTTTATATGATGTTTTTAAATTGTGATTCCTTTTGCATTTTCGTTTTACCTTATTTGCATTTTATAGAGCAAGTGTATAATTTATAACATGTAAAAACTGTTTTTTTTACCAATTATAAAATGATTTGGTGGCGTCTTTGTAAGATTTATGTGTTAAATGTTTAGTCAGTTGTGATGTATGCCTTAAATGAATATTTACATTTTGTGGCTGTTTTGTCCTTAATATTGTTTCATAGTCTTCCATTCTTTTGATTAGTTGATAAAATCTTACGTCAGACCTTGAAAGTATAGACATTTGGATAGTTTTTTGACTCCAGACGCATGTAACAGAAAAGCGAAAAATACCAGATAGGAATTCAATCTCGTAAGTCGAAAGTAAATTGGCCATGTCATGGTTGCACAAAATTAAAAAGACAAAAAGACAAACAATACTACACAAAACACAACATAGAAAATCAACCTTTAATCGACACAAACCCCATCAATACTGGAGGCAATCTCAAGTGATTCGGAAGGGTGAGAAGATCTGCTCCACATTTGGCGTCCGTCGTGTTGCCATGTTAATACAAACCCAGTAACACGTCTTATTCGGTAGATCACAATCGTGAAAAGGGAACAGGAGTGTAGTAACGATACGAGAAACATATCTGCTATAATCGGTGAAAGAAAATTCCATAACTTTCAATAAACTCGTGATGGCGTCCATAAAATTTACGAAGGGGAAATTTCAACTTCACTATCTGGACAGCGTCCATAAAATTTACGATGGGGAAATTTCAACTTCACTATCTGGAACTTTTGGTTTAATAGTTACCTTGTGAGCAGCATCACTTTATCAAGGAAATCGCCATTTTCTACATCTCTAACCTTTCCCTCATTTCAGGTTCTGCCACTTTTGGTTTGAATTCATCTTCTTTTTCTTCAATCTTCTCCATTATAAACTGTTTCTTCTTTTCAAGTTCTGCCTGACTTTGTTATTTTACAATGGTTTTATTTTAATTTTGTTTTCCAATTGTTTTAATTTACCTGGTTGTAAAACAGGTTTTGAAATATGTTATTGTACATTCACATGTGTTATTTACTACATTCGTCAGTTATAACGCGGTAACTTGATGTCATTTCAAGCGTCTGAATGACACTATTGATGGCAAAAAAAAGAAATTAAGAAAGAACGGAATATAAATGTAATTGCCAATTGCTTCACAACACGGATATATATAGTTGTTTATAAGGTTGTGAGTACTTAAACACCAAAACGTGTAGGTCTTTCTTATAATGGCGTTAATAGTGGTACGTTGTTGCTGAAGTTAGAACAGTGATCCAAGGTTGTAAGTCAGGAATGTTAAAGTGTTTACTTACTATATCAGATTTGGCAATAGGTATTTGCATTATCTAGCACTGGTCAGCACCACTGCTAGTCTGCAATGGTTGTCAACAGTCAATGTTTTCTTTTTAACATGCTCTAAAACAACTAGTTTTTTAAACTTCTGCTGATTTATAAAGATAGAAGTTATCATTAACTTAGGTTTAAACTGGCTCTAGCCAAGTTGATATTTGTTGAATTTAGCTATGGTGTATAACGCAGTTAATTACGCTTCGTTCAAAGTCAACTAAAAGTAATACAAACCGCATGTTCTCCGAGACTTCAGTTTCAATTAGTGAACATTTTATTTAAGATACGCCATTAAAAATGTGAAAAAAATATGACTTCTAAAACTGAAAACGGCAGAAAAAAATGATCAACAAACACATCATGCACATAAGAGTGTATAATACACAACATTTAAAACTGAGCAATACGAACCCCAACAGACAAACTGGGGGTTATCGCCGGTGCTCTTAAATGGTGAACAGATATTGCTCTACGTGCAACACCCGTCTTGTTACTCAGGTAAGAACAAATCAATAATAAATGTAATACGGTAGGTCAAATTTGGGTGAAAGGGGACGAAATTGAAATTATAGACCTTTTAGCATGTTTAGAAACCACATAACGATCAAACTATTGGTAAAGGGGTCTGTTAAGTTAACAAAGGAACTATTTCAATGTCAATATATGGAAGTCTTGGTTTAATACTTTCATTGTGAGCAGCAACCCTCTTTCAAGGAAAACATGATAGGAAATACATACCCAAGAATACCTTATATTCTGGGAGATATATACTTCGTATGCAGGCGCTGCTGGATTTTTGCTAAATACAATTGGAAAATTCACAATTTTGAAGATAAAGTTATCTCTTTTGTCGCAAAGTTATGTTTTCAATTGATACATAATGTCAATCTCTAGATATAAGTCAATATAGGAGGCAGCCCCAATTCTATATGTTGTATCCTTTATCTCAACATAGTCACCACATTTTTAATTTATTGAGAGAACATCATATAGATAGCAGAATGAAAAATTAAATGATATTAGGTTTTCTTTTAATTCCAAAGAAGTTCATGTGTGATGTCATCCTTATATGAATAAGGGTACAAGTCAACAAGAAGAGGGGCACAGTTGGTTACAATGAAGATGTCGATTGTTTGATGAAAAATATGATTTACAATATGACAAAAGGACATTATTGATAGCATTTTAATAAGAGCAGATTATATGCATATCAAAAAGTTTGATATTTATCTCAAACAGAACCAAAAAATAACTATATTACATATGTAAGCAGTATCTGATGTTCATGAAGATATTTGCATGTGAAGAAAAAAGGTTATATAAAGTTTCAATCCAAGTTGTAGTTTCAACTTTTGTACAAAATTGACCTTATAAAACTGTGCACCAACTATCCTTTGCTTCTGATATGTATTTCATCTCAATGCATCCACACAATGTAGAATGTTCTTCTGATATAAGCCACCTTTCGTCATTTTTCATGAGACGATTAACTTGATGCATGACTTCAGAGAAGGATTTTCTAATATCCGTGAAAATAAAAAGACGTGTGATTAAAACAGATGTGTTGTGGAACAAGATATGCGTATTACTATAATTAACATCAGTCACAGTTGCAACATTGACTAAGTATTGCTACATTAAATTCAATTTTTGTTGACATTTTCCAAATTTATAGTAAAATACCTCGTAGTAGAATGGTAGCGAAATTGTTATAGTTTGCCATCACAAATTGTTTCATATTTTGTTGTTGTCGAGTCTTATTTAGCTTATTATACAAGTGATCACTGTTAGCATTTGCTAGTGACATAGCAGTTGTTGACGTGCTTGGTTATGGTTAATGGGTAAATATGGCATTGAATTCTTAATCAAAATATTCGTATGGGTATTTCACAGTATTACAATGCTTATATTTTGATAGCTATGTTATTCTTTTTTTTACGTGAATATAAATCATATATTACTTTTGTATATAAACAGTTGAAACTGATCTTTAGTTGATGTGATAAGGCATAACGAGTTCCTAGAGGTTGTATGGGGATAATAATAAGTTTTTTGTTATTTCCTTCTTAACAATACGTGCAAGGATATAGCAATATGATAATGGAAATAATACAGAATAACAGAAGAAGGTTTCAATTGTGTAACCTTTTTTTAAGACATACACTAAGACAACATCACCTTGCTCTTGTTTCAAATTAAATAAACTACATACTTTTTTATTATTCCTATAATTTTTTGTTAGACAATTGATATTAATTTGAGAATTGCTAAAATAAAGAAAATATTGAAAGGACGAGTATGTATGTAAAAACAAATTTTATATTGCAAATAAGAATTGGGCATGCTTTATATTTGATTTTAGATATACAGTCTGCTTAAAGTTTAGCACCACCTACTTTTAATGCATCGAAAACAATTTCTTTAAAACAATCATTTATTCCTCGAAAAAGATAAACATTCATGTTGCAATTTTGCTTACATATACCATTAACAAACTATGAACTTATCTGCAGGTTCTATGCATTTAACTTTTGCGTTCATAGGAAAAGTACAAATTAAACAAATCAGAAACGGAATTAGTGTTTCACTGTGATTTCTGTTTTATTCAGCATTTAATCACCCAATATCAATAAAATTCTTTACAAATAATCTTTGGCATGTTCGGCAAATTTAATGTCAAAACTTGAGTCAATAGGATTTGTATCCACCTTTTATCCGGTACAGTTCTATAACATTGTGTCTCATACATATACAAGCTTTCTGAACTTCAGTTGAGGAAATCTATTCCATTCATCAACAATTGCTACTCTTAACTTTTGCTTGATGAAGGTTAGATTTCACCTGTAACCGAGTGAGTCGGAAGGGTGATGATCTAAAGGTTTTGAAACGGCGTATTTCTAAAAGTGCAGATGACCGTTGATATACAGTTGCTAGACGGTATTTATCGGAGTTCAATCTTTTGGGTAGTATAACATTTTCCAAGTGTATGTAAAAGGCTATTAATAACACCAAACATTAATCATTGTTTTCGCAATTGTTAAATAAATATTGCCAGTTGTATTAAGGTGGTACTTAATTTTTGGCGGAATTTATATATACTATAGAATCACAGGACTAACAACAATTGCTTAATATTTCAAAAGAACACTACAACAGCCAAGAATCAACTCCTAAAAAAGAGGCAAACAAACGGAGACAATATATAAGGTTCTTGACACGGTCTAAATATCCTAACTTGGAAACACACAAGCACAATGATATGGTTGAATCTTCAGAGATCTCCTCCTTTAATTCTACAGACTATATGTTGTAAAACAAACGACACAGACATAACCAGGTATTATAGATTGATAGAATTTGTGTATATAAAACATAAAATATATCTGAGATCAAAATAGTGTGAGTAATGTTCCTCTTGTTCGGACTTAAGTCCGCTATGTAGTGTTTTAAAGGCTACTGTGTGTCGTTCCATCAGGTTTTTTTTTCTGTTTTTTCCTAGTTTTGAACGTTGCTGTATAATACTTTGTCCCCTTTATTTTTAACTTAATTTTTCAGAACAGGCAGACGATCCTATGTGCATTTTGTTTTGTACGTCAACGATATCAGTCAATTGTATGTATGATTGCTGTTAATACAAACATACCAAATACACTGAGTGGTTTCGTCAGATATTTAGGTGAAACCATTGTTGAACTCAAGCATGTTTCATATACATGTACGTTGTGGTATACATATATGTAGAAGATTGAATTAAGAGGGTATTTGGCTCAACAGTATGATACTGACTCAGCTCCTAACAACGTATGTTTCTTAAAAAAATTCTAATTAGGTAAGCTAGAATGTGATAGACCTATCATAAGAGACAAACAGTTTTAGACACTCAATATCAGCGGTTAAGAGATTTGAATTTGGTGAATGATTTTCTTTTTTCATTTCAAAGGCTTTGTATTAGCGTTTGCCTAAAATAATTACAAATGAAATATAAGCATGTCTTACGTTTGACCAAAGGCTTTAAGACATTCAGTTAGGTTGTTAGTGTACGCATTTCCATCATTTCCAAAAACTGGTCCAAAAGAAGCTCCCCCAATAATTGTTGCATAGCTGATGAAGATGTCTGCATATGTGCTCTGTGGAATTTCCTCATTTACACATTCGATTGGTGTCTGAAACAATATCTATATGGCTTACATTTGAGTTTTTAACGGATTTTTGCATAACTTGGACTTTTGATAACTTACCATGTAACTACTTCATTATCAATGATATGCTGCTGACATTATAATTGATCAAATATATTTTCTACATGTATCGGGGAGAAGAACATTATTATAGCTATACAGTCACAACAACTGATTATTTACCCGATGTGATACTTCTAAGACTCACTTCACTGGCGACATTTTTCACGGTTATATATTTTTAAATATCATAACAATCGTCAAGTCTGTCAATTTGTTGCCTTATGTCCTATACTCAATGTTTTATTGATTGTCGTCGCTCATTTCAAGAGTTTTGTTGTTAATTTGATTTGTATGTTCTTATAGATTTACAAAATTAAACTATTTGAAATTTAATGTATATTTGTGTGTTCCGGAATGTATAATGTCTTCTATCTTTGTAACATATGCAATATCTTATAAGGTATGTTCTGCATTAATAGTTTTAACTAATTAAGGTACAAATACAATTTGAAATCAGTTTGTATTCTTTTATTTAAACGTTGACGATATCTGCACAATATTTATTTTACAAAACCTAATATAAAATACCGATCCTTCCTTCACTTTTTATAACAAGGATTTGAAATAACCTTGTTTTAAATTTTGTTGTGGATATCATATCATTACCAAACACAGTTCTAGCCTTCAACAATTGTGAAACTAATCGATTCAATTATCGTGCGATGAGTCACCTGTACATTGTTTACAACAACTGGTTGTGCGATGAGTCACCTGTACATTGTTCACAACAACTGGTTATTCTGTTTTTTTATACATTTTTTAACTTACTTTTCTGTTTCTTACAGGAACTGTAAAGTGAATCATTTATATATATTACAATTTTTATACGTGAAATGTACACTATATAATATGTAATAAACAAACAAATATATACTACAATGCTGTTCCATCTTCATTTAGAAATTGAATGCTCCGTTTTGTAAATTCATTCTGGTGTAAAAGCGTTGACAGAAGTACACGTTGTATGAAGTGCGTAAGCGCTTCATTCTTAAAATGTGCGCACGGTCAAGATTGTTATAACCATATGAAATTACTAAAAGAACCATTCAATATTTAAAATTACATTTTGTCGCTATGATTATGAAAAAATGTTTACTATCAACATTTTCTTTTATTAACCTGTGCACTTTATTGTTGAAACTCGTGTTACAATTCAATTTGTAATGAAGGATGATTTCAGAATGACGAAAGATTGCTGTTAGCTAACCAGAATAATGAAAGATACATCGAATGTAATTATATCCTTTTAAGGGAAAACAGGTATCTTGGAATGCACATACAATACAAGGCATCTATATCTACATCCGACTGACAAATAACAAATTTTAGTAGAGAAAGTGTCGGTGATTGATAATTAACCAGTGTGTTATTTTATTTAATACATACTGTTTATACTGTCCAGTCGGCAACAGTCAAAGAAAAATAACTTTGGTTTTCCTTTCAGGGTTTCAGATCGCACAAACTTTTCAACTATGGTAGTATTGTAAATAAAGCCATGTTGTATTTCATTATTTTTTTGTCCATCGATGCAATCGCTGCAACAAAAATACCCGTGTCCACCATGTGATGAGAAGTACAATGCAAAACAGTCGTATTCATCATGATTAGTATCTGCAATATTATCTAGAAATTCATCTATACCAGTTGCCGTTGTATTCTCACATAACCTTATATCAAATTGTAGTTTCTCAAATGCACTTTCACAATTTGCTGGTAATAAAAATATTAAAACAATAGAAACATAACATATATAATGAAATATATCTTAAATGGTTCATGAATATTCCTATATGTATGCATTTTTGGAATTGATTTTCTATTTAAGTAATTATCATAGTAAACTGTGTCATCATGGTCATTAGTTGTAGTTCTTAGGCTTGTTGCAAATGTTCCTGTTAACATTGAAGTATTGATTAATATAATTGAAGTATTGTCACGGTACTTGTATTCATGTATTTGGTTTTGATGTTGTATTTGTTGTTCACATAGGATTTTGTCTGAGGCTTTGTCCGTTTTTGTGTGTGTTACATTTTAGTGTTGTGTCGTTGTTCTCCTCTTATATTTAATGCGTTTCCCTCGGTTTTGGTTTGTTGCCCCAATTTTGTTTTTGGTCCATGGATTTGTGAGTTTTGAACAGCGGTATACTACTGTTGCCTTTATTGATTAAGACAATCTGAATATTGCTTCACGCGTAATGTAATACATGCTATAAATTAATACCGACACTGGTACAAAAATTGAATGTCAAATAGTAAATGTCTGTTATTCCAGAGTTGACCTTGTTTGTGTTATTGTTAAATCATAGAAATATTTTTCATTACAAAGAAATATCTAGTCAGTAAATCATCACAAATTAATCAGTTCCTGAGAAATAAGACCTTATGGCAACCGTTGAATATAAGAAAATACGTGTGCATATTTAGTGTTGTTGCATGTAATTACATAGTATTCTAAAAAAAGTCACTAGTGATTACTGCATGCTGAAATGAAAATATGAATATGCATAAAGGTAATAAATAAAGAAACAGTGTACTAATATTTTGCACTTTTCTAACTCAGTTCAAATCTTACCAATGTTTGTTGCGTTCGTCACAGGTAGGTTGTCTATGTTTTCTGAGGCAAATGTACCAATGCCTATAATAGCAGCGATTCCTAAAAGACACATAATAAATTTGCAAGATTCTAGAATACATATGCGTGTACCTTACAATCAAATGTCACGAAATATCAATCTCGATTTCTTTGTAATTTGTTTTTACTTATCATTGTTGTTGATGCAACTCCAAACTGCTGGTTTTCACAAATCTATTACATGTATCCATGATCCCAGTGGTATGTGCCATATTTTACTATTTATTATATTATATGTATATTCAAATAGTATACATTTACCGTCAAAACTTTAACTTACGTATTGAAAGTCATCATTAAGCAAACATATTGAATTCGGACATCAACACACTTTTTATTTCCAAATACAGAAACTCATCACGTACCATAACACTGGTGTCACTCATAGCTTAATAGTTTGAATCAAGGAACTAGCTTTCATGCAATTGCTTTTATGCATGTGCTTTCGCCCTTATTGATAATCTTAATTTTGTGGATGATGATGTGTTCTTTTGACCCACCTTACTTCATAAACAACTTAAGGTTAGGATGTTGTTTTTTTTTGGTTTTGTTGTACTGATATCCCACTTTCCCAGGTTAAGTGAGTGTTGAGAGCCCTCATATATGTTACACACTGTCAAATTCTTGTTGTGCTTTTCCCAGGTCAGCAGCTTGTAATTCCTTGGTTGTTGTTTTTTGGTGACTTGCATATACTTTTTTCGTTCAATATTTGAAAATAAATTAAGCCGCTTGTTTTTTTCGTTTAAAGTTCTCTTCCATTTGTTATTTCGGGGCTTTTTATATGTGACTATGCGGTTTAGGCTATGCTTATTGTTGAAAGTTGTACGATGACCTATATGTTTTAATATTTGTGTCAGTTGGTCTCCTGTGGAAAGTTGTCTCATTGACAATCATGTCACATTTATATTTATATAAATTTGCTGGTGTCTGTTTATCTATTATTGTCTAAACAATGATAATAATTTACCTCTTCTATTTCGTTCCATGCTGTACGTAACAAACTCAGTTGTGCCTTTAAGAAAAACAAATTGTACACAATAGTTCAGAATTTTACCACAAAATAAATAATCGTCTTTGCTGTGTTTCTCATTTTGTACATTGGTAAGTATAATATAATTACTCAGAATGATGACCAAAGAGGAGCGAAAGATACAAGAGGAACAGTAAAACTCAAAGATCGAAAATGCACAACATAGAAAACTAAAGAATAAGCAACAAAAACCCAACCACAAACGGGGGTGATCTCAAGTACTCCGGAAGGGTAAGCATATCCTGCTTCACATGTGACCATAAGATATGATTACTTTGTTAATCATATTTCTGCTGCCATATTTGTTATATCTGCTTAATCAATATTAACATTTTGTCTATAAATTGTGTGTATATTTTCACACAGATATGATAAAACAGATAGCAAAGACACCAAGAGGACAATGACAAAATAATTCAAAGAACAGAAATAAAATTCAACCTATTTCACCTTAAAAAAATGGAAATACATCAAATAAAACATGTAGACATATCAAAATGTATAAACATTGATATCACCACAAAACGACACTTAAATTAGTTATTCTTGAAAGGGATCTTGAAATGGAAGCAGTTCATTCTACATTTAAGGTAATTACTTTTGCCAGTTATTCTACCTTTTTTCAAACTAATAATTCAACCGTGTTTTTCTGCACTGAAAAATTCAGTCATTATTTATAAAATCTATGTAGTCAATATTAAGTATTGACACATAATAGTCATACAGTATTTAAGATGTAAATCAAAGGAAACTGTCAATTCTTGTGTTTTGCATAAATTTCACAAAGAAAAACGTGACGTTATTTCTAAATATTTACCCTGGGAAAGTTTTAGAAACGATTATGACAAGTCATCCATTGGGAACATCAATTCATTTTTTGAATGAATAAGTAAGAAATTACATAATTTATGGATATATTTAATTAAACAGTTGCGATATGAAGTGATATTTGTCCCAATAGGACAGTTTGTGGTGCACTAGAAAGGTGTATTCATGCCGGTTCAGAAAATATCTGTTATCAACAAAAAAATCATTTTGAGTTTTTCAATAATTTATCATAAGATGCATGTCCCCTGGCTAGGTACCTACAGGTTTATATAAGTTTAAGTATTACAGTTCTGCAGTAAGAGTTCCTCTCAACTGTTATATGCAATTGAACAGACCCCCCCCCCGCCCTCCTCATTAGGAAATACACCTATGTGCTCAATTCTAAAGGCCAATGTCAAAAGCAAACTTTAATATTATGTAAAATACATGTAGATGTAAAAAAAACAAAAAAAACGAAACACTTTTAATTTTCAATTTGGGTTTAATGAGATAAAACACGAAAACTGAAACCACTTTTGATTTTCATCATTTGGTTTTAAGATACCGTTTATGAGTATGATTTTACAAGCTGATAAACGTTAACTATTCGTTGATTGTAATTTAATTCAGATCAATTTGCCTTTAGACAGCATTGCTATACAATATCCATACCTTCTTGTTCGGCCATTGATTTATGCTTAGATTTTCAATTTATAATGTCAAAGGCCTGCGTAGATTCTTTTAGTGGGTCTTCCCGAGGTTCCAACAAAATTTCAAAGCTGAAAAATATAGATACCTTAATAGTTTAAAACCGCCTGAAAGAAAATGAAAGGTGTTTTACTCATCAGATCATTGTATATAGAATCATTTCAGAGTAGAAAAAAACATAGTTGTTCAACTTACATACATTTGCATGCAGATTTTATGTCATACAACAAATTAATGAGATTCTAAGAAACCTTGGAAGCTTGCTATCCAAAAATGATAACTTTGGTTTACTAATTGTAATCCGAAACGCAATAAGCCGGCGTAGGTCTTTAGATTCAAGGTGCTATTCAGCAGAATATAATAGGACAAGAGTTATCAGACACGTCTTCTTAGAATTCTACGGAGGTGCCCTAATATGATAGAAAAAGTCATGCAAAACATAATATCACAGTTAAATCAAATTGGTCTTATCCAGTCAAACATAGGGGCTATTTAATATTTGATAAACATTGAAAACACATATGGTTGCAATGTCAACACATATGTCTTTCATGCATACATCTTTCTCGTATAATTTTTTTGCATTATGCGAAACAAACAAATATACAGACAAATGCAATTACCAAATCCTGTTTCAATCAGATTCGTAACATAGGACGGATACGATCATATATAACGGAGGACGCTTGCAAAACTCTTGTATGCTCCCTTGTTACGTCGCGACTTGATTACGGTAATGCTTTGATGTATGGTGTGAATGCCTCAAGTCTATTCAAACTTCAACGTGTTCAGAACACAGCTGCCAGACTAGTGACCCGCAAAAAGAAGTTTGAACATATAACTCCAACACTTATGACTCTTCATTGGCTACCATTCAAATTCCGATGCCAGTACAAACTGTTGCTTTACGCATTCAAAGCCTTGCATGGACTTGCACCTGCGTATCTTAGTGAACTAAGACATTTTTACAAACCAGCACGATCGTTGCGATCTAAAAATGCTTCTTTAATTGAGATGCCAAAAAATGCACGGACCAAAATGTATGGTGAACGGAGGTTCGATGTGGCGGCCGGAACTCTGTGGAATAGCCTTCCAACAAATCTTCGAAATGAACAATCGCTAGAACTGTTTAAGAAAGGACTGAAGACGCGTCTATTCAAAGTTGCATTTGTGGATCGCTCATAAGTTAAGACCTGGAACTGTGATTGGTTGTATTTGACTGATGTTGATTTTTAATATTTTGTACATTTTATTCTGATTTCATGACTTTCTGTATATTTCGATATAACTTTTGTATTTTTATTTTATTTTTTACAAGCCGGAATATTTTAGTAACTTATTTTTAAATACAAAATTCAGCAAGTTTTAGAAATATTTAGTTATTAAAATTTTTACTTATTCATTAATAATTCTTTTAAGTAATTTTTTACCAAGTTGCTGTAGTCTTAACTTTTTATAGTTGATTTGATGTATTCTTTATACATATCTCGGTATATTTTTAACTTTGTAATTTCGTGTATGTACGAACTTGTGTATTTTTGTTTTAACATGTAAAGCGCTTAGAGTAATTGTATTTTTATATAATGCGCTATAAAAATACCTTGTAATAATAATAATAATAATAATAATAATAATAGTTATGATGTTGTCTCTAAATTCGTTTATTTTATTTTTAACGTGCTAGATACGATGTCCGGTATTTTCCACGTGCATAACTATTTGACTTTAACACATGCAGGACATTGATAAGTCGTTCAGGTGTCGCAATTGTTAGTGATATAGTGTAAGTAGAATTAAGTACACAATTGTATTTCATTCTCTATTGTAATATAAGACAGTTATAAGTTTATCGTCATTTCCGATGTTTCCACGAGGAATAAATATTGCTTGTTCTTGAATTTCCAAATTTAACTGGCATACGAAATTTTGAAAACATTGGAAAGTCTTCGAATTAATTTCACAATAAACATCACAAATAACTACACCATCTAATGGCGTCACTATGATCATTGTCTTTCTAAATAAAGGCAACAGTAGTTTACCGCTGTTCGAAATTTATAAACCGATTGAGAAAAAAACATATCCGTGACTGAGGGAAACACATCAAATATAAGAGGAGAACTACGACACAACAGGAACAAAACACTAAAATATAACACACACAGAAACGAACTATAATATAACAATGGCCATTTTCCTGATTTTGTACAAGACGTTTTAAAAAAAAATGGTGGGTTGAACCTGGATTTGCGGCTAGCCAGAGTCTAAGTTATATTTATAAAACACTTTTCCGCAATTGATTTTTTTAATTTGTTTTGATTTTGATGGTTAGTTAATATTTTTACATATTACGGGATGAAAAGCGAACATATTCTTGATATTAGTTCATCAAAACGTATCAACAAGCCACCGAGATCTGGAATAGCTCACCTGGGCGAAATAAAATGATATACTGATATGTTTTGTTCCTGTATTGCAATCGGTTACGCTCATGATGCTAAATTATTTTTGTATCTTACATGTCTTATGTAGTAGCATTTTAAAGTTTGTGCAATTGTGATAATTGTATTGCATTAAATCCCATCATGTAAATTGTATTGAAAATAAAATAAAAATATATAGAGATTAAACATCAATAATGGAAATAACTTCTATAAGGATTTGGCTGAGATTTTGGGCGACAAAAAAGACTGATTAAGCAAAATGCAACTTTAAATAAAAGACACCAAGAAATCGATTGTTTTGTCCTGAATTAAAGGGATAACATCTCAAGCTTTATTTATAATTGGTGATCAACACACAAGAAAACAGCTACAAAAAAAGAATCAATTCTAATTATAAAAGGATTTAAAAAATATTTCGCATGGACTTACCTTGTAATGAAATGATAACTACGTATGATTATATTTCTTTGGTAAAGTTTCATTTCGTTTTGTCCTTTAAATACTTTTTGTTCTGTTCCATGAATTGATGATTCTGCGAAAAAACACACAAAATTGTTTACCTTATATGGGATAAAGTAAGATATTTAAAAAATTGTTAGGTTTTGGTTTTACGTCATACGTTAACAGGCATTAAGTTTTATTTTAATCCAATTCTGAGTACATTATTGTGTATATTGTTATTATTAACCATCGTATGTGATCGGGGTAAGAAGGCGTTTGAATAGATCGTTGTATGACAAGATAGTATGCTAGTATATGTTGTACTTTCACACGAAGCCTTGACTCGAACCGAACAGCAAGCTATAAAGGGCAAAAAAAGTACCGGTGTAAAACCAATCAAACCGGAAAACCAACAGTCCAATCTATAAAAAAAAACGAGAAACAAAAAAAACTTATGAACCACATTAACAAAAGACAACTACTGAACATCAGATTCCTGACTTAACACAGGTGCAAATAAGCAGCGATTTAAAATGTGTTAATGATACCAAACCTTCGCCCGTATCTGAAACAATAGTATAACATCACAACATAGAAAGACACACTATAAAATATCAATCGGAATGGCTTAACTCAATCAAAAGACGTAAATACACAAATGAACATACACTGAACGCATAAATTTGATCTATGATACAATGTAAATACAAAGTTTATAAAAATAAGGGATGAAAAAATAGAGTAAAATTATACTACTGCTGTAAAATGCTAAACAATTTCAGAAATACATGGAAAAAAGGTACACCATTTGTAATATCAAAATTATACACAGGTAAATGAAAATAATGTTATTGTTAAGTATTCTTCTACTTCTGTCTGTATTAATTTCCGTTTAGGACACTAAGACATTTCTTGTACATCAATTAAACTATTCTAAAACTTGGTACATATGGGGTGAATATCAACAATTAAACTATAGCATGGTTTCTCGATAAAACTTCGTGTTTTCATGTACAGGTGCTGGAGGTGTGATGTATATACAAAATAAAAGGTTTTTTTATATACAAAAAAACATTTATTTTTATAATATTCACTGGCCTGAGATTGCGAAAACCCAGAATATATAGATAACTGTGCGTGTATGTCCATCATGTATTCTTGTGTCGATTTTTCTAGGATATGCATGAGATAAAGCGTTGGTTGATGTTTCAGTCATTCTTATTTCAAACAAAGTATTATACCAGTCGATTACATCAGGTAAAAACTAGGATAAATTTACCATTTTCTTTGGAAAATGTCTGTATCATGGACAGAATTTCACAATAAAATATTTATTTGAAATTTTATTGACAAAGACACCATGATAATGAATTATAATCCTGGACAGTATTACTTTAAGAAATAGTTTCCGCGGACCATATGTTATGGAACTATTTGTCCAATTGACAATACTACTTGGTCCCATTATGTTATGTTACAGTTTTTTACTTGTTCGGTTGCTCTTTTTTTAGTCTAGATGAACTTTTTGAATGTGCATTGACATTTTTGTTATACTTTTTCAATTGCTGCGTATAAACATGATAAATATCAACAAAAATTCAACGGAATAAGTAAAAAAAAAACAACTGCAAAAACCGAAACAGAGAAAAAAAGAAAAATCAGGAAATCCACTTACACCACAAGCAACTTTAGTAATATATACTTCATAATGTAGGTAAATAATAACATTAACTTTACTTTCACTTTTAATTCAGTAGGTGTTAGTTCATCCATGCTGCTCGATGAACTTACAACGTTGTATTATACTTAATGGCACATGATTCTTTTGTGTAAATAATTATAAATGTCCCATTCGAATCAATTTATGGACTCTTGAAAATGTCTCCACATTTTGTAAAAAAATATCACACTACGTTAAAATTAACAAAATGAAATCTGAAACCCATGTTAAATAGAAATTAGTCAAGTAACGTCACTGATCTATAAAAAGATAAGTACCGATGAATTGTCCGTCGTATCTTGAATATCAAGATAAAGCTCAGATTTGTATACTGATTTCAAATCACAAATAAACAACACATATGGCAAAATTTGGGGTACTTTGCTATTTTGCATAGCGGTCATTTTGCCTTTTCAAGACGGCAGTCATTACAATACGATTATATATGGCCCTGAAATAAAAATGCCAATATGCCAATATGCCATTTCAACAATTTGTCCTCATATAGGTGAATTGTACATGTGAGTATGGTTCTGTCCGTGTACAATTTAACATTGTCTACTTTGAAAACGTTCAGCCTTTTAAGTTTGAGTTTCCAGTAGTATAATTGCTATAAAAAAATAATGAAAAATGTTGAAAATCTAGATTCTAAACAGATACAAAAGGATAGTGTTCATGATTTGTCCGCATATAGGGAAACACTTTGTAGGTTGAATTTTAAAGTTAAATAACTTATCTACTTGGCCTAATTCTTTGAAAAACATGATGATTAAACCTTCCAATTTTGTAATTAATAAAATTTTAAGCATTTTCCTTCAGAATTACACAACAGTTTTGCAAATATCCGCCATAGAAAGTTTTCAAAGGCAAATACGTTTTAGTTTTATGACGGAAAAGGGCTGGAGTATCTGCAAACTTGATATAATTTATATTTTCAATCTTAAATTAATGGAAGTAAGTTACTCAAAATGGCCAAAGTCACATGGTGCAAATCATATGAATAAAGTACCTTTGATTTTGTCATATGACCAAATAAACAATCCATAACAAATACAATCAATTATTGAATTATGTTAAGTGTAAGCTAACCTCAAAGTTAATTGAGTTTACATGTGCAAAAATTCTCTTTCAAACAATATCATTCCATTCTGCAAAATAAATATTTTTATCTGTAGCAAAAATTGCTGATTCCGCGAAAACACGTAACTTATTTTACCATATATGGTATGGAGATAGATATGTGAATGAGCACAGTTAGGTTTTTAATCTCATATTATAAATTCATGTAAAAAGTCATATTTCATCTAGTCTTGTGTATGTTATTGTGTATATTATAACTTATATACATATATGGAGTTATTTCTTTCTGAACGATAGGTAATTCTTTCGAAGAATCAACCCGGACGGTACCATGTTTCAATAGAATATGCTCGAAGACATAACATAATGACCTGTGTTAGGTTATTATTTTCTTTCATAATAATGCAAACTATAATTTACTTCAAAATTATATTCGTCTGATAAGTTGTGCTGATTTTGTAAATAATGGGACGTTTTGTTATTTTATTGCTTTAATACAGAGACATTATCCTATATGTGACATGAATTATAATGTAAAACTTTGATAACACTTTTTTTTAAAGCCAGATTTAACATATTCGCGTGCAAGATTGTAAAATCTTATATATATGTATACCTTTTAGTCTATCAAATGATAAACTAATAAAATAATGATATATTCTATTGAATAACATCCAAGTACCTCACAATGGGTTCGGGTGGGGGAGAGGGTATAGACTTATATTTTGATAATCTGTTAAAAATTTATTTCAATTCAAAAGAAATCATTCTGAATATTTCATTCGATTCAATTAAAAATGATGCAAAAAACATCATTTTTCAGCGATAGAAATATCATTACAAAAAGAATACAAAACAAAGTAACCCCTTTCAATAAACAAAATGTGTACAAAAAATACTTACAGAGTGTCTTGTATTTTTCATACACTGTTTTCGGATGGTTCAATTCATTGTTGTCTTACTACATGCAGTTACAGTAATATGTGACCGTGACTGAGAAAATGGTTCCAGATGAGATTTATACATATTTTCAGTTTTTTGCATTTTTTCAATGCTACTAATGTGCTTAACATGAATACAAAATCTTATGATGATATCTTAACTGGTTTCGAAAACACAGCACATTCTAATAATGAATGCATTTGGGTACATAAATTAAAAAAAAAATCAAAATCAGAAAAAAAAATCTGACTCTTTATTTTCTTTGGCACTTTGAATGTACTAAATGAGTCAAACCTCAAAATTGCCATGCTAAGTAAATATGTGGTTTTTATGGAAACAAAAAAAAAATATATGTTTTTTCAGTTTTTTTTTATTTTGTCTTATATTTCACAAAAGTCACACTGTTTTGTGTGTTGTTTCTATGGCATTGTACTATTTCATATCATTACCCCACATCTGTTATTGAAGAATGGAAAATGTTGTGTGTTGCCTTCACAAGGTTGACGTTGGTACATGTATGTCATATTTTATTTTTGTAAATTGTTTTTCTTCAAATTATGTCGTTAGTTTTCTCGATTGAATTAATTGATATTTTTTATATTGGGTCCTTTTAGCCAACTATGCAGTATGGGGTTCTGTTATGGTTGAAGACTGTACAATTGCCAATGCTTAAAAATCCACAGCATTTGAACTTGCTGAAATCCGCAACATTTGACCTTTGACGGGTAGTTGGCAATCATACCACAGCTCTTATCTTTATATTGTTGACGATATCCATAATTTTGAAATAGTTATTAAATGTGAAAAGAAGACACAAATCTATTTGTGTGTATTTTAATAAGAAGATTCTGCTTCCTTGATGAACATTTGTGTTAATTGGTATTAACATCACTGGTCAAATCAACCTCACTTTTGGCAATTGTTGGCTCTGGACAAATGACATCTTAATTAGCCTCGCTTTAACAATATTCCCTGATTTGTTCGTACAAATACCACTGTCTGGCTGCATCTAATCCTTTTGATGTTAAAGTGTTTGGCATAGTACATTTGAAATTCTAGTGTTCTTTTTTTAACAAATTGATGGTTATAGGTACAGAGTCACATGACTCTTTAAAAACAACATATCCTGGTTTGGTTGAATCAACTATGAACTGGTGGTAAGTGCTAATATGCTTAAGTGTTTTAAAATACTGCTGAAGGTATTTCTTCCAATCATAACATTTGACCGGTTTCTCCATATCTTTAACTAACTGGGACATATTATTACCATTTTTACTGGATTTGTTCATACTTTCTGCAATCTGCAAGATATAACAACATTTTTGCTATTACACAATCAACATGTAGTGTGCATGTAATTTGATTTAAATGTATTTAGAAGAGACAAGAAATGGGTGTGACATGACTTTTTTTTCCTTCAATGGATATACTAGAAATGTTGACATGCATACATGTATCTATACTATTAGACAAGAAGACCTCACTTTTTTCCACAACAAATTAATCATCATGCCTCTGTGTCTTATAGGTACAGTGTATAGTCGCATTTGTCATTAATTCATATGAATATTCAGATTGAGTTATTTTGGGAGAAAAACGAGAAAAAAGGTGTTCGGCTAAAGTGTCCGTCATAGAGTAACTTTTAAAGTCAGGTTATACTTCAGGTTTGTGTTTTCTGTATACCTTGGACATAAATATACTTCGAATAAAGTGTATTTTCTATCTGATATCATAATTATATGGATCATTATGTAAAAAAAACCAATGAAGAAAGTCTTTCCACATCAAATAAATATTGTTAAGATAGTTCCTTCATACTGATGCTATTAATAAAAGTGTAATTATAATTTTGAGTGAAATAATGGAGATAATATGCTTCTTCCGGTGAAATTAATGTCACTTCCTGTCTCATATGATAGCTTCTTTCACACTGATTCCAAAAATATATAGTTTCTATATACTACTGTAAGTAGAATGGGAGATAATTGGCCACTTCCGGTTTGTTGGAAGTAATTTTTAGTCTTCAGTAATCAGTTTATGTATCTATATGACAAAATATATGGATTCTGACTACTTTTATATGAAAAAAGTGCAAAAAAGGCTACTTCTGTTTTTTCTCAAGGTCACTTCCGATAGTCATTTTTCAAGGTCATATGTCACCTAACCTTTGTACAAGGTCAAATGGCTTTATAATGAATAAGTTGATGTTATATTCAAATAACCTCATATCAAGACATTTCAGGGGCACTAACTCCTATAAAATGCCATTAAATTGTATCAGACTAAATGTAGCATATCTTCATTACAATAAAGCAGACATTTTGCACTTGTTCTGTTATATGTATCTTTCAAAGTGTCGGAGAAAATAAAAAAACAAGCAAAATTCACAATTGAAAACTTGACCTTGACCTTTGAACTTGACTTCATTTTCTAAGTTACGACCTAGGGGCCTCAAATAAAAATATCCCAGGCTTATACGCTTAACGGTTGATGAGTTGAAAACACATACAGATAAATTTATTGTGTAAGGGAAGATAACTCCCATAAAATTTCATCAAATCTCTTCGATCCAAATTAGCCAAAAATTCGAGGATGTAACGGACAATTTGTAAAAAGAATTTTTTCGCTATCTTTTTTTGTTACGAAGGAGATGCTCATAGATGGTAAACAGTGAATAGGGAGATAACTCTTACAAAGAAAATGGTTCGCTTTAGCAGGTTGAAATTTAAAAGCGCATAAACTATACGATACCATATAAGAAATATCTAAGCGACATATTGCAAAACTAACATTTTTCGCAAGAACAAAATTTGGCGGAAAAAAAAATAATAATCAGAAGAAGAAGAAGAAAAAAAACAATAAGTCTTTCCACAGAAAAGTGGAAAGACTTAATAATTGCAACTAAACCATCAATGCAATTTCAAATTTAATATGATAAGAACTGACTGTCTCTATGAATACTTATAATAACAACATAAAGAGGATTTTAAGACGGGTACTTTGTTGAACTTATGAAAGTTAATGATTTGACATTTTTAAGTTTAGAGGTGATTACATCAGTATCATATATTCGACCTTGATAAATGTAAATTACAGGTGTTTAATGTTTAATGACGCACTTGTTTTGGTTACAATTTAGAACGTTAGCACGGGTGACATATTTTCACATTTAATTTGAAATGTAAATTCGGTGTTCTACTAATATAAGTTGCATCTTTGTTAAAAAATTCTCAAATTAAAAATGGTCATGGTATAACAAAATCACACGCATTTTCAATTCATGCTCTGTATCAGCATTATATTACCCTTCCAAATCAAAATAAAACAAAAACAAACAAAACAAAAATAAACCAAAAATAAACCAAAAATAAACCAAAATCGTCTTTATCTTTAAACGGAATTCTCAAATCATCAAAAATAAAACAACAACGATACAATGTATATATCGAAAAGGGACCTTAATGCTATTATTCTGTGGTTACATGTAGTAGCGACTTTTATGTTACTCATTTGTTCGTTTCACATAAATGAGTGTTCTTGTGTGTGTCATGTTTTTTGTGCTGTATTTCTGTCATGTAATGTTGTCATTTTAGCGATGTTTTTTTAATATTGCTATATACGCAGTTTATTTAGTTAACCATTAATCCTGATTCAACCCACCATGTTTTTTTTAAACGTCCTGTCGTTTGCACTTTTTTTTTATGCACTTCAGTGTTTCTATCCTTTATTTTTTCTCTTGTAGTTGATGTGTTTCCCTCGGTTTTAGATTGTCATCCGAATTAGTTTTCTCTCAATCGATTTATGCTTTTTGAACAGTAGTATACTACTGTTGTCTTTATCTAACATTAAATATTCCTTTACACCTTGTGTAAAAATATACAACTATGTGAAAATGCTTCCTTTCTCAGTGACTATGAAGACAATTTTAATCAAACGTAAAAGGTGCTTTGCTGTATTCACCTGCATGCGCTGCTTATCCATATCATCCTAGATAACTTTTCGAAATAAAATACCCAAAAATATTTGAAACAGTTGCCTAAATGTTTTCATTTGGAACGTAACATAATATATTTATTATTAATTCAAAAATCATAAATCAAAATACATTATGTTTTAATAAAAAAAAACATGTTTCTTGGATAATGTACACCAAGCATGTTAACGACCGCCATAGGAGAGCTAAAAGTTCGAGACTAAACCCACTTTGATAGTTGTCTCACCGTGAATCGTATAACATCTCTTTGTGTACATACTGGAATCATTAAATTTAGACTGAGATAGTTTATTCTTTTTTGTTGGGGACAATGCATTTACAGAGCATGAATTGCAAATAAGTGTGATTTATTTTTACCCATTACCAGTCTGAATATGAGAAGGCTATTTAGGCTAACTGTTTCATTTAACAAAGATGTAAATTAACAGAACACGGGATTTCTATTTTAAGTTAAATGTGAAAATATGTCATTTATGCTAATGTTCTAAATTCTGATCGAAATATTTATCAAATGCGTCATTTCATACAACACATCTGCAAACTAGTTACCAAGAACGAATATATTATACTGATGGCGTGATTATACACAAAAACATAATATCACTTTACAGCATTAACAATACAATATATTTATAGTTTGAACGGACAAAAACATTAATCACCATCAACCGTAAAAATGTCAAATCATTAACTTTTATAAGTTTATCAAAAAACAAAACTGCAAATCGTCTTGATGTAGCTTAGATGTCTTCGTCTATCTTAAATTTTGAAATAAAAGATACCAATCGGTCCAAATCTTATAACGTAATTGATATTAAATACTTTTTATTCTTATTAAGAACATAAAAATATTCCCTTTTTCGACTTTGTCAGTATTAGGAGAAAACTCAGATAACGTAACTTTCATTATATACTGTGTTGTATGAATTTAAACATTTTATTATATAGCGAGAAAACGAGTCCGGAGACCCCATTTTGATCATTTTCTTAACTGAAAGCATATTAATTGAGATATGTGTTCATGGTTTATCAAACTTATATGGTGTAGTTTTCTTTTTATCAATAAAAGTAGGTTTTCAAGGTATATTCTATACAAAATCAAACTAATTTTGAACAACCTATATCTTGATAAAAAAACGTTGATCCCTACTATTTAATAACTCGTTTGTATGTATGTTGGCATTTGTTTTTTGTAGAAGTTCAGTGTTTCTGTTGTTCCGTTGTTTCTCTTAAAATTGATGTATTCCCATCAGTAATTGGTTTGTTATCCGGATTTGTTTCAGTTAAATCGATTTATGACCATTGAACAGCGGTATACTACTGTTGCCTTTATACAATACATTTTGACACAAATTATTAAAAAGATCTACGGAATTTAATTGATACCTCCCTTTTTATCTTAATGTTGTATGATTCCTGATTTTAAGTAGTTATAGAGACATTATGTTCTTATAACATGTATGCTACATTTGTAAGTGTTTTGATTTTGGTTGGTTGCATTTATTATCCTTTGAGAAAAGAGAGGTATACGATCTGTCGTTCAATATGCAAGACAGTTTAATTGAGTTTTCCTTTTGTTTGAAAGCGTTTTATGATATATTATTCTCTATTAGCTATTACCTTATGGAACTCCTTTTTTTTTCTTTTGTTCTTTTGTTCTTTTATCTTTACTTCCATACTAGTATGTGACCATATCTTACTGGTTAATTGCTTAACTCGCAAACAAGTTATTTGAATCATGAAGCAGAATAAAAGAGCCGAGGCAGAGATAGGTCTTGAAGATACATGTAACTAGTTTATAAACACTTAACAGAAACCGACTCCGTCATCATCGCGCAGATTTTCACTTTGGGAACTTTCTATTTTGGCAAAATACAATTCTTCGACAATGGGTAGCTCTTCAATAAACTCATCGTCTTGTTTGTCTGTTATTTCCGATGGAATACTTGATCAAAACGATACAAATCAAGCTTGACTCATGAGGATGAAATTTCACTTCCACTTTCGATTTCGGAAAGGGAAGTAATTATTTGGGATAAGGCTAAAATACGGAATCAGGTTAAAAATAGTTATTGCGGACTTTAATTTAAATAGATAATAACGATAATCGCACACGTGGTAAGTATCTGTCACGATATAATAAGTAAAGCTACATTTTTTTTAGTCCGCAATAAATTAACTCGCAGGTGCTCGTCGACGTTAACTTTGCAACGTCATAGCCAAAGAAATATTTCACTGCATCTGGGCCCATTTTGTCAGACGTCGTCACATATAAGTTTTATTTAGCTTGATCTTACATCGCCATTGATATTTCGTTGTTAAAGTTCCTATACGAAATATCAAAAATCATTGCACAAGGTCATGTTTTTCTCTGGCTGTTTATGAAGTCTTTCCACTAAATCCATTGGATGTTGGATGTGTACGGATTGATAGTTTAGTCTTAGATGAATGATTTTTTTATTAGTTGTTAGGGGCTTTGAACTAGCTGTCAGATAACTGGGAGTACTCTCAGATCTGTTCATTGTGTCTTTTTGTGTCGGGATGTATAAGTACCCGGCCACGTCCACTTGTATTTTTGTCTACCTGTTGAATTAAGCCTTTTTCAAATGATTTTTATAGTTCGTTCTTATGTTGTACTGTTATACCACTGTCCCATGTTAGGGGAGGGTTTGGATCCCGCTACCATGTTTAAACCCGCCACATTATTTATGTATGTGCCTGTCTCAAGTCAGGAGCCTGTAATTCAGTAGTTGTCGTTTGTTTATGTGTTACATATTTGTTTTTCGTTCATTTTTTTTTACATAAATAAGGCCGTTAGTTTTCTCGTTTGAATTATTTAACATTGTCTTATCGTGGCCTTTTATAGCTGACTATGCCGTATGGGCTTTGCTCATTGTTGAAGGCCGTACGGTGACCTATAGTTGTTAATGTCTGTGTCATTTTGGTCTTTTGTGGATAGTTGTCTTATTGGCAATCATACCACATCTTCTTTTTTATATAACATTGTCGATATTGTTTTCTCGAGCATACTAAAATCATTGTTCTAACATAAAAATAATGAAGGCTGATACAGATAATTCTACTTTTAATATGTTAACATTTTTGTTAAGGTTAATTGTTAGATAATTCATTTAATTTATAAAAAAAAATCACTTTCGAACATTATCATTTCATTCTGCAAGAAGATTTTTGTTTCTGTAGCAGGAATAACTAAATCTGCGAAAAACGACTATCTTTAAATAACTTATTACCTTATATAGTATGAAGGTAGAGGTTTAAATGATCACAGTTAGGTTTTTAATGTCACATTATTTAAATTCATGTAGAAAATCATATTTTGTCTAGTTCTATTTATGTGATTGTATATATTATCATTTAAACCTTTTTCATGTTTTTGTAAATATTCGGTGTTTTATTCAGTCCTCGTTTGACAAAGGACTAGAAAAAACGTCGGTTTTTTTTATTAATGACTTCTTTCAATCTTTTGTCAAAATTTTACAGTTGAAATATCTTATATAATATATACTTTTTTTAAATAATCGTGATATTCATATTTCCGTGGCCATGACATTTGATGTTAACACCAGGTATGACCACTATCCGTACTATTATAAGATTTATTAAACAAGATACATGAATAACTGTTGGTGCGTTTTTTCTTTGGGATGTTTCTCGTGTATATGAACCAACCATAGCATTCGTTTAACGAATTTATCGTTTTGAGTTAAAGAGTACATATTATTAAACCAGGGATATCGTTACCATAAATTACTTAAAACCTTTACTAAATTTTTCCATAGATATAAAGATTTGGTATTGAAGTTTGGTTGTACCTGTAGAAAACTCATTTCAAACGGGATAGCACATCCTCATTTTTACGGAAATGTTGTTAACCGTGCCCGGAAATTTAAAAATGATCCATGTAAACTTGTCGCTCCTTTAAATAAACTTATTCTAAAAGGTTACCTATTCAACACTGTAATAAGATCATTGAATATTGTTTTTATTGGTATAAATATTGATTTTATTATCAGTAAATTAAAAGCTAACTAAATATTACTAGTATGTTAAATACATATACATATTCATGGATCTACAATCTGTCGATACATGTAACTTGGTATTGCACAAGTTCGTTCATGTTTTTTCTGGCTGTTTATGACGTCTTTCCACTAAATCCATTGGATGTTGGATGTGTACGGATTGATAGTTTAGTCTAAGATTCATGATTTTTTATTAGTTGTTAGTGGCTTTGAACTAGCTATCAGATAACTGCGAGTACTCTCAGATCTGTTCATTGTGTCTTTTTGTGTCGGGATGTATTAGTACCCGGCCACGTCCACTTGTATTTTTGTCTACCTGATGAGGTAAGCCTTTTTCAACTGATTTTTATAGTTCGTTCTTATGTTGTACTGTTATACCACTGTTCCAGGTTAGGGGGAGGGTTGGGATCCCGCTAACATGTTTAACCCTGCCACATTATTTATGCATGTGCCTGTCCCAAGTCAGGAGCATGTAAATTCACTGGTTGTAGTTTGTTTATGTGTTACATATTTGTTTTTCGTTCATTTTTTTTTTTTTTACATAAATAAGGCCGTTAGTTTTCTCGTTTGAATTGTTCAACATTGTCTTATCGGGGTCTTGAATAGCTGACTATGCGGTATGGGCATTGCTCATTGTTGAAGGCCGTACGGTGACCCATAGTTGTTAGTTCTGTGTCATTTTGGTCTTTTGTGGATAGTTGTCTCATTGGCAAGCATACGACATCTTCTTTTTTAAATATAGTCATAGTTTGAGAAAATATAACATCAATGCAGCACATTATTTAAAAAGACTACTTAGTATCAACTCTCAAAACACAACATATACTTAAAGTATGCTCTCGGCACGTTTCTTAGTACATCAAGTCTCCGCTGCAGATAAATTGTTATTAGGGAAAAATCAAGAATTTTGGTATGAACACAATCATATTAGTACTGAAATATGTGTGATTTGTTTTTAAAAACTACCAATAGTAACTGGTTAGTATTGAAGTGGTATAACACTTGGATTATGCATGTTTTGAATGATATTCTAGTTTTATATAAAAGAATATATAAGATATGATGGTGTGTCCTATCTATCAAATTTGAAAGCTTTAAGTTCAACACACTTAGCAAAACGATGAATAATTTCGACAGTTTAGGAACAATTTTTTTTAGTGTTGGCTTTCTTTTATTTGATTTACATAATTACATAATATAGGGGAATATGTACCCAAAATGACTCAATAATACGATCAGAGAAGCTCTGGCAAATATATCATGTAGTAGTAAATTACCAAATGAAAATCACCTTGAGAAAAAATGGCAAAATATACAGAAAAGTCAGTTAAGCTTTATCTTACATCGATCTTGCAGTTACGTTGTTACAGTTCTTTAATGAAATGATTTTAAAATCATTATCTAACATTATCGATATTGTTTTCTCGAGCATACTGAAATCAGTGTATGTCCGTTCAAATAATGCCGCGTTATATATAATAATTATCAAAAATGATGATGTTGTGTCTTTATTATACGAGTTATATGCAACTTCCTACCTCTGTCTTAATGCAGGTCATCATCCCTGAAATGAGAAAATGCATATATAATTGAATAATTTAACTGCAATTTTCAACATGCGATAGGTAACCAAAGTCTCGTGCAAATATACTTCTTGAAGAAGTTATAATGATAATACTAACAAAATAATTCCCATGTCATAACTTAATAGTGGATGAATTTCACATTTGAACAAGAATGTAATTTCCTCAAAAATACACATTTCAGTGATTTTATTAAGGTGCACTACAATGACAACTTTTATTAAATTTAAGAATTAAATGAAAAATTCTAATGTGAGTTCTTATCATTGTGATACTCACACACATTGCAATAATTTCAGAATTTATAGCAATATATATTCTTATTTTGTTGGAAAACAGAAATTTATTTCCACAAATTATACAATAAGAAAAGCAAGGCTTGCATATATATCTAACTGTTTCTAACTCCACGCAGCAGAAGCAGTAGAATATATATATATATTTCAAAATAGATAATATAGGTTTATTGATTCAGATTATCAGTACACTGGTATTTGTATAGAAAAATGGTCGGTAATATTTAGTTATGGGCTTTTCATGTACCGATTTTTCCCTTGGAAACATGCCATATCTAAAAATTGCAGTTTACAGCTTTGAACTATCTTTCAGTAGCTGCAAGTACTTTGTGTCTCTTTTTATTAAACATTTATATGTTGATTTGACACGTAAATAGTCAAACATATTTCAATAAAATTTACAGTTTGTTCTTATGTTGTACTGGGTCCCCACTGTCCCGGTTAGGTTAAACAGGGTTTCAGTGCTCACAAACATAATTAACCCTATCACATTCTGCAAGCATATGTCTCATACCATAAATCACTATCAGTTGTAGGTAACTATTTAGCATACTCATTTATGTTTCTTATTTTCTAACTACACCATATTGTTGCTTAAAATATCCTTTGAATAGTTTGCATGTCCGTGCCTTTTAAAGTTTACTATGGGATGGTGTTACTTAGTTTTGAAGACAGCAAAGCAACCTATATGAAGATGCTTTCATCCACATCTTTTGGTCTCTGTTGATTAGTTTTCTTATTGCATTCATTCCACATTTTCTTATTTTTACTATTAATAGATTCGATCATCGGACTAGTTGTGGGAAGAAATTATGAAACAGATTGATTTGATTATGAGAAATAAGGGACAACCAGTTTTAATAATGAGCGAAAAGAAATAATACAACAATTTACCTATCTAATAATAAAGCTTTCCAAATTAAAACCATTACTTTATATTTCATCAAAGAAGGAATGGCACCTGTTCTGTATCTTGAATTAGACATGTCATCTAAAAATAAGAGAAAGTATTTTTTTAATACAACTTCAGATACTTTTCTTCGAATTAGAAGCAGATTAATTACAATGAATAAATATGATATATTAGATAAAGAAATAACGTCAGCCAAACCCCAACCCAACCCCCAACCCTAAAACTATATCTGGATTACCTTCATAGAAATTATGACAATTTTTTCTTGGATATCCAGAATTATCACTTCATCATCTTTAATATACAAAATGTAAAAAGCTGCGGTATGAGCTGTTGTACCTTTAGCATTAATTTATGCCTAATGGTTAGTTGGTTTATTGATTTATTCATCTGTTGATTTATTGATGGATTGAAAGTGTGTCTAGCATTCCCTCTACGTGAGATATGTGACTTTAACGTCTATAATCTGACTGAACGTGGCTGTTAAACCGTAATGCCTGGATTTTCTAATGAACAAAACTCCTTACATCTTCCATAGATATATATAATATATATATAGATTACACGTGATTAGCGAAGAAGCATATACTACCAATTTTAAAGTCTTTGGTTTAAACTAGCCGCTGGTCGATCCACGACCTGGAATCGATGCGAACAAGCTACCACGATACCACACTCTATCACTATGCACTATGGTTGTCCAGTTATCAATGCAAATCACTATATAAATTGCAATATGAGTAATAACCTTCATATGGAGTCTCCAGATGGCTTCGGTCAAAATGTTTGTTCTCATGTCCAAAGGATGTATCGATCAAATTGGTGAAATAATTGTATCGTAATCTTGACCGTTATTGAAGAAAATGCAAGGGCAAGATCAGGCAGACTTTAAATCGCGAATAATCAACGAAACAATAAAATATACCCGATGCTGGTATCGTCAAACTGATCAGTTTACAAATAAGGTGATTGAATATGATTACCAATGAAAACAGTGTCCACATTAGCTTTAAATAATTAAATATATATATATTGATTGATTCAGTATAAAGAAACCTAGGATTGGACCCTAATAGAGAATGTAAGTGAACAAGAAGTAGTTTTTTAGTCTTTAGAAAATTCATATGGAAGGCCTAAAATAGTTTTAAAATGGTTTTAACTGTTATTCTGTTTCTTTTTCTAACTTTTGTTCTTGTGTCAAATTTTTGTTTTGCAATATTAAAAATCGAAAGTTGTAAAGTATCTTTATCAAATCACAGAAAAATCTCAGGCAACAACATATTTTTCAATTTATTAGACTCTATCCGTTAAGTTAACCTGTTTTGCCATATCTTTGGTGTGTATTTACCATTTTCCTTTTTTCTTGTCAAAAACACTTTTCTGTAACGCAGGACCCTAAATTGATCTCTGATGAACAAAACTTTTTTAATTGATTTCTTTATGAAATTAAAATTACATTTGAAACCCAATTGTACGTTAAAAATAATGGATTTTAATTTACCAATAGAAAAGGTCGCCTGAACAATGCAATTGATCAAATCTATCAAATTACACTTCAAACAAGACTTCGCGGTTGCATAATCAATAAAATGTTGTTATAGTTATTGACCAAGCAAGTCGGTATATGTTATTTAATCTGGACAGCACGAGATGACCCAATAACCAGAACGACGTAGGAGTTCGGGTTATTGGGTCATCTCGTGCTGTGCAGATTAAATAACATATACCGATTTGATTGGCCAATAACTGTTTTAACACATGACGCAATTCATATACGTAAAAGTTTTAGAAATGTTGACGTCATTCCGCAATCCACGGATCATAGGAAAGTTTCGTGTAGTGTTAACAAAGGGGGAAATACGACTTTGGTAAGTTTAAAATTATGGTTTTTTTTTATATTTAGCCTCATTCTAAAATTGCGATTTAATGGTATGTTTTTTTTATCGTTTCCGTTAAATCTTTTCCAATTTTTTATCTAATTGGTGACGATTAAGACTTTGACAAACTGTGTGCTTTCAAAACGGTGTATGAATAAAAAAACATAACTGCAAGGGTTATTGAGTTTAAATTAGATTAATTGCTTTTGAATTTCTTTGCCTCAATGATTAGCTTAGAGAAAAAAAGAACCGAGGAAGATGTTATAATACCTAAATTTAAAATGTTAAATAAACAGAAAAAAACTTTTTCTTTCAAAACCTTTCACTCCCCGCCTCCCCCCCAAAAAACAATGTCTTTTTAACTACTGTATTACTTATTAATACACGTCCATCTAAATGAAGTCTGATTCATCGCCATTTAATCCCCCTGTTTTAAAACAAACTTAAATATGGTCCACATTAATTTCAATCCAAAAATAGTCCCTTTATAGAAGAGATATTCAAAAAGTCGTTATAAATTCCATTGAATCTGAAACTAATCCAAATCAGATTGCTTTTATTCGGATATTCTTAGATACAATTATTTTTTGGCAGAAAATACCAAAAATTGTTTTAACTATCTTTTTAATTTTAAAACACTGATTTAGATTTACGTTGTACACAAAATATAATGAATTAGTTTATGTCCCAGCTTAGAAAAAAAATAAAGCAGTGAGAAACCTTTCTTTTTCCTATTTTGAAACTATGATGTTTGTACGAAGTTCAACTTTGTCGTAATTTCAAGGCATATGGCGGATTCGAGGGTGGGGGCGAAAAGATCGTTAACCCTTGGATTTGACAAAGTATCGTGTTTTAGCTTAAAATCGTCAATATTGTCTTTAGTCTCGCTATAGTCGGTAATATTTTTTTTAATTTGATAGAATAACGCCCCTTCAAAAAATCCTAGAACCGCCCCTAAAGGTTAAAATAGAATCGAACTAAGGTAGTTAATGCACACATTTGCTGTGCATTGTCCAGATTATAGCACAGTAAGAACAAAGATATTTTACTCTTGCCATGTGTTAATGAAGTGATAAATTAAACGGGTACTAGTATGGAATAGTTATTCACAATTGTATTCGAGATAAAATTATAAAAGGGAAATATCGGCTCAATATTAAAACATGATCAAGCAGTAATTTGTAGGAATACACATGAACTTGACCAGTGAAGCGGATGTGACCTAACGTAAATCATCATTAAATAATATATCACAGAAAACTTCTCAGCTACCATACTGTTTTCAATTCATTTATATGTTCTTGTCTTACAAAAATACTTAATTTAAACTCAAGACCCTCATCTCTTAAAAAAAGTTTTAAACGATAATAAGATCATTTTACAAGTGTATGTTACCTGTACTGCTATGAATTTTCCAATAGAAAAAAATATCGCACGACTGATTGATGAAATCTATCTAATAACCTTTTAAAACAGACTTCGCAGTTTATCAAAGTCATAATCAAACAATGGTATGTTATTAAAGTGTTAAATTAAACAGATATTAGTGCACATGTAGTATCGGATAGGCATTCAAAAGTGTATCCTAGTTGAAAAAAAATAGTCAACTAACATTAATTTTTTACAAAATTATTGAATCACTTCTTTGCAGATATTTATCAACACACAATTAGTACTTAACACAATATAATAAAGTAATAACGTCCTTGAACACAATCTCTCATTGGCAATCATACCAAATCTTCTTTTTTATGTATACAGATATCAGAAGATGCGATATGCGTGACAATACGATAACTCTCCATCCAAGTCACAGTTTTTAAACATGCATTATACACAATAATAGATATATATAAGTGAATAAAAACTTACCCTGTTTGGACAGAAAGAATAATTTGAAATATGTTCCATTGAAAAACATATTAATTGCCTGGCATATAACATGGATAAGAATAAAATACAAAGATTGTTGCATGCATTTTGCAAGTATGTATTACATTTTGAAAATGTCCATTACATTGTTACACCTACATTATAAAAATATGTTGATCACCTCTGATAATCGTATTCCTAGTGAATAAGCAGAAACACGCATTGCGTATTTAATAACTATATTGAAATCGATCATAATTATAGTTTAAAGATTCAATATAACTAAACTTACAAATAGATAAATAGCTAACGTTTGTACTTAAACTTTTAAAAATGTATGCCAAAATGAAACTTGTACAGTTTTTGACATTTTATTCTTTTTTACGTGATTAAAAGGTTCTCAGAAGTACAATGCTATTTCTATTGCAAATGTGAAGGTACAAATAATATATTATACAACTGTTATAGGCAGTTTTAAACTAGGTTTAATATCATGTTCAAAGCGCTTTTTTATCCGTCAGGAATATGATAGCTGTTCTTCATTTGTGTGATGTGTTTGGGCTTTTGATTTTGCCATTCGGTACGGGTCTTTCTGTTTTGAAATTTTCACAGAGTTTGCTTGTTTTTGTTATTTAACCTGTTTGCATACGCTGAATGTAACGTTTACTATGATAATAGAACATCACCACAACCACCCCACCTCTTTTCCCTTTAATTTTGATAATACTCAAATCTCATTACAAGACTCTATAAAAAGAACGGAATATAAACTGTGTTTTTAACATCTGTTGGTGTGTGAATTACAAATATATATGAACAGCGCTATCATATCGAACTAGTTTGGATGGTTTTACACACTAGCATTTTTTTTTACCCTTCATAACATTCTGTTCGGTGTATGCCGAAATGTTTCCATTTTCAATTTAATTGTAACGTCATAAAGCTTTAGTTTCAAATCAATAATGACGAACATCATTTACAGTACAAATAAAACTAGACACAGTGATGCACCCGCACTCCACTTTGAATTAACTGTATTATATATAAAAAAGTCAATGTAGGACTTTTTTGAGATATTATTGTGTCCGGAAGAAACAATTGATGCCCCTCGGATACAAAGCGTTATTTAAAAAAAAATTACTATAACATGAAACCGCTCATTACCCAAAAAATACAAAGTTCAAATATCTCCCAAAAGAGCAAACATTAATAAATAATAACCCTGACCACATTCACACTTCGATGTATATACAAACAGCCAGCAAAGTAAAAACTTCCTTGCATTCAAACTGTAGGAACAGTTATGCGGAACAACTATATACTCATGATAGATCGAACGGACGGGACGGGCAGGGGTACACCAATATGCCCCTCCTCTCACTTTTAAGTTGTGGGGGCAAACAAAGTATTTGATGTACGCTAGATATATTGGAGACGCACGAAAATATTTTCCTTTTCAACAAGCAGACTTTCCGTGAGTAAACTCCTATAACAATTAGACGGATGGTAGTATTAGTAGGAATGAATATTATACATATTTGGTTGATGAAGAATTGAATTGAATATATTTTATTCAGTATACTAACAGCGTCATAATATCATGATGTCTTACTTGCTTCGACCTCTCTTTTCTTGTATGAATCACAAATCATGCATGTTGATTACATAAGAGTATGATACATCCGAATATTAAGAGGAGAACATATAAAGTAGTACAGAAAATATACAACATGAGAGTGTTTCTTGAGAGCAACTATTCAGACTTTGTAAAACGTCGTCAGTGTCTGAGCAGAAATTAAATGAAACAGGGGTATATCAATGAACTCTAGGCCGCGGTGGCCTTGTGGTCTAAGTAGTTACTGCTGTTATTACTAGCCAGTCAACATTGAGGTTGTGAGTATAAACCCCGGTCGTGTGTGTGCACTCGACTCCAATTTCAATTGACCGCGATTGTCAGTTTTCCTACCTAAGGTCGGTAGTTTTCTCTGGGCACTTCGGCTCCCTGCACCAATACATACTGGCCGCAACGAAATAGCCCAAAAACGGAGCTTCAAAGTGACGTTAAAGTCTATACATTAAATCATATCATAGAACGTCGTTTCCCAAAAACGATCATCGGAAGGTACCAAGACCAAAATATTTCGTATCAACCTCGCAAATCATACACAATATGGTCTTAAGGTATACATATTTGGTACAAACGTTGTTTATCAACACAAAAGCGTGTTATATTTTTCCTTTTTTTGTCTTTATTAAACCTTCTTTATCTGTTTTTTTGTGGTATCAATTTGAGGTGGCTCTGTGCTTATACAGCTCGTCAGTGTGTTATTGTTCTACGAAGATTTTTTATTCTTGTTTTTCATTTTTGCTTATAGTTATATGCTTTGTCTAAACGCCTTTTACCGTTTCTTTGGTACAAAGACATGGCCCTGTACTCATATAGGCCGTCATTGTTCTTTTATATTTTTTGTCTTCCTATCTTTTATTCTTTTGCTACATATACTTTGTCTATATACCTTTTTTGTGTTTCTTTGTTTCATATGACGTAGCTCTGTAATTATACATCCCGTCATTGTGGTATTGTGCCACGGTTCATGTTTGTTTATATAATTATTTTGTTTTTATAGTGATAAAGATAATATCATAATGTTGAATTCATATATATAATGTCTGTGTTTTTTTGTTCACACATCGTTGTAGATAGAATGGAATTGTATGCAGTTGTCATACAAGTGAGAGAAATTGTCTGAACCAAGTCGGGAATATGACAGTTGTAATTCATTTGTGTGAGCTTTTGATTTTGCCATTCTTTTAGGATTTTTCCTTTTTGAATTTTCCTTGGAGTTCAGTATTTTTGTGATTTTACTTTTTATTGTTTAAGTCATTGGTCATTGTGCATCTGATATTACTATCATTCTTTGAACAACATTAAACGTAAAGAAAGTTGATGTAAATTACTTATTCAAGATGAAATTAAGAACGAAAATGGCAATGTGTCATACAGACCACAATCCGATCAAAGAAAACAACCTTAGCCCATCTATGTGCCTTCAACACAGCAAGAAAATCATGCATGTAGATGCCCCGTAAACAAAATAGTTTAGCACAAATGGACATCACATTTCAGTAAATTGACTACAAAGGAAAGAAAGCCTTATCCAAGATATGTTGGATTGTTATGATAAAGATTAAAATTCCTCAAAATATTTCTTTATAGACCTCTAATTAAGGGCTTTCCATGAAAACACTGTAGCATTACATGTACTGTCAAAAGCAAAACTGAACACATTCCTTTGGGAAACTTCTAAATAAAAGGTTTGAAGAGGAAGATATAACTTTGATATGCAAAAAAAAACACATTTTATTGGTTAGTACTTCATTTCATTTTTATATCTAAAGAATGTAAATGTAAAACTCAGAATCACCAACATCCTAGGCGTGATCATATTTCAAAAGAAATGTTACTTTATGATGAACTCGAAATGCAAACTTAGGATGCAATTATGGTTTTAGTACCATAAAGACATGGAGTATACGGAATGTAGTAGGAATAGTGTTGACTATAAACTTTAAAATAGCATACTAATTACAACCATATACCGTGGTAAAGTACTTCTGACTGCAGAGTAGATGAAGACAAAACGTGACAGTCAACATTAGAATATATTTTATGAACTTTCATATCGGTTAATCAGATAATGTATCGACGAATATTAATGTAATGTTTAAAGTGGTATGGTAGAGAGGAGCTCGTATTCTTCTGACAATATGCCAATTGAAAACTGATGTAGATACTGAGAATGACAACCTAAAAATTACATAACAGTTAAACGTATTGTTTGTCATACGGGGTATTATTTGACAACAGAGGATTAAGGTAACCAAAATACATAATGTGCAAGCTAATTTAGTTGATGCATTGGAAAATATTGGCGAAACGTGTTAAATTTGACGTATAAATCATGTAAATCGTAACTGATTTTCTGTAAATATAACGATGAAAATAAATGTTTAAACTCATGCCGTTGTTCAACTAACTCGATCATGAAATGATGTGGTAACGTCTTCCGTCTACTAAAACAGCCAGATATGAGATGTCGTACGGTACGCATATCAATTTAAAACTTTACCAGTTAATTAAGCACAGCAATTCTCTAAAAGATAATACAAAATTGACCCTGATAGAACTTACAATACTGACATACATGTTATAAGCAACTATCACTCATTCTTTTGATATCTTCTATATCCCTCTTTTGTCCGGATATGAGATACATTTTGAATCTCTTTTGGAGTACACCGATTCTTGATACCCTTTTCATACTTTTCTTTGACAATTTGTTTTCATTTAATGTTCACTTTTGACAAGTTTTACCATTTGATCTGTTTGTTCACGTATCGTTGTCAATATAATGGAATGTCATGTGTTACCTAATCTGCATTTGGCAAAACTTTTAGGACTTTTGATCCTCAATGCTCTTCAACTTATCACTTTATTATGTCACCCGATCGACAATGTCGGGTGACATATTGCTTTTCCTCTGTTTCTTTTTCTGTATTATTATTATTATTATACTTCCACCTAATTTTGTCCGCCCGCTTTCTCAGAGCCAAAAGTACCAATTCGAATTATGGTGCACTCCCCAGAGTCTGTGCAACTTTGGAACTAAAAAATGGCTGCCATCACCATGTAAACGGAAAAATGGTGAAAAAATATAATTTTGGAGTTCCTTGAATTATTTGAGAATGCTTAAGCTTAAAATCTTTTGATTTTAATCCAATGTAGGTGCCCACTATATACTGGTTTTGGATGATTTTGACACATTTTGGAACTGCTATGTTGCCATGGAAACTACACCAAAAATTTCAAAAATATGGAAATGCTCCAATTTTTTTGAAACTTTAGCATAACGATGAGCAACTTTGGTAGATGTGGAATTTGACGTTGAAATTTCCAAAATGTCTGCAGTTTCCATGGAAACAATGCAAAAAGGTCAAAATGCTCCAAAAACTTCCGGATTTGGTGAATAACTTTGGTATGCTTGAACTTAAAATCATCAAATTTTTATGAAATATAGTTGTCCACCATATACAGGTTTTGAATGATTTTGATAATCATTGGAACTACTATGTTACCATGGATACATGAGCAAAAATTTCAGAATGCTTCAAAATTGATGAAACTTGATATGATTGTCAACTGTCAAGTCTAGATATGACTTTTGAAGTTGGAATTTCCAAAATGGCCACGGTTGCCATGGAAACGGCAAAAATGTCAAAAATTCTCAAAATGGTTTTAACTTAATGAAATTTGATATTATTGGTAACTGACAAGTTAAGATGAGACTTTTGACTTTGAAATTTTCAAAATGGCTGCCGTTGCCATGGAAACGGTATAAATGTGAAATACTTTAAAATGCTCTGAATATACTGAAAATTTACAAAAAGATGAATAGCCATGCATATTTGTGCATGTACTGTTAAACAAGTTTGAAATGGCTGCCGCTTAGTGGCAATAGGGGGAAGGGTGACATCCGCTATTGCTTGCAATGGCAATTATAGTTTATTTTATTTTTACTTTTTTAGATTCGAGCGTCATTGATGAGTCTTCAGTAGTCGTGCGTCTGGCGTAAATATAAAATTTCAATCCTGGTATCTATGATGAGTTTATATGCTACTGTCTTACAAGTGAGATGTTTAGCACTATACAACCGGGTTTAATCCACCATTGTCTACACATGAAATGTACCAAGTTAGGAATAGGATGGTTCTTGTCCATTCGTTCAATGTGTTTTATCTTTCGATTTTGCCATTTGATTAGGTACTTTCCGTTTTAAATCATTCTTGGAGTTCAGTATTTTTGTGATTTTACTTTTTTGTAATATATTCTACGATGAACATTTGAATGTTTCGCAATTCAGTGATAATAATTTGGAACAACAATTGATTGTTTATTCTTTGTTCGATGAAAACGTATCAAATTCATACTCGGGATAAACAATCCTTCAACAACACCAAATATGAATAGATTCAGTACAGTTGATCAACAAGAACGATCGGCGGTAAAGTTAGCAGTCATGGGAAAAGGTAATTTGATGAAATTACCGAACTCCAAGTACAATTCTTAACGGAAAGTTCATTATCCAATGGTGAAATCAAAAGCACAAACACATCAAACGAATGATTAAAAACTGTCATATTTCTAACTTAAAAAAAGACATTTAATTATATTATGCAAAGAATGATTGATTAAAGCACCATTTAATAGCTAGCTAAACTTCTGACTTGTGTGACGATGGCATATAATTCCAATTATTTTGAACACAAAACGGAAGTATGTTGTAAAAGGAAAAAGATCATAATTTGGTGTTGTTTTTTTTTTTTTTTTTTGGTTTCGCTTTTTTCTCTATTTGAAAGATATGAAACATGACTAAAAAATAAAATATAAACCACAATTTTTCCGTGTACAAGCATTGCGCATACTGCAACTTTGAAGCAGTTTCACAAAATGAATTCATAATTTACAATTGTTGCACTTAATACAATATATGATTATGGTTCTCACTATTTACATAGCGTCGTCTAAGTCTTTCAATGCAAATTATAATATTTAATTACAGGAATTCATCAACTCTGGAATTTGAATATCTTCTGACTTTTTGAAGTATGGCAAAACATCGTCATATCCCCATCCAGTACAACCTTCTTTTTGTCACTTGTCCTAATCATGACGACTTCCTCTAACGTAATACATAGCGTTTATACTACTAGTACCGCCCAACACTTTACCGCAATGGCCCTTAACCTTCTTATAACAAAATAAAGTTTTAGTTGTTTGTTCATTTGTTTTCTTAATGTCGCAAAAAAATACAACAACTACAGAACTAGGAACTGCTGACGGAAACTTTTCAAAAAAGACTCGGGCTTCTGCAATCAAGACCAAGCAATGTGATTTCTTTGTGCTTGCAATCATAAGATAAGTGACGCATGTGATGTGTACAACATGAACTATCTTCTTCTTTTTTATGTCAATGCGATTCTTCCAACCTGTATTAATTTATAGTTATTTGACCTAAAGATAAAATGGAGAATGGAAATGGGGAATGTGTCAAAGAGACAACAACCCGACCATAGAGAAGACAACAGAAGAAGGTCACCAACAGGTCTTCAATGCAACCAGAAATTCCCGAACCCGGAGTCGTCCTTCAGCTGACCCCTAAACATATCTATACCAGTTCAGTGATAATGAACGCCATACTTTACTCCAAATTGTACACAAGAAAATTTAAATAATACAAGACTAACACAGGCCAGAGGCTCCTGACTTAGAACAGGCGCAGAAATGCGGCGGGGTTAAACATGTTTGTGAGATCTCAACCCTCCCCCTATACCTCTAGCCAATGCAGAAAAGTTAACGCGTAACAATACGCACATTAAAATTCAGTTCAAGAGAAGTCCGAGTCTGATGTCAGAAGATGTAACCAAAGAAAACAATCAAAATGACAATGATACATAAATAACATCATACTTGTATCAAAATATTCCATCAATTCACCAAAGGCGTTTTGTAACCTCGTTATCAATTTCCACTTTGATTTACACGAAACTTGATTTTAACAGTTGTTACATGTAACAGACTGCAATTCATTTCTGGTTCCAGTCATATTTTAGACTTATCCACTTATAAATTCAGTACTATTCAGACTATTTGCGTAAGCATAGGTACAGTTTTAAACGTCAGAATATTCAGTTATGCATATCAAAACATAGTGAATTGACCAAAGCACATAACGAGCAGCATTGAATTGACTTCAAAAGAATTGTCTGGACATACAATGAACTCTATTATGTTAATTTAAAATTTGACAATCTAGTACTTGATTTGAAATGTAAAACAGTAAGATAGTAAAAATTAATCACTTGACAGTCAATTCAAATCTGATATTGAAGTAATATTTGAATACCCATTCCTGATAAAAAAAAATACAATAGCCAATTATATTTCATTATGAGGTATAAACGGGGAGCGAAAGGTACAAGAGTCAAACCCATAGATAGAAAATAGACAAACAACGCCATGGCTAAAAAGAAAAAAAACAGACAAAAAATAGTACTCAAGACACAACTATAAGTATAGTTTTCATGCTAAGACTTATGTACTGCCATATACTTTTTCTGAAGAAAATTCTTTAACTTGTCCACATTTAGAAGAAGATTCCTTTTTAAATTGCTTGATTTCAGGGCCTAGTTGTTCAAAAGGATGCAATTCGCCGACAAATTTTCCGTATGCAAGTAATCTTAGCGTGACCTTTCTCGTAAAAATCAATCGATCGCAATACGCATGGATATGTCATTTAAATAAACTATATTCTGATTGTACATGTAATACACGTGCTCATTAACCATGTTTCTTTGCTGATTGCTTACAATAAGGTGACAATCTGTAGACTACGGCTTCATAATACGACAAATATATGTATAACAGTTATATGTAATTTTTATTTATTTGTATGTCATTCTATTCTACTAGTATTCTAATAATAGTGCAGTGGAAGTGCATAGTGGTCATTCTTTTGAAATAATAAGTTTTTCTAATAGATTGGATTTGAGTAAGTAGATTTTAGTAGGCATTCAAATTTTCCCGCATTTTTTGGAAAACCTTCTTGAGATATTCTTTCGCAACGTTAACACAAATTATTGGTATCCTTGATATAATATTGATTATATATTTGTAACGACAAAAGATTTTCACATCATTTATCTACATGACTGTTCCTTAAAAAATATTTTCATTAATATGCATAAGCGATAAGGAATGTTATTTTGCACTTGATAATTTCCACGTTATTATACGAAATACGCCCGGTTATCAATCAAAAACGCAAGCAAGGTGGGTACACATGTCTGTGACAGTTTAATTTTCAATTTTAAAGTCCGATATATCGGCAAGATAAAATCAGAAAACCCACGAGCTACTATGCGAGAATCTCTTTCTCTAATGATTAAAAAATAAATAAATGTTGTTAAGCGAAATTTCCTTCGGTAACCTTCCACATTCCACAAATTTGTCAATTTTATTATCACCTGTTGGCAAAGTTGATTCATTCGGTGAACTGGTAAAGGTTATGACCCTCAAACGTCTCTTACAAAGATAAAAAGTGCATGAAATATTGCAAACTAATTTACAAAAAGATTTTTATTGGAATAAACCCCTTAAAAAGCATCAAACGTATCCGAAAATCACGAGTTATATCTAGAATTGTGCATACTTCTTCCCACCGTTTACCGTGGGCATTGTATGTCCACGGCTGTCCTCGGTATAGGGTGGACACCACGCCCACGGCTGTCCTCGGTATAGGGTGGGCAATACGCCCACGGAAGTCCACGGCATAGGGTGGGCACCACTCCCACGGTGGACAACGGACGTGGACAGAGAGTGGACGGCATTGGTTTGTCCACCGTGGGCGAGTGGAAATGACAAAGTCCACCTGGACTGTAGTGTATAAAACTAAAGACTTAGCAACACGAACCCAACCGAAAACTGGTGGTGATTTAAGGTTCTCCGAATGGTAGGCAAATCAGATATAAACTAACCCTGTTAGCAACTGCCTTTAAAGAATACTTTTGTGGAACTGAGTCGTAAATCCAATTTTCCTTTAATTTGAGTGTTATCCATTGTAATGGTATTCGAGTAAATTTGTTTTCCAAATCCGATTCTCCAGCTTCCAGTAATATCACCTTTGTTTGGTCTTCGGACAACTTATCGGTAATAATACTACCCGCTGATCCAGCATCAACTGTCCAAAAAAAAAGTAGGATAAGTTACAAAAAGCTGAACATTAAATCAATGCGTTCTATACTGAAACATGTTCAATGCATGTTAAGAATTGATAATTCCATATATGCATTGTAAGTTTTCGACGTTCAAAACGCTAAAAAGTAAAATCACAAAAATACTGAACTTAGAGGAAAATCAAATTGGAAAGTCCATAATCACATGGCAAAATCAAATAACAAAACGCATCAAAAACGAATGGACAAGAACTGTCATATTCTTGACTTGGTACAGGCATTTTCAAATGTAGAAAATGGTGGATTAAACCTGGTTTTATAGCGCTAACCCTCTCAATTTGATGACAATCTCATCAAATTCCGCTATATTTACATTGATGCGTTAACTAAACAGACACAATAAATAAAACAGTCAAAATATGGGTACATCAGTCATCATCGTATTACAATTTTACAAATGCCTAAACCCAAACAATATTATCCTGATTATGTGTTGTCTTTGTACATAGTATTTTACATTTGCAATGATATAACTTTCTTTGAATGTATTTATCAGGTCATGAAGCAGTCACTTTTTTATGATTTTCTGGCAAATAAAAGGTAGCTTTTTTCCATGTTTTCTTAAATTCTGTTGACATCAATTATCAAAGTATCAAGTTGATACCTCTTCAGTTGACTTTAAGTCACCGAGTATGTCATCATGTTAGTCTTTGTTTTTCGTGTTGATCTGGTAAGAATTGTCAATTCAATTTTATTTAAGATTTGCCCTCACAAATGTATAATCCCGCCACAATGTGCATGTGCTTATCCAAAATCAGATCTCTAATCATTTTACTGTTTTCGGTGTCGACTTGTTAACATAAGATTTCGTTTTTTAAAGCTGAAAATACATTCAGTAGTATTTTACATGTATTATATTTAATCCTTTACTTATAAAGAAATCACTAACCTACGATATAATCGTAGTACTTTTTGAAAGGCTGATCAAATATACCATCTGGATCTTTATCCGCAGTCAGTTGTGTTGATAGGAAGTTGAGCAGGGTTGCATTTGCAAAGAGACCTAACAAAGAGGTTCCCAAGAACATTGCTTAAAATAACATCAATAATAGCCTTCAATTTATAATATTTATGTTGGTTTGAGAAAAGTATTCTTACGTTCTGTTGCTCCCTATCGCAAGAAACAATAAATATATGAGCCGCGTCGGACAGAAATCGACCTCATGCAATTCGACGTCAAACCGAGTAACGTTACGATAAATTCACAAGTTTTCATACAGGCAGTTTCTGGCGTTATAAAAAAAAAACATGTCGCTTTCTGACAAAACTACGTTTTTTCAAAAAAATATTGTGGGGACATTTCTGATCGGATTTTAATGTATTAGGTACCAATAGAAGCAGAATTGTCACAGTTATATTTGTTTATTTGGATAGATTTTCAATTTTTGGTAATATAACCAGTATTGTTTTTGTTCAAAAATTTCTTATGTATTTCAACGAAATCAAATTGTAAAAACTGTAACGTTTATACATGTTCATAACATGAGAAAAAAAAGTTATGGTCGACAAAACTATGACAAATTAAACTAGTATACTTTAGACGATTCTGCGTCTTTTAACTCTGTACTGGTGAAAATCCAACTTAATATATATATGCCTTTCCTTTTTTTAGTAAATTTGTAAACAAAAGATATACGGGAAAACCTTACAATTTTAATCTGATTAAATCGAGCCTTTAGCTAACGTATTCCATACATATAGGACAAAACTAGTATATTATTTCTGATAAGTTTAGTAAAAAATGCCGATATAAATCTTTCACGGAAACCGCTTTATCCGGTCCGACATAAACATTTTCAAATTATCTGATAAAAAAATTCTTCCTGAATCCTGTCCTTTTCTAAATAACATATTTCTCAACCTTAGTATCAGTTTTGGCTAACAGGAATACATTGTTTTGCTAAGGTAACCTGTATGAAACAATCCGTATGGAATGTACACGGAATATAGTAGGAAAATGGCTTTGAATTCCTATCAGAAAAGAGTGACATTCTAGTCAGACAGTAGTAGGAATCCACACGGAAAATAGCCGAAAAATTTAAATTAGCAGGAATTTCTTAGTAGGAATATTGTATATTCCTACCAGAAATATGCAAATTAGCAGGAATAATTTGGTAGGAAAATAAAATTCCTACTAGAAAACCTGGTAGGAATTTTTCAAAATTCCACCCAGAAAAAAATAGTTTCTGGTAGGAATCTAAAAATATACAAAATGTAAGTGTATATTCACAAATACACAACTGGGTCAATGATAAGTTTGAATCTCAACAACAAAGAACAAAGGAAATTCATGGAATAAATTCCTTTTTAAAAAAATGGACTTTTGAAATTTTTAAGGAAACTGTAATATACATGATATATGCAAGCTATAAAAAGTGTTATACATAAACATGTAGATCTAGATAAGTTTAATGAACAAATAATGAGTAAGATTATGCACTATTAATGAATTATTAATTGATTACTAAATATTTTTGGCAGGCAGATAAAAAAATCATCTTGAATGTATGTACGAATTACCTTAAGTCTTGATTAGCCATATTTTCTTACATTTCTATATTGTCACGTTGTGTGACCCTAGCTTGCAGCATTGTATTCCAACACAACTTTTCATTCTTTCCCCTCCAACTTTTGAATTTGTGAACTGGAACTTGCTTGCATTTAACATTGCAAAATGTGTGTCATTAGCAAACAGGAATCCAGTTCAAGATAACTTCCAGGTAGAAAGATTTTCTGGTAGGAATTTATAAATTAATTCTGGTAGGAATTTTAAACATGTAGTAGGAAAATAAATAATCAAATCAGATTTTCAAAACAGAAAAAAATTCATACAGACTTTTACAATTCCACCTAGGTAGTAGGATTTTGGAAGTAGGAATATTAAAAAATCCAGTCAGAATTTTGTTCATTTTCCATGTCCGCCTACTTTCTATATGGAATCTTTGAATCTAGGTGGATTCCTACTTTATTCCTACTAGTGTCTAGGTGGAATCCTACTACTTATTTCGTACGGGATGTATTTCCTAATACGTTCTATATATTGAACTATTTTTACGTTCACGATCTATCTTTACATTTTATACAAAGTGAAAGTAACGCCTGTCTTAGGCAATTCTTAAGCTTAACTAAACTTAAGTAATATTCTGAAAAACTATTTCTGGTAGTATAAAACAAAATTTGTGCTGTATTGCAAAACTTCGCTACACACAGTGAGACACGCAAAAACAAAAATAGGTCAAAAGTTATTCATATCATTGTACCGTTGCATTTTGAACAATCTAAAAAGAAACAACAACACAAATATACAATATTAAACAAAGACCAACCCGTGCTCTAGGTGGATTTTGTACTATGTGCGTGCAATTTATCTGTTCATATCTATTCAGAAATTTAGAAATGTACGTGTTGCGTGTAATTTATGTTTAATGACATTTCTATTTAGAAATTGAAAGAAAGAGGGAAACTTTTGCATAATACATGTGTACATGTATTTCGAAAACTAATAACTTTCAAAATAAAACCTTTTAAACCCCCTTTTTCATATCCCGACAACTTTAAAATTAGTATTCGGGCAATAAAATTCCCGATCTATGCATCGGTGGGTCTAACAATTTTGCGTCCGTCCGTCCGTCTGCGTGATTAAGGTAACAATTTTGAAAGATATAAGCTGTGATGTCGGATTAATAAATAATAAACCAAAATTTCATCTAAAAAACCCGTTTATTTTGAAATTTGAACTACTATAATTTAAAGAGATAGTATTTGGGATTTTGATCTATATGTTACAAATCACTGTTGAACTATTAAATGTATTATGGCAAAAAGCGCGACAACCAGTCGTATCGAAAAATTCTTTTGGTTCAATTTGTCATTAATTCCATTCCTTTTTAATGTTGTGGTAAATTTCTACCTTGTAGCGAGAGCAAGAAATATGTACACTCCAAATATGTTAGTGCATTCGTTAACTCAGAACAACAATATGTTCAACTAACCGTATTTAAAGAAGTTTGGAATGCATGTGTCCCTCATATTCAATTTATGAAACCAAAGACGGATCTGTGTAAAACGTGCTTTCAGTTGAGGGATGATATTTCCGGATCTATTTCAGAAGACTCGAAATAAGTGAGAACTCAAAAATTAATTGACCATATACAGTCTGCGCGGACTGAAATAGCGAAACTTTTAAAAGAAGAAAGCTAGAGTAAAACGGTTTGTTGCATTCAAATTATATGACTATAAGCAAAATTAATATGAACAAAACTCAAATTGAGATTTTTTTTGCATAAGGTCGATTTCTATCCGACGCGGCTCATATGTTATGTGAATGACAGACAGTACAATATCATACATGTAGCTATTGTATCAGTTATTACCAAAAGAACTGACAAATTAGGAAAACAAGTGTTTATATTTATTCAACAACCTTCCTGTAGGTACATGTAGGTCGTTGATTAACACAAAATAATATTTGGCATTGTTAAATGAATTATTAAAAAGTATCAAGCACTAGCTCAAACAACAGAGCATTGTACGATGTACTAAGGTCAGATTTATGGTATGTTCTCAGATGTTCGGACTTTCGGGTTTTTTCCTACGATATAGGGTACATAAGGCTGTCCCATATCTCCCACTTTCCCTTTCATATTATACTTAAATAACCCACGAAAGGGTCTTTACTAAAATATGAACAGATTCTGGTTTGTTTTATGATTTGAGACCCAAATAAGGTCAATTCTTAATATATGGTTAAAGACCGAGTAACATTTATTCCTTCGTTTGTTAAACATCAAATATCAAAAACATATCTTTTAGTTTATTATATTCGTTTGATAATGCTTTTCTAGAAAATAGTGTCAATTAAAAATTATAGTTTTTTTTTTAAGTTTCACCTTAGTACATCCATAAGTGTCAATTTGTTAAGCATGCCCGAATATATGAAACAACATGACTAAACAACATAAGTAATTTATTACTGATATGTGTGTGTAAAGTTTGTCAATACTATTATGTAAACTTATGTGTTGAGGGAGACAAACATAAAATGTAAAATCAAACAAATACTGAACACCGAGTAAATTTTCAAACGGAAAACCCTTAATATATCAATATTGCAATATCAAACGATAAAAAAAATCAAACGAATGGAAAACAACTATCATATTCCTAACTTAGTACAGGCATTTTCAAATGTAGAAAAAGGTGAATTGAATCTGACTAACCATCATTTTTTTTTAAAGATACATGAACAAAACAGACATTATAGCGAAAATCAAAAATAGGGGTACGGCAGTCATCACTGTGTCACAGTCTCTTAGAACAAAAAGAAACAAAGAAACACAAAAAGCATCTATCAAATTTAACAACCACATGCATTGCTTTCTTATATATGTATTTTAAATCAAACCATATGGGATTGAAATATTAATATAAGTTTAGTGACAGCATACACATGAACTCTAGTGTAGAGTTGCGTGTTTACTGTCAGAATGTAAACATTACACAAGAAGAAATATAAAATATTTTTGTCGTTCTAAGTATTTTTAAATTATAATTTCACATTGGGAATGGTGGTATTCAGGGTTGAATAATAAAAATTTGTGTTAGAACTAATTTCAGAAAAAGACCGAGTGTTAAAATTCTCCAATAGCTCTTTATAATTTTTAAGAATCCACACATAATACCACTTTGCGAGTAAATATTTTGATCGTTCAAAGTATTTTTAAAATTATAAAAGAACAGTTACATAATGGCATTATAATAAAACAATAACAACATGGCGGGATCATTCAAAGTACAGAGACACGTCATTTGTGCCAAAGAAACACAAAAAGTCACACGTACAAAACACACCAGTAAACATGAAAGATATTTCAAACAAATACATTGATGGGATGTATAAGTATCGAACCATGTCAAATTGAGATCACAGGAAACAGTTCAAACAGTACAAATAAAAGAACAAAATAACACGTTATTAAGATGATAAACAACGTCATTACACATAATCTATGCATCAAGATCATCATGTACTATTTATGAGGTTGATATGGAATATTTATCAACAAGGTTTTGGTACCTTCCGATGAACATTTTGTAGAAAAAAGGCGAGACGTTCTTTGAAAAAGAGTTACGAAAGATACCAGAGGGACAGTCAAATTCATAAATCGAAAATAAACTGACAACGCCTGGCTAAAAATATAAGAAGACAAACAATATAACACATGACACAACATAGAAAACTAAAGTATAAGCAACATGAACCCCTGGTTCATCAACTTTCTGCCCAGAGAAGTCTAAGTCGAATTTGAAATATTGAAGTAATAATTTTTTTTTATGTATTATTATACATACTGAGACAAATAATAGACAGTTGCACAAAGAAATATTTTAAAAGATTTAAATCAAAGACAAATACTTTTTGTTTACCTCATCTAAGAACTCAATTTAGCAGTCAACAATGTTGTGAAAGTGCCACATATCATTTTCACCTGTAGAAGATGAATGCATTTTATATGCAACATATGCAATTTGTTTAATGTTAGGGTTAAATACAAGTTACCAGTATATGCAGGTAAACGAATTATGTAAAACTGGTTGTTTAAATTCGAATGATAACAATCGTAACATATGTTAATACAAACTTCAGTGCTCGTAAACTTTAATATAACATTTGTGGCTTACTTGGTTGCTTCCAAGGCCGTTTACAGCGCACAATACGGTTTTATCGTTGCTGAAGGCCATACGTTTATTAACAGTATCAATGTCTTCCGTTTTTCGATGAAAAACTATTGCATTGGCAATCATACCGGTTCCTCCTCAAGTTTATACTATGAATGCATTTCTGATTTATTTATATGTTAGTAATAAATTAAGTCTAGCAACCTATTTAATAAAATTAATGTTACTTTCAGTCACCTTAAATTCGCTACTTTTCCAACATTAGTACGATTTGTTGGAGCCACTACATATCAATGGGAACCATAACTTCAACATAAATAATACATTCCGTTTAAGTTTACGTCGGAGCATGGCCAAATGAAAAAAGTTAAACTAGACATTCCGTCAAAATGGGTTACAGTAATTAGGGTCTTTGTTACAACGTCGATTTGGAATATTCAGTTTCAATACCGCTGTGAAATGTTCAATCTTTCTTCACGATACTTTTTTATAGTTTCTGCGGACAAAGCTGCAAACAATATTGATTTTATTTTTGTGTACATTTTGTAAATCCAACTAAGAGTGTATCAGTATTCCTGGTGCGGGTTAAGGTTCGAGTAGCACATGAGGTTTTAAGAGTGTTGTTTTTATTTTATATTCCCTTGTATTTACATTAAAGTCGATTTGTAATTTATAGGGAAACTGTATAATAGCATGCCATTATGTTTTAATGTATGCATTATCAAGTATCGCATCTTTGTCAGAAGTATGTGTATGCTTGTTTAACTTTTTTGACAGTTCTAATTTGATCTATGTTTACAATTTTTTATGTTGAATCCCAATTATAGTCATGTTAATTAATTATGTCTGTTTTGTTTGTTCACACTTTTTTTTTCGATATAACATTACTAAAAACAAATATCATACAAGTATAGTATAACGTTTGATTTTCTCATGTTTTGTGGACTTCCTGTTTGTAGAATTTACTTGAGAGTTCGTCTTTATTTTTGTTTAATACTTTCACGTTATTTCCGATAGAAAGCCGAATTTTTAGCAACCTACACTCAATACATTCGACTTAACAACAATATAAACATGTATTTCATATTTACATAAGTCAGGAATCTGATGTTCATAGATGTCGTTTGTTGATGTGATTTATAATTGTTTTTTGTGTTTTTTTTTTTTTTTTTCTCGTTTTTTAAGGATTGTTCCTTAGGAAACTCTAATATAAAAAATGATGAACTGCAAAGGAACATTCAACTTTTCATAAGGGACGACTATCATCATGATCATAGCCGTATATAAGAAAGAGTTATTCAAATCTAGAAAGACATCTTGTATTTTGTATGCCATACATTGCTTTAGATAGGACAACAATTAAACTATATTTACATTTACATTTCACAACTTTTAAAATTTCTTTTTTTGTATAAGTATATGTATAAATTTCTCCATAAAGGTATGACTTGGCATGGTTTGGCGTAGCCTCTTGCAATAAAAGACATCATCGACTAATTTAACATACCTTAGACTATTTACCGGGTTGGTGCTAGCATGAGCAACACGTCAAAATATGGATCAGGATCTGCTTGCCCTTCCGGAGCACTTGAGATCACCCTAATTTTTTTATTGGGTTCGTGTTGCTTAGTTTTTGGTTTTATATGTGTTGTGTCTTATGTGCTATTGTTAGTCTATTTGTCTTCTGGCCATGTCTTCGTCACTTTTTTTTCGATCTATGAGTTTTGCTGTCTCTCTGGTATCGTTAGTCCCTTTTTTAAACATATAACAGGGCCATTATAAAAACATCCATTAATTAGAACTATAATAATTGAGAAAATCTGGAAATTTATTTTCAATATGAATTAACCTTAAACTAAAATTTGCAACGAAATAGTAAACATTTCTATAAATTAAAAGGTATGAATTCTTTTTATAAATTATATAATATAATGTTTAGTTTCTTTTTATTAAAATTATTTATATTCAGCGATTAAATAATATTAAACGGAAAAATAACACACGTATTCAAAGTCTATGTCGTACTGGTACAAGGGAAGTAATCAAATACACCTGTGTTATTTTTCAGTCCGTATGAATTTATGCATAACTATGTAGCTTTCATTTTAAAATAACCATCAAAATGATCACTTATCACATAGTCTAAGAGTAAAGTGAGGCAAATATTTGGATAAAAATGGTAACAACATTATGATGAATATAAGCATATGTTCTTTCATGAAGAATTTTTGTAATTTTGATTCATTTATCATTACATATCTACAAATAAGACGTTTGCAATTGACTATTATATTATTGTTTCTAACAATTGAACTACATTTTATTGTCCTGTATATCGGCTCATTTTAATCATGTCAGCAGCTTTTTCTCCAATCATCATTGTTGGAGCGTTTGTGTTACCAGATGGAACATTTCGCATCACTGACGAATCTGCAACTCTTATATTTTTTATTCCTTTCACTCTGAAAATAATAATAAAAGATGGCTGTACGATCGGTTTTTTTTTATGTCGAAATTTGAAAATAAATGAAGTTTTAACGATATCACGTAACTAGTTTAAACACAGGTTCTACCACACTTTCTTTCGGAATCGGAATAAATATATATATATCATCTGGTTGCCTCTCATTTGCCATACTAATCATAAGCCCAGACATTAAAATACGGATAACGATTTATTTAAATGTGTTGTTTAAAATTTTGAAACAATCTTCAATTAAGAAATGTATCTCCCTATTGCATAGTTCTGATTATCTGTCCCAATTTTGCGTTTCTTTTTTTTTTATCTTTTTTTGTATTACCAGCTCTTCAACTTCTGTATTAGATTTTGGACTTTCACGTTTGTTTTTTTTTCATTTTTTCTTATGTTTTTAGCAACACTGAAGAGACATTTATTGTCAAAATGCGTATCTGGTTCAGCAAAATTGCTACCGTTAATGTTTTTAGCACCTTCTTTCTTGTAAAACACACTTTGCCGCTTAATGTCCCGATATCGCATGCCATACCTTATATTGAAATTAAATCAAAAATAATATATGTTACTCTCACCTCAAATATGGGTCAACGACAGCAGTTTTATCATAAAGAGCGCCCATTCTACAAGTACTAACTTGGTGACTAGAATTGCTCGCATAATGGCGAATCATACATTTCCAATAATCATCTGTGTCAAAAGTAAATGCTTTGCAAAAAGTTGTACATTCTTCTTGTCTAATAAATGTAGCTCCTATGCTGTTCCATGCTGAGTTGTTTGCAAATTCTTGCATATACCTTATAACTAGAAAAATACATAAAATTATACAACAAAAAATGTTTTTATTTATTTTTATGATATCTGGTGGGAGGGGTTGATTTACAGTTAATAACTTTTATCGCAATAGCCTTGTCTTTTTCAATGTTCTGAATGACAAATATAGTTTTGTGTATTGAATGTGAAGATTTTTTAACTTGGGAACATGTCAAAAAAGCGATACTGATATCAAATACATACCTTTAACGTAAGAATCAACGTCATCTTGACTTGATAAATATTGAGGATCTATAAGAGGCGGTGCCATTGGATTCTTGCTTCTCAGTCGAACTGTTCCTCTGCTTTTATGGTGAAGTTTACATATATTTACTCCAAATCCAACATCAGCTGATCGAGACTTTTTACCGAAAATTCCCTGTAAAAAACATATACATTAAAATTCACACATTACCCAAATAGATTTATGTTTACGTGAAACATTTCCTTGATTGATAAAAAGTAACACAATAGTACTACGTCAGAAAATTAAGAAAAAAAGGGAATTTATTTACAAAAAAGTAAAATAACACTTCGTAAATTTTTTTCATCGGAAACATTTTACTTGATTTACTAACTTAAGGATCACTTACTTGAAAGCCTTATTGTGTATAAATAGTTGTGCTATTTACAAAAAGGGATACATGTACTAAAAAATGGGAAAATCTTTATAATGTCAAGTTTGCCTGAGTTGAAATCCTAATTTCTTGATTATTTTAATTTTTTTCAACGGAAAACTTCATAAATTTAGGTAAATTGTATTGTAGCTGATAAAACTCTCTTGGACAACCAAAACTTCAGCAGGGACCATTCAGTGCTAGTTTATATTTCAGTAATACGGATGTTCATTCGTTAAAATCAAATCCGATGTTACATTTGTAACATATAAGAGCGTATCGAATAAATTTAGATGCATAAACGCAATGCGATTTGCTAAGGGAACGTTATCTTCTAAAATAAATAATGAACATGATAAATAATAGAAAATACAAAACCATTACTTTTTACAATAAATTCTAGTATTAGGCTTCCCCGTAGAGATATGTATATACATCGTAATCAATAATTGTAAGATAATAATTCTTTTAATTTACATACTTAAAGTCGTCATTAATAAAAGCTAAACTATCATCAAAATATCTAAAAGTGTTATAAAATCTTTATATCAGATGAGGTTTCGATGAATCTTTGCTGATTTTAGACATAAATTTTAATCTGTAACAATACAGCAACAGGTCCGCAGTAAGTGGTGCACAGTTAGTTCTTATTGATTCCAATCACTTTGCTATATACGGACAGATGTTATCTACATAGCGAACAAAATAGTTAGCTAGTAAAAAACCAATAGCTGTTAACATATTAACACAGGTCAATTTTTATAGTTGTAGTTCCTAACAATGACATGTTGACTTCTTAAATGCCCTTACAAGTACTGCTCATTTGATTCGGTCTGTTAGTTTTATCTTATTGGGATAATGACAAAAAGTGGTATCTATGGTAGTAAAATTAAATCTTTGGAAAAATTCAAAAGCAGCAATACGATCAAGCAATTAATCAAGTACTTCCAACTAATTTTTGACACACCAAAAGTAATTAATTCTACGATTTTTCTAGACCTTATTTAAAAAAAAGGTTACCAGATTTTTTTGTTTTACAAAGACTACTAGTAGATAGAAAAGACAATTGGCTTGAAGACCAAATAAATCTATTTTTGTAAGGTTTTATTTTGCTGCTTCCGAAGCCAATACATACTTGGAACTTTATTGTTATTCTGTTTTACCTGTAAAGAGGAAGCAACATTGTGTGGTTGTTCATCTCCGAAACATTTAGTCAGTTCAATTGGTCAGTTTGTGATTTCCTTTTGCAGAACCTAATTATATGATGTACGTTAAACAAGAATGATTTTATTTGAAGCCTTATCAGCCGGGACAAGTACAGAGTTCATTTAGATTAGGGTTGTTGTTAGGGGTAAAATGTTCTTTCAAATGTTTGATACGAATCTCAATTATTTTCATTACCGAATTGAACATATTTTTTCTTTCAGTTTTTCTCATCTTATCTATTTAATACAGTAAGTATGGAGTGAGTACAAAATCTACATTTTTGTTTTTCTTATTATTTTTTCTACATCTACGTGAACGGTTTGTATATAGAGTTTTAGAAACATTATCAAAATATTACCAAATTCGGTTCTAGATGTATTACCGATTCCTATGATATCATTATAAAGACTGAGAGGATAAACTTTCTGTAATCTTTTATTATAATTTAACATGTTTTGAATAAGATTCCCCATATTGCTTACTTACAACATATGAAGGTTGAACCTATAAATATTGAATACAGTGATGGTGCTTCTTATGGTGTTTATGAATGTTTTTTTTTTTAATTTCTAGGTTTTTCTAAGTAAAAATTGTGTTTTGTTGTGCGTTAAGATAAATACCGTCCGGTTTCACCTCCGTACTTAATAAAATACCCATGTCTGTTTCAGGTAAGGAAGTAGATAGTATTGTTAGTTTAATTTAATTCTTATCAGTTTTCAAATTGAAAGGAAAAATGAACGACCATTAAAAGTCGACCCCACCGTGACAATAGTTGTAAGACGGGGACATGTTTATCATTTTTTGGCAAGTCTAGTATCGTTTAAAGGGTAACCACGATTGCATTTATTAAAAATGTAAACAATTGTTTTTTGTTTTTTTTATATGTGATTTTGAAGCTTGGCAGGATTAAATGACCATTGGTCAAGATTGGCAATACATTTTGTCCGAGTCTGCGCTTCATTTTGTTATACGTATTCTAGTTCAAGAAGCTAAGGCTGGCGTCTAGAATATGAATCAGCATACAGGAATATTTTTAATTAATGCATGTATACTTTCAATACGTTTATTTGCAAACTTTTATGGGTAAATGAACAAATATGCATACCATATGATTCATTCTTTGAATTGCACATTGAATATTTTCAGCTTCAAATGCTCTTGCTATAAAAGTCAATTGCAGGTCTGGCAAAGAATCAAGACCATGATTGTTTGGTAAACGTGCAAAAATTGTCCCATCAATACCAGATCTTGTCTGAATACCTGTATAATATAACATATTAAATGTTTATGAATTGTCCATTGAATCGTAATTAGTTCCAACAAAAACCCAAATTAGTTTGCATGTAATGTTGTTTCGTTACAAAATATTGTGTCTACTAAAGTGTTAACTACTTTGAGTACAATTAAGTGTCTGTACTTTTTAAAACGACTTTTACGTGTAATTCAAAACAAAACAATTGTTTAATGGTGTTGTATCTGTTTTTTGGTTCTTGAGTTGTAGTATAAAGCTTTTCATAGAAGCGATTGTAAAACTACATTCTTTATTATTTGACCATTGTACGATGATAGTCATCAGTTAGTACCTTGAATGTACAAGGTTTTTAGTATTTTTTTTTCTTTAAAGAAGAATTGTCTACAAAGGCAAATTACATGTTTTGTCCATACAATGGAATTTGATGCTACTGTCATCGAAAGAGGTACATGAGAGGTTTATCTAACTATAGAAGCAGGGATAATCCGCAATTTTCAACATAAGAAAATATCTGTACCCAGTCAAGAAAATAACAGTAGTTATCCCTTCGTTTAATGTGTTTAGCGTTATGTTTTGCCATTAGCTCAAGACTTTTCGTTAAGTTTATCCTCGGATAAAGGTATTTATGGAATTTTAATTGTGTGCGCGTAGATAACATATTTTTTTACGCAGCTCATTTTGTCCATATGCCAAATAAAGGCAATAGTAGTATACCGCTGTTCGAAAGTCATAAATCGATTGGGCGAAAACAAATTTGGGTTACAAACTAAAACTGAGGTAAACACATCAACCAAATCAGACTATATAAATCATGCACTGTATGTAATTGATTTTCTTTTTTTGTTTCCTTCTAAGTTCCAAATAAGTCATGTTTTTTTTTCTTGTGATATGCTGTACTCTGTAGTGTTGTGTTTTTTGTTATTCATGTTTTTTTTTTATTTGTATTTCACACTTGTATACCTTTCTTGTAAAATACATAGTCCATAATGGATTGCTGGTCTATAGCCTTATCTCGGTTCATATTTATAGGTGTAGTAATTGAGTACTGGAAATAATATTGCATGTGATATTGCATTCCTTCACCGACTGGTAGATCAGCTTTCAGTGGTATCTGCCATTACAAAACATCAGATTGAGATTAAAATATAAAGGACCACTTCCATAGATACTGAATTTTTGTAATGATTAAGAAGTTTATTATCAAAGAAATACTGTACTTCCTATGGCAATGTAGTATATCTTGTGCAAGCATACACTGTGCAGTCCGACTACTGTATCACTAGAACGTCAACACTGAGGTTGTGGGTTCGAACCCCGCACTCCAATCTTAATTGACTAGGATTGTAATTTTTTTCTAGCAAAGGTCAGAGGTTATCTCCGGATACTTCGGCTTCCTCCCCTGTTAAAATTGATACTAAATATATTTGAATGACACACATGGTATGTGGTTACCGAGTAGTTATGAGGGATATAATGTGATACTGCAATCCATATCCTTGAGAGCGGTCTTTTTAATGGAATATAATTACATGTATCTCCATATTTATCATATACTTAGCATTGATATGATAGATTTTGTATATGTGTAATGAGAGGAAGTACATAAGCCATAATTTCCCACCCGGGCTGATAACCCATATCAGGGGCATTTCGTGCACAAAACCCATAATAGTGCCTCTCGTGCAAGTTACTTCCGGTATATCCGGTATCGGTTGTTTACTTTTCCATTGTGACGTCAGATATTTTTTATGACGACGTCAAAATTTACGGGAACTTTTGTTGGGATAGTTTAGTACTTGCTAACAAATGCCATTGACAATTATGAATCATTTTATAGTACAACAAACTTGGAGTAATAATAATCATAAAGCTCCTCCAAATTTTCAATGTTTCAAAATGCCTCTATAGGAAATGTTACCATACATATATATGGAGCTAGTGATTCTGTTGTTGGACAATTATAGCATATTTGATTCATAATTTAACTTCTTTATAAAGTTTTTGACTCTTTTAGATATTGCATTTGTTTATTTGACTTACATAAAACTATTGTCGGAAGTATATGATAAAGCGATTAATACATGGCCTTTTCCATATCAGCCTGGGTATCATCCCTCAACCCATATCAGCACCTCGACTCTGTCTCGGGCTGATATGGGGGTCTCGGGATGATACCCAGGCTGATATGGAAAAGTCCATGTATTAATCTCTATATATTGATACATTTTGACCGTGTTCACACGAAAAGCCATGTACAGTAAACATGGTAAACATGTTTACATTTAGTGTAATGCAATCTACACTGGTTGCACATTAAATGTGTTCACATCTATCAACCTTGTTTAACTACCTGTACATAAAATTTGTTCACACTTGTAAACTATATGTCATTTAAATGTTCATTACGTAGAACCGAATGCTAAATTTTTGGACAACTTTTCTAGCAGTAAGAGAACGACCATTTGACTTCAAAAAGGGGGATGGTTTTTTCCAAAAAATATTCTGATCCCCAATTTGATAAAAAAAATATTCTGGTAATAGAATTGATAAAAAAATGTTCTGAATCCAGAGTTTCCCCATACATTACAGTGTTAAATATTGAAAAAGGTTATTTGACTGCTGGCATCTAAAAATCTGAATAAAAACGTTTAAATCTGACTCAGAAAAAAATCTCCCCCCCCCCTTTTTTTCAAATTAAGTTGCTGTTCCTTTATGAAAGCCATTTTGACGACTTGAAGTAGTTGAAGATACTAACGATGTCTCGATTATGCATTAAAAAGCGTAGGCTGCAGCAGCGTGCTTACAGACGGAGAAAAAGATTTGAGATGTTAAGGATCACTTCATGTATTTTTTTTAATCTTTTCTGTTTCTTTCAAATGCTATGTCTTCTCCAAGGATAATTTAAAAAAGGGAGATGTTGATGGTTTTTTTTTTTTATATTATTTCTAAGCTTATTTTAACGGATCTGAAATACTAGACAAACAATACAATTTACCTCACACTTTTTTTAGTAATGCATTTAAGAGTGAATGTTTCTTTAAGTAAAGACCAATGGCAAATATTTCAGAGTACGTCTAGTAGATTCGAGAAGACCTTTTCAAATGAATTATTTGTTCGGCAATGATGATGCTTTGAGTCTTGATTAAGGGGTTCATAAAGCTACATAAAGTTTTTTTTATAACAAATATTATATAAAGTTGAGACAAATATTACTGTAAAGAACTTTATTAATAATTGTTATAAATATCAATTTTATTCAAAAATTATTCCTTTCTTAAATATACTTGGTAAAATTAAAGTTATAAATGCCTACACGTAACCTACACAAGGCCTACATTAACTATCGACTGTATGTAGACAAAACATGATGTAAACTACATGTAAACATTGAGTTTTATCAATGGGAACGTAATTGTGTTTAGTTTACGTGTGAGTTACACTTACGCAACACCGAGTCTAGGCCAATGTGAACATGGCCTTTGTTTCGTAGATGTCCGTTGAATTTCATGAATCTATTAAACTTTTCATATGTTTCATTATTCTGACAATGTTGCAAGAATGTTAATGTCCTACTTTATGAGGACAACTATATCTATATAGACGAAGTTTGTGTTTTTTTGGGGGCACATTTTTCAATTACAAGTTCTAAATAAGAGAATGTTCAAATTCCTCTGTATATTGTCCACTCAAAAGGCTTTGACATCCTGAAACATGACTTCTAAACATAAAAATATTGTTTGTTTCGGATGTTTTGATAATTACGTAAAAATTCTCAAAATCTGTAAAACATTTTTAAGCTACTTCATGCATGCTATAATTTTCAAATATGTTATATGTTTTAAGATAACGTCGTAAATGTATTGATATCTTATACCACGTGCATGTATCCATTTATTGTCATAAGTCTTGTTGAGATACATGTACACATGGAAATACGTTTTACAGTAATGACTGTGTACTTGTATGGGATATTGGTCTCCCTTTTTTCCCTCGTCTCTATTTTTTCCACAAATCTGTTTTATATTTAAGATGTGCTTTGTTTGTATGTTTTGAGACCTTTTTATTTAAACAATATGCTTTTAAATAATCAGTGGAAGACATGCATGATGTACGTGGGTTTTAATTTTAATTGTAGTGTTTTTGTATATCTTGTTCAACAAATAATTCATTTTAATAAAGTAAACAACCAATGCTGACAGTTTGGAAAACCTGTAGCAATCAATCTATGGTTTCTATTTGGATCTGCATAGTTTATATTCCATATAGACAACACAACTTAACTACTACAATGTCCGAAGAAAACAATAAAATATACATAATAAAATCTGTGCAGATTGTAAATGATAGCTACAATATTTGCCACGTTTGTAATTGACTTGGCATCATGTAGAGGAAATGCACGTCTTGCATACTGAATTATATGACTGTTATCCTTTAGTATTCCATACTTGACCATTATAACAGAGACTTATATTTTACCCAAAATATCGACTTGATTACAGACTTTATATTTTGTACTAAATTGGATATAGAAATAATAGTTGCAGTTTGATAATTACCTTTAATTTTTCCAGATGATGTCTTGGTCCTACGCCAGACAATAACAGGAGCTTTGGTGATCCAAACACTCCTGCAGAAATGATTACTTCTTCCCTGGCATATATTCGTGTCTTCTTTCCATTTCTCATTACAACAACGCCTTTGGCTTCACCATTTCGTATAATAATCTATACGTAAATGATATGTGTTTAATTACTAAACACGTAATTATGTTTGCAAAATAAGAAATAAATAGTATTTTTTACAAAAAGAGCATCTCTATATTTTTTTTCATTAGTCGAATGTATTTATATAGATATTCTGATCTCAAAGGTACACCATCTACGTGCCACTATACATCATGTACTGTATTACAATCCTAGATAAATCCGACGATGAAAAGCACGTTGAAGGTGTGTACCCACGATGTCACAGAAGCAAGGGTTTGAATCCATCTGTGGGAAGAACAAACAAGTAATATATCGCAAATTTGAAGATCTAGCATTGTTAAGCTAAATTAGCGACAAATTACATATTATTCCAACGCACTTGAGACAAAGTACTCAACAGTCTGCCTCATATCTTGACTAACATCTAAGAAATTGACAACGAGGGTCGGATGGAAACAAAACGTTGTGATACACTAGATGATTTCAGCTTCCTAATTGTGAATTTTCAATTTCTATTTAGCAACATTTCAACAGAGCCTGCCTACGGAGTGTAAATCCCTTAGTTGATACGATATTCCCGTGCCTATATCAATGAGACAAAAGAAAAAACCCGAATATTCAATCGAAATGATAATGGCATGGCAAAAAACGAAAAAATGGAAAACGACAAAAAAAAAACACAATTCCAAAAAAAGCTACATTGAGACTAAGCTGTAACACCAATGAAGTTTTAGGTGGTCCAGAAGAAACAAAAAGAGTGTGCTCTATATTTTGATCTATTTTTCATCTTTCAAACTGCTCATAATATTTTGATTAACTTAATATACTAAACGTCGGATATATTTAAGTCTGAAAGCTTTATGAATTTTTATTTAAAGAGTAATAGACGCAACCATACAGAATATAAAGATGTGACTTTCTGATTTTTTCATATTATTCCTGAAGTAATAAAATGTTCAAGACAAATTAATATAGATTAACTATAAAACTACATTAAACATTAAAACTGGTTATCCAAAAAAAGATATACAATCAATATTAAAACATATTACAAACACTTACCCTCGTTACGTAGCTGTTGGTAGCAACCTGTAAATTTCTTCTTTGCAATTTAGGTCTTAGAAAACAACTTGCTGTAGAACACCGTTCACCGTTTTTCACGTTTGCCTGTATGGCACAATATCCTAAGAAAAACAGCAAATTCACAAACCAGAAGGTTAATATGATATGTTTATGTTGTACATGTTGTATGCAAATACGTTAAATTAACATGATTAAGTAAAACTAATTGAATATGTATACATTAATTAAGGAGTCATTACCAGATGTTTCGTCATTCGCAGCGCAAATCTGAATAATTCCAGATCTAGAATTAAATTAGATGGCAAACAGATGGCACTTAAACTACGCAAGCAATAGAAAAACAACAAAAAACATAAAATAATACAAAAATGATGCAATACCATTTATAAAACAGGATTGAAATGTTGCCAATGGTATTCCAAAAGAGGAGCGAAAGATACCAGAGGAACAGTCAAACTCATAAATCTAAAATAAACTGACAACGCCATGGCTTAAAATGAAAATAAGACAGAAACACAATAGTACATGTACACAAGAAACAACATAGATAAATAAAGACTGAGCTACACGAACCCCACCAGCAACTGGGGGTGATTTCAGGTGTTCCGGAAGAATAAGCAGATCCTGATCCACATGTGGCACCCGTCGTGTTGCTCATGTTATTACAAACCCGGTGAATAGTCTAATTCCGTAGCTCATTCATGAAAAGGGAAGGGGATTGTAGTTACGACGTAAGAAACATATCTGATATCATCTTTGAAACGATTATTCCATAACCGTCAACCATCTCGTAATAGTGTTAGTTAAACTTATCGAAGGGATGATTTCATCATTTGGAACTCTTGGTTTAATAGATTCCTTGTGAGCAGCAATGCTCGATGAAGGAAATCATGATAGGAAATACAAGTGCGGGAATATCGTTTCAATTGGGAGATATATACTCAGTATGCAGGTTCTGCTGAAATGATGCTACATAGAAATGAAAAGTTCACAATTGGGAAGCTAAAATCATCTCGTTTGTCTTAAAGTTTTGTTTTCAACTGACCCTCATTATCAATTTCTAGATGTAAGTCAAGATATGAGGCAGACATAACTGTATCTGTTGTATCTTTTATCTCTAGTTCGATGGGATGGATGCGTTAAACATAGTCACCAACATGTCTATCAGATCATAAAATTAACAAAAACAAAAAGCGCTATGAAATGAAGTGTTTTTAAAAATTCATTAATTCAAACCAGTTAGTGTTAAAGTTTAAAATGAAGATAGAAACCAGTACAAATTACCCGAATAACTAACGACGAACACGCTTGCTGAGATCAACAAAAACCTAATAAATGTCTGTTCATTTCTTAACACATCATATCAACATACTTTTGAAATTATTGTAAATTGATAACTGTCCTTTGAATGGCAGGGGCCATATAATAACTCTAATCATATGCAATCGTCATTCCTTAGATATGCAATATACACTTTGCTTTCAGAGTAACACTAGACTACAAATAGTTTTATCAGTAGCTTGAAAAACAATTACCAATTTGATTGAAACCATTACAGTCAGTGACTGGCAAGCCTTTTTCCTTAGCTGCTAACCTATGAAAGTACTCAAGTGGAGCCGTATGTCCTTCTGTAATTACCAAGGGACCTCCATGTCCATGATACGCTACAATATAGAAACTCGAAAGATATTTTACTCAAAGAAAGTTTCCGACCATAGATGTCCATGTCAAATACACATTGAATGTGCATTAAGTTTAAGGAGGTAGACCTAGATTAAGAGAAATAACTCTTAAATTCATCAGTACGTTTGTGTCAGCAATTTTCATAAATATGTTCTAAGCTTCTTGGATACATAGATTATTTCCAATCTGTTTTAGGTAAATGCTTAAAATTCATTGACAAAACTTGACTTTTACAAACGCATAACTGATTTAAAGAGTTATCTCCCTGAACCAAGGTCTACCCCCTTAAAGCGATTGATTTTTTTGTTTAGTGTTTAAATATCTCATAAAGTTGAGAATGGAAATGGGGAATATTTAGGATAAAAACCCAATTTCAACAAAACAAGATTTTGAATAGGCTCAGCACTTTTGATTGACTTTAAATAATGGCGGGAAATGTATAAAAAAAACGTCATTGATTAGGAAGATTATATTGAATAGAAAAGAAAACTTCTAATGTACTTGTAACTTTATATAATGGCGGGAAATGTATAAAAAAAACGTCATTGATAAGGAAGATTATATTGAATTATGTAACCCGTAATTTTATTTGTCCTTTTTTTTTCAATTGCACATATTTAAAAACATAACAAGAACAAAACCAGTAGCTACCACAAGGTTTCAGCGTACATACTGTGCGTGCATTGCACGCATTTAATATTTGAAACACTTTCAGAATGAGTTCATAATTTACAAAATTTGCAACTCTACACTTATAAAAAATACATTATTATGGTTTTCATTATTTTCGCTACATCATCCATATATTTCAAATTACTATTTTTACTTACAGGAATTAATAAGCTCTGGAATTTGAATGTCTTCTGATTTTTTGAAATATGGCAAAACATCGGCATAACCCCATCCAGTACAACCCTCTCTTTGCCACTTGTCATAATCATGACGACTTCCTCTAACGTAATACATTGCATTGATACTGCTAGTACCTCCCAACACTTTACCACAATGGCCTTTGGTCTTCTATTGACAAAACAACGTGTAATTTTTTTTTATATTTATTTGGATTTTTGTTAGGTCGCTGTAGACAGAATAGTTAAGTATTTTGTCAGTGTAAAACAGTTTCTATTTTATTGAACTTGAATTTTGAGACGTGGCAGACACCAAAGCTACATTGAAATGTACTAAGTCGAATATGATCCCGAAAATTCATATAAAAAACGCAATAAGCCTGAAAGGCAAACAGTTTTAGACTGAGCAATACGATATCCACTAAAATCCCGAAAAGGATGCCGGAAGTGAATCGTGAGAATATAAAAATATGAACAAGTTTTTAAAGCAAAGACTTGGTAGATTTTGATAAACACTACAGTAATGTGTAAACAAAGCAACCACACACATTCATATGTAATACATATTCGACAGCAGCAGCTTATTCCTAAGTGAAAATCATTTAAAATAACTAGAATTAAACCAAAAGTCAGAGATTGAGGTCACGTAGAATTAGTTTAAAGGTTTTCACTTTTTTTTATTACTTATTTATTTTGTGAGTTGTTCTATATTTTTTTTCTTTTTGAAGAATATACACGCAGTTACAATTGTATATTTCGTAATAAATCATAATGCAAAATTGCCAATGTTGACCCACGTGCACAAAGCATATTAAGTTGTTTTTTGCGCCTGTCCCAATTCAGGAACCTCAGGCCTTTTAGTTCATATTTCGGAGTTTAGTTGGAAGTCTGACCTTTTTTAGTATTGTATTATTTTAAATTTTAGTTCATATTTCGAAATTTAGTATGAAGTCCATTATCACTGAACTTATACACAATTTTGTTTATGGGCAAGTTGAAACATGCTCCCGGTGCGGGATTTTCTCGCTTTGTTAAAGACTCATTGGATGTTTGTTACTCCTTGATCGGTTTGTTGTCTCTTTGACACATTCCTCTTTTCCATTTTCAATTTTTTTGAAACAAGATGATGTGTCGCAAGAATATATTTAAGAGACAAATCAAGGTTTTGCAATTGATTAAGTTAAAATCAGAAATCAAAAACATAAATGTTACAAAGAGACAGTGACAACCAAAAAACAAGCGAATTCTTATTTGTCGATAATCATTTTCAACAACTTTCAAGCCATGAAAAAGACTCGGCTGTTTTAAATTAAGGTATTTATAAACTATATGTTTTCCTGATATTTGTAATTATTCATTGGCGATACATACAATATGTATTGTCCTCCTTTCGTCTTCCTTTTGTTTATGAATCTTTGTTATTCGATGGCCTACTGTAACAGTGTTACCTGCCTAATCCGAAACCTGAGTAACCCTGCTTAATCCGACATTTTTTTCTGGTCCCCCAGTGTGTCGGATCACACAGGTTACACTGTACTTGTTATCACTTTGATCAGCTATTGAAAGGTTGAATCTTTCAATAATATTGAGTCTTTCTGTTAGTTTTCAGGCATACCTACTGCAGTAAATTCAGTAAAACAATTCGCTTGCAGGCAATTCAGATATGTACTGATCAGTAGTTGGTATTCACCGTTCCACTCTAAAAGCATACCGATATGATCGAACAGTACTGAATTCAATACAAGAGAGATGTGTGAATATACAAGGAATGCTGATACATTAATCAAAAAGATAAACTAACTAGTGAACGTTTAAAATTTAAGGTAATGAAAATGTACAATCAGACAGTCTATCCACAACTGAAATTTAAAAAAAATATCGGAACACCAACCGTGGAAGAAATATGTAATAGTAAATAACATTTCAAACACAACCTTGTAAGATATGCTCACTCACCCGGTTATCCTTTGACATAAAAGAATACTTTTGTGGTACTGTGTCATAACTCCAATTTTCCTTTGCGTTTAATGTTCGTAGCCATTGTAATGGTATTCGGGTAAACTCGTTTTCCAGATCCGATCCTCCAGCTTCCAGTAACAACACATTTGTTCGGTCTTCGGACAATCTTGTTGCAATAATACTACCCGCTGATCCAGCACCAACTATTAAACAAATACTGGGGATTCATAATAGTTCGTTGGATACCTTTTTTCGTGGTTTTAGTGGGTACAGGTGAACCACGAAATCAAAGTTCAACGAACTACACATTTTTTATAGGCTTTGTATGCAGAGATTTGCAAATCACGAAATCAAATATCCACGAAAATGCTGGGTTTTGTTAATCCACGAAAATTGATGCCCACGAAAATAAATGAATCCACAATTAGTAGTAATATTTTTACAGCAAGCTGCAAATGAAATTGTTTCTTGACCAGTTTGCGTCTGTTCTTGAAGTAGTCTCTTATCGTGGGATTGGTTGATGTAGCCATTTTCATTTATTTTCATAGTGTATTGCCATTAATCATACACATCTCTATTTGTGTGCTTAGGCAAATATGAAAAAAGTTACTGGGATAAATCGTTTAAATGCTTTAAAATGGAGTTTAAATACTAAATTTATAAATAATGACAGGAGTAAAATGACCTTTAAAAACAAACCATCTGTATCATGATTTTGTCTTTGTTATCAGATTGACAATCGATAAATAAATTTACTATTTTCGACGTCAACTTCTTTTTATAAGGTTTTGTTTTGCACAGCACAAACACGTTAAGCAGTAAGAAACTGTACTTGTTATATAAATACATACCTACGATGTAATTGTAGTACTTCTTGAAAGGCTGATCAAAGATTCCATCTGGATCTTTTTTTGCATGCAATTGTGTTGATAGGTAGTTTAACAGTGTTGCATTGGCATAGAGTGCTAGCATAGAGGATCCCAAGAACATTGCTTGAAATAATGCAATTCAATTGTTAAAATAAGATTTTGTTTGTGGGAAGTATATTTAAGTTTGTTCATTAATATTTTCAGTATGCAATTAACAGCTGTCATTACTGTGGATTCATTGATTTTCGTGGGTACCAATTTTCGTGGATTCTGGAAAATTTGCATATTCGTGGATATTTAATTTCGTAGTTTTACTGAAGTCTACATACAAACCTTGAATTCATCATTCGTTGATCATTTAATTTCGTGGGTTAGCTATACCCACGAAATCCACAGAAATTGGTATCCAACGAATAATAATGAATCCGCAGTATATACCAGTGAAAAGAAGTTGTATTTATTGCTTTCGGGTAGTTATTCTGGTGAAGTATAAAAGGGTGTGTACATGTTGTAAAAATAGTTAAAAATTGAATCGTTTGAATAGATAAAAGGGATTAAAACGCGTCTGGCGTATTAAAATATAATCCTGGCACCTTTGATATCTATTAACGTTAAATCTGTCCAAACACCAGAATATAGTGAATTATAAAAAAAATATTGAACTATTGATATGTTGAACCTGCGTAGTAATTGTAAAAACAAATTTAGTTTAAGAGTTTGTCATCGAGTCAACAAAGCACCACATGTTTTCCTAAGCTAAATATATAGGCTTAGGAGATCAAAACCATACTACATTGTAGCAAAAGTATTAGCGATTGACATAACATTATCATATATGCATAACCAAAATACACATGTATTACAATAGTATATTCATCAAAAGAAACCCAATGCATCGTAATATACGTTTGAATTGGACTTATGGCAGTTGTTCGTTAATTAAATATTTGACGAAAATAAAGATAGACAATAGATATTTGCACCAACAAATATTTAAACATGTTAAAGGCAAACTCAAAAATAAAATTTTTTACCTTATTTAATAATTCAATTTAGCATTCGATGCTGTTGTGAAGTTGCCACAGATAATTTTCACCTGTAGAAGATAAATGTAGTGTATGTGCAATTGGTTTAACATTATATGGTTAAATAATTCAACAAGTATATGCAGGTAAACAGATTATGTAAAACTTGTGTTTTAATTCGTGGGATAACATTCGTAACATATGTAGATAAAAACTTCAGTGTGCTTGTAAATGTTGTAAACTTTAATATAACATGTTGAGGATTTTTTGATTGCTTCCGATGCCTTTTACAGCACACAATACGGTATGGGATTTTATCCTTGCTGTAGGCCGTACGTTGACCAGCAGCATCACTGTCCTTTTGTTTTTGGTGGATAGTTGTTCATTGGCTATCATACCATATTTCAATATGTGGATACTATAAATTCATATTTGATATAGCATTAGAGACAACTGTAAAAGTGTTGGTAAAGATTCTGTATATGAAGCTACAAGCATTTTGTTAATTGGACAAACAATCCATGCCAGACGTATATAATTCGAAAAATTAGAAGTGTTTTCAAGTTAATACGACGGCACTCCCCTTACTTAATTGAAATTACGAATTAAATAATGTTTCTATAGAAATGATAACATGCAAAGTATAATAATTAGATAAATAACAACCAGCAAACATTAAGATTACGTATACATGATTGTGTATTCATTTTTGTAAGAAATTGGATATAATGGAATGTTTAATGTTTAGATCTAATCAGTCGAGTTGATTGAAATTTGTTTTCTACAATTTGGCAAATCTGGATCAATTTTACTACAATTTGAAATAAATAAATAAATGATTTCATTTATTAATGAATGATTATCACCGTCATATTTTTAATCATTCGTTATCATAAAACATGATTACAAACATTTTTACATATTACGGAAAATTAAAAGTTCACATGTCTTGAATGTTGTGCTCAATAATAGAGAAGACCTTTACATTCAAGATTGTTTTTTAAACAAAACAGTCAATATTGTTTTTTGTTCTGATGTGGGTAATCATTACCTTCCCTTTAATAAAAAAAGTGGCCACAAAAAGAATGTATATACACATGGTTTTATTTCCTATTCTTTCAAAACATATAAAAAGGTGTCAATAATGCAATGTGTGCACATTTTGCTTACCGAATGAACATAAAAATGAGTCCAGTAGACTTATTTCAAAAACTACATACTACACAACTTTGAGTGGGTGAGTAACAACAAAACAGGATGAAACAGTTCCATAATTATGACACCATTGTGAAACAGGTGAACAGACGGAGAAGCAAACCAAAAGACACATGTATTACAACATCACATTCATCAAGAGAATCGCAATGCACGGTAGATTACGTTTGAATTTGAAATATTGCAGTTATTCTTTAAGTAATCAGTCGAGGAATGATTAAGACGGAAAATATATATATTGCAAAAACAGATATTTTAAGATGTTGAACATGTTTCAACCGCATAGACTATGATAAACAATTTACCTTATACAAGAACTTAATTTAGCAGTCGACACTGGTGTTAAATTGCCACGTACAATTTGACCGTAAAAACAATGCATATCAATGTATTTAACATTCAATTTGTTCAACAAATAAACCAGTGAGTGCAGATAAAATATTATGCAATATTGTTCGGGATTACAATCGTATTATATGCAAATACAAATCTTAGATTTTGTATAATTAAATGTAACATGCGTTAATTTTCTTGGTTGTTCTCAAAGCCTTTTATACGCTCCAGTCCATTTTACATATTTTAATCATTTCAAAATAATGTATACTGCTTTAATCATAATTTGCCTTAGTTTTATTAAGATGATATAGATATGATATTAAAGAGGTGCGAAAAATACCAGAAACACAATCAAACTCATCAATCGAAAATAAACTGACAAAGGCATGGCTTAAAATGAAAAGACAAACAAACAAATAATAGTACACAAGAAACAACATAGAAAAACTAAAGACAAAGCGACACGAACCCAACCAACACTTGGGGTGATCTTGTGTGCTCCGGAAGGGTTGGCAGATCCTTTTCCACTTGTTGCACCCTGTACAACTACTGTACATCAGATTCATGACTTAGGAAAGGTGCAAACGGGATTAAACGTTTTAATGGTATCAAACCTTCCCCTTTTTTCTGAAACAATAGCATAACATCACAACATAGAAAAACATACGATAAAATATCAATTGGCAGGCTTAACTCCATCAAAAAACGTAAATTAATACACTATGAACGAATAAATTTGATCTGCGATAACTGAATGTAAATACACAGTTAATAAAATATTAGGGATAAACATTCAAGGCCAAAAAAATATGAATGTGAAAGGACCCTCTGGTTTTATTTTTAATGTCCTCTCATCCTGAATAGTCCTTTACGCTTTTTTGTAGTAGTCAGTGCCACCTATACTGTTTACGCATTCAATTGAAATTGAATTACAGTAATATGTTTTTCACAGAACTTTAATATATTTATTATATTCGAATTCATTAATGACGTCAAGGTTGCTGCATTGATAAAAATTAATTAAAGTGGATCATTTTACTACAGGGAGATAACTTTGTAAAAAAAGTTAAACGTTTTAATCTCGTTTTATTGTTTATGAGAGAAAAAAAAATGGACTAAAGGAGATACCCAACTATGTCGTACGACAAAACATAACTTCACGATTACACACGTGTGATTTCTCCAGGAGTTTTGAATGGAGTATATTCGTTTTTTTTTGTTCGTTAAGTATCGGACGTATAAGGCATGTATTATGCGCTTTTAACATATTTCAAATTGGGTTATATCCCTTTAAGCAGAAAAAAATTAAACTAATACAAAATACTGAAATGTGAAATATGTTCCATCGCATAATCTACTAAGTATCTGTATTTAATGAAACTGTAAAATTATCTTATTATTATAATATGTTATACAAAACCAATCAGATAACAACAATATTTTGTTTTTTGGAGTTCTGAACATGCATGCGCAATTTTCGATGGACGTAAATCAACCAACATATCAATTAGTGATTATTAACACGAAATAGTGCAAAATTCAAAAAACATTACGAGTAATATTATTATTTCAACAAAGATCAAAAGCTAATAATACAAATTAAACAATTATAAATGCAACACAACTAAAGAAACAACTTCAAAACTCAAAAATAAAACCTAATCAATTATACATTACCACCTATTATCTAACGGGCGTGTACGGTATTTTTTGTATATCAGGCAACCCTACCGCCGTTTGTAATTCCTCAAAAGTGGGATGCTTAAACTTATGAAGCATGTGTTATGGACACAATAGAGCTCATTCCTAATGTATGAGACGCCATAATTTCCTGTGTTTCCCCTCATTAAAATTTTGCAAATCAGAATCAGGAAAAAGAAACATAGTAACGGAGATAATGACAAACTTTGAAATAAAAACACTATAAAGTGTTTTTTTTACGCACGAAACTATGCCTGACATTGTTATCATTATACCTATATGCAAGTAATACAGTTCAAGATCAACTAGCTTTTTTTTTAGAAATAGCGGAGGGATGTTTACGAGTTTTATACAGAACTTGAGTTATAATATATCCTTTTATGAAACAATATCATGATAAAATATATTATAAAAGTCTTTTATTGATTGTATCGTTATTTAAACTAGTAAGATTTTTGGTGGGGTTTGTGTTGCTAATTCTTTAGTTTTCTATTATGTGTCGTGTGTACTATTATTTGTCTATTTCTTTTTTAGCCATGGCGTTGTCAGTTTAGTTTCCATCTTTGAATTTGACTGTAACTCTGGTATCGTTCGTCCCTTTTTTGTTACTAGCAATGACAGGTTGAATGGTAACGAATACAAGAAAGAAGGACGTATATATCGTATTAAGTTGAAGATTAAGCTCCCTAATATATTAACAAAAAATGATTAATAGAATATACGCTAATATAAAATGTATACTAAAATCTATTTTATAAAAGCAACAATTTCTCAAATTTTATATTTGGTAAGGTACGTTATAAATTTGGTAAACGTTTGGCCTGTTTAGTTTGACAACATTTTATTTTGAAGAGTGTATCATAGGAATGCAAATATTAAACGAGTGAACATTGCTTTCTTTTATCAGTATACATTCTTATTAGTTTTGAAACTATAACATGACTTAATAGCTCAATAAATAACACAAAGGGATGGAAATCAATACTACTTATTGAATATTCCAAAACATCGATTCGTATAGGAATTGGCAACCTTTAAATTGATCGACATTACAAAATGTAAAGCAATGCATACTAGAAAACTAATTGTTTAATTTGTGTTCGAAAGACAGTAATCTACCACCACCTCTGAAATATGGCCTTTTGACAGAAATAGACTGTGTTGAACAGGTTTGTTTAACCTCTTTATAAACAAAATAAGTTAAAACTTTAAATTCATTTAAAAATGCTTCACTTATGAGATCTTAAAAACACAAGCTAACAGAGAAAATCAACAGACAAAGACCCTGGTTGATCTGGTTGACTTAATTTCGGGGACGGCTATTACCCCTAGATAAAAACATAAATCTATATACCTCAAATTTATTCCTCGTATACACACAATATTTGATATAGAAAAGTGCAGTATCTTCTGCATTATTATGAATGTATTTAGAGTTCGGTCTGTGAAAACATTTCGATATAAAAAAAGTAGTATTCGGATATCAGATGTGAGTCTGCATCTTTATCAGTATATACCTATAAAGGGGTGTAACTATTTGGCATTACATGTAAACTATAATTAAAGAGAATAAGCAAAGCTTTATAATTAAAACGCCAAATTACTTTATAATGAAATTTCTACGAGTCACACGTGGTTTACATTGCTGTCAGAAAGTTTTTCATATGTTTAGTCGTACGGCGTCTACTTTATGATGGTTGAGGTTTTTTTTAATCTTGACATCGTATACATTGTCAACCAGGACTTTTACTGAACTATGAAGAATTAAACTAGTTTATTCTTATTCACAAAAACAGTGCTGAAGACAATTTTGTTTGAAAAATAAATGTTTTAATTCGACATCATTATTTTCTATCTCTGTGATATAGATACAATGGATAAGCGTTGATTCTTGAAAAAGAAACCATGAGCCCGCAGGGCGAATGGTTTGTTTTTCATGAATCAACGTTTATCCATTGTATCTATAACTTAAACTATTGTGATAATGTCTTTTCAAAATTAAAGCCTATTCTTAATTAGAAGGTATTGTAAATGAATTTAAATAACCATGTTATCGTGACAAATGATGCACTACAATAAATTATATATTACATTTAAATGGTTAAAACAAACATATACATGTTTTACACAACACATCTGCCCTTAAAGATGTTCATTTATCAGGCATCTGAACATTATATGTATGTTTTGACAAAATGAGACATATTTGATCTTATTTCTTATAAAACTGAGAATGAAAATGGGGAATGTGTCAAAGCCGGGGACAACAACTTGACAAAAAACATGTTTACATGTATAGCATATATTTAAAGCATGTGTCCATAATTTCTAACAAGAAGTCTTATTCTTGGCACATCACGATTTTCTTGCATAGGAATTTGCGAATAAACAGATGAAATCATACTATATTGATTTATAAAACAAAAATGGACACCTATAATACTAACATTTTCGTTTCAAACATGTGGAATAGCTAACAATGATCCGATCATAAACGAACAAACTCGCTTTTATTAAACAAAATATCCAAAATAACCTAAAAAACAAGAAACAAAACAGAAAAAACTAGAGAATATGGACAACAACAAAAAAAATACCAGGATTCGAACCTAAGCCGACAAGTTCTAACTCATTGAGCATGTGCATGAAACCTCGCGGCTACCAACTCATACTAAACGATTGCCTATTATTGTATATATAAAGGTACAATCCATGGGTGTCCGTTGTACAGATGTATATCAAATATTCATTTATATATATGAATTAGACAAGTTAATCGTAACCAATTGGTAGCCGAGAGGTTTCGTCGATATATTGATGTTAGTGACACTTAAGAGAATTCATGGACGGGTTCGACTCCCAGTGCAGGCATATATAAATTACAAAAATTAAAGGTAAGTTTTTAATTTAATTCCATTACTGAACAGAAATCAGTAAATTGGTCAATTCAACCTTAATGTAATTAGACACACAAAGGAAACAAAAGAATATAAAATGTTGAGTCCATTTCAGCGACGAATTAAGGAAGCGTTGATTCTAGAAAAAGAATCCACGGTGAATGAATAGGCTGACGTCACCACAATGGTTTAAAATGTTGTAAACTTATTGGTGGTTAAATTAAATTTATATGTTTTTACATTCTTTTGTGATAGTTAAAAAATGGATCTTTTTAACGTTATGTTTGCAGGATCTAAATTCACTGACAGTGAAAATAAAGTTATGACTTTAAACAATCATGATTTAAAAAGCACAATAAAAACAGCTTCAACTGAATCATATATCATGTATATATAGATATCGGTTTGCAAAATATTTTCCAACTATCGACATATCAGTTCTTATGAAAAAAAAAATAACATGCTTGAAATGAATTATTTTAAATATCTCGATATAGGTTTATTGCTACGCATTATATAACTGTCTCAATTTTACAAAATAGTAGTTTAACAAACAACGTGAATAAAACTGACTACACATTTTACAATTATGGCCGTCTACTTGCGCATCAACATTTACACACTGTTTCCGACAATGTCCGTCTTGCAGCTTTGAGTCTTAGGCAGAAGAGAAATGGCGCGAAAGAATGCACTATAAATTCTAGAATTGCTCTTGCAGTTCAATAAACATACGTAAATACCGGCACAAGAAACATCAACAGTCATTAGAGCAATTTGTAACGGACAATACAGTGTTATATAGGTAACGATAATCACCGAAGCTATTCGGGATTGGGATTTTTGTCTTGAAGTTTGGTGTATGTTTTTCGATCTAGCTAGCTGAATGACTAGAACGAGCATTGCAGCTACAAGCAAAATACAAACTAAAATATTTAAGTTATAATATCAACATATAAAGAAGCTGCTTTTCCGATATCAAAGGTGGTTTGGTGTTCACTATATCCGCATGCACGAATGCCAAAAAAAAAACAGATATTAATTTGAATATTAAACAACCTGAATAAATAATTATCAAACCTTTACGTATATTCTTAATTCTATGGTACACTAAAGATTTTAGAGGAAATGCAGTCAGGAATATTCTTTGATATGTCAACAAGCTTAAATGAAGACTCATTACATTTCTAATATACGCAGTACATTTACCCCAATAACAATGAAACTATTTATCCTTCAGGTATAGAACCACTAATTCAGGCCCGGTGGGAAAGAACATACAAGAAAGTAGTACATATTTTTAACAAAATAGTTCGTACGCATAGCTGTATCTTTGCCAATTGCGGGTATATTTGGTTATTTGTGGTATGAAATGAGAGCTTTGGGACTTGTGATCACTGTAGAACCCTTGTTGAGAGATTTATTCAAATTATAAAGATGTATATGAAATTTTGATAGAAGGGCACATTTGACCTGTTGTTCAGATCAGAAGTTCCTGTTTTTGTACCATCAAACTTCAGGGAACCAGTACGCTCTAACATGCAATTAAAGGTAGGTTGATTTTTGCAGCACAAGCCGGATAAGGTACAGTTTTGACATGAAATAACTGCCACTTTATTTGAACACAAAAACAAAGACGAAGAAGCTGTTAATGCTTGAAATTGCAGAATTTAACATAGAAAGCAATGGGGCTATGAATTAGTGGTTTTACACCTATTAATGATAATTTCTACCCATTTTTTTATTTTTAGAATCAATTATTGCAGTCGGTCAAAATCTAGTCGTTATAATTGTGATCCATGGATTTTGAACGATAACTGAAGTTGATTACACAACTTTGGTACTTTGTTGTCGAAATCTTGGTGATGTATTACCATGTTTCCAAGTCTGACAAACTTAGTGTGTGCTAGCTTTTTGAGACAAACCAAGGATCTTGTTGAAAACTGTTTCTACAAAACACGTACGGACACATGGTAGCAATCTGAATAAAATTTCAATAGCAGTTATCGTCCTTTAATATGGATGTTTGCAATTTTCTCAATACTTTATTAAATAAAACATGTTTCGACAATTATATCTAAAAAAGTACATAGAATGATGAAAAACCATTATGCAAATGATAGCAGAATATCATAAACATCCTTCTGTAAGATAAAACTGCAAGAAGTCATTTGTTAAAATACCAAAGCATACAACATTTTGGTTGAGATTTAAAGTGTCATGTCAAAAAACAAATAAACTTGCTCCTCACCTAAAAGGTGAAGGTGTCGCCCTTTTTAATAAAGATAAAAAAAAAGGTGTCGCCCTTTCCCTGGTGCTGGTAGACAATGGTGTTCTCCTGGATATATATATATATATAGAGAGAGAGAGAGAGAGAGAGAGAGAGAGAGAGAGAGAGAGAGAGAGAGAGAGAGAGAGAGAGAGAGAGAGAGAGAGCAGGAGCAGGAGCAGTTGATGGAGCAGTTGATTTTTTGCATTTTCTAACACTTAAAGCAATGAAACTTGTAAAGTATGACTAGTTTACAGATAAATACTGCTTTTGGTTCAATTATCTGGTGAGTGTTTATGTTTTATTGGGTTTCATGGTGAATCCTTATATAGGAATTCCAAAATTTCACTGGAAATGCATTTCATAACCATTTTAGCAAGTTGTCTAGCTTAGAGATATAGAAATTACTCTTGTTGATCCATTTTTATACACAAAAGTATGGTTTTTATCAAATCACTCTCCTTTTTTACCATGTAGAAAAAAGGGGGGACAAAATTATCAATTATATTTTATATTTGGACCACTGTATTAATATTCAAGTAAGAATCGCTGATAAAAATAAGACATTTTAAATAAGACTTTTAAAATTGTCTTTCGTCTTTTATTTTTAAATCCATTTAGAAACATCGGCTGATTCCAATTAACATTTGTCATTATAAGTTAACTGTTTGCCACGTCAGCAGAAGAGTTTGAATTATAGTTATTCAGTTAAATCGTGTACTTTTCTATATCTTTAGAGCATATCAAGAATTCAATGCACAAACTTTTACACTGCATTGACCCACAAGTTATTATCACTCAACAAGTTCTATAAAGGTAATTTGGAATTGTATTCCAACTATTAATAACATATTTAGTATATAAAAAAACGGTCACGTATTAAATAATCGAAAAGAGCACAATAATATAACATTGAACATTAGTAGACAGAAAGAAAAAAACGCACTCATGGAACATATGGTGTTTTAAACTATCTTTTCGTCGTAATTCAATTATTGGTTCAGAATGTAAATACATTCGTCACAACTCGGCCAATTCCGTACCTTATCTAACAGAGTAGTGGAGTCACCCGAAGATTAATTGCCGATTGGGTGTAATTATTACATACTAGAAACTAGTATTGCGTTATAAAAAAGCTACATTCAGCAAAGAATTAAAAAAAAACTAAATACTGCATGTCTTAGTGGAGACAACATTTAATTGAAGTAAAAGCTTTAAAAATATAACAAAACGAGGATTACACGATTTAATTGTAAGTCATTCGTTCTGTTGGTTGATACAGTTTAACATTTTGTCCGAGTTGATGGAATTCTCTCGTTTTAAATTTACCTTTAAAAAGATCAGCAATTTTTTAAATAGTTTTAAAGAAACATTATTATGTCAAAAAAATATTTATTAACGACAGGCGTGTGCATTTTCGAGTTCAGATAGCAAGCTAATTGTAATAACAATAGAGTAAGAAGTCGTGCGTGCACGAAAAAAGTTATCGACAAGGGTGGAGACCATCTAACGAGTATTTTATACGTGTATTTGTGTATAGGAAGACTTATAATATCCGACAGTGATGTACCCATACCAAGTAAGGAGTCCGTTGAACCAAATAGAAATTCCGACGAAGACGTTAGTAATGCTGATTTTTTTTCCCTTGTTCAAGACTTGAATGAACAGCAAGTTGGCAGGTATCGAGAGAAACTTGGACGACAAAACTCAAAGTCTAGCTAAAAAGGTAAAAAAGGTTTCAAATGAAACCAGATACAATTTGAGTTAAATTCAGATATACTAAACAGTACTGACAGAGCCGTAGAGTATATTGACAGTAACAGGCCCGCTAGAGCTACGAAGCTTCTTAAAGAGTCGAGTAAAATACTTAAGAAGCGTAACAAGCTAATCCGGGTAGCCGATAAGTCGGAGGGTGGCTCAAACACAGTCCACGAGTATGAAGTTGCCAGTAATTCTGAGGATGAAAACGTATCAGAGTGGCGGAAAGTATAGCAGTTAGGAAAAATAAGACGACAAAGACGGAGACAAAATAAGGCCGTAAAAGACCCGCTGAAGCAGCAGGAGCACCCAGTCAAGGTTCACATAATGACGGAAGCTTTATTCTTATATTTCTACACAACATCCCTTTCGTGGCAGCCAGGGCCAAGCTTGCCCGAGTAAACAAGCCAAGGCCGGGGACATGTGCTATTTATGTGTCAACTTTGGGCACTGGGCTAGAGATTAACGAGCTAAGGACAAAAAATCGGGATACAGAGGAGGTGCCGTTTAAACAGTATGTACATGCTAATTTTAACATGGTTAGATCCTATTGTGATTATGAAGAGGGTTTCAAAAATAGTCATGTAAAAGGTAGACTACAAAAATCTCTTAATTTTTGGAGCGTCTCATTTTATTCTTGGTGTAATTGAAAACGGGTATAAAATTCCAATGAACAATGAACTAGATAGTATAATTTTACAAAATGATAAATCTGTTTTCATGCATGAACAATTTGTAGATTCGGAGATATAAGATCTTGTTATTTCAGGGTCAGTTGAGGTAGTTTCCGTTAGACCACATGTAATAAATCCGTCAACGGTATCTGTCAGTTCGAAGGGTAAACAAATGTTTAAAATGGGTTTACGTCCATGTTGATAAATATGTAGTTTTGAGAGGAATTAAGTTAATTTGAAGATTTGAAAACAGCTAGTCAATATATTAAGTCTAAAAGTTTTGGTTTCATTTTTGATTTAAAGTCGGGCTATCATCACGTAGACGTCTTCCATGCACACAGACAGTATTTAGGTTTTCAATGAATAAACAAGTTTTATGTTTTTAGGGTACTTCCATTTGGCCTGAAAACAAGCGGTTGTATATTTACTAAAGTTATAAGACCGTTGGTTAAAAATTGGCGAAAAGACGGGTTAAAAGTAGTTGTTTATTCAGACGACGGGTTCGGTGTAGCTGAAACGTCTGATATATGTACTTTCTTTTACTTCAAACGTTAAGACATTTGACAAAACCCGATGACATTAATAAGTTGATAGCTTAGCTTGTTGTATTAATGAGAAAGTCTATTACGTGTCCTTATATTTTACTTGTTTACAACAGGTTTTCGAGGGAAGGATTCTACCTAACAACCAAATATTAATGGATGTTTGTGCATAAACGTACCATACCAAAGACGTACCATTTAATTTTCAAATCATGACTTTTATATTGATTAACATGATAACAAAATGTTGACTGATGTACCTTATTTGTGAAATGTCTTCCTATCATGTCTGTTTGTTTTGTTCACACATCGTTGTCAATATAATGAAATTTGATGCCACTCCCATAAATGTGAGAAGTTTAGCTAGCTATTAAACTATGTGTTTCTACATAATAAAATGCCTGAACAAAGTAAGGAATAAGACAGTTTTATCCATTCGTTTGATGTGTTTGTGTTTTTATTGTGCAATTTGCGTAAAAACTTTCCGTTTAGAATTTTCCTCGAAGTTCGGTATTTTTTTTTTACTTATGTTTGAAACGTTCCCCATAATTAATCTCAATTTTATTTCTGTTTTAATACTAAACACAAAAATAAAAACATCTTAAGTTTTGTGTATAGACCCTTCTATTACAATTTGTAGATGCTGTAATGAATTTGTACTTACTATTGATCAACACATGCGTAATAATATGTTACTCGCCACTGACAAATACTTACACAAAATTAATTAAAACATTTAACTGTTTCAAATTTGCGAATACATGTTGCTTTTTTCTCTATTTGTACTCTCTTTTTTTCTTTGAGTTGAATTAGTTAGCTATGAAAGTGTATTGTATAATATTTTCTATCCTTTAACATTAATGAAAACCGATGATTGCACATGACTTCAATTAAAAGACAAAGAATATAATACTGTGTGTTGGATATTCCCATGGATGATCTTTAGCTTATACAGTGTTATATACAACTTCCAAAAAGTGTCGTGTTTCAAGATAATCCATATCAATAACGAAAGTACAATAGGGGTTAAATGTTAAACTTATTTCAAAAGGATCTGTTTTTTCGCTGGTGATTTAATTTCAACCCTGGTAAATAGATCAAGATATGCAGAGGAAAGGTGTAGGAATAAAGGAGATAGCAAGAACAGAATAGTAAATCGCGTTCTCATATTTCATTTAAAGGTTTTCACCGATAATCACTATTCATTTGAATGAAGTAATTATACAAAGGCATACCAGGCAGCTGAATGATTTTGATTACGTATGATATTTCATCAACGTTTAGTGGTTATTGCGATTTAACTGCCGCCTTTTGAGCATAAGTGTAAAACTTACTTTGTTTACACAATGTGAATTTGTAATGTTGAATTTTTCAATCAAACACTTTTTGACTGTTTTATTATATTGTTGATAATAGTAATTCCTCATGATTAGCTCATTTTTGTTAGTCAAACAGAATATATACACTGTACCGTGTTTATATATTTTTAATTCTACCATACGAATTTTAAATAAAATCCACACGAAACAAAAATTTCCTGCTCAAATAACAACTGAATAACTGGATAAATCAATTCTGCACTGGTTTAAATAAAATAAAATCTCATAAATAAAGGCAATAGTAGTTTACTGTTCAAAAATCGATTGATAAAAAACAACTCCTGGTTTCAAACTAAAACTGAGGAAAACACATCAAATATAAGAAAACAACGACACAACAGAAACACTAGAATGCAACAACACAGAAACGAACTATAATATAACAGCTGCCTTTTTCTGACTTGGTACTGGACATTTTAACACAAAATGGTGGGTAGAACCTGTTTCTAAAAATTAATAAAATAACAAAATGAATAAAAAGACAATACCACGTCGAAAATCAACCGATCTTTGATTAAAACATTTCCGCTTATAGCTAAATTAAAGGATAAAAGAGCAAACACATTACAATATCAATATATCAATATATCAAAACGGATAGTAAACGTGTCGAAAGAGACGATAGAAAGGATGTTATCACAATCAACAGACAGTACCAAGGCCAATAATTAAAAACGACAAAAGACAAACAAAAGCATGCAAAATTATTAAAATACATTACACACAAAACATAACACAATATTATGAGACACCCTACCCTCGCAAATGGGTGTAACAATCGTAAATGGAGAAGGAAAATGTCTAAAAGCTTGTACATAATGAAGAATTAAACTTGCATACAAAACAGAAAAATTGTACAACAATGCAAAAATACACAAGTACAACAACTGAATAGTTATTCGTCAATTTGCGCTTCGGACGCAAGAAATAATTAAACGTGTTGTTTTCAGTTTTTTGTAATCTAACTGGAGTAGTTTGGATACCTGTAGCGTTAGTTATAGCTTAGAAGTAATATTTCGTTTTAAATGTGTAGCTTCGATCTTCCGTAAGAATCAAACCCGTAAAACTATAAAACAAACATTTACCGACAGAATGTACAATATTATGTAAACCTTTAAATTCAGAACTGTTTAAGCAAATATTGAGGAGGATAATCTAAATAAGAACTAATTATGAAAAAGAAACAAAAAAATGCTGGAACAGAATTGTTAAGACAGAAAAGTGGACAGAGTACTAATATTTTTTAGTTTGTTATAATTCCTGCATGTTAGGTGTGCGCAAAACTGCTGAAACATCTTACATGAATACAAAAAGATCTGAGAGTTACTGTCAGCTGGTTCAAAGCAAATAGCAAAAAATAAAAAAAACATGCATCTTTTATTTGTTATGCAAATTGTGTCAGTATTTTTAATTGTGTAATGTGAAATGAACAAGTAAAAGAAGTTCATCATTTCAGACATTCTATGCATGTATAAGTTCAAGTATTTCACATCCACTCTTTTATATTACTAAACTTCTTATGAGCTGTGTGCGTATTGCTGCGGTTTTTTTTTTCTAAATTACTAGATGTTTTAGGAGAATTGTTGAAATCTCATACAAGTATAATATGATTAACCCAGGGGCTTTTTTTGAGCGTGTCCCAAGTCAGAAACATCTGGCCTTTGTTAATGATTTTTAATTTTAGTTTCTTTTACATGTTACGGAGTTAAATATGACGTCCATCATCAATGAACTATCAAAGTGACGGATATAAAAATTGCCATACTCGATAATTAGTGTCATAACAATAATGCCACAGGCCAAAATAAATAAACGTACAAAAACCTTAAACGAAAGTTAATGATGCAATGCAACACAAAAATGACTAAACATAAAACTATAACAGGACATGACATCAGACATGCGCATTCTATACAAGAGGAAGATTGTATTAAATACCAGTTATGTTTCAGTTTCAATTACCTGCCTATTATAAAATACGATAAAGATTCCACGGTGATTGTCATGAATACAATTTCATTGTTAGTTTCTTTTTGTATTTATAGATCTCTTGCAATAAATTTACATTGTATCTTGGTGTGTCATATTTAACATTCATCATTTGTACATGTTATACACGCATAGAATTATGTTGCATTGGCGAATTGTGTATAGCTAGCAATGCTGAAATGTTGGTAAGCTTAGTTATTGTATTTATTTGAAATATAATCACTTTTTACTTGTTGCATAAATATAAAGAAAACACAATTTGTCTCGATTTTAAAATATGAAGGATATATTTGTACTAATAGTAAAATAATACTACCGTTTTAAAAGCTGAAACTTAATGATTTCATCAATGTTTTTAAGCTAGATTGGTAACATGATTGTTATTTTGATAAAGTACACGACAGATAGGTACATCACATATTTCTGTAACTTTTGTTAATGTTATACAGCTACATTTCTAACAGTTAATTACGAAATTTCAAGGGGTCGAAACATTTGAAAGATATAATAACGTCTTATGTTTTTTTTTCTTTTATCATTCGGTACTTGGGTTATTAATGTGTACATGCGTTAATATTAAAAATAGGACACGCAAAAGGGGGTTGTTCAGACATCATAAGCCGTCTTTTTATCAAAGTTTATGTCTGAAACATGTTAAACTGCCCTATGATTATGTTTCTCTGAATGTACATCGTAACTGAATTGAAGTGATATTAAACGTCAAATACCGTTGTTTTTTTTTTTTTTTTGTTAAAATAATTGCAACCACCTACTATAATATACAATGAAGTTGTCAACAGGACGTGTAGAAATAGTCATAGAAATAGTTTTCTCGTTTGAATTGTTTTACATTGTATTATCAGGCCCTATTATAGCTGACTATGCGGTATGGGCTTTGCTCATTGTTGAAGGCCGTACGGTGACCTATAGTTGTTAATGTCTGTGTCATTTTGGTCCTTTGTGGATAGTTGTCTCATTTGCAATCATACCACATCTTCTTTTTTATATGATACGTCAAAAAGTCAAGATATCAATGTTTTTGCATGGAATATTTTTATGATTGATGTTGTCAATTTTTCTAGAATATATATTTATTCCCTGCTCTGAGCGCTACATGTACCTTGAGGAAATGTTAATGCCACCAAGCTTGTAGTGATCATTTTGTGCAAATCTCACAATAATTGAAGCTTAAAATGTTATGGCATGCTACAAAACCAGGTTCAACCCACCATTTTTTCCTTTAAAAATGCCCTGTACCAAGTCAGGAATATGGCCATTGTTATATTTTAGTTCGTTTCTGTGTGTATTACACTATAACGTTGTGTCGTTTGTTTTCTCTTTTTTTTTAGTGTAAATTCACATTGCGATAAGACGTGTCACGGTACTTGTCTATCCCAAATTCATGTATTTGGTTTTGATGTTACATGTATATATATATATGTTATATTTGTTATTCTCGTGGGATTTTGTCTATGTGTGTTACATTTAAGTGTTATGTCGTTGTTCTCCTCTTATATTTAATGCGTTTCCCTCGGTTTTAATGTGTTACCCCGACTTTGTTTTTTGTCCATGGATTTTTGAGTTTTGAACAGCGGTATACTACTGTCATCATAGTAGCAGAAAAAATACAGCACTTACTATATTAGAAATTTCAGAAAAGAAAGACATAGCGTATTGTGATCAAATTTAGTGAATTAAAAACTATAAGCAAGCATTCGCAACATTTCAGCTTGGCTTATAATTATGTGCTTCGTCTATATGCATTTGTTATTATCTTTATTGACATGGCTGTTTGTTTTAATATTGATTAATAAAATAAAAGAATGATATTTGCTGTACCCTTATTTTTGAAATGTTCTGTTTACTTTATTTAAACCTTGTTTTCAGTTTTAATGAATTGTTATGCGACTGTCATACAAGCGAGGGGTTTAGATAGCTTTAAAACCTAAATTGTAATTAATCATTTTTTACATAAGGAAATGTCAGTAACAAGTGAAGAATGTTATTAATATCCATGAGTTTGATGTGTTTGAACTTTTGATTTTGCTTTTTTACAACAGACTTTGTTTTTTTGTAATTAAAGGAGAAGGTTCAGTAAGACCCCTTTTTGGCCCCAAAATATAGCAGTTTTAGAAAATTGTGAAAATGTAATCTTTAAGCTATATTTTGGAAATTAAATGCTACTGCTACATAAATATGAGCTGTTTTTTACAATACAATGCACAAATATCGCGTTCTAGCATCATTAAGTCATGCTAAATTACTGAAATCTTCAAAATTTTAGCATTTTGGTTAATTTTTAGACGCTTTCCGTCTAAAATGAAAGTGGCCGCATTCGTGTTCATTCATAATATTGAAATGTAAGTTGTATTTGATGATAATACAAAACATATATAAAGGTTTAGGATGTACACGGATGCGGCCACTTTCATTTTTGACAAAAACCAACTGAAAAGTGACGTTTTTTGGCATATTTGATAGATTTTTCATAATTAAGCTTGAATCAGAGCGTTTTTCATGACTAAATCAGTTAAAATCGTTCACATTAACTAATCGAATCAATTGACATAGACACTTAAGTGTTTAAAAAGTGTCCAAAAACTTTCTTTAGATGAACCTGAAATTTTAGGCCAAAATCGGACCTTACCGGACTTACTCATTTTTTGTTACATCAAGCTGTACTGCAAAAAACGCAGCAAAACGAGGAAATACAAGAAAAATCATTTGTGTTCCCTTAATACATATATATGTATTAAGTTCGTTCATTATAGTTCGTTCTTATGTTGTACTGTTATAACACTGTCCCAGTTAGGGGAAGGGTAAGAATCCCGCTAACATGTTTACCCCGCAACATTATGTATGTATGTGCTTGTCCCAAGTCAGGAGCCTGTAATTCAGTTGTTGTCGTTTGTTTATGTGTTACTTTTTTTGTTTTCCGTTCATTTTTGTACATAAATATGGCAGTTAGTTTTCTCGTTTGAATTGTTTACATTGTCATTTCGGGGCCTTATATAGCTGACTATGGTCTTCGTTTATTGTTGAAGGTCGTATGATGATCTATAGTTGTTAATTTCTGTGTCATGTTGGTCTCTTGTGGAAAGTTATCTCATTGGCAATCATACCACATCTTCTTTTTTATATATGTTTATATTACGTTTGACGTGAAATTGAACTTTGGTACTTCTGATGCCTTTAATTAATAAATTCACAAGTGTAAATGCTTACATCGATATATACCATACTTTAAAAAATGCACCTACATACGGGGTATATATCTCCCAATTGATACGATATTCCCGTGCTTGCATTTCCTATCATGATTTTCTTGATAGAGGTTTGCTGCTCACAAGGAAGCTATTAAACCAAGAGTTCCAAATGGTGAAGTTGAAATCATCCCTTCGTAAATTTTACGGACGCCATCACGAGTTGGTTGACCGTTATGGAATAACCGTTTCACAAATGATATCGGATATGTTCCTTACGTCGTAACTACAATCCCCTTCCCTTTCATGAATATGACCTACCGAATTAGACTATTTACCGGATTTGTAATCACATAAGCAACACGACGGGTGCCACATGTTGAGCAGGATCTGCTTACCCTTCCGGAGCACCTGAGATCACCCCTAGTTTTTGGTGGGGTTCGTGTTGTTTATTCTTTAGTTTTCTATGTTGTGTCGTGTGTACTATTGTTTTTCTGTTTGTCTTTTTCATTTTTAGCCATGGCGTTGTCAGTTGGTTTTAGATTTATGAGTTTGACTGTCCCTTTGGTATCTTTCGTCCCTCTTTTAAATCAACATAAATTTGAAATAGAAAGAAAAGCGAGATATATATATATATTACATTCAAACTAATAAGTTGGAAAGAAACTGAATCTATAATGGCAATCAATGAAAAATGACCACAAAATAAACAACAGTTAATATCCAGGTCAAACAATGACATTTTATAAATGTCTTATATATTGATACATGTGATAGTGATAATACTTGCATTCCTTATTCATATATTGCAGATGAACAAGTTTTAAAAGCTATATATATACTTGATGACAACACGTTGAATTTGGAATGAAAATGTGGTCTGTTATATGTCTGGTATGATAATTTCTTGTATGAGATCAACTGAGACTGAAAACAACAGACTACTATCAATTGTTTGAAGATATTGATTATTTTGTCAAATGAAATACATAGAAAGATATAAACAAAAAAAATAAGTTCAATAATATCAATTTCAAAATGTTTGTCAAGGAAAGTTGAAGTTGTGGAAAGTGAACGAACAGTGCTGACTGTCACTTTTTTGCGCGAGCTAAACATTTTACAAATAAACAAAAATAACTGAATCAAAGGCCTTAAAAACTTTACACATTTAACTTCAAAGAAAGCATAGGTAAAACATAGATTATGTCTACATGCCATGGCGTTTATTAAGCTCCTTAAGTTTACAGTTAGGTATACAACCTTGGGTCTCCCATTTTGGGTTTGATATTTCCGTATAAAGATTTATCCACCCGGGCGTTTTTGAGCATAATAAATTAAGAAAGTTTTATTTACGTATTTACGCGTTACCTTGATGCTATTTTGTTCAATTATTCATTACATTTTTTGAAATATTCAACTTCAAATCAAATGCAATCTTAAATATCCGTTTCGCCGATGATGGAGGATATGTTCTTTGTTTAGTTACTACACTCCCATTCCCTTTTCATGAATGTGTCGGATTCTGTGTACTATGGTTTTCGTTTGTCTTTTTTATTTGGCCATGGCATTGTCCGTTTATTTCGTTTTTTGAGTTTGAATGTCCCTCTTTTCTAAATAACGCAAAATACATATAATTGCAAACCAGTAGTTTTCCATTTTTTTCTAGACTTTGATATTCCATTTACTCATATGTAATTCAATTCCCTCTTTTGTGTTATTATTTCCTTTTGTAAACTGTTGGGTTCCTTTTGTAACTATTAGGTTGTATATTTCTGAAATCGTTCTCTCTGTCAGTCAAAGGCTTATAATTGCGTACGTCAAATATGTGTATCGTCTTCAAAAGACACGTTATAAATGGAAGAGGGACGAAAGATACCAGAGGTACAGTCAAACTCATTACTCGAAAATAAACTGACAACGCCATGGCTAAACATGAAAAGGACAAACAGACAAACAAAAGTACACATGACACAACATAGAAAACTAAAGGATAAACAACACGAACCCCAACAAAACAAGGGGTGATTTCAGGTGCTCCGGAAGGGTGAGCAGATCCTGCTCAATATGTGTCATGATAGTCAATAAAATTTGAAGCCAAATCAAGTTCAAAGTCTATAACATTGAAAACAAACACAAAATACAAATAATCTTGTCAAATACTAGTAGGACTTTTGATACTTTTGGTGTTTTAATATATCAACTTTCGCAGTGCTTTTATAGTCACGGTGGAAAAGGTATTCTCACTAAATTGAAATGTGCTGTTAACATTTTGCCAACGACACTCAGTCGATAAGCGAAAAAAATAAATAAAACAAAATTAACATGGACATGAAAAACGTTGTCATCTCATGTTATGCTGTCTTATATTCTATATTTCTGTTAAACTCTTCAATAGTAAATGATAAATACTCAAATAAATTGGCGGATTTGTATGTCACATAATTATTGTAAATATTTTTAAACAACCGTACACAACTTGTAATTAGCAAGCTATAATTCCTTTCATTCATTGAATGATTTCTTTATTTCTGATACTTTAATAGCTGCATATGTATACAAACTAAAACGTTGCTCAGGAATGAAAGTCTACTTACAGATAGCGTTACATTTACCATCGTTCGTAGCCTTCCGGAATAAATGTCCTTGTCCATCAGAGAGAAATTTTAGAGCAACAGCATTGTGTAATACATCTTTAGCATTGAATTATTCGTGTCTGTTTGACGAAAATAGAGGATTCAATGTAGAATCATGCATAACAAAGACAGATTTCGCCCCGCCAGGTATGGTGTATGTGTTTTTGTCTGAAATGTGTACTCTCATTCGATATCTTTCAGTAACAACTAGCAATATAAATTACATATTATTAAATAAAAGCGTTACAGTGCCATTTTTGTGTTTCAAAAACTGTTATTCCACTCCTGGCTTCTCAGAATGCTTTCGAAACTCTGTAAAAGAGGGGCGAAGTATACCAGATAGGCAGTCAAATGCATGGATCGAAAACAAACTCACAATGTCAATACAAAAAAAGTCAAAAGAATAACAGACAAATGAAAAACACAACATAGAAAACTAAAGATTAAGCAACACGAACCACACAAAACATTGGGGGTGATCTCAGGTGCTCCAAAAGGGTAAGCAGATCCTGCTCCAGATGTGGCGCCCGTAGTTTGCTTATGCTATGACAAGCCCGGTTAATAGTATATTTCAGTAGGTCACATTATAGTTACGACATAAGGAGCAAATCCGATATCTTCTGTGAAACGGATATCCCATAACGTGCAACCAACTCGTGATGTCGTTAATAAAATTGACAAAGGGATGATTTCAACTTCACTATTTGAAACTCCTAATAACTTGATATACAAATTGTATTCAAATATGAGAATGTATAAGACAATAAAGGATATCCAAACTAATGGCGGATTAAATGATCTCTATCTTTTATTGAAAACTTACCATAAAATTGAGAATGGAAATGGGGAATGTGTCAAAGAGACAAGAACCCGACCAAATAAAAAACAACAGCAGAGGGTCACCAACAGGTCTTCAATGTAGCGTCCTTCAGCTGGCCCCTAAACAAATATATACTAGTCCAGTGATAATGAACGCCATACTAATTTCCAAATTGTACACAAGAAACTAAAATTAAAATAATACAAGACTAACAAAGGCCAGAGGCTCCTGACTTGGGACCGGCGCAAAAATGCGGCGGGGTTAAACATGTTTGTGAGATATCAACCCTCCCCCTACACCTCTAACCAATGTAGAAAAGTAAACGCATAACAATACGCACATTAAAACTCAGTTCAAGAGAAGTCCGAGTCTGATGTCAGAAGATGTAACCAAAGAAATTAACAAAATGACAATAAAACATAAATAACAACAGACTACTAGCAGTTAACTGACATGCCAGCTCCAGACTTCAATTAAACTGACTGAAAGATTATGATTTCATCATATGAACATCAGGCACAATCCTTCCCGTTAGGGGTTTAGTATCATACCATCATAACATATATGAGCATACATACATGACTATTGCTTTTGTTCCTAGTACTATGTCAACTAAATATGTCTTAAGACTATCCAAGAACCTGTCATTCGCGGCTTGAAATTATAAAACAAATGTATTTAATCACGTAAAGAATCCGATATTGCTGTATATCGATTCCTTCAAATGTAATCATATATTGACCAGTTGAAAGTCATTATACAAGATATTTTGCAATTGCGAGAATGCTCATGCCACCGAACAACGTCCGAACAACAGAGGAACTTGCTTTCATTGTTACAATGTATCTGATAAAGCAGAATTTATCAATTTACCATCATGTAACCACGATTAATTTCCGATTTGTCAAAATCAACTGATTTTTTCCGAATGTTACGGCACCTACCTTTTTGTCAAAAGTGTTTTGTCGAACTTGAGATCATTCGGGATCAGTATGAATATGCTACGAACATTCACGACTGCGTTGAGCCTATATCATAATTTTACCAAAAATTAAGAATATAAGTACTAGTTGTTATCTGATTTTGTTTTACTTTTCATGACATAGGTGTTAATGCTATTTTAAAAATGTCTATAAAAGTGGAAATTAAATATATATATATATATATATATATATATATATATATATATATATATATATATATATATATATATATATATATATATATATATATATATATATATATATATATATATATATATATATATATTATAGATCACACCAGTGTAAGGCACTGACAACTGAGCAAATGCATATTGATGTGATCATATCATTCTAACTGATAAGTCAATAATCAGCTGTGTTCACCCGCAGATAAAATCGAGAACTATATGTATAGCTCCCATACTGCTTTCCTGGTTGAACCATAGTTAAAATGGTCACTTCACGTCACATAAATAACAAATTGAATGTATTTCTTTCTTGCTAATCGTTTAAAAATCTCATTAAAGTTTATATTTTTTCAGGTTATAAATATTTATTGAGAGGTCAACCAGATTTTACGCAATGTGAAATAGAGCGATACCAGCCAATCCGTTTATTGTCCAATGTTAGCAACCAGTGTATCTTTGAGAAGTCTAAATGTATCGAAAACGGTCAGTTTCTGTTCAAAAATGGTACAACTGAAACAGACAGGTCCTGCCGATGTGATTATACTCGAGGGTATGCTTTCATCACTAAACCGAAAAATCTATGTTCTTGTATACCTTCAGAGGAAGATTGCAATTGCTACAAAAAGAGCTGTCCACATAGAGGACTTCTGACACCAGGTTAGATAATCAATGATTAATTACACGATACCGTAGAATATGGAATAATGAAACTAAATGTACATGTTGGTCCTTTTATTTTTTTGGCAAAATAATATCATTTATCTTATTATCAACTCACCAATGTTCATAGGTATTTGGTTTTACATATTATCCGCAATATTATGGAAACATGTTTAAGCACTGTTTTAACAAGGGATGTATAAATAGAAGAAGTACAAAACAGAACTTCATAATGATGAAATTAAAACATTAAGTAATGTTATATATAACATCAAAAAGGTATTGTAGACAAATGAAGTGGCATATGCAATACTCTAGTATGCAAAAATGACATTTAAAATCAAAACTGGTTTCTGTATATGACTCATTTGATGAATCCGATGTATAAGATCCTTAAATATTCTTAGATTTAAACACAAACAAAAAAGATTTGAAAAAAAAACAAGTTAGCCATTATTTTTTTAGTGCGTTTTCATTTACCAAATCATATAATATTATGTTTTCAGATTATGATTGTGCAACGGAAAAAGACAGACCAGGACAAAACACTTATTTTTGTCCAATCATTGTATACAAAAGGTATAATTTTATTTCGAATGTAGTCTTATTGTAGTCTTGTATACAGCGTAATATAAATAGGAAAATATTTCACTTGCTTAATATTACATACGATTTTGGAACGGTAAGTAGTTTAGTTGAGCTTGAACGCAGAGATCGGTTTGGTACGTGCAAATTGACCAGTTCCCGAATGTTAGCAGGACCCATATCATTCAAAGCGCAGTAAACATAAGTAAGTATTTTGAATTGTGGTCTGCATTGGACGGGTAACCAATGTCAATCTGCAAGTATCGGCGTAATATGCTCATGTTTTCTTGTCCTGGTAATAAGACGAGCTGCTGAATTTTGTACTGTTTGTAATCTGTTCATCGTAGTCTTGTTAATACCGTTCAGCAGAATATTCCGATAATCAAGTCTGGATGTTCACTAGTGTCTTGCAAGCGGATGACATTTCTTCGTTGTAGTTGTTCCAGTTACAACACGCTGATGTCTATCTTTCAAATACGACTTAATCCATAAGAGAGCGCAACCAGTTATGCCATACGCAAACGACAGACGTTCCAGGAGAATTATGTGGTCTATGACATCGAATGCAAAGGAAAGATCCAGAAAGCCCGAATACCACTGATGAATAAAGGCAACAGTAGTATACCGCTGTTCAAAACTCATAAATCCATGGACAAAAAACAAAATCGGGGTAACAATTTAAAACTGAGGGGAACGCATTAAATATAAGAGGAGAACAACGACACAACTTTAAAATGTAACACACACAGAAACGGACTAAGCAATAAACAAAATCCTATGAGAATAACAAATATATCATCAAAACCGAATACATGAATTTGGGATAGATAAGTACCGTGACACGTCTTATAGTAATGTGAATTCACACTCAAAAATAAGAGAAAACAAACGACACAACGGAAACACAACGTTAAAATGTAACACACACCGAAACGAACTATAATATAACTATGGCCATATTCCTGACTTGGTACAGGACATTTTTAATGGAAAAAATGGTGGGTTGAACCTGGTACTGTGGCATGCCAAACTTCGCACTTGTTTGTCTAAAGCTGCATTTATATGATGATGTGCTCTAGCTAATGCTGTTTCGGTTGAATGGCGTGGTCTGTTTGCTGACTGAAGTGGATCACACATTGAGTTACTGGCGATATACAACAGTTTACCAACAGTTTTACACTTTTCCTTGAAAATTTGATGATGAACTTCCAATTTCGAATCCCGCCATTTTCTCTCCGCTTTTCGCTTACCTCTTTTGGCAGCCTTAAGTTCGTCTGAATACCATTCTGTATTAGGTCTTAACATAACTGATTTGATCGTGACTGGGGCGTGTTTATCAAATATATTGGTTAAATTATCTTTATAACGTTCGACTAGTTGCTCTACAGAACTATCTATTCCAGAACATGAAAAAAATCCATAATGTCCTTCTTAAGTTCCGTCATGTCGATCTCTTTACACTTTCTCAAAGAAATATCTTTGCGCAAAGATCTATACCGTAATCATGATAATGTTCAAGAAACATTGATAAATCAGTGTGCATCTCTGTGTTTATTAAAATTTCACTTGGCATTTGGTCAAACTGTTATAGTTCTCAGAGTTATATATCTATTGTTGGTATTTGTAATGTCGTCGCTTATACTTTCAAAATAAGTAGATGGACCCAAAATATTAAAAAAAAAAAAAAAACATTAAGCAAAAGAGATGATTTCAGCTCCCCAATTATGAACTTTTCATTTCTAAGTAGAACATTCCTGCAGGGCCTGCATACGGAGTTTCTATCTCCCAATTGATACGATTTTCACGGGCTTGTATTTTCTACCATGATTTCCTTGACAGAGGGAGGCTATTAAACCAAGAGTTCCAAATGGTGAAGTTGAAATTATCCTTTCGTAAATTTTACAGACTATCACGAGTTGGTTGACCGTTATGGAATAATCGTTTCACATATGATGTCCTTCCGGAGCACCTGCCTGAGATTACCCCCAGCTTTTGGTGGGGTTTGTGTTGTTTATTCTTTAGTTTTCTGTATTATGTCTTGTGTACTATTGTTTGTCTGTTTGTCGTTTTCTCTTTTAGTGATGGTGTTTTCAGTTTATTTACGATCTATAAGTTTGACTGTCTTTCTGGTATATTTCGCACCTCCTTTAAAAATAAAAGATAGTATTATATACTATATAATAGAGGAACTTTATGCTCAAGATTTATGCTATCTTCCTTTCATTCTTTTTGAGAAACATTTGAAAGTCGTTTGTTTGTAATAAATATCGGTATGCTTACGTCGATGAAAAATTTCAGATATTCCTTTTTTTAAATGATAATTTATGATTTCACAATAACCATTGCATATTTCCAATTAGTTTACCAACTGACAGTTTTATCATCAAGGAAAAGAAAATATTGTTGAAAGAGCAGGGAATGGGTAAGTTCTTTAATTATCAGTTACCAACAACTATCAAACATATGAAATGAATCATTATTGCACAGAAACACAGTCGAAACCCGTATAGAGGGCAACATAAAGTATTTACCGAAACGCAAGTCTCCATACAATATGTAAAACTATTAATGATCCCGGGTATATCAAAGCTATGAATAAATTTTTAAAACAATCTGTAATTTTCCAAATAACAAAAAAGTATTTAACAAACATATCCGTAAGGATTAAACTAACTTCTTAATCTTTCTACTTATATTATGTTTTAATCTCAATGACTAAATTCACAAGTCATACGCAAAAGACCATTAAATAAAAAGCACTACAGAAAATTCTTCCCATTGATAAATAAAACTAATACAGAACCAAAATTCTCAATAAACAACAGGTTATACCAAGTTAAAATCTTTGCTGTTTTTGGAAGTTTATTCAATGCACAATTTAAAAAAATCACGTCAACCTAATCTATCGATCATCGTCTATATCTATTTTGTTTGATATTCAATTTTTTTTTTTGTTCTTCTTCATTTATTCGATTGTATTACAAAAAGTCTTTTCATTTCATTTTATTCAGACTTTTCGTCAAAGTTGATAGCTTTTGTGGTTACTGCAATATTTACATTGCTGATAGCAGTTGAAGGTAAATAAATACATAATATGTTATGCCGTATATTTCAATGAGGAGTCAACCATTTACCCATGGTTTTATATTACGTACAGGCAGTTGATTTTGTAATCTTTTACCAGAGATTTATAAGATAGTTTACTCAGGAATAAATGATATTTCTTTCTGTGATATTTTGATTCGCATGACGAGTGATGGCAGCATAGCAGTAGACGCGTGTAATATCGTCCATGTATAGCTGCTATTGTAATTAGGTCTTTCCACTTTTCTGTGGAAAGACCTATTGTTTTTCTTCTGATTATTTTTTTTTTTCTTCCGCCTAATTTTGTTCTTGCGATAAACATTTGTTTCGCAATATGTCGCTTAGATATTTTGTATATGATATCGAACAGTTTATGCGCTTTTGAAATTTACCCTGCGTAAACGAATACTTTTCTTTGTAGGAGTTATCTCCCCAAACACTGTTTTCCTTGTTATGGCATCTCCTTCGCAACCGTTAAAGATTTTGACAAATTTATTTTACAAAATTGTTCGTTACATCCTCAGTAATTTTTGGCGTATTTGGATCGAAGCGATTCGAAGAAATTTTATAGGAGTTATCTATCTTTTCGGAATAAATTTGTCGGTATGTTTTTTTAACTCATAAACCGTTAACCGTATAACCCTGGAATGTTTTTATTTTAGTCCCCTGATTCCTAACTTAGAAAATTAGGTCAAGGTCAAAGGTCAAGGTCATATTTTAGATTTTCATATGTCTTTGATTTCCCTATAACTCTTGAACGGTTATAGATACAAAAAAATTAAGCAGTGAAAAATGCTTGGTACTTCAAGGGGCAACTTTTTTTACATTATGACTATATTGATTTTACCATCATGTAAGGGACATAACTCCCATCGATGGTTTTTAAAAGGCCATTTTTAGGCAAAACTCTTAAACAAAAGGTCCTTGACCCATAGGGTCTTTTGCAATGACCTTGTGGAGCAATGACCTTGACGAAGGTTACAAGGTCAAAGGTCAAGGTCATCAAATTATGTGGTTTTGGCACTATTTAAACAGTTTTATGTGTGTTTGAATTTCAACCAACCAACCAACATACCAACCAACCAACCAACCAACCAACCAATCAATCAATCAATCAATCAATCAATCAATCAATCATGATCATGATCAATCAACCAATAATGATCATGATCAATCAATCAATCATGTTTCCGTCTCATGTGTTTCTTATAGGGTTCAACCAACCAACCAACCAACCAACCAATCAACCAATCAATCAATCAATCAATCAATCATGATCATGATCAACCAATCATGTTTCCGTCTCATGTGTTTAATATAGGGTCCAAGATCTTCTTTGTGTCTTTTTCCCTGTTTCAATTGACCCTATCCAATGTGTTTAACCAACCAACCAACCAACCAACCAACCAATCAATCAATCAATCAATCAATCAATCAATCAATCATGATCATGATCAATCAATCATGTTTCCGTCTCATGTGTTTAATATAGGGTCCAAGATCTTCTTTGTTTCTTTTTCCGTGTTTCAATTGACCCTATCCAACGTGTTTAACCAACCAACCAACCAACCAACCAACCAACCAACCAACTAATCAATTAATCAATCAATCAACTAATCAATCAATCATGATCATGATCAATCAATCATGTTTCCGTCTCATGTGTTTAATATAGGGTCCAAGATCTTCTTTGTTTCTTTTTCCGTGTTTCAATTGACCCTATCCAACGTGTTTAACCAACCAACCAATCAACCAACCAACCAACCAACTAACCAACTTATCAATCAATCAATCAATCAATCAATCAATCAATCAATCAATCAATCTGTATGACTGTTTAATCATGACAGTTTATTGAAGGAACAAACTCTCAATTATTCAAGAAAAATTGAAATTTAATATTGTTTTTACGTCACTTCTGAAAAAAAAATCCACATGTTCTCTGAAACTACAAGTACAATCGACCTCAAAATTTGCAGTCAACAGGGCATACATGTACTAAACGTTTATAAAAAAACTTGGTGCAGATATCTCTCAAAGCTTTTCCTAGAGAAAAGAAATGGCAATGCCGTAAAAATAGCTTGCTAGGTCCGTAAATCTCAGTAAAAACCTACAATAAAATGTCCGCTCCGAGTTTGAAATACTAATCTGTGTTACAAACAGGTGCTGAAAAATGTACATTATCAGAAAATAATCAATAAATGTGTTTTAAAGTTACACCGGATCAATTAAATCCAAAACATGCACTACTTGTGAACTGTCATCAAAATGTCAATTTCCTACAATGACAAAAGAAATTACATTGTGTACATTCCATCTCTATAGATGTTGTCTGTTTAACGTCCCCACCTAAAAAGAAATAAAAAGACTATCTTTTCGTTATTATAAACCCGTGTCACGTGATGTGGCGCGCGCGCTGTACCTAAAATAAAAGAAAAACTTTCCAAACTAAACATGAAACTTCTCCGGTAACAATAATATAGACCCCATACAGAAACAAACAAACAAACAAACAAACAAACACCCCCCAATTCAATTAATTTTACAGGGGGAAAGACCCCCTACAATTGCTTTTTTAAAGCAATTGATTTATATTTAAGGTCTTTCCTTTTTCTATAAGGAAAGACCTTACTGTATTTCTTCTGTTTATTATTATTATTATTCTTTTTCCGCCAAACTTTGACGAAGTTAGCAGCCTAAACCGTAAGACGTGTCGCTTTCATGTTCTCACTTTGTATCGGTGTCATGAATACCTATCCGGAACTCACCCTGTTAGTCGAAATATTTTGTCGGTTCGGAGTAATCCCTCCGAAACCCAAAAACCTTGTTATCGTTCCAACACCGTAACCGTAATAGGTAGACAAAAAACAAAGGGTGAAATTTGTTCAGGACCAGACCCCGGTTCTTCATTACATTTGGATCGAAAAGATTCAACGACTCATTGGTAGGGTTATGCCCCTATGAAAATTAACCGGTGTCGGTTGGCCACCAAAACTCAGAAACCGTAAGTCGTAGACACCTAGGATCTTCACCAATCATCATCAATTCATGTATCTTTGAAAAATACCTCAAGGTCAAATTTGTATGTTGACCTTGACCTTTGACCTAACACCTTGTTATGGGATAATCTCAGAAACCATTATACTTACAGAAGTTTTAAATAGTGGAAAATGTTTGGGTCATTACGGCGCAACTTTGTTACATTTTGACCAAAGAGATTTGACCTTTTAATAAGGGGCATAACCTCTGTTTTAGGTTTCTGAAAAGACAAAATCAGCTTTTACTATATAACCAAAGGTCCTAGACCCATGGGGTCTTTTGCAATGACATTGGGGACTAATGACCTTGACAAAGGTCAAAAGGTCAAAGGTCAAGGTCATGTCCCAGATAGCGAATTTAGTGTTTTTAACCTCATATAATGGATTTTAAGTGTGTTTTCAAGCTTTGTACGGTTGACCTTGACCTTTTCAATAGATTCTACATCTATAAGAACATGTATTTTACATTACAAAAGGAAAGACCTCTCAATTGTTCAAGAACAATTGACAGTTTAATATTGTTCTTACATCTCTTCTGAAAAAAAAAATCCACATCCTTGTTATCAGTTGAACTCGGACACTACAAGTCCAATCGACCCCAAAATTTGCAGTCAGCAGGGCATACATGTACTTAAGGTTCATAAAACAACGTGGTGCAGATATCTCTCAAGACTTTTCCTAGAGAAAAAAAATTGCAATGCCGTATAAATTGCTTGCTAGGTCCGTAAATCTCAGTGAAATGCTACAATAAAATGTCCACTCCTAGATTAAAATACTAATCTGTGTTACAAACTGGTGCTGAAAAATGTACATTTTAAGAAAATAATCGTTAAATGTGTATTAAAGTTCCACCGGTTCAATTAAATCCAAAACATGCACTGCTGGTGAACTGTGATCAAAATGTCAATTTCCTACAATGACAAAAAAAATTACATTGTGTACATTCCGTCTCTATACATGTTGTCTGTTCAACATCCCGACCTAAAGAGAAATAAAAAGACTAAGTTTTCGTTATTATAAACCCAAGTCACGTGGTGTCTCCTCAATCTGGCGCGCGCGCTGGACCTAAAATAAAATAAAATCTTTCCAAACTAAACATGAAACTTCCCCGGAATAATATAGACCCCTTACAGAAACAAACAAACAAACAAACAAACAAACAATCAAACAAACAAACAAACAAACAAACAAACAATCAAACACACACACACACACACACACACACACACACACACACACACAATCATGTTTCAAAGGGGGGAAAGACCGTTTACAATTGCTTTTTAAAAGCAATTGATTTATATTGTAAAACGGCAATTTTAACCATTCTGTTCCGTTTAAATAAAAAAAAAAAAAAAAAAATTCCCTGGGACCCCCTTTTGGCCCCCCCCCCCCCCTTTTTTTTTTACCTTCCACTTACAAATGAATGTAGCTTGTGTGCTATATATCCCATCAACGGATAAGAACGACAACTCCAGTTTTTTCCCTATTATTAAGGTCTTTCCTTTTACAAAAGGGAAAGACCTTACTGTATTTCTTCTGTTTATTAAGGTCTTTCCTTTTACTAAAGGGAAAGACCTTACTGTATTTCTTCTGATTATTATTATTATTATTATTATTATTCTTTTTGTTCCGCCAAACTTTGACGAAGTTAGCCTCCGTAACCGTAAGACGTGTCGCTTTCATGTTCACACTTTGTATCGGTGTAATGAATACCTATCCGGAACTCACCCTGTGAGTCGAAATATTTTGTCGGTTCGGAGTAATCCCTCCGAAACCCAAAAACCTTGTTATCGTTCCAACACCGTAACCGTAATAGGTAGAAAAAAAACAAAGGGTGAAATTTGTTCAGGACCAGACCCTGGTTCTTCGTTACATTTGGATCGAAAAGATTCAACGACTCATTGGTAGGGTTATGCCCTATGAAAATTAACCGGTGTCGGTTGACCACCAAAACTCAGAAACCGTAAGTCGTAGACACCTAGGATCTTCACCAATCATCATCAATTTATGTATCTTTGAAAAATACCTCAAGGTCAAATTTGTATGTTGACCTTGACCTTTGACCTAACACCTTGTTATGGGATAATCTCAGAAACCATTATACTTACAGAAGTTTTAAATAGTGGAAAATGTTTGGGTCATTACGGCACAACTTTGTTACATTTTGACCGAAGAGATTTGACCTTTTTTTAAGGGGCATAACACCTGTTTTAGGTTTCTGGAAAGACAAAATCATCTTTTACTATATAACCAAAGGTCCTAGACCCATGGGGTCTTCGGCAATGACATTGGGGACTAATGACCTTGACAAAGGTCAAAAGGTCAAAGGTCAAGGTCATGTCCCATATAGCGAATTTGGTGTTTTTAACCTTATTTAAAGGTTTTTCAGTGTGTTTTAAAGCTTTTCAATACATTCTACGTCTGTTTGAACATGTATTTTACATTACAAAAGGAAAGACCTCTCAATTGTTTAAGAACAATTGACAGTTTAATTATTAGGTCTTTCCACTTTTCCGTGGAAAGACCTATTGGTTTTCTTCTGATTATTATTATTTTTTTTCTTCCGCCTAATTTTCTTTCCTTCGCTAACTTTTTGTTTCACAAGTTGTCACTTAGATATTTTGTATATGATATCGAAGAGTTAATACGCTTTTGGAACTGACACCGCGTAACAAAAATCTTTTCCATGTAAGAGTTATCTCCCCGAACACTGTTTTTCTTGTTATCACTTATATGTCGCAACCGTATAAGAAACCGACAAATTTATTTTACCAAATTGCTCGTTATATCCTCAGGATGAAATGAATAATTTTAGTCGAAGCTATCCGGAGACTCCATATGAGAGTTATCCCCCCTTTTGTATATGATATAACTGATTTGCATTTCTAACTGGTAAACGATAAGTGACATAGGCCTAGGGTCTTTTGATTTGAGGTCCTTGGTTAAAAAAAATGAAAATGAGGTCAAGGTCAAAGGTCAAGGTCATGTTCAAAATTTTGACTTTGGCTTGTTATCGCTCATTTTCAGAAATCTTATAACATATCGACAAAATATTTTCACACAATTGTTAGTCGCGACATGTAGTTACACGTAAGTTTTAGTCAAAAGGGTACGTAAACATTTGATGTTAGTTTTCCCCCCTTTTATATCTAATATCAGTCGTATGGTAATATAACTCATTAACAATATAAAGTAAAGACCTAGAGTCTTTTGATTTGAGGTCCTTGGTTTATGACCTTGAAATTGAGCTCAAGGTCATATGTTAATTTAACATTCAAGATTTTGACCTTTGCTTTTATCTCATATGTATTCATGTTAAAGCTATTAGACTTTTCGCATTAGGTTGCAAGCAATATGACGTTGAAAAAGCTAACCGGAAGTGACCTTTTGCAAACCGGAAGTAGCTAGTTTTTGTAATAAATTATTGTAAAAGTATGTAAAACCATATATTTTTGGAATCAGCGTCAAGTAATCGATAAGACAGTACCGGAAGTAACATATTTTGAACCGGAAGTAGAAAATTATCTCCCTTATTTATATCTTTTTGTATATAAACATTATATTTTTGGAATCAGCGTACAATAAGTTGTCATTTGACGCTGAAATTGACATTTAAAACCAAATTTTAATATTTTCATATAAAAAAAATCATTACTGGTGGAAAGACCATCAATGGTTCTCTGAACAATTGGTTTTTAATTATTATTATTATTATTATTCTTTTTCCGCCAAACTTTAACAAATTTAGCCGCGTTAACCGTAAGACGTGTCGCTTTCATGTTCACACTTTGTATCGGTGTCATGAATACCTATCTGGAACTCACCCTGTGAGTCGAAATATTTTGTCGGTTCGGAGTAATCCCTCCGAAAGCCAAAAACCTTGTTATCGTTCCAACACCGTAACCGTAATAGGTAGACAAAAAACAAAGGGTGAAATTTGTTCAGGACCAGACCCCGGTTCTTCGTTACATTTGGATCGAAAAGATTCAACGACTCATTGGTAGGGTTATGCCCCTATGAAAATTAACCGGTGTCGGTTGGCCACCAAAACTCAGAAACCGTAAGTCGTAGACACCTAGGATCTTCACCAATCATCATCAATTCATGTATGTTTGAAAAATACCTCAAGGTCAAATTCGTATGTTGACCTTGACCTTTGACCTAACACCTTGTTATGGAATAATCTCAGAAACCATTATACTTACAGAAGTTTTAAATAGTGGAAAATGTTTGGGTCATTATGGCGCAACTTTGTTACATTGTGACCGAAGAGATTTGACCTTTTTTAAGGGGCATAAAGCCTGTTTTAGGTTTCTGAAAAGACAAAATCAGCTTTTACTATATAACCAAAGGTCATAGATCCTTGGGGTCTTCAGTAATGTCATTGGGGACTAATGACCTTGACAAAGGTCAAAAGGTCAAAGGTCAAGGTCATGTCCCAGATAGCAAATTTAGTGTTTTAAACCTTATATGAAGGATTTTTAGTGTGTTTTAAAGCTTTTTAAGGTTGACCTTGACCTTTGACCTTTCACTTTTTATTGGATATCTCAAAAACTATTATACTTACAGAAATAGTAAATAGTGCAAAATGTTCAGGACATTGGGGACTATTGACCTTAATAAAGGTCAACAGGTCAAAGGTCAAGGTCATGTCCCAAATAGCGGATTATGTTTTTTTGACCTTATTGAAAGGGTTTTTAGTGTGTAATAAAGCTTTTCAATACATTCTACTTCTATTGGAACATGTATTTTACATTACAAAAGGAAAGACCTCTCAATTGTTCAAGAACAATTGACAGTTTAATATTGTTCTTACATCTCTTCTGGAAAAAAAAATCCACATCCTTGTTATCAGTTGAACTCGGACACTACAAGTCCAATCGACCCCAAAATTTGCAGTCAGCAGGGCATACATGTACTTAAGGTTCATAAAACAACGTGGTGCAGATATCTCTCAAGACTTTTCCTAGAGAAAAAAAATTGCAATGCCGTATAAATTGCTTGCTAGGTCCGTAAATCTCAGTGAAATGCTACAATAAAATGTCCACTCCTAGATTAAAATACTAATCTGTGTTACAAACTGGTGCTGAAAAATGTACATTTTAAGAAAATAATCGTTAAATGTGTATTAAAGTTCCACCGGTTCAATTAAATCCAAAACATGCACTGCTGGTGAACTGTGATCAAAATGTCAATTTCCTACAATGACAAAAAAAATTACATTGTGTACATTCCGTCTCTATACATGTTGTCTGTTCAACATCCCGACCTAAAGAGAAATAAAAAGACTAAGTTTTCGTTATTATAAACCCAAGTCACGTGGTGTCTCCTCAATCTGGCGCGCGCGCTGGACCTAAAATAAAATAAAAACTTTCCAAACTAAACATGAAACTTCCCCGGAATAATATAGACCCCTTACAGAAACAAACAAACAAACAAACAAACAAACAAACAATCAAACAAACAAACAAACAAACAAACAATCAAACACACACACACACACACACACACACACACACACAATCATGTTTCAAAGGGGGGAAAGACCGTTTACAATTGCTTTTTAAAAGCAATTGATTTATATTGTAAAACGGCAATTTTAACCATTCTGTTCCGTTTAAATAAAAAAAAAAAATTCCCTGGGACCCCCTTTTGGCCCCCCCCCCCTTTTTTTTTTTACCTTCCACTTACAAATGAATGTAGCTTGTGTGCTATATATCCCATCAACGGATAAGAACGACAACTCCAGTTTTTTCCCTATTATTAAGGTCTTTCCTTTATCTATAAGGAAAGACCTTACTGTATTTCTTCTGATTATTATTCTTCTTGTTCCGCCAAACTTTGACAAAATTTCCCTCCGTAACCGTAAACCAAGTCGCTTTCATGTTCAAACTTTGTATTGGTTTCATGAATACCTATCCGGAACTCACCCTGTGAGTCGAAATATTTTGTCGGTTCGGAGTAATCCCTCCGAAACCAAAAAACCTTGTTATCGTTCCAACACCGTAACCGTAATAGGTAGAAAAAAAACGAAGGGTGAAATTTGTTCAGGACCAGACCCCGGTTCTTCGTTACATTTGGATCGAAAAGATTCAACGACTCATTGGTAGGGTTATGCCCCTATCAAAATTAACCGGTGTCAGTTTGCCACCAAAACTCAGAAACCGTAAGTCTTAGACACCTAGGATCTTCACCAATCATCATCAATTCATGTATCTTTAAAAAATACCTCAAGGTCAAATTTGTATGTTGACCTTGACCTTTGACCTAACACCTTGTTATGGGATAATCTCAGAAACCATTATAATTACAGAAGTTTTAAATAGTGGAAAATGTTTGGGTCATTATGGCGCAACTTTGTTACATTTTGACCAAAGAGATTTGACCTTTCTATAAGGGGCATAACCCCTGTTTTAGGTTTCTGAAAAGACAAAATCAGCTTTTACTATATAACCAAAGGTCCTAGACCCTTGGGGTCTTCAGTAATGGCATTGGGGACTAATGACCTTGACAAAGGTCAAAAGGTCAAAGGTCAAGGTCATGTCCAAAATAGCGAATTTAGTGTTTTTAACCTTATATAAAGGATTTTTAATGTGTTTTCGAGCTTTTTAAGGTTGACCTTGACCTCTTCAATACATTCTACGTCTGTTGGAACATGTATTTTACATTACAAAAGGAAAGACCTCTCAATTGTTCAAGAACAATTGACAGTTTAATTAGGTCTTTCCACTTTTCTGTGGAAAGACCTATTGTTTTTCTTCTGATTATTTTTTTTTTTTTCTTCCGCCTAATTTTGTTCTTGCGATAAACATCTGTTTCGCAATATGTCGCTTAGATATTTTGTATATGATATCGAACAGTTTATGCGCTTTTGAAATTTACCCTGCGTAAACAAATACTTTTCTTTGTAGGAGTTATCTCCCCAAACACTGTTTTCCTTGTTAGCGCATCTCCTTCGCAACCGTAAAAGATTATGACAAATTTATTTTACAAAATTGCTCGTTATATCCTTCGCATGATTTGTCCTATTTTGACCGAAGCGATATGACCGCTCCATATGAGAGTTATTTCCCCTTATGCATCTGATATAAGTGATATGAATTTCTATCTTATAAACCATAAGTGATAGAGACCTAGGATCTTTTGATTTGAGGTCCTTGGTCCCAAAAAATGAAAATTAGGTCAAGGTCAAAGGTCAAGGTCATATTTTAATATTTGAATTTGGCTTATTTTCACTTATATCCAAAGACTGTATAAGATATCAACAAATTATTTTTACTAAATTGTTAGTTGCGACATGTCGTAAGATGTAAATTTTGATTGCAAGCGTACGTTGAATGTGAAAGGGAGTTTTCTCCCCTCTTGTATTAAAAAATACGCGTTTGGTGATATAACTCATTAAATAAATATAATTAAGACCTATGGTCTTTTGATTTGAGGTCCTTGGTTTATGACCTTGAAATTGATCTCAAGGTCATAGCTTAATTTGACGTTCTATATTTTGACCTTTGCTTTTATTCTATATGTATACATGATAAAGATATACAACTTTTAGAAAAAGGTATCAAGCCATTTAACCTTGAAAAAAAACAACCGGAAGTGACCTTTTGTAAACCGGAAGTAGCTATTTTTTGTACTTTATTAATATAAAAGTATATAGAACCAGATATTTTTGGAATCGGTTTCAAGTAAATATTTAAATATAATCGGAAGTAACATTTTTCAAACCGGAAGTAACAAATTATCTCCCTTATTTAAAAAAAAATGTATGGAAACAATATATTTTTGGAATCAGCTTACTAGGAGCTATCATTTGACAATTGAAATGACATTTTAAACTTAGTTTCACAACTTTTCATATCAAAAAGGATGGAAAGACCTTCAATTGTTCTCTGAATTTTTTTATTTTTTTTCTTCCGCCTAATTTTGTTCTTGCGATAAACATTTGTTTTGCAATATGTCGCTTAGATATTTGGTATATGATATCGAACAATTGATGCGCTTTTGAAATTTAACCTGCGTAACCGAAAACTTTTCTTTGTAGGAGTAATCTGGCCCAAGACCACAATTAATGACCCCGCTTTTCGTTGTTCACGAATATAGTTCCCTTTAATTATAGTGTATTTCTTCTTAAATTTTTTTCTTTCCTTTTCTCAAACATTTCTTAGCTTTTATAAGGTGGAAATGAAAGAAGAGAGGTGAAATAAATTTTTAGATGTTTAATTTTAACTGATTTTGATATGGAAAGAGTGATTAGGTCAGGTGCAAAAAGGTGATATTTACAGTTTTCGGAACATCTCTTGACTTGTCCATAGGGGTATGGATGTGTATTGGCTAAATTTGTAAGTTTTATACGTGCAATTTTTCTGAAACTTGGACATATTTTTGGACTTGTACTGTACATTACACACACAAAAAATTAGACAAAAAGAATAGGCAAATTTTTTTTAATGCGACAAAACGTTATAAAGAAATGATAGAGGAATTAATTGTGGTCTCGGGCCATCTCCCCAAACACTGTTTTCCTTGTGAGCGAAACTCCTTCGCAAACGTAAAATATTATGACAAATTTATTTTACAAAATTGCTCGTTATATCCTTTGCATGATTTGTCCTATTTTGACCGAAGTGATATGAATGCTCCATACGAGAGTTATTTCCCCTTATTCATTTGATATAAGTGAATTGCATTTCTAACTGGTAAACCATAATTGATAGAGACCTAGGATCTTTTGATTTGAGGTCCTTGGTCCAAAAAAATGAAAATTAGGTCAAGGTCAAAGGTCAAGGTCATATTCTAATTTTTGAATATGGCTCATTTCCACTCATTTCCAAAAAACGTTTAAGATATCGACAAATTATTTTTTCTAAATCGTTTGTTGTGACATGTCGTAACACGTAAATTTTGATTGCAAGGGTACGTTGAATGTGAAAGGGAGTTTTCTCCCCTTTGGTATTTAAAAATACGCGTATGGTGATATAACTCATTAACTAAACATAATTAAGACCTATGGTCTTTTGATTTGAGGTTCTTGGTTAATGACCTTGAAATTGATCACAAGGTCATAGCTTAATTTGACGTTCTAGATTTTGACCTTTGCTTTTACCCCATCTGTATACATAATAAAGTCATGAGACTTTTTGACAAACGGTATCAAACCATTTAAACTTAAAAAAACAACCGGAAGTGACCTTGTGTAAACCGGAAGTAGCTATTTATTGTACTTTATTACATAAAAGTATAAAAAAACAAGATATTTTTGGAATCAGTGTCAAGTAAATAGTCAAATATTATCGGAAATAGAGTTTTTCAAACCGGAAGTAAGAAATTATCTCCCTTATCTAAAAAAATATTGTTTAGAAACCATATATTTTTGGAATCAGCGTACAATAAGCTATCATTTGACGATTGAAATGACATTTTAAACCTATTTTTACACCTTTCATATTAAAATACATTGTTTTGGTGGAAAGACCTTCAATTGTTCTCTGAACAATTGGTTTTTAATTATTATTCTTTTTGTTCCGCCAAACTTTGACAAATTTAGCCGCGTTAACCGTAAGACGTGTCGCTTTCATGTTCACACTTTGTATCGGTGTCATGAATACCTATCTGGAACTCACCCTGTTAGTCGAAATATTTTGTCGGTTCGGAGTTATCCCTCCGAAACCCAAAAACCTTGTTATCGTTCCAACACCGTAACCGTAATAGGTAGAAAAAAAACAAAGGGTGAAATTTGTTCAGGACCAGACCCCGGTTCTTCGTTACATTTGGATCGAAAAGATTCAACGACTCATTGGTAGGGTTATGCCCCTCTGAAAATTAACCGGTGTCGGTTGGCCACCAAAACTCAGAAACCGTAAGTCGTAGACACCTAGGATCTTCACCATTCATCATCAATTCATGTATCTTTGAAAAATACCTCAAGGTCAAATTTGTATGTTGACCTTGACCTTTGACCTAACACCTTGTTATGGGATAATCTCAGAAACCATTATACTTACAGAAGTTTTAAATAGTGGAAAATGTTTGGGTCATTATGGCGCAACTTTGTTATATTTTGACCGAAGAGATTTGACCTTTCTGTAAGGGGCATAACCCCTGATTTAGGTTTCTGAAAAGACAAAATCAGCTTTTACTATATAACCAAAGGTCCTAGACCCGTGGGGTCTTCACCAATGACATTGGGGACTAATGACCTTGACAAAGGTCACAAGGTCAAAGGTCAAGGTCATGTCCCAGATAGCGAATTATGTGTTTTTGACCTTATTTTAAGCATTTTGAGTGTGTTTTAAGTGTTTTTAAGGTTGACCTTGACCTTTGACCTTTCAACTTTTTAGTCGATATCTCAAAAACGGTCAATCTTACAGAAATAGTAAACAGTGAAAAATGTTAAGGTGACTGAGGCACAACTTTTTTACATTTTGACCGAAAGGATTTGACATATTCTTAAGGGGCATAACCGCCGTTAACGGTTTCTGAAAAGGTAAAATTAGCTTTAACTCTTGAACGAAAAGTCCTAGACCCATGGGGTCTTTTACAATGACATTGTGGACCAATGACCTTCACAAAGGTCACAAGGTCAAAAGTCAAGGTCATGTCCAAATTATCGAATTTATTGTTTTTGTCATTTTTTTAGCGGTTTTATGTGTGTTTGAGAGCTTTTCAATGCATTCTACGCCTATTGGAACATGTACTTTACATTTCGAAAAGGAAAGACCTCTCAATTGTTCAAGAACAATTGACATTTTAATTATTATTATTATTCTTCTTGTTCCGCCAAACTTTGACAAAATTTCCCTCCGTAACCGTACACCATGTCGCTTTCATGTTCACACTTTGTATCGGTGTCATGAATACCTATCCGGAACTCACCCTGTGAGTCGAAATATTTTGTCGGTTCGGAGAAATCCCTCCGAAACCCAAAAACCTTGTTATCGTTCCAACACCGTAACCGTAAGAGGTAGAAAAAAAGCGAAGGGTGAAATTTGTTCAGGACCAGACCCCGGTTCTTCGCTACATTTGGATCGAAAAGATTCAACGACTCATTGGTAGGGTTATGCCCCTATGAAAATTAACCGGTGTCGGTTGGCCACCAAAACTCAGAAACCGTAAGTCGTAGACACCTAGGATCTTCACCAATCATCATCAATTCATGTATCTTTGAAAAATACCTCAAGGTCAAATGTGTATGTTGACCTTGACCTTTGACCTAACACCTAGTTATGGGATAATCTCAGAAACCATTATACTTATAGAAGTTTTGAATAGTGGAAAATGTTTGGGTCATTAAGGCGCAACTTTGTTACATTTTGACCGAAGAGATTTGACCTTTCTGTAAGGGGCATAACCCCTGATTTAGGTTTCTGAAAAGACAAAATCAGCTTTTACTATATAACCAAAGGTCCTAGACCCATGGGGTCTTCAGCAATGACATTGGGGACTAATGACCTTGACAAAGGTCACAAGGTCAAAGGTCAAGGTCATGTCTCAAAAAGCGAATTATGTGTTTTTGACCTCATTTTAAGGCTTTTTAGTGTGTTTTAAATGTTTTTAAGGTTGACCTTGACCTCTGACCTTTCAACTTTTTAGTCGATATCTCAAAAACGGTTAATCTTACAAAAATAGTCAACAGTGAAAAATGTTTAGGTGACTGAAACACAACTTTTTTACATTTTCACCGAAAGGATTTGACATATTCTTAAGGGGCATAACCCCCGTTAACGGTTTCTGAAAAGGTAAAATTAGCTTTAACTCTTGAACGAAAAGTCCTACCCCCATGGGGTCTTTTACAATGACATTGTGGACCAATGACCTTCACAAAGGTTACACGGTCAAAAGTCAAGGTCATGTCCAAATTATCGAATTTGTTGTTTTTGTAATTTTTTAACGGTTTTGTGTGTGTTTGAGAGCTTTTCAATGCATTCTACGCCTATTGGAACATGTTATTTACATTTCGAAAAGGAAAGACCTCTCAATTGTTCAAGAACAATTGACATTTTAATTATTATTATTATTCTTCCGTTAAACTTTGACAAATTTAGCCGCGTTAACCGTAAGACGTGTCGCTTTCATATTCACACTTTGTATAGGTGTCATGAATACCTTTCTGGAACTCACCCTGTGAGTCGAAATATTTTGTCGGTTCGGAGTAATCCCTCCGAAACCCAAAAACCTTGTTATCGTTCCAACACCGTAACCGTAATAGGTAGACAAAAAACAAAGGGTGAAATTTGTTCAGGACCAGACCCCGGTTCTTCATTACATTTGGATCGAAAAGATTCAACGACTCATTGGTAGGGTTATGCCCCTATGAAAATTAACCGGTGTCGGTTGGCCACCAAAACTCAGAAACCGTAAGTCGTAGACACCTAGGATCTTCACCAATCATCATCAATTCATGTATCTTTGAAAAATACCTCAAGGTCAAATTTGTATGTTGACCTTGACCTTTGACCTAACACCTTGTTATGGGATAATCTCAGAAACCATTATACTTACAGAAGTTTTAAATAGTGGAAAATGTTTGGGTCATTACGGCGCAACTTTGTTACATTTTGACCAAAGAGATTTGACCTTTTAATAAGGGGCATAACCCCTGTTTTAGGTTTCTGAAAAGACAAAATCAGCTTTTACTATATAACCAAAGGTCCTAGACCCATGGGGTCTTTTGCAATGACATTGGGGACTAATGACCTTGACAAAGGTCAAAAGGTCAAAGGTCAAGGTCATGTCCCAGATAGCGAATTTAGTGTTTTTAACCTCATATAATGGATTTTAAGTGTGTTTTCAAGCTTTGTACGGTTGACCTTGACCTTTTCAATAGATTCTACATCTATAAGAACATGTATTTTACATTACAAAAGGAAAGACCTCTCAATTGTTCAAGAACAATTGACAGTTTAATTATTATTTTTTTTCTTCCGCGAACTTTTTTTACCTTTGCTGTTTTTTTGTTTCGCAAGATGTCGCTTAGATATATGGTATATGATATCCAACAGTTAATACGCTTCTCAAACTGACACCGCATAACAAAAAACTTAACCTTGTAAGAGTTATCTCCCCGAACACTGTTTTTCTTGTTATCTCTAAGGCTTCGCAACCGTATAAGAAACAGACAACTTTATTTTTCCAAATTGCTCGTTATATCCTCAGGATCTTCTGTTTTATTTTGACCGAAGCTATCCGGAGACTCCATGTGAGCGTTATCCCCCCTTTTGTATATGATATAAGTGATATGCATTTCTAACTGGTAAACCATAAGTGATAGAGACCTAGGGTCTTTTGATTTAAGATCCTTGGTCCAAAAAAATGAAAATTAGGTCAAGGTCAAAGGTCAAGGTCAAATTCTAAATTTTGATTTTGGCTTATTTTCACTTATTTTCATTAACCTTATAGAATATAGACAAATTATTTTTACTAAATTGTTAGTTGCGACATGTCGTAACTTATAAATTTTGGTTGCAAGGGTGCGTAGACAATAAATGGGAGTTTTCGCCCCTCTTATATTTAGAATTATGCGTAAAGTGATATTACTCATGAACCACACATATTAAGGAAATAGTGTCTTTTGATTCGAGATGTTTAGTCTATGACCTTGAAATTAAGGTCAAGGTCAAAGGTTAATTGGACGTTCTAGATTTTGACCTTTGCTCTAAATTCATATGTATACATCATAAAGCCATAGGAACTGACATTTTCAACTGAATTTTAATACTTTCATATCAAAATAGATCTTTATTAGTTGAAAGACCTTCAATTGTTCTTTGAACAATTGGTTTTTAATTTTCTTTGATATCGTCTCTTTAATCCTTATTTTCCATAATTGAAACATAACCAGATTTGGACATAGGCAATGAAAACATAGGTTGAAGGTGCCATGTGGCATTCAAAACTCATAATTCCAGATAAATTGACAACGCCTTGACAAAACGTATAACAACGATATGAAAAACAAATCCACTAAACACTATACAGAGAACTACAGATTGAGCAACAGGAACACCATCAGAAATTGGGATAACTTCCGAGACAATGTATCACGTGTATAATTGTGTACACCTGAGTGATCAACAGAGAGATACATACTTCATACTTCAGGCATAGTATAAAACTTCGGTTGACCTGAATTCTAATGCATGTTATTGCAATTGGTGTCAATGAAAAAGATTGTTCTATCGGTATTCAGGCTTTCGAAAAGTATACTTTTTGAAATAATTAGTTGAAAGTTTAAAGTTTATACATATCTATTTTTTTATTACTTGAGCTTTAATCTATAAGGCAAAATTAGAAGCCGGTATCTTTTATAGGAGTAATACGAAGTTTTACATGTAGAAATGTATCATCTTACCTTTTTGTAGGGAACTTGACACTACGCCTGGTAATAGCTGAGTTCGTGTTCTATTGTTTCTTTTGTATATTTGATATCGCCGAGACTCTTGTTCTTTTATGTTCAGGCATTTCATTATTTTGAACTTGTTACATGTATAGCATTGACTTCGAAAACTATTGGTCTAGTTAATCATTTATGAATCTTTTTAATGATCATGGGCAATATAACTATTTGTATGCCTCTCTGGTTCACTTGAATTAGTAGCACCAGCAGTATGCTACTCCAAATGTCCGGACAGATAAAGATGGAAACCTGTACCTCTAGGTTATATAACATTCTAATTTCGTACATTTCTTTCAAATAGAATTCTGTATGGTTTTTAAAAAAATCATGTATGACCTTTTCGGTAACCCATACATTGTTTGTAGGAATAAGATGCTGTCGTGTGTATATTTCATTAGACCCGAACCGACTTATACCTATGGTCAGAAAAAACAAGAGACATCACACATAATTATCTTTTAATTTTAATACTATACATTATTCCAAAACGGTAAAAATTCTTGTTAGTAATTAATGATTAATCGCATTATAGATAAATTATCCTCTTTCAGGAATTCTAGTATCAATTGGCCTTAAAGGACAAGGTAAGATAAAAGTTCAACAGCATTACTCATGTTCCTATCTTTTTTATTAATATTTTACTATTTTTTAATCAACGCTCAATTTTCTTTTGTGATTTAAAAACATTCTAGAGTCCTTTGTTTTTGTCATAATGATACACGCTTTCAAAACTTAGAGGTAGCATTTTGATTAGCTGATATAAGATTTACATAAACAGAAAAACTGAAACCAAGTCATTGTGAGCATAGCGTGGACACATGATTACTAACTTAATCAGAATGTAGTCGGATATTTATGTATAAATTAGATACAACTTGAAACGTAGACTCTGTATACTATTGATAATTATTTATGTTTACATGTAGTATAAAACTTTGTAAAGTATGCACTATTGTTAAAACGCTTTCGCTATACATGTGTTTTTGCAATGTAGGGCATTGTGTTCTGAAATCAGGAGCACAGACATCCTTTCTTAGCCCTATTTCAACAGCAAATACCATAAAAGAAAACAGAAGGTTCAAGAAAATCAAAATTCGTTTTAACCAATTGAATTGTAAGCCAACACATAGTTCTTAGGCTAGCAGAGTAAAATGTTTTAATATCAAATTTTCAAGAACAACAAATATGAAAACTAAAAGGAAGACATTCTTGCAAAAAGACATAGATAAAATTACTGTTAATATGAAAATAAGACGATGTTTTATAATTGCAAATGAAAGAACTATCCACGAGTGGCCAACGTGGTAGATGTAAGCGAGAAGTCAATCCTCAACCAACCTACAGGAACAACGATTTAACACATCAAAGTAAGGGCATACTAGTATATATCTTATGGTTGTGAACTGTTATTTATTTCTTGCATGCAAAAATATGTTTTGCATCACACTGCATGAAGTAGGATGTGACAGGGGTAAAATATAAGCATTTATTTTCTTGATGTTATTTGCTCTACATCATCAGGAGACAACACTTAACGATCGGTCAAACGTTATGTCATAGATAACTTTTAAAGAATAAACAATATACATTTAGTCCATGTTAACAGACATATGTGATTTTCTCAATACTAAACAAAAAACTCACATTTTAAAATTATATTATATTCTGAAAAGAACAAAAAAAAAAGAATGATGTAAAGTTTGACGCTAGCACATTATGCGATACTGGTAGAATTATGTAAAAGACTAAAGATTATGAGAATCTTTTATTCAACACAATGAAAGAGTTGACAATAAGAGAAAATGATTCAACCTATTCAATTCGTTAAATAAAAATGAATATCGTGAAGTTTCATAATCATAAGAGTCACAATTTTTCGAGTTTTACAAACAATTCTGAAAAATTAAAATGTTACAATTTCCCAAAATATGTTTGTTTATGTTAATTATCAAATACACCGATCTGCTGATGTCCCGAGAACGTTCGTTCGATGTAAAATAAAATGTACTACAATAATGTATGCTCTATACAGGTTAAAAATTCAAAGACAAATTCTATAAATCAGGACATCTGTTAACAATTCTTTACTAAAAAATAATACCAATTTTAAGGAAGGGTCGTATCGTTTTTTTGTTCATGTATTTTCGGTTTTCTCAATATACTCTCAATCAATGTTGACATCGAATAAGGTCGGTTTAAATTTGCTTAGAACTTGAATTCCTTACGTGTAACATTTGTAATCTTGGATGCGTTTCAATCGATTCCTTCGCAAATAAATTCCTGAAAGTCTATGATCTAGCTGCATACATATAAGAATGAGTGGCATGTTACAGAGAAGAATACAGACAATAAAACAAAAAATTGAAGTTGGCGCAACATTTTTAACCAAATTCATACCAATATATAAAAAGAGAAGAGGATGTGGTATGATTACCAATGAGACAACTCTCCACAAAAGACCAAATGACACAAAAATTAAAAGCTATAGGTCACCATACGGCTTTCAACATCATACAAAGCTCATATATTCGGCTGTAGTCGTTTTCTATTTAAGGAGTTAGATAAGAATATTAAATTGAATTTTATTTTCATCACTTATTTTCATTTGTAACATTTCAAGAATGTTTTCTCGTGAATTTATACTTGTCCTTGATAAAACGGGACACATGAAAAGATAAAATGTTGAGTGTTAACAGGGGATATTAGATATTGTTATTGAATTTCCCATTGCTTTTATCCGATTATTAAACATAAATGACTCCAGTCGATATCGAGCAATACTCAATGCTGACTCATCTGAAAATAATGAGTAACATCAATGGAAAAGGGTTAAACTCATATGATTAACACAAAGCACAACAAAATACCTGTCTTATTGTACTACTAATATATGAATGCTAGTTCAAGATGAGTACAAGTAAAATAAATAAATCAAGTGGCCCATTTTCAAATTAACCAGTAAACAACCAATGCATTTCGCATAAAGACATCCTATAGAGGATGGCAAGACATTCAACCTTATAAAAGGCAAAATATAATTATCTCTTATATAACTGGTATTCATTGGAAAGGGACACAATGTTCAAATGATTTATATTAGATATAATCAATAAATAAAGGCAACAGTAGTATACATTACAAAGCAAAAAAAAAGGTTCTGCTTCTTAATTTTTTTCATGATAAATAAATTAGGTACTGTGACATCAACCGCAAGTGCCGAAATAGGCGAAAAACACTATGAATACAGAAGAGAATGTGAATTCGACGAGGGATATACACTCACAACAGCAGAAGGTACAAATTCATTATTGTTTGTCGTTATAATTTTATCTTAAATAGTCCAACATTATGTGTAGATGGAAAAATAATTATTAATAAAATTGAGAATGGAAATGGGGAATGTGACACAGAAACAACAACCCGACCTTAGAGCAGACAACAGCAGAAGGTCACCAACAGGTCTTCAGTGCAATGAAAAATTCCCGCACACGGAGGAGTCCTTCAGCTGGCCCCTAAACAAATATATACTAGTTCACTGATAATGAACGCCATATTAAACTCCAAATTGTACACAAGAAACTAAAAGTTAAAACAATACAAGACTAACAAAGGCCAGAGGCTCCTGACTTGGGACAGGCGCAAAAATGCGGCGGGGTTAAAAATGTTTGTGAGATCTCAACCCTCCCCTATAAATCTAGCAAATGCAGAAAAGTAAACGCATAACAATACGCACATTAAAATTCAGTCCGAGTATAATGTCAGAAGATGTAACCAAAGAAAATAAACAAAATGACAATAATACATAAATAACATCAGACTATTAGCAGTTAACTGACATGCCAGCTCCAGACTTCAATTAAACTGATTGAAAAATCATGTCTTCATCATATGAATATCAGGCACAAACATGTTTAATTCTGTTTAGAAAAAAGCACTGGAAACGAATTTCCAAGTTGCTTGTTTTAGCAGCTTAACCAATCAAATCAAAGCAAAACTTCTGAAAGATGATTTTACGAGTAAATTATTTCATATCAAAAAATATAAAGCAGTGATATTTTGTTCAAACCTCGAGTTTTAGCTCAGCTACAAATTTTTAAAAGATAGTATTTTAAAATGTAATTATAGTGTTTTGAGATACTTAATAAGTAATGCACATCTATGAAAGATATGGTTTAAATGGTTTATAAAAGGGAAAGGTGAAAGGTTCTAGAAGGACGCTCAAATTCATAAGTCGAAAATTAACAGACAACGACATGGTTAAAAAAAGGCAAATGGACAATAGTACACAAAACACAACATATAAAACAAAAGATTAAAATAAAGGGCGTTTGCCTGCCATCAACCCTCTATGGTGTTGACTTCAACAGGCGAAAATGTGTAATGTAAATTATGTAAATTAGAAAGGAAATAGATTAATCAAGGAATTTATTTCTAAATGAAACATTATCTGGTTAGGTATGTCAGAAAGACTTATCTTGGAAGAAGTATCAACCTTATGATCAGTGATTTAAGAAATCAAACTTAAGACCTAAAAGAGAAAGATCTGTATTGGCAATTAGCTACAATCTATGAACATGTATATCCAAGATGGAATAAATGGTGAAAATCTTTTTATAACTATTAGATTATTCTTTATGTTAATAAGCAATGTTTCTTACATTCGTATATCAAAGTTATAATTTAACATTAAAAACGTCTCTGCATGGTTGATGATTTGCCTACATCCCTAAAGGGAGCACGAAGTGAACTAGCGAAATAAAAAAAAAATCAACTGAGATCACTGAAGACATAACACGTAATGTAACAATGCAGGAAACACTATGGTCATTAACACATGCATATAGTCAATTGAAATATAAAAATCAATTTCGCAAAGAATCCCGTTGTTTTTAACTTATACAGGGTCAACATATATTACGTCACATACTGTAAATTGTTATGTTAGAATTGAAGAGTATATATGGTTTTTTTTTCTTTATTTCAACAAAATTCAATGTAATGATATTCAAACTTATGTATATTTTTGTCGATTCATGTTGCATTTATTCAATTCCTATACCAAAAAGAATACATAGGTAGGTATATGCATGTTCATAAATATGCTTTAAAAAACTAATTATTGTTAATTCTTCTGCTACAAACTAGTCCCCAGCTATCTGTTTGATGATATCCCTTCGAGAGACACAAGCCGACATTTATCAACCTTAACTCTTAACAAACTCACTATGAACTCGGATATATACTTACAAATTTACTAATAGATAATTAAAAATAATTTTAAAATTTTACCATTCAAATAATGTATATTTGAAGCCAAGTTACTGTTGTTCTACGTCGATAACAATGTAATGTGAAAAGATATTTTAAGTTCTGAAGCATGAATATCTTCACAAGTTAACAGCATCACATGCCGACATACCACGTTTCAATGGTAAATGGTCAAGGATAATTTAATTTTTGCTTTTGGTTGAATCCCGAGATGTAAATATTCCTAATTGCTTTATTTTGACTATGTATTCATAATGCTTTACTGTAATGGCTTGCTTTTTTTGCCTTAGTTTTGAAATATTTGATACAACAATAATACTAAGACTCGACATTTATGAAGACATTTGCCAAAAAAACACATCAAGAAACAATTTCAATGGAAGTAAAAAATCAACAACAACAACAAAAAAAGTATTACAAAAGAAACCATAAAAGTAATGAGCTAAACAAATAATCTTTGTTTGATGTGGCAATTTAAAAAGATAAAATATAAGATACAATAGATGGGATAAAAGGTTATTACTGAACGGCAGCTATGAATCAAACGAATGCAAAATAACACTTGTGCCATCTTTCGCATTTTTTTTTATGAAATTTAAAAAGGTTGTAGACAAGGGAATTCATTTTCACCTTATGTTTTTTTTTCCATTATAGGCAGACAAAATACCAACACTTATGATATGACTCTCTCTGAAAAATGAAAATCTTTGAAAATGCTATGTTTATGCCTAATGTGAAAGTTATAAAGTATATTTTTGGAAAGAAATATTTCATGCCCAGAATGATTTAGACATATTCAAGATAACACTCTAACTTCTAATGTTCCAATTCTTCCCACAGGCAAAGATAACCTAAAGTGCGTTGGCAATTTTGCTATGTCCCGCTCGGTCATATGGGTCTTCCATGGCTCTAAGTCTTATACATTTATAGTATACTGAAGAGAAACATTGATTGTCGAATTGCGCATCTTGTGCAGACAAATTAGTACTATTAATATTATTTGTATTGTTTTCAGTTATAAAATTAGTTTGATAAACCCCAAAAAAACTCACAAGATATGTACAATATCTTTATTAGTCAAAATTCAGCCTTGAACAAAAATATAATAAAAAGTCTTAAATTCGTAATACACACTACAATTGCATGAAATATCCGTATATGCTTATTCATATTCAAACGCTCAAAAACGGTTTTCAATATAGAATAATATATTGGTTGTACATTTAATTTTTGGGCAGAAATAAACGTCTTCCCAACATATGAATGAAAGACACTAAAAAGTGCGTTTTGGGTTATTAAGGGTTTCGCGAAGCATTAGTTTATATATCCAAGTTTTTGATACCGTTACTAATGGATATCATTTAAAAAAAATTAAAATATAACTTCAAATGAGGATTTTATCTTATACATATGTTTACAAAGATCTACATTGATTGAAGATAATTATCACTTTAAAAAATCAATACAATTGCCCTGACGTATTCAAAAGAAACTTCTAATATATATTTTATAAAAATGAAAGAATAATTAAGCTCATCAGATAAATCAGCATCAAAACTGTTTACGCCCGGCGCGGTTTTCGTCTATAAAAGACCCATTATTGACTCTAAAAAAAAGTTCAAAAGAACAAATATAGAACGAGGTTGAAGAGCATTTAGGACCAAATATTTTGGAACATTTTTGCAATTACAGCTAAGGTTATCTATTTCTTGGGAACAGAATCCTTAGTATTGAGAAAAACTCTAAATTGTGTTAATAATATATTAACATTCATGCTGACTACTGGATTGGTGACAACATCGGGGAGAAAACCTCCAGTAACAGTGGCATTGTTACAGTCGATATGAATAAACTCATTACAAATTTGTTCATGTGTACGCCAGACACGTTCGTCTCCAAAAGACTCAACACTGACGCTCGGATAAAAGTGCAAATTTAAGAAATTAGATTATTACAGTGATTGGAAGTTGACTGTATTTAAATACTATTTTAATGTAAAATGAATTCGAATATAGGAAATGGTGATGACACAAGACTGTACCATACAATTGTTGAAACAAAAAAGAAAGAAAGAATTAAAATAAAAGGTAAAAATGCATCGTAACATATCTTTATGATTTATAAATCAAGGTTTGTTTTACGTGGATATTATGTGATGGAAAGATACTTGCAGAATTTTAAAGACAACTATCAATGAGACTGTTCATCAGGTAGCAATTAACAGGTGGATGTTGCACTCTATGAAGACACATTATTCTGACTTCGACCATTCAGTCTTTTCTCGTACTCTTAAATAGGGCATTCGTAGCAGATTAGTAGCACATACCAATTTTCAACCCTTTAACCCAATGTGTTGGACCTGGCTATACATAGATCTGACCACATTTTACCTAAATGACCAGCCAGTTACTACAACACCATATAATGGTTGTTTTAAAAGCCACATTATCAGAGTTCATTTTCTTATATATTTTACCATAACAAGATAAACATTAATAGAAAGGATTTTCACCATTATCGTTGTATTGACCTATAGCATGTTTAAGAGTTTTGATAACAATAACTTATACCAAAGTGTTACTTTTACCGGTATGTTAAGGTTCCGGGGCCCTCGGGTAAGGTGACCTGAGACAGATTAGATTATTTCTTTATGTCTATTTTGCTGTTTGATTAGAGACTTTCTGTTTTTAATTTTCCTCGGACGTCAGCATGTTCAGTGTTTTTGTGATTTTTACTTTTTATAGCTCTTTATTAACGTGGTCCTGTTTTTGTCCATCAGACCTTCACGATTTTGGCGTCTTTGGTAAAGGTCAATCCTGAAAAAGGCGTCAGACGCATTGATAATGTGTTATTTCTAATATTTTTTATTCAGAGCATATTTAAAAATTGTTTTACTTTTTTATGGTAAAAATTATGTCGATATGGAAGTTATTATATGATATTCGTTTAATTATTAAGGGATACATGTACAGCCTCCATCTTAATACTGAATTGCATTTGACAATGATCTTGATTTACAGACGTTATCATTAAAAAGGATACTAAGGTTCATTAAACACACAGATAACATTTTTTTTTTTAATTCGCAAAAAAAGTCATAAATAGATCTAACTGATCATATGCCATTTTATATTCCGTCAGAATGCTATTCCGATGGTATGTCGTGAGTGTGTGTTCTTTTGGTTTTAACCACGAATGGCATGTAACGCTTTTCGTGCCCATTTATTAATTATGATCTATACATGACCTAAGATATATTTGTCTACATATGTAGGACTTAATCAATATAACAGGATAAACTCTCTTATCCCATTTGTCTAGTAATCTAATCTCAAACGGACAGAAATTGATACCTATTGAATGTATTAAATCATTTTAAAAGAAGCTGTGTGTGTATGTTTGAGGGTGATGTTGAACAGAGGTATTGAAGATAGACAGAGACTAGAGAAACTGAACATTTATGTCTTACTGAAATATTTCTGATATTTCAAGTCGAAAAACCTTAATCCTCATACTTTATAAAACCGTTAATGACATTTCCTTGTCTCTCAGTTGAAATTTATTAAATTCATCTCCCTCATTTTCTTCTGATTTGTTATTGTCTGCCACACAAGTTCAAGCACACAAACCAACATGCACAAAAAGTGAAATTAAACTATATTTAATGAATCACGGATCTGGTTTTCAGTTGAAACATTTCATAAGCAGTTAAATAAAGTGTTATCTATCTTACTGCTATTTGATGTACAATAAATAAAGTTGCTTTGACAATAAACACTGAATTCTAAAATAATCCATTTTTTGCTGTGATGATATTTATACTACTGTCTTATGTTTATTTGATACTTCTTCGTTGTACCTGACTAGTATAGTCCTTTCTTTGCTTTAGAAATTCCTCCTTTTGTTTATTAAGTCATGACTTTGTATAAATGTTTGGAACCGGGTGTGTGTCTGCCATAATATTTTTCCGGCATTGTCATATTTTATCATCAATATCCATCGATTCAGTAAACATGATTAATTGAACTAATGAATAATTGAAAACAACACCAATTTCAGAAAACATTTTAAAATGGCTCTAGAGGGAGACTGAATATCATAAGATTTTTTTCCAAATTAATAATTTCCATTATATTTCCCGTTGTGTTATTTTTTGATAATTTGAAATAAGCATGCTGTGTCCAAAGTTTTATTATTGCTTTTGAAAAAAACAATTGATCTATATCTTGGATTTTAATCAAAACCATGTTCCTTTTTTAATTGTGGACTATCAATAAAACATTGATCATCAAATACGTAATAAACTCATACGGAATACTAATAATTTACTTACAGGAACCGCTATTGATGAGTCAGAGTATTCTATACAACAATACGCAGATGCTTCCCTTTACAGCTTTTGTGGTTCAAAAAACTCTTTGAATGCATCAACAGGATCTAAAGAGTCATACACAGGTAGCATAAATCATTGTCGCATGTATACCAAATAGTTTATAACAAACAATTAGTTCAGGTATTGTTAGAACAAGTTCGGTTAGCAAAAGAGATGAAGAACGTATACTTTTCTTAAATGGTTGTAGTCATCAAAGTGAATTCGAAAAAAATGTATGAATTAACCTAACTTGCCTGTGTCTATAATACTATAGCAGTACAATCAAGTTAATTGCAGAAACACTGAAAGTAATAGGCATCCACTTTTTTTCCTGAAACGCTAAGCACTTTATATAGTAACACACTGTATGTACAAGAAATTGAAAGTAAGGGGGGGATAAATAAGCAGAAAAGATTGAATAAGAAATATATTGTCGTGGCCTAAAAGCATATAATTCATAGTTACAATAAACATATAGGAATGTCAATGCTGAAAATTATAGTTCTTTGTTTCAGTTCCAAAGGAGATAATTATCTGTAGCAACGGTGATCAAGAAAAGCAGTGTGATGATTTATCAGTTGTGACACTAGGAAGAACAGAAAACGTGGAGGTAAACGACATTGTACATCATATTATTTTTTTTTATAAAGAACGAAAAAGTAACCTTTTCATAACATTTTCTAAATAACCTTATGAAATAGAACAACACATAGGGTTGTTTGACATCAAATATTTGGTTTAAAATGGGTTTGTATGTGTGCATTTTTATTGAAAGACTCAGTTTACGTTTTGGTTAAACATAATAGAAGTTTTGTACAATTGTTTAGAGTAGGAAAAGCGGAACTTACGAAAAGTATGACTCTTTGAACAGCAGGTAAGTATTTCAAAAATAATTGTCTTAACATATGATTTGGTCAGCTGTAAATGCAATTGAGTGTTTAAGCTAAAAAAAAAAAAATGTCTGTAGACACAAACAATAACTGCCTTTATTTTTACGTTTTCCTCCACGATAACGTGAAATGGGCGCGTTTTTTTTTTTTTTATTAATTCTTATTGTTTAAAGTAAATGCACGTTTGCCTGTAGCAGTAAATGCGCATTAACGCAGTTTGTGATGGTGTCCTGGGTACACTTACTTCTCCTTCCACTACGAGCTACGTAAAAATGTCCATCATCCTATTTTAGACAAATAAATAGATTAACTATTGCAATTGCATGATATAACACGTATCTAGTTCACTGAAAATTCAAAACTGAACAACAGTAAAAAAAGAATATTACTTCCTAAAACGTAAAACCTTTTCAATTTAGTTGTGTGCATAAAAAATTATTATAATATGAAATGATTACATAGTCCTAAAATAAAATATTTATTTTGATGATATTCAAATCTTGAAGCCTGACGTAGATAAATCTACTGTTAAGAATGTTCTTCACAGTTAAGATGTTATCTTAAATATTATTTTGAATATTAATACGTTATTTGAATGACATGTATTTAAATTGCGCATTTTTTTGTATCAGAAGAATTTTTAAAACTTGTTTAGATATTCTATGACTGGACTTTTAATTGATTGTCTTTAACACCTACATAAACTGTTTTACATAGATTAATGCAAAGCTGCCCGCGGCTTGAATGTGGATTTATCTTATGTTATTCTCATGTGCATTCAAATGTACATCAACACTTTAGCTCAAGCTTACCCAATTTCAATTTTTAACTAAACAAACCATCGAATTTTACATATTTTTCTAGTCTATGTTTAATTAGGATTTATATTTATTCAATCTTCCCGGATATTATCTTTCCTTATCATGCATATAGAGAAAATGATCAGAAGGGTGTAAGAAAGGTTTTTGGCGTCGAAAGGAAATATTAACCATTTAAGACAGCTTTAGCCATTAAACGTATTTATGGAGAAAGTGTTCCTGGAAAAAGGCTCAGTCAACTATATATAACTGGATATGGAGGCGTTTAATGATATCCCTCATGAAGGGGAAATGTCATGTTCTCTGCACGTAGAAGATCCCTTCAAACAACACTTTTCAAAATGTAAAGTCGTCTGTTGCAGTGCATCCCGTCTGTTCTTACATATCCTGCATACCCTAAAATATTGTTATTTTCAAATTTCCCTCAGCACCTTTATATTGTTGAAATTATTGATTTGCTATCGTCATGAATTTGCGTGAAACTATCGATGATTAACAGTAAAAATAATCTGATTATTATAACTTATCTATTATACAATTGTTACGCCTCATATGTTAATAGTTGGGAATAGTAGAGCTGTTTTACATTTTGAATAAAGGTACGAAGGAACGTAGAGGGAGCATGTATTACATATATTATAGTTCCACGATAGGACTTAAGAATCTTTGTGTTATCCTGTTAAACAGTATTTCTGAATGAAACGTTTCTTTAAAAGATCAAGCATATGGCAAAGAAAGCACGCTTTTTATATGTTTTATTTATTTATAGTTTAGAAGTTCGATACGTCACATATGTAAAATGATTACACACATGCTCGGGAATGGCCAAGCACGCTTTTCACTATTCAGATAAAATTATCGAAGTGTGATACTGTTAATTTAACAACAAGATTCACATTTTTTTTTTTAATGAGTATGCTATAATCAAATTGCTAACATGGATAATCGACAAGGATCGTTTATTTTGAAAAAGTAATGTGACTCTTAATCACAGAAAACGAACAAATACCATTATCCTCCCCCTTTTAAACGTAAATGGTATTGCCTCAGAATGCCACAGATGATTTTCATGGTCTGTTATTCAACTATTAATATTTTCTGGTAAAGTTATATAATATCCGCAACTGTTTTAAAATCATACTTTTTCACGTCGTTAATTTTTTTTAATCAACTTCTTATTGTGGATTCATCAATGACGCATTTAGTATTTACAAATAAAGGCAACAGTAGTATACTGCTGTTCGAAATTCATAAATCGATTGACAAAAAAACGAATCCGGGTTACATACCAAAATTGAGGAAACACCTCAAAAATAAGAGGAGAACAACGACACAACAGAAACACAACACTTAAATGCAATAAACACCGAAACGAACTATAATTTAACTATTCCATTTTCTTAACTTGGTACATGACATTTTAAGAATAAAATGGTGGGTTGAACCTGGTTTTGTGGTTTCGTACAAAGCATTCCTATTCTAGCTAACATTTGGAATCCAATAAAATTGAGAATGGAAATGGTGAATGTATCAAAGAGACAACAACCCGACCATAGAAAAAAACAACAGCAGAAGGTCACCAATAGGTCTTCAATGTATCGAGAAATGCCCGCACCCGGAGGCGTCCCTCAGCTGCCCCGTAAACAAATATATACCAGTCCAGTGATAATGAACGCCTGAACGCCATACTAATTTACAAATTGTACACAAGAAACTAAAATAAAAATAATACAAGACTAACAAAGGCCAGAGGCTCCTGACTTGGGACAGGCGCAAAAATGCGGCGGGGTTAAACATGTTTGTGAGATCTCAACCCTCCCCCTTTGACTCTAGCCAATGTAGAAAAGTAAACGCATAACAATACGCACATTAAAATTCAGTTCAAGAGAAGTCCGAGTCTAATGTCAGAAGATGTAACCAAAGAAAATAAACAAAATGACAATAATACATAAATAACAACAGACTACTAGCAGTTAACTGACATGCCAGCTCCAGACTTCAATTACACTGACTGAAAGATTATGATTCCATCATATGAACATCAGGCACAATCCTTCCCGTTAGGGGTTTAGAATCATACGATCATAACATATATGAGAAGAACATAACCCGTGTCATGCCAATAACTGGTTTTTGAATAAATGTGTTTAGTTCCGATGCAAAGACCCTATAAGTGAATCAATATTAACGCCAAAATATGCAATCTTTAATGACCTGACAACAGTATCGTAACTATATCCCTTCTTAATAAGTCTATTCAAAGGTTTTTTTTTTCAGTTTCTGGGGTGAATTACTGACACCTTTGTGCTTTATAAAGAATATTTCCATAAAAAATTGGATGTGAAATACCTGAACGTATAAGAAGTCTGCATGTTGAGCTATATTTACGAATGATATCCTTATACCGATGATAAAATTTAGTAAAAATTTTGACTAGTTTGTGATATCGAAAACCCTGGTGTAATAATTTTTCAGTAATACATAAATTTCTCTCGTTAAAATATAAATGCCAATTCCATGAAGAGAAGGCCAATTAACACACACACACCCTCACAAATGTTTTTAATTTAATTCTTTTTTAGCTGTTGTGTCGTTGTTCTCCTCTTATATTTAATGCGTTTCCGTCAGTTTTAGTTTGTAACCCGGATTTGTTTTTTTTTCTATCGCTTAATGAGTTTCGAACAGCGGTATACTACGGTTGCCTGTATGTACTATTAGTTAGATATAGTATAAATATCCACAAGACATCAGCTAATCAATCCATATATGATCATCAAAATCATTGCAAAATTAATTTGATACGCACGCTACATAGTTCACATTGTTTTAAAAGCATTCAATGTTAAAAAGAAAACGAAGAAGACAAACGAACGAGTAACACTCTAAGAAAAAAATATGCTTTAGGGTTTTAGAAATAAAACCATCTCTGTCTCTGACCTAGTTTTTTCAAATAGACCTAGGTGAATATTTGATAAAAGAGGCATGGAATCATGTGTAGCCTCACTGCTCAGTCTGCTATTGATCCCTTATTATAGATCATCTAATTATTGATGAGGATCTACCTATCACAAGGCAACAATAGATATTTCCCAGGGAGGGAAGAAGATTTTTTTTTTTACTTTGATAATGCAAATTATTTATTTAGGATTTAATTAGGAAGTATCTAAGGTACAAACGCTACCATTTCAATAAAAGCAGTCACTGTGGTTTATTTTATTTGTGAACATTTGAAATTTCATTTTAGTATAATCACTATCATTTCAGAATTACGAACCTGTTGATTATTACGAATGCAGTGATTCCCGTAGCAAACGGTGGTTTATCAAGGAACAATAAGCTGTGAAATTTTACAACTAAGATGTCGTCATTAACTGTGGAATTAAAAGCCGAGTATGTTTGTGCAAAGGACATTTTATCCGTATCCACTGCTAAACGATGCACCAGCTAAACAATACAATTACATATAATGTTTCATTGCCAGTCTTGCCTTCTTATCAATTTATTTTCGTTCAATTTAAATTTTCTACCTTTTTCTTATTAAATATTTATTACAGAGCATGCCAATATTTGTATTTATGTACAAGTGTATTTTTTTTTAAAAGGAGACAAATTTTTAATAGCAAATATGCTTGTTTCTAAATCCTTATTATTTCTTTCAATTGTACCGTATCGTTATGATAATTTGTCTGAATAAATATTGTTTAAATTAATAAATGCATGTATCACTGTACATAAAATGTATTATGTTCTCCCGATGTTAAAGATTCATCAAATATATTCTATTAGATAAGGCAATATGGCCGCTATACAAATAAACAAGGTACCCATACTTTTGCGATAAGAAACAAACGGACACTCAACAACATTGTATTATTAAAACGTTTGAATAGAAATGAAAAGAAGGATATTTCCGATTTACTTGATTTTCAACATGTATACTGGTAAAAGTTCTCGGATTGTATTTTTTTTTTCTTCAGATCTTTCAATCTTCACAATATTATGCATATAAATAGGCAAGTGAGGAATATGACAGTTGTTATCCATTCGTTTGATGTGATTGATTTTGTCATTCGATTAGGAACTTTCCGTTTTGAATTTTCTTCGGAGTTCAGAATTTTTGTGATTTTACTTTTTGATATAAATACAATTGATATCGAGAGAAATTTGGGTTAACTTTTTTTCTTCTATCTTTACAAAAATAAAACCAGCTTGACATTAAAATTTTTAGTGAAAAACTACCTAAAACCGCTGAACTGATAGTGATACACATATAACGATTTATAATCATTTAGATTATATATGTATATATTTAAATACTGAATAAAAGCCAACGATAAATCATCCGGGGCGATCAATCATATAAATATGATACAGTACACTTCAACACATAATACATAACCAGCCTAAAAGGGTAATATTAATAAAATGAACAACTGTAACTATAAATGTTTCGGATAACAGATATTCTTCATCAGTATGATCACGATGTAAAATGAATCATATCAAACTATTCTGTTTATTAAACTATAACAATCGTGAATTCTATACAGTAAAACAGGTAAAACAGTTTTACCCCAACATTATATATAGAGACTGCAAAACATTAAAAAAAAGCTTAAAATGTGAACAACAATTAGTATTCCTCACGGTTTGTTTAGCTAGGATTTTTTTTTCAAGACTTGAAATAACACAGACGACATCAAACATTCATGGTTTATTGAATTTTAAAATGGACATTTTTATTTACGATGAAAAATGTCAATTTTAATCAATCCGCAGACATAAATAGTTGTTTTTGTGAGAAAATAAATCGTCGAAATAATTTCCTACTTGTTATGTCAAACAATCCATCCCAATGTATACAGAGAAAATTCATGCTGCCTATACAATGATACAAGCTTTTATTATATAAAAAGAAATATTTGCAATTGTTATTTGTTTCGTAATACATATAATAAACCCGCCTAACCGTAGTCGTAAAGACCTTTCAATTTGTGTAAAATGTCTATCATTATGTACCAAAAGAACAGGATTTTAATGCTGTTACATAAGATTTTACAAAAGTTGAAATACTGGCACCTTATATTGATACGACCTAAAATTTAGCTATTTAAAAATTTTATTTCTCCACGTACCTGTATATGTATAACAATACATTCTGAGGTAAAAATTTGTGTTTTCTCCAAATTTAACCCCAAAAAAAACAGTTTTATAAAGAAACTTATCATCGGATAAATCATTCAAACTTATACAATTCCCTTTACCAATTGTTAGTTGTTGTTTTTTTCATTCGTAAAATTTAGTTACATTGTAAACCATTTATCTAAGGTAGAAATGGACGGTTTTTGTTTAAACTCACAAACTAAACAATGTGTTTCGTCTATCTATTTATATATTTTTCCATATTTCTATAAATAAAGTAGAATATACATCGGAACGTATCAGTCATAGTTGCGTAACCTGAGTTTGACGTGTCGACAATAACCAAACCTTATTTATAGATTAAAGATTATAGATCTATGTCATGTACATTTACTGCTGGTCATACAAATAGAAAAAAAAGTGCCGTATTTCTTTTTATGAATATCAAGAAGAACAAAATTCACAAAACATTTAGATATCTTATTCCTTGATCATGTTGACATGTATACTATATGACCTGATTATACATATACACACAGTTATTTTTCTATAACGTACTCATTGCATAGATGGTGTATGTTTGCAAGTGCATTTTTAAAAAAGTGGCCATTTGAGGTCATGACGAGACCTTGTCAATTACACTAATATATATGTATATGTTACAGGCATTTTCTAAATTTAGGCATTTTGTAAAATGACTGCAATTTTGAACCAAATTCAACAAATTGCCTGTTCAAGTTCAGGCAATTTGTAAAAAGAGGTTTCAATTAGATGCATATGACAAAAAGTTGACAAAAACACATCTTGCAAAGAAAATAACTTATGATTCGGAAGAAATGATTATATTCCTTCGTAAATTTTACGAACGCTATCACGAGTTGGTTGACCGTTATGGAATAACCGTTTCACAAATTATATCGGATATGTTCCTGACGCCGTAACTACAATCCCCTTCCCTTTCATGAATGTGACCTACCGAATTAGACTATTTACCAGATTTGTTATCAAATAGGCAACACGACGGGTGTCACATGTGGAGCAGAATCTGCACCCTTCAAGAGCACCTGATATAACTCCTAGTTTTTGGTGGGGTTCGTGTTGCTTATTCTTTAGTTTTCTGTATTGTGTCATGTGTACTATTGCTTGTCTGTTTGTCTTTTTCATTTTTGACCATGGCGTTGTCAGTTTATTTTTGATTTCTGAGTTTAACTGTCCTTCAGGTATTTTTCGTCCCTTTTTTTTTCTTAAAAATGTTTGGTAAATCATATAATATTGGTGTGTTTACGTTAAGTAAGTAATTTATGATTATTTGTCACAATGGCAGAAGGACAAATTGTTCTTTCAAAAGGAAAAAAAATACAAATCAAACTTTAAACATCGAGATCCAAACAGTGAACTGAAACATATAAAGCAGAGAAAAATTATTTAGTTCTTCAATTGACTGATTGCTGTTTGTTTTTTCTTTCAAACATTTCCTGCATTTTTCAAACGAGAACAATTTGGTAAAAATTTATCTAGGTTATTTCTGCAGTGGATTGGCCTGGATAAAGGACAGGAATTTCGACTGCCGCTAGCAATAGAAATGCGGGTATTCTGGATAGGGACAAAACATTCCACCTGCAGAACTGACATAGAGGTTTTTTTACGTGCAGATAGTGTTGCACTCTACTTACACGCGGCAATGTATGTAATGTCCTAATTCGGAAAGAGTGAGAATTTATACATCTACAGCCGTACAAGGTCGTGTTTGGCTGTGATGCAAAGATATGAGTATCGTTATCTTCACTGCCTCAAGTCTTTGCAATTTAATGAATTAACTAGACAGTTGTTAGTGGTTGTTGAAATCTTAAAAATCGGCCTCGAAGACAACAGTATCGTAACTATATCCCTTCTTAATAAGTCTATTCAAAGGTTTTTTTTTTCAGTTTCTGGGGTGAATTACTGACACCTTTGTGCTTTATAAAGAATATTTCCATAAAAAATTGGATGTGAAATACCTGAACGTATAAGAAGTCTGCATGTTGAGCTATATTTACGAATGATATCCTTATACCGATGATAAAATTTAGTAAAAATTTTGACTAGTTTGTGATATCGAAAACCCTGGTGTAATAATTTTTCAGTAATACATAAATTTCTCTCGTTAAAATATAAATGCCAATTCCATGAAGAGAAGGCCAATTAACACACACACACCCTCACAAATGTTTTTAATTTAATTCTTTTTTTAGCTGTTGTGTCGTTGTTCTCCTCTTATATTTAATGCGTTTCCGTCAGTTTTAGTTTGTAACCCGGATTTGTTTTTTTTTTTCTATCGCTTAATGAGTTTCGAACAGCGGTATACTACGGTTGCCTGTATGTACTATTAGTTAGATATAGTATAAATATCCACAAGACATCAGCTAATCAATCCATATATGATCATCAAAATCATTGCAAAATTAATTTGATACGCACGCTACATAGTTCACATTGTTTTAAAAGCATTCAATGTTAAAAAGAAAACGAAGAAGACAAACGAACGAGTAACACTCTAAGAAAAAAATATGCTTTAGGGTTTTAGAAATAAAACCATCTCTGTCTCTGACCTAGTTTTTTCAAATAGACCTAGGTGAATATTTGATAAAAGAGGCATGGAATCATGTGTAGCCTCACTGCTCAGTCTGCTATTGATCCCTTATTATAGATCATCTAATTATTGATGAGGATCTACCTATCACAAGGCAACAATAGATATTTCCCAGGGAGGGAAGAAGATTTTTTTTTTTTTACTTTGATAATGCAAATTATTTATTTAGGATTTAATTAGGAAGTATCTAAGGTACAAACGCTACCATTTCAATAAAAGCAGTCACTGTGGTTTATTTTATTTGTGAACATTTGAAATTTCATTTTAGTATAATCACTATATTTCAGAATTACGAACCTGTTGATTATTACGAATGCAGTGATTCCCGTAGCAAACGGTGGTTTATCAAGGAACAATAAGCTGTGAAATTTTACAACTAAGATGTCGTCATTAACTGTGGAATTAAAAGCCGAGTATGTTTGTGCAAAGGACATTTTATCCATATCCACTGCTAAACGATGCACCAGCTAAACAATACAATTACATATAATGTTTCATTGCCAGTCTTGCCTTCTTATCAATTTATTTTCGTTCAATTTAAATTTTTTACCTTTTTCTTATTAAATATTTATTACAGAGCATGCCAATATTTGTATTTATGTACAAGTGTATTTTTTTTTAAAAGGAGACAAATTTTTAATAGCAAATATGCTTGTTTCTAAATCCTTATTATTTCTTTCAATTGTACCGTATCGTTATGATAATTTGTCTGAATAAATATTGTTTAAATTAATAAATGCATGTATCACTGTACATAAAATGTATTATGTTCTCCCGATGTTAAAGATTCATCAAATATATTCTATTAGATAAGGCAATATGGCCGCTATACAAATAAACAAGGTACCCATACTTTTGCGATAAGAAACAAACGGACACTCAACAACATTGTATTATTAAAACGTTTGAATAGAAATGAAAAGAAGGATATTTCCGATTTACTTGATTTTCAACATGTATACTGGTAAAAGTTCTCGGATTGTATTTTTTTTTTCTTCAGATCTTTCAATCTTCACAATATTATGCATATAAATAGGCAAGTGAGGAATATGACAGTTGTTATCCATTCGTTTGATGTGATTGATTTTGTCATTCGATTAGGAACTTTCCGTTTTGAATTTTCTTCGGAGTTCAGAATTTTTGTGATTTTACTTTTTGATATAAATACAATTGATATCGAGAGAAATTTGGGTTAACTTTTTTTCTTCTATCTTTACAAAAATAAAACCAGCTTGACATTAAAATTTTTAGTGAAAAACTACCTAAAACCGCTGAACTGATAGTGATACACATATAACGATTTATAATCATTTAGATTATATATGTATATTTATAAATACTGAATAAAAGCCAACGATAAATCATCCGGGGCGATCAATCATATAAATATGATACAGTACACTTCAACACATAATACATAACCAGCCTAAAAGGGTAATATTAATAAAATGAACAACTGTAACTATAAATGTTTCGGATAACAGATATTCTTCATCAGTATGATCACGATGTAAAATGAATCATATCAAACTATTCTGTTTATTAAACTATAACAATCGTGAATTCTATACAGTAAAACAGGTAAAACAGTTTTACCCCAACATTATATATAGAGACTGCAAAACATTAAAAAAAAGCTTAAAATGTGAACAACAATTAGTATTCATCACGGTTTGTTTAGCTAGGATTTTTTTTTCAAGACTTGAAATAACACAGACGACATCAAACATTCATGGTTTATTGAATTTTAAAATGGACATTTTTATTTACGATGAAAAATGTCAATTTTAATCAATCCGCAGACATAAATAGTTGTTTTTGTGAGAAAATAAATCGTCGAAATAATTTCCTACTTGTTATGTCAAACAATCCATCCCAATGTATACAGAGAAAATTCATGCTGCCTGTACAATGATATAAGCTTTTATTATATAAAAAGAAATATTTGCAATTGTTATTTGTTTCGTAATACATATAATAAACCCGCCTAACCGTAGTCGTAAAGAGCTTTAAATTTGTGTAAAATGTCTATCATTATGTACCAAAAGAACAGGATGTTAATGCTGTTATATAAGATCTTTACAAAAATTAAAAAACTGGCACCTTACATTGATACGACACAAAATTTTGCAATTTTAACATTTTATTTCTCCACGTATATGTATAACAATACATTCTAAGGTAAACAAAATTGTTTTCTCCAAAGTAAACAAACAAAACAGTTTTATAAGGAAACTTGTCATAGGATAAGTCATTTAAACTTATGCATTTCTTTATCAATTGTTTGTCGCTTTATTTTTCATTTGTAAAATTTAGTTATATTGTATACCATTTATCTAAGGTAGAAATGGACGATTTTTGTTTAAACTCACAAACTAAACAACGTGTTTTATCTGTCTATTTATATATTTTTACATATTTTTATAAATAAAGTAGGATTCACATCGGAACTTATCACTCATAGTTGCGTAACCTGAGTTTGACGTGTCTACAATTACCAAAGGTTATTCATAGATTAAAGATTATAGATGTCATTTACTGCTGGTCATACAAATAGAAAAAAGTGCCGTATTTCTTTATGAATATCAAGAAGAACAAATTCCCCCCCCCCCCCTAAATGAGATCTCCTATTCCTTTACATGTATAATATATGTACTACAGACAGTTCATAACAGTCATTCTAATGCAATTATTTTGTAACAGTTGTTCTGATTGGATGACATCAAACGTAAAATTCTCTATCTCCTTGTCTGTAACTAAGGAAGCCGACATTTTGAATTTCGGAATGTATTGACATGTTTTTTCTACAATAATAAACAAAAAAAAACTCACTTGTTGCGCCTAAAAATCTTCTTTTTATAAAATTTTATTACATTCTGAAGCGGCACAGAAGCCAGAAAACGTCCGGTGTTTATGTTTGACGCCGGTAGCATACCGGTACCTATGACGTCACCTAGTGTAGGGACCAAAGAAGATAACATCTTTTCGCGGAATTTTCTTCAATGAAGCTTTTACACTAAAATAAGGATTGAAATTTAATTATGAACTTGTTTTGCATTAGAATAGAGATAACTGTATTGTATTTGAAGCTTTGCGGACGTCCATCGGTAGTTTTACTGTCGCAAATACCCGTTTACCTGTCTCCGCTCCGCGTCGCCAGGTAAACTAAATTTGCGACAGTAAAACTACCGATGGACGTCCTTAAAGCTTCAAATACAATACAGTTATCTCTTAAATCAACTGATGGCATTCGTTCTTTGTCATTTGTTAAAATATGGAATTTACTTATAGTTTTCAACAGAGATTTTTCATATCTTAGAAAAACTTCCATTGTGATTATATTGAATGTAAACATTTATGTAACATAATCCTGTGGTATAACTCTTTTTTATAGACACATCCAAGCAAAATAATACTGTTGATTTATGAACACATATTACACAAAATGTTCCAGTTTATTCTTTCTCACAGCGATGACCTTATTGATCAGTTTTATATGTTAATGTATTAAATTTGAAATAAACAAGTATAAACAAATATAAAACGTATCTGCAAGTTTAGATAGATATTTGTGTAATGTTCAAATCATATGCCAAAGCAATGCTAACCCACTGAAAGCTATTTCATTCCTTTCTATATTCAAAATTTTTGCTTGTTCAAATTGACATGATTATACCTGTGAACATTTTTTTTCCTTTAACGTACTCATTTCAAATATGGTTTATGTTTGCAAGTGCATTATAAAATTGCAGACATTTGTGGTTCTGACGACACCTTGTCCATAGCACTACTATATAGATATTGGACGATGTGATATAAGTGCCAATCAAACAACTCTCCATTCAAGTCACAATTTATAAAAGTAAACCATTATAGGTCAATGTACAGTCTTCAACAAGGAGCCTTGGCTCACACCAAACAGCAAGCATTAAAGGGACCCAATATATAACTTGTGTCAAACCATTCAAACGAGATAACCAACGTTCTAATCTATATAAAAAACGAGAAACGAGAAACACTTATGAACCACCTAAACAGATGAAAAACATCAGATTTCTGACTTAGGGCAGGTGCAAACAATTGCAGCTGGATTAAACGTTTTAATGATACCCTACTCCCTTAAACGAAACAATAGTGTAACATTACATATACATACATATTTATATATCATAATACTTAATTTTTCTGATAAGCATTTGTTAACATTTTGGGGTTTTCTTTCAAACGAAAAAGAAAGTTTCAAAAGTAAAATTTATTGTAAGTTAAATCATATTTAGATCTTCTTGGTCACACATTTTCAGATAACAATGATGGATTGTCGGTTCCTTTAATTTATAAAATATGATAACATGGTTTACCATCTGTTAAATGTTGAAATTGACGAATCATTTGTTAAACTCCAATACTAAACAATGATTGTCAGCAATATCATTATCTCACGAATCTCTAAATATAAAGTAGGACACAAATCTGTTATTTATCGTTGTGTTAGCTGATTATGACTAGTAAAAAGCTATTTATATGTATCAATTACTAGAGGTCGTTAAGTCTCTAATAACATGAATAAGCACGTGAATTGTTTGATATTATCAACTAATAAACGTTTGGTTTTTTTTTATTCTAAATATAAACATGATCAAGAAAGGAATAAATCATAAATATAGAGATATCCTATCTTTTCAAATTAAAAAATAATACTATATATTTTTAAATTAAGAGGTGGGATATACCAAAAGGACAGTCAAATTCATTTGTAGAAGAATGAAAAAAGCGTCATTGAGTAAAAAAGAAGGAAAAACAAACCTTTAATTTTTAAATATTTTATCGTGTGTTTTTCTATGTTGTGATGTTATGCTATTGTTTCAGAAAAAGGGAGAAGGTTTGGATCCATTTAAACGTTTAATATCACTGCAAATGTTTGCACCTGTCCCAAGTCAGGAATCTGATGTACAGTAGTCGTTTGTTTATGTAATTTATACGTGTTTCTCGTTTCTCGTTTTTTTTTATTTTATATAGATTAGACCGTTGGTTTTCCCCTTTGAATGGTTTTATACTAGTAGTTTTGGGGTCCTTTAAAGCTTGTTGTTCGGTGTGAGCCAAGGCTCCGTGTTGAAGGCCGTACATTGATCCATAATGGTTTACTGTTTTAAATTTTTATTTGGTTGGATAGTTGTCTCATTGGCACTCACACCACATCTTCCTTTATCTATCTACATAACACTGCAAACACAAATCATATTAAAACAAAAGGAATTGTATGTGCTCCAGGAAGGCTGATTGATCATAATTCTCATGAACCAGCCGTGACATCACTTACTGGAGACACAACTCATGCGATGTCAATATCACGAAAGAGAGAACGGGATTGTGGTTTACACCATTACACCATATATGTTTTAAAATACAACAAATATAATCCGTAACAATCAACGAATTAATGACATCCGTTTTTGTTATTTGTAAAATATGTTATTATGATAATGTTCAGTATAGACAACTGTTCACATATTTTATTAGTGTTTTATATTTTCTAATGAACACAATCAGTTTTAACGAGTAACATTATCATAGAATAAATGTAATATATTGTCCGGTTAAAATTGCTAATTACAAGTGTGGGGTTTTCTTTGGTAAAATTCTCCAACACTTTACAAATATTTCAGATCATCAATATATTAATGAATATTAAAGTGGTAGCATACGCGATGCATTTATTACTTTAGGATACCAGACGACATATTTTGTAAATAGTGAACAAAAATATAAGACATGCTAACCGAGGAAGAAGTGATCAATATGCTGGAGTTTCATAACTTCAACATTGTTTTCTGTAGACATGGTAGATGGGTTAATACTGGGTCAATCTATTTATAAGCGTTTTTATCTATTACGCATAGTCAATGAATGTAAATTTCATTAGATATAATTATATATTTACTTATTTTCAATTTTAATGCAATGGGAATTTTCATCAAACTATATAAATATCGAGACATTTGAACCCCTTCACAAAGAGCCCAGATGAGAACTGAAGGAATTATAACTTGGAAATAAAGGGAGAATGCCTTACTTTCACCTGTTGGTACGTTGGTATTTATATTTAGCAGACCAGTTTCGTTATGTTTTTTTTTAAATTGTGTTGCTTTACTGATATGTTTGAATGACAAATTTGACCACTGGTATACTAGTACATTTCATATAACTGTCCTTTACAGTTTTTATTTCAGTTTATCATAGTCAGTTAAAAGAAATCCGCCCAAGCGCTATATCATTACGGAGATAAACTTATAATCGGTTCAAATTAAATCAATGCATATAATCTAACTACCTAAGTGAATAACCTTTATTTATATCTTATAGAGAAAATATGTCATTAGTTTTATAACTTGTGACCAATTTACTACGTTTGCAAATAAATAAGTTTGATCTATAGATTATTATTTCTTTTTTTTTCTTTTTCTATATTTATATGTTCATTAAATCAAAATGATGTTAATTATAGTGATTTGATATTCGGTCAAATTAAATAGAAACAAAGGACACTGGAAACAACTGAATGTAATATCTCTAAAATTAATCGACAATACAATGAACAACTGTGTGATAGCTATAGGCGGGCGATAAGAACTTGACCTATAAAAGAGACACGTCTTTTTCCTGTATGTTGACTCTTTTTGGATCTATATCTGTTCTTGTCAATATCCTACTCACAAACGTGTATTCTTCAAGTCAACTGCATTAACTCAACTCCTATATTTGTTTCTGTTTACGACACATACGATTTTAACTAAACAACCAAACAATCATTTTAATTATAAATTAGGCCGTTAGTGTTTTCGTTTGAATTGTTTTACATTTCGGGGTCTTTTATAGCTGACTATGCGGTATGGGCTTTGCTCATTGTTAACGGCCTTACGATGACCTACAAATGTTAATTTTTGTGTTATTTTGATCTCTTGTGGAGAGTTGACTCATCGGCAATCATACCACATCTTCTTTTTTTTGTATTGTCATCGTTTTTCCTACTTTTATTTCGTATAATTAAACTGATGTAGTTAACTTAAACTTCATTTATTGAAATCAGCACTGTAAATAACATAATATTTACTATCAGATAGTGTTGTATCTAACAGTGTGTATAGTTTATCTTTACTTTTAGATAGCGTTACATCTAACACTGTGCATTGCTTATGAGAATAATTGTCCAGGCCCTTCTGAGAGAGAACTAAGAGCCAGCGCATTTTGCAATGTATCATCATTGTTTAAATACTCATGCCTTTATGACGAAAACAGTGGTGATTATGTGGAATCCTGCAAAACAGCAATAGATTTTGCCCCTCCAGGTAGGTACTTTGTTTATCAATAAAGCAACTAACTCAATTCACCTTTATATTTATCTAATAAAATCAAACACTTAGTTTAGTTAATCCAACGACATCAATCAATATTGACCTTCGATGGATTTGGCTATTACTTCTAGTACCCTTTTGGTCATTACATTTTTCACAATATAACAACAATACATAAATGGAATACACCGCGGTAATCTGTTAATGATGAAAATCAAAAAAAGGGTTTCAAACTGTAAGTGCCTTTCTTAATATCTAACGTCAGGTATTTAAATTAATTAATTGCTACACAAATGATGTTTTCTTACAAAATAATTCAAAATTTGGTGACTATGTTAAACGCATCTATCGCATCGAACATGGGATAAAGGATACAAAAGATACAGTAAGTCTGCCTCATATCTCGACTTACATGAAGAAAAGGATAATGAGGGATGGTTGAAAACAAAAGACAAAAGAGATGATTTCAGCTTCCAAGTTGTGAAAAGTATATTTCTATGTAGCAGCCTTCATACGAACTGTACAGCTCTCAGTTTGTACGATATTACATGGCTTTTATTTATTATTATGATTTCCTTGATTGGTTGCTGCTCGCAATGAAGCTATTAAAGAAATACGTTCCCTACTATTTTTTCAAGACTAATATAGAAATGGTTCGAGTTTGCACATAAAATGTCGTCATTATGTATGTTTGGGATGCACACCTATTTTTGTCAGTATATCGAAACTACAAAAAAAACGTGGAAGTTTTTATTAGCTCGAACAACCATGTTAAACCTCCTATTTTTTGTGGGAAAATGCTTGTACAAATTCAGGAGTATTTCTTTTGTCACTAGTTCCGATGGTTGATAAAGTTTGATTTTTCAGTTATTATGTTGATGGGATTTTTGTTACTAGTATACTTTTATAATGGTCATTTCTTAATTTGTCTTTTACCTTTTCGATCACGGCAGTTTTTTTTATGGTGGACAATGCAGTGATTCGTTTTGCCATTGGAGAACAACTTATACCAAAACGTTAAATATATAGTCTTGTTTGCATTACTTATTGACAATACCGTTTAAATTTAATGTTTTCATGCATTATTTTAGGCCATAAATATGTATTGAGGGGACATCCAGATTTTACACCATGTGCAACTGATCGCTTCCAGCCGACCCGCTTGTGGTCAAATGTTAGCGGTCAGTGCATATTTAAGAAGTCACAATGTACTGAGATTGGACAAATTTTGTATTATAATGGTTCAACTGAAAACGACAGATCCTGTCGCTGTGATTATACTAGAGGATATGCGTTCATTACAAAACCGAAAAATGAATGCTTTTGTAATTTATCACATGAAGAATGCAGTTGCTATAAAAAGTACTGTCCAAATAACAAAGAACTGACACCAGGTAAAAATAATATGCAAATTACATGTATTATATGAATTAGGAGACGATGGGATAAGCTTTAAATTATTACGGACCGAATGAAAAATATATATTCAAACAATAGTAAAAAGGCAAGATACATAGTGCGACAGCTGTGTATAACATTTTAAATTAAACGCAATTTCAAAAACACAACAAGAAATGTGTGTTTGCAAAAGAAGAAATAAAAATAGGTGTAATCTAAATAAGTGTTAATTCTTAGTATAATTTCTTATATTGTTAGCTTGTACGAAATAATTGAAATAAGTTGTTATGTTTTTTATTGTAAGATGTTTTATCTACGGGAACGTATACGGGCCATTCTTTCTATTTAATTTTCCAAAATTGTCGACTTTTATCTTAGAATTATCAACTTGAATCTTAGGATTTTTAACACTTCAAATTACGTAATAATTCTAGTAACATTTACATACAATATTTTGTTCAATATTTTGGTTTTAGATTATAGTTGTGCAACAGATAATGATATACAAGGCAAGGAAAACTATTTATGTCCGATTTTTGTACATCACAGGTATGTGTAACATGATGTTTGCTTTTTATTTGTATTGCAGACCTGTCATGTAATGTTGTTATTTGATATTTAATGTTATAATTAACCTTGTCATCAAAGCGGGAGGTTTGGCATGCCACAAAACCATGTTCAACCCATCATTTTTATCTTAAAATGCCCTGTACCAAGTTAGGGAAATAGCTATTGCTATATTATAGTTCGTTTCTGTGTGTGTTACATTTTAATGTTGTGTTTCTGTTGTGTCGTAGTTTTCTTATAGTTGATGTGTTTCCCTCAGTTTTAGTTTGTAACTTGGATTTGTTTTTTCTCTATCGATTTATGAATTTTGAACAGCGGTATACTATTGTTGCCTTTATTTGCTTTATTCTAGACATATTTGTGCTTTTATCGTTAATCGTTTTTGACGAGAACACTACCTTTTACATAGTTTAACAGTTTCACCCTTTCAGCTTGTAAATAAGTATGATTAGTTAACAGTTGATGAATATGGAACTTCCAAGAAATACATATGCTAAGATCTAGCAAATTTAACATTTCTGTCAAGGACAAAACAAATAACATGCAGAGACATTACCTTCTGTCAAATGGATCAACTTGTTTATTGTGTGAAGTATGGAAAGTTACGAAAAATCTTTCTAATGACTTGGTTTCTGCAACGACGAATCAAGCTTTCCGAACAGAAGACATTTATTAAAACGTCCATTCGGATTGTCAAGAGCGTTTAAACATTTCAAAAAATCAACCGTCACAATCCCATTGTTTTACATTAAATTGGGAAATGTTTGGGCTACTATATTTTTATGTCAATAAGCAATTCAGAATCTAGTCAGATATTTTGTCGAATAAGTTGTCAAACTCGTTATGAAAACAAGTCATAATTTGCGCATGACCTTGTTAAGCGTCCGTGTTTTTTCATATATATTTTTTTTAAATATTGGAAATATTAGAAATACGATAAAAGTGTCCCTTAAATTGATATCAATTTAACTACGTTGGTTTTGAATCAAAGTATGCATATATTATATATATTTGAACTATTTGGATCTCAGCGTCACTGATGAGTCTTATGAAGACGAAACGCGCGTCTCGCGTATTAAATTTCAAGCCTGGTACCTTTGATAGCCAGTAAGAAAAAAACAAAAACAAAGCTTATACTTCTTGGTTATTTCTGTTTAGGTTATCTAATAAAAGTTTTACCGTAAAAGAAAAGAATTCGTTTTTGAAAAGAAGAAAGCTTTTGAGTGGTAAGTTTTAAGTAAGGAAGTATAGTATTTTACCAACTACATTCGGAAAACAAGATTGCTCTGTCGTAGACTCACACGTTACCATTGTGTATTTTTTTATCTTTTAAAATTGGGGATCATGTCAATCATATAATTTGTTAGTCTGATTCCTATCTATCCGCTGGAATTCATTTTATTCTATATATCTGATTGTTATTGTTGGCTTCGTGCAGCTATCTTTTTTAGGAATTATTTTTTAAGTAAAAACTGTAGAAAAAAATCATACTTCATAGGAGTTCAAACTCTTATTCTTTATGTGTGTGGTGAATATATTGAAAGATATTATTTAGATAATTTGAAATATTGGTATACCAGGAAGGCATTCTAGTAAGTTGGTTTGGAAAATTAAATTGTTTTGTCTTGTGCATACAACGTTTAAGTTCCAATACATTAGACATGATTTGTTACAAAGATTTGCGACGGTATCAATTCTAATGGTATTATTATCTACGAAGATGTTTGCTAGTCGTCGAAATATTTCTTCAGAAAATAAATTCAATTAGCTTTCGGTCTGTTTCGAAAGTAAGCCGTAATTTTGAATTATGAAGATCTTTTGTTATTTAAGATCCAAGAAATAGTACGATATAGTTTTTTTAAACTGAAAACCTTTAAAACTTATATATAAATTTGAAACTTGCACAAACAAATTGTAAGCCAAGAAGATAAATAAATAGGAACGTTTCGACAATGCTGTATTGCATATAGGTATACTTTTTTGGAATTTAAATTAGCCTGTAAAAAACATGGTTTTACTGTTTCAATTTTCTGTGTACCAAGCATCGCTACAGAAACCTGTTTTTTTCGGATACAAGCATAAAATACAATATTTCTGCTTTTTCTCTCTCTCTCATTCTCTTGATTTACCTCATGATTTAAATGCGAATTGTATCTAAATATGTTTTAAAATCTTTCTTTGTTTAGAATTTCCATCAAGTTTGGTGGTTTTTGTTGTAACTGCAGTATGTACATTCTTCATAGTAGTCGAAGGTAGGTTAAATGTAAAAGTAAAATTGTATATTCGAGAGTATGTCAAACAGTTAAACATTCAAAAGTAACTGAAATAATTGTCTATGCAAAACTATGTCAAACACTTGTAAGCAAAACAAAATCTGTATGAATCTTTCATTACTACAAATGACTAAATCGCAGAGGTAAGCAGTGGGACAATGAACGTAATAATAAGGAACGGTCAAACGACAGCACCATGACATAAAACAATAAGATATAAAACAGTCTACAAAACACCACATATCTTACTAGAAATTGAAAACAGGGTTGCTTCTATGTATTTTAGAAAGTTAAGATTGCCATGTTGAAAATGAAGCACCAATCGTGACGATGGTGACAAATACATATAAATCGCATTTGGTTATAAGTCTCAACCTTTGTTGACTCAATCAGGAAAAAGAGGACGAAATTGGGGATATGACAATATCAGTAGTCATTTGTCACGCACAAATTTCATAAAGATTAGGCAAATGTTTGAAGAGCTTACGATTTTTTTTTAAAAACCTTTCTGTGGATAAAGTTTAGAGGTATTTTGTATTTTTTTCAGGACTTGTATTAGTATTACTGCTCTGCTTTAATGAACCAGGTAAGCGATACCAAAGAAATTTATATTCAAAAAATAAGTGTGTGTGTTTTAGAATATATTACTTTTGGCTAAGACAAACCTCAACATCCCACCGTAGATCTCGTTATTGGTGGATATAATTGCATTCATATTGTGTTTTCCCCTTTGTTTTTCGTTTAATGTTAAAAACTTAATAACATTGATGTCAAACACGGCAAGTATAAAAATCCTGTATTACACTTTGAAATTAATATAAAATATTTCAAACTTTTTCAGATCATTGACCTTCATCAGTAACGCATCAAGATGTTAATTTGAATATTACCACACTAATTCATCAGTTAGTTTTTCTATGCTTGTATCTATGTTTACAAATTACCCAACGTTTATCACAATAATTTTAAATATTAATGCAAGAAACACATGTATTTCGAATATCAAAACAATTCCTCACCAAACGTAATTTGTACACTATAGAATTGCAGCCAAAACAATTTAGTAATTGGTAAATATTTCCACTTCTTACACACGAAACATCATCTGCGTAAACATATTTGTCTTTTGACAAAAAATGAATAGTACCAATGCTATTGAAACAGATTCGCATTTCGACAATAAATGTATTTTCTGTCAAAACCCAATACAAAGGTTGAAGAGCTGATAAAACCTAAAACAAAAACAAAAGTAAAGTCAAACCCGAACAAGACACCAACGCTTCCCATAGGGAGATACATTCCTTTGTTTAAAATTATTTCGAAATTTTATAAATCAAAGCAAATTTAAGATAATTATTCCTATTTTCGTGCAAGAAACTGAGTACTGGCAACTGGGTTGCTAACATCCCCGTGTTCTTAAAGTTCTCCGGGAGATGTATCGACCCAGTAGTAGTCATAACATGAAAGGAATATATTGTATTGCATAAAACGCGTAATTCGTCAATTTGAGACACTTTAGAGATGCCAGATACCAAAATAGCTAAAATTCCGAAGACCGAACCTAACGTATAAGTGTTGTTCAAACCACAAAAGATCAAAACTAAGCCAAAACCTGGACAGTGCATCAGAACTATACATTCCTTCATTTGACATGATTTTGAGATTTTTAAAAAAGAAATTAAAAAAACAAAAACTCAAATCCGTTGTTTGTTATACCAGGACCGAATTACTAGCTACTTGACTGGGGATGTTTTCGGGTGCTACCAGGCTGACTGCGAAAGTTTCATATGCAGAGTAATTAAAACATGTCTTGTTAATAATAGTTTCATGTATAATTTTACCATGCGGAGTTGAAAACTCGTACTATTCTTCTCAATATTAAAATCTTTAACGTAGTGTTCAAAACGTATCAATCAAATTTTGGGTATATTTTTCTTTTGAAAACCAGAATTAATCAGAAAATCGTATTGGTTGGCATCATACTGTATATTCTGGTTTGGTTTTCCTGTCTATTTATCTCAATTCAAAACACCGTGCTGATATTATACAAATCCACGCAATGTAGATGTCATAAATACGCTTTCAGTTACTAACAATATGACTGTTTATAATGCTATAACAATGTTATGATATTAGAAAAAGAGGTATTGCATCAAAGTGATGTACGATTACAGAATGAAAATAAGTGTTATGACTGTGGGAACAGAACCGTCCATCCATTTGGAGCACATTTGGAAAAAAAAATTGGAGATCTCAAAATGTTTTGTTACCTTGTTGCTATTTTGTAGTTTTTCCTATCATTTGCGACTATATATTTCCCTTTTTCACGTTTGTGTAGTTTTATCATCATTTGACACATTTTCGATGGAAAGTCTTTACTTTAATTATAATTACTTTTGTTCTGATTATTAATTTTTTTTCTGTCATACTTTTTTTGTTTCATAAGATGTCGCTTTGATATTTGATATATGATATCGACAATTTGTTTCGCTTTTAAAACTGAACCTGTTTTATCGAAAACTTTTGTAGGAGTTATTTCTCCAAACCCGTTTTTTCTTGTTGCCACTCCCCCTTCGCAACCGTAGAAGAAACTGACTAACTTATTCATGTTATTTTACCAAATTACTTGCTATATCTTCAGGATTGTGAGTTTGGTTTTGACCGATTCCATATGAGCGTTATTCCCCTGTATGCATTTTGAATTAAGTGATCAGTATTTTTTTAGTGCTCACCCATACATGATAGGACCTAGTGTCTTTAGGAATACGCTACTTGGTTAAAAAAGAAAAGAAAATGAGGTCAATGTCAAAAGTTAAGGTCATATTCTAAATTAAGATTTTGGCTTATTATCACTTCTTTCCTAAAACCTTATAAGATATTGAACAGATTTTTGTATCAAATCGTTAGTTAGGATTTTTGTTGAAAGGATCTTTGACATTTTTGAGTTCTCCCCTCTTACATTTAATGATATTGATTTCAATTGTTCTGTAATAGGTCTTTATTATTATTATTATCATTATTATTATTATTATCATTTTTTTTATTTAATTTACTTTGTTAGTATCAGTATGTTCTAACAATAATTAATTATAATTTTAACTGCCTATAGCATTATATGATTTCTATACAAAGAAAAAAACATTCAACGTAGCACTTTGTTAATTGTAGAAACGTTTTCGTTGATGGATGTCATCACAACACAAACTGAAGACATGGTTGATATTTCATGTTCTGAATACCCAACGAATGACAACACAACTAATGAAAATGGTAGAGAAAATATTGTAATTAGGCAACTCTGTCGGTATCAATAATATATTTTTTTATACCAGGACTAAATAAATGGTTATTTTCGCTGGTGAAATTTCCGGGGCTTAAATTCAGTGTTCAAAAAGTAACATATAAAGAGTAATTTATAACAATCTTGTTAAAAAAATGTTCATGTAAAATATTACCATACGGTGTTAAAATCTTATCGTTTGGTTCTGAATATTATAAATACATGTCCCGGACATATCTAATTAGGTTTGTGCAAATTCTTCTTCTTATTATTATTATTATTATTATTATTATAATTATTAATATCATCATTTTTATTATCATTTAATTTCTTTATATATCATTAGGTTTTAACAATAATGAACAATTTCAACACCTATAATAAGATTTTTATATAAAATAAACGCCTAGCGTTCATAGTAGCACTTTGTTAATTGTAGAATCTTTTCCTACGACGGGGGTCTTTTCCACTCAAAGACAAAATAGAGAAATGGTTGGTAAATCCTTTCCTGAATACCAAACGAATGACAACACATCTAATAAAAATGGTAAAGAAAAAATTGTAATAAGGCAACTTTGTCGTTATAAATAATATATTAGTCATGCCAGTCCCGAAGAAAAGGCTATTTGGCTGGTGATATTTCCGTGGGCTAACAGTACGCCTGGAAAGTATCATGTAGAGAGTAATTATTAAAATATCTTGTTAAAAAAGATTCATGTACAATTTTACCATGCGGAGTTGAAATATTATAATATTATAACAGACGTGTCCGAAACATATCAAAGTTTTATATATTCTAATTTTGAAAACAAACGAAAATCGGAAAATTATATTTCTTGGTAACATGCAGTATATCTTGGTTTTATTTTTTCCATTTCTTTTAACTGAATTAAACCCCAACCTGATATAATACAAATTCACGATCATTATGTTGATTTCATAAATACGCTTTAATTTCGTTTTTTTCCATTCGTCGTGTTTTATTATTATTATTATTAGTAGTAGTAGTAGTAGTAGTACGCCTGCACAAGTATCAAAACAAGAGTAATTAATTAATTTCTTGTTAAAAAAGGTTCAGTTACAATTTCACCATGCGGAGTTGGAAACTCATCCAATTCTTCTTAATATTATAAATCTTCATCAAACGTATCTAACTAGGTCTTTGTTTATTCTAATTTCGAAAAAAAAACCAGAAAAACAACGGAAATCTTATTTGTTGGCAGCATACAGTATATCCTAGTTTTTTTCCACCTCTTTTACTTAATTAAAATCCCAAACTGATTTAATACAAATTCACAATGCTTTTAAAATAAATACGCTTTTTTTTCATTCGTTGTGATTTAATAGGTCTTTCCACTTTTCCGTGGAAAGACCTGTTGGTTTTCTTCTGATTATTTTTTTTTTTCTTCCGCCTAATTTTTTTTCCTCGCTGTTTTTCTGTTTCGCAAGATGTCGCTTAGATATTTGGAATATGATATCAAACAGTGAATACGCTTTTGAAACTGACCCTGCTTAACTGAATACTTTCCAATATAAGAGTTATCTCCCCGAACACTGTTCTTCTTGTGATATCTAAGGCCTCACAACCGTATAAGAAACCGACAAATTTATTTTTCCAAATTGCTCGTTATATCATCAGGATGTTCTGTTTTATTTCGACCGAAGCCGTATTAAGATTCCATATGAGAGTTTTTCCCCCTTTTGTATTTGTAATTTTGAAATGTATTTTTAACTGGAAAACCATAAATGATAGAAACCTAGGGTCTTTTCATTTGAGGTCCTTGGTCCAAAAAAATGAAAATGAGGTCAAGGTCAAATGTCAAGGTCATGTTCAAAAATTTTGATTTTTGCTAGTTATTTCTTATTTTCAGAAATCTTATAAGATATCGACATTATATTTTCTCACAATTGTTAGTTGCGACATGTCGTTACACGTAAATTTTAGTTGAAAGTTAACGACGTTACGCACGGTATTCGGTCTATGTTTCATTTGACCATTTCTTGATGCATAAGTATGACAAAAAACAAATCAAATCTACGCATTATTGAATAGTAACTTGTCTTGATTTTTCATTTGAATCGAAAGTAAATAAAACCTGATTTTAATAAATTTAATGTTATGTATCATTATATGATTAAACAATGATTTGTGTTCATAATTTGCTGTATTTGCCGTGTAAGACGTAACAAAAAGCGCCAACCATCCAAATATAAACGAAGAAAAAATACTAACTACTGAATGGATTTCGATAAAATTTGCACAGATGGGATATGATATGATCATATTTATTGTGTTAAACGGTCACGATAAATATCCTGTCAGTTCACAATCTAGCAGCCATTTTCGAAATTCCATATAGCTGTAAGATTTGAAAATTCGAGTACACAAAAATGAAAGCTAACACTTCAATATTATAATATTTTTATATAAATAATAGGAAAGGTTCGCAACCTCTACATAAAAATGTGATTTTATTGAATATTACAAAAATATTTTCATTTTTAACATAGCTTCTCCCATTTTATTTTTTTTCAGTATTTTCCGTGTCTCCCGTAAATGTTACCATAGAGCCATTGTTCAAGATTTTTGAGTACGATGATAATTTAGGGTATTTTAGATTTGTGACAAACAAATGAACTATGCAAACAAATGTTATTACTGAAATGTGATTTTTTTAAAGATTTGGTTAAGCCTTCAAGGTTAAGGACACGCCAAATTTTTCATCAAATTCCATCAAGTTGTCCGTGTCTCCCGTAAATTTTTACACGGAACGTGAATGTAACATTATAATATATAATTGTATTTCCCATTTACTGAAAGTGTAGCATGTTGTGTCTTTAGCATTTGACACGTTCTGTGTGATGATATTATGTTGGGAGATATTTTTTTTGAATAATTATTTAAATCAACAAGAACTTCCATCAAAATTTTTAAGCCATTTGTTGATCGTAAAAGCGTCGGATAAATAAAAGTATCATGCAAAAGATTATGTATTTTTAATGCAAAATAATTGCATTTTAAACCAAGTAACACAGAAATTAAAAACTGTAGGTCACCGTACGGCCTTCAACAATGATCAAAGACCATTCCGCATAGACAGCTCTAAACACATGATTTAATCATGATTTTCTTGATATGATCCAGCGATTTTCATGTGTTAATTTACATGTAAATTTATCAAAATATTACTCTAATTTTCGGATAAATATATATATAGCACAAGCTTTAAACATGCCGAAGCTTTCGATTTTGGATTCTAGTAACATAGATGCGTCTGCCAGTATGATTGTACATGTTGTATACACTAAAAGTCATTTCCATGCATCCGACAAACAGACGCATTTGAAATTACTCATTATATTTCAAGGACTGTAGATGACTTTTTAGTTTTAAATAAAATCAACAATTCTAAACTGCCGTTTTCATTTTAAAATCTGAGGATGAAACTAGAATTATAGACAAAGCAAACAGAGGATAAATAGTAGCTGTTGTTGCGATTGACCTGAAAAGGGATTATTTTTCATTATAGTCTTCTTGAAAGACACATATTTAAGATGTTGATAATACGAATAAAAAGACCCTGAAATTATATTAGCGAACTGTAGTTAAAAAACTAGTTGAAGGTGGGTTAATAACATTTATACTCTTGAAGCACTGAAAGCTTTGGTACTGGCTGTTTCCAATCGATATAAATGCCTAGTCTTAGATACTTGTGATGACGAAATTCTGAGAATCATAGAGAATATATAAATGCATTTTGCAACAATTGACATGCTTGGGCAGTGACAAGTATTTGAAATATACACTTTTCATTTTGTTAAGAATATGATGTCAAAAATATATACTAGTAATCAGTCATGTTAACATGTTGGTTTTTTTTAAATCAATAGTTAAACACCAAAATGCAAGTCGTTTTATAAAAAGCTGCAAAGCTTTGACGTTTGGTACAGAAGTAGGATGAAAACTACGTCAACTAACGTTACCATTACTCTACCGAACACCGTGCGTAACGTCAGACGTATGAGGCGAGTTTTCCGGCCTTTTATATCTAATATTAATTGTATGGTAATATAACTCATTAACTGTATAGGGTAGAGGCCTAGAGTCTTTTGATTTAGCAATCGCCAATGGCAGTCAGCAGGGTTAAAGAACATCAGTTATTCGACCTGTTAGTCAAATGCGTTTTGTTTAAATATACTTTTTCACTTTTTTGGTCTTTTGGAAAATGTTGTTTGTGCTGTTTTTATACCCTTCTACAACGCACACGTAAAAAAATTGCGGTTTTTATCCAACGCAATCATAGGTTTGAACGTAGTTTTCAATTTAGACTCGTTTATATTTTTTCGTTTGGGCTTGTATCATATTTTCCCTCCGGTTTATACGATCCGTTCATCCTATATTGACTCTTAAAATTCAAGAGTCTATCTAAAAATAAGGGTACTTTTTCTAAAAATGAGGGTACCTTTTATATGGCCTTCCAAATACAGTTTCGATCCCTAACATCACTGAAGAGACATTTGTTGTCGAAATCCAAATCTGGTGTACTAAAAAAATTTTGATACCGTATGTTTGTGGCATAACATCGTGGTCACAAGTTAATTTTGTTTTTCTGTTTAGTTTTTAAATTCATATTAATATCCATTTTGTTACATCTTGTGATCAATTTTATTTGGCAATCGCAGTCAGCAGGGTTAAAGAACATCAGTTGTTCGACCTGTTAGTCAAATGCGTTTTGTTTAAATATACTTTTTCACTTTTTTGGTCTTTTGTATATATATATATATATATATAAAACACCTGGCATTTATAGTATTATTTTGTAAATTGTAGAACCTTTGCCACCGACGGGGATCATTACCCTTTCCAGACAAAATGAAGAAATAGTCCGGATTTCCTGTACTGAATACACAATGAATGACAAAACAACTTATACAAATGGTAAAGAAAATATTGTAATTAGGCAACTTTGTCGTTATCAATAATATGAATGTCATACCAGTACTGTACTACTAGTTATTTAGCTGGTGATATTTCCGGAAGCTAACAGTACGCTTGCATAAGTATCATTTAAAGAGTAATTATTAATCAACTCATCATAGATACCAGGACTAAATTTTGTATACACGCCAGACGCGCGTTTCGTCTTCAAAAGACTCATCAGTGACTCTCGAATCCTAAAAAGTTAATAAGGCCAAATAAAGTACGAAGTTGAAGAGCATTGAGGACCAAAATTCCGTAAAATTTTGCCAAATCCAGCTAAGGTAGTCTATGCCTGAGGTAGAAAAGCCTTAGTATTTCAAAAATATCTTGTTAAAAACGGTTCTGGTAAAATTTCACCATGCAAAGTTAAAATAAACTCATCCGATTTTTTTAGATATCTTCAACAGACCTTGTATCTAACAAGGTTTGTGTATATTATAATTTTGAAAATAAAAACAAACGGAAAATCATATTTGTTGCCAGCATACAGTGTATCGTGGATGTGTGTTTACCGTCTCTGAATAAATGCAGCAGTAGTATACCGCTGTTCGAAACTCATAAATCGATTGAGAAAAAAACAAATCCGGTTTACAAACAAAATACTGAGGGAAACCCAACAAATATAAGGGGAGAACAACGACACAACAGAGCACTTGAGTTAAACTTGGTTCTTTGTTCCTTTTTGGGATCTTAAAACTGTATTGTTATCTTGTTGCTATTTTGGATTTTTTGTCTATTTCTATTATGATTATTATTATTATTATTATTATTATTATTATTATTATTATTATTATTATTGTTATTATTATTATTATTATTATTATTATTATTATTATTATTATTATTATTATTATTATTATTACTTTTATTATTATTATTATTATTATTATTATTTTAATATCTGATTTATTTGTTAATTGTAGAACCTTTACCACCGACAGAAGTCGTTATCTTTCCCAGACAAAATGAAGAAATTGTTGGTTTTTCTTGTCGTGAATACTCTACGAATGAAAATACAACTAATAAAAATGGTAAAAAACATATTGAAATTAGGCAACTTTGTCGTTATCAGTAATATGTTTGTTGACGAGTAAGAATGTTTGATGAATATAAAAAGAAATGTATCGGTTAACATGGTTAAGAAAAAATACACAAAGTATGTCTTAATAGAACAAGATCAATTATAAATCTAATAGTAAGTGAGTCACTATGGTTTCCATGTTTATATGATTATTTAAATGCAACATTCTTCTTTACAAATATCTAATTCATAATACATGTTTTTACTTTTACAGACTTTGTTACAGATTATTCGATTTCATTGAAAAGTCAACTAACCGGCACAGATGAAACGGCTTGTAGGCAACAACTAGATGAATGGTTTTTAAATGATAAACCAAGGCACTGTGCATTGTTTGCAATCATTATACATGGTGGCTGTATATGTAGCTCAAATATGAAGGGAAATGAAACTCAGCAGGAACAAACACGTTTACAAAAAATCTGTTATAAATATTGTCTTGATTATGATGATGTGATAGAAAGCTTTAAGGATCTTCCTCAAAACTATGTACTTAAAAAAGAAGATCAGTATGAAATAATTTCAGCCTCAACAATGTTTCATTTTCTGTGTTGCTATTTTGGCACACATACTGAGTTGCTGGATTTGTTCTGGCAGTTGATAGATGGGGACGTTTTTTATGAAAGAATGGTGCTACATTCAATATCGGTCGACCCATCGGATTCTCCAATAAGGGTAAAGAAGTCTGAAGAAAAACATTATTTTCAACGTGTACTTAATGATGTGTCTGTAAACAAATTAAAAGTATTCTATTCTAAACAAATGCAAAACGTCATGTTTCAATCCAAATTAGTATATTATATGGGCATAATTTGGGAGGAAAGAATAGTTGATATATTAAATACAAAGGAACTACAATCAAATGCCATCATTGGCCAATTTTCAAGGTCACCTTTAGTAGCTGTTTGCAGCCAAGGATACGTACAACTTTTGTCATTTATGCTAGGCTATGTGCGTGAAGACATTAAATGCAAAACAGCTTGCGCACTTTGTAGAATTTCAATTGATCAAGGATATCCGTTATCGATTGTAGAGAAGCTGATAATTACTGTGGGAGACGTCAACAAATTATCGGATGATTCATGGTCAGGATTGGGTACTGCTTGTTTACGAAGGAATGCAACAGTAGCTGAACTGTTGATCAAAAATGGTGCCAAACTTGATAAAGCTGATTTATCAGGAACTACTCCATTAATGCATGCATGTAATTCTGGATTATACGAAACAGTTAAATTGCTGATCGGAAAGGGAGCAGACTTTAAAAGATTTGATAATGAAAAAATGTCGCCTTTAAAATATGCGTGTGCTGGTGGACACGAACAAATAGTTTTATTACTTATAGAAGATGGAGCTAATGATGGCACCATATACGAAGATGGTAGGACACCAATTGTTATAGCATTTGAGGAAAAACAAGAAAAAATCATAACATTACTGAAATCAAAGGGTTTTGGTGTAGAAATAGCAGATGAATTAGGTTCTACGGCATTATCCAATGCGTGCATGAACGGAAACACAAAAACTGTGCAAAGTCTACTTAAGTTAGGGGCAAATGTGAATGTCCATGACCATACAAAATGGACGCCACTTAGTCGTGCTTGTAAAAGGGGAGCAGCAGATATTGTTAAAGTTCTTTTAAGGAATGAACAAATAGACCTTAATGTTGAAGATAATGAGGGATTGACACCTTTAAACAAGGCATCGGTTAGTGGACACCTCGAAATTGTATATATGTTGTTGAAAACGAAACGAGTTAACATTGATCAATCTGATAAAACTGGCTGTACTCCGCTTATGTCTGCTGTTAAAAACAAACATAATAAATTATTCAATCTTCTTCTTGAAAACGATGCAAAAGTTGATCTAGTTGATAATAATGGTTTGACAGCACTCATAATAGCGTGCACCATAAACAACTTCAAAGCTGCTGACATTCTTATCAAAAAAGATGCGAAGGTCGACAAGTCGGATATCAAACGTTGCACACCTCTTCAGATAGCTTGTAAGAAGGGCAATACTAAGATTGTCTCACTTCTCATCGATGCAGGAGCAGACGTAAACATGCAAGATAATGATGGATGGACACCACTAATGTCAGCTTGTCAACATGATCATGAAGACATTGCAAAACTTCTCGTAGAGAACGGTGCATGTGTGGACCACCAGAGCGTTGATAAATATACACCATTGATTGCAGCTTGTCAAAATAACAACAGTAATGCTTTAGAATTTCTTATCAAAAAAGGAGCAAATGTCAATCTCCAAGATATTGACGGATGGACGCCGCTAATGTTTACATGTAATGGAGGATATTCAGAAATTCGTATTCAATGTGGAATTGATGTTAATTCAGCTGACGTAACAGGATGTACTCCATTAAATATTTCATGTAGAAATAAAAAAGCCAGTCTTACTAAAGTTTTAATAAATGCCGGAGCTGATGTTAATTTAGCAGACAGAAATGGGTGTTCTCCTCTGATTTCTGCATGCAAGGTTGGCGAGGAAGAAACAGTAGAAGTGCTTTTGAACAAAAATGCAGACATGAACAAAGAAGACAAAGAAGGGTGGACGCCACTGAAAAGTGCTTCTGTCAAAGGACATTATCAAATTGTCAAGAAACTACTGATGAAAAACGTAGATATCAACAAAGTTGATCATGAAGGATGGACATCATTAATGTCAGCATGCAAAGCCGGAAAAATAGAAGTGATCAGAGTGTTATTAGAGTACAATGCTGATGTAAATTTTTGCAGTAAATTTACCGGAGACACTCCTTTTGCCATAGCGTGCTCATATAGTGATGATAAAATAGTCGATTTGTTGATAAAAAATCATGCCAATTCAAAACAGCCAAATAGAATTGGACAAACTGGCCTCTTATTGGCTTGTATGTATGGAAAAAAGGAGACTGTTTCGACATTATTGCGGCATGACGTTAATACAGATGTAAAAGACGAAAATGGTTTATCTCCATTAAAAGCAGCATGCCAAGGGATACACCTTGAAATTGTAGAATCCCTTTTAAAAGCTAAAGCAAATATTGATATTGTTGACAATAACGGTTTTACACCGCTCTTATTCGCTTGCGAAAAACAAAACCATCAACTTGTGGAACTGCTTATTCAGTATCATCCAAAAGTAAATCAATCTACACCAGATGGTTGGAGTCCTTATCTCATCGCCGTTAGAAACAAAAATGATAGAATTGCAAACTGTCTAATTCAGCATGGAGCTGACCAAAGCGCAGTGTCTTTATTAAAAGCGTGCGAAATTGGCCAACTTCCTATAATTAATTTTTTACTTGACAAAGGTCGCAATATTGAGTCAAAGGAGATAGATGACATGACTCCGTTACAAATGGTGATTGCCAAACGACTGTTTTCTGTTTTGGATTTATTCATACAGAAGGGAATAGAATTTGAACTTGGCAGTATCATTTTAAAGAACCTCATTGAAGAGATGGATGATGATGGCTTATCTGCTCTTACAAAAGCTTGTATAGGTGGAAATACGGCAACAGTGACTTACCTACTAGAGCACGGAGCTGATATATCTAAGCCAGACACGAAGGGATACTGTCCTGTCATACGTGCATGTTTAAATGGAAAAGAACCCATCGTAGATCTTCTTCTGAAAAAATATATTGACAAACATGGCCAAAGTTTAGTCTCCTCTTTTCTCAACACAGAGGAAAATAATGGATACACACCTCTGACAGCAGCGACAAGCCGGGGACATGTCCCTATTATAGTATCACTTATAAAAAACGAAGCAAATATTGGCAAATGTGATGGACGTGGTAGATCACCAATTATGTATACTATCGAAAGAGGAGATTTGCATACAGTTAAAGCATTATTTGCAAATGGTGCCAGTGTGTCTGACGTTTGTGTTAGGGCAATATCTCCTTTTAAATTGGTAACACAACCTCAGTCATGGGTGGTCATAGATTATCTTTTAGATAAGGGACTGAAAATCAAGCATGAATACCTGTTGAGTATGAGTACTTCTCAATCTGAAAGGGACATACTAACATTTGCAAGTAAAAACGGATTAAAGGCATTGTTTGAATTTATCATTGATGGAAATCGATTTGATTTAAATTTTTCTGATTGCGAAGGGTTAACCATGTTGATGCATGCTTGTAAAATGAACCAAAAGAAAATAGTAGAGATCATTGTAAAACAGGATATTGATATAGATATAGCAACATTGGATGGCAAAACGGCTTTAATGTTTGCATGTTGCGAAGTCTACACAGACATAATAGAAATCTTATTACAACACCAAGCTAAAGTAAATAAGTGTGACCACTCTGGAATAACTTCTCTAAGCATTGCTTGTCAAAGGGGTTCTCTATCATGCGTAAAGCTTTTGATGAAATATGGGGCTGAACCTACCATCAAATCATATGATGGATTTTCTGCCTTTGAGATCGCCTGTGTTACTGAAAGTTTTGAAGTTCTAGAGTACCTTGTTGGATGCAGATCCTATGAATCATCTGAATACGATATCAGATCATTGTTGGTTAACAAAGACACTAAAAGAAAACTGATCCAAACGGTATGTATAAGTGGCTATGAATCAATATTTAATATATTGTTAGAAAGTGAAGCTGATATCGATGCAGCTGACAGAGATGGAAATAGTCTGATTATGCTAGCAAGTCGAGGTGGACATGACGGGATAATTAAGAACCTGCTTACAAGAGGGACAAATATAAATTGCAAAAACATAATTGGACATACTGCCCTGAGAATGGCATGTGAAGGGGGTCTTGCAAGATCTGTAGAAATCCTATTAAAGAATGGTGCACAACCAAATCAAACTGACGAGGAAGGTAATTCTCCATTAATGATTGTTAGTCAAGGCGGCTGTCTTGATGTGGTGAAGTTGTTAATAGAAAATGAAGCCGACATCAATTTGGGTAATAGGAAAGACACATCAGCTCTTATACTTACCGCAAAAAAGGGAGAATTTGAAACTGCAAAATATCTTATTTCTAAAGGTGCAGATCCCTATAAGTGTGACAACAGAGGTTTGAATTCCTTAATGGCAGCATGTAAAAATGGTCATATTGAAATAGTTCGTTTGATTGTCAAAACGAAAAAAGATCTAAACTACAGCGATATTGACGGATGTACAGCTCTTAGATTTGCTTGCGATGGTGGTTATAGCGACATTGCCGAATTTCTCATTCAAAATAAGGCAGAAATCGATAAAACTGACACACGATGTTGGACCCCGTTGAAATCATCGTGTAGAAAAGGAAAACTGTCTACTGTAGCATTGTTATTGGAAAAAGGAGCCGAGGCAAATAAACAAGACACAGATGGTTGGACTCCACTTATGTCTGCTTGCCAAAAAGGACATATCGATATCGTTAAAATACTTCTTAAATATAGGGCCAATATGGATATGGAAGAAGATAATGGCTGGACAGCTTTACGAATCGCATGCATCTTTGGCAAAGTTTCAGCAGTGAAGTGTTTAGTGTCGAATGGGGCCAATGTGAATAGAGTTGACAAACATGGATGGAGTCCTCTTAAAGGTGCATGTGTCGGTGATATAGATTACAAAACAATTATCAATTTTGATAAGAAAACAGAAATTTCAATAAAATGTAAAACTGCATCATCATCAGATAAAATTCCGCGTAAGAAATACGAAGAAATATGTACGTTTTTGATCCAAAATGGTGGCGATATCAATTTAGTAGACAAAGATGGAGTGACATGCTTAATGTCAGCCTGTAAAAGTAGTCAAACTAATCTTGTCAGCCTTTTATTAAGCACCAAAAAGGATATCAACATAGCTGATCATAATGAATCAACAGCATTAAAAACTACTTCCAGTAGGGATGATACAAGTATTGCAGAACTTCATTTGAATCGTTGTACCGATAATTATAAAGATGATATTGCTAGACGGAAAACTTTGAATAATGCGCGTAAAGCTGGACAAAAAGAACCAGTCAGAATATTGGTTCATAACGCGTCTGATGTTAACATTGAAGACAATGATGGATGGACAGCCCTGATGTATGCCTGTACGAATGAGAATGAAGACATCGTACAGTCGCTTCTAGAACACGGTGCTAATGTTGAAAATAAAGCGCATGATGGTGATTTTACGCCAATTAAAATCGCGCGAAAATGTGGTCATACGCGCATTGAAAAATTGCTTAAAAAATCATTGGAAGTCTCAGTTGGAGGTGGTGATGAGGACGATGATCAGGAGAATCACGATAACGACACAGAATCTGGAAAAAGCTTTGGACGAATAAGATTGACATTTCGGTTACCTTTTTCTAAAGACAGTGATGAAGATGATGACGATGATGATGCTGAGAGTAACGATTTACCGCCTGATTTATTAACGTAGATGTTAGAAAACGAAGAATTTAATTCAGTCCAGCTTGTTCTAGTCGTCCTGTTTCGAAGTCGATTAATATAAGGTTTGAAGCAGTTGAATTCCATTATCATATATTAAACACAACTACTGTTTTAATCATTTATGCACCAAAAACTGATTCTAATTGTCTACCTACATTTATCATGTATACTTTTTTAATATATGTGATACTGTAAATTTATTTTGAGGTTTTTAAATTATCAATTTTAGACTTGTACAATTAACGCTTAGAGGATTTTCAGGACGAATGTGTATGTAAAAATTATGGTTATGCCTTCTAATAATAATCTTTAGATATTCATGTAAAATTATTCTGTTTATGATTCATCGCATGAAAGGCTACAAAATGCATGTATTTTTGCTATGTACATGTACGAAATTGGTTTAAAGGTACGGAACGAGTAATCATTTTCTTTGCCTTACCAATTTAGATAATTACCATTTTCAATTGGACCTTATTGGAGTTTTCTCCCTTAGCATCTGTTTAACGATGCACTTTTTTGTCTTATTTTGTAACTGTCAATATGAAGTATAATACATGAATTTCAAAATACCCTTAAATCCTAAATAAGTTATCAGAATATTTATTTCATCAGTAATGAATAGTGTTTGATGGATTCTTAAAAGGGCTAGTCCTTAAAACATTATAAAACATTATGTAAAATGCTGCTGTATGGCATACATGTATACTGCAGGATTCATTTATTTTTGTCGAATGGGGAAAGTGGTTTCATTTTTTCGATTTTTGCATACATGTTTTTTTTTTTTTAGTTTGTTACTGTATCCCAGGTCAAATATATCCACGACATTCACAAGATATTTGTCATGAGTCAAACATGCTATTAGGAATTTTTAGTATTTTTTTTTTTGTAAACTGAACTTTAGATGAAACATGCATAAAATGACATACGTTTGTGAATATATACATGTACCTGTATTAACATCGAAACTTTGTCAAAGCTTTTGGACATCACATCGTACAACTGACTCTTGTCATTGTGTTTTAAAGCCGACATGTACGATCGTGCACTACTGTTCTCATATTACGCAAGTGAGGAATGATTTCATTTTTTAATTCATTTTTTTTAGTTTGTAAATAAAATGGCTGTACCGAGTTTTGGTTTAACGCAAATTATCAAAATATTTTATCACAATTAAATGTTAAAGTACATTTTTATTTATGTCATACTATTATTAACAGAATGTTTATGTAGTTCCCGTTGTTATATAATATAACAGTTTCACAGATAATACTTAAGAAAAATGTGCAATTCTAAAGAAAACAGTTGAAACAGTTATAATTATGTTGTTTTTATAAATTTACGAGAAACCTAAGTCATTGGTGACAATGATGCGTCATGGACCGTCCTTCTATCTTTGTATTTCGATAAAAATTTGAAGACAGAAATTATTAAAATTATGGTTATGAATATTTAAACTCTGATTAATCGAATATTTGTTCCATTATATATCAACTAGTTATTAAAATTAATTAACGATTTTTCTTATTATTGAAAATAAACTAAACATAGTAGAAACCTTTGTCGTGCTATGTTTTAGATAAAACAAAGAAAAAGGCGGGGGGGGAGGGGTATCATATTGAATAAATGTCTGTAAGTTTAGTCGATACGAGCTACAAGTATTTGGGTTTTTGAACAACATGATGTAGGTCAGTCGTACAGTGAACATATCAAACCTTTTGATCCTCAATTGTCTTTTGTTACTTTAGAAGGGGCAGGTGTGTAGTTTGTTTAGTGAATGTTATTTCAGTTTCTCATTTTTTACGAAAGAATATGTAGTACCTATTCAATTTGATAGATGTATATATATTGACAATGGTTATCTTATGATTAAGCAAATTTCTACTTTTTTGTATATAGTTTTATAACAAGAGAAATATTCGCAATACCAAAACTTATTAATAATAGTAGGTAGTACACGGATGTTAATAAAAAAAGCAATTCAAAAGAAAACAATATTTAATGATTCATTTGTATTGTATTATTGATAATTGGGGGAAAGGAGAAGAAGGTTAAATAAGTTTTTCATACTAGAAGACATATTAATAACATTATATTTTTGCATGTAGAATATTTATACTATAAATTAACATTTTGTAATTTCAAAAATAACCAGAATTAAATTTATTAAATGCTTATATTATAATTATTTGATTTTTGTCGTGTCATATTCATGCTAATTTTATTCCTTACGAAGGACGAAAGACAATGAAGGAACATTCAAACTCATTGATCGAAAATAAGTGAAAATGGCAATGCAAAAAAAGACAACAAACAACAGTTCACAACACAGAAAACAAAAAACTGAACAACACGTACCCCACCACAACTAGGGTTGGTCTAATCTGTATCAGAAGCGTAAGCTGATCCTGCTTCACATGTTGCACCCGTGCTGTTGTTCATGTCAGTACAAACCTGGTCATAAGTTTAATTCGGTAGGTCACACTCGAGGAAAAGGGAACGTGAATGTAGTTACGACATTAGAACATATCCGTCGTCATCTAACTCGTGATAACGTCCATAAAATTACAAAAGGATGATTTCAACTTCACCCCTTGGAACTCTTGGTTTAATAACTTTTATGTGAGTTGTGAGCAGCAATCCTATCTCAAGGAAATCATGATACAAAATGTAAGCCCTTGAATATTGATTCAACTGGAATCAACTGCGAGATATATACTCTGTATGTAGGCGTATACACAGTTATTCAACATTCACAGTTAGCCATTTTTCAATCAGATAGATGATATATACATACATGACTTTGATGGCTGAAGATTTTGTTCCATTACAAGAAAAAAATCGAATTGATATTGGTGTATAATATTCATGGACTAACGTTGCCAGATCTCACATACAAGTACAATTCATATTGTATATAATATACCCATGGAACCCTGAAACTATCATATCTTAATGTTCTCTAATCTGTCTAGTACCGTGTTCTGTAACATTTAAAACTTACTGTTGATATAATGTACGGAGGTGGTATGATTGCCATGAGACCACGACCCACCAGAGACCAGATGACGTGAATTTTAACAATTAAGTGTATGTCACCGTACGGCCTTCAACACAGAACAAACCCCATTCCTCATATCAAAATATGACAGTGCCCAACATGGCAAAATGTTTCTGATCTCAGTACGTATTAACGTATTATACACATGTATTTCCCAATTAGTGGAAGCGTTTGAAGGAATAAAGCGTCATGATCCACTTTCCTTCCAATTCCCAGGAAAATTAGCATGGAAAAAATGAGTATAGGACACCCATCGGGAGAAGACCAAAATGAACCATAACTACATACCCCTTTATGTGTCTGAATTGTACGGGAACGTGATTGAAATAATACCGGTAGTTTAAACAGCATCATTAACATGTACACAGACGCATGAGGCCTACCTATTTAATAAACTGTTATTGTACTACATATATTCAGAAATATTGTATTTTGTTATTGCGATCTTTCCAATGAGATAGTTTTCGCAAAAATAAAAACAAAACGCGTTTTGATTTCAGATAATTGTCCAAATGTATGAATTGACAGTATTTTGCATCTATCATACAGATAGAGGTTTAACACCTACAAAAAAATGTTGCTACACTTTTGACTGATATGGACGTTCCATTCAGTCAACCAAATTATCTGTTCTCACAGTGATTCCTATAAATTGTGTTGTTACACAATCTCATACGTCATAAGCATGTACTTTTGGTCTATATTTCATTGTTCATATTGTTTTTCTGTATACCAATGATTAGCAATAAGAAGCATTCGCTTCGTTCAACTCTGAAACAAATTCTAAATATGAATTTAAACATTCTGCATTACCCAATGAAATCGTATCGTCGTGAGATTCACTTGCAACGTCCTTTGTACTATTTTCAGGGTCAAAAACGAGATTGTTATTTTGATTCATTTTGTTGACATCAATAGTTTCATATAAAGCTTCGCCTCTAATGTGTGCTTCTGGTGGATCAATATTAACTATTCGATATGCCCTGATTTGTGTATGATTCACAGATACTTTTCTCCATTTATAGTAAGCTAGTACAATTACAAGTACAAAACAACCAACTGCTGCTGATGTATATGCTAATATATATTTAATCGACGATTCTGAAAATGAAATAAAAAAATCCTGTAAATTATTGCTGTAATATGATTGTTGAGTATGTGTATACATAATAAAAATTTTAAAAATAGTGTCTTTAAAATCTATAGAGACATCAATGCAATCGAAAAAAGAGTCAAACTACATTATTTGGACACACAATTAAAATAAGGATATGTGGAATGAATGCAATGAGACAACTATCCACAGAAGTTAAAATGAAGTGGATGTGAGCAACTATGGGCAACCATACTACCTTCAATGATAAAAACCCATACCGTATACATTGTAGTCGCCAATAATAGGCCTCGACATGAAAAATATGAAACAGTTCAATTGAGAAAACAAACGGCTTAATGAATTATTATAATAAAACAATTAAAGAAAAAACAATATGACAGACACGAGCAAACGACAATCAAATACTGTAAATTCAGAAATTATTGCGAGGTTTTTATTATTACGAATAATGCATCAGAGTTGTACATGCAATAATTAAAAATCGCATTTTGTAATATTTTAACTGAATTACGCATGACCTTTCTCAAAATCGCAAAAATTAAAATCGCATTTAAGTTTAAAATGACAAAATCGCAATAATAAATGCAAGCAATATTTTCTGAATTTACAGTACTGGATTCTTCTGATTTGGGACAGTTTATATAAAAATGTTGCTGGGGTAAACATCTTTAAGGTGCTAACCCGACCCTCTAACCTGTGACACTGGTGTTAAGGCACAAAAAATTGGTTACTAGTATCTAAAAGTGTACGAAGAGAAGGAACTAAATTAAAGCCCCACAAGTCCAGGTATCATAAAAAGAAAACCCAAATTCAGAAACCACCATTCACAAAACACAACAGTTTACACACAAAAAAAATACTGCAACACAGAAAACTAAGATTTAGCACAGAACATCATCTAAATCGAGTCGATCTCAAAAACTGTGGAAGAGTCAGTAGTTCTTTCTGTGATATTTATTGATTTGATATTTATGGAGCAACTAACCTTTTAACGTCATGGGGGAGGGGGCGGTAATGGTTTTGTGTTTGAACACATTTTTCTTCTTCGACAAATTGGAAATCAGAATACAATGAGGTTTTTTTTTTAAACATACCCCAACCAAACCCTCCCTTTTCAAGTTAAATGGTGGCTCCATTTATAGAAACGTGTTTATTGAATTCGCTATCTAACACTTAGACATCAACAAGTTCAAAGAACAATTCGTACTTATACAACTTTCCTATTCCTAAAGCATGTAAACTGTTTATCCTAGGGCACAGACGGATGTGAGTTAGTAGTAAGTTAGACAAAAGGCACACACATTGTTATTGGTATTTATCTTACCTGAATGTACTTTCTCTTTTGACATGTTTAAATGAACATAGCTTTGTTCCATGCTTATTGACACAGTTTGAAACGACGTTGTATTTATATCTCCTACAAAACGTTATGTTTTATATTTAGAAAACAAGAATATGTGGAAAAGGGTATCCCTCCCCGACTTAACCAATGAAGGGACCAAAGAAAACCCTAAACCAAATATGTAACTTGATGCTTGACAAGTGGACGAACACACAGACAGGACAACACGATGACTCTCTACTATCGTAGATGAGCAAAACAATTGATAACGCGATTTTCAATTGAAATATAATGTTTATTTACGCATATATACATGGCCAAGGCTTATCTTCAAATAAATCAATAAAATTGCTGAAAACCATAACTTGTATTTCAAGATACAAAAGAATGTAAACTATGCGTAAAAAATAAGGAATTAGCTATCTGTTGTCTACAAATGAAAATTATTAGCTTTTATTTACCTGTACTATTGGTATATTCTAAAAAAAGCGTCTGATTTTGTCCATCGTACTTTACGGGGTCAGAAGTTGATATATCAGTAAGTTTATCTGGAATAAATTTTAAAGTTTTAAAGTTTGAAAAAAGCTGGTTGACAACGTCATATATTTATAATACACGATATTTTAATCAGGACGGAGTTTTTTTTTAGTATGAGCTTAATGGGTCAGTGGTGGATCGGGGGGGGGGGGGGGGGGGTCCTAGGGTTGTAACCCCACTTTTTTGACGATCAATGCATGTGAATGGGTACATATGGTTGGAAACTCCCTTTCTCCTGGGTTGGGAACCCCCTTTTAAAAATGAGTGGGTCCGCCCCTGTGACTACATGATTGATACTGTTATGTTTAAAATACCCAAATCAGTATCGTGTTTTTTTTTCTAGAGGGAAAAGTAATAGCAGTCAGTGTACATTTCATTTGGACTACGTTGGGTGAGTTGGGTTTTTTTTTTTTTTGCTGTTCTTATGGAATTTTGTTTCATTAGCGTTTATGAAAAAAAAAATAACAATAAAAAATTGTAAAATATCTGTTTTGCTACTAAACTTAGATAAATCGGATATAAATATAAAAAGAAGATGTGGTATGATTGCCAATGAGACAAAAGAGGGACGTAAGATACCAGGGGACAGTCAAACTCATACATTGAAAATAAACTGACAAGCCATGGCTAAAAATAAAAAGACAAACAGACAAATAATAGTATAGAAAACACAACATAGAAAACTAAAGACTAAGCAACATGGTCCCCACCAAAAACTGGGGATATCAATGATCTCAGGTGCTCCGGAAGGGTAAGCAGATCATGCTCCACATGTGGCACCCGTCGTGTTGCTTATGATATTACAAATCCGGTAAATAGTCTAATTCGTTAGGTCACATTCATGAAAAGGGAAGGGTATTGCAGTTACGACATAAGGAACATATCCAATATCATCTGCGAAACGGTTATTCCTTAACGGTCAACCAACTCGTGATGGCGTCCGTAAAAGTTATGAAGAATGATTTTACTGTTCACTATAGACCAATAGAAAATTAACTACTATAGGTCACGGTACCGTCTTTATCAATGTGAAAAGCTCATACCGCATGGCCAGATATAAAGGCCACGAAATGACAAATACAGAACAATTCAAACGACAAAACTAACGGGCTAATTTAGGAACAAATAATGAACAAAAACAAATATGTAGCCCAGTAACAAACGAAAACCACTGAGTTAAACTAGCTTGAAGGCGCCAACCCTCACCTAACCTTGGACAGTGGTGTACCAGTACAAAATAAGAACAAACTGTAATAATGAGTTCAAATGGGCTTGAATCACTCATAAAACTACTTAAAATAAAAAATTGATACTGATGTGTCACTGAGTTTCAGATATTTTTACATGGTATTTGAAATTTTTCAAAATAAAAATATATCATAAATCTGTCAATAGCTATATGATGTATGTTTAATTTAGTAGGTTTTCCACACAGATTCTATTTTAATTTACTGGTTTACCAGTAACTTCCCTGAAAATAATTCCTGATTTGGTGCTATGCTCTGGAAAATGTTTTCCTGTACATATTGGGGATTTTGTCCATTTCTCCGTTACTAAGTCATTGCAGTATTGGTATAACAATTTTTGTAAACTGCATGTATAGCTTAGCTAGAAAATAGAAAGAGGAAATTAAATACCTGCAGTTGTTATAATCTTTTCGGTTTGGTTTTGATTAATGTGTCCGTCACTGATTTCATCTTCAAATTCTGCATGAAAAAGGAGGGAAAATACAGACATAGATATAAGAAGATGTGGTATGAGTACAAATGAGACCAACTCTCCATCCAAGTCACAGTTTATAAAAGTAAGCCATTATAGGTCAAAGTATGGTCTTCAACACTGAGAATTGGCTCACACCTAACAGCAAGCTATAAAGGGCCCCACAAATGACTGGTGTAAAACTGTTCAAACGGTATAATCTATCTAAAAAAACGAAAGACGACAAACACTTATGAACCACATCAACAAACGACAACTACTGAGCATCAGATTCATGCCTTTGGACAGGTGAAAACAACTGCAGCGGGTTTAAACGTTTTAAAAGGTACCAAACTTCACCCTTAGGTGATATAATAAAGTGTAGCATCACAACACAGAGTATAAATTTGTGTTCCTTCATATTTGTGTTCTTTATTTTGTTCACTCATTATTCTCTTTGAAAAATAATGGTTATTCCGTAATTACTTGATAACTGTATTCTGGACATAGTATTGTTCGGTAATCAATATATTGTTACCCATTTTTTTAATTTATTTTTTTGCAGTTATTCTTGAAGTTTCAACACCCTTTATTTTTTTTGGCCTCAGTCATTTTGCTCTACTTTTTGTTCTGTAATCCACACCTTCTATCAAACATTCTACACTTTCTTAAGACATAAACGTACTGTTTAATTCGGAGTTCAGTATGATGTGCATTATCACTGAACTAGTATACATATTTCGTTTAGGGGCCAATTGAAGGACGCCTTCGGGTGTGGGAGTTTCTCGCTGCTTTTAAGACCCGTTACTGGCCTTCGGCTGTTGTCTGCTCTATGGTCGGATTGTTGTCTTTTTGACACATTTCCATTCTCAATTGTATCTATCCTTGATATAATATAGTTGATCCGTTTCCATGAATTCATCTTGAAATAGGATTTGAGCTATTATTTTTTTACTGTATTGAATCGCTGCAATAAAGAGCAATAGTACCCATTAGTTGTCATTAGTATTTCATACATATTTATGAGGCCAAAATTACAGAAAAAAAACACCATAAACGTATTGTTCAAGCTATCACTTGTTTGTGAACAAATACGTTATTAGGAATTTTGCTTTTCCATTTTTATGTATATAACTTTTTAAAACAAAAAGCCTGGGAAAAGTTTAAGGTATAAAGAGTACAACCGAAACATGACGTCATATTAATTAGTCTTATTTTTATTTTAAGCCAGCTGAGAAATCACGACATATTTACCGACAAAAATGTCCAGCTCTATTTCTTCATCAACCACGCATCCCATAACTGGGTCACATCTAGAAAAAAAATTATAAATCAATTTGGAGAAAAGTTATTATTTTCATATATACAGTACTAGATCTGTATTTGCTGTTCTGTTAATGTTGTTGTAGTATCAAATCTACCCAACGTTCAGTGGTCAACATTAGAGTGTTGACATATATATGATGACTTTTATTTCACAAGCAAGTGTATTAAAATACATCGACCTACTCAATTATGAGACCCTCTACTTTTAAAGCATGATATCTATGATATATCACTTCTTCATTAAAATTTATATCAAATGTGTTTAGATTTTTTTACTACATGCAGTCCTGATTACAAAAACATACATGCTTTTATTTAAAGGTATACATCGGTTTACTATTATGAATATCACGAAAGTAAGGCGTTATAAAAGATTAATTTTCCTAATAAAAACTTCCTTCGGATTATTTCCTTCTTTCGTAAATTTTTTAAAACCGTAAATATTTTGTTTTGTCCCAAATTTACAAGTTAAGAAAATCTTCCGACTCTGCGATCTATTTTACTGTATCTGGAAAATATATCATAAAAAGACGGAAGAATGGAACAGCAGACAAAATAACTGACCTTTGACTTGGTGAACAATTGCAACCATAGCTACATTTAGGACCGTACCGGTTACTTCGGCAAGGCTCGCAAGGTTTACCGTATCCCGACGATATGTAACCGGCTGTGCATTCTAGAAAACAATATTGTAGACTCTGAATCAGATAGTTATGATGAATGAAACAAAACCAAAATTTCTCAAACCCCCTTTACAAACAATATAAATAAAGGTTTATAAATTAATAGACTATAATTAATAATAATATATATCATCATTAAAAAGAAGGAAAGGGACTCTATCCGAATAGATTTTATTATTTTTCCCGTGCCTACAGGAATTTTTTTTTTTTTTTTACTCTCGTCAGTTCGACGGGCCCCCTTTTGCCGTTATACATCCTAACACTAAAAAGTGTTGCACTGTGTGATATATTTTTTTGCCACGGTGGAGTTTACAGAATAGAGAATAATGGTAGATAAATAAAGTACCAAGGTCCCAAAAACTAAGGACTAGTTAGATAGGTCAAAAACTATAAAGAATATAACGAAATAAACAACATCCCATCCTGCCCCTCTGATAATGATCCTTTAACTATGATACCGTATCTTATCAATACAGTGATTACATACCAGCCAGACCCACTGAAAATGATCCTTTAACTATGATACCGTATCTTATCAATACAGTGATTACATACAATCTACTTTAATAATAATACATATATATTCTAACCAACATATGTGGTGATGCATTGGATTTACAGAATACGAAATAAAGGGAAATAATTAGTTCAAGCTCACATGATAGCCAGAATGGGGCGCTATATTTTTTTTCAAATAGAGAAAAATGTCATAATTTGTTTTAAAGAATACAAATATAAATCTCGTCAACCCCCCTTTTTTCCCACCACCAACAAACCACACAGGCATCAATATCCTGAGTAGTTATTGTTCTATTGCTGACGTATTTCATCCATACAGGTCAATGCAAATGGCCACCTAAGTACTTTTCCCAAGTGTTTCACATTTGTTTCCGGCATCTGATTATTTTGCTCAGTGTTAAACATTGCGAAGGAACCTATTACTTTAAAATGAAGTTAACTTAATTTTGTCTTATCGATCACGTAACCAATTCTGAATATTCTAAAAGCATATAAATACATACCAACACATCGTCCGTTCTTCAATTCGTGGTTGTTACAACAGAATGTTCTTATCCCATCTCTGAAAAGTATATTATTTTGGAAAGACTACATTTTAGTTCCAAAAGGGCAATAATTCAACACAATGTATATATTTTTGAGTTGATACTTAAGTCTTTGCTCGTATTTCTAACTGGTGCATATTATTTGAAAGCATGACATACCATGCATTTTTTAAGATCAATTCCTCGACATCAAGCACTCGAGTTGAGTACGCTAGCATGCGCTTATGATATAGACCCCCTTTTTTCTCTCAATGTTTGTTTTTTGTGTTATGATTTGTTTTAGCGTATTTTGTGTCACTGTGATAGTTTTACTTATTTTCACTAATTCAGTGTGTTTCTATCTTTTCTATACGATATAACAATACCATTAATTTTATAATTTTCCCTCTGTGTTGTTGTTATGATTATGTTAAATCGGACGGAAAAAAGCAAAAACACTTTAAATAATTGAAAATTAGGTAAAAACAAAATAGTTTCTAAACAAAAATTTTAAAACATAACAAAAAATATTTAGAAAAAGGGGGTGCGTTTGAGCATGCTACCACGTTCGAGAATAATAAAATGGCATATTTTAGGCAGCGCTACAGTGTATGACAGTTTATCATCTTGAAGACAAATCATGATAGAATATTACGATACTTTGTTATCTCGAATCTTAGATAATGATTTTACTGGAAGAAAGGCAGAAGTGAAGGGGGTGACAATATTTTTCAATTCCTTTTAAATAAGATTCCCATGGGTTTCCAAATGAATCTCGAAAATAAGTTAAAATTTAATAGAATGTATTTATAATTTTGCTATCAACGCCAAATCACAGTGACAAGTCACGTCATGTTCACGGCGAAGTAAAACTTTTAAAATTTCATTGACTAACCTTCCACTTCTGAAGCACTCTGGACTTTTCGTTGTTTTGGCTGAGGAACAATATACTGCTAACAATAATAAAAACATGTGTTTCTTCATATTGTCTTATTCGCTTTAATGACTTATCTTTGAGATCAGACAGCTTGCTGAAAACCAACGGGAAAACCTTTAATTTTTCAAATATGGAACAAAAATCGCGAAAATCCGAGGCTTTCTATTATGTATTCCGGGGAAAAAAAGATTATGAAAAGGTTCCTTTGATAAAATTAATATGATCTAATGACGGAAGATATTAAAACTAATAATTGTTTGTCCTTTAAATATGTTTGATTATAAAATCTATATATATAGAGAGTTTCTTTCAGTATAAAGTAAATACAGGTATCCGTTTATTATAAACATAATTGGAATAAAATGAGTGTTTCCTTTTAGTAAAAAAAATAAAAAATCAACATTTTGAATTTTAAATTTTGTGTCAATTTTAATTGTCAATTCGTTTTAAGTATGAACTGAAATGAATCCATAGGAGTAATACTTCCGTGTCCTAACCCACTTTATAAGTATGCATTATTTTTGAAAATAAAACGATATTTCCCAAAAATGCCTAGATTTTCATAACTAGCTAATTTTATTCATATGTAAAAGCTAGAATTTTATTTCAACCATTTTAAATTTAATTTATTTAATTAATTCAATTGTTATCAAGAAAAAAATACATAATTATGTAACTATACTCTTCAAAGGCCAATTTGAATGTACAGTTCCTTTGCTATTTAGTTATATAGATTCTGAATAAATTGATATATCGATACAAATATATATATAAATGTTCAAGTACGATGCTTAAGATCTTTCATACCAGATTCACATTATTTCACTTTTTATAGGGTTTATACCTATAAAACAAGGGAAAAAAGAAGCAAGTGTATCATGCAGGACCAGCATATGTTTTTTGGCTATGTTGTGGGTCTCATTTGGGGTCTGAGCGTGACGCGGGATTGCCGATTTTTTGTAAGCGTGACACGTGAAAGTCAAATTATTGTGCCGTGAAAACGGGAAATGAAGTCTAGTGGTACACGGGAAATTACCAAAACAATGAGAATTACTTACGTACATAGTGTAAGCGGGATACGGGAATCTTACAAAACAGTAAGCGGGATCCAGGCCCAGAACCCCCCAATGAGGCCCCCTATGTTATCCGAATGCAGGATAAAAATAAGCATTTATTGATAAGAAATGGTTTTGCAGTTTCTTGGTATCCTTTCAAAACCCATCCTATGTTGACTCTTCATCGTTAGCAGCCTCACATCCAGTGGCAAATATTACATTCATATTCAGGAAAGCTCGGGATTCCGGGATTGACCCTTTCGGGATCCGGAAATTCTTTTTTCGTATTTCGGGATTTAAATTTATTTTAATTCGGGACCTTGGGATTTCGTGTTTTTAAGCGGCCGGGATTTCGAGATTTGGACCCCCCCCCCCCCCCTAGACCACATTGGAAATCTAACACTAGTCTGACATACCTAAATCAGTGAAGGAGCAAGTATCAATATATGGTTAGGTCTTCTTTAACCTCGTGCACTTTTAAGACGAATTAGCTTCCACGAGTCGACGAGAGCAGCCATATAAGTCATGAACACCTGTCTCTAATGATTGATAAATAATCCATCCTTATGTGTCACACTCACAAAATCCCTTGTTTTAGCGGCCTGGCTTTTCAATACATTTATTGCCGTTTATCTATCAAACCAATCTATTTCCGATTACTAAAGGAATCATGAATGGAAAGTATATTGATGGTCACCCCAGTTTAAAAAGGCTCCAAATAAAAGAGAATTGAAAATACCAGCAAACTCTTTTCCAAAAAAACTGAAAACACATGTCCCAAATTAGGATAGGGTTGTGGGCGGTCACAAATATGTTAACCTTGCTGTATTCTGTATGTGCCTGTTCCATTTCCATGAAACCTGTCTTACAATAGTTGCCCTTTGATGATGAATAACATATTATTTTACATTTTTTAATTTTTACATAATTCAGTCCATTAATTTTCTTTTTGTACATTTTTCATGCCTTTCACAGTTTGTTGTACTGTATTGATTTTACTCATTGTTGAAGGTTGTAAAGTGACCTATAGCTGCAAACTTGGTCATTTGGTCCCTGGTGAAATTGTTTAATTAACTATCATACCAAATCTTTTAATTTCAATATTTTGTTTTGTTAAACATCAAAAGATATGTACATTTTTTCAATGAATAGTTATCTGATGCTCAAGATTTTGAGTTTCAATACAAAATAATAATAAGGGATTTTTAAAAACTTTTTGACAACTGAAATTTCATTGACTCATGTCAAGACAGTCAATATAAAAATAAGGACATGTTGTATTAAAAATTTGATATTAGACCACACTTAAGGATGTACTAAGGTGAGGTTTTGGAATAAGTGTCAAATGTTCGGCCTCCTTGGTGTTTTTCCATACGATACAAGGTAAAACATTTTGCCCCATAACACCTATTTATCATTTTACATAAGAATTAATAGCTCACAAAAGGTCATCGGACAAAATTTAAGCAGATTCTTGATTTTCTTTCTTTTGATTTGAGACCCAAATAATACCACTGCAAATATAAGGTAAAAGTCCGAGTCAGCCTTTTCCCGCCATATTTATAAATTAAACTAGAACACACCCGTGATATCACGGGTCCGTGACTGAATTAAAGTATATAACTATGCGCAAGCCTTATTTTAGTATTAGTATTGTCATCTGATAAATTCATGCCGATTATAAGATACACAGTTTTTCTCTGCTTTCAAGTCTTTCTGTTTGAACCCGTCGAACTGAAACAATAATAATAATTATTTGGAAAACAAAAGGTCCTGGAATGGAGTATTTTTTAATCAACAGCATTGTCCTATATAAGTTGTAAATAAAGTTGAATTCTTTGCTTCGCTGTTTTACGTCATGCCCACTAACAAATTGAAAACTGTACCTATACGCCTTATTTTTAGTCCAGATTTTTAGTATTCGTATTGTTATCTTAGAAAGTCTTACTGATTAAAATACTACAATAGGTAACAATTTGACAATTTAGTAGTGTCAACCCTGTGGTTATGACCCGTGTATATAGCATATTAATCCTGAATACAACGTTTGGTGGTGCGCCTGTCAGATGCGGAACGTACAGATAAGGTATAGGTAACGTAACCGGTGAATATACTACCGGTATCGGTAGCGGACTCGACCCGGAACTTCTTAATTATTGGCAATATTAATTACGTGGAAAACAAAAGGGCCTGGAGTGGTGTAATTTTTAATCTACACCTTTGTACTATATTAGTTATATACAAAGTTGAATTCTGTGATTCGTCGTTTTTACGTGATGACGGCTGACAAATTGGACCTCGTAATTTTAGTATTATAGATATCTCGAAAAGGAGCTCCATGACCTATCAATATTTTTAGCTTATTTTGTTCCTTAACTAATACTCTTCCAACTTAAAGTATCAATTTTGAATTCTTGATTTATTTAATGTTACCTTAGACAGGGGCGGATCCAGTCATTTTAAAAAGGGGGGGGGGGGGGTCCCAACCCAGGACAAAAAAGGGGGAGGGTTCCAACTATATGTCCCCATTCAAATGCATTGATCGGCCAAAAAAAAGGGGGTTTCCAAACCCCGGAACCACCCCCTGGATCCGCCAATGTTAGATCACCTAAGTACATCCTTAAATATATTTTGGTTTGTTCAAACCATGCCCAAAGGTTGAAGCAGTGAGTAGGTAGGTAGGCATTTTATTTTAAAGAGAAATAAAAGCATAAAATGTTTTCTCCATGCCTATCTGATTAAAAAAAACTTTATCACATCAGGACAATAAAAGACTTTTGAGTAGGCAGCTATTTTCTGTGTAGGTAGGGTTAGGGCAAACAAACAAACATAATTTTTTGATGTCCGACCCTAGATAAAAGGCAATAAAACTGACTGATTACTGACTGGTGTTTATTTGATAGGATATATATATATGTGGATTGTAGATGACATAATCAATGTAACTGGAAATTGTACCAAGTACTGTTATCAAATACCTTTCAGTGGCCAGATGAAGCCTAATTTTTAGCTCACCTGGCCCGAAGGGCCAAGTGAGCTTTTCCCATCAGGTGAGCTTTTCCAATCAGGTGAGCTTTTCCCATCACTTGGCGTCCGGCGTCCGGCGTCGTTAACTTTTACAAAAATCTTCTCCTCTGAAACTACAGGGCAATAGTTTTAGTTTGCTGTTTTTGTTTATTATCTTTATTATAGATAGAGATAAACTGTAAACAGCAATAATGGTCAGCAAAGTAAGATTTACAAATACGTCAACACGAACGAAATGGTCAGTTGACCCCTTTAGGAGTTATTGACCTTTATAGTCAATTTTTAACCATTTTTCGTAAATCTTAGAAATCTTTTACAAAAATCTTCTCCTCTGAAACTACTGGTCCAAATTAATCCAAACTTGGCCACAATCATCTTTGGGGTATCTAGTTTAAAAAATGTGTGGCGGGACCCGGCCAACCAACCAAGATGGCCGCCATGGCTAAAAATAGAACATAGGGGTAAAATGCAGTTTTTGGCTTATAACTCAAAAACCAAAGCATTTAGAGCAAATATGACAGGGTTAAAAGTGTTTATCAGGTCAAGATCTATCTGCCCTGAAATTTTCAGATGAATCGGACAACCTGTTGTTGGGTTGCTGCCCCTGAATTGGTATTTTTAAGGAAATTTTGCTGTTTTTGGTTATTATTTTGAATATTATTATAGATAGAGATAAACTGTAAACAGCAATAATGTTCAGCAAAGTAAGATTTACAAATACGTCAACACGAACGAAATGGTCAGTTGACCCCTTTAGGAGTTATTGCCCTTTATAGTCAAATTTTAACCATTTTTTCGTAAATCTTAGTAATCTTTTACAAAAATCTTCTTCTCTGAAACTACTGGGCCAAATTAAACCAAACTTGGCCACAATCATCATTGGGGTATCTAGTTTAAAAAATGTGTGGCGTGACCCGGGCAACCAACCAGGATGGCCGCCATGGCTAAAAATAGAACATAGGGGTAAAATGCAGTTTTTGGCTTATCATGCTTATAACTCAAAAACCAAAGCATTTAGAGCAAATTTGACATGGGGGTAAAATTGTTTATCAGGTCAAGATCTTTCTGCCCTCGAATTTTCAGATGAATCCGACAACCCGTTGTTGGGTTGCTGCCCCTGAATTGGTAACTCTAGGGAATTTTTGCTGTTTTTGGTTATTATCTTGAATATTATTATAAGATAGAGATAAACTGTAGACAGCAATAATGTTCAGCAAAGTTAGATTTACAAATAAGACAACATGACCAAAATGGTCAGTTGACCCCATTAGGAGTTATTTACCTTTATAGTCAATTTTTAACCATTTTTCGTAAATCTTAGAAATCTTTTACAAAAATCTTCTCCTATAAAACTACTGGGCCAAATTAATTCAAACTTGGCCACAGTCATCTTTGGGGTATCTAATTGAAAAAAATGTGTCCGGTGACCCGGCCATCTAACCAAAATGGCTGCCACGGCTAAAAATAGAACATAGGGGGTAAAATACAGTTTTTGGCTTATAACTCAAAACCCGAAGCATTTAGAGAAAATCTGACAGGGTTAAATTGTCTGTCAGGTCAAGACCTATCTGCCCTGATATTTTCAGACAAAACAGACACCCTGTTGTTGGGTTGCTGCCCCAGAATTAGTAATTTTAAGGAAATTTTGCAGTTTTTGGTTATTATCTTGAATATTATAATAGATAGAGATAAACTGTAAACAGCAATAATGTTCAGCAAAGTAAGATCTACAAATAAGTCAAATGACCAAAATTGTCAATTGACCCTTTAAGGATTTATTGCCCTTTATAGTTAATTTTTAGCATTTTTCATAAATTTTTGTAAATTTTTAGAAAATATTTTCCACTGTAATTACTGGGCCAAGTTCATTATAGATAGAGATAATTGTATCAACAAGAATGTTCAGTAAAGTAAGATCTACAAACACATCACCATCACCAAAACACAATTATGTCATGAATTTATCTGTGTCCATTGTTTAATATGCACATAGAGCAAGGTGAGCGACACAGGCTCTTGAGAGCCTCTAGTTAAGAAGAGAATTCACTAAAAAGCAACCTTTCAGCTCATAACTTGGACATAATTACACTTACACTAGGGTCGTAATCCAACATGCAATTTGTTTTAATATTTTATTAAAGAGTGATTGGTTGACTGTTGGTGTTTAATGCCACTTTAAGAACTACTGGCTTCATCCTGGCAGCCGGTTATTATTGGTGGAAGAACAAGGAGTCCTTTGGAGATAACCAAGGACCTTCAGAAGCAAAATAACTGGCAATAGGTCATTTCTGGAATGATGTCTTCCACGCCTTAATGACATCATTTACCAGATAGAAGGCGTGCCTGTATCACTGCTCTATTAAAAGTTTGCAACACTTTCTTAATCGTCATTCTGTAGGGTAGCATAGACATAATTAATGTTTCGCTAGTACATAATTTCCCAAATATTTTGTGTGATATATAGTAAAACTTTTTCACCTGTTTGCTCATTATATATGTGTTTGAAATTTCTTTGCATATTTTTGTCATGTGGTGATGGAAGTCACATGACAGATTCGTCTGACAACCGTATCCCGGATTGCCTGGTGAATAAAGGTTGGAGTTGAAGTACCTGCTAATGTAAAGTTTGAACTCAACACCTCAGTGTTGACAAGCTAGAGAATACAGTAGATACTACTCAGACAATTCTACCACCAGAGCACCTCACCTTTTTGGCCTCTTTGTTTTATACTCTCTCTCATATATGTTATAATTTGGCTGTCCCAGCTTTGAGTTCAAAGGTTATTCCACATGCAATATGTGCATGAATATCACATAATTTTTTTTTACTACCTCTAGTATAGAAGTGTTTCTGTAGATACGGAATGGCGGCTATCAGCTAATAACAGACAATATGGTGGTCATTATAGTCTCATAGAGTTGTCATAGATATATAGGAAAGTGTGGTATGAGTGCCAATGAGAAAACTATCCATCCAAATTACAATTAGTAAAATGTAAACCATTATAGGTGAATATACACCCTTCAATCCGAAGCCTTGGCTCACACCAAACAGCAAGCTAAGGAGGAACAACTTTAAAAAAAACAACCAAAAAACTTTAACTTCAAGGAGGGTGGTAAAGGGGGGGTGCTTGCACGAAAAAAAACATGAAATAAGACATAATTTCACGTTGAACGTGAAATAATTTCTGTAATGAACGTTGCACGAAAAATAAATACTTTAATGTGAACCTTTTGTGACTGAGTCACTGTCTTCTTGTATATATTACTTCTTTGTTTTACTTGATATTCCCGATTTAGTATACACATTTATGATATAATTGGTTAACGGCTTTTAAAAAAGTATTTCTTGACGATCCCTGCCAAGTGTTTGAATTTTATTTGAAAAAAAACGAGCACGCAAAATAAGACTTTGAAAATCACGATGCACGTAAAATTAAATAAGCAGAACCCGTTGAACGAGGCACCGGTCTTGCACGACTGAACGTCAAATAAAAAAGTAAAAACACGTTGAACTTGAAATAAAAAACGGCGATCACGTTGCACAAAAATAACCCTTTACCACCCTCTTCAAGAGTTCCATCCATCAAACGTCTATCATAACCTTGAAGTATTCTAAACTACATCTAGAAATAACACAAGCCTTAACATTCAAATTTAACCTTTACAGTAAACTGAACTCTAACCTGAAGTACAAAGACCACTAAGGAATAAGAATTAAACATAACTGAAAATAAAACAATATCTGATGCCAACAGTTGATATATATCTTTTTTAACTTCTTTTAATTTTTGGAAAGTCTGTTTTCTGTTTCACATTATAAAATCTACTTTTAAATTTTTCGTAAGCAGTTTTTGAGATTACAACATCTACAATAAGATGATTATCAGTGTCTGTTTGTATATCTTGTACTTTGGTCTCTTGATACAGCCAACTGAAATAATGAAAAAAATAAAGGAATTTAAATTGATTTGGTTACAATCATAACACTATTTTATTAAAATATAGATTATATACTATAAATTAAGAAATTATTGCGTTATTTATTTTTACCATTTTTCAAGTGAGTGTATTATTATTGTGATTTGGAAAAAAATATGCATAAAGATCTAGGTTTCAGTTATCATTATTGCAATACTTACCAAGTGGCATTATTTAAGAAATAATTCCTTCATGTCATGCTCTATGCTCATTTTAACATGGGTAGGCATTATATTTGTCGATATTTTACACTGAGCGTTAGCGAGGTGTAAAATGTGGTCAAATATAATGCCTACCCATGTTAAAATGAGCATAGAGCATGACATGAAGGAATTATTTCGATTCTAATAGGTCAAAAACAGTATTTTTATAGGTTGAAGCGTACGAAATAACCGTAAAAATGTTTGGCTGTTCCCGTTTCCTCCTCGAGGAGTCTGTTCATTGCATTTCATACTGATAAGTTTAAAAACTACGAGCAGGGTAAATGTATATTGTTTCATAAAAATATATAATAAAAGTTTATGTTAGCTGCTTAAATGTATATATTTTAAAGGATAACGATGGAAATAACGTTAATATAAACAGTAAGTTTGTGCGCATGTGTCAAACATATTTTGTGCTCATTAGTACACGGCTTTGTTTACAAAGCGTAATAAGGACGTCATATTAGAATCCAATTTATAAAAGCCTCTCAATAATATCTACAGTACAGCTGTATTCCCCTTGCCAAAAGTTAAAATGATTGTTGTAATAAACCTTTATTTGAAAGACGTTTCGGCCATGGTCCCCCTTCAGTTTCTTTATTTTTCTTCTTAACTACATGGTAGTTAAAATTGATAAAAGCATCTGAGTAACACTACCTCATTCAAGATTGGAAAATAATTTAATTATTAAAAATGTGAACAAATGGATATTTATACCTCAGCTGATCTCCAGAATCGGGAATTCTCAGTCTTTTCTCCAAATATATAGAATTTTCTCCTACTAGTTTGTGTTGTATTTTTTCTACTAAAACATCTAGGCCTTGTCCTGTTACTGCAGATATAGGCATTTCATTGCCTTCAAAAAAATAATTCCTACAATAGAAAAAAAGGAAAATAAAATTCAAATATAGAACACTAGGACCTGTTTTTTTTATGAGCAACCAAGATTTTAACAAGATAATCATATCAAGAATTTCTTACTAATTAAAGAATGTTTGAGATTTGCTTCAATGAAACCACAACAAACAATACAATACAAAAGACATTTAAAGGCTTCTATATATGCAAAATGAACTTCTGTTACATTTCAATATCTAAATTGTTCCTGGAAGCTGTGAATATATAATTTAACTGGCACTGCACAATATCTGCCAACAATATAAAATTATGTGAAAAGGATGAAAACACCACAAAGAATATGTTAACCAAAAAGTCATGATGATGGGGATAGTGCTTCCTGTATGATATATAGGAATTTTCATTATTTGTTTAAGGATGTTTGCTCCTCCATTTTTTTATTTTTTGCCAGATTTTCGGAATCCTCTGGTTTTATCCATGTATTGTCATTAAAAAAAATTGCCCACTAACCCCTACTTTTCTTTTCATAATTTTATTACATAAAGTTTAAAAAGCCCTATTTCAAAATTTTATAACATTCTTGTTATTTTTTCATAGTTTTTGAAACGAATAATGTTAAATATATGAATAATCTAGAGAGAATTATTTTCCGCCAAATTTTCAATGGCTTATATCTCGAAAACGAGAACACAGACCCTTCATTTTCTAAAACTTTTTAGTTACTTTATTTATATACCATCAATTTATTATAGTCTTTTAAAAAGCTTGTTATTTTTTATTAGAGTAGCGAACATCCTTAAATCATCAACATAAAACAAATTTCAGAATAGACAAGTAAGTTTCTGATCTTACTGGTTTCTATTCTGTCAAAAACTTTGGACATCAACAAAAAAAATAAAAAAATACAACTAACAAACATAACCAATTTATATTGATTTTCTATCCATCTATAAGAATTATCCTTTAATTTATTCTTACTGTGAAAGTTTGTCCACTTTATTACAGACTTCTATTATATTGTCCATTTGATCTTTGGTCAGTTTTTCCTTCAATATCTTCATAACACCAACTTTTTGATTGACAGCATCAGGATGACTGACATCTCTAACATGAAGTACTATATCCTGAATTAAAAAATGAGTATAGTTGATTAAATTGATTCTTGTTATAACAAACTCTTATATCAAAAAAAACAAAAATGAGCAACTTCATTATAATGTTTTGGTCCTTATTAATAGTTTTGCAGTTTTGCAATATATTTACTTTTATATCTGGAAATTCAAGATATCAGAAATAATATTTAATATCAGTCAAATCAAATTTGAGATAACCTTTAGATAATTATGTTATTTCCTAGAACAGTATTCTTTAATATGTGGTTGATCAAAGGGTGATAACTGCACTTACATATTTCAATCTCATATTTTCTGTCAGAACAAAAATTATGTCTTGTGTCCCAAAAATTGAACCATAAAATTGAGAATGGAAATGAAGAATGTGTCGAAGAGAGAACAACCTCACTAAAGAGCAAAAAACAGTTTATTGAAATCTATTGCTTTATAGGGGGTTCTATATTTCTGTTAATTCTTTAATTTTGGTAAATTCGTTGCCATTTTTCTCTTTTGTTTTGTAAATTTTGCTTATCATTTTGCATTCTTTATAGTTAATAATAATAATAATAATAATAATAATAATAATAATATAATAATAATTCTTTATTTAAAGAGGGTTACACAGTTAGCTGTAAAGCTAATCTTCCCTGAGGCCCTCATAAAATACAATGAAATATAACAAACAATTACAAAATATCAAACAGACACACATACATGAATAATGAAATAAAAAATTGTTATGAAATATACAATTTTCAAAACAGGCAAAAGTTACAAATTCATATATGACATGTATAGTATTGGCATCAACAATATCATAAGTTTGAGTAAGTGTGTGAAAATTATTATGCATATAAAAAACGCACAGCTTCTTAATGTTCCATCAAATAATTTTTAAAATCTTTTTTGAATGAGCTTGTACTTGAGGTTGATTTTTTCAGGGATATTGGTAAGTTATTCCATAAAATAGATCCTGAATATATAAAAGATTTCTTATAAAGCTCTGTTTTGGCTTTTGGAACTTTTTGTAAATTTTTGCAAGAGGCATTTCTCAAACAATATTGGTTTATTTCTGGCATTTCTTTAAACTTTTCAGTGAGATATACAAGGGCTTCATTCTTAAGGCATTTATGCATCAAAACTGATTTGTGGTATGAGATTCTGTTCTCTACTGTCATCCATCCAAGCTGTTTAAACAGTGGAGCTGATGATGAAAGTGGATCAGCATCTAAAATAAGTCTTGCAGCCCTTTTTTGTAATTTTATTATTCTGACTAGCTCATTTTTAGCACAACCACTCCAAATAATACAACAATAATCTATCAGTGGGAGAATATAACCATTATAAAATAATTTTCTTAGATCAATATTGAGTCAATTCTAACACCTAAAAGTTTTTCAATTGATGATTTTTGAGGAATATTATTCTCAATAGTTAGAACTGGATCTGCTTGATTTAAACGCAGCCTTTGTCTTGTACCTATAACCATACATTTCGTCTTATCTGAATTTATGAACATGCTATTTTCATGACACCATTTTTCAACACATTGGAGATCATCTTGTACTTTTAATTGCATGTCACCAATAGTCTTTCCTGATGTATGCATAGTTGTGTCATCAGCATACAAGTCTGTGTGGCAGTTTTTGATGTGTAATGGAAGGTCATTTATGAACAAAACAAACAAAATGGCACCAAGTATTGAGCCCTGTGGAACACCAAAATTTATAAACTTTTTATTAGAAAACTGATTATTCATATGGACTTGCTGTGTTCTTTCACTCAAATATGATTTTAAAAAATCAACAGTATCTTCATGGAAGCCATAAATTAGAAGTTTTTTACATAGAATTTCATGATCAACAACATCAAAAGCTTTCTTAAAATCCAAGAGGACTGCCAAATTGATATTTCCATTATTCATTTCGTGTAGCCATTTATCAATAATATTAATGAGGGCAGTTTGACATGAATGGTTGGGTATAAAACCAGACTGGGAAGGGTGTAAAATATCAAACTTTGTCAAATATTTATCAGATGTTTTGATAGTTAAGCACCACGTTAATCTCATTTCTTTATATTTTTGTTTGCCCATTTTTCGCCATCATTTTTTTGGCCCATATTTATGAAGTATTAGTCCATTATTCTGTATTCTGTAAATGTTGCTGAGAATATAAGCGCAAATTAACGTCTTATGTTTGTGACATGACTTCATTTTTTTGTATGGGTGCCTAAGAAATAGATTTTGAACATAAAGACAAACAAGCACAGTATTAGTGACTTTAACACTTATTTCAACACATTCGGATACCTATTTATACCCTCATATCTACAGCTAATAATTAAACCTAAACTATTAACTTACAGCAGCCAAAGCATCCTCTAACGTGGCAGAAAATGCATCAATCAAATTATGGTGAAGATTAGATATAAATCCTACAGTATCCATATATAGAACTGTCATTTTATTGGGCAGTAGTCCACCATGTGCAGTGACATCTAGCGTGGCAAACAGTTGGTTTTCTGGTAGCATTCTCTCATCCCCTGTTAGAGCTTTGATCAGTGTTGTTTTACCTGTATGTAAAAATTGCATTACAAAGATTTCTTTTAATCTATAATCAATATTCAGACTTGATCTCCATAATTCAAAACAGTCCATTTATCCATAAGATCCTCTTGTGTCAAGAGCCATACAATTACAAATATAAAAAATGTATTTAAGTTTTTAAAATCATTTCAATTGTTATAAATGTATTGATAAAAATCTACTATTTTGATATTATCAAGTGGACACTAATAAAAAATTTGATCTCATCCTCAACTTTTCCAAATGAGCAATTTTAACTGGGATCTATCTAACAGTATACTTTTTCTGAATATCTATCCTTCTCAATGTTCAAAGCATAAGCACTTATTCTTTATTTACAAATTTACTGTTTTTTTTGGAAATCCTGTCGTTTTAAATATTTTTCTTTCATAGAACAATAAGTATAAACAAGCTTCCCTTTTCTGAGTTAATTGTCTGAATATCATATTTCAGATTTTTTCTGGATATCGATTTGTCAAACAAACTTATACTATCACTGATAAATAACCAAAACAAAATGCTCAGATAAATGCACAATGTTTCTTTAAAGTATTGTACCAGTGTCATAATGGCCATGTTACAAAAAATGGTCTGTTTATACTACTTACCACTGTTTGTATAGCCTACAACTGCTACAGTTGGGAGTTCTTTCCTTTTTCTACTTGTTCTCAGAAGTTCTCTTTGATTTTTGACCTTAGCAAGTGCTTTTTTTAACTTTCTTTCTGTGTCCTGAAACATATTTAATATTTTGATCTGATTGTACTGGTAGCAGATCACAATTTATTTCTTATACAAGAGGGAAAAGATTTCTTCATCAATTATACAAACACATGTATTTGTTCTTCATACTTTTGATTCATTGGACTTAAGTTTTGGTAGATTCTGAGGATTTATTATACCCTTATTAAGTGAAATAGATCAAATGAGTAAAAATATACTGTACTTTAATATCAATTTCATAGTTAAATAGTTAATATACAATTATGCAGGATAAAAATTAGTGTATGTTCTGAAATTTTTGTGTTAATTTACTTAATTGCTTTCTTTGAGCATTAGACAAAAAAATAAGATTAATTACATACATGTATATAATGATTTTATTAAATGATGCAACGAATAAAGCTATCAACATATAATTTTTTTTATTTTTTTTTTTTATGAAACCTATATCCAGTTGTAATTTTTGCAATAATAAAAAATTGGCAAATATTTCTGAATTTACAGAATATCATTTTGCTATACAATCCTTCAAGGAGAACATTGCTAGTAAATTTCTAACAAACATTTGTCTTCTGTTTCTTACCTGTAGTAAAGCCTTTCTGATTTGTAATGGAGTTTTAGCACCACGACCATGAGCTGACTTGGCAAGACCACTCTGAATTTGACGTGGATTGGTGGCATTAAGTTCTTCTAACCTATCTCTGCAGTAAAGATACAAAATAGTGTTTGAACATTTATAACAGATGATGGTCTGATCTAAGGGTTTCATTTATCAATAAAAAAAAATCAAAATAAGCCAAACAAAAGACTATTACAGCATGTACAACTATTAACCTAGAAAAAAAATGTTTAACTTAATCCTTTCACTAGATTGAAACAATCTGTATTTGTATAGACTGATCCATGCACCTTTCTGTCGTTTTTGGACCTCAATTTTATCACACTAACCATTGTAAATTAATGGTAACTCTTAACAGTCAAGGCCTATGAATTTTCAAGTAAGCAATGTTCATTATGTTTCTTTGTATTGGAGGTAGTTGAAAGTGCAGGCAGGTTAAAATAGATAAAGAAGTTAGTTACCTTATTACTGGAATTTCAGCAAGTGCCACTTGGAGCTTTGCCACATTTGATAAAGCATGTTGTTTGAAAATTTGTATCACTATAGAGTATCTGAAATAAATTATGTTGGTTGATTGATTGATTCTTGGTTTTTAACACCACCTTCAAAATCTGGCAACCAGATGCTCCGCAGGGCGCAGCTTTTTACGACCGCAGAGGTTGAACCCTGAACGGTTGGGGCAAGTATGGACACAACATTCAAGCTGGATTCAGCTCTAAATTTGGATTGTGATTAAATAGTTGACACAGCATAGGTTTCTGACACAGAATGAATGTGGTCTAATGAACTTAAAAACAAAGTTTTGCCTTTGAGCAATTCACTATGCTGTTGAATATTAATTCTCTCAAAAAAATGTTTGAAGAAATTTTCTTTTTATTTATGAAATCAGAAATGAAAAAAATTGACCCCCCAATTTTTTTTTCACTCCCCCCTTTCCCTTATTTCAAAACTGATCTCAATTCAAATTTCTAATGAAGTTTGCAACAATAACTACTCATTTAAATACATCATAAAATATTAAAATGTAAAAAAAGTGCTTGTTATTACTGAATGGTAAAGATTGTTTTAATCTATCAGTTGGTAGTAAAAGTGAATATACATTGTATATTGTATAAAACAATGATTTAAATTGATTCAACTACTATTCTGGACAAAGAAAGATAACTCCAATTGAAATCCAATTGGAATTTCTTGCTATTGCACAATATTGTGCAATTAGATATTTCTTGCTATTGTGCAATACTGTGCAATTGAAAATATTTGCTATTGCACAATACTGTGCAATTGAAGATTTCTTGCTATTGCACAATACTGTGCAATTGAAGATTTCTTGCTATTGCTGAATACTGTGCAATTGAAAATTTCTTGCTATTGCACAATACTTAATATAATAATTTTGGATCCTGATTTGGACCAACTTGAAAACTGGGCCCATAATCAAAAATCTAAGTACATGTTTAGATTCAGCATATCAAAGAGGCCCAAGAATTCAATTTTTGTTAAAATCAAACTTTAATTTTGGACCCTTTGGACTTTAATGTAGACCAATTTTAAAACGGGACCAAAAATTAAGAATCTACATACACAGTTAGATGCGGCATATCAAAGAACCCAAATTATTCAATTTTTGATGAAATCAAACAAAGTTTAATTTTGGACCCTTTGGGCCCTTTATTCCTAAACTGTTGGGACCAAAACTCCCAAAATCAATACCAACCTTCCTTTTATGGTCATAAACCTTGTGTTTAAATTTCATTGATTTCTATTTACTTAAACTAAAGTTATTGTGCGAAAACCAAGAATAATGCTTATTTGGGCCCTTTTTTGGCCCCTAATTCCTAAACTGTTGGAACCAAAACTCCCAAAATCAATCCCAACCTGTCTTTTGTGGTCATAAAGCTTGTGTCAAAATTTCATAGATTTCTATTAACTTAAACTAAAGTTATAGTGCGAAAACCAAGAAAATGCTTATTTGGGCTTTTTTTGGCCCCTAATTCCTAAAATGTTGGGACCAAAACTCCCAAAATCAATCCCAACCTTCCTTTTGTGGTCATAAACCTTGTGTTAAAATTTCATAGATTTCTATTCACTTTTACTAAAGTTAGAGTGCGAAAACTAAAAGTATTCGGACGACGACGACGCCGACGCCGACGACGACGCCAACGTGATAGCAATATACGACGAAAAATTTTTCAAATTTGCGGTCGTATAAAAACAGAAATTACAAATATAAATAAAGCATTCCAATGAAATATCGCGCAGTTGTATGATGGTTCCATTGGGTGTTTCACTAATGGTCTTTTGGAAATTTCACTTGCCTATAAATTCAACATGCCGTACAGAGATAATCATTCGTGTGAAATTGTACATCAATATAAGCATAGTTACTTTGATTGCGCTTCAATATATATAGGTAACAAGTGATTACAAAATATGTCAGAATAAAAAAAAAGATATAAACTACGAAACTAAAAACTATATAAGGGCTGTTCCAGAATTAAACCTTTAAACCTAGGGTTGGGGGGGGGGGGACATTTTTTTTTAGCCTAACCACCCAAAAAACAAGCTTCATTTTTTTTTTATTTACGATACTTACAAAACTCGTATGAAAATGCAACCACCAGTAGCATATTAATTTAATAGCATATTATCCGTGATCCCCCCCACCATAATCAATTTTGGAACAGCTCTAAACTTTCCTGCCCTTTACCTATCAAATACAGGTAGCTGCCAATGTGCCTGGAAATTCATAATCTGTGCCTTGTTTAGACGACTCACATTAAGGAACACAGCAGAGATGTTCTTCTTGTTCGGAATATTAAGACACATTTCTTTAAAAACATTTGCACCAAACATGTTTGCGGTTGTTAGAGTGCCAATGTTGACTTTTACTATTTTCTGAAAACATATTAATTGATTGATTGATTGTTGGTTGCTTAACGTCCAGTTGCAAATATTTCATGCATATTCAGGACGAGAAAAACATATTAATGATAATGTATATATTGCAATAAATTATTAAAGTTAATTAGAAAAACACATGGCATGTAATTATTTCTTCATATAGAAATTTTCCTGGGAAAACTCAAGTATGTTGTATTTTAAGAGGGGCATAAAGGGGGGTTTCTGAACGGAAGAACGTGAAATATCATTGCCATTTCACAATGAATGAACAATTAATACATGAAATAAAAATGGCAAAACATGTTGCACTAACACAACCCTTTACCACCCTCCTTAATGTGGCACATACTACTACAGGGAGATAACTCAGCTGAATGTTTTCATCACATTCTTTTGTTAAGGAATTAGATTAAGCTTCTTATTGATTAAAATTAGTGTTTGTCAAACTGCTATTCATACATGGAAATTTTTCAAATAAAGTGTGTGGCTCAAGTTTTTTTCAATTTCATTTTTTTTGTCAAAGGGTCAAAATCAATATTTGGTCCAAATTTTATGAAAATTAAACAAGCCAGAAACAGGGTAGTGTAACATTTCCCCCAGACACCTCTTATATGAATAGCAGTATGACAAGGATGTCTGCTGTATAAATTATGTGATGACATGTAATGAACAATATTAATATTGAGTTAACGTTGAATCTTGAATTGTTTTATGACCAAAGGCTAATATTAAAATTAACAGACTAATCATGATAGGGTGCCTTAATGAATAGAAGAAATAATGATTTAATAATGTAGTTAAGAGAAAACCAAAATGAGAATATACTGACTTGTAACATATTTTTTTTAGAAACTTGACTTGGTAAGGGAGATAATTCAACCTCAAAATTATGAACCTTTTACCAATAAATAAAGTTTCTTTAAAAGAGCATTACTTTAGACTGTCCTATGCCTTTCCATTCATTTATTTACTGTACCAAGGTTTTTTTAAACATTTTTTCCTATTAATATGTCTGTTTGTTTTGCTCACTTGTTGTCAAATATAATGGAATAACATATCACTGTCATACAAGTGAGAGGTTGAGCCAGCTATAAAACAAGGTTCAATCCACCATTATTCACATATGGAAATGCCTGTTTCAAGTCAGGAATATGACAGTTGTTTTCCATTTGTTTGATGTGTTTGAGCATTTGATTTTGCTATTTGATAAAGGACTTTCTGTTTTGAAATTTCATATGAGCTCTGTATTTTTACTTTTTCCTTAAATACAAGTCAGGAATAAACATGATAAATGTGTGGATTTATCTTTTTTTTGTGTTTTTTTTTTTCAAACTGTTACCTGTTCAGCAACGTTCCATTTATCTAATGTTCTAACTAGTGTACAGGCCTCCTCCATTTCTAACTCAGGTGTTGTAAGCTGGGGGTTACGTCGATCATATCTAACAGCTGAAATAAAGACACATCACACTTATATAGATTTTTGTCACTTTCCCTTCTCACCCTTCTCACCTCGGACAGCTCACTTCAAGCCAATAAGAACTAACTTCATTTTTTTTAAATATTGTACATTTTTGTTCCAGTAATCATGTAATCAAAAGCTGGGGTGATTTTTCCAATATTAATTCCGTGAGGATCACAAAATAAAAACTTGCATTCTGAATAATGATACATGTACATATATGTGTATGCAGCTTTACCTGTAATTGCAATAATCATTCTCATACATTTGTCTGTCACATCAAAATGGGAATAATAAATGCAGACAATCATTTCTGAATTTAAATATAAAAAAGAAGATGTGGTATGATTGCCAATGAGACAACTGTCCACAAGAGACCAAAATGACACAGAAATTAACAAATATAGGCCACTGTACATCCCTCAACAATGAGCAAAGCCCATACCGCATAGTCAGCTATAAAAGGCCCTGATAAGACAATGTAAAACAATTCAAACAAGAAAACTAACTATATAAAAAAAAATGAACGAAAAACAAATATGTAACGCATAAACAAACGACAACCACTGAATTACAGGCTCCTGACTTGGGACAGGCACATACATAAAGTATATTAAAACCAGATGCTCCGCAGGGCGTAGCTTTATACGACCGCAGAGGTTGAACCCTGAACGGTTGGGGCAAGTATGGACACAACATTCAAGCTTGATTCAGCTCTAAATTTGGATTGTGATTAAATAGTTGACACAGCATAGGTTTCTGACACAGAATGAATGTGTTCTAATGAACTTAAAATTTTTGTTTTCTCTTAGAGCAATTCACTATGCTGTTGAATATTAATCCTCTCAAAACAAGAATGTGTCCTCAGTACACGAATGCCCCACTCGCACTATCATTTTCCATGTTCAGTGGACCGTGAAATTGGGGTAAAAACTCTAATTTGGCATTAAAATTAGAAAGATCATATAATAGGGGACATGTGTACTAAGTTTGAAGTCGATTGGACTTAAACTTCATCAAAAACTACCTTGACCAAAAACTTTAACCTGAAGCGGGACAGACGGACGGACGAACGAACGGACAGACGGACGGACGCACAGACCAGAAAACATAATGCCCCTCTACTATCGTAGGTGGGGCATAAAAATGTTGGAAGAAATTTTCTTTTTTATTTATGAAATTTCAAATGAGAAAAATTGAACCCAATTTTTTTAATCACATCCCCCTTTCCCTTATTCCAAAACTAATCTCAATTAAAATTTCTAATGGAGTTTGCAACAATAACTACTCATTTAAATACATCATAAAATATTAAGATGTAAAAAAAAACTGCTTGTTATCATTGAATGTTATTTATTATAATTTATCAGTTGGTAGTAAAAAGTGAATATACATTGTATATTGTATATAACAAAGATTTAAGTTGATTCTGGACAAAGAAAGATAACTCCAATTAAAAAAAAATCTTGCTATTACACAATATTTTGCAATTAGATATTTCTTGCTTACTATTCTGGACAAAGAAAGATAACTCTCATTAAAAAAAAATTTGCTATTTCACAATATTGTGCAATTAGATATTTCTTGCCATTGCGCAATACTGTGCAATTGAAAAGACTTGCTTTTGCACAACACTTAATATAATAATTTTAGATCCTGATTTGGACCAACTTGAAAACTGGGCCCATAATAAAAAATCTAAGTACATTTTTGGATTCAGCATATCAAAGAACCCCAAGATTTCAATTTTTGTTGAAATCAGACTAAGTTTAATTTTGGACCCTTTGGACTTTAGTGTAGACCAATTTGAAAACAGGACCAAAAATGAAGAATCTACATACACAGTTAGATTTGGTATATCAAAGAACCCCATTTATTCAATTTTTGATGAAATCAAACAAAGTTTAATTTTGGACCCCGATTTGGACTAACTTGAAAACTGGGCCAATAATCAAGAATCTAAGTACATTTTTAGATTCAGCATATCAAAGAACCTAACTGATTCATTTTTTGTCAAAATCAAACTAAGTTTAATTTTGGACCCTTTGGACCTTAATGTAGACCAATTTGAAAACGGGACCAAAAGTTAAGAATCTACATACACAGTCATGACAGTTAGATTCGGCATATCAAAGAACCCCAATTTTTCAATTTTGATGAAATCAAACAAAGTTTAATTTTGGACCCTTTGGGCCCCTTATTCTGTTGGGACCAAAACTCCCAAAATCAATACCAACCTTCCTTTTATGGTCATAAACCTTGTGTTTAAATTTCATAGATTTCTATTTACTTATACTAACGTTATGGTGCGAAAACCAAGAAAAATGCTTATTTGGGTCCCTTTTTGGCCCCTAATTCCTAAACTGTTGGGACCTAAACTCCCAAAATCAATACCAACCTTCCTTTTGTAGTCATTAACATTGTGTTTAAATTTCATTGATTTCTATTTACTTAAACTAAAGTTATTGTGCGAAAACCAAGAATAATGCTTATTTGGGCCCTTTTTTGGCCCCTAATTCCTAAACTGTTGAAACCTAAACTCCCAAAATCAATCCCAACCGTTCTTTTGTGGTCATAAACCTTGTGTCAAAATTTCATAGATTTCTATTAACTTAAACTAAAGTTATAGTTCGAAAACCAAGAAAATGCTTATTTGGGCCCTTTTTGGCCCCTAATTCCTAAAATGTTGGGACCAAAACTCCCAAAATCAATACCAACCTTCCTTTTGTGGTCATAAACCTTGTGTTAAAATTTCATAGATTTCCATTCACTTTTACTAAAGTTAGAGTGCGAAAACTAAAAGTATTCGGACGCCGGACGACGACGACGACGACGCCGACGCCAACGTGATAGCAATATACGACGAAAAATTTTTCAAATTTTGCGGTCGTATAAAGATCATGCAAAAACTAGCCAGATTGGCCATCTAGCTAAAACAATGTTAAAAGTCCTTTTAGGAGACTTACAATGTAAGTTGGTACCTAACACTACAGGGAGATGACTCTGTAAACATCTGCTTAATGTTTTATTTAATCACGTTGTTTTGTTAAGGAAATATAAAGCTTCTCAATGATCAAAATTAGTGTTTGTCAAACTGCTATATAACCAACAAAATTTTTCTGACAAAGTGGCTGGTTTAAATTTATGGAATTTTTTATATTTTCGTCAAAGGTTCAAAGTAAATATTTTGTCAAAACTTTATGAAAATTAAATGAGCCAAATTAATATTAGTCAAGGTATTAGGTATCACCTTAAACTCTTTGGTAAATTCAAACCTGGATGAATAACAAAGAGGCTGTGACCATTGTTAGAATGTTTGTGATATTCTTGGACAAATTCTTTATACTCTGGGTCATCTATAACATTTTCATCTATAAAATAAAAATAAAAGATATATTTAGTTGATAGAGAAGACAAGTATTTCATGGAGAAACAAATAAATGATATTAATAATGGCTAGTTTTTTCATAATGTATTTGAATCATGTTAATGTTTTTAGTGAGTTTTTTTAAATTATGTTGTTGATCTCAGATTAATTCACCACTTAAACATGTTAAAAGGCACTTTTTTTAATCAAGGCAATTCAAACATTAAAGCTTTTTTGCTGGTTTGCTTTCTCATTGATCATGTTGATATAACCAACATATCTTTTTTAACAATGTTTAAAATTTGTTATTAAAATTGATCCCTATTTTTGACATCATCATTATCATGATCAAATGTTCATACAAAATGATATTATAAAAACACTGCATATGCCATTTCTGCTGATAAATCATGTAAATAAATTCTTCTCAAAAAAATTTGTTACCTTCATTTGAAGAATCGTCATTCTGACATAGCAGAGCAGATGTGTGAAAATTTCCTGGTGCACCATATTTTGATCCATTAAAATATAAAAGACGTGTTTTTCTTAACAAATATTTCTTTGTGACCTCTAATCTTCCATATGTAAAGAGCTGGCTTTGGTGGCTTAGTTTTCTAATTGTTGACTGTAGATGCACACACTTAGTACACACATGTTTCGTCTTATTAATGGCTGACAGAAACATTCAACTTCTTTCTGAAATAGATGTAAGTGTACAGTACAGAAAAGAGGGGGGGGTACATGTAGGAGGGTTCATGATCCCAAAATTCACAGGCTTGAACATGAAAGCCTGAGGTCCCAAAATTTAAAAAAAAAATTAAATCCTGACTTCCTGAAATTCAATAAAAAGAAATCTGGGATCCCAAAATCACAAAAGGGTCAATCCTGAAATTCTGAAACTTAAAAACACCAGATTCAGACATTCGAAAATGTATGGCATCCATTATCACTGAACTAGTATACATATTTGTTCAGGGGCCAGCTGAAGGACGCCTCTGAACATGCTGAATTCGGAAGTTTCTCTCTGCATGAAATGACTGAGGACACATTTAGGTAGACTTTGGCTGTTGTCTATTCTACATGTATGGTCGGGTTGTTGTCTCTTTGACACATTCCCTATTTCTATTCTGAATTCTATTATTCAAAATTTGTACTTTGTTATTCTGTAAAATTGCAAGTCTAGAAATTAAACAAATCAGAATTTCTAATTTCATAGACTCATAAATGACAAACTTAAACAAATTATTCTTAATTTGGATACATGAATATTATACGGTTGATTTTGATATTTAGATAGCCTTGTATTAAATCCATACTAACAGAAGTTGATCCAGGTTGGAGAAAAAAGGGGTGTGTGTGCACTTGAATTGTCAGAAATGATAAAATCAAGTTTAAATTCATTGGGGGCTTGAATTTATACTGATATAACCATGGGTTGGCCCTTTAAGCTTAATATGTTACCGATGAGCGACAGTCATGACAGTGGAGGGATAAATATTGGCATAAAGGGCAAACCAGTGGTAAATCAGTAAAAATTCAAGCCCCCATGAATTATTTCTTTTCTAATCATTGCTAATAGGACAAATACAGCAGTTCTCTGGATAGAAGAGCACTAAGTGAATACAAATATTTGCCGTTCCTGTAAATAAACACACTATTACATTGACGTGAAGGAACCGAGGAAACTGATCTATTGACATGCTTATAAACTATTTGGAGGGGGTTGGAGGGATCCTGATACTGAAATCCCGGGCTCAAAAACATGTAATCCCAGAGTTCCAAATTTAAAGAAATTTAAATCCCGTCATACCATGCATACTGAAATTCAAAAAAAAATTTGAAAGGATAAATCCCGAAACTCCCAAGCTTGAAAATCGTCTGATCTTCGAGTACAGATAAAGTTCTGACCCCCACCCTCTATTTGCAATAGTGTTTTTAGATGGGTTTGGGTGAATTTGAAAATATATATATATTTCATGATTTAGACATCAAACAGTCAAATGCTAGAGGGGGACTATAAGTTCAACATCGATCATGCATTTGTACATAATTACATTTTTCAAATTGAACAAGTCTAGAGCTAAGACTATATTGTCATGTTATTGAAGGTGTGTAAAATAGTTTAAAAGTGAAGTACATTATTACTATAATATTTTTCTTGCAAGATGATCAATTTTTTGTTCTTTTAACTTTTTGGTAACTTTACTAAATGGTCCTGTCAAAATCCTTAATAGATTTGGTAAAACCTAGAGAAAACCAAATGATGTTTTTTCTAAAATTCAGAATCGAATGTCGGATGTGAACACGGAATATCTTATTCACATACATTTCTACCTCATTATTTCATAATTATGATCATATAATTGCATGTACCTTTTTTTCATATGACAAATTTTTATCGCTTAGATTACCGCAATGGTGCAATCATTAAAATTGAGAAAGGAAATGGTGAATATGTCAAAGCGACAACCACCCGACCATAGAGCAAACAACAGCCGAAGTTACAGTTATTGAATAGTTAAGAATTGCTCATGAGACTAGCAGATTAGTAGACTACTCGGAATACCTCTGTATTTGTCATCTTCCAACATTAGAATATTTGCTGTGTAACAAAAGTTGTTTAGTCTTGAAATAATAACATTGGGTGCAGATATTTGAATTTCTTACTTAGTAATCTATATTTATAGGTATAAATTCATAAGACATTTTCTCAATCATTTGAATTTGATAAATCATGGCAAACATCAGATGTTATCAAACCAAGGATTTGTATAGTAAATACTAAATACAAGTACATGTATCCATATATACAAATCCTTGATCAAACCAAACACAAAATCAAATCAATCATGCAACATGACATGAAGGGGGGTCTCATTATGGGGTTCCGATCCCGGATCCCGCTTACTGTTTTGTCGGATTCCCGTATCCCGCTTACACTATGTACGTAAGCAATTCTCATTTTTTTGTCATTTCCCGGGTCCCGCTAGACCTCATTTCCCGTTTTCACGACACAATAATTTGACTTTCCCGTGTCACGCTTACCAAAAATCGGCAATCCCGCGTCACGCTTATACCCCAATGAGACCTACATGAAGATGAGCATTATCTAGTCCTGAGCGTCTTTTTACCACAGAACACCACAGAATACCACAGAACACTCAAAATTTAACACAGAACATAAAAACAAATAACAAAACAAACTAAAATATGCAACATAACATTAAAAAAACTTAACAAAATGCATGAACTAATATTTAATTAGCCGGTAAATCTAAATTTCATTACCGATCGCAAACCGCATATCAGCGCAATTTGTTTTTAATAAAAAAAAATTATCGTATTAATTGTGACCTTAATATATTATTCTAGTTATTAATGCAACACATCATATTATTGCATAGCAATATAATATTTCCCACAGAAAGTAACCAAAAGTAAGCGTGCAATAAATTCCAATATTGCACTAGTGCAATAAATCTTCAAAATTCATGACGTCATCAACGACAAAATCTTAGTTCAAACCTGTTTTTACTTTCAAATATTATATTGCTATATAATAAAACGGTTATTGCATGAATATTGGGGAATTTATTGTCCCTCGTAGAACATATATTGCACTCACAAGTTCGTGCAATATAAAGTTCTACTCGGGACAATATTCCCCAATATTCATGCAATAACTCTATATTATTAAAGTTTGAAATATCAAATATATCTACATTGAACACGCTGAACAGAAAAGGAAAGTCTATAACATGACAACCTGGCAGACCACCGTCATCAACACCTCATATATATTTTATTCATTTTCTTCTTCTTATATAAAATAGTTATCAGTCAGGGGACTTACTTAAATGAGTGATTTTCTAAATCACTGGTTTAAGTTACATTATTTCCATAAATGTTGGAAGTAAGAGTTGTCTTTCTTTAATAATCACCTATTTAAGTAGTACAAATTAATCACTAGAAGAAGAATTTAATCTTATTGTAGCTTTAAATATAGAATACAAATGATCCAGGGACTAATTATCTAGTCTAGTCCAAGGCTAGTCCAAATAATTATGACAAGGCTGGCAAGGCTATTTTAATTTTTTTTTCTGGGACGCCTTCCTACGACGGGTCCCAGAAAAAATTAAAATAGCTTGCCAGACGTCATAATTATTTGGACTAGTCCAAGGCTACGTCATAATTATTTGGACTATATCTAGTTCAAATAGCTACAGGTCTTGGAAGGCTGTTTTAAATTTTTGCTTTGACGCCCTTAGGTCGTCTTTCGTTGCTTCCCAAGACTGAGATGCATAAAGTATCGTTACAGAGTCGATGTAAGGCGCGCACGTCAAAGAAAAAAATATAATTAAGCCTTTCAAGATGTCATAATTATTTGCACTAAGCATTAATTATCATGATTATGTGAGGTACACTATATGAAAATCAACAGATATTTTATTGCTCAAATTTAATTTCTAAGTTAAACACTATTTGAAAATTCTCTTGTAACAATCAAACTGCATACAAGAAGCTAGCGAAAAGTGGGCGTTTGATCACAGGAATCAAAATTTCTATCAATAATAAGAATAATAAGGCACTGTTTATTTAGTGGCTAATCCAGGGGGTGGGTTCTCTTTTTAGGATCAGTGCATTTGAACAGGGACAAATGGTTGTAACCCCCCTTGCTGGATCCACCATGTCCACCCCTTTTACATGTATGACAACATTTACTATAGTTGTCGGCCGAAACTTTGAGAATAATAATTGCCCCTATACCTTATTATTGATAGAATTTCTCATGATTCCTGTTGTTTCATGTATATAATTGAGGATCATCATCTGTCAGAGCTCAGACATAAATAATTATTAAATATATGTAAGTCTAAATTTTGTGCTATATAAATTTGTAAAAACAAAACCCACAAAATTGGTATTGCCATGATTGTACAAAAATCAAAAAATTTACACACTGTAAACAATTAATTTCTCTACATCATCATGATCAAGTATGCATGTTAGATACCCCTTAACCCGCAATGCTTGAAAATGGTATATGATTAAAAATGAGGAATGTTTTATATTTAATGTTAAGTAAAACTAGACCAGCATCATGCATGCCATCATGGAATAGCACCCTCAAAGCCATAATTTTAAACATGTTAAATAATGTAATACAATTTAAAATGTTCTTTTACAGTAAAACTTGACCAGCATGAAATCCTTGGTTAAATTAGATTTGTTGGATGGGAATGGCTGCTTCTTGCAGACAGACTATCAGGATGACGGGAAGTCAGGATTTAAGCTTACCTTGATTGATGGCATAGATGTTTGGAAAGGTCAAGGTGAGATATCGACCCTGTTGAACTTGGTATCATAATAGTAATCATGGTAATGCTTAAATTTAATACTTATTTCTATACTTAGCCAGTCACATTATCATGACTATTTGCATTATAAAAATATTGCAATAATTTCTGAATTTATAAATGTTTATAGTATTTGGTGTTTTTTTTAAACTTTTAGTTTCTGAAGATGATCTTGATAATCTCAGATTAGCTATCAAGATGGACCTTAATACATTTACAAGACAGACATTACAAGCATTGACAAAATCAGGAGGGAAAGACATTGTTTTTAATTACCAAGTCAAACATAAGAAAGATAACAGTTTAGAGTTGATCTGGAAGAAACATGTTCCAGCAGAAGATATTACAGTAAGATAATATTATTAGTAATAAAGACTTTTTAACATATAACATGTTTAATACTCATTAATTATCTTACCTGCTGTACATTTTCTGAAATATGATTGGTTAAAACAACCATGTGGGGACAATGTATATTTCATTTTAGGCTAATAGGCGGGTTTATTTCAATGCATATTTAGTAGTGCTGCTATGTCCCTTTATAAAAACACCATGGTAATAAGAACAAATCTGAAAAGGTTCAACAGACAAGGAAATTGATGATGAACATAATGAATGATTGAAATGAATTCATAAAACCACGTAAAGTTCACAAAAAAAAAAAAAAAAAATACATTTCTATATTTTGACTACCGGTATTTATTTATTGTGTCTGTAAAAAAAAAAATACATTTCTATATTTTGACTATTTATTTATTGTGTCTGTTTAGTTAACACATCAATGTAAATATAACAGAATTTGATGAGACTGTCATCAAAGTGAGAGGGTTAGCGCTATAAAACCAGGTTTAATCCACCATTTTCTACATTTGAAAATGCCTGTACCAAGTCAGAAATATGACAGTTCTTGTCCATTCACTTTTGATGCGTTTTGTTATTTGAAATTGCCATTTGATTATGGACTTTCCAAATTGATTTTCCTCTAAGTTCAGTATTTTTGTGATTTTACTTTTTTCTATGAAACATTGAAACTAATTATGACATCTGTGAATCTGTATATGTAACAAAGATAAAATAATGAGGTTTTAGTGACTGTCAGGGAAAAATGGGGAATGTGATGTTTAACCTTGAAACATTATGAACAGTTATGTTATATTGAAAATTTCAACAACAACAAAATAAGAACTTCTAAATAGACTGTCAGGAAATTTAATTATGAAAAAAAATAATTAAAGAATAGCTCTCCAGTAGGCTTTCCTTTTATTATTTTTATTAAATTTGATCGCGAAAAGTAAAGGATAGAATGAAAAGTAAATATGATCATTTTGATTTTATTACAATTTAATTTACTATGTTCACATGCATGTATAGTTCCAGTTAGGCAGAGCTACACTCAAGTCGTCAACATCTGCCACTGATGCCATAAGTTCTGTCCTTAATTATTGCATTGAATGTGCAAAATCACAGCAAGTAGACATAGCAACATTACAAACAGATAATGACAGATTATCTCAAGAAAGAGTTAATGCTTTAAAGGTAGGACATTTATTTTTTCATTTTAAGAACATTTGGTATTTGCAAGGTTTGTATCTTTTGGTATTTTCTTTGTACATTTAAAGACTATTTTCTTATGGTGTACATCTTGATGTCTTATATTGTTGCATTTCTATCATTGTATTGATGCCCCTTCTGGCAGTCAGGGGTACTACTTAAACAAGTTAATTAAAATTTTTATTTACTTGAACAAGTAAAAAAAAATATACACATATAAGTAAATAAATAATGTTTGAATAATCTCCCCTTAATTTTCTCAAAACAATCCCATAAAAATCCTCAAGTTTTGAGATTTAAAATCATGCCTTTAATGATTTTTCCCGGGTTTGCTCAAATTTTTTCATTAAAGTTCAATGTTTTATATCATTAATTCACCAAAGAAACTGTTTGTATATTTGCGCAAGGCCTTAAAAAATTGCTCCTTTGGGGCTTGTAAATAAGCAGTGTTATGAAGATAACAGACAAATGGGATTTTCATTTTCCATGAAATTACACTTAAATGATTAGTAAAGACATCTGCAAAGGGTACACAAGTTAAAATTCTATTAGAGCAAAGCAATCGTAAGAATTCAAGAAAAGAAGAAAGGATGACTATTTTACCTATACAAGTAAAAAATTCTGAATGTCAAAGGGACATGTAACTAAGCCATTTTTTTTTATCTATACAAGTAAATAAAATTCACTTGTATAAGTATCTTACAAATTTACTTATATGTGTATATTTTTTTTTAACTTGTTTAAGTAAATAAAATTATAACTTGTTAAAGTAGCACCCCTGACTGACTGGTAGTCAGCAAGTTCTTCAGACAATTTCCTGTACTGGCATGCTTGAACGTATACTTCAAAAATCGAAAACAAAGAAATGTCTTGTAAACTAAAAAAATGTAACATTTGTTTATTAAATTTCATTATGCTTCACACTATAAACAATTAACTAATTTTGCACCCTTACAGTTATTCCTACTTATTGCATACTTTTTTCTTTCCAATATCATATTTTTACTTAATTATCAATATAAAGAGATGAAGTGTGATGGCCAGTGTCAGAGACAACTATCTACTAAAAGTCAAATGAAGTGGATGTAAGTAATTATAGACAAACATATGGCCTTCAACAATGAGATAAACCAATACCATATGACAAAGTATGCTATAAAAGATTCCAACATGAACAAGTGAAACTGCGAGCTACTGCTCACTGATGATACCCCCGTCGCAAGTGGATAATATTAATAGTGTAAAAATATGCAAGTGTTCGGTAAACAGGAAGTTGTCGATTGATGAATCTGAAAACGCATCACACGGTATAGCTGACTTATAAAAATCCTGAAACCAAATTTCAGAAATCCTTGTATTGTAGTTCCTGAGAAAAATGTGACGAAAATTTTTAACTTGGTTATCATGTGTAAAATCATACAAGTGTTCGGTAAACAGGAAGTAGTCGAGTGATGAATCTGAAAACGCATCACACGGTATAGCTGACTTATATTAAATCCTGAAACCAAATTTCAGAAATCCTTGTATTGTAGTTCCTGAGAAAAATGTGACGAAAATTTTCAACTTGGCTATCATGTGTAAAATCATACAAGTGTTCGGTAAACAGGAAGTTGTCGATTGATGAATCTGAAAACGCATCACACGGTATAGCTGACTTATAAAAATCCTGAAACCAAATTTCAGAAATCCTTGTATTGTAGTTCCTGAGAAAAATGTGACGAAAATTTTCAACTTGGCTATGATGGGTAAAATCAGACAAGTGTTCGGTAAACAGGAAGTTGTCAAGTGATGAATCTGAAAACGCATCACACGGTATGGCTGACATATATAAATGTTGATACCAAATTACAGAAAAGGTGGATGTGTAGTTCCTGAGAAAAATGTGACGAAAGTTTCATGGGACGGACTGACTGACGGACGGACGGACGGACTGATGGACGGACGGACAGACTGACAGACAGAGGTAAAACAGTATACCCCCCCTTTTTTAAAGCGGGGGTATAAAAATACTACACAATTCAATTGTGAAAAACTGGTGGCTTAATAATCATAACAAAACAATTAAAAAGAAACAAATATGAATATGGGGCTGCCAACCATGTTTCTCCTATCCTTATGATGAAATATTATGTATATATTAAAGTTAACACTTTCTATATATTTTGATTCCTTCAGTTTGTTTTAGGAAATTTATGTTCCAAGGACATTTTACTCTCGTATATATCAGTTGTACGTATCAAAGAAATATGTTTAAAAAAAAAATCATGACTTACTCTGTTTTGTAGAGATTGGAAAAATGTGTTGTTGCAAAGGAAGAATTAGAAAGGGACCTTTATTCTAAAGTAAGGAAGACAAATTGTGCCTGGTATACGAGGGTCTACATAAGGAATGAACCAAGGTTTTAAGAAAAATGGACCAACAAAAAAGAGAAAAACAGAAAAATGGGACACATTTTCGGAAAAATTAACCAACAAAAAATTAAAAAGTGAAAATGAAAAATGGGCCAAAAGAAATAGAAAATAGAGGATAAGGTTTAAAAAAAAAGTATAGCAAATAATAGATTAAGAAAAATAGTCTGAAAGTTGAAGAATGCAGAAATGAAGGCACCAATCTAGACACATGTACAGTATATAAAATAGTTAAGGGTAAACACTATTAAAGAAATTCCAATAACTGTCATATACCGGTAACCGCAATTTAATGATGTATGTACTCAGCTCAAATGATTAACAAATATGCATGATCATTTTTTTTTTGAAAATTCAACTATAAAGACAGTTCTTATGTCTTTATTTGCTTACTTAATTCATAAATTTTGATTTTTAGTTTGCAGCAATTTTAAACAGTAAAAAAGAGAAGATCAGAGAATTGAAAGAATCTGGAGGTTTGTTTGAAATCAATTGTACAAATCATTTTGAAAAATAGAATTTACCAAAGTCGATAGGTTTTCATATTGGCACAGATGTACATTTAGATTTTGACCCACTTTGCCAGTTAGGCCATATTCTACCTTGATAAGGTTGCCAAGTGGTCTACGTACAGGGGCGGATCCAGACATTTTAAAAAGGGGGGGGGGGGGGGGGTTTCCAACCCAGGATAAAGGGGGGTTCCAACTATATATGTCCCCATTCAAATGCATTCATCAGCCAAAAAAAAGGGGGGGTTCCAACCCCTGGAACCCCCCCCTTAGGATCCGCCACTGACGTAGTTCTACTACTGTAATCACTAGCCAGTCAACAGTGGGGTTGTGAGTTCGAACACCAGTCATGTGGGTGCACTCCACATTAATCTTAATTGACTATATAGCTAGGATTGTCAGTTTTCCTATTGAAGGTCAGTGTTTTTCTCCAGGGACTCCATCTTCCTTCACTAATAAAAATTGGTCGCCACGAAATAACGCAAATGTGGTGCTAAAAAGTGGCGTTAATACACCAACAATCAATTAATCTACCTTATAAACGGTCTGGATGTTATTTATGGAAAATATATATAATGGACCAATACTACAGAAAATGGAACAAAAAAGTAAAGAATAGAGAAAAATAGAACAAAAATCAGGACTGGTGAATAATGGGGTGCTAAAATATAAGGAATAGAGAATAATGGGAGAAAAAAAATAAAGATTATAGAAAAATAACCTAAAATTCAAAACAATGCACACTGAAATGAAGATCTTCCGATTTGGTTAATGATATAAGGAATCATTGAAGCATGACTGTGGCGGGCACCCTTATTAAGAGATCTGAAACCCCCACTGTAATGTATTTAATAAATGTACTTGTATCCTGTTACATTTTGCATAATGATGAAAAAAAATTATTCTTACGTTTTAAAATGTGTACAGATATATGAAGAATCTTTCAAATCACAGTTTATGATAATTATTCTTTACAGGTGTGGCAGTAAATAATGGTGACGCTGGACCTTCTAGAACACCAACAACGCAAAGTACTAAACGTCCAGCAAAACAGATGAATTACAGGTCACTTACTACCGAAAAATACAAATTCTAATGCAACAACGTTTGTAACGTAAATTTTGATTGGATAACGTTTCTTTTTTACATGGCATCAATTGATAATTGATGCTATGGGACATACGCGCAAGCCCAGACAGCATTTGACAGATTTTTATTACATGTTTTAACGTGGTTTTCTGTCAGTTTCATTAGAATGGAGATAACAATATTGTATTTTAAGCTCCGACAGCATCAATTGGGGATTTGATGGTCGCAAATACCTGTTTACTGTCTCCGCTAAAGCATCGCCAGTAAACATAATTTGCGACCATCAAGTCCCCAATTGATGCCATCAGAGCTTAAAATACAATACAGTTATCTCCTAAATAGATGTTAACTTTTACTCAGAAAATTGGAAATCTTTGAAACTCCCTGGGTCTTTTTTACTTGTTCACTGAGAATTTTTTTATCCATATTACAAATTATTGTTTTTTTCTGTTTTAAGCCAGATATAGACAGGCTGTATAATAGTAAGCATATGTCTATCCATCCTACCTCTTTTTGTACATGTTGTATGTTGAATCAAATATTAAATCATTAAATAGTCTTTCTTTAAATGCCTTTATTGCTATTTTATGAAATTTTCCTTTGATCTGGCCAACTGATAAATTTCCTTTCTCAACAGAGTTAAGTGATATGAAAAATTATCGCTAGAAACTAAGGTGCACGTGTTGTTGTCAATGAAATTGACAACTTTCATTGACAACTGACACATCGTCATACATGTAGGTAAAATTGTGATAGACAGATTATCATTGGTCATCTCAACTTCATTGCTTTTCTCACTTTCACCATACAGGCTCAAGCGAGAAAATCAATCTCCTGGAGATAATCAACCATAATCTATAAATCTGCTGAATGTCATATGTAGAAATTTGGACATAATTTATAATTAAAGATCAATTGTAATTTTACACTTTAATCAAAGTTAAATATTCATTAAAATTTAATATAGCTTATTTTTTTGAAATTTTAACACAATGTAAAGATTGAATAAAGATGCTCCCATGTTTGTTTATGTGATAAGTACAACAATAACTTAATCTGTGATGTTGTACATGTTTAATATGATGTTTTTGATTATTTCAGTGATGACGAAAATACCACTGATGATGAAAAGGTGAGATTCACTTCTATATATTAAGTTAAACTAAAGGAAAGAAATATTTATTTAAACACTTTGCAAGTAGCCTTTAATATTTTCTTCAATAATTAGCTTATTACAGATAATCTTTAAACTCTTCATTAAATTGTTCTTGAATTCATTCTAGCTGCCTTTTTTCTTCATTTTGACAAAATATTTTGGTAAAAATTAATGCAATAATAAGTCTTATTTTATTTCATACAGTTGTTGATTTAAATGGGATCTTCCTTGTTTTGCAAATCACAATGATATTCAAACTTTATAAATAAATATTCTCTTTTCTATAAACATTTTTTTAAATTTATTTTTAGGTCACACAACACAGTAAGAAAGCAAAGCAGTCAAATCGATCAATGGACGATGATTCCCTAGTGCTAGAAGATGAGAATGAAGACAAACCAAAAACTGCTGCAAGGTTTGTATATAGTTTTATCATAGTTGGGACAAACGAATGAGCCCATGATTCAATGTAAATGAGTAAGTTATTATAGCCTTGTGTTTTTTTCATATATACAAGTGTGGACACAGATGGGTGTGGATAGTATGTTTGGATGTTTGACAGTGTCTTATGACAAATGGGAGTTCTATGTTTTCCTATATGGTGTTATTAACTGTGTTGCACGATGACAACCAACCTGAGCATTAGGAGTATTGTTTATTTAATATTTATTTTCTATGTTCAAACGGGCATGAAAGAGACAGTAATTACATTAGTTATCAAATGATTATGATAGAATATGTTCCACATCTTTGATTTTGGATACATTTTGTAGCCAGGAGAGCAACACACAATAGGTTCATTTTTTCATGTGTTTTTTTCTAAATGGGAGATGATATATAGATTTGATAACATGATATAAGTAGCCTGTAATTCAGTGGTTGTCGTTTGTTTGTGTGTTACATATTCGCTTTTCGTTTATTTTTTGTACATAAATAAGGCCGTTAGTTCTCGTTTGAATTGATTTACATTGTCATTTCGGGGCCTTTTATAGCTGATAATAGGGTTATTGGCTTTGCTCATTGTTGATGGCCATATGGTGACCTGTAGTTGTTAATTTCTGTGTCATTTTGGTCTCTTGTGGAGAATTGTCTCATTGGCAATCATACCACATCTTTTTTATATGTATTTGCTTACTATTTGTATGGTTCTATTTATATTATTTTGTGGTGGATCATCAGTATCATTAGTAAATTTTTTTGTTAAATTGTTCCTCAGATAAGAATACATTTATTGGTTTAATTTTTAGTAATGACAATGCCTCACAAGATGCTTGGGGCTAGATGATCTAGGAAGTAAACCTTTGTGCTGATTTTTATCAATTCTTTGATAATATCTCCTCCAAATCTGGTCGAAGCAAAGAAAAATTTTGACCAATATGACAATGATTTCACCAAAAGAACCTTTGTGAGCATGCTTCAATGCCTTACAATGTATAACTGCTCCAAAAGTAATCTGATAGAATTTCAAGTATGTCAAGTGGATATTATCAACAGCTACTTAATTAGTCTTAATATGTCTAAATATCTAAAAAGTAATAGTATTCAAAAGGTTATGCAAAATAATTCTCTTTTCATTTTTTTTATTATATGGATACAAATATAAGTGATACATGTACCAATACAGTATTTGTTGTGGTATGAAAGTGTAGTAATTAACATTTACTGTAACAATGTTAATTCACACAAATTAAGAAAAACAAATGAATAAAAAATGTTGAACATGTACAATGAAATATAGTTTAAGAAATCGACTAGGCCAGATAGGCTTTATAATTTTTTTAAAAACATAATTGAAGGACCATTTACACTCAGGACCGGGTCATCAGTAGGCAGTACAGATGTATTATAACAATCTAGCATCATATTGCTAGTAGCGGGAGAAGCGTTGTCAGGTAAATTTGGTCAATGGACATATAATGTTTGGTTCAAATCGAAACAGAATGCTTTTATCTCCCTATTACTTACATTGTACATAGAGGTGATACTTCTTTGACAAATTCTTGTACATGAGAGTTGTCTGTCAAATCTTTATTTCACAAAGAATGAATTGCATAACAATGAACTGAGCTCAAAGCAAAGTACTTTAATAGTACACTTGGACAAAGAGCTAAATCCAATGATATACTTTGTACTACAGGTCCTTCATGAACATTCATTGACCAAAACCATATATCTCAATAACATGCCATACTACATGGTTGGTTCAGAAGTCCTGAAAAAGACATGATTTTTTTTAATTGTATTTTAAGTATATATGCACAGATTAAAACTTTCTTGTGGTATATTCATTCAGTATCTAGCAACTATCAATTTGCTTCATGCACAAATTGATATAGGTTGAGTGCCCCTCTGTTGGAAATAAGAACACACCTCCACCTAATTTTAGTCAACTGATGAACAAACATTCAAAACTATAAAATGTTATCTAAGATTTGTCAGTGTCTATTTACCATTGCCACTGAATCAGTGATATATGTACTGTACACATAATTATATACATGCAAGACTAAAATTTTAAAGTACATATATAAGACTAAAACTGACATTCTGTCTTTACTGACAACTTCATTCCCCAAGTCATTTTCAAATCTGACTTCATGATAAAATAAGATTCCATATCGACATGTACAACCAATGAAAATCAAATATCCCTCTAATAGACTAGCATTGAAATCCCAGTTTTCTAAAATGGTAGCTAGGTGGAACCTAAAACTAAAAAAATTGAAACAATATATCTTAAATATTTCAAATGCATGTACATGTAATAATATAAATTTTCCAAAATTCGCTATATTTTCCTTTTTTTTTGTCTTGAACTTTTGTTTCAGACTGTATATTGACCTCTAGATGTCTTTCAATTACATTCAGTTTGGTGTGGGTTGATGTTTGATTGTTGTACATATTACAACCAGATGCTCCGCAGGGTGCAGCTTTATACACAGCAGTCGAACCCCGATCAGTTGGGGAACCCCAAGAATTCAATTTTTAAAGAAATCTAATAAAGTTCAGTTTTGAACCCTTTAGACCTTAATGACGTAGACCAATTTAAAAATAAATAAATATCAAGATTCTAAATACACGGTTAGATTCAGCATTTCAAGGAACACCAATAATTAAATTTTTAATAAATCAAACAAAGTTTAATTTTGAACCCTTTTGGCCTCTATTTCCTACACTGTTGGGACCAAAACTCCCAAAATCAATTCCAACCTTCCTTTTGAGGTTATTAACCTTGTATTTAAATGTCATTGATTTCTATTCATTTGCAGTAAAGTTATTGTGCGAAAACCAAGAAAAATGCTTATTTGGGCCCTTTTAGTTTTAGGGCCCTTAATTCCTTAACTGTTCGGACCAAAACTCCAAAAATCAATCCTAACCTTCCTATTGTGATCATTAACCTTGTGTTTAAATTTCATTGATTTCTATTCACTTATACTTAAGTTATTGTGGGAAAACCAAGAAAAATGCTTATTTGGGCCCTTTTTTGGCCCATAATTCCTTAACTATTGGGACCCAGCCCCCAATATCAATACCAACCTTCCTTTAGTGGTATTGAACCTTCTGTTTAAAATTTATAAAAATCCATTCACTAAAACTAAAGTTATTGTCTGGAAACTAAATGTGTCTTCGGACGAAGAGTCGACGACAACATACCATTATAAAAAAAAATTGTTGTCGTATAAAAATTGTCACTTGACCAACAGAAAAACCTTACATTTTGTGTATGTCCAATGCATTATTGGAACTGATTTAAGCAAATGACTCTTAGATTCAAGTCACCTAATATCACTTACTATTGTCAGCTGACCAGATAATCTGCCCCACTTCTTATAACAATCCCGTTTCCATTGTGGCATCAGTTATTTTGTATTGTGAAGTCAAAATTTTACAGGAACACTTTTGGGGTCAGGGATAACTTTTTTCGAATTTCGGAATGTCAGGATTTGATATTTTTTAAATTCAGGACCTCAAGATTTGATTGAAAGATTGATTGCACTTTGAATATATACTTCAGACACGTATTACATGAGCCGGTTTGTTTACAAATAATAATGTCACGTGCTCGCGCATTGACGTCACAATTTGCATCGATCTTGCAATACACTACACAGTTCACTCATACAGAACCAATTATCATGCAAACATGCAACGTGAATGTGATTGATTATCAAATAATACAGAAATAAAGCATGTACAGTTTTAGAAGAAATTAGTTCATCAAATAGATTAGATTTTCACTTTTGACACGAATAGGTCGGGTTGATATTTCTGTCATCGGGGATAATATTGAGATATATAAAATAAGACCGTCAAAAATGTCTATAGAAGCACATCTTGAGAACATTAACATCAATAAGCCATGCTTACCAAAATTACTCTATATTAATAAAGGTCCGTGTAACACTTATCAATTCATAGTTTTAAAAAGTTTTGAAATTTTAGATTTTTGGAATTTTTATCAAAGTTTTAAAATATCAAAATTCCAAATTGTGTAAAAGTTTTGAAATTTTGAAATTTTAACCAAATAATTAAAATATTAAAATTCTAAATATCGTTTTTAAATTTGATAGTTTAGAAATTTGATTAAACCTGCAATTTTGATTATTTCACTTTTTGAAAGTTTGAATTTTAATTTTTTGATTAAGATATCAAGGTTCAGATGACATAGCAATTACAGGTCCCCGTATACAGGTATACATGCATACAGCCTTCAAATATGAGGAAAACTGTCCCGACATGAAAAGTATCCCCGCTAAAAAATGAGGGATATTTTGCTGCTTTAAAATAAGGGTAAAAAGATGTAGTCTTTTTAACTTAAACAAGAGGCTCTCAAGAGCCTGAATCGCTCACCTGGTAAACAATGCCTTCGGCCATGTTTTTTGACGAAATAGAAAATAAAACACAAACTTTATTTTATACACCCTACTGATCATTCAAATGAAGTTTGGTTGAATTTGGTTGAGTAGTTTTAGAGGAGAAGATTTTTTAAAGTTAGCCTTAAGGGGTCAATTGACAATTTTGGTCATATTTAACTTATTTGTAGAACTTACTTTGCTGATCATTTTTGCTGTTTACAGTTTATCTTTATCTATAATGATATTCAAGATAATGACCAAAAACTGCAAAATTTCCTTAAAATTACCAATTAAGTGGCAGCAACCCAACAATGGTTTGTTTGATTCGTCTGAAAATTTCAGGGCTGATAGATCTTGACCTAATGAACATTTTCACCCCATGTCAGATTTGCTCTAAATGCTTCCGTTTTTGAGATATAAGCCAAAAACTGCATTTGACCCCTATGTTCTATTTTAAGTAACGGCGGCCATGTTTTTTGACGGATCAAAAATCGAAGCTCACACTTTGTGCAGGATAATCTAAGGAACAATCATTTTAAGTTTCATTCAAATCCATTCAGTAGTTTCAGAGGAGAAGATGTTTGAAAAATTGTTAACGACGACAGACGACGACGTCGACGACGACGACGACGGACCCCAAGTGATGAGAAAAGCTCACATGGCCTTTTAGGCCAGGTGAGCTAATAAAGGGGGGGGGAGGGTCATTACCATAAGAACAACTTTTCTAAAAGATGATTCCACATATATTCATTGTATTTTCAATGAATAATAAATATTGAAGTGTATCTCAGGCATCTGAGAACAGACTATTGAATTGAATCGGTACATCTTATACATTTTTGTTCAGGGTCAATCGACATTAATTTTTAGCTTCTCGAATTGACGTCAGGTTTATGGCCATATGCAAAGATCCAAACGCCGAGATATTTGGCCTGACAATGACATGTTGCATTATATATGGAAATGTCCAAAACAAATGAACAACACTGCAAATTTGGACTGAAAAGATTTATACATGTTATACCAACTGAAACTTCCATTGTCTGAGAGAGATGTAAAGATAGTTCTAGGTCAATATGTTCACAACAAAATAAAACTATAAATTTGTTGAAAAATATCTAGTAAGGTCAAAATTATAATACTCTCAAAACAGTTAGCTTTACATCTTTATTTTGTCTATTGTTGAAGACTGATTGTTGCCCTCTATATGTCCTATATGTCATTTTGTTTTCTTTGTCATTGGGTCCTCATTGACATATACTCGCATGTAATTTATCAATGTGAATATAAATGAAATTCGTCAACGTAGAACGACCTTACCCCCCCCCCCCCCTCCCCCGTCCTTTTCTAGATAAAAATAAGGATGGGGTGGGGGTGTACCTTCGGGTATACCTCCCTATTTCTCGATTCTACTGTGATAGTAGAGTTTGTCATATCTTTACACCGTCATTGCCAGAATTTCAAACTTTTGTGACTATACATGTACATGTATAATTTTGTTTTGTTATTGGTAAATTCGATATGGCAGTATGGTATTTGCGGAATTCCCATGTAAATGCCATGAGTCAATTGGGATATAAAGTATCATAAAATTGAGCTGTGTTCATCAAGAAACAAATACAAACATACGTTTATCATACTACTCAAAATGTAAACAACCCCTAAAATACAATGTTATATGGAATTGTCCAACATACATTTATCATACGACTTAAAATGTAAACAACCCCTAAAATACAATGTTATAGAGAATCTTCCATAGCAGGTGAAATACATGGAATTCACGAATACACGGTTTCCGCTGATTTTGTCAGTTGGTTAGTCCAAATAATTATGACGTCTTGGAAGGCTATTTCTTCCTGTCGAAGTAAGGCGTCAAAGAAAAAAAATATAATAGCCTTTCAAGATGTCATAATTATTTGGACTATCAGTTGGTTTGAATGACATTAGATGAAATAAAAATAGATATGTCAGCTGATAAAATATTCACCAGTTTTTTGTTGGTTCACTACAGTGGCGGATCCAGAAATTTTCATAAGTGGGGGCCCACTGACTGACCTAAGAGGGGCCCGCTCCAGTCTCGCTTCAGTGATTCCCTATATAAGCAACCAAATTTTTTCCCAAAAAGGGGGGGCCCGGGCCCCCCCCAAATATCCGCCTCTGGGTTGAAATGTCCTGAAATGTGATGGGTTTATACAGCACATGTATCCATTTACCAATTCACTGGCTTCAGTTTTGAATAATAGACTACAGTAGAGACTAAATGGGGACTAAATGTGTACAAACCTGACATCTAACTATGTTGTTGAAAATGTGATCATCAATTTATCAAAAATATATACACAGAGAACAATATATTTCACAATACATATGCATTAATCCAAGTTTAAATCCATTCGTACGGTCTCAATAGAAGAATTTCCCGCGGAAATGTCATGTGATATAAACATGGAATTGTCCACACCGATACAGGTGAAATACGTAGAATAACAATTGTGGACACAGCAATAAGATCAGATATAAGACCCTCATGAGCTCGGTGTAAAGTAAAAAAAATGTAAAAATCAATTATTAAATAAATTTGTTCGATTAACCTTGAGGTGAAGACTAATAAAAATTTGCGTGTGTAGAGTGAACCCCCTAAATAAAATAATACTGTCTTCTTGACGACTTCCCACCGTGATGATCGATAGAAAAGATATTTTACTATATAGTATGTTAAAGAGTATAAGATGCTGTTTGGGTTATAAGGCACTTAAAATAATAATTGTATGTTCACTATGTTGATTGTAATTTCTTATAGCAGTATTTTAGAATTGTAAAATTTAATTCATTTTGAAAATTCAAAGGGATTTTTGGGGGTTAATGTGTACTGTATAAATTGTATTGAATTTTATATTTATAGACCAAGACGAACCAGGGAGACAAACAAGAAAACACCTAATAAACCAGTTCTACCTAAAGTTTCTTCAAAGGATTCAAATACAAGGTACTTTCATTTGAATAGATGGTAATTAAGTGCATTTCTTTTATAAATCTACTTCATCATTGTCAATCTTCTTCTCTGCAACCCTTGGATCTTATCAGCTCAAAGCTTAAATCTGCCTCTGGGTACTGGATTTTCTTGCTGTGTTGAAGACCCATTAGTGGTCTTAGGTTGTTTTTTGTTTTTTTCTCTCTGGTCAGGTTGTTGTCTCTTTGACATATTCCCCCCATTTCCATTCTCAATTTTATTAGACTCAATCATCCCATCATACTTAAATAGTGGTATAAATAAAATGTGATGTGTGTTATCTGTTGAGAAGACTGCAACCCAACAAAACATAACATAAAGACAAACTAGATTGTTTACATTGACGCTTTCTGGCTTTACACCACCTGAGTACAAAAAGGCTATATGGCAAATTAATATGCACATTCAGGATGCGATATCTTAACCCTGCTTTTGTAATAGACTGACATATCTGCTGAGCCACATTTTAAACATGCTAGTTTACAAGGTAACAGTTCACAGGAGGACATGTCATTTTACCTGCATTTTACTCATTGATGCCATGTGCGTTATAAGTGGACAAGCAGCAAATACTGATTTTTAAGTATAATTTGCACAGCCAGGGTTCAAACCCACGCCCTCCCACACTACCTCAAGACCACCAAGGCAGTAAAGGCATCTAGAGGATATCATACAGTATACAATAATGTCCACTTGTGTTAATTTGTCTTTTGATCGAAAAAGCTTGGCAGAGCCTCGCATTTCCCCTGTTTCTAAGCCTCATCATTATATCATTGATATGTCAAATCAATATAAACTGATTATTTCTCTACAATAGTTATACCTAAGCATTTTTAATATTTTCTCAATATTATAAATGTATTATTTTTTTGTAGTTTATCAGAAAGACCATCAACAAGTAGATCATCAGAAAGACCATCAAGTACAAGGAAATCAAGGGCATCCTCAGGGAATACATATGACAATGATGCTGACGCTATGCTTGATGAAATATAATCTGTGAAATTCCAAAATTCTACTGTGATTTTTATAATTTCAGGGTCATAGATTACTAATTCATATGAAACCATCAAATGATTTGTACTATATTAGGAATTATTATTGTTTTATTGATTTTTTTTTATATTTTAACAATGTGATCTAAGAAATGGAAATGTAATTTTATTGATATGTGTAGATTATGAAACAAATTTCCTAAGAATGCAATGCGTCTGTTTGTTTGTTCGTTCGTTCGACTGTCCCGCTTCAGGTTAAAGTTTTTGGTCAAGGTAATTTTTAATGAAGTTGCAGTCCAATCAACTTGAAACTTTGTACACATGTTCTTTTTGATATGATCTTTCTAATTTTAATGCCAGTTAGAGATTTTCCCCCATATTCACAGACCATTGAACATATAGAAAATAATAGTTCGTATGGGGCATCCTTGTACTAGGGACGCATTCTTGTTAATTATTACATTGTAGTTTTGACTTGCATTGATTAAATATATAATGATTTAGTCATTAAGGAAAATTAGGGTAACCATAATTGAGGCTGATGTCCATAAAAACAATAAGTGTTTTAAGGTTAACCGGAAGTGTAATTATTGGGATGGACCTATCTATCTATACTTTATGGATGCAAAATACTTTTGAGGTAAAGATTGCTTGAAATGCAACCAAAACCTTATGGGACTAACTTGATATCTAAATCTTCTAAGGCTTATCACTACCTCTTTGATACACAAAATATAGTGCATTGATCTAATCATCCTAATATCTAATATCTGTTCTAAAAATATAAAGAATGTCATTGTCAAAGTCATCTTTTAAAAAATGGAGTTATCGTCTTTTGTCTAGAATTGCTGTTAAATCAACTACAACCAATGCAATATTTAATTTTACTTCCCACTGATAAATTGAAGCAATCTTTACCATTCAGTGCTTATATATAAAGCTCTTTGATTATTATCGTGTTTATGTTTAATTGTGTGTTAGAAAATTTATTTGTTTTTTATACAAGACTGATCCCTTATTTGATGATGAATTTGATACCACATGAAACAGGTTTTTTTTTAATGTTCATCATATACATAGAGGATTCACACATACAATTGTACTAGTACCTTTACTGTTTAGTATGTTGCACATTAAATATGAGCTCATGTGAGAATTAATATTTGTTGCACATTAAATATGAGCTCATGTGAGAATTAATGTTTGTTGCACATTAAATATGAGCTCATGTGAGAATTAATGTTTGTTGCACATTAAATATGAGCTCATGTGAGAATTGTTGCACATTAAATATGAGCTCATGTGAGAATTAATGTTTGTTGCACATTAAATATGAGCTCATGTCAGAATTAATGTTTGTTGCACATTAAATATGAGCTCATGTGAGAATTAATGTTTGTTGCACATTAAATATGAGCTCATGTGAGAATTAATGTTTGTTGCACATTAAATATGAGCTCATGTCAGAATTAATGTTTGTTGCACATTAAATATGAGCTCATGTCAGAATTAATGTTTGTTGCACATTAAATATGAGCTCATGTGAGAATTAATGTTTGTTGCACATTAAATATGAGCTCATGTGAGAATTAATGTTTGTTGCACATTAAATATGAGCTCATGTGAGAATTAATGTTTGTTTATGTTTAATGAAATCACTTTGAACCAATCAGTTTGTAAGCAAATTATTGTTAATATTCTGTGAACATGATTGTAGAGAATCTTTTTGTTAGAGATTAGACAGATTGTATAGTTTTTTTTTAAGAGATTAATAACAAAAACCAAGAATTCAAAGCTACTATACAATGGTATTTTTGGTACATACAATTTTTTAATTAGTGTTTGCTCATCATCCAGTGGCAATGCACAAAACTTTTAGGAACATTTATGCCCCTCTTTTATTAAGGGGCATCCAGGAATTTACATGTTTTTGTAATGTATGTTTCTTGTAGTTTGTATATTTCATAATCATTAACAAATATGCTGATAAAAACCCAAAAAAAAGCTTTATTGAATAAAAGACTAGATACATTGTTTAAAAAATATCAAGATATATCATATACATGCATTGCAATTCTACTTCCAGAACAAAACTATGAACAATGATGAAAGGCAGCTAAAATAAAATATTTTAATGTTTGTCACTTTTTTTGTTGTCAAAAGTAAAATATTACATTTTTATAGTTCATATATCAGAATAAAAAGATAGGGTATGATTGCTAAAATTTAACCAATTATATATATTTGTCATAACTGACTAGCAACAATTTACATATAAATGATTTATAATTTGTATAAGGTATAAATATTCTTGAGTAAACATGGTTAAAATCCTATGAGCATGTGTAGTCACTATCTGACTGGAATAAGACAAAGAAACATACAAAGCATAAACATCACAAATATTTTTTGATAAAAATACAACATTCTTAAAAAAAAAACAATCCAATATTATAGTGTAATTGACTGGCTATATGTTATGGAATAGTCTCAATGTTAACTGTTTTGTCTCCCAGAACTGAAGGATCAAGGGACAAAACAGCTAAATAAGAGTCTATACTAGCACCATAAGAGAAACAGCTACCCTGTAATTCCTGATTGAGAAATTAATAAGGATCATAAATTCTCATATATAGACATAAAAAGAGCATCATTGTCAACCTAACTTGTATAAATTTGAAAAATGACTAGTTTAAGTAATGCCCTTGACTTTCCCAAGGATTGAACTGTGGGTTTTTGGTCACACAAGTCAAACTAATGTATGACATTCATTGTCTTCGTCAATGCCAAGGTTCAGTACATATAGGTTTCTAAATTAGAGAAGTTTTGGTTTATGTATGTTGCATTCATGACATTCTTGTTTTAAGGTGTTGATCTCCTCAAAAAAAGGTATAAATGTCAGCAATATTAACAGATCAGTAGCACTTTCAGATAAAAAGCATAATACTAATGGAGCAAAAAATAATTGATGATGCACCATTTAAATTTTCAGCATTCTAGTTAGGGATGACATTAAAAGTTCAATGTAGGATAAAAAACTTAATTCACATAGTTTTTTCACTGACCCCCCCCCCCCTCTGAACTTAATTTGGGAAACATTGATTTACCAATAGGGATATATGTAAAAATCGATTTTAGATATACAAAACTTGCAGAATTTTTACCCCCACACTCCCAAACTATTTGATTTAAGTTTTTTATCCGACATCGATCTTTTTATGTCATCCCTTAAGCATGCATGATCTATTCAACTATTTTCAGATTACAGACTTTTGACTCAAAGTTAATTTTTGTTTTTGACAGGTATCGTTATCTTTGGTAGGACATCCTGATACCTTGGTCCAGTTAGAGCAACGTAAATAAGTTAAATCAACACTTCAATCTGTGCAATTTTTTGGGGAAATTAATTTTTATATACAGTACACAACAAAATCCCAAATTGCACAAGTTAATTATATGTCTGACTTTACTTCTTTTGGTCGCTCTAACTTGACAGAGTATCAGAATGGCCCACCATAGATTAGGTCACCTGTTGAAAATTGTATAATCTGGAGTCAAAAGTTGTTATATGAAAATAGTATAAAAATACAGATTCTGTACATGTGTCAACACTTCACTGACAAATCACCATTCACCCTTCTGTTCTGGTAATTATTACTTCAACCAATGAGATTTCTGCCTCTTAAATTGTGAAGGTATGTGTCAAAAGAAAAACCAGAGAATATTAAAGTTGTTTTTAACAGAAGGTACAACCAAGCGTCCCAATCCTTATAAGCAAATAAACTCATCATAGATACCAGGACCAAATTTTGTAAATACGCCAGACGTGCGTTTTGTCTAAAAAAGACTCATCAGTGAGGCTCGAATCCAAAAAAGTTAAAAATGCCAAATAAAGTACTAAGTTGAAGAGCATTGAGGCAAGCATGGACAACAGATCTGAACATCAATCTGTTGGTTAAATATAAAAAAAAAAAACTTGTCGTTAACTACTATCAAATAAGAAATTATTGCAATGTTTATATTAGTGCTAAAAATGTGACATGGTTATAATTGTAATAATTAAAACTTACATTTTGAAATTTTTTTATATGAATCAAGCAGGATTTTTCTGAATATCGCAAAAATTAAAATCGCTTATTAGTCTAAAATGACAAAATGGCAATAATAAATGCATGCAATAATATCTGAATTTACAGTATATATGACCAGTGGAATAATCCACAAGTCATATATAAAGTCTGTAAAGTTCTAAAATGGTGAATTACACTTATGGTAGAAAAATGTTTGATGTCGAAAAGTAGTTCTTTACATATAATACAAAAAAATAAATTAAGATCATATCATATATGTTCAAAGAGAACTATAAAAATATCATATATAAAAATAGAAGTTACAAATTTTGTAGAAAAACATTCAATATCAAATTTGGTGTACAAATACAAAACAAATATGTAAAAGTTACCTATAAAAATTATCAATCTTTCACCCATTTTTAAAAATAAATTTTAAACTAATTACTAGTAATTTTCATTCAAATAAGTTTATATCAATAAATATGGCACCCTAATAAAGATACAAAAAAAATCCAGTATCTTTCTATTTGAAGTGGAAGGTCTGAAGTTAAATAATTAAAAATTATATTTAAATGTTTTAATTTTTCATTTATTGACAATTCAATAAAAAATTAACTGTGTAACATACCGTCATAAAGCAAAATTAATGTGTGAGATTTGGCCTATTTGTAAAGATCAAAGAGAAAAAAAATAGATCAAAGGAAAATTCCGCCATGTTCAAATCATCATAAAAACTTCAAATTTTTTTTTACTTTAATTTGTCTTTAAAAAAAAAGGACTTCAAGTATCCAAATTTTAATAATTATGTGACTTTTTCTTCCCTCAATAAATAAAAGATGATGTTTGTCTTGCATAGTTTGACCTAAACAGAAAGTTGTTTGAGTAACAGTTTTTTCCAGGTTGAAATGGATAAGGACAATACTTATCCTGATGCTAAGGGTTATATGTTGAACAAATAAAATTAATGCAATATACCAACCACTGGACTAGAAGAATAATAAAAATTCACAATTCAGAGGTGGATTTCGATGGGTTTTCAAGGGGGGCAGGGGGCTTTTTGGGGGTGAAAATTTGGTTGATTATATAGGGAATCATTGAAGCATGACTGGAGCAGGCCCCCTCTTAGGCAGTCAGTGAAAATTTCTGGATCCCCCACTGCAATTTACCCTTTTTTAGGTTTAACATGTTAAGACTTATATAAAAAAACAAAAAATATCCTTGAAAGGTACAAACACGTAAACTTAAATTGCCTTAATCACGAACTAATAAATCTAAATAAAGCAAAAGTTTCAAAGTCAATAAACCATGATTCAGGGGGTGGAGCCAAATAATTTACATGGAAATGAGATATGCCAATGATTATACAACTGCATACCAAATATCATTGACCTACTAATACATTGTTGACGCCGCCAGAAATAGCATACCTATGTCTTGTTTTTTACTCTCTCAAGGCGAGACAAATCTATGTGAGATAGAATTGTTTGTGTCTTGACTGTTGTAAATGAGCACCATGTCTATAAATATAAAAACAATTAGACACTTGTTAACATTTGTTCTTCAGGATCACTAGAAACCCTTCTTCCTAGCTTTGGCAAGCCTTTTTTGACTTCAAAAATGAAATTTGTCCACTTCCTATTCCCATTGCAACTGGTTTCTTTTGGCCAAATAACTGGGTTTATTTTTTTCTTGTCCTGGGAACCAGACAAAATAATATGAGTAACTTCTTTCCCTTTAAATGATGACACACATCTTTCTTCTAAGTCTCCTATTTCTCCAACAACAATGACACAGGCACACTCCTGACACATAGTATCAAGAAAGGTTGGCAATGCTAAAAAAAAGATACAAATTAATACTGTAAACCAGCTTATTTCCTCGACTTTCGCAAGTAGAAAAAAAAACACACAAATTTAAATCGTTGCCAATAGGTATAACTTGGACCTTTCCTTTTTCAACGTCATCAAGTATGTATATTTATAGAAAATGTTGAAATTAGATCGCCCCAAAGTGGACTAGAAAGGGCTAAACACCAAATAAAGTATCTGCGAAAATAAAATGGTTTACAGTAGACCAGGTAATTTTATTTAATTTGTTTTATACATACACAAATTTATTTAGATGAGGGCAAAATTGTATATTTTTTCACTTGACCATATGGTTCTAACAATGAAGAAGATTTCAAACTGTTGTTAAAATTCGCTTTAAGATTAAAGATTTATTTCAATCTGACCAAAATTCTATAGATTCTACAAAGAATATTTGGGATTAAACAATCAATAAAATTTTTTTTTGGTATCTCACTTTATCAATTACAACATTTAAACCCCTTAATTATGCTTAATTTGTGTTATATCGTGAATTCATTATTATTTGTGACGGAAGATACAAATTTATTTCATGGATTTTGTGGATACAGGTGAACCAAGAATTTAGATAATGAAAAAAGAACATTTTTTCCATAGGCAGTGTATGCAGACTTTTGTTAAACCATAAAATCAAATATATAAATACCAGGATTATAGTACTCAAATATGTTTAATCAGAATTCAGTTGTCACATGACTGTACCAAGTCAGGAGAATGACAGTTGTTAACCGTTCATTTGATGTGTCTGAGCTGTTTATTTTCCCATTTGATAAGGGACTTTCCGTTTTGAATTTTCCTTGGGAGTTTTGTATATTTGTTATTTTAACTTTTTTGTAACTATTTTACATTTTTTATTTTAAGGCCTATTATAACTATGAGGTATGATAATTGCTCAATTATGAATGTCATAAACTAACTTAAAGTTGTTAACTTTTACATACTAAATTCTCGTGTATATTTAAAAAAAAAATTGTATTCACACTTTGCCGAAGGTTTTTGTCGAGCCTGCAACTTTTGTTGCAGAAGCTCGACATAGGGATAGTGATCCGGCAGCAGGGGCGGCAACGTTAGCTAACTTCTTTTAAAAAAGCTTTATATTTTAAAAGGTGGAAGACCTGGATGTTTCATACTTAGATGCCTCATGTTACGAACTTTCTGTCAGTCACATGTCCAATGTCCTTGACCTCATTTTCATGGTTCAGTGACTACTTGAAAAAAAAGTTCAATTTTTTTGTAACGTTAAATTCTCTCTTATTATAAGTAATAGGATAACTATATTTGGTATGTGCGTACCTTGCAAGGTCCTCATGCGGGTCAGACATTTTTCACTTGACCTCAACCTCATTTCATGGATCTGTGAACAAGGTTAAGTTTTGGTGGTCAAGTCCATATCTCAGATACTATAAGCAATAGGTCTAGTATATTCGGTGTTAGAAAAACTGTAAGGTGTACATGTCCAACTGGCAGGTGTCATCTGACCTTGACCTCATTTTCATGGTTCAGTGGTTATAGTTAAGTTTTTGTGTTTTGGTCTGTTTTTCTAATACTATATGCAATAGGTCAACTATATTTGGTGTATGGAATGATTGTAAGGTGTACATGTCTCGCTGATAGGTGTCATCTGACCTTGACCTCATTTTCATGGTTCACTGGTCAAAGTTAAGTTTTTGAGTTTTTGTCTATTTTTCTAATACTATATGCAATAGGTCAACTATATTTGGTGTACGGAAATATTTTTTGATCTACGTGTCAGTCTCGTAGGTTTTATTTGACCTTGACCTCATTTTCATGGTTCATTGCTAAGTGTTAAGTATTTGTGTTTTGGTCTTTTTTTTCTTAATTTATAACAATAGGTCAGCTTTATTTGTTGTATTGAAGAATTGTTAGCTGAACATGTTTGCCTGGCATGGTTCCTTTGACCTTGACCTCATTTTCATGGTTCATTGATCAATGTTTAGTTTCTTTGTTATGTTTAGTTTATGTGACAGTTGTATTAAAGCTTTATATTTAGGACTATCAACATAATATCAATGATTAGTAAAAAAGGTGAGACATTTCAGCGTGTGCAATCTAGTTTAGTTAACTGCCTATATTGCTCATGGTGTTTTGATTTAATTTTCCTAATCTTACTTACAATAACCAGCCTGTTGATCAATAGAATCAGGCCCAGGAGGATATTCTCGGAGATTATAGCCGTGTAGTCCTGATTTTAATTTTTGCACCTTGTCGTATACTTTTGCATCTTCATTGTATAGTATCATACCATGAAAGGGCTTACCACCTGTGAATACAAAAATACCTACCATTGCAGCTAAAATATATGACTGTATTACAGCCTGTTTCATTGAGTGTGTAGGCAAATGTATTATCTTTGGTTAGCTTCCTCGCTAGCTGAAACATGAAGTCGTTATTAGGTAAGGTAAACTACCATCCTTTAAGAGTAGACTAGCCAAACAGATAACCAATCTATCTGTCTGTAGGACTAGGCTACATCGAAAGGAGGGTAGTATACCTTACCTAATAATGACTTCACTGTTCAGCTAGCATGCAAGCTAACCAAAGATATTACCGTTGCCTTCACACTCATTTAAATCATCTGTAAGTACATACAATTTTAGTTTTCTTTTTTTGATTGCTGAGTTTAGTATGACGTCCATTATCACTGAACTAGTACACATTTTTATTTAGGGGCTAGCTGATGAGGCCAACCTCCAGGGGATTAAGCCATAAAACTTTGCTCAGTGCTTTGGATCACTAAAATTATGCTCGAAACATGAAATCCATCATTTTGATTGGTTGATTTTCGAGTACGAGTACGAAAAACTGACTCGAAAGTTTTATGACCATGCGGACTGGTGTTGAATTTTCTCGATGCATTGAAGACCCACTGGTGGCCTTTGGATGTTGTCTGCTCTTTGGTAAGGTTGTTGTCTCTTTGACATATTCCCCATTTCCATTCTCAATTTAATACTTCAGGAATTCTTTTAAGTCTAAAATCGTCTAATGTAAATATACAGTAAATGAGTTTTTTTTCTTCATGTGTTTAATATCCCCTTTGATGACTGCAGTTAAGAAAACATGTCCTGCTAGTTAGTTGTCTAATGTCATACTGTATCGCAGGTTATTTTCCCTGGATGTAAAATTTCGTGATTTTGTATTGAATAAGGTAGAAATATTTTGGTGGATTCTATGTTTTTATCTATACCTTTGTGCTTTTAAATTGGTGGATTTTATTTTGGTTCTATCCGCGAAAATAAGCTAAAATTTACAACGCGCGAAAATAACCTGCTATACTGTATCTCAGTTATTAAAAAGTTGAATTTTTATGGTAGATGCTTGATTACAGACTCATGCAGAGCTTGACATATAGTATTAACTTATGCTTATTGTTGACAACTCTCTTTTACTCTCAATTTCTTTCGTAGGGTTGCTGTCTCTTTAACATATATACCACACATTCATATTAAAGTAACTAATGAAGCCTGCCTCCCTAAAATGATTTTTTGCTGTGTTGACAACCCATTGGTGGCCTTGGTGGCCTTAGGCTGTTTTCTACTCTTTGGTTGGGTAGTTGTCTCTATGACAAATTCCCCATTTCCATTCTCAATTCTATTAACAGTATACATTTGACATGAACTATGCAAAATAAGGTCATACCTCTCTTTGGTAAGTTATGTGTAAGATGACATCGAACATAACTAATTCTTGGATGATATAGGTAGAAGATTACAACTTTAATGAAAATGACAATACACACTGGCAATATGATAAACAACACTATCTTTATGTCAACTTTTGTATCTTCTATGGTGGAAGAATCTGAAAGAACATGCATAGAGATAACAGTAATTGGTCTGAGACCACAATTAATTTGTAGTGCATTTCTTTTAGAACATAAATGAAAATTAAAAAAATCCCACCTGCGCTTTCTCAATGAAATTTTTACAGTGTGTTGTACTACTTTTGGGACAAATTATATCAAAACTATAGAAAACTTCATCGGCTCTAACTCAAAATATGGACAATTTTATGTTTAGGGCGTCTTGAAATCTTTTGACAGCTTCCGAAGTGCTAATTTTTAACCTTTTTCAGCTGGACCAAATCACTACTTTCCTTTAAAATTCTGAACCCAACTTTTTTTACAGTATAATTTCACCCCCCTACTTACAATCTGAAGCATAAAACATGGAGAAATAAATTTGGAAGGGGTATAAAAAATATTGGCAAGTTACCCACTGTCAATACTAGGGACTAGGGACAACGAAAATCAAGGGATGACAATTGTGGTCTCGGACCAATTGGACAAATATTCAACAAAGAATAAACAGCCACGCCTTTAGTGCATGATGTATACCATTTGCCTATATAGTTATAAAATAAAGTTCCATAACATCTCAATATCAAATTAGAAAATTATAAAAACTAAAGAGTTATTTTAAGATATAAAACAGTCTAATTCTATGAAACTGCTCAAAGCACTTTTGAGTTATCGTCTGAAAACTGGAAAATTACCCATTTTAAATTAATAAAATCCCATTATTTAGAAACCTAAAAACTCAAATTTGTAAAAATCTAAAGGGAACTTACGTCAATATTTATAAACAATTCACCAAAGTTTCATTGAAACTGCTCAAGGCATTTTTGAATTAATCAGAAACGTAAAATAACTGATCGGAAATGTAAAATCTAAAATACATAAAAATTGGAAGGAAGCTCACATCAAAATATATAAACAATTCACCAAAGTTGCTTGCAAATTGGTGAAAGTGGTTTTGAGTTGTTCAAAAACTGGAAAATCCCAATTTTTAAATGAAAAAACCCAAAAACTCTTGAAACAAAAAAATCTAAAAATTACCAAGATCGAAAATATAAAAAATTCAAGAGTTTTATGCAAATTAATGAAACTATTTTTTTTAGTTATTGCTTGACATGCTGACAATGGATAGATGGAAATGGGTATACCATAAAATGTTTCAAAAACAGAAGTACAAAAATGATTACTGTTAGGATTGACAGAAAACAGTAGATTTCCCTTCGACAAATATTGTTATGACTGATAGCAAAAGTAGTTTTCCCAAAAAACTGATTTAGATTTAACTCGCTCTTTTTAATTTTACATTAAACTTTGACAAAATATTAACTTTAAAAAAGAAGATGTGGTATGATTGCCAATGTAACAACTGCCCACAAGACAGTTTTACAACAATATATAAAAATTTCATTAAAAATCAACCATTTCATTAAAATTTGACCAAACTAATTGCCAGAATTTGTTTTAAGTGTATATCAGTCTCTGTTTATACACAGTACCTTGTTCAAGTAACCATGCACTTAGTAGTTGTAAAGGTCCTGTTTCGGCAAACATTGTACAATTTACATTGATACCAAAGTCTTCTTTTCTGATGTTCAGCAAGGTCAAATTCTTGCTAACTATTACACGTCCATCTACTATTCTGAAAAATATACATCCAAATTATTGAATACAACACTAATTTGTAAAGACATATTTTCTGTTTTGAAAAATTATTCTGACCTCTCTCTCTCTCTCTCTCTCTCTCTCTCTCTCTCTCTCTCTCTTCTTTTTGTAAATTTATTGGGGTGTAAAAGCGTTGACCGAAGTACATTTTGTATGAAGCGCGGAAGCGCTTCATTCTAAAAATGTACACACAGTCAACGCTTTTACAACCCTATAAAATTACAAAAAGAAGCATTCAATACTTATAATTACATTTTTTAGCTATGATCATGAAAACACGAATTTTATATATTTTATTATTTAATTCACCTGTACACTTTACTGTTGGAGTACGTGTTATCATGAATTAAAAGTTGTATTGAGCAATGCAACTGCTTACGGAATAACACGTGATGTGCAGTTAGCCAATCAGAATAAAATATTATAATGAAACATACATCTAATGTAATTATTAGACTATACCTAACCTCTTCGACAGCTTGCTCTTTTTGTATCTTTCACCACCTGGGAAACGAAAAGATATAAAGTCTACATCGGTGGTACAGTTAGGCTCTCCAGTATCTGCCCTACAACTAAATGTTACATTGGTTCCAATGGAAGCAGTCTGATTGTAAAATGAAAGCTGCTTTACTATTGGTGGTACACATTCTACAAGAAGCAAAAATAAAATTATCTTAATCATTGAACAACACAAAAATACACAAAAAAATTAAACTACGAGTACCATTACTTTTTAAAGTTCTAAATATAACATTCCTCTCAATTACTTTGGTAATGAAAAGTCATCATGAGTATTGACTGAATACTGAAAAGTAATAGGGCTCTTCACAGTTAGTTCGGCCATATTGGATAGGGGGCAGATTTTTTTGAAAGAGGTGGAAATAGTATGAAAGTATGGGAAATCCTATGTGTGTTTCCAAGCAACTGCTCTGTTATAATAATGTTTTCCCGTATTTTTCACACCATCTTTACCTCCATTATGAAAATCACATTTGAGGTTACTTTAAATTCAGAAATTATTGTGAGGTTTTTATTAATGCAAATAATGTGACTAGCTATATACATGATATAGGTGAGTATTGCATTAATGAGAACTTGCATTTTGATAGCTAAAACATAGATGTGTAAAATGTAGATTTTTTTGAAATCACAATAATTGAACTCACTACCTTAACCATTTTTGAAAATAATAACCGCACACAATAATTTCTGTGTTTTAATAAAGATTTATGATCATGATGATGATACCTTGAAAATGGACTGAATAACCTTGACCGTTTTCACCATCAACACAAATGTAACTACCACCTGCAGATGGGTCAAACTGTTTTACAATCAATGATCTTCCTCCATTGTCCAACTCACAGTTCTTTTCTTTTTGGCAAAAAGAAAACGGGTATAGCTCTGGTTGATAATTGTCATGATTGTATGAATGTATGAAATACCATGTAATATTTACTCCTCCTACTTGTTTACGTTGACACAAAATTTCCACTTTGTCTCCATTTTTCCCAGTATAAGTTATAAAGTTAATTGTGTAATTTTCTAAAAAATAAAAATAATAAAATCATTATTTTTAAAGTGATTTGACATACAATTTTCTATAAAAAAAAAAACCAAAAAAAAACATTATTTATAAAGTGAGTTGACATACTGAAAATCTTGAATGAATTTTCAAAATTCCCTTTTATGAAAACCTAAGTCTGACTGAGACATACAAATAGGGTAATTCCTGTATATCTCCATTCTTGAAAGCAATTTAACCCTGCTATGCTGAAGGTGTACATAACTCTGAAATCCAAAAAATTTGACATTAATTTTAATGGCTTGTTTTGAGAGAACATTACTGCATGTTAACCCTAGCAGCAAATTTTTTTTTATATATAGATATATATTTTAATTAAGTTATCAAAATTAGTTAAACATTAGATAAATTCAATTACAAAATAACTTTCATATCATAGTTGACCCTCTCATCGTTCAGATAAGAAACAGTTTTAATAAGAAAAAATAGATAAAGAAAATGCAGGTTGCCTTCGATTGAACAAGCACACTAAATTCATAACAGTCGGAAAACATAAATTTAAAATTTAAGAGTTGATGTCTCATCTTCATATACACATCTCCTTTAATTCACAAATAAAACTGAAGAAAAGTACAGATAGAAAAAAGTGTTATTCTTGAATAACTTTTTCAAATATATTTCTGAAAAGATCAATTGTATAATAGTATATCAGATCAGTCCTAAGTGTCTTTTTTGTTGTTGGGATATATACAAGTACCCAGCCACGTCCACTTTATGTTTTTGTTAGATGTATTTCTATTCATATCCATTTGATGAGTTAATCCTTTTTCAACTGTTTTGTATAGTTCTTTCTTGTGATGTACTGAAAAGTACACCACTGTCGCAGGTTAGAGGGAGTGTTGGGATCTCGCTCACATATTTAACCCCACAACATTCTGTATACATGTGCACAACATTCTGTATACATGTGCCTGTCCCAAGTCAGGAGCATGTAATTCAGTGGTTGTCGTTTGTTGATGTGTTGCATATTTGTTTTTTGTTCATTTTTTGTACATTCATTAGATCGTTAGTTTTCTTGTTTGAATTGTTTTACACTTGTCATTTCTGGGACTTTTATAGCTGACTATGCGGTATGTGCTTTGCTCATTGTTGAAAGTCGTAGTGACCTATAGTTGTTTATTTCTTTGTCATTCGGTCTCTTGTCATGCTTGTGGAGAGTTGTCTCATTGGCAATCATACCACATCTTCTTTTTCATATATATATGAAAATGAACGTACTATTTCCTAGTTACTATTTCAAGACTAAAACAATTAATGGTAACCAGTATATAATAACTTACTGTTTCGTGGCTCTATTTCAAGACTTGAACAATGGTAACCAGTTTATAATAACTTACTGTTTCCTAGTTCTACTTCAAGACTTGAACACTGGTAACCAGTATTAAATAATACTGATAGGAATAACAAATAATGTACTGCCATCAAAAGTCGCTCCCAATCTGAAAATGAAATTATATATAAATCAATAAACATATTTCCTGCTCACAAGGAAGCTACATTGTATTATACCAAAAGTTCCAAGTGGTGATTAGTTGGAATAATCTCTGTTTTTGGGTTGTTGTATGTCTGACACATTGTGTCAATTCTCAATTTTACTATGTAAATATATAGTGAAATTAAACATTAATTAATGATTAAAATGGGATCTTTAACCTTGCTCACAAACTTAGTAACAATATCTGAATACATTTGTATGTACAGGCAAATCTTATTGAGAAAAGTGAAAGATCTGGCCTTGAAGGCATAAAACTTTGCTCAGTGCTTGGAGCACAAAAATCATGCTCGAAACATGAAATCCAGGCCTTGCGGTCATAAAACTTTCGAGTCAGTTTTTTTGTACTCATACTCGAAAATCAACCAATGAAATTGCTTGATTTCTTGTTTCAAGCATGATTTTTGTGCTCCAAGCACTGAGCAAAGTTTTATGCCTTCAAGGCCAGCAATTTGATTGGTTGATTTTCGAGTCTGAGTACAAAAATCATGCTCGAAAGTTTTATGTGAATCAAAATGTTATAAAACAAAACAAACAAACAAATACATTACCTTTCAGCAAACTCCCTTAATTAGTTCATAACCATCATTTTATAAAAAGTAAGTGTGTCTCAACTTTCTATCAACCTCCCTTAGCATTATTGTTGAAAAGGAAAAAAAAATAAAAAATGTGTCTCAACCAAACTGTTTAGTTGTTCACCTTAGATGCCAGAATAGTTATCTGATGTGTAAATTTATCAATTATGTCCTGTATTTCTTTCGATATTTTTTTGGTAGGGGTGTGCCATTTTCTGCCTCAAAAAACGTACCCATTTTAATAGGGGGGGGGGGGGGGGGGGGGTAACTTCGATATTTTTTTGGTAGGGGTGTGCCATTTTTGCCTCAAAAAACGTACCCATTTTAATATAACATTCACTGAAATTCAGTACCTATAGTTATATAGATATTTAAGAAAGAATGACCTACATGTATACTTATATACAATATTTAAAATATATATGATATTACTTCCATGCAGATGGTGCAAATTTAATCAGATTTGCAGAAGAATAGATTGAATTTATGTATGATATGTAGATCATACCCCAAATCAATATACAGTTATCAAACTTGAATGCATTTTAATATAGGATGTCATTAAAAAGGAGGGTCATTTTAAAATAAAATCTCGCAAAATTATGACCGATATTTTTGGCACATCCCCGTATACCCAATAATAGGAAGTTAACCCCCCCCCCCCCCATGTATTTTTGATGCATGACAATAAAATGATGGTACTGGTAGCAATATTTAACTGAGACCTCTGACGAATAACGATAAGGATAGTTTGACGAATCACAGTAAAAATTTAATCAATTTGACGCTAACAGTTGCTGAAAATGACAATTTGACGCCTGGTGGTATAGGGCATTACTACACCATGTACACTCTATTCCAAACCTCCCCCTTTCACAAATTTTATGTTCTCAATGGTTTTAAGAGAATTAAACATGCAAATAGTTATGAGGGTGTAGATGGGGGTGACAGTGGACACAAAATATGACAAGAGATTAATGGACCAAAAAATAATGAATTAGAGATCGAATTGTGTGCCAAAATTATGAGGAAAATACACGATAGAGAAAAATGGAATGAATAGAGATGATAATGCAACTGTTAAAATATAAACAAAACAAAAACCATTTATAAGTTCCTTTTTAGCAGTATAACCATGATAACCTAGCTATTTAATTCATGAAAATTTCCTATTTTAAAATTTTTCCTCACCCACATAAGCATAGTTTATCCTGGAATATTACATTGTATATGCATATCTCATCATGATCATTGTTGTAAATTAAAACATTGAATAATCTATGTACAGGAAACAGGAATTAACACCAATTGAAAGTAAACGATTAATTTTCCATCAAAACAATGAACTTTGCACCACACAATCATAAGTGTTTTAAAATCATTTAATTGTCAACTAAAGTCTGAATACATAATTCAGCAGTATAGACATTTTTACAAAGTAAAGGTTGATTGATTGTTGTTATTAAACGGTATTTGTAAGGTAGATAATGGGGTTTTTAAATAAGATCCGTAGAAATTTTTAATAATTTGTCAAATTGTAGTTTTTATCATGCTTTTTTTTCAAATTATAATAAAAATTCTGTGTCTCCTCTCTTTTTCTCACACAAAATTGTCCAGTTTTTGTATAGATTATGCATGGCAAATAACATGAATAATTATGACGTCTGGCAAGGCTATTTTAATTTTTTTTCTGGTACGCCTTCCTAGGTCCAAATAATTATGACGTCTGGCAAGGCTATTTTCATTTTTTTCTGGGACGCCTTCCTACTCCTAGGTCCAAATAATTATGAAGTCTGGCAAGGCTATTTTCATTTTTTTTCTGGGACGCCATCTCCTAGGTCATAATTGAGGGGGGATAGGAAGGGTTCTGATCCCGAAATCCCGTTCTTAAAAACACGAGATATCCAGAGCATGCAGAGGCAGAGGTCCCGAAATTCGAAAAAAGAAAAGAATTCCAGGATCCTGAAAGGGTCAATCCAGAAATCCCGAGCTTAAAAACACCCGATCCTGGAGTCCCGATAAAGGTCCTATACCCACTCATAATTCTTTGGACTAGGAAAATAGAAAAGTAATCATTAACCAGTTGGTACATTTTTCTGTATGGAAGTCTGCTATTATGGTGGAGACAGCATAATAACTCGTAAATAAACACTGATCTGACACAGGACTTCTCTGTTGGAGTAGATAAACCAAAGAAATATCTGCTAATAAAATTACTACCTTTCTAAATTTTGACGTGTACCTATAAACTTGTCGAAAAAGGGAAAGAAGCTGTGTATTTTATGTTTACCTGTTTACTTGTTTACCTGTACTGCAACTCCCTCCTATATCAGGAGAACCACCAATCCTAGAATCGGTGTAATATCCATACTATAAAAGAGATATTTTAAAATTATCTCCTCTGGGGGATGGGACCCTATCACCATTATTTACACTATTCTGGTATGTACACACTAAAAGACGTCCGTCATTCAAATATAAAAGTTGCTTCTTTCATATTAAAACGGTAAAATGTAAATACACATAATATACTAAAAGTGTTCTATCTTTTGGTTAATGTCCCTTCTTTTCAGCTTGGTATTTCATGCTTTTGATTACTGTTCAATTAGTATTATTGCCTTTGCTGGAATAGTTTATGACACAGACCTCTCGATAATGTTTCTATACTATTCTGTGCATTCTCATTTAAAAATCTAAATTTTGAGCAGTCGATAACCATGATAACTAGCTGGCACAAATGTTCATCATTGGAATTATTAATTCCTGAATAATATCCTCTAGGTTTTCTGTCAATACCTCGCTTATCATATGTAGAAAGTCATCTCTAATATATTGTAGCTTAGAGCACTTTAGTTTGAAGTGAAGTATATCTTCATTTTCCTCTGCACATAACTTGGCTGGCAAATAGGCGACACATGTCCATTGCTAAATTTAGCTCTGTGACATTGCAGGTGTATTGTCCCTGTTGCTAACTTTGCCTTTAAGGAGACAGATGTGATGGCATATGGATTTGTGCCACAGCTTTTCCATATGTTATGTATTTTCCCTTCTTTGACATTTTCGTAATTTAGGCGAGCCAGAGTAGATTTTGATTTAGCTTCATCATGTTCATTTGTCATTTGTTTTATACAGTGATCACCGACTGTTTTATTTACCAGATTTTTCCAAAGTTGCTTCCCAGGTGGGTTATCTATATTATCATATCATGCATATGGCGACGGTAGGTCATATATATATTGGCAATTTCAACCGTTTTTGTAAACCAGCTTCCAGATTGTAGAGATTTTGTTGCTAGCTGTCCTGATGGCTAATTTTCTTTCAATTGAGTTTTCATTTCTTATGATATTTCCAAAAGTTTTGAGAAATCGTTGATGTATTTCTGATTCTATGGTAATCCGTCCAAGTAGAAGATGTTTAAATCTACTCTGCGATATGTGCATCCGTTACCTGAAACAATAGTGTTACATCACAACACAGAAAGCCTGACAACAAGTGACTGTGGAAAGACACGTGCACACTATAAAAAAATAATTAGAATGGCTTAACTAAATCGAAAGACATGCATACTTACACATTTTATGGTATTTCAGATTTTTATGTAATTTTGAAAGCATTTGGAGAAGAATCTGATTTAGACTTTACTCCTTTAAACCCCAGTCCCACTAGGCCACGATCGCACTACGATCTGTGAAAGAAATGCAAATTTTGATGATCGTGGTACGATCGTGTAGGTCGCAGTAAGGTCGCACCACGATCGTGGTGAGGTCTTCAAGATCGTGAAGAGCGTGGCCAACTTTGAACATGTTCAAAACAATCGTGGTGCGGTCGTGGCGAAATTAGGTCATAGTAGAAGCGTAGTGAGAGCGCACTAAGATCGTAGTAAGATCGCAAAGGTCGCTGTACAATCGTAGCTAGAGCGTAGCGAAAGCATGATTCTATTCGGAGATATTGAGCTACGATCTCACAGCGACGTTATCACGACCTTACTACGACCATCACGTTCTCACCGCGACCCAACTACGCTTCCACTACGACTTTACCACGCTGTTCACGACCATAGTACGATTCTAGCACGCCCTTGCCGTCCTCATCACGCTCTTCTCACTACCTTACTACGTTCACACTACGACCATCATTTTTATTGTCATTTTCACATAAAATATATAAAAAAAACTCCCTAGATTTTGTTTGTTTGAATTTGCTCTTACGGCTCAACCATGCTACTAGTTTTTATATAGAGAAGACCGTTGGTTTTTCCCGTTTAAATGGTTTAACATTAGTATTTTTTGGGGCCCTTTATAGCGTACTGTTCGGTGTGAGCCAAGGCTCCGTATTGAAGGCCGTACCTTGGCCTATAATGGTTTACTTTTATAGATTTTTACGTTGATGGAGAGTTGTCTCATTGGCACTCATACCACATCTTCCTATATAAATTGACACATCTGTGTCATCTCTGCTATCGTTCACTAAAATATCGTCATTTGAGCTTTATGGACCAGCAATAGGTTGTAATTTAGGTTTGATTGGTCGTTCCGACATCTCTTGATGACAAGTATTATACTACATATACGTATGTGTATAGTATCAGTTTAATTGAAGTCTGGAGCTGGCATGTCAGTTAACTGCTAGTAGTCTGTTTTTTGAGATCTCACAAACATGTTTAACCCCGCCGCATTTTTGCGCCTGTCCCAAGTCAGGAGCCTCTGGCCTTTGTTAGTCCTGTATTATTTTAATTTCAGTTTCTTGTGCACAATTTGGAAATTAGTATGGCGTTCATTATCACTGTACTAGTATATATTTGTTTAGGGGCCAGTTGAAGGACGCCTCCGGGTGCGGGAATTTCTCGCTACATTGAAGACCTGTTGGTGACCTTCTGCTGTTGTTTTTTTCTATGGTCGGGTTGTTGTCTCTTTGGCACATTCCCCATTTCCATTCTCAATTTTATGTTTTTATTTATGTATTATTGTCATTTTGTTTATTTTCTTTAGTCACATCTTCTGACATCAGACTCGGAATTCTCTTGAACTGAATTTTAATGTGCATATTGTTATGCATCTACTTTTCTTCATTGGCTAGAGGTATAGGGGGAGGGTTGGAATCTCACAAACATGTTTAACCCCACTATTTTTGCGTCTGTCCCAAGGCAGGAGCCTCTGGCCTTTGTTAGTCTTGTGCTATTTTTAATTTTAGTTTCTTGTGTACTATTTGGAGTTTAGTATGGCGTTCATACTTTGCTCCCTCTGCCTCTACATCAACCCCTACCACCACGCCCACGTGTTCTAGTAGATTTTGGTAGCATGGCTGTATTGTTTCCGAGAAATCTCCGTTTTAATCAGAAATAGAAGGAATGGAACTATATTGATATGAAACACAATATTGACGGTATTGCTGAGAACGTAGTAAGATCGCGGTATGAACGTAGTGTAATTGTGGTAAGAACGTGCTATAATCGCAGTAATATCGTGTTGCAATCGGATAACTCGTGGTATGGTCGTAGTGAGAACGTGATGAGCGTAGAAAGATCTTGATAAGCGTAGTAAGGTCGCAGAATAAGCGCGGTGAGAACGTGGTATAATTGTAGCGGGATCGTTGTAGAAGCGTAATGAGGACGTAGTAGCATCGTGAAAGCAACGGAAATTTACATTTTCATGCCGCTCATACCGCGACCTCACCACGATCTGAATTTATTTTAGATCGTGGTGAGCGTGGTGCGATCGTGGTCTAGTGGGACTGGGGCTTTAAAGCCCCATGCAGTCCCACTAGACCATGTAGACCACGATCGCACTACGCTCACCACGATCTAAAATAAATCCAGATCGTGGTGAGGTCGCGGTATGATCGGCATGAAAATGTAAATTTTTGTTGCTTTCACGATGCTACTTCGTCCTCATTACGCTTCTACAACGATCCCGCTACGATTATACCACGTTCTCACCGCGCTTATTAATGATTTAACCAATCATAAATTTGTCGTAAGTTACTAGCAACAATTTATAATATGTATATATGTATAAATATTCTTGAGTAAACATGATAAAACTATGAGCTGCAGTTTATAGTCATTATAGGACTAGAATAAGACGAAGTAACATTTACAACACAAACATCACACACATCATTGGATGACAAAACATCATTGTTATCAAAACAATCCAAGATTTTATTGTGATTTACTGGCTATCTGTTATGGACTCTCAATGTTTACTGTATTGGCTCTCACTACAATGAAGGATCATGGGACAAAACAGCTAATTGAGAATCTATACAAGCATCATTACAGAAAAAGCTAGCCTGTAATTCCTGATTGAGAAATTTATTAATAATCAGATAGTTTTTCACAAAACACCAACCGTGCAAGGGCTGTATAGCCAGTCAAAGTCGTTAAAAACTTCCATTAGTTGTAAACATAAATTAAATTTTTTTTAACGTGACTAGTTAAGATAATGCCCTTGACTGTTTCAAGGATTGAAATGAGGGTTTGATTACACAAATCAAAGTAATGTAGGATGTTCAGTGTCTTCTCCAATACAAAAGTTCAGTAAACTGTGGATTCATCAATATTTGTTAGGTACTATTTTTTTGTGGATTTCGTGGGTACTGCGGAACCACGAATTTAAATGTTCAACGAATAACAAATTTTCTAAAGGAATGTATGCAAACTTTGCCAAAACCACGAATGTGGTGGTTTTCCTCAATCCACGAAAATTGGTACCCACGAAAATAAATAAATCCAAAGTATATAGGTTTCTGTATTAGAGAGATTTGGTCTCTCTATGCTATGTGTGTGTACATATAACAATTGTGTGGTTGACATAAATCACATATAATACAAAAATATTAAAATAAAGATCATATCATATAAGTTTAAAGAGAACTATAAAAATATCATATATAAAATAAGAAGTTACAAATTTTGTAGAAAAACATTCAATTTGGTGTACATAAACAAAACATATATGTGTATAAAAACAATTAGACACTTGTTAACATTTGTTCTTCGGGATCACTAAAACCCCTTGCTTTGGCAAGCCTTTTTTTACTTAAAAAATGAAATTTCTCCACTTCCTATCCCCATTGCAACTGGTTTTATTTGGATTTATTTTCTTCTTATCCTTGGAACCAGAAAGAAATAATATGAGTAACTCCTTTCCCTTTAAATGTTGACTGTCATCTTTCTTCTAAGTCTCCTACTTCTCCAACAATCATGACACAGACACACTCCTGACACATAGTATCAAGTAGGGTTGGCAATACTAAAAGAAAAGATATGAATGAATGAATATATTCATTGACTTTTATTGATACATACATTAATTTACATAAGTATAAGGGGGAAATTGTACATATTTTACTTTGACCATGTGGTTCTAACAATGGAGAAGATTGAGGAATGGTTGTTAGATTGGCTCTTAGATTAAAGATTTATATTAATCTATAAAATTCTATAATTCTACAAAAAATATTTGGGATTTAACAATCAATACAAAAAAAATATGTTTTTTTATACCACATATAGATATAAGAAGATGTGGTATGAGTGCAAATGAGACAACTCTCCATCCAAGTAACAATTAAAAGTAAACCATTATAGGTCAACATGCACACATTTCTAATTACTACAGTGAAACCCCTTAGTATGCTTATTTTGTGTTTTACCGTGGATTCATTATTATTTATTTTATTTGTGGGATACAAATTTGTTCATGGATTTTGTGCGTACGGTGAACCAAGAATTTAAATGTTCAACAAAGAACAAATTTGCAATAGGCATTGTATGAGGACTTTTGTAAAACAACAAAATTCAGTATCCACGAAAAAACTATTTTTCTTAATTTTTTTCTTTACGGGTTTCCCTTTGCATTTGCACTGTTAGGTGGCTGAAGTTCTAACTAGAGCTCTTGTAGTTAAGTGCATTGTATACAGGAAAACATATCAGCAAATTAGAGTTAGGGAAGACACTAATTCAACAGCAGTACATTTATAAAGATTTGTTTTACAAGAATGTCTACATACACTTTTTTTTTAGTAAACTTAGCCATTCAAGTATATAAAACATCATAATTTCTTTTCAATTTGAAGTTTCACATGACTAGCTTTGAATACTTTTGATTCATTTATTTTTGTTGGTATCTATTTTGGCTGATTGAGAAAAAATAAAAAATTTAATGGATATTTGATTTCATAGTTTTGCCAAATTCTGAGTACAATTCTTATAGTAAATCTGAAATTTGTTGAATATAAATTTGGGAATGGAAACAGGGAATGTGTCAAGGAGACAACAACCCGACCATAGAACAGACAACAACAGAAGGTCACCAATAGGTCTTCAATGCAGCGAGAAATTCCCGCACCCGGAGTCGTCCTTCAGCTATTAATATTAGTGGTTCTCCTGTTCTAACCAAAAACCATTGAATATATAAAGAAATACGAATCCAAATTAGATATTTTCAGTACTCAAATATGCGGAGTATCCTCATACTTACAATACCCTGCTATTGGATGAGCAGAATCCAGCCCAGGAGGATATTTTCTGAGATTATACTGGTGTAATTCTGATTTTAATTTTCGCACTTTGTCGTCATATACTTCTTCATCTCCATTGTATAGTATCAAACCATGATACAATCTAATTAAAATATTGATCTCTGATTACGTTATACTACATATGAGATGTAGTATAACGTAATCAGAGATCAATATTTTAATTAGATTGAGGAAATGATTTTTTTTATTAATTTGAAACTTCATTATTTTGCTGCTGTATATAGAAATAAAGATTGATTGATTGATTGTTGGTTGCTTAACGTCCAGTGGCAAATATGTCATGCATATTCAGGACGAGAACAACTTAACAATAAACACAATAGGTAGGTTGTTATAATAGAGGATGATGGTCGGGGAAATTTGGACTGCCACTGGAAAAAGAGGGTATATTGGATAGACAGAAATTTTGCCTTGCAACCGGCCACCTACGGACCCCTCAGAGAGTTGTTGCAAGGGTTCTTAACGTGCAAAGAGCGTGGCACTCTCTTTACACGAGGCATCGGATTTAACGTCCCCCTTCTGACCGGACGTGACTGCAAACTTGATACATCCCGCACAGCCAAACGGACGCCCACTTCGGCAAGCGTTTTACTGGCGGTCGGGAGAAGACCAAGTAACCATATTTCTATACCCCAGTCACCCTTGGGATGTATAGAAATAAAGAGATGTGGTATGATTACTAAGAATTGTTTAAAACTGATATAAAGCAAGATTGCATGCATGCTAAACCAGTTTCTTCCGAATGGGAAATTCGCTTATAAAACAATCGTCGCGGGATGCGAGGAATGTTTTAATATTTGACAGACTTAAAATATGCATTAAAATAAAATTGAGAATGGAAATTTCGAACAAATTACACTTGCCAGGAAGGGGCAACGCGTATAGTGAAAACAGTTTTTGCCACCAAATTCAATGGTACAATCGACAAATTGGAGACGCATATCATGATAGCATATTCGAACGAACTGTTTAACTTTTCGATAAAAAAAACCAACCTAAAGAGTATTTTACTACATAAAATTGAAAATGGATATAGTCTTGAATGAGACAAATAGACATCAACCCGACCAAAGATCTAGAGCCGACGAGAAAACAGCCGAATGCCACCAATGGGTCTTCAATACAGCAAGAAAATCGCTCCCTCAGATGCGTGCTCCAGCTGACCCTTGAACAAAAATGTGTAATAGTTCAGTGATAATGGACGTATACTTAACTCCGAAATATATGAATTAAGTAAAATTAAAAATCATACAAGACTTAATGACCTGACAAACGTATCATAACTATATCCTTTCTAGACTGTTTAAAGACCTTGTTAGCTTTTGAGGTTTGTAAAGAATATATTACCATAAAAGATTGGATGTAAAATACCTTAACGTTTAATTTCTCAGTAATACATAGATTTCTTTCGTTAAAATCTAATACATTGTTGCAATTTATTTCTATTCCGTTATATTTGGAATTTCCCTATTCTATTTCTATCTTTAGACTTGTGGTACAAGTTTGGCTAGTATGTAAATCAGAAGTGGTCTGATGTTACTGTTGTTTTCTGCACGAATATTTCGAGGGTGGTAGTACGGGTGGGGTTTTATAGGCATATATAAGTGTTTGATTATTATCGATGTGCTCGAGTAACTTTGATAGACGAAGTTAACGTTAAGCTCTGCATAATATATTACAGTTATGTTTGTATTGATATGTATTTAGAGGACATTGTGAATGTATATAGATGGAATTGTGGTATATTATTGTAAATTGTAAAATGTTCACAAGATATGATTGTGGTATATTTTTGTAAATTGTAAAATGTTCACAAGATATTAAATGTTGTTTCGCTGAGAAAATAAGAAAGTTACTGCGAGCAAACAAACCTAAATTATGACTTGTCTCTTATTTAGCCATGTATTTAGTATAGAAATGTTTTAAATTCGGACGAATTCATGAGGGAGAATTTAAACCACGAGAATATTTATAAAACGTTATGATATTGTTAAATTTTTGGAACTTTTGCTGAGTTCCAGAAGGATTTTTTTTTTAATATTGATACTCGTGTTTGTCTTCCTTGCTAGTAAACTTTTGTAAAAGAGAGTCGAAAAGTACTAGAGGAACAGTCAGACTCATAAATCGAAAATAAATTGAAAACGCCATGGCTAAAAAAAAAGACAAAGGGACAAAATAGTACAAAAAACACAACATAGAAAACTAAAAACTAAGCAACACGAACACCATCAAAAACTGGGGATTATATTTATATCATGTGCTTAACAATTAAGGGTAATCAGATTCTGCTCCACATGTGGCATCCGTCGTGTTGCGGCTCATGTTATTACAAACCCGGTAAAATGTCTAATCCGGTAGGTCACATTCGTGTTTGAAAATGGAAGTGGATTGTAGTTACGACATAAGGAACATATCCTATATCATCTGTGAAACAGTTATTCCATAAAGGCCAACCACTCGTGATGATTTCAACAAGTCTTCACCATTTGGAACTCTTGGTTAAATAACTTCCTTGTGAGCAGCAGTCCGCTATCAAGGACATCACGATAGGAAATACAAGCCCGTGAATATCGTATCAATTCGGAGATAAATACTTCATATGAAGACGCTGCTGGAATACTATGATAGAAATGGAAAGTTCACAATTGGGAATCTGAAATCATGAGCAACACGACGGGCGCTACATATGGAGCAGGATCTGCTTACCCGTCCGGAACACCTGAGAGCAACCCTAGATTTTATTTGGGTTCGAACTTCGTGTTGATCAGTCTTTTGTTGTCTTCCTTGATAATAACTTTTGTAACATGAGCAACACGGTGGGCGCCACATATGCAGCAGGATCAGCTACCATTCCGAAAGACCTGAGATCAACTCTAAATTTTCGTTGGGTTCGTTTTGATCAGACTTATGTTGTATTTTGAGTACAAGTGTTTGTTTTTTGGTCTTATTCCCTTTTTAGTCATGTCGTTGGTACTTTTGACTGATGAGTTTGAATGTCTATTTGGTATCTTTCGCCTCTCTAGATTTTCTAAAGCTTTATAACAGCGCCTGACATACATGTATATAGCCTAGTCTTTATTTTCATATTGTGACAGAAATATATTTCCTTCGGCTGTTGTTTGCTCTATGGTCGGGTTGTTGTCGCTTTGACACATTCCCCATTTCCTTTCTCAATTTTATTCATGTCCTTTATCCTTTTATATCAGTTTTGTGTGTATATATCAATCTAATTACGTTATACTATGTAGTATAACGTAATCAGAGATCAATATTTTAATTAGATTGACCATGATATAACTTATCACCTATGAATACACCAATACTTACTATTATCGCTGATCTATATGAATATCTAGGTAGTGCATACAATTTTAGTTTTCTTTTTTTATTGCTGATTCAGGAATTCTTAATCATCTAACGTAGATATACCGTAACTTTTTTTTTTTTTTTGCATGTGTTTAATTTCCCCTTTATTCATGACAGCTAAGGAAATATGAAAAAATAAAAATTTTATAATATAAAAGAAAAATAAATAGTATTTATGCAGATATTTGTATACATCAATTTACATAGCAATCCAACAACAACAAAATTAATTACAGATTTATAAATACTGTGGATTCACAAATTTACCCTTGGCACTAACAAGAGTGCCTCAAATTTTGGTACAAGGAACGAATGGGAAGAGTTTTTTCTTTTAACTTAATCAAAAGACATACTAACACATTTTACAGTATTTCAGATTTTTATGAAATTTAGAATGCATTTGGAGAAGAGTTTGATATAAAGCCCTTACATTTTAGTGTCAACTCCTTAAGGACTATACGTACGTATATGTACTCTGAATTTCGAAAAGTCCCATCAGTCACAGTTTAATGCTTTAAATTATATTCAAACAATTCAAAAGTTATGAAATGTGTCTATCAATCCGATGTAACAGGAGACTTTATTTGTTCCAGTACAATTAACGCAAAACATTACTTGAGTACTAGTTTATTTTAAAATAGCAAGATGGCTGATTGCAGAATATATCATGTTTGCATAATTAGTTTGAATAACTTTTTGCATTTCATATAGTCTGAAAATCTCAAAATATTATAAAACAAGAAAAATAGCAAAACTTTATATGTAAATCGGAGCCGGGAAAAAGCGGTAAGGAGGTCATTTTGCCGCAGCCTGCAAAATATCCACTGCCTTCATATAAACATATATATATAAACTAAGTTGCAAATTGATATATAGTCAGAAGGTTGATTAACACAGTTTCCATGGTCGGTCAACCGACAAACACATATATATATATATATACACACAAAACTGATATAAAAGGATAAAGGACATGAATAAAATTGAGAAAGGAAATGGGGAATGTGTCAAAGCGACAACAACCCGACCATAGAGCAAACAACAGCCGAAGGAAATATATTTCTGTCACAATATGAAAATAAAGACTAGGCTATATACATGTATGTCAGGCGCTGTTATAAAGCTTTAGAAAATCTAGAGAGGCGAAAGATACCAAATAGACATTCAAACTCATCAGTCAAAAGTACCAACGACATGACTAAAAAGGGAATAAGACCAAAAAACAAACACTTGTACTCAAAATACAACATAAGTCTGATCAAAACGAACCCAACGAAAATTTAGAGTTGATCTCAGGTCTTTCGGAATGGTAGCTGATCCTGCTGCATATGTGGCGCCCACCGTGTTGCTCATGTTACAAAAGTTATTATCAAGGAAGACAACAAAAGACTGATCAACACGAAGTTCGAACCCAAATAAAATCTAGGGTTGCTCTCAGGTGTTCCGGACGGGTAAGCAGATCCTGCTCCATATGTAGCGCCCGTCGTGTTGCTCATGATTTCAGATTCCCAATTGTGAACTTTCCATTTCTATCATAGTATTCCAGCAGCGTCTTCATATGAAGTATTTATCTCCGAATTGATACGATATTCACGGGCTTGTATTTCCTATCGTGATGTCCTTGATAGCGGACTGCTGCTCACAAGGAAGTTATTTAACCAAGAGTTCCAAATGGTGAAGACTTGTTGAAATCATCACGAGTTGGTTGGCCTTTATGGAATAACTGTTTCACAGATGATATAGGATATGTTCCTTATGTCGTAACTACAATCCACTTCCATTTTCAAACACGAATGTGACCTACCGGATTAGACATTTTACCGGGTTTGTAATACCCGTAATTGTTAAGCACATGATATAAATATAATCCCCAGTTTTTGATGGTGTTCGTGTTGCTTAGTTTTTAGTTTTCTATGTTGTGTTTTTTGTACTATTTTGTCCCTTTGTCTTTTTTTTAGCCATGGCGTTTTCAATTTATTTTCGATTTATGAGTCTGACTGTTCCTCTAGTACTTTTCGACTCTCTTTTACAAAAGTTTACTAGCAAGGAAGACAAACACGAGTATCAATATTAAAAAAAAAATCCTTCTGGAACTCAGCAAAAGTTCCAAAAATTTAACAATATCATAACGTTTTATAAATATTCTCGTGGTTTAAATTCTCCCTCATGAATTCGTCCGAATTTAAAACATTTCTATACTAAATACATGGCTAAATAAGAGACAAGTCATAATTTAGGTTTGTTTGCTCGCAGTAACTTTCTTATTTTCTCAGCGAAACAACATTTAATATCTTGTGAACATTTTACAATTTACAATAATATACCACAATTCCATCTATATACATTCACAATGTCCTCTAAATACATATCAATACAAACATAACTGTAATATATTATGCAGAGCTTAACGTTAACTTCGTCTATCAAAGTTACTCGAGCACATCGATAATAATCAAACGTAATCAGGACTTATATATGCCTATAAAACCCCACCCGTACTACCACCCTCGAAATATTCGTGCAGAAAACAACAGTAACATCAGACCACTTCTGATTTACATACTAGCCAAACTTGTACCACAAGTCTAAAGATAGAAATAGAATAGGGAAATTCCAAATATAACGGAATAGAAATAAATTGCAACAATGTATTAGATTTTAACGAAAGAAATCTATGTATTACTGAGAAATTAAACGTTAAGGTATTTTACATCCAATCTTTTATGGTAATATATTCTTTACAAACCTCAAAAGCTAACAAGGTCTTTAAACAGTCTAGAAAGGATATAGTTATGATACGTTTGTCAGGTCATTAAGTCTTGTATGATTTTTAATTTTACTTAATTCATATATTTCGGAGTTAAGTATACGTCCATTATCACTGAACTATTACACATTTTTGTTCAAGGGTCAGCTGGAGCACGCATCTGAGGGAGCGATTTTCTCGCTGTATTGAAGACCCATTGGTGGCATTCGGCTGTTTTCTCGTCGGCTCTAGATCTTTGGTCGGGTTGATGTCTGTTTGTCTCATTCAAGACTATATCCATTTTCAATTTTATGTAGTAAAATACTCTTTAGGTTGGTTTTTTTTATCGAAAAGTTAAACAGTTCGTTCGAATATGCTATCATGATATGCGTCTCCAATTTGTCGATTGTACCATTGAATTTGGTGGCAAAAACTGTTTTCACTATACGCGTTGCCCCTTCCTGGCAAGTGTAATTTGTTCGAAATCGACAGAGAACAAACTTTTAATGCATATTTTAAGTCTGTCAAATATTAAAACATTCCTCGCATTCCGCGACGATTGTTTTATAAGCGAATTTCCCATTCGGAAGAAACTGGTTTAGCATGCATGCAATCTTGCTTTATATCAGTTTTAAACAATTCTTAGTAATCATACCACATCTCTTTATTTCTATACATCCCAAGGGTGACTGGGGTATAGAAATATGGTTACTTGGTCTTCTCCCGACCGCCAGTAAAACGCTTGCCGAAGTTGGCGTCCGTTTGGCTGTGCGGGATGTATCAAGTTTGCAGTCACGTCCGGTCAGAAGGGGGACGTTAAATCCGATGCCTCGTGTAAAGAGAGTGCCACGCTCTTTGCACGTTAAGAACCCTTGCAACAACTCTCTGAGGGGTCCGTAGGTGGCCGGTTGCAAGGCAAAATTTCTGTCTATCCAATATACCCTCTTTTTCCAGTGGCAGTCCAAATTTCCCCGACCATCATCCTCTATTATAATAACCTACCTATTGTGTTTATTGTTAACTTGTTCTCGTCCTGAATATGCATGAAATATTTGCCACTGGACGTTAAGCAACCAATAATCAATCAATCAATCTTTATTTCTATATACAGCAGCAAAATAATGAAGTTTCAAATTAATAAAAAAAAATCATTTCCTGTACCAAACACAAGTGATATTCTGTCGTCCGACGGTTGACATAGGCCGAAATACGTTTACATTAAAAACTGGTTTAAACGCTGGATTACAAAACCTAAACCCAAAGTTTTGACGAAAATGCAACGAATCTTTTTATAATATCTTTGTTTTTGTATATGTTTGTTTGTTTGTGCCTTAATCAGCACAAGTGCAAAGGAAAAATATTAAAGTGATGGAAGAAAAGTAAACACAATTATGTTGAATTTAATTAGTGTTATACAACTGATTCTGAACGAAAATTGTAATACACTAAATGATTATACTGTTGATTATCGGTCATGGATACGTAATATAAGTGTAAAGAATCATGCATATATAGAGGGATTAGTTTACTACGTATGTACATATACATGTATTCAGTCAATCATTTTCTTGGCATTACAAAATGCGAGATAATCGTTTCGTATGCGGATTAATTAAGTTACCACACATTCTTATTTTCATAATTAGTAAGATTGGAGTCGAACGCACCTTCGACGTGTAGGGTTTGAATGTTCAACCTTAGTTCTGACAGGCTAGTGATACATAAAGTTGGCAATTAGACCACTCGGCCACCGAGGCCTCTATGTTTAACCTGAAACTACTATAATTTATAGTAGTCGCAGGTTTAACTCGGATTTACTTGTGATATCGGCCTCGGAGGTTAAATGTCACAGTATTAAAATCACTCAGTAAATGAGCTGTCGTAGCTGAGATGACTTTAACGTGCTACGGATAAGAATTGTACTATGCTTTTTTTGTTGTTGTATATAACGAGAGACATATTAAATGTCTTTGATAAAACGCACCTTTCGTTTTGCGTTATTTTATTAGCATTGGATCGGGACTGGCTGTATTTCTTTTATACGATAGTGTCGCCACCTATCCTATAAAAACCGGAAGTATATATATTTTTTATTTTGGGATGTAACAACAATCCACGAAAATGACCTGGGAACGATCTGTCTGTTGTTTAAGAGTATTTACTGTTATTGTAACTGCTGTTTTATGGGTAGGTTTAGGATATTATGTCATGCAAGACTCTAAGGATGGATGCCATTCTACTGTATAAAAGAACAAAGTTTCCGTCTGTCCTGCATAAAATTATCATAATGAAAGAAAGAAAACATTAAAATTGATTGATACATATTTTAAAAAAATATTTCAAGAAACCAATCATAGATTTCACTGACCATTGTGTCAAGCTTAACCAATTTGCACGAAAGAGTGTCTTTTTAAAAATGTTTCAAAAATGCATGACCATCATTGCATGAATGAAAAAAAAAAAACAAAAAACAACAAAAACATCATCTCTGAATATTAACAGGTCGGGAATTAGTCCAAATAATTATGATGCCTAGGCTATTTTAAAGTTTTTTTTCTGTGACACTTTCCTACGATGTCATTACACTGAAGCCATTTTTTCTGTAAGTAGTCAGTTTCACAAGTCTTTAGTCTTTAGAAGTGTCAACTTGACACTATAATCTCTCTGTAATTTCAAACACCCTGGTAATTTTATGTCGCTATTGTATAAAACTCATTAGTACATTTGTATTTATGATGTGGCACTGCAGAGAAAAATAAATAAATAAATAATTAATTAAAAAAAAAAAAAATGAAGACTAAGATTGATCATAAGTATCACTATATATAGTGTTATCGGTTCTTGATAGTGTAACAAACTTTTGCTCCAGAGGGCCAGTTCTTCAAATTAATGTGGTCAAAGCTGATTGTGTTAATTAAGTAGATACTTTTATTCATTTCCTATTATCATGATTATCATGATTATCCTCACGATTTTCTCTTGGGTTTACAAGTCAAGAAAGATCAAAATATCTGTCAGGTGTATTGTTGTGCTCAATTTTAGGAATCTAAGGCTGAGTTGACTATATATATAGTGACTGGTTTACAGTAGAAATTTTACCCTCTAATGCCAAATAAACAAGTCGTGGAACCAGTGAAGACATTTTCGACAAAGTTGTCAAAATATGACCAGCGTTTGGACTGTACTTTGCCGAAAGTACAACAGATACATTTGTAGATGTTCAATGACAAATAAATTTACTAACCTCTCGAAACACTTGAAATTGTAACAACTAAACAGTCATGAAATAATTGTTAATGATTGAAAAAATAGACACAGACCACATTGTCATAGATATGATAGAAGGATTAACATTTCTTCAAATATTTTGGGAATGATTTACATTGTATTGAGCACTACCTACCCATTTCATGAAGTGTATGCGCCCTTTTATTCTTAAAGGTGAAAAGATTCTAGGAAATGATTAGGTCTTTTTGACAGTTTATGCAGTTCGAGATCTGTCAATGATGCCATTTTGTTCTTTCATTGAACTGATCCTTCCCATATTTAACTAAAGGGCATTGATCTTGAAAATTTGAAAATTAAAAAATAGTAGCGCTGCGTTCTGTCCTATAGAACAGTGCTAAATATGCCCTGAATACTATATATTGTGCTATATGTAAGTACATTCATGTAGGAAATTGTTTCAATGAATTGTATATATATATATGTACATGTACAATGTATATATACATGTTATGATGCCTCACTGCATGTCAAATTATGCCAAAATCCTAATTCAAAATTAAACCATCACAAGTACTTTAGATTGTTCTCATGATTTTCCTAGCATGATGTTATCATCAACACCTGTATGGATGTAGGCATAAAAGGAAATGATTATCATGAAGTGAAAAAATTAATCTATGGTTAAGCCAAACAAGCTTTTTGGAAAGTTTTTACTTGGGCCTGAAAATAATAATTGTTTACTATAACCATGATAACATCAGAAATTGTTTTAATGAATTGAGTGATGCTTCACTACATGTTCATTGTATTTTGTGTACTTATTCAAACTCTTAAAAAAAAATCCACATGATGTTGTAACACACCTGTACGTGTATGGTAGTCACATGACTAGCTTTAGGCAAATTAGGAAATGATGAAATTGAAAAATGACAGATAATGTTAGGTGAAAAATACATCACGGTTGTAATTAACATGACATTGTGATGTAATAATATGGGTTATTGATTTCATTTAAATTGGATAAACATCAATAGGATATCCAAATTAATTTGTTATTGGTCATAAAATATATGAAATATAATGACTGTTATTATGGTCATGATGGTTACTGTTGTTATTCTGATTACATCATCAGGTATTCAATGTGTCTTTACTACATGTACATTACAGTCTGCACTGTTAGCCACTTGTTTGATGCCCCAGACTAGTAAATATTGATTTCGGATTAGTGAAAATTTTATATACATGTACATGCATATGATATACATTTACTTGTTTAAAAAAAATGTAGTCTGATAGGGACAAATTTTGATATTTAGTTTCCACACTAGTCATGCTAGTAGATGAAAAAGTTTTAGGCGCAGACTGACATTAACATGTTTAAAGAAATAAAAAAGTGCAACAACTGTGTTAGTGTCTAACAAAGTACAAATTTCAAATTACTTTTGTGCAGAATTTAAGGTGTCTAAATCCTTCCCTGCTTTTAATAGCATTAAAATTGAGAATGGAAATGGGGAATGTGCCAAAGAGACAACAACCCGACCATAGAAAAAAACAACAGCAGAAGGTCACCAACAGGTCTTCAATGTAGCACCCGGAGGCGTCCTTCAGCTGGCCCCCAAACAAATATATACTAGTTCAGTGATAATGAACGCCATACTAATTTCCAAATTGTACACAAGAAACTAAAATTAAAATAATACAAGACTAACAAAGGCCAGAGGCTCCTGACTTGGGACAGGCGCAAAAATGCAGGGGGGTTAAACATGTTTGTGAGATCTCAACCCTCCCCCTATACCTCTAGCCAATGTAGAAAAGTAAACGCATAACAATACGCACATTAAAATTCAGTTCAAGAGAAGTCTGAGTCTGATGTCAGAAGATGTAACCAAAGAAAATAAACAAAATGACAATAATACATAAATAACAACAGACTACTAGCAGTTAACTGACATGCCAGCTCCAGACTTCAATTAAATTGACTGAGAGATTATGATTTCATCATATAAACATCAGGCACAATCATGGCTTATAATGCACTATTGTCAGTATAATTAGGTAAATATAATTTACAAAACAAGTAACAATACAAAAAGTAAAGATATTATATACATGTAATGATGCCAATTTGAATTTTCATATTTTACAAGTTCATATATAATAGGATCTTCACAAGTATGAGGGTCTGGATGGGGAGGGAGGGGGGGGGGTTGTTATTTGGTAAACATTTAATTTTCACCCCTTTTTTCTCTAATCTTCAAAAAAATTAGACCATGCATTTCTCTAATCTTCATTTTTTTTGCCCGTTATTCTTCTCTAATCTTCATTTTGTAAGGGTATTATTCTTTAATCATTTAACCCCATCCAAACCCTCAAGTATGACATCCATCAACCATACTTTTAAAAACATATTTTACATCATGTATGCATGGTATACATGGAATACATTAGAATTGTATATTTAAATTATTACATTAGATGTATGTTTCATTATAATACTTTATTCTGATTGGCTAACTGCACATCACGTGTTATTCCGTAAGCAGTTGCATTGCTCAATACAACTTTTCATTCATGATAACACATGGTCCAACAATAAAGTGCACAGGTGAATTAAATAAAAAAATATATAAAATTCGTGTTTTCATAATCATAGCTAAAAAATGTAATTATAAGTATTGAATGCTTCTTTTTGTAACTTTATAGGGTTGTAAAAGCGTTGACCGTGCGTACATTTTTAGAATGAAGTGCTTCCGCGCTTCATACAAAATGTACTTCGGTCAACGCTTTTACACCACAATAAATTTACAAAAACTTAAATAAAGCTACAACAGAATTAAATCACTTAGTCTAGTGCTTTATCTGTACTTCATGTCGTACCTAAAAAGGAGATTGTTAAAGAAAGACAACTCAGCTCACTACTAACATTTGTGAACACTATATACATGTATATATTTTACTTTTATCAGTGATTTTAAAATCATTAAAGTAAGTCCCCTGACTGGGTTAAACAACTGTGCTATGATTGAAAGATGAAGTAAACATTTGTTTTTGTTTTGTTGGCCATAAATTAATTGCATTTCTCTAACTCTTGTGCTATTTTCACATTTCTTGATTGATGTGAGAAATACATTTCTCCTCACTAGTGAAATATTTGTTCTCGGCAAATGATCAGATGATTAGCCAAATTTTTATTATGACGTCAAAATCATGAAAATGTTTTGTTTTCTTCTGAATTTTCTTATTGAGATGTCATGAAAAAAGGCGACCATGCCTGATGACGTCTCATATAAAGAATATAAGTTTCTGAAAATCTTTGAAAAAGACAGAGAAACAGATTCCACCACAATAACTCCTGTATTACAATATTTCTCCACTCTCAACAGTTAGATTTTAATTATTTAAAAAGCTCGGCAAGCCTCTCACTTTAAATAATAAAATTTGACTGTCTCGAGTGGAGAAATATTGTAATACACTAGTTGCAGTGTAGGAATCTATATATAAATGCATAACCCTAAAATGAATTGAAATCATTCTTCTGATTTCCCCAAGAGATTTCAAGCTTATTATCATAATTGCTCTTTACTTTTCATGTACATGATGTACAATGTACACATCATCATGAACATGTAAATCCTAGATTGGCACTGTACTTGACAGTAAAAAGCATTAATCAAAATCATGAAGATAGGTGATTAATTGCATCATTTTATTAATAAGGATTTTATATGAAATAATAAAATTTGAATAGGCCAAACAAATTAATACATGTGTTTCTGATAACCTTACCTTCCCTAATTGGCACAAGCAAGGTTAACAACAGACTGATTGTCTAGAAGAAGCAAGCTGCTAAATAATGTTTTGTGAAATAAATGAGATTGCCTACCTTCCTACAAATTACAATGTACCCAATTTTTATCAACATGGTAGCGGAAATACTTCTATAATGTTTTTTTTTAATTAATAAATTATATTAATTGATCTATTTCAGTTATTTGGAGGTGGCATTGTTGGATTTTGTCTATGGGTATTATTAGATTTCTTTATCAACCAGTATGTGAAGTCAGCAGATGAACTGAGGACTGTATTTGTCATAGTCCATGTCATAATAGCAGTGGGCGTGGCATTACTCATATTTGGTATTATTGGTATATATGGAGCAGCTCGACCGAGAAGATGGGCACTTATAATGGTAAGTATTACATAAACTTGAAGATGTGGTACAATTGGCCAAGTGTTGAAATAAAGTGTTTTTGAAATTTTTTGGGAAGTACCTTGATTAAGCATGCAGGAAAGCATACATGTATAAGACACAGATTAATATGCTCTACGAATTGGGATATTTTGTCAAAAATTGATGTTTTCAGAAGGAAAAAATTGTTTTAAAGACAAATAATTACATTAGATGTATGTTTCATTATAATATTTTATTCTGATTGGCTAACTGCACATCACGTGTTATTCCGTAAGCAGTTGCATTGCTCAATACAACTTTTCATTCATGATAACACGTGCTCCAACAATAAAGTGCACAGGTGAATTAAATAATAAAATATATAAAATTCGTGTTTTCATAATCATAGCTAAAAAATGTAATTATAAGTATTGAATGCTTCTTTTTGTAACTTTATAGGGTTGTAAAAGCGTTGACCGTGCGTACATTTTTAGAATGAAGTGCTTCCGCGCTTCATACAAAATGTACTTCGGTCAACGCTTTTACACCCCAATAAATTTACAAAAAGAAGCATTCAATTCTTAAATAGAATCCAACTATGAAATTGTGAGATTTGGTTTTGGAATCTGGTCCTCTATTGATACAATACATTACAGGACTTTTTTTTGTATGTTTACAAACTTTATCTTTATGTTTTAAATTTTCTGCAATCATGACACAAGATGTGCTCTTTATCTGTGAAGTCAACAAGAATTGAAATAAATTACTTTTAAATATATATTATAAGAAAATTTAATGAAGAATCTTGAAGAACACAAAAAGGGGGATCTATGCCCCTAAGTGCCTGTGAAGTAAAAAAAATCTAAATGTCTAAGGGACATAACTCAGCCAATATTTTTTTATTACCTTTACAAGTAAATAAAATTCACTTGTATAAGTATCCTTCAAATTTACTTATATAAGTATATTATTATTTCTTCTTCAAGTAATTAAGAATAACTTGTACAAGTAGTACCCCTGACTGACATATATGTTTAAAAATGAAATTAAATAAAAAATAAAATTATACATTGACATAATAGATAAAAAATTCAAGTAATTTGAAAATGAATTTTTAAGAATTCAAACAGCTCACCCCTACCCATCTATTTTTGATAACATATACATGATATAGTAGGTACACTGCGGGTGTGTTGCTGACTACATTAAAAAAAAAAGAAGGTTTATTTACATTTGCTTCTGAATATAAAGTTCATATGGTTAGACAAATTAATTCATCTTAGTTATGACATGTATGTACATGGTTATACTTTTTCTAATTTCAGTTTTTAATTTGTCTGGTTTGTGTCACACTGACTCTTCTTGGAGGAACAATATACTGCTTTTTCTATCAAGCTGAAGTAAGTAGGAACAATGACCATCCATAGTTGCAGTCTGCACGGTTAGCCACTAGTCCAATGCCCCAGACTAGTAAAATTTCATTAGGACTAGTGAGTTTTTGCAAAATTTTGCAATAAGAAAAATGTCAGAATATTGGTCTTCGGACTAGAAGTTGAAAAAGTTTTTGGTGCAGACTGTTAAGTTGTACATATGTGTATATGGGCGTTTTTCAATAAAAGCGTACATTTCAGACCTTGAAAAAATGGAAAATCAACTTGTCTAAAATTTAATTTCAAGAGTTATTTTGAATACCTCTATAATAGACCTGTTTGTAAACAAAAAGTGCAATCTTAAATATTCTTTAAAATGATATTATTTTCATAATTTGTGTACTGTTTCGTAGGGGACTTTTGTCCCCTATGAAACTTCTTCTAAATACACATATTTTTTGCAATTTTAAATGTCTCCTATAGACATTCCAGTTTGTTTACTTTAAATACTAGAAAAATATCATTTTTTTTCTGAATTAGAAAATCATTTTTATCGATAAAGATTAGACAGTACTTCACATATGAAGGTTCAACTCATGTTACGTAGTGGACATTTTGATGCGTTTCGTAGTGGACAAAACCGTTTCGTAGTGGACAAAAAGTTTCGTAGTTGACATCAACCCTATTATATGTTAATAAAAACATAATAAAAATTACATGAAACTAACCCTTGTTATCTGTTTTGCAAGAATATAATTGAAAAAAGATTAAAAAAAGACTCCATGGTAGTGGTAGTGTCAACTACGAAACGTTTTTCTCCCATACTTGTTTCGTAGGGGACCGTTTCGTAAGGGACGTATTCGCATGCTTTATTTTTTCCCCACAATCCCTATATTGTAATAGTAACAAGACTGATTGTATTCATCAAAGCATTTATCAAGCTGTACACTGATATTTTTTTCATAATTTTAAAACCAGATACTGAAGGATATTTGACCCGTTTCGTAGGGGACATTATCAAAAATACGGTATCACTCTGGTCCATTTGATGTGCTCAATTTTTCTTACCAACAATTTAATTGCCGTTATAAAAGCATCACTTCTTTTGTAAGACCCTAATGTTTATATCTCTTGCAAAAAAAATTACATTGATTTTATAAAACTGTTTATTGGCAAATTTTAATGACTTCGTTTCATAGTGGACAATTTGTGAGGGACACACCTTCTGAAATTAAAAAAGCTATATTGAAAGCTGTTTATTAGAATATGTTGGCTCTGAACATACTTTTGAATTATTAAAGAACTTATGTAAAGTAAAAAACCCATTAATTTCTTCATTTTTTTACGATATTTTAGAGTATGAATGTTGGACAGGCGGTCTAGGGACATGCCATTTTGGTTGTTTTGGACCATTCAGGAGTCAATATCTTATCAATCCCTCTAAAAAATAAACTGTTTCTTTGCTTAAAAATGTTAAATCTAATTCAATGTACTGACTGCACAAAAAATTACTTGCAAAGATCAAACACATTTTTTTTAAAGTGGATAGGACAAGAAAATACGTTTTTATTGAAAAACGCCCATATTATATCAAATTACAATGCATGCCAAACAACTTATTTATTATTACATGTATTACCATTTTCATTCAGTAGCCTTATTCAACATGTTCAATAAATATAAAATAATTTCTGATTGATGTTTGCAGTAACCATGGTAACATACTTGATGCAAGAACTACCTTTGCAGTAAATTCTTTAATAAAATGTGTGAAAATCATGCATTTTATACATATACATGTATAAATACATGTATCATTTATGACTAATTTATTGGAAAGGAAATTGCAATTTACATTTCAAATGCATTTTGTACAATAATTTTGCCCAAAATAGGAAATGTATACATGGGTTCCAAAATTTCCAATTTAATACAGTTGAAAACTTAGTACCTGCATGCATTACAAGTAGATTTCCATCTTATCTGCCAGTAAAACATATTACATGTACTACAATACAATTTAAATGACCTCAAATTGTATGTAAAAGTTTTAATTGGCAAGTTGAGAAGCACTTGAATCAAGAGGTATTAGACTGTGGATATATATCACTAATGTTCTCATTATATTACGGCTGATTTCCTTATGCTTGCAAAGTAAAACTTTGGTTGGCTTGCTTGCTTTGCTTGTATAATTGTTTATACAAGCTTTGTAAATAAGATTGAAATCGTCAAACTATATGTATAGGCATAATTTAACCTGTATATATTATATTTGAATTTAATTGGGTGTTATCCTAATATGATTGTACAATATACAAACAAAGCAAGCAAGCTATCCAAAGTTTTTCTCTTCATGCATTAGGAAATTAGCTGTACCGTAAATACTAATTTAGAAGCAAAGGTGCAGTATTGTATAAAAAGCATATGGTGAAATGAGAAGAAGGAGGATGTGGTTTATGTATCATACTTTTTTTAGAGCTTTAAACAAGTAGAATTAAATACGTGTTATTTTACAATTAATATGTACTCACTGCTGCACAAAGATCAATTGTTATAGCTAGGATTTAAGTGTACATAAGGTCTAAATAGAAAGTTTTGAAAAGTTGGCAAAACATCTATTTAAAATTACCGAAAAAAAATGGTGTTATTCAGTGGTCACTATAATTTTAATGTTGTTTCTTCATAGACAGAAAACATATATATCACAGTCATTCCTTAAGAAGAGAACACCTGTGTTTAAAGATCACCCTTAAGCTTGGCACCAGAGAAAAGTGACCTTATAAGAGCAGTGACCTACATGTATGATTTGAAAATTCATAGGTACTCTTTCAGACTGATTTAGAGTTATTTTTTGTCAAATGAGCACAATTTTTTTTCCATTTCAGATCAAGCAAAGTGTTAAGGATTCTCAGCTTATGGCAAGGATTGTTAGGAAAGAATATGGTTCAAATAGTGCTGTTACCAGTGCATTTAATTACATGCAGAGAGAGGTATACATCTTCATGATCTTAGTATGAATGTTGTGATGTAAAACCATGAGGCATTCTAAATGAAAATTGCAGTCAATATTAAGAACTTCCTGTGAATTCATTTATTTTTTCATGGGTACCAATTTTTGTGTTTTGAGGAATGCTGGTTTTTTCATGGAAATTTGTTTTTGTAGTTCTGCCTTATTCTGCAAACAAACCTATAGAAAATTTGCAATTTGTTGAACAAAATTGAAGATTTTTACGTTTAGCGTTCAGGACCCAGGAGTTATTGTCCTTGATAGATTTAAAAATTGCTCTTTATGTAGTTTTGGTGCAATAAGGGCGACATCAAAAGATCGATGTAGGATAAAAAACTTAAATCAAATAGTTTGGGGGTGGGGGTCAACATTGCTGCAAGTTTTGTTAATTTAAAATCGATTTTACATATTTCCCTATTGGTCAATTAATTTTTCCCAAATTAAGTTAAGAGGGGGATGTGGGGGTCAGTGAAAAAACTATGTGAATTAAGTTTTTTATCCTTCATTGAACTTTTGATGTCATCCCTAATAGTATGAGAAAACCCATAGTGCATTGAACACAACATACTATAAATCATACCCATAACTGTTCAAGAAATTTACCAATAAAATATAAACTATGATATAGAAAATTACAAGATGTAAAATTGGAGTTATCTTCCTTTGATTTGTGAATAATTCTAAGTGAACCCAATCATAGTTATGTGAAATATTAAGTTCCAACTTCAAAATGAATGCAATCTCCACCTATAAGTGCTAACAAGCTTTTGATTTCTAAGTTCATGTAGGAAATACACAACTGGCCTTGTTGATTATTTACTATTTCAAACTGCCAACCACCTTGACATGCATGACCATAGCAGCTTTCCTCTTGAAACAAAAAATTAACATAAAACTTTAAAAAATGTAATGATTTCAATACAACAATTTATCATAATTGTAATAGAGGTATACTGAAAAAAGACCGATGTCCCACATTCAGTAATTAAACTTACCTCCCTACATGCCCTACCCTCTCACAATCATTTTAATGGAATAGCCCTGATATTTTCATATCTTTTTTATGACAGCTACATTGCTGTGGAGGTGTGAGTTACACAGACTACAGCGAGTCTAACTGGATAAGTACAGTCTGTTCAAATGAACAAAACCCAGAAGTTTGTGACAAACATGGTAAAGGAAAAGTGCCACTGTCTTGCTGCAAGAATTCTTATTATTATGAAAATCAGGTGGAACATTATCAATATTGTTTAATGTATATTGAAGACCAATCTGGTGCTGTGCTGCCAAAACCTAATGCTGACATGTATCAGAAAGTAAGTGCCTATAATATAAAAAAGAAGATGTGGTATGATTGCCAATCTGACAACTCTCCACTAGAGACCAAATGACTACAGGCCAAATTAAAAACAAATATGTGTGTTTCCTATTTCAAAACCTACCTATATTTTAAGCATAGAAATGGCATACCTTAAAGTTTTTTTGTTTTTTTTAGCAATTTTAAATGCCCACTGTTGTGACTGTTAAAATCAGAATTTTTCTCTTATAAACTAATCGAAAAAATAATTGTAAAATAAAAAAAAAGTTCTATTCCTACCTATCCTATTTTTTCAAAGATGTAATAGGAAACACACATTATTTTACTTAGCCTCACCTTATTAGAATGTGTGATCTGTTGTATTGAATTTGTTCTTTAAGAGACTGTTAACGTTATTACTAGTACACATCAAAAGCCCATTTGTTTACATTCTTTCATCAGTCTTTCCCCCTCATACTTGCTCTGTGCTGTGACTGAAGTTATAACAATAAGTCTCGTAGTTAATGTCACTGTCTACGGGAAAATATTGGCGAATTAGTGTCTGGCAAGTCAATAATTCAATATCAGTACATCAGCATTTTTAACATCTGAATTGATATAAATAATATGTGGTATGACATGCAAAAGTGATAACTCTCGATCCATGTCACAATGTGAAAAAGTAAACTTTTGTAGGTTTAAGTATGGCCTTCAACTTGGAGCCTTTGCTCACACTGAACAGCAAGCTATTAAGAGCCCCAAATGACTAGTGTAAAACAATTCAAACAGGAAAACCAATGATCTTATCTATATAAAAAAATGAGAATCACATCAACAAATGACAATCACTGAACAACAGGCTCCTGGGGCTTGATGAGGGAAAAGTTGGACATATATGTCTTTTGGACAGCAAGCTGACTTCACCAATGAGTAAATAAGTCTCCTAGAGGTCAATATATATACACATGGTCTTCCACAATAGAACTAGTCTATACTAAATACACTTAATCACCCTGAATCTAAACAATGTTTTTTTACAAATTAGCTGTTGTATTTTTTCAACATATATTTGACACATGGTCAATCTTTATTGACAAGAATTGACAGTTTTCCTGCCTTAGATCAGTGTTTCTTTTCATGCACTCTGGCTTCTGTTCAGAGTGTGTGGTCTAGTAAATGGCATGTATGATAGTGGTATAACATTAACATTTTCTTGTTTTGAATATGCATATTATTAATTTGCTGCTGGACATTAAGTGGACATTAAGCAGCCATCAACATCATTATCTATAGAACATGTAGAATCTGAAAACTATAAAATTATTTTTATATTTTTTTTTTTGTTAATTGATCATGTTAATTGTAACATTTATGAATTACTGTCCTTATTAAGCAAGTTTATATTTGCCAATTTTGTTTTCAGTTTGACATGTTTAAGGGTTTTTTTTAATTTCAGGGTTGTAGAGAGTCCATAGTACAGTTTTTAGAGGACACAGTGCTCTCAGTAATTGGAGTGGCATTGTCAATAACAGTACTTGTGGTAAGAATTGTGTAAACACTCTTGAACTTATTTGTGCTAACCTTTTCTCTCTAAATTTATGAGGTTGGAGGGATGGGGAATGGGTTGGATGAATCATACCCTTCATGTATTAACTATGCCCTTGCCATAGTAGAGGAGGCATTAAGTTTTACCCTTGTTCGTAGTATTCGTCCCCAAAATTGGTTTCTGTTACCTGACTTTAGTTTGCCTCAACCAAATGTTATGTAACTTATACACAATAAAATTGAGAATGGAAATGGGGACATGTGTCAAAGAGACAACAACCAAGCCATAGAACAGACAACAGCAGATGATCACCAACAGGTCTTCAATGCAGCGAAAAATTCCCACACCTGAAGGCGTCCTTCAGCTTGCCCCTAAACAAATAAATATACTAGTTCAGTGATAAAGAACGCCATGCTAAACTCTGAATTGTACGCAAGAAACTAAAATTAAAAATAATGCAGGACTAACAAAGGCCAGAGGCTCCTGACTTTGGAAAGGTGCAAAAATGTGGCGGGTTAAACATGCTGATGAGATCGCAACTCTCCCCCTATACCTCTAGTTAATGTAGAAAAGTAAACGCATAACAATACACACATTAAAATTCAGTTCAAGAGAAGTTTGAGTCTGATGTCAGAAGATGTAACCAATGAAAATAAACAAAATGACAATGCTTGTTTCCACAAAACACAGATTAAGTCTGAAATTGTGTGGGGGTCACTTTTACCATTAATGAGTTGTGCTCTTTTATAAACATTTAAATTGCGGAATTTTTGGTTTCTGTTTTATAACTTTGATTTGCCACAACCAAATGTTATGAAACTTATACACAATGCTTATTACCACAAAGCATTTGGTACTATAGACACATTCTTGTTGCTTTATGTAAATATATCAAGAAAATTTGAAGATCACGAAACTAAATCATGCAGTTGTGTGCAAAGGGCTCAATTCTGTATTAAGTATCTGCCAAAATTAGCTGGGCTGCAGTTCCACAATAGAGCTAGAGAATACTGGAAGTTCCTGAAAGTAAGCAAAATCATTTTAATAAACTGCAAAAAAAAAATAAACAATAAAAATTATACAATATCTGTTAACATAGAAGTAATTTTAAGGATGTTCGCTACTCTGTTTCAAAATAACAAGCTTTTTAAAAGACTGTTATAAATTGATAGTATATAAATAAAGAAACTAAAAAAGCAGAAAAAAATGGTGGGTCCGTGTGCTTGTTTTCGAGATATAAGCCATTGAAAATTTGGCGGGAAATTATTCTCTCTAGATTTTTCTTACATTTAACATTAACACCTTTTTTGTTTAAAAAAACTATGAAAAAATAACAAGGATTTCATAAGATTTTGAAATATGGCTTTTTAAATTGTATGTAATAAAAATGTGAAAAGAAAAGTGGGGGTTAGTGGGCAAAATTTTTTTATGTTAATATATGGATAAAACCAGAGGATCCCGAAAATCTGACAAAAATTAAAAAAATAGAGGAGCAAACATCCTTAAAATGATTTTAACATTTTACATTGTTGATGCCCCCCATAGCGGAGGGAGTATTAAGTTTTACCCTCTTCCGCCTGTTCATAGGTTCATATGTCCATACATTCCATACATTCCAAAATTGGTTTCTGTTCTCTAACTTCAGTTTGCCTTCACCAAAATATTATTTTGAATTTATATTTTTCAGGTCTTGCTGTTAGCCATTTGCTTAACATCAGCCCTTATCCACAAACTAAGAAGGCCACCTTTGATGTCAAACCATGACGACGATGTTGTTTATGAGATGGCAAGAAGCCAAGAGAAGTCACCTTATCCAACAAGAGGCCCATATGCTAACTTGTACAATAGTTAGATTATTAGTGTGTCGCATTTAGTCACCATTTAAAGACTATAAAAAAATCATGTTAGGTAATGGATTTGTGTAACCCTTATGTCAGAAGAATTCCCATTTAGATAGATCTGTTATGAATGTTTGAAACCAACTAGTTTTCACGAGTGATTTATTTCATGTCTTTTGCGAATAGAAAAATAACACAATTATAAATCATTGTGAATATGTAAAACTTCATTTAGCTATATAAGTCAAGTTTGAAAACCATGAAATTTAATCTCTGTGAAATGGGCTAGTTAGGGCTTAACACGAAATAAAGTATGGATCCGTGAAAATAAGTTGGTTTACAGTTTTTGAGAAAGATAATAAAAAGTTTGTACAAGTATTGTTTAGAATTGAGAGATTGAGCGAAAGTTAATTTCAGTACTGTTATTATCATTTTTCTATTAGTAGAAGTAGATAAGTCATAAAATTTCACCATAACTTGAATTGGGTCCAACGTTTTTAAAATTCAGAGTATTTTAATTCATGGAAGTATGTTAAAAGCTAAACTTGTTTTCTGTAATTGTTCAACCCTATAATTATTCTGGTTTTCAGTAAAGTTATCATGTATACAATCAATTGTTAAGTACATGGGAATTTAAATTTTGAAAAAGAACAATATTAATTAAATTTAGTCTTTTTTTTTAAAGATGATACAGTACATATAATAAGGTTCAGTCAATAAAAAGTTTTTGTTATTGTTGAGTTATTATATGTGTATGAGAAACAAGTCAGTTTTTGTAATTTAGAACACTTTTATAGGAATTGTTGTTTTTAAAACCTTTGAATAAGGAAACTAAGAAATGTCTTCTAGAAAATTACCTGCAAAACAGTATTTACCGTAAAAAAAAAACATAAAAGACTATTTTTTGTGTACATTCTACAAGTAAAAAAACTCAATAACATTTTTTTCAATTTATTTATAGTTCTTACAAAAACTTACAAACCCATGAGATCGTCTTAAAATTTCAAAGAGCAAAATTTGAACGTTAGCTAAATTAATATGTATACAGTACTGCTATGAATCCAGAAGTCTTTGGGAATTCCTAAGAAATATTTGACAATCTACTGGTGCATGTAATAATTGGTGATAACAATAATGTGACAATCTAGCTTCTAGTCAATGATTGTGAGATTTTAAAAAAAATGGAGTTATTTCCCTTTTTTATACTTATATATTATCTCCCTTTTTGTATGAATGTTTGAAATAGTTTGATAGAAAAATATAAAAATTTTCTAATTTTTTTTTTTACTAATCTTTCTGAAATGTTTTTGATATATGACTTCATTGTGGAAGTTGATCATTGATATTGTTATATAAATTTTGATTAAAAATCTCTCTCCACAAGAGTTTGTATGGGATACCAGTCTAATAGTCACAACTAATTAAAATCCTTTCAGATTTGTCGTGCTGATGTTTTTTTTTCAACCAAAAGTTTTTTTGTAGTGTTGATTATTAAGTGAAATTATGTTTGGACAAATAAATAAAAATTGTATGGTGGACCAAATTTCTAGTGAACAATCCATGACCTTTGTAAATTCTGTTAATAGTGCTTTTCTATTTCTTTTAATAACAGATTGCTTTATGCTGCTAAGTGCATTTATTTCAAATTTGATAGTCTGATATAGTTTTAAAGGAAGAAATATAGAAAAATAAATGAATCTTTCATTAAAATTCATATGGTGGCCTTTTAGACTTAAATTTTGTCCCTTTTAAATTCTCCCTCTTTTTTCAATGACTGTAAAAAAAATTGCTTTTCATACAAGTTGAAGTCAACATGAATTTTCAGAATCCACTTTATTTCTGGTATATTATGTTATGTGCCTTCATTCTGAATTTGCATGAAATATTTGCCACTGGAAGCTAAGCTAACAACAATCAGTCAATTAGTACATTGCTCATTAGTTTTTTATCTGGATAAGTGAAATCATTAATAATGAGTACCCACCTTAATATAACAAAATTTACTTATGAAAATACATTGCTTTTCTAATGCTTTTCTGACACAAATAATAATATGATACTGCTCAGATCGATTGGCTACAAGTTTTAAAAAATCTTAAGCCCTCTCCAACTTGTTGACAGATTGAAAAAGAAAAACCTTTTGAAGTAGAAATATACATGATTAAAGTTGAAGTTTTTACTCGCCAGCATTTATCATGCATTTCTTATTTCTACTGTATTGTACATTGTGCAGTAAGAATTGTATAGACACATTGAATTTTATGTTATTTTAAGATAACTCAGATTTTTGTGGGATTTCTGCTCAATTCTTTTCACCAAATTTTATTTCTTAAACAGAGTTAAAATCAAACCGGTTTGCTTGTTTTTTCTTCTGTTTTTTTAATCCCACCATTGAGGTGCTAAACCAAAAAAATCATTTAAGCATAATTTTCAAATAGTATTTTGTCTCATTGCAAATAAATCATTCCAACATTTTTTTATATATTTTTATGTCATATTTGTTAGAGTTCATCTATTTTTGTTGTAAGAATGTTTTTGATAAAATAATTCAAATATAGGAATAAATAATGCACTAAAACTTACACACCTTATAAAAAAGTACTGCTAATGCATATGAATGTATATGTTTATGGACACTAATTTTCCTGGATTATAAAAAAAGTTGCAATTTTGTAAATTCTTAAACATTTAAATTTGTGGTCAACCTTTTCCCATAAAATCCAGGAAATTGAAACCCCATGAATAATAATAAATCCACAGTATTTGATATTCATATTGTTTGTAAGTGTCTAATTTTTATACTATTAACCCTCCACAAACAAGCCTGACTGAGAAATGATTCTAATTCTATATTACTTTTTACCAGATTTTATCTATTAGTATTTCAGATTTGTTGATTACAAATTTTTTATATGCATAGTAATTGCTTTCTTTAAAAGTTATTTTAGCGTTTCATATATTATTAACAAATCTGCTAAATACCTTATGATGGAAAATTTTGAAATGTATGTACATTATATCTGTACAGCAAAACTGCAAACTTGAACATTATAAAGAATTAGATTACAAATATTGTGAGTTATCTCCCATTATGGGTGAACAAATTTCAAGATTTTTTTTAAAGTCACACCAGCTGAATTTAAAGATCTTTTAGAAAATTCTTAATTGTAATTTGAAATTACAAAAATATATTATTGCACACCTTATAAAGAAGAAATTAAAAAAGAAATAAAATGTGTTTATGAAGCTGAAGCAATTAAAAAAGAAATAAAATGTGTTTATGAAGCTGAAGCAATTAAAAAAAAACAACAGATTTCTGAAGTAGAAGAACGCCCAAAAAATCAGTACATTAATGAGATTATAATTGTTGATTAGAATAGTTTATTGATCATCTGCTCTTATCCTTTTTTTCAAAAATGTTTGAAAGACAGTTTTCAAATGTTGAAATACATGTACAGGGATCAAATTACATGTGCAATCTGTTCACATATTCAATTTGCATATGTTTCATAATTGATATTAATGTATTTTATATTCGTTGAAAGATCTGTTGTATCGCCATAAAGATTATATGTTTACACCACACACAATTGATGTAGTACACTGTTTACACATAAAAAGAAAGTATGGTATTTATCACTCATTTTGTGTATTGTGCTGTTTATACATCATAGTATGTTAGCTTTTCACTCATTTTGTGTATTGTGCTGTTTATACATCTAAGTATGTTAGCTTTTCACTTATTCTGTGTATTGTGTATATATGTTGTGTATTAACGGCTTTTCCATAACAAAGAATAATTTGTAGCAACAGGTTGACCAAAAGTATAATTTATTTTACAAGACATTTAAAATGTTACTCTTATTAAAAAATTGTTTCAAAAGAAGATAAAAACCACTTCAGCAATACATGTAGTTCACTATATGCTATGTTCATCATTTTTCAAAATTTCATGAAATAATTTTTTTTTTATTTAGTTGGTTATTTGCAAGCAATAGGCATTATTCAATAAGAATTACCTAATGATTTATTATGGACAGTGGAAATGGGATGTACAAACAGCCTACAAGCCCTGATTCTTACAAAGTGATATACAGAATAATTGTTTATACAGAAGGTTGTAACACATTTATAAGTTTTGCCTGAGAAGCAAAAGTTGTTTAATTTACATTCAAATGATAGATTTAATTGATTTAAAAAAATATATAATATTTATCTATTTAAAAAAAAAATTTGATAGAAGAAAGCCATTTTCTTATCACTGTCTCTGCTAATTAACCTATAGAAAAAGTTCTACATACAAGCGTATAAGTTATGAATAGTGAAAATTCAGAAATTATTTTGTGCTTTTATTATTGTAATTTTTAAAGAATTGTAACATGAATGCGACTTTAATTATTGCGATTTTGAAAAAAATCTGAAAACAGGTATTTGTTTTATTGACCATAAAGGGAGTTCTTATTATCGAGACCAACCAGCTGCATTATTCCCTTTTAATAATAAAAACCTCACAATAATTTCTGAATTTACAATAAATGAACAATAGTTGTCTTTTCCTTGGTGTGTAGTGTTCAAGGTTGTAGTTTTAAAAACTTTAACATTTTGTAAGTGAGTGTAGTTCATGGCTGTGCCATACAAAATAATTTAGTGATATAGTAGATTTTTGTGGTATTTTGAATTCTACATTTTTACATCATTATTTTAACCATTGTGTTGTAATTGTATTAGGGGGATGACACTCATTTGGGGATAAGGGGAAGTTACAAAAAACAGGGGATGTGTGATAAAGGGGATTAAAAAGGTGAGAATGTTGGATACAGAGGGATGGGGAACAAATTTGAAGCTGGAATAAAACGGGTAAAAATGGGAAGTGAAAAAAAAACACAAAAAATTGGGATTTTGGAAATGACCACCCCTTTTGTCATCCCCCTCTTGTATTACATTTTTGTGATAATATGGATATTGTCTCAATGCTTAATTATTATTTTATAACTAACATTTCACCAATGATTAGAAAACATGTAAGGGGTCATCCATAATTGTCAACCATTTTCCAAGGTGTACAAAACGTACACTTTTTCAGACCCCCCACCCTCCCTCAAAAAGTGTACATCAACCATATTCAGATTTCAAGACAAGAAGCAATCATTTTTATTAAAAAAAATATCCTGTCTATCATAGTTTAGTTTAATATAGAAATTTGCATTGAAAAAAAACTGAAACATTTCTGACTGTTTTATACAGTGATAAAAAAAAAAGTGTACGGTAAAAATGTTGATTTTTTAACCCCCTCCCCCCAAGTGTACGTTTTGTACACTTTGGAAAATGGTTGACAATTATGGATGACCCCTAACTACACATGCTAAACATTGTAAATTTACCATCATTCATATATATGTATACAGAATCACCTGAAAGAATTGGAAAATCAGATATCTGTGTTAGCCTTAAGTTAGTTTTGATACGTTTTAAAAATAAACCATTATTATTAAATGATAATAAAAAAAAATGCTTCATGTGAATTTTAATAATCATCTTTATGGATTATTACAAATAAATATTTGTGTTTGTTATAAAACAAGTTATATTTCTTAGTCTAATCATCATGATTTTTTAAATATTTTATGTGCAATATTTGTTTGTATGTATATAGAAAAGCTTTATAAATGTTTTAGATTATATTGGTGCAAAAAAGGTATACACACTGAAAGGAAAATCCTTATTATTTTAACAATTTCATGAATAAATTTTTCTATATAATGAACAGTTTAATTTAAAAAACTGATACAATAAAAGACAACTCCTCTTATATATTTGTGTTCCATTTTCACTTATTAATATTTTTCATTTCATCTTTTAGAACTTCTGTTAAATTCATACAAATACAATTATTTTTGTAAAAAATGAAATGAGGTTTATTGGTCTTAAGAATATTTTATTTAGCAACAAGACATCTATTATCCATATGAAACCAAAATTATCTTTAATCTTTAAAAATATGTTTTAGATTATTTGATAACGTGTAAGGTAAGCATTTTTAAATGCTAGCACCAGAATCTTGCAATATTCTATACTTTATGTTTGGCTTCATACAAATACATAATATCATTTTATGATATATGATAATTATTAGGAATACTTATTGCTCAGCTGCAAAATCATGACTAATTTTTAAGAAGACTTTTTGAATTACAAAGACTTTTATATATACATTTAGCAGTATTTTATATCATTGCACATGCCATTTTTGCATAATTTCGAAATGTGTGGTAAATGTCTTTGAAAAGGGACTTTAAATCTTAATATTTGATATTTTAAGTCTATTTATTTCTTGTGAAATCCTAATAGTAAAGAAAAGATATTTCCAGAGCATAAGTAAATTTTCAGTTATATTTGTAAACATGATCAGAAGAATATTGTCTATACTTCATGAAGCAGATGTATAAAACTTTCTTATGACAGATATTGCAAGGGGTTCCAATTTCATGTCAAACCATGAAATTTGAAAAAGTCTGCAATTTGAAAGTTAAAATGAGTATAATTTTATGATTTATTGGAAATTACTGATGATTTTATAAAAGAAACTTTGTATTAAATATTTTGTGCAAATTTTTTAAATTTCAGTTTTCTGTGAAATTATCATTTTTCAAAATGATAATATTTGATTTATAGAATAACCTTTTTTTATACAATACAGGTTGTACATTAAACACATTAATCTTACATTGTAAGTCATTTATTTGTCTTGTCCATTCATATTTTGTTAATAGTTTTTTGATAGACTGTGTAGTTATTAGTTTTACAGAGAAACAAGATAAATAATTTTATATTATGTTGTCATAATCGTCATTAAAGAAAATTCTATTTAAACCTCATTGTTCTGTTATTTATCAGTAAAACACTTTGAAGTTATTAAAGTGGTTACTGTAACTGTTATTGTACCATTATATCTCTATGGCAAAAAGCAAACCATTAATTCAAAATTAGAGGTCTAGTTAATAGTTATCAAAGGTACCAGGATTATAATATAGTGCACCAGACACGCTTTTCGTCTACATAAAACTCAAATAACAAGAATGTGTCCTCAGTACACGAATGCCCCACTCGCACTATCATTTTCTATGTTCAGTGGACCGTGAAATTGGGGTAAAATCTCTAATTTGGCATTAAAATTAGAAAGATCATATCATAGGGAACATGTGTACCAAGTTTGAAGTCGATTGGACTTCAACTTCATCAAAAACTACCTCGACCAAAAACTTTAACCTGAAGCGGGACAGACGGACGAACGAACGAACGAACGGACGGACGGACGAACGAACGGATGCACAGACCAGAAAACATAATGCCCCTCTACTATCGTAGGTGGGGCATAAAAATAGGTGTAAAGCCAAACAAGTATAAAGTTGCAGAGCATTAAGGACCAAAATTCCAAAAAGTTTTGCCAAATACGGCTAAGGTAACCTATTCCTGGGATAAGAAAATCCTTAGTTTTTCGAAAAATTCAAAGTTTTGTAACATGAAATTTATAAAAATGACCATATAATTGATATTCATGCCAACACCGAAGTGCGAACTACTGGGCTGGTGATACCCTCTGGGACAGTGACTTGTTTAACTTTCTTTCTTAAATATTCTTAATATTACTACTGATTAACTGTAGATACATTATTATTCGTGCGGTAGCTGTGTTCGAACTGGATGTTAAATAGTTAGGGAAGCCAGTTTTGTGTCGAAGGTCCAGGTTCTCTGTTCATAATAAATATAGAAAAGAAGATGTAGTATGACTGCCGATGAGACAACTCACCAGCAATGTCCATTATTTAAGAATATAACTTTTGTTTTAACATCTTTACACTGGATGCTTAGATTAACTCATCTTTTATACCAGGATCCAATCCTGGTACATTTGATAACTATTTATACCAGGATCCAATTGTGTATTTGCGCCAGACGCGCGTTTCATCTATAAAAGACTCATCAGTGACGCTCGAAAAAAAGGCGAACATCATTAATTAACCATAGAAGAGTGTGCTATTAAGAAGATTTACTCTTTTTTTCCCATTAAGTCAAGAGGGTTCGCAGCTGAGTTACAGTTTATTTTTATAACACAAAATACAAAAGTTTAACTCAAAGCTAATCAGACCAAAAGTATACGTTATCCAAAGTCGTGCGTGATAAATAAATGGTATACACTTTATTAACATCAGAAATACCCAAATGCATGAAAGGTATATATTTTTAACAATAACATTTGATTAACTTGAATATTTGTGTTGTGTTGCCAGATTAAAGAAAATATAACATCTATGCATGCAATATTGAAAATTGTGTGTATCTGTCTTTTCATATATAGCCCAGTTCAATACAAAGAAAAAACAACAAATTTAAAATCTATTTCTATTTCTTAGTATTTGTCGACAAAACGTGTTGTGAAAGTATATGTTCAACGACACAACTTCATATCTTTTCCCGTACTTTAATTTTCTAATTGATTAAGTTGAAGTTAGAAAATATAAATAAGACAGCAAATTAATCTATTTGAAAGCTAGAAGAACTGTTTTGATTTCATCGAAGGAAAAAGTATGGCTTCAAACTCAAGATGTAAATTATCGAATCAGGTACTACAAACTATGCATTTTCTAATTATATAACGATGTTTTTTTTGTTCAAATGTAGCGCGAATGAGAAATTATATCAACATACGATTGTAACGTTTTTCTGATTGCCTATGTTCTCATGTAGGAATGAAATGACTGAATACTTATTTTTTTTTGGCTTATAATAAAGGTTTAACATGTAAGTATGAACAAAATGAGAGACACAATGTTTTGTCAACCCCCATATCCCATGTATAGGAATCATGAAACTCATTTGCAACACAATCCTTTGGTCGTTGGAGAACGAAAAATCTGTCAATTCTTACAAGAAATTAGAATGCCATTTTAGTGTAATGACAATGTGAATGTCTATATACATTTTAACGAGCAAACAAAAACCAACCTGACATTTAGTGAATTGTCCTTATATGGACTGGTGTATAAAATTGATGGGAATTTATCTTGAGCATGTTACATGATGAAGGGATAATATATATATGTGGTTCATGTTACATTACTTTAACAATGATTGATTATGGACTTTCCGTTTTGAATTTCCCTCGGAGTTCAATATTTTTGTGATTTTACTTTTAAAGCATGACAATAGAAATATCCCTGCAAAAGTGATGAAAAATCGATGTTAGATGGATTGGCATAACTTTCCAACATGGTCTTTCATTCAGAAAACACAGTAAGTTTGCTATCAATATTGGCTCTTTTGTTATAATCAACATTTACACATTGACAATTAAGGAACGTATCTAATATCCTAGCCCTCAAAATTGAAAGGAGTCTTATTTTTAAATAATACTTTATTTGGCTTTATATAGTTTTTAAATCATGTTCTTGATTTTGCTATTGATTTTTTGACTACTTGATTGTCTTATTTTATTATGTTTTTGCGTTTGATTCTTAAAGAAAATTGGGAAGGTATGTAGGTAGGTATGTTTGGGTTTTTCTACTATTTAAACACAATTATTTGAATATGATTATGAATTTTGCACATATATAAACATATAATGGTTAAGTAAACAAAAACTTGTTCCGCGTTTAATGAAAAAACATTGGGACATTAATTACGTCAATATGTTTAGATTAAAGTATGTTCGTATGTTTGTTTATACGATTACCTGAGATTATACAATTCCTAAACTGGTCAAAAGAAGTCACGAGTCTAGCCTCATTAGGAATGGAGTTCCATACTTGTGCTGCCTCAAATCTAAAGGATCTTTTACCATAACTTGTGGTTCTAGATCTATGTACCTCAGCAGTATTCACATACCTGAAATTACATGAATTGTTTTTTATTACAACTTATCTTGAAAAAATAAAGGACATTATTTATTAATTATTTTAAAGGTCTCCAAGGCAATTGAGCGCATTATACAAGTTTTAAATGATGGGAGGTTTGAAATCTGCATGAGTGTTTCGTATGAGCTCTGATGGTCTTCATAAATAAAGCGAAGCGTTCGTTCTTGTATTTTTTCTATTTTTCTGGTATTTTGGTCCCCACAGAAATGCCAAGTCAAAGGGCAGTAACTAATGTTAGACATATTAAAAGAGTAATAAATGGTGAGTTTACTCAGTTTGTTAAGATGTTTCCCAATTCTTTTCAAAAATTTTTATTGCCATGCAGCCTTTTTACAAATATTTGAAATATGTAAGTTGAAGTTAAATTTAAAATCAATTGTAACTCCAAGTAGTTTAACCTCATCCTCACATGATATAGAAATACCATTAAAATCAAACACAATCTTTTTATCATGTGTTTTTTTGCCAAGAGAGATTGCTTGAAATTTCTCTGGGTTTGCCTGCATTTTATTGGAAGAAAACCACTGTATTAAATAATTGTTGTCTTCCTCAAGAGCAGAAATTACATCTTATAAGGAATTTCCAGACTTTGACAAAGTATTGTCATCAGCATAATTATATAAAGAACAATTTAAAAAAAAGAACAAATCATTTATAAAAATATAAATAGGATGGGTCCAAGGATGAAACCTTGTGGTAACCCTTTAAATATGTCAATAATCCCACTTAAATTTGGGTTTACTTTCACACACTGTTTTTCTCTTTGTTGAATAACTATATAACATATCAAGTGAGGATTTGGAAAGACCATAAGCTTTTAGTTTCAGTAGCAGTAAGTCATGGGGGAGACAGTCAAATGCTTTTGACAAGTCCATAAGGATAGCTGCAAGGTATTTATTTTGATCTAAGGCTAATTTCCAATCTGCAATCACTCTTAATAAAGTTGACTGATATCCAAAACTTGATCTAAAAGCTGCCAAAAATGGACTGAATATTTTATCAAAGTACTGTACTAATTGTACTTCTTTGGCATTTTCAAAAAAATTAGAAATAGCCGGTAATACACTTACCGGTCTATAATTTCCCTTTTCTAATACACTATTCCTTTTGTGAATAGGTGCAACTTGAGCTTCCTTAAGACTGCCAGGGAAGGTCGATGATGATAATGATAAATTAACAATATCTGTAAGGGGTTTAACAATAGCAGGTTTAGCAAAATGCAGTAATTTAGGTGAGATACCATCTTTACCAGTGGCTTTTTTAACATTAATTTTACGTACTAGTATACGTTTCTCAACAAAATCTTGATCAATAGGGGAAAATGTAAAATTGTTTTGATCAAGATCTGGAATATTATCTATAATGGCCAAAATACTCGGGTGATCATCATCAACCTTTAATTGACTGCTTCCTATATTCTTTGCAACATTTACAAAATAGTCATTAAATATCTCACACACCTCCTCCTGTTTTGTAATTAAAACATTATTTTCAGAAAGGACAGTTTCCTTTTGGTGTACATTTTCCTTATTTGTAAGAAAAGGTTTCACTGTTGGCCAGAAATCTTTTGATTTCGGGCCTCCAGCACACCTCTCTACAAAATATTGGTTAATGGATTTATTTTTTAGTTTTGTAACATAGTTGCGTTGGCGCCTATATGTCTCCCAGTTCTTAATACCACTGAATTTTTAAAATTTATTATACAACATTTTTTTCTAATAAATGGCACTTTTGGAAAAAAAATCCTTAAAAGGTGCATGTTTGTCAGCTACCTCAATGAAACTTTTACTAAAATTATCATATGCTGCATTTACATTATCAAATTCAGATATATCAAAATGCTGATTTTCTAAATCATTTAAAAAATTTGAAGCATAAAAATTCTTAAAGCTTCTGCATATCTTCTTTTTTTGGTAAAATTTTAGGTAAATCACAATTTAACTGCACAGATATAAAGATGTGCACATCACTTATTCCAGTGCCAAAATTACATATCTTTTTAAAATCAGTCATGATTCATTAAAATCAAATCTAAAAGGGTTGCTTTAGCATTTTTGTAAAACATGTAGCTTTCTTAATGATGTTCTTTAAATTAAAAATATTACAGATTTCTCTTGTCATTGCACTCTTACCACAGTTAAGCATGTTATAATTAAAATGACCAATAAAAATATAGTTGTCATATTTTGATAGAATTTTATCTATAGTTTTGGTACAGTCTGTACTGAAATGGTCATCTGACATACTAGGAGGTTTAGATATCCCACAAAAGAACCATTTTTTTTACCAATTGCTGCCTCTATACCAATGGATTCAACATATTAGAATTCTAGTTGAATTTTTCTATCAGCTGCAAGATCAGATCTTACATATGCAATGAGACCTCCACCATGTGGATTTCTATCAGCACGCCACATTGTAAAATTATCGACCCAAAATTGAGCATTGGGGAAACTGGAAAGATTCATCAATTTTTGTTTCTGATAAAAAGAGAATGTCTACTAGATTTCGGTGTAGCAAGTCTTTAATGGATTTAAATTTATAGCGAATGCTATTGATATTCAAATTCCCACTCATTAAATTACTGGTGTTACTGCTTCGAACTTTTTTAAGCTCATCAAATACATCTTCGTGCATGTTGTTATTTACACATGATTTCCCAATGTTTACATCTGTCAAACTGGAAATGGTGGTTGAATGACATGGGAGATAACTCAAATAAGCTGTTTCCTCGTTGATTGATCTCTCGATAAATGAATTTGTAAAAGATGGTAATGTACATGATTTACAGAACCAGCTCTCTCTTATTTTATTGGATAGTTCATCATATTCGTGTATATACATAATAATTACTTCACGGTTCAGCTAGCAAGCAAGCTAACGAAAGATATAACCTGTGTCTTGATCTACACACTCAATGCAATCGGCTGTAACCACAAAGTGATTGTAAATTGTTACAGCTAATTTTCTATTGCATGTAGAGCAAGACTTTGGTTAAGCCTCGGTCACACCTTACCGGATAGCACGAACGGACGCCTAACGGATTAAAATAAAAGTTGTCCGTTGACAAAATTGTTATCCGTTTGGAGTCCGTTGATGGACTGACCGAATAAAACGGACGTGTAACGAATGCATAACGGACACACACCGGATATGCAACGTACGAGAAACGGAAACGTACCGGACAGAACGGATGTCTAACGTACATCCAACGGACGAGTACCGCATAAAACGGACACCTAACGGAAGCGTACCAAATAAAACGGATGAACAAGATATATACTAGTATACGGAAAAATTAAAGGCGACTATTATAATACATGTAAATCGCATAAATATTCAAAATGTTTCTGTGTAACTGGTTTTGGTTTATTATTCAAAATGCTGCCAAAGGGCAGTGTCTGGACTAAATAAGAGCTGCTTGATTGTGAAGACGTGCCTTTACTCTAAGATCGATTATGAATAATAAGAATTCATGAACCCTAAGAAATCTGACATACCAATAATTGGTTTTTCTGACGCGAAATTTTCAATTGGCATTTATCCATATCAGATCATCCGTTTTATCCGTTATACGTCCGGTAGAAGTCCGTTTCTCATTCGTTCGACATCCGTTTTATCCGTTAAACGTCCGGTAGAAGTCCGTTGGTGAATTTATCTTCCAGACCTCCAACGGATGTATGACGGACACGTAACGGATACAAAACGGAAACGAAACGGACAATTACCGTACAAAACGGACGCCTAACGGACGTTCAACGGAAATTGTATCCGTTGGAAGTCCGTTCAAAGTTTTGAACATCCTCAAAATTTTCCACCGGACAGAACGGACGTCGACGGAGAAAACGTACGCTTAATGGACATTCAACGGATATGGATGGACGTCTAACGGACATGAACGGATTGAAAAAAAGTTATCCGTTAGGCGTCCGTTCGAGCTATCCGGTAAGGTGTGACCGAGGCTTTAGCTTGCTTGCTTAGTTTGAATATTGTACAATTTTATTGGGATAATGTAAAATAAAATTTAATTATAATATAGTTTTCACAAAAAAAATTGATTAAACATTACATGGAAATCCGAAGATAAAAATCTATATGTAGGTCATTCTCAAGTTTTATAATTTTTATATGGTTCAATAGTTTTTAATGCATCACCTATCACATATCACATAAATAATCATATATCGTGTTTTTTCAAGACGAATTATATAGGCTGCATTTGTTCTAATCAACATTTTGAAAACGTTGTGTGGCGTTTGTTGGTGTTTGCTGAACGCTACAAACGTAGAAACAAATACATCGTTTAATAAGTCTTTACTGACCCTGTTTAAACTTTCAGTAATCCATGCATATGTTGTTGGTAAACAGATGTTTTATAAGCGTAGAAAAAATACATCGTTTAATCAGGTTGAAGTTAGAAACAAATGTAAAGTTTGTACTAACAAACGACGAACGACAAACTGTAATTTTAGCGAGTGCATAGTTGTCTTCGACTTTGTACTTGTTTGGCTTTATAAATATTTTGATATGAGCGTCATTGATGAGTCTTATGTAGACGAAACGCGGGTCTGCCGTACTAAATTGTAATCCTGGTACCTTTGATAACTATTGTCAAAGTTTTTGTAAACTTCTCAAATGTACTTATCTTAAAAACAAAGGATCAAAACATGTGCACCCTTAGCCGTTTGCATCGTTTGTGTTAGAAAGAAATTAACTCAAAGATGTATATATGCCTCAGGTAAATGCATGTATTTTAATACATTCTGGTAAGGTTTTTATTAGGCCTTTTCCTCCGGCTTTTTTTCGACCTGCAACTGACAAATCTCAAGTATTAACAAAGTTATTGAAAAAAGAATTACTCCAATGGGATTGATGGCATACGTGAAACGTAAACACATTTTATAATACAACACAAAAATGATAAAATGAGCATAAAATTAGGAAGAGATGAGCCCCAATTTCTTCATTCACGGCATATTGCTCAGTCGCGTATGTAATGAGTTTGATACGATATTCCAATTATCAAGAGATGTTGTTGGATATTTTTATAAGGTAGGCGTATTCAAGACTTCGACTTTTTCGAAAAGGAGCTTCGTATTATCAATTTCAATATATATAATTTATCATAGATCAAATTTAAAACAATTATAACTTGGTTTACTGAATTAACCGTGTAATATATGAAAAATTATAAACAATAAAAAAGAAAAAAGAATTACAACGTCGAACATATTTAACAATCATTAAATACTGGATTCAAACAGGAGCACTCGTACAAAAAGTCCGATGCAATCAATAGTAATAAATGCATTATAAAATTAAAATAGATATATAAATATTAGAATAACACATAAATCGGAGATACAAATAAAAAGGTAACGATAATATACTCACACAATAGACATGCAGGGAGAGTAAAGATACACCAAAATTACAATTAAAGTAATTACCCGGGAAAAGTATTTCTAAAAAGGGGGTTCCAACACATGCAACTCTTGTAAAAGGGGAGTCCAACCATATGTCCCCCATACAAAAAGAAAATCAAAAATTACAAATGAAACAACTTGTATATCACATTATTTAGAACATGTTCGGAGACGGTCCAGTTATGCAATAATGTTTTGACAGTGATCGAACAGTAAGCTGCAGATGCACGATTTGATAATTATCTACAATGTAACCAGGAACTTTCAGATTAAGAAATATATATATAAAAAAACATTGATTGCAGGAGTTATTTGTTATATTAACTGTTCCATATCCATGAAAACATGTTTGAGACAGTGTAACATGTTGACCGTTTCCGGCACGAGTGATCACGAGACAACAACTGTACAAACACTTTCATTCGACAAAACATAGGGCTGCTAATAATTGAATTTGTAGAAATGAACGAATTTACAAAAATGAAAGTAAAATACAAAACATATTTTTTTAATTAGATTAACACACATTGTTTTTTTTTACAATAACGCCGTTCAACTAAGTAACACACTTCTTAATAATAAACAACCAATAATAATAAAAAAAAAATAAAAATGCCAAAATCAGCATCTTTAAATCTGAGGACTGTACTAGTAATAATCCTTGATTCTGTCCTTAATTTTCTTTGTTTCCTTTTAATAATCATTCTACTGCTAATCTGAAAACTGTTTTGGCGCCTTTAATCAATCTACTGCTACTGTGAACACTGTTTAACTTTTGGCGCTAAAGCTCTTTCTTATATTGCTTCTTTTGTTTAAATATTGACGTTTTGATAAAATAATAAGTTACCTAACCGGCTTTACAAACTTTCCCAAAATTTTACATTTAACGATTGTTGACCTTTTTTTTTCCTTAAAGAAGTCGGCATGCGACTAATTGAGCTCATGCAAAATTATATAATTTATATATATAAAAAAACATACTAGTATCAAAATCAGAAATTAAAGCTACTTTAACAATTATTGGATTCAATGTTATTAGAAGCTTATCATAAAATCTAAAAGTCCAATGTGTTCGGTGGAAGAAAAGGTTTGACTGCAATCTTCCTTGCACGTTGTGGTGTTTTGGATGTATCTTTATTCGAACTGGTTCCACTGGTTTTTGAAGTTTGTTGCAAATTTGCCCGACTCCTGTCGCTCATAGGTTTTCTGTTTTCATGGTCATCTACTCCACGTTTTCGTCTCTTTGCAGCATACATCAAACAGCATGTCAATAGAGCTAACAGCAGAATTGAAACCCCGACAAGAATCCACCATGGCCAGTATAAGTCACGTATGCTATTCCATATTTCAGACTTAGATGATTTCGATGTCATCATGTCTACAATAGAAAGAAAAAGGTCTAGACTATAGTCAAATAAATTAGTCGAACAGCTTTAACAAAAAAAAAAAGAACGTGACTATAGATAAATACATTGTAATTCTCCAATGAAACTAGAGGCTCTAAAGAGCCTGTGTCGCTCACCTTGGTTTATGTGAATATTAAACAAAGGACACAGATGGATTCATGACAAAAATGGGTTTTGGTGATGGTGATGTGTTTGTAGATCCCACTTTACTGAACATTCTTGCTGCTTACAATTATCCCTATCTATAATAAACTTGGACCAGTAGTTACAGTGTCAGTGGAAAAAGTTTGTAAAAAATTTACAAATTTTATGAAAATTGTTAAAAGTTGACTATGAAGGGCAATAACTCCTTAGGGGTCAATTGACTATTTTGGTCATGTTGACTTATTTGTAAATCTTACTTTGCTATACATTATTGCTGTTTACAGTTTATCTCTATCTATAATAATATTCAAGATAATAACAAAAAACAGCAAAATTTCCTTAAAATTACCATTTCAGGGACAGCAACCTACTAACGGGTTGTCCGATTCATCTGAAAATTTCAGGGAAGATAAACAATTTTACACCATGTCAGATTTGCTCTAAATGCTTTGGTTTTTGAGATATAACCCAAAAACTGCATTTTACCCCTATGTTCTATTGTTAGCCGTGGCGGCCATCTTAGTTGGTTGGCCGGGTCATCGGACACATTTTTCAAACTAGATACCCCAATGATGATTGTGGCCAAATTTGGTTTAATTTGGCCCCGTGGTTTCAGAGGAGAAATTTTTTGTAAAAGTTAACGACGACGGAGGACGACGACGACGAACGACGGACGACGGATGCAAAGTGATAAAAAAAAGCTCACACTGCCCCTCGGGCCAGGTGAGTTAAAAAAAAAACTTTACTATAAATACTTCAGATGTACGTAGAATACCAAAAAAACAATTATTCGTCGAAGAATGACAAACAACAACTTGACCAAAATAAAACGATAAAAACATGTGTTTCGATAAATATTCTGATTCCAATTCGATGTCATCATGACGTCATAACGATTTTCACTTGACATTTTGTCCAACAGAATAAAAGTTCTACTTATTGTTTTACCCGATAAATATAAGGAACACAATAAATGTAAATATTCTACGTATACCTTGAGTCATATATATTTCATTTTTGTGTTAAAAGGCATTTGTAGCACATTTTCTTGTACTAATAAAATTGTATATTTAAATAAACAAGAATATATTTGTCCTAAGTACACGGATGTTTCATCCGCACATAATTTTTTTTATGTTCAATGGACCCTGGAAAAGGGGTAAAATCTCTAATTTGACATTACAATTAGAAAATCCTATCATAGGGATGTGTTCTAAGTTTCAAGTTCATCAAAAACTACCTTGATCAAAAACTTTAACCAAACACTTCAACCTGAAGCGAGACGGACGAACGAACGAACGAACGAACGAACGAACGAACGGACGGACGGACGGACGAACGAACGAACGGACGAACGGAGGAACGAATGAACAAACGGGCGAACGGACGCACGACCGAACGGACGCACAGACCAAATGGGGCATAAAAAAGACTGTTATAAAAAAGTATATTAAGTTTTGGTAGTTCTGAATTTATATCGTGTACGATAAAATGAACATAATTTGTTGACCTCATTGGCGGATCCAAGTGGGGGGGGGGGGGGGGGATTCCGTGGGTTGGAACCCCCATTTTTTTGGCCGATCAATGCATTTGAATGGGAACATATAGTTGGAACCCACCTTTTGTCCTGGGTTGGGAACCCCACCTTTTTTAAATGGCTGGATCCGCCACTGGACCTACTAACATACATCTCTCGGATACATGCAATTTGAATAAATAAAACAAGTATAATGTTCTTAAAATGAATAAAAGTGTTTTTTTTCTAAAAATATCTCTTACTCTAGGCGAATTCTTGCTTTAAAAAAAGGAACTTGTAATAGAATGCATATTTACTATTTGAGGTATTAGTTGATCCAATCGTTGCTATACTTTGTTCAGTTGTTGATGAAGTTGTCAGATCAGTTGTTGAAGTTGTCGGATCAGTTGTCGAAGTTGTCGGATCAGTTGTTGAAGTTGTCAGAACAGTTGAAACGGTTGTAGTTATCGGAACAGTAGTAGTTGTTTCTTTAGATGTCAGTTTGGTATTTGTCTGTTCGGTAGTTGTCAGTTCAGAAGTTATTTTAACAGTAGTTGTTGGTTTGGTAGTTGTCAATTCGGTAGTTGTCGGTTCGGTAATTGTCTGTTCGGTAGTTGTCAGTTCAGAAGTTATTTTTACAGTAGTTGTTGGTTTGGTAGTTGTCAGTTCGGTAGTTGTCAATTCGGTAGTTGTCGGTTCAGTAGTTGTCAGTTCGATTGTTGTCGGTTGGGTAGTTGTTGCTTCGGTAGTTGTCTGTTCGGTAGTTGTCTGTTCTGTTGTAGTCGGTTCGGAAGTTGTCGGTTCTGTAGTTGTTAGTTCTGTAGTTGTCTGTTCGGTAGTTGTCAATTCTGTAGTTGTTGTTGCAGTAGTTGTCTGTTCGATAGTTGTCGGCTCGGTTGTTGTTTGTTCAGTAGTTGTCTGTACTGTTGTAGTCGGTTCAATAGTTGTCGGTTGTGTAGTTGTTAGTTCTGTAGTTGTCTGCTCGGTAGTTGTTTGTTCTGTTGTTGTCGGTTCTGTTGTAGTCAGTTCGATAGTAGTCGGTTCGGTCGATGTTGTAATTGCTGATTCGGTAGTTACTACCGTGGAATCAGCTTGTGTTGTTTTCCCTATTGTTGCTGTTAAAAAAAACAAATTGTGATTGTTTAAAGTAATATAACATGAAATTTTATGCACTTGTAAATTAGATTGTTTAAGTAAAAGTAAATGAATAAAATTGTCCTCTATTCTTTGTTTTGTTTAAGATATTCATTTACATCTTTATATCATGAACGATGGTTAGAAAATAGATAAATCAACGATACAAATGAATGTTCCTAGAAATCATACTGAAAAATGTAAATGGGGCTAAAATCAGCACTCATTATAAAAAAGAATTGGTTTTAATTGCAAAGTTTTGAGAATTGCATAAAATGTGAAGATAGCAAAGTAAGCACTATCTTACCTGAAGAGGGAGGAGTAAACACCATCCTCACAAATTTCTCGTTTCCGTCATCGAACATGAACTCGTTATCAACACTCGCAATACACAGAACAGGGTACCAGTCGCCCTGACTCATTGACAGGTAAATAGAAATTGTAATGACGCCATTGTTATCAACTTTATATCTCTAAAAAAAAAAATTATATACAATGATATTTATCTTTTAAATGTAGGTTATTAATCCTATTGATGTCCGCGTAATTGTATTTAAATGTACATGTATTAAAAAAAAGAGACAACAAATGCTATAAAATAGACATTTAAGTGATTATTCTAATTCCAGGATAACACAGTTTCGTACAATGTAGCGCATTAATTCTTCCGGTGCCCAAATACTTTAAATTTACCATATTTTTTGTACACGTTATTGAAAATGTATACTTATATATAACGGTTGGAGTCGTACCCCACAATATGGCCACTTTGCTTCATCATACATCTCGATAACTATAAAATCACCAAAAGAAGGTGTGTCCTTTTTATCTGCTGGCCAACTACCAAGGCATGAGAATGGCCCATAATAAGGAGCAGCTGAAAAACATAAGATATTGATGATATATATATGTAACTTTAACGTGGTAAGGTTACACTAAGCACGAGAAATGGAAAAGGTCGTAATTCTTTAACACTGAATATATATGATTAAAAAATTAACATGTTAGATTTATACTAAAAAATCATTCAAATTTTCGTTAAATGTGAATATAACACATAAGTTGATCCTCATTTTGACTTTTGCACAAATCGACCGGAATATAAGTACTTTATCTTCAGTTTCCCCTAATCTGTCAACACTGAGTCTTTGAGTTCCAGACTCGCACGTTCGACTTCCGTCTTAAAATATTTCGATTCCAATTTTCAGTTGGTAGGTCAGTGGTTCTCTTCTGGTATTCATGCTTTTCATATGATGAAGACAAGAAAGCTGAAAGTGACGTTAAACACCAATGCTCAATCAATTATGATAGAGTAGTCATCTCGTGACTATATGTAAACAAAATTATACAATTAATAGATGTTTCTGCTAGAGAATTAAACTAAGATTACATCCTAACTCCTTTGTTCTAACAGGGGTGATCTGAGTCGGATCACCTCTACCAGATCACCCTAGCTTGAGTGAGCCGGAGACCAAAGGGTGATCTGACACTGACACACCAAGTCCAAATGGGATAACTATTTCTAAATCCCAGCTGTTTTAGATTAGACAAAAAAACGTTTACATGCAATTCATAAAACATAATTTAGAACGCCACACAACCATTATAATATACTTTATGTATTACTATATAAAGTACATGTATACCCTTTATGATTCCAAAACACGGTGGTTAGATATCAAATCATATCAACTCGCCCAACTCAGGTCAATAGGCCCACACTAGATCGCCACTCAATACAAATATCGCCCCACTCTTGTTTACTGACTCGCCCCACTTTTGAAAATTAAATTAAACAATTAGTCTGGCAACTCACTTATTTACGAAAGGGGTATATAAACCCAACTGAATAAAGGTATGCCAACTCGCCCCACTTTAAAAAAAATATTGCTTCCTTTAAGTATGTTAAATTTCGGACAGTTGGTATCCAGTAGTCCTGGTGTAGTAGTATGTGTCTTGGGTTTAATAAAGATAAAAAATTGTGTCGTGGGTTGATATGTCAAAGATCTTGAGTACGAATCCCAGCATAAACACTGGACTTTTTTACGTAAATTTTGATAGAAAGTCTTTTTCGTATAATTTTAAATTATAAGTGCTATAGTGTGTTTGGCATTCCCGCCAAAATGTCACAGAAAAAAGGAAAGCATGCAAAACAAAGAAATTCAAGCTGGGGTGATCTGGTAGGGGTAATTCGACTCAGATCACCCTTTCCTTACGTCGTATCACCTTCCCTGTCATGAATTGAATCTCATAAGCAACACGACGGGTGCCACATGTGGAGTAGGATCGGCTTACCCTTCCGGAGCACCTGAGATCACCCCTAGTTTTTGGTGGGGTTCGTGTTGTTATGTCTTTAGTTTTCTATGTCGTGTCATGTGTACTATTGTTTGTGTTTTTGTCCCTTTCATTTTTAGCCATGGCGTTGTCATTTTAATTTCGATTTATAAGTTTGATTGTCCCTCTGGTATCTGTCGTCCCTCTTTTTTTGAACAAAGGAGCTGGGATGTTACATTCAGGGGAACATTGATTGAATAGTTACCGGATGTTACATTCAGGGGAACATTGATGAAATAGTTACCTAATGATTCATCCAGGGAAACATTGATTGAATAGTTACCTGATGTTACATTCAGGGGATCATTGATTGAATAGTTACCTGATGTTACAATCAGGGGAACATTGATGGAATAGTTACCTGATGTTACATTCAGGGGAACATTGATGGAATAGTTACCTGATGTTACATTAGGGGAACATTGATGGAATAGTTACCTGATGTTACATCCAGGGGAATATTGATTGAATAGTTACCTGATGTTACATCCAGGGGAACATTGATTGAATAGTTACCTGATGTTACATTCAGGGGAACATTGATGGAAAAGTTACCTGATGTTACATCCAGGGGAACATTGATTGAATAGTTACCTGATGTTACATTCAGAGGAACATTGATTGAATAGTTACCTGATGTTACATTCAGGGGAACATTGATGGAAAAGTTACCTGATGTTACATTCAGAGGAACATTGATTGAATAGTTACCTGATGTTACATTCAGGGGAACATTGATGGAATAGTTACCTGATGTTACATTCAGAGGAACATTGATTGAATAGTTACCTGATGTTACATTCAGGGGAACATTGATGGAAAAGTTACCTGATGTTACATCCAGGGGAACATTGATGGAATAGTTACCTGATGTTATATTCAAAGGATCATAACAACTCTTCAAACCGATGACTTCATCCTGAATATAGGCTTTAGAAGTTTGACCAGCACAGTAGTCAGGATTTCCTTTATCACTGAAGATGAAGTCATAGGTAGTGAAATCAAACGGGCAGTTTGCATACTGAAAGTTGTCTAGAAAAGAAAATGAAAATATCAGTGATTTTTTATTTTTTTTTTTTAAACTGTTCAGTTTTAAAATAAACTATATAAAGACATGCACAAATCTCTTCTGTTTTTGCATTAAAATTCTTTGTAAAATTATGTTATGAATGTTGTTTCTGTATTGGTGTATGAAATCTGCTCCGACACCACATACAGCCAATGATATAAGAATTACCTCACGATGAATTATCTGTAGGTTAAGCGTATTGATCTTGTTTTCAGTAACTGCGAGCATTTTGTGTTAAGACATTTACCATTGTTTTATTGCACGTTTTTTTTTGTCTACCAGATTAGATTTTTTAATTGATATTCCTGTTTTTAATTCTTAGTCTTTTAGTAGACTTTCGTTTGTTTCCCATGCCGTTGAAATATTCTCTTTGTCTTATCAATTTTGATGTTCCTTTGGTATCTTCCGCCATTTGTTTTCTTTAGAGATTATATTATGTATTTGACATCTTCATGGCAGCGTTTACCAAACCTACTGACTGAATGCAAAATTTCAAATGGAAATAAACAAATACACAAATTTCAACAGCTGCATTTGTTTTCATCATAACGTCTTGTTTTGCAACTAAGAAAGTTAAATGAACCTTTAATTTTTAGATTGTGTTGAATAACTTCGACTCTTTTTTGAATTATCGCTCTTTATATTTAAAACAATGTTTTTCTACAATTCATTCAATTGTAATAGGAGGCTTGATATATCAAAACATCAAAGACAAATGCTGACGCAACACACACAATGAACTCTCTGTCCGTGTATGACAATGCAATAAAATTGAGAATGGAAATGGGGAATGTGTCAAAGAGACAACAACCCGACCAAATAAAAAACATCAGCAGAGGGTCACCAACAGGTCTTCAATGTAGCGAGAAATTCCCGCACCCGGAGGCGTCCTTCAGCTGGCCCCTAAACAAATATATACTAGTCCAGTGATAATGAACGCCATACTAATTTCCAAATTGTACACAAGAAACTAAAATTAAAATAATACAAGACTAACAAATGCCAGAGGCTCCTGACTTGGGACAGGCGCAAAAATGCGGCGGGGTTAAACATGTTTGTGAGATCTCAACCCTCCCCCTATACCTCTAACCAATGTAGTAAAGTAAACGCATAACAATACGCACATTAAAATTCAGTTCAAGAGAAATCCGAGTCTGATGTCAGAAGATGTAACCAAAGAAAATAAACAAAATGACAATAATACATAAATAACAACAGACTACTAGCAGTTAACTGACATGCCAGCTCCAGACTTCAATTAAACTGACTGAAAGATTATGATTTCATCATATGAACATCAGGCACAATCCTTCCCGTTAGGGGTTTAGTATCATACCATCATAACATATATTAGAAGAACATAACCCGTGTCATGCCAACAACTGTTTTTAGAATAAATGTGTTTAGTTCCGATGCAAAGACCTTATCAGTGACTCAATATTAACGCCAAAATATGCAATCTTTAATGACTTGACAACAGTATCGTAATTATATCCCTTCTTAATAAGTCTATTCAAAGGTTTTGTAAGTTTCTGAGGTGAATACTAACACCTTTGTGCTTTACAAAGAATATTACCATAAAAAATTGGATGTGAAATACCTGAACGTATTAGAAGTCTGCATGTTGAGCTATATTTACGAATGATGTCTTTATACCGATGATAAAATTTAGTAAATGTTTTGACTAGTTTGTGATATCGAAAACCCTGGTGTAATAATTTTTCAGTAATACATAAATTTCTCTCGTTAAAATCGAAAACATTGCAAGTATATTTTTGTTGGTATATAACTTTATATTTTATTTTTATTTACCGTGATAAAGTAGTGAAGAACTTTTACGGTTTTGCAATATTTTAAAATTACGTAACTATAGTATTCAACAGTTTGTAGGTCATTTCAGCTGCTAGTGCTGTGTAATGGCACTACATGAATTAAACTAAAGGATTCCGAACAACTTACAAAAAGTCCAGAGCAAGAGGAGCGAATATCCTTAATCACTCTATAAATAGCATATCATCATCGTTCATTACATTCGTTTCTTTAACTCACCATTTAAGATGTTTTTTTACGAATTATTTTGTATGGTATTTTGTCAATCTTATGATAACTCGAGCTACTTTCTTTAAATATCATAAAATACATACATTTTGTAAGAGCTATACTAGTAGAACCTGCGGTAAATAGACCAACACAATCTTGTGCACTGGTTATAGTGCCGGTAGATGAAAACTCGTCTGAAAATTTTATAAAAAAATACAAATTAATGTTATACCAAACGTATTGACTTATATTAAATTGGCTTGTTTAATTTTCATAAAATTTAGACAAAAATATATAAGTTGACCCTTTGACAAAAATATGAAAAATCAAAAGAATTGAACCACATACTGTATTGAACAAATTTCATTGGATAAATATCAGTTTAATTAAACACAAGTTTTGATCAATGATATACTTATCAGTAGCTTTAAAATCAGATCTGACAAAGGAAGATAAAAACTTATTGATGTAGATTTGAAGCTAACATTAACAAAAACTGGACGTTTGAAGTTTGACATTAATTGGCATTTCTACCCTAATACTAATATGGGAATTATAATTATCTAATCTATCAGTATTATATTTTAAAGGTATTTCAAAGGTATGAAATTTTGAAAGACAGACAGACAGACAGACAGACAGAGCGTTCAAAATGAACAGTTTGAAACAAAATATAAAAGGGAATTAAAAATAGGTTAGACAAAATATAATACATCTAATTTTAAAAATCTTATTGTAGAGAACTACTATTAACGAATCATGGGTAGCCATGACATATATCAAGGCCCTTGTCCAACTGTACATTTTCTTATTGCCATAGTACATCAGGCAGTTAACATAAAAACCCATCACTGTAAGTAACATTGTCGAACTGTTTGTAGCCATGACATTTATTAAGGCTCCTGTCCTAACTGTCATCTTAATCATCGCCATGGTACATCAGGTAGTTAACATAAAACTCATTACTCTGAGTTTGAGAGAAAATGGATGCCTGTTCTCTATGAAGGGAATACTTTGTTGAAAAGATTATATTCAAGAGTTTAAAAAAAATCTTACGGTAGAATTCCCTGAGTACATTGTCGAACTGTGTGTAGCCATGACATAAATTAAGGCCCTTGTCCAAACTGTATACTTTGACATCACCATAGTACATCAGGCAGTTAAAATAAAAACTAATATTGTAATTTTTTAGAGAAAAGGAGGCATTTTCTCTATGTAGAGAATACTTTGTTAAAAAAGTATATATTCAATAATTTTAAAAATCTTACGGTAGAATTCCCTGAGTACATTGTCGAACTGTTTGTAGCCATGACATATGTCAATATCCCTCTTCAAACTGTAAATATTCCAATCGCCGTAGTACATCAGATAGTAATAGTATCCTGATATTGAGTCAAAATATTCATCTACACATGAAGGAGATGCACCTGCAGAATGAAGAATCAAAAACAAATAAACATTATGTTTGAAGATATTCGCTACTTTGTTTCCAAATAACAAGCTTTTATGAAGACTGTTTTAAATTGATAGTTATATATAACTAAAGAAATTATAAAAGCAGAAAAAAAATAAAGGGTTCGAGTGCTTTTTCGAGATGTAAGCCATTAAAAATTTCGCGGGAAATGATTTTCTCTAAATACCTACCTAAAATATGAGTAACAAGCAGAATTTTTAAATGGCATTACATGAATAAAACCAGAGAATTCCAAATATCTAACAAAAATTAAAAAAAAATAACAAGTGAAGCGAGCATCCTTATACTTTCTTCGGAGAAAATGAATATGGCCACTTTACATCTTTAATAATTTAATTTGCGGTGAAAAGAAATTTTAACATCAAAAAGAGGGGAAAGAATAAAGAGTTCAAAACAATAAGTGAAAAAAACCCCAGATAAATCCATGGTTATATTTTTTAGCCTCTAATAATCAGGTTTAATGCGAGCATCAGCGAGCGATAGTACAATACGAATCCAGTTTCGAGCCGAGTACAAATACAGCTGATAATTAAAGATACGAAGCAGTTATTGCCTTTATCCTGCAATTATTTGTTTTACGTTTTTTTCTTCCAAATCCTTGAATTTGTTTTTAAAAGAAATCGACATGACTTCGATCAACACAGACCGCAATGAGGACCCAAAATAGTGATGTAAACAGTAACATGACATGACCGTTTGCTCGCAGGATACCAGGAGACGATTTATTCATATATTGTAGAAAGGTAAATTGCCATTCGTCTCAACTCGGCCGATTCCGTACCTCAACGATAGAAGAAGAGTAGCGGAGTCACCCGAGGATTGCCGATTGGAGCACAGTGTTTTCGTCACAACTCGGCCGATTCCGTACCTCAACGATAGAAGGAGAGTAGTTGAGTCACCCGAGGATTGCCGATTGGAGCGTAGTGTTTTCGTCACAACTCGGCCGATTCCGTACCTCAACGATAGAAGAAGAGTAGCGGAGTCACCCGAGGATTGCCGATTGGTCGATTGCAGGATAACAACTTTTTAACGGGCGACAAAACATAAGACATAAGTTTTATTTACCCATGGCCGATCCATCCGTTGTATAGTAATCCATCACACTGTATCCAGCCGTGAATTGTCTTTTAATTATTGGTGTCGCAAACCAGTATGTAACCCCTGCAGTTGCTGTTGTCCATTCAACTGGGAATCCTTTTCCTAAACATGCTGTAGATACCAGTGTTCCTGGTTGAAAAAACAAACATGTAAATCTGAATTCTATTTCAACATCAATTGTAATATTCAATTTGATTAGATAATGCACCAATTTGTATGGCATTAAATATGTCGACCGTCGGCTATCTATAAAGGAATTCACTTTTAAGTCATATGAAACTAGTGACTTGAAAAATAAAGCTAACCAAACTGTCATTTACGGAAGCGTATTAACGCCACACATTTTAAAAAGGTTTTCCTCCTATCCTAGCGTTATAACGCAAACCTTTGGGTTATAACGCAAAAATAAAGATAGGAAGAAAAAATTAAAACAAAAATATATGGCGCTAATAGGCTTCCGTAGTCATTCCTTTTACCTCATATATATATAAGCGAAGACGGTCTTCATCTTTGAATTTGTATCGTTAACTTTCAAAACGTTAATCAAATAATATTCTTTATCATATACTTAGATTAAATAAAATATAATTTTTACTGCATGATAATAACATTAAATTAACGTAAACTCCATATTTTTCGAATTGGTGCTTAGCGGGCTGATGAAAAGTTTATCACATGCTTCGATTGTTATCACATGCCTTTCCGTAACGTTATCACATGGCATTCCGGTGATACTCGGTAAATTCCGGAAATTACACCTCAGTGCTACGTTTTCAGTGAAAAACATTACAAAGTAGTGTACAAAACAATTATTATATTAAATAAATGCATTTATTAAAAGTTTCAAACATAATTTAGAAAGTTACTTTAAAAAAGAACAGTGTTCATTTTGTATATTGTTGAATTATTTTTTTTTAATCGATTTGTCCATTTTAAAATATTTTCTCTCTTTATTGAGACATAAGATAGAAAGATTTCATATCGAATGTACTAAATCTGGGGTCCGACGTCCGTGAACTTTTTAATCTTTGAACTTCTATTTTGGAACCATGTAAAAGGATCAATATATGAATCTGTTATTTTTCTCCATTGTTGAAGCATATGATAAAAAGATCATAACATGGCATTTTTCATATCTCATGTATTATCAGCTCTCGGTCAATATCAGGCTCGAGTGATATTGAACCTAGGGCTGATAATACATGCGATATGAAAAATGCCATGTAATAATCTGATAATATCACGGGATGGCAAAAATAATAAGGGTGCTGGATTAAATTATTTCAAAATGTAACTCATAAAAGATATAAAACAAACTAACGTATTTGAAATCGCCAGTATTGAGACGGAAAAACTGCGAAGAAAAACAAACGAAATGTATAAGCAAAGATCTTTTATATATATATATTCGGTTATTTTGACCCTCTTCATTAAACTATAAACTGTACGATATACCAGTTAAGCCATTCCAAATTGACTGAATCAGTCAAAATAAAATTATTTTAAAGCAAAATCAATGTCAATATAGGAAATAAAATTATCTGGAATTGAGTGTTATTTATTAACTGTCGACAAAAAGCAATCACTCCATACTTTTAAATGTGCAGGACTAATATAACAACAATTCCGTTCATTTTAATCTTACGGAGAGTTTCGTTCTAAAATCAGTTGCATTTTTTCTGAGAATTTGCATGCATTTTATTATTACATGGTTCAAAATGAATCCGGCGCTTTAGATGAAAAAAATATTAATACTTATAGTTTTATTACCTTGTAACAGGAACAATATACCAACAAAAAGGTAAGAACCTAAAGAAACGACTTTACAGAATAGATCCATCAAAATTCTAGATTATCGACTGTTAAGAAATACATTCCTCAAGCAACTGTTATTTTTCGCTTTCTTTAAATGAAAAACATACAAAGAAATATCAACTTTGGTCCAATCAAATTCAGAATCAGGTTTGTTTTTTCATTTTTATTTTGATAATTAAAATTGAAGCACTTAGAAAATGGTCAAGTGTTGGCACATGCAATTATACCAGGAAGACATGTGGTCCGAAGTACTACGAAGTATACATCCGTAACAATACCAAAAATCCGAAACAACGACCCGGTGTAATGTCAATTGTGTTTACAGAAATAAATGACTTCTGTAAGCCTACTTAAAGGACTGATAAATTACAATGTGTACAATTGTTATTAACTTAAAATTATTGTTTATTTTGAAAATAATGGATCTTATTTGCATATCAATATAACATGATATTGCTTTTTAATATATGTATGTCAAAGATATTAGTTTACTAAAATTTACCTACCCTGTATACATCATATTAGGTCACTAGCACACTATGTAACAAATTTATCTTACCGACTATCATTATTTGTTGAATTTATACTGAAGTTGTCTTATTTGCTATTATAACACATCATCTTATTTCTGTGTTAAAGTGTTCAAGTGTTCAATTTCAAGAACCTTCTTCAATTGGTCTGCACTAAACAACTGTTCATGCAAACGATGTATATTTATTATCAACAACATTGATACGACAATATTAAACAGAACTTTAATACTTTTAAATAATCAATTAGTGCCCAAGTCGTAAATCCACAACTAACCGTGTATTAAAATAAGCCCCGCCTCCCTACTAACCTAATATGGAATATACCCGGTCTCCATGAGGTCGATTTTAACCAATCATATTCTTAGAAATATATAAGAGGTAAGATAAGAACAATTTCATCCCAGCTCCTTTGTTCTAACAGGGGTCATCTGAGCCGAATCGCCACTACCAGATCACTCCAGTTTGAGTTTATTTGTTTTGCATGCTTTCCTTAGTCCTGTAACATTTTGGCGGGAATGTCAAATCCACTATAAAACTTATAATTGCTTCTGTGTAAAAATCAAGGTGTGATCACCACTTCACCCCCTTCAATTTATTACGTAAAAATATCCCTACTCTGACACAAAATAATGCTTTTGATGTTATTGCTGACTAAAATAACCAACAATTTTGCAGACATGAATCTTTTGGTGAAAGAGAAATATACTTAATGGTTAACTACGACACTGTAAATATTAATCACTATTATTTTTAGGATTGATTGATGGATTGAGTGTTTGTACACCAAAATGAAAATTACGTCACGTCATTGGTTGAATTTCCATTGATTATGACACTTTTAACCAATCACGACTTTTTGGTGTACAAAATATTACCCAGGATGCATTAAATTCTGAAACGGCGAATTGTACTTGCATGCCATCGTTACATTCTTCCAAGTTTCAAGCAAAATAGCAAGACTATTCATTCTCATTTTCCCAATCGCTTAATATTTGGCTTAAAAATATGACTTGCAGTCAAACTTGTTGAAATGATCTAGGCTACCTTTTTTCTCATAGTGTCGGACACTACTTAATACAAATGTATTTAAGGTGCATATAATTTTTGAAATTTAAACTAAAACAAATTAACAAAAGTAACTTTATATTATGCTTCCTTCTCTCAACTTTTCATCGACAATATGAACATGGTGAACACACGTTTTCTATTTTTTTTCATCTGTTTCCGCTGTAAATCTACTAATTAGTTAGGATAAATACTCGTCTACATGTACTAGACTGCATAAGTTTACATTCAAATTTAATGTGTTTTTGAAGACCTGTTGGTGACCTTCAATCTGCTGTTTTTTCTATGGTCGGGTTGTTGTCTCTTTGACACATTCCCCATTTCCATTTTCCATTTTATTTTGTTACTTAAAACATGTTCTGTTGAATTGTATACTACTACTAAAAAATCAGAAGTACAAAGTTATGTAAATATTTTGGAAGTAGTTCGATCGCTTTGTGTACATAAAGCTCGCCAGTGGCTCTCGAATCAAAATATTTTACAAATGATAGGCTAGCCCTAACATAAAGAAAGCTTTTGCTATAAACAAACAAGACGGGCACCGAGAAGCATATCATAAAAAAGATCAAAAGAAAACTTGAGATCCATCAAATTGTACCCTCCTTAAACTATGATGTTTAAGGGGGTACTATCATTTAGATTATTGCAATACTGCAATAGAATTTTGCCCTTCATAGTTTATTGCTTTTCTTCTTAAGATTATTTTCATTTCAGAAAGAAACACAACTGATAAAAGAAAAAGAAAGAAATGATAAAAATTAATTCATTTTATTTTAAAGTTGACTTTGAATGCTTTTCAATCAAGTCCTACTCGAAAAATTGAGTTATGTGAACAATATTAAGTTGGAATTATGGTTCTTCAAGTTAATCCTTAAAATAGTGTATATCTAATATTTTATTTGCATTACTTTTAAGCCAGATTTTAAACATCGTTTTTAACACTTGAAAAAATTTGTAACTTAATTTTGAAATATTCACTTAATTGAAAATTAGAAAAATTTAAACGGGTCATTTAGTTCTATATACTTGAATTAATATCAATGTTATTGTCAAAGCCATTGGTGACATTCGTTTCAATCGCTACTATAATTTTGAATATATTGTTGTATAAAAAGAAGATGTGGTATGATTGCCAATGAGACAACTGTCCACAAGAGACCAAAATGACACATACATTAACAACTATAGGTCACCGTACAGCTTTCAACAATGAGCAAAGCTAATACCGCATAGTCAGCCGTAAAAGGCCCCGATATGACAATGTAAAACAATTCAAGGAGAAAGCTAACGGGCCCCGCCTTATTTAAATTAAAAAAATGAACGAAAAACAAATATGTAACTGTAGTCCATTAATTGATGTTGCTGAAACGGCAGTTGGTTTTCCCGTTGTAATTCTTTTACATTTGTCATTTCGGGACCGTATATAGCTTACTATATATGCAGTACATGGGTTTAGTTCATTATGGAAGATCGTACGGGAAATAGTTGTTAACGTCTATCATTTCATTTGGTGTTAGATGAAAAGTTTTCTCATTGGCAATCGTACATTTTCGTATTTTTGCAATTTTTTCCATTGTAGATTATAAGAATATTCAGTGCAACCAAATACGAGAGTTTAATACCTCTTCTTATTATAATTGGATGAAAAAAGGTTTCCCAAGTAATGTCCAAGTATATATATATAATGTATAAACACTGATTTTACAAATATGCATGCTATTTTTACGGCTTGTACGAGATCTTTACGGACAACCCTCGTACTTTTGAGTTTTGTACCTTTTTTATGTCAAATTCTTAGTAAGGACTGGTCCCCTCCCGTGCAACATACGGATATCTTTCCTGTCAGAGTCAGACAAATAAATGACAAGGAACCAGGCTAATTTCTACAATAACTTCTTGGTTTAAGAAACATCTCTATAACTGGTTGAAACATTTTTTTTCAGTGAATTTCAAGCTTTATTTTTTCCGCAGAACATTGGCACGGATCATTGTGAGGTGGTAAAGGCGTACGCATAGAAAATAATCATATCGTGTTTTTTTGACGATTGTAGGTAAGGGATAACGCTTAAAAATAGCTAAATAATGTGTTTTTTTTTCACGATTGCAGAATACAGTCGTTCAAAAAAATAAAAAAATAGTCCCTCTTTGCTCAGCGGAATATTGATTCCTTTTGTGGAATTACGCCCCCTTTCAGAAATCCTGCATCGGTAGATGGCCGTGGTTTGACTTTTGCCATTAGAAAAAAAAGGAGGTTAAACTGTTAAGTGAACACAAAGTTATGTCAAACAAATTCGTGAAAAATATATTATTGTTTGAACTCTATACTTTATACTTTTTAATTGTCCATTTATGATTTATATATTTAAATTTTGATATCTAATATTTGACTTTTTGATTTGGCCGCGCTCTATATTCTGTCAAACTAAATATTTAATATATATCGTTGACCATGGATTGAACTATTCGTCCTTTTATTTGTTTTTCATTCAACCAAGGATAAATATTTTGACTTTCCGTGTATTATTTACCAACATTAATTTAAACTACAATGCCACTTACATTTGTTGAAATAAGACATAATTTGCTATGGGTATAGTTATTTGGTTTTCTCTAAATGCAGAAATTTCTCTAATTCTTTTCTTCATTTTTCAATAATAAGTATTTTTCAAATACCTTTATTGTATAAAATGTATTTTATTTCACAATAACATATAAATCTCCTTGCTTACACTAAATTGATTTTAGACACGGAGAATAATAAAATATTTTTACTATTGAAAGTTGTTGATTGTTTACTTCATACTTATTTCAACATTTATGCTGTTTGTAAATTTCATTCAAAAGTATAATGAATCAACTAATAAATGCAGTTAACAAAGAATAAAATTGAGAAAGGAAATGGGGAATGTGTCAAAGCGACAACAACCCGACCATAGAGTAGACAACAGCCGAAGGCCACCAATGGGTCTTCAATGTAGCGAGAAACTCGCGCACCCGGAGGCGTCCTTCAGCTGTCTCCTAAAAAATATGTATACTAGTATAGTGACAATGAACGTCATACTAAACTCCGAATTATACACAAGAAACTAAAATTAAAAAGCATGCAAGACTAACAAAGGCCAGAGGCTCCTGAATTGGGACAGGCGCAAAATTGCGGCGGGGTTAAAGATGTTTATAAGATCACAACCCTCCCCCTATACCTCTAGCCAATGTAGAAAAGTAAACGCATAACAATACGCACAATGTTTGCCGAAAAAAAGAGAATACTTGATGTTCCTAACTTATTGACACGTGACTACGACAATCCATTGAGCCTCTATACCTATAAAATGATTTCAAACAGATCAAATTACTTAATCATGTCAAGCCAAGGCTCCGTGTTGAACACCGTACTTTGACCTAAAATGGTTTACTTTTATAAACTTTGACTTGGATGGAGAGTTGTCTCATTGGCACTCATACCACATCTTCTTATATCTACAAACATTCAAAACTACTACTTACATTCCTTAAAAGTAAAATTGATCAATTAATAAATGTAGTGAGAAAGAATGTTTTAAAAAAGCTAACTTTTGATTTTTTTAATTTCATTTGTAATGTTTATATTTGAATTTTCATTTAAGAGTATTTGATTTGTATGCTGTCGTCATATAGTTATTATAAATATGTACATATTATTGTTTGGCTTTAACTTTTTGACCTGTTAATATATTTTCTTTTTTTTTTTGCACTGAAATTGATCACTTGATGTTTTAGTAATTATCAATTATAACATATTTAAATTCGGGATGATATCCTTATTAGTTGGTTCGAATCTATCTTTTAACTAAATGAAGTCGAGTACGACCAGCTAAGATGAACAAATATTGGTACATCGGCTTATTAAGAATTTCAAACAATTGTATATTATATTCTAATTAAAAATACAATTTGTCTTAAACTAGCATAACAAACGGAATAAAGACATTTAACTTGAAGAACATTATTCGTTAACTTATTTCACTATGAACAATAACATCACGTATTTTGTGTGGGGTTCACACAGTGCTGATCATGGCTACTGAAAGAAAAAAATTTCGCACACCGGAAAATTGTATCGTAATTTAAAAAAAATACTGCACCTATATATTTTCTTAAATTAAGCATATAAACTAGAATCTAATTGCATAAAACATTTCTAATCACACATTTGTCAGGACAGATATAAAATAATCACACAATTTTCCTTAGGATACTCATTATAGTCTTATTTCTGCCTCCTGTAATTATTGTGTATTGCTGTGTGTTTGTGTTTCTATTTTGGCTAGAGGTATAAGATCTCACAAAACATTTTAACCCCGCCGCAAATTTGCGCCTGTCCCAAGTCAGGAGCTTCTGACCTTTATTACTCTTGTATGCTTTTTTTTTTAACTATAGTACATATATATATATTTCGGAGTTTAGTATGACGACCATTGTCACTGAACTAGTACACATTTTTGTTTAGGGGCCACGTGTTACAGATCAATTGGTGGCTTTCGATTAATTACTGCTATCTGGTCGGATTGTTGTCTCTTGGACATGTTCTCCATTTCCAATTTTTGTCGAGCATGCAACTTTTGTTGCAGAAAGCTCGACATAGGGATAGTGATCCGGCGGCAGGGGCGGCTACGGCGGCGTCGTTAGCTCACTTCTTAAAAGCTTTATATTTTAGAAGTTGGAAGACCTGGATGCTTCATACTTTGTATATAGATGCTTCATGTTACGAAGTTTCCGTCAGTCACATGTCCAATGTCCTTGACCTCATTTTCATGATTCAGTGACCACTTGAAAAAAAAGTTCAAATTTTTTTGTAATGTTGAATTCTCTCTTATTATTAGTAATAGGATAACTATATTTGATATGTGCGTACCTTGCAAGGTCCTCGTGTCTGTCAGACAGTTTTCACTTGACCTCGACCTCATTTCGTGGATCAGTGAACAAGGTTAAGTTTTGGTGGTCAAGTCCATATCTCAGATACTATAAGCAATAGGGCTAGTATATTCGGTGTATGGAAGGACTGTAAGGTGTACATGTCCAACTGGCAGGTGTCATCTGACCTTAACCTCATTTTCATGGTTCAGTGGTTATAGTTAAATTTTTGTGTTTTGGTCTGTTTTTCTCATACCATATGCAATAGGTCTACTATATTTGTTGTATGGAATGATTGTTAAGTGTACATGTCTAGCGGGCAGATGTCATGTGACCTTGACCTCATTTTCATGGTTCAGTGGTTAAAGTTAAGTTTTTGAGTTTTGGTCTTTTTCTCTAATGCTATATGCCATAGGTCAACTATATTTGGTGTATGGAAATATTTTATGATCTTTATGTCAGTCGAGCAGGTTTCATTTAACCGTGACCTCATTTTCACGGTTCATTGCACAGTGTTAAGTTTTTGTGTTTTGGTCTATTTTTCTTAAACTATAAGTAATGCCTTTGTGTCAACTATATATGTTGTATAGAAGCATTGTTAGCTGTACCTGTCTGCCTGGCATGGTTCATCTGACCTGGACCTCTTTTTCAAGGTTCATTGGTCTTTGTTTAGTTATCTTGGTTAATGTTAAGTTTATGTGACAGTTGTAATAAAGCTTAGCTTTATACTTAGGACTATCAACATAATATCAATTATTAGTATAGAAGGCGAGACATTTCAGCGTGTGCACTCTTGTTATTGTTTTTTTCAGACCTTGCTTTAGACCTCTGATCAAGATTAAGCATGACTCTCGGTAATAAAAATTCAGTACTCTGATTACAGTAAATGCGCTCAAAACACCAAATCCAGTATTTTGATTTGTTTGTTCCTGAGTAGGAAAATCCTGTTTGAATTGTTTTATGACCACCAGGCCTTGAAAAGACGTTTCAGATAATTTAAACCCTGTACATGTTTAAGCCCCAGTCACACTGTCACGTTTCAAGAGCTACGTTTTACTACGTCTTGAAAGAGTTTCGAAACGGGAATATACGTAACGAAGCGTATCGAAACGTAGTGATCCTTTGTTCAAAACGGGACCTGCCCCGTATGTTTTGGAAATTTAACAACCAACGTAGCGAATGATACGAAGTAGAAACCTAGTAAATAAGTATCAAAGCTTAGCAGAACGTAACAAAACGTGCAAACTACGTATCGAAATGTATCAATGCGTGGTGGAAACGTGGGTCTACACGTTCTGATACGTAGCAAAACGTGATAAGAACGTAGCAAAAACCTAGTAAAACCTAGTTTTCAAAATAAGGAGACATTTGTTTCAAAACGTAGTTTAAACGTAGCATTTTAAAACGTAGTAAAACGTGACAGTGTGACTTGGGCTTTATATAAAGATAAGATGATGTTCGCCAATAGGAGTTACAGCGTGATTTATTAGGGTGCTAATAATATTGTCTATATCATGAACCTGGTCCTAATTTCTTTAGTCGTTTGGAGAATTTGGTGTTGAAGATCTTTTGAATAGTTTCTTTTTTTCTCAACGCAATGATAATCGGAGGTAAAGAGCTAAAAATATTGCGCAGATACATGTACTTGTCTCTGTTGACCAAGCATCTGCATGTTGGTTATATTTGTTGCTAGGTTGCTGTCATAATGGCGTATACTTCACAAGTCAAATTTATTTCGTTGTGTGCATTTATTATCATTTAGAAAATGGCACATAGCACTTGTACCCTAGACCCGTACGAGTTTTTCAGTAGAGGGTTAAAAGGGGGGATATGGTATTCCGGTTTACAACGAATTCGAACTGAACTATTGCCGGCTGACCAAACTAAGAGATTCTCCATATCGACCATCATACCAGAGGTAGAGGTTGGTATTGCCTATAAAATGGCCCATAGCACTTATGCCCTAGACCCGTACGAGTTAGTCAGGAAAGGATAAGGGGGGCATCCTGGTATATCACAAATTCGAAAATGAACTATTGCCGGCTGGCCAAACGAAGAGATTCTGCACGTGGGCTATGATACCAGAGGAAGAGGAACTTATTGCCTTTAAAATGGCTCATAGCACTTGTACGTTAGACCCGTACGAGTTTGTCAGTAGAAGGTTAAAAGGGGGGATATTGTATTCCGGTTAACAACGAATTCGAACTGAACTATTGCCGGCTGGCCAAACTAAAAGATTCTCCACATCGACCATTATACCAGAGGTAGAGGTTGGTACTGCCTCTAAAATGGCCGATAGCACTTATGCCCTAGACCCGTATGAGTTAGTCAGGAAAGGATAAGGAGGGGGTACCCAAGTATATCACAAATTCGAAGTGAATTATTGCCGGCTGGCCAAACGAAGAGATTGTCCCCGTAGGCAATGATACCAGAGGAAGAGGTACTTATTGACTTTAAAATGACCCATAGCACTTATACCCTAGACCCGTATGAGTAAGTAAGTAGAGGGTTAAAAGTGGGGATATGGGATACCGGTTTACAACAAATTCGAACTGAACTATTGCCGTCTGGCCAAGCTAAGAGATTCTCCACATCGACAATTATACCAGAGGTAGAAGTTGATATTGACTCTAAAATGACCCATAACACTTATGCCCTAGACCCGTACGAGTCAGTTAGCAAAGGGAAAGGGGTTTATTGAACTGTTGCCGACTAGCAAAACTAAAAGATTCTCCACTAGGGCCACGATAACAGGGACAAAGGTTGTTATTACCTTTAAAATGGATAAAAGCACTGATGCCTTAGTCCCGTAAGATTTTTCAGAAGAGGGTTAAAAATGGATATTAACTATTGTTGACTGGCCATACTAAGAGATTCTCCACGTTAGCCATTATTGGTTAACCTATCGCGGGAGCATAACGTCCGATTTATTGTACTTGTCCATTGTCGACGTCGTACTGTCAGTGACTTCGCCTTGGAATACGAATATGTATATTTAATGTACTGGCTGAACAGTTGTTGTAGTACATATTGCCTTAACTATCATCTTTATTTATGATACCGTGACCCGGATCTCGAAAAAATGAAATCAGTCAGATCGGAGAACAGAAGACAGAAGCGCTGTTACCAGACTATTCCGAAATAGAATTACCGGAGAAATAATATCTCGGAAATACGTTGTGTGTCGCTTTCTCAAAGTCGCTTGCTACAGTAATCCTTAGAGTTTTCCGAAACGTGTTTATCCCAATTCAATCCACTTTTCCATAGATCCTGTATGAGCTTCTTTGTTCGTATTGTGACCGGTTAAGTATTCTAAGTGGATCGTATTTTTTCGAAGAATTTTCAAAATCTCACTTTTTGTTACAATGTCTAGTATTGGAATATCACATTTAGTCCGGTGGCCACAAGTATATTTCAGACGAGTTGTGCACATCCTGATATAAGCATGAACATTGGCATAGACCTTCCTGAAATATTACTCTTTTATTTCAGATAAGAAGGCATTTGAAAAAAATGTCTCACTGCCGGTTAAATAAAAAATGGCGGACATCATACTTAAATCGGCCCAATATAAAAGGCTAGTACTGTGGATTCATTTATTTTCGTGGGTACCAATTTTCGTGAATTCAGGAAAACTTACATATTCGTGGATATTTAATTTCGTGGTTTTACCGAAGTCTGCATACTAGTACAAGCCTTTGACGAATTTGTCATTCGTTGAACATCAAATTTCGTGGTTTGCCTGTACCAACGAAATCCACGAAAAATTGGTATCCCACGAATAATAATGAATTCACAGTATGTGAAAAGGATCTATCAGCATACTGCTATAATAATAGTTGGTACAAACCTTTGTTATGTAATACTTTTGGATATATTATATAGATAAAATGTCTCTAAAGACCCTACTTTCGGTAGAATCCAATATGGCGGACATTGACTAAAATAAGCTTATTTTTTAGGGAGGGGGATTGAAATGTGTTTTAACGTATTGTTACTATCATTAAATTGTACCGGAACATTTCTTTGATGCTTCCAAGGGATACAATGTATAAGATATATGTCTTAAAAATCCTTTCTTCCGGTAATATTCAAAATGGAGGACATAAATATATCATTTTTTTATTTTGATATTTATCTTTTTTTCAAAATGTGAAGAAAGTGGGTTTTTTTTTGTGGTGGTCATCAACTTTAGGCTTTAATTTATCCTCTAAACCACTTATCATATTCTGTAGTTAATATTTAAATACAAAGTTAACACTTCCGGTAAAAAAAAACAATATGGCGTAAATGTCAAAGATGAGTCCTCACTCCATATGTTCGATGTAGAGCTTTGGATAGATTGATTTAATCAAAATAAAATCACTTAAGTACTAAACCTTTGAAAAATTACCACTATTTGGCAAAAAAAAACTTGTAAATTCCCAGTTACCACCACATGCACACGACGCAGGGCACGGGAGACTTGATTTTCCTCATAAAAACAACCGCGACAACCTTTCTTACATCCACAATGTGCAAACTTCTGACAACATGATGAGCCCTCAGAAAGATTTTTTTTTAAAGTGATCCTCTTTGTCCCGTCGTCATCCATTAGCGCCTGGACTTGGTAGCATACCAGCCTATTTCAGGCTCGTCCCCTAAACACGTGTCTTAGTATATTGTACATTTTGCATGCTGGAAAAGACTAGACTAAGTTGATAACCTCAATTAACCTACCCTTTTGCGTAAATAGATATTTCTTGCTTTGTTAACCATGCTAACCCCATATGATTATTTTTTGCTATCTTACAGTAAACACCGGTGATTTAGGCGGATCAATTATCATTCTTTAAGTTAAAGTCACATCTTCAAATGCTATCAATGTCTCCCAAACAGTCTTTTTCCCCCTTTTCAAGAAAACAGAGAACCGTATCACAACCGGAAAATGGATCACAATATTTGTGTGTGATCCCTAATCGCGAGTGCATTTGGAAGGTCATTTATATATATTTATCCAAAGCTTTTCCTCCTCTTAAACACAATCCATAGTTCGTCTACCCCTATGTCACGGAATAGCGAAACAGTAATGACAGAATCATCAGTAACGACTGTTCGAATAATGACTTGTTTAATTTCGTGTTTCACTGCATCAGACACATGCACCATGATTCTAGTGTCAGCCTTTTAATACATATGTATTAATATGGTGTTTAACTTGAAACGCATCACGGCGGTAAAGATAGAATATCCTGAACATGTGTTGCTACAACTGTCATATGCATCCAAGACTTTATCATAATAGTTTCATGCTTTTTAAGATAAGGGCATAATACCCTATCAGCATACTCGTTATGAAACAACTTGAAACTGTAACAGTGGATGAATGCATATATAGACAATACCGGTAGTTTGAATGCTGCCACAAGAAAAAAGAAAAACACTTAGGGGTAAGAGAATACAAAGACGAATCCAGAGTCGAAACAAATCTCAAAATTGGTAAAGTTTTCTGAGAGATGACGACATTAAGAAAGAACTTTTTAGTTTTTATTCACAGGCGCTTGCTCAATAGATTTTGAGGAAGAGTTAGTTGTAGCAACAAATGCTCAGGATGTTTTGTGTTATTCACCACATGATGGTGTTTCAAGTTTAGCCCCATGTTAAAATGAATAGGCTTATACTATAGAATCAATATACAAAAAAAAAACATGTGTCTGATGCAGTAATTCACAGACTTAACTGACTCATGACTTGAACAGTCGATACTGATGCTGCTGTCATTGCTGTGTCATTATTCCGTGACATGGGGGCAGATGAACTTTGGCTTGTATTTGGAAGTGGAAAAAGCCTTAGATATAATATATCCGTGACCTTTCAAGTGCACGTTTACTTGAAAGGGAAGTTCGTTGTTGACATGGATGGCGTTTGAAGGTGTGACTTAATGATTTAGAATGATGATTGATCAGCCAACATCACCAGATATGGATTTGATAATGCCATTGATAAAACGATACGTGGTTTTGTAGTAAGATCGAACAAACTTATCAGATGGGGTTTACGAAGCAAGAAAACATGTTTTCGAAAGTGGAAAGACTTATTGATGATATTTGAACGACTCGGTCTAATGTTTTTCATCATGTAAAACGTGCAATATACCATGGCGGGTGTGGATGAGTAACAAGCTTGAGATTTGGTTTCTATGCTTACTATTCCAGACGCTTATAATGGCGGGGAAAATATGAAACATTGGAACCCCTTTGGACAACTCTTTGTGAGGCCTCTTCACCTTATCAGGAGCTTGTACATTATTGATGTAAAAACCAATACCGCCGCTGTCTTAGTAAATGAGGAAAATCAGCTTTCCGATTGTGAATATTTGCGGCCATAAATGATCTGTACTTTTAACGATGTTTTAGTACTACAGTGATTTTATCTTATTTTCATCAATCTATCCAAATAAAATCTCTATTTCGAAGATATGGATTGAGGACTCATCTTTGAAATTTACTCCAAATTGGTTTTATATACCGGAAGTGTTAGCTTTGTATTTAATCATTATCTATAGAATACAATAGGTGGTTTAGAAGATAACTTAAAGCCAAAACCAAATGGTAACTGACCAGCACAAAAAAAAAAACCCAGTTTCTTTACATTTTGAAATAAAGTTGAATATTAAAGTAAAATAATGATGTTTCATGTCCGCCAGTTTGACTATAACCAGAAGTAATGCTTTTAAAGACATATGTCTTATGTATTGTATCCATTAGCAGCATCAAAGAAAGGTTCCTGAACAATTTAATGATAGTAGCAATACCCTCCTTTAAAAATAAGCTTATTTTAGTACAATGTCCGCCATGTCGGATTTTACCGAAAGTAGGGTTTTAAAAGACATCTAATTTATATAAAATATCCAAAAGTAGTACATAACAAAGGTTTGTTCCAAATATTATTATATCAGCATGATAAAAACCGCTTTTCACACACTTACACTAGCCTCTGATATTTGGATGATTTAAGTATGATGTCGGCCATTTAAGATTTTTACCGGATGTGAGACATTTTTTTCAAATGACTCCTTATCTTGAATAAAAGAGTAACAGCTGAGCTGAGTCTATGCCAAATTTTATTCCTGTAGCATGATTTGCACAATTTTTCACAAAGCGGCCGTATTAATTTCTGGTACATCAGATCATCGAATCAGCTATTCCATAACATACCAAGTACTTTTGTGTTTTGTCCGCATATAGTAGTACTTTTTCCGTTTTAGCGAGCTTACGTATATCCACACGGTTTGAAGTCCAGGATCGTAGATAGAATCCAGTTTCCTCCATCATTGATCTCCCTTCCTTATAGTCAGCCCACCCTCGTTCTGTAAACTTAACAGAATATTGTCCACATACAAATCAGTCATTCAAACTTTGCGAATTATGCGATGTCGACAAATGCAGTCGTAAACAATTTTGATAGGCATAGTGCTGGATTCCTTCTGTACAGGATGATAAGGAATGTAGTGATACTTTTCTTAAGTTCATCTGTTTCATCTACCTTCTCTATGAATCCTTTTCGTTCCTGTTCTTGTATAATGTTCCTGTACTTCTTTAACAGATCTGAGTTTTGAGTAAGTTTTTGAAGGACGTTTTTTGTCCTTCTGTTCGTGACTGCTTAATTTATAGGCAATTCATCACGTTTTCAAGGTAACATAGCGGAATATTTGTTTTCTCAGAACTCAATTGATCTGTCCTGATAGACTTAAATATATGCATTGTCGTCTTCGTCTACCTCGCTACTATTTATTCCTATTGAATCTAAATTCCAAAATCTCTCCAGATTGAATTCTTTAACTTTGTGTGATACTAGAACATTACACATACTAGTCTTCAACGTGTTTGTTTTCTTACCGTATGTAAGTACCGAAAGCATTTATCCGATATTGGATTTCACGGCGGTCGGATCGTTTACACGGACTATATAATCTTTAACAATGTCCCCGTAGTGATATGCGCCTACCAGCAACGATATCTCGAATGAATCGTGCTTTGTCACCGTGTGCGCTATCTTTAAACCACACACATAACCGTTCTGTGTATCAATATTACGTATGTGATTCTGTATAGGCCTGCCGATCATCTGTACTATCAGTACTTTGATTGACAATACGTGTCCTACATCGGTTTTCAGATAGATTGTTGACTTTTCTATGTGTCTCACGTTTTTCTCTGCACCTCCAAATGCCGATTAATATATTATTTATGTTCCCGCTATCTGTAAATTTAGTTCAGTTTTGCGTTTCAAAAGATGTTTGCCCTCCTTCGTCAAAAAAAATATCCGTATCGATAAAGAACTGATTTGAGCCTACTTGTGCCACGGCAGTTTTCAAAAGTACATTCGATTGCAATTCTCTCCGTTGAGAATACAAAATAGTAGTATTATGTTCCGTATCATCAATGTCATTCACGAGTTGAACGTTGGGCGAATTCGAAGATAGTGGGTTTAACGTGCATTACATTAGTTTGTGTGGTGTTTCTCATTACAATGTGCGTTTAGATTTACATTCGTTTAGTCTGTGTATACCAAGGTAGTTAAAGATAACAAATTTGTTCATACGGCATTATGTGTCGGCTGTTTTACTGCAATGAGTTGGTGGATGTATTTCCTGACATTAAACGCTAGGTCTAGTCTCAATATTCTTGTAAGATTTAGATTTCACCAATTTCGGATGTCGACTCTTTTGTCCTGTGTCCGGTATAACGATATCGTCTAATATGCTTTCAGGGAGGTCCGTTATACCAACGTTTTTGTTCTATGTCCTCGCGCGAGATATTTTCTGACTTCAACGGGTAATTTGTTGACAATAATCGGAAGAAGTAGTGTGCCGTATGTTTCATGTGTCTTACCCAAAGTTTCTAGACCTTGACGCTACCTCCAATTTGATCGTAAAAAACTTCGTAAGCTTGTTTACTGATTTATAGGCGAAGGAATTTCTAAATCTAGTGCTTCGTGTTCTACTTCATGAGCTTTCAAGCAGTTACACTTTTGTATATTTGTAAGTAACTAGTTAAGATGTACGGACGACTCACATGAGTCCCAGAAGGTTTGCCATTCTGAAATCGTGCCTTCGAAAATTGGAAGCGTAAGTTTTGGTACGTTACTCTGATTAAAAGTTTCAGGAAATGTACTTTATTGCGTGTTGATTGTGAGAATGGCTTGGGCAAACTCGTTTTCAAACGACAGTGCGTTGTGTAGGTTTGCTATGTTTTGCGTTGAAACAAACGGTATAGTTTTTGGATTTAAAGTGTGCGTTCTAGTACTTTATTATTTAATTCAATGTGTCGGGACTGCAGGATTTTGGACATTTGTATGAACTTACGTACGTGTCAAATCAAGGTTATCATATTAACCGAAAATTCATCTGAATGAAATAATCTAATTTACCACATCTTCCGGCTCCGTTAACTTTAGAATTTGTTCATTCAAGTCCTAAAACAATGTTTGTGTTTGCACAATTGTATTGGAATTAAGCGAAATGCATGCTCAATATCGGTTTTGGAAATTAGACAGTTTGATTCATAAGATTGGACTAAATCTATGACTGTTTCAATGTTTTGGTATTGTACTGCCGAAAATTCTGGGGAAATATCAGAGTTTACAGAGTCACCCTTAGGATACGACAAATCATGTATTAATCGATAAGAATTGGGTTCCTTTTTTGGAACTAAACCCAAAGGGGAGCATACAAAAAGAGGGAAAGGGGGCTTTGTAAATGGACCCTTAACTCTGCCTGCTTCAATCTCTTTATTCAGTTTCGATTGCACAACATGATAATTTTCCCTTGCACTTTTATGATTTGGAGGGAAAATCTTCTTATTAAGAGATGTAGAAAAACAAGAATTAATTGAAAATCCAAAAAAAAACCATGAATCAATTTATCTTTCAACTGGGTTTTATAACCTACTAAAAAATGTTCCAAATTTTCAACCTTTATTGGTGTTGGAAGTTTTGACAAAGTTTGCCTGTTTTCCTTTTTGCTCTGGACATGTAAGGGTACAGTGTTTCTTGCTGCAGTGTACACATTGGTGTTTGAGTTTACAAAACTTTGCTGTGCATTCCCCTGATTTACAGAAGGCCCAGCAATAGCCATTTGGGAATTGATACTGATGCTGGGCCTTCCTTTGAAAAGAATTTGGGCCTGAGTTTGAGGTTTTAGCATACGACTTCTTATTTTGACCTGAAAAATCAGATTGTCTTTCATATAAAGCAGCAGATCGCCAAAGTTCATCATTGATTTGATCCCATTGTAACCCTAAATTTTTTCTTATCTTTCTAAATTTCTCATCATATGCTTTAGCGGCTTGGAAACCCAAGGACTTGCATAATGACCGTACATTAAAACCATATTTAATCAATGCTCTATCCGACCTCAAATTCTTTTCAAGATATATAGACATAAATATGTCAAAAGCATTTGTCCATTGGTGAATGGACAAAAGCTCTTTGTTAGACTTCCTATTTGAAATTGTTATATTCAAATTCTCAAATAATGTTGATTCATTACATGTATCATCAATGTTAGAAGGTAATAATAAAGCAAAATTTACATAATTATCACACCAAACATCAGATTTAACCCTACTGCTGACATGATAGTCTAAAGGTATAGAATGTCTCAACATGTCACAGGCATAAGGAGTCTCGGCATACGAGTTAGAGTTTAACAGCTCACCATCAGAAGACGTGTTAATATTAGGATCTGAAGACAATGGCGGTTGGAAGACAGCTAACATTTGTCCCTGAGAGTCATTATTTGATGAATTTTCTGGTTGTGTGGATGATGACGACAACATACCAGTTAAGTCATTAACTGGAACTGCTGTATTGTCTTTTACCAGTTGCACGCCGGAACTTTCAAACTTTCGGAATAAAGCATCAGCAATGTCATTTGCTGTTGGAACAGACGGCTGTTCAGTAATTGTTTCAGGAACAGCTCGTCTGGTCTTTCGTCTCCGCACTGGTGGCCTGTATAGTGGTGGTACTGTATCTCACTTTGTTCCTCCACTAAATTTGGAACATCTTCTTCAATGCTTTGAGGAGCAGCCTTTCTTCTTGTTCGGCTCTTCTGCTTTGGCATTTTGCTATAAAAACATAAAAAAAAAAAAAAAAAAAAAAAAAAAAAAAATCCTGTATATCACAGAACTTTAAGAATGTTACTACAAATGTAAATAAGTATAATTTTTAAACCAAAATGCTTGTCAATAAAATTAACATAGTTGATATGATGATATATCTAGCAAAATGTACTCATGTTAAAAGTTAAGTTTGACTATGATACATGTATGCTAATTATTACTCCAAAACCAATTTTATAAAACCAACCAATATGAATAAAATTCTTTAATAGTACCAAAATCGATCCCTATTGTGACACAACCATTATAGGGAAAGACATGATTTATTCTCTGATTAAATAATTAACCTAATAATATACTAAAATAAAAGTATATAAACCATGATTATGGATAATCAATATTTAAATATAAAAAGAGACATATTATATTATATAACTGTGATATAAATGATGTAACCAACCATAATTATTTACAAATAAGACATCTTTCATGTCACCAGTGTCACAACCATGTGCGTATAAGCTCAACCATGTGCATATAAGCACAACCACGTGCCTACTAAGCACAACCACTCAGAGATAATTTAGATTATAAATCGTTACAAAAGGTGATGGAGTAATAATATGCAAATAATTCATAGATAACTACATAATTGTAGTGTATGCTTCTTTTCTTCATATGTCCAAATAGGGACAATAAGTTTATAACAATCATAAACGGTAATTTGCAACGCATGTTTGCTCGACATTACATGTTCGTGAAAGGCTACCAACAGCAGCACGGACACTTCTAGCGTATATTTCCATACCTTCATCATTAAGATGAACTTTATCTTTTAATAATAAATCTGGGGTGTTCTTCCACAACCCCCTATGATGCCAGAAAGTCGCATTGTCTCTTTCTTTTACTAAATGACTAAGTTCTTTGTTTACAATGTAAACCTTGTTGTTATAATAAGCTTCCGGTCTTTCGGAATACCTCGGGAGAAGTTGACCAATAACCACGTGGTTAACATGATAGCAATTTATTATGTAATCGGCAAAAACACTGATATCTCTTGCTATTTTCACGGGCTCATTTTCAGAGGACAAATCGTTGCCTCCAACCTGAAGAAAAACCGAATGTGGCATATATTCTTCAATTATATGCATATATTGTTGCTTTTGAACACATTTATTACCGGGGCGAAGATTTATCGAGAGAGTTGATGAACGATCAGCCAAAACAATTGTTCATTCCATACCGCACCATCATTTCCGTAAAAAGTCGTCAACCACGCCAATCAGAATTGTATTTGACTGTAGCTGCAAACCTTCACCTATTAATCTAAGCTTAAATGATTGTTTGATGGATCTTTGGCCAAACTTTAATGATTTAACCGGAATTTTTCTCCGATTTAGAATGCACAAATACGCCGTCTCGACAGGTATAGAAAAAAGCCTTACTTATTATGGGCTGGATGAAGAGGATCGTGGTGTTACCAGATTCTCTTATGCGTAGTAACCCGGATGACCCAAATAGTCAACTAACCGCAAACAGATTCAAGTCAGTATAATTTGGAGCAACTTTCTCTCCGTTTATCCTAAATGCTGTTATACGTAAACATTTGACTGTAATTCAACAGACTGGACAGCAATGTTAAAGAAATACTTTTATGTTGACAATATTATATCGAGCTTTAATTAACAAAGAGCTTTGTTATACTTCTTCCATGCATCACGTTTTGTATTTGTAAATGATTTGTATGATGCGAGAGCATAAGAAATTGAACATTTATCAAAATCATCATGTAACCGAGAAGCTTAATCCTTATGGAACAATTTTGTTCGGTGGATGGTGGGAGAGATTGAGAGGAATAACGAAAAACTGCATTAAACGAGCACATATGGACAATAAAACACTCAACACGATAATGACTGAAGTAGAACGTTTACTCAGTGATCGCCCACTAACATACGTTTCATCGGATCAAACGCGGACGACGAACCCCTTACTCCGTCACATTTATTATATTGAAAACCGACCAAGACGCTACCGTATAACGGCCTTAAAGACTGTAGTTTACAACCCGGAACCAAAGACACTACGCATGAACCAGTAACTGGCTAGACAATCGAAGTTTCTTTCATTAATTCTTAAAAACTACATAAAAAGATGGAAGCAGGAATACATAAATTCGCTTAGGAAATATTACCGATACACAGATCGAAACACATAGAACATTAACGTCGGAAATATGTAGTTCAGATTCAGGACTATGTATCTAGAGTAAATTGGACTTTGGCGATCATTGACAAATTATTTTACGGTAAAGATGGACTTACACGATCAGCCATAATTCGAACAAAAACTGGTTTGATATCTAGACCAATCATCAAACTTGAATTCTTTGGAACTTGAAAATATAGCAGCTCAGAGTGAGGAAAAGACGAAAATAAAAACATAGACTAACATGTGTTAAATATAAATCGTGAAAAGTAAAATGATAACGTGTGATTAGCATATAGACATTAAAATGAATTTAAACCGTGGGCTGTTAAATATTTTACATATAAACTTTAAAATTTTACTAGTAATTTATTTTATTAGAACTTTAATAATTAATGTTGTGATCACTTTCATTTATTTTAAAGTAATTCATGTGCGGCCCAAGTATGTTAAGAGCAAAATCACAAACGCAACGTTCTCGCTGCCCATATTCATTGCAACATGTGTGACATGTTGACATTAGAGCTTGAATAGAAAGAATTATTCACACGAGTCATTATATCAGAGGGAGAGGTATCCATTGCCTCAAAAATGACAAAAATCTTTAATGCCCTAGACTCGTATGACTTAGCCAGGAAAGGATAAGGTTGGTACCTTTATATATCACAAGGTCGAAATGAACTATTGCCAGCTGGCCAAACCAAGACATTTTCCACATGGGTCATGACACAAGAGGTATATGTAGTAGTTGTATAATGGCCCATAGTACTTATGTCCTAGACCCGTACGAGTTTGTCAGGAGGGGATAACAAGGGTTGTGGTACTCCGATTCATCACGAAGTCGAAAAAAACTATTGCCGGATGGCCAAATTAAGAAATTCTCCACGTGGGTCATTATATCAGAGGAAGAAATAGGAATTGCCTCTAAAATGACCCATACTACTATACCCTAGACCGTACGACCTAGTCAGCAAAGAGAAAGATGGGCACATTTATATATCTCAAAGTCGAATTGAACTATTGACGACTTGTCAAACTAAAAGATTCTCCTCGTGGACCATGATACAGAGGTTAAGGTACTAATTACCTTTAAAATGACCAGCAAGTAAAAGTATGTTTGAATATTTTGATATACAAGAGTACTTCCCTTACCCTTTTCCTACCAATACGTACGGATCTATGATATACGATACATGGGCCTTCATAGAGAAAACACCTACGCTAATCTTTTTGTTAGCCCACAAGGAAAAACTCTTAGTTTGGTCTTTGTGATATACAAGAGTACTTCCCTTTGCTGTTCAACAGGTACGGGTCTAGGACATAAGAACCATGGGTAATTTTCGAGGCAACATTATTCCATACATCTGATATGTTTGACAACGCAATCAGGGTTAGTGCTATGGCCCATCTTAAAGGCAATGGCTACCTCTACCTCTGCTAATATGGTCCACGTTTAGATTATCTTAGTCGGTCAGCTGGCAATATTTCATTTTGACTTCGTTGTACACCGGGATACTATATCCCCCTTTAAACCGTCTGCTGACAAATTTGCACAGGTCTAGGGCATGATTGTTATGAGCCATTTTAGAGGAAATGCCTACCTCTACCACTGGTATAATTGCCAACGTGGAGAATCTCATAGTTTGGCCAGCCGGCAATAATTCAGATCGAATTCGTTGTATACCGTGACACCATATCCCCCCTATTAACCCTTTACTGACAAAATCGTACGGGTCTAGGGTATAAATGCTATAGGCCATTTTAAAGGCAATAAGTACCTCTTCCTCTGGTATCATTGCCCACGTGGAGAATCTCTTCGTTTGGCCAGCCGGCAATAGTGCATTTTCGAATTTGTGATATACCAGGGTACCCCCCTTATCCTTTTCTGACTAACTCGTACGGGTCTAGGGCATAAGTGCTATGGGCCATTTTAGGGCCAATACCAACCTCTACCTCTGGTATAATGGTCGATGTGGAGAATCTCTTAGTTTGGCCAGCCGGCAATAGTTCAGTTCGAATTCGTTGTATCCGGGATACCATATCCCCCCTTTGAACCCTCTACTGACAAACTCGTACGGGTCTAGGGTATAATTCTTATGGGCCATTTTAAAGGCAATAAGTACCTCTTCCTCTGGTATCATTGCCCACGTGATGAATCTCTTTGTTTGGCCAGCCGACAATAGTTCATTTTCGAATTTGTTATATACCAGGGTACCCCCCTTATCCTTTTCTGACTAACTCGTACGGGTCTAGGGCATAAGTGATATGGGCCATTTTAGAGGCAATACCAACCTCTACCTCTGGTATAATGGTCGATGTGGAGAATCTCTTAGTTTGGCCAGCCGGCAATAGTTCAGTTCGAATTCGTTGTATCCGGGATACCATATCCCCCCTTTGAACCCTCTACTGACAAACTCGTACGGGTCTAGGGTATAAGTGCTATGGGCCATTTTAAAGGCAATAAGTACCTCTTCCTCTGGTATCATTGCCCACGTGGAGAATCTCTTCGTTTGGCCAGCCGGCAATAGTTCATTTTCGAATTTGTGATATACCAGGGTACCCCGCTTATCCTTTTCTGACTAACTCGTACGGGTCTAGGGCATAAGTGATATGGGCCATTTTAGAGGCAATACCAACCTCTACCTCTGGTATAATGGTCGGTGTGGAGAATCTCTTAGTTTGGCCAGCCGGCAATAGTTCAGTTCGAATTCGTTGTATCTTGGATTCCATATCCCCCCTTTGAACCCTCTACTGACAAGCTCGTACGGGTCTAGGGTATAAGTGCTATGGGCCATTTTAAAGGCAATAAGTACCTCTTCCTCTGGTATCATTGCCCACGTGGAGAATCTCTTCGTTTGGCCAGCCGGCAATAGTTCATTTTCGAATTTGTGATATACCAGGGTACCCCCCTTATCCTTTTCTGACTAACTCGTACGGGTCTACGGCATAAGTGCTATGGGCCATTTTAGAGGCAATACCAACCTCTACCTCTGGTATAATGGTCGGTGTGGAGAATCTCTTAGTTTGGCCAGCCGGCAATAGTTTAGTTCGAATTCGTTGTATCTTGGATTCCATATCCCCCGTTTGAACCCTCTACTGACAAACTCGTACGGGTCTAGGGTATAAGTGCTATGGGCCATTTTAAAGGCAATAAGTACCTCTTCCTCTGGTATCATTGCCCACGTGATGAATCTCTTCGTTTGGCCAGCCGGCAATAGTTCATTTTCGAATTTGTAATATACCAGGGTACCCTCCTTATCCTTTTCTGACTAACTCGTACGGGTCTAGGGCATAAGTGTTATGGGCCATTTTAGAGGCAATACCAACCTCTACCTCTGGTATAATGGTCGATGCGGAGAATCTCTTAGTTTGGCCAGCCGGCAATAGTTCAGTTCGAATTCGTTGTATCCGGGATACCATATCCCCCCTTTGAACCCTCTACTGACAAACTCGTACGGGTCTAGGGTATAAGTGCTATGGGCCATTTTAAAGGCAATAAGTACCTCTTCCTCTGGTATTATTGCCCACGTGGAGAATCTCTTCGTTTGGCCAGCCGGCAATAGTTCATTTTCGAATTTGTGATATACCAGGGTACCCCCCTTATCCTTTTCTGACTAACTCGTACGGGTCTACGGCATAAGTGCTATGGGCCATTTTAGAGGCAATACCAACCTCTACCTCTGGTATAATGGTCGGTGTGGAGAATCTCTTAGTTTGGCCAGCCGGCAATAGTTTAGTTCGAATTCGTTGTATCTTGGATTCCATATCCCCCGTTTGAACCCTCTACTGACAAACTCGTACGGGTCTAGGGTATAAGTGCTATGGGCCATTTTAAAGGCAATAAGTACCTCTTCCTCTGGTATCATTGCCCACGTGGAGAATCTCTTCATTTGGCCAGCCGGCAATAGTTCATTTTCGATTTTGTGATATACCAGGGTACCCCCCCCCCTTTATCCTTTTCTGACTAACTCGTACGGGTCTAGGGCATAAGTGATATGGGCCATTTTAGAGGCAATACCAACCTCTACCTCTGGTATAATGGTCGGTGTGGAGAATCTCTTAGTTTGGCCAGCCGGCAATAGTTCAGTTCGAATTCGTTGTATCTTGGATTCCATATCCCCCCTTTGAACCCTCTACTGACAAGCTCGTACGGGTCTAGGGTATAAGTGCTATGGGCCATTTTAAAGGCAATAAGTACCTCTTCCTCTGGTATCATTGCCCACGTGGAGAATCTCTTCGTTTGGCCAGCCGGCAATAGTTCATTTTCGAATTTGTGATATACCAGGGTACCCCCCTTATCCTTTTCTGACTAACTCGTACGGGTCTACGGCATAAGTGCTATGGGCCATTTTAGAGGCAATACCAACCTCTACCTCTGGTATAATGGTCGGTGTGGAGAATCTCTTAGTTTGGCCAGCCGGCAATAGTTTAGTTCGAATTCGTTGTATCTTGGATTCCATATCCCCCGTTTGAACCCTCTACTGACAAACTCGTACGGGTCTAGGGTATAAGTGCTATGGGCCATTTTAAAGGCAATAAGTACCTCTTCCTCTGGTATCATTGCCCACGTGGAGAATCTCTTCGTTTGGCCAGCCGGCAATAGTTCTTTTTCGAATTTGTGATATACCAGGGTACCCCCCCCCCCTCCTTATCCTTTTCTGACTAACTCGTACGGGTCTAGGGCATAAGTGATATGGGCCATTTTAGAGGCAATAATATGGACTGAATTAAAGATTAAAGACTCTTATTGATCATCGTAATTTTGAAGAATTATGTCATTGAAATAGTAATTGACAGTTTCTATTTTTCTGTTTATTATATGTCCTCAATTAACTATATTTCTTGTTTTTCTGATCTTTTTAATTGTGTGATACTATCATATGTATTGTACATTTTAGTTTTAGAATTGGACTATATTTGTAGACAACGAACAGATTATGGAATGCCCATATGACAATTAATTCCATTTAATTACCCTATATTTAATCATCTTGTTTTAATTACTAAAGTTTACATTGATTCAATAATAACAACATTTTAATGATCATAATTGTTTTGTGTTGTGTGAGGCAATGCAATTAAACTTTTCATTTACTTTCATTTTAAATGACGCGGACCTTGCAGAAGACACCTATTGGCTTAATATTTCTTAATTACTTTATATTGCTATAAATAGCATAACCATAATGGATATTGACAGCAAAATTTATTTTATTGTCACAATCTAATAACTACCCAAAACATTTCATCGAACGCGGTTTTGATCTCATGAATATTATTGACGGCTAGCCTCATGAATATTAACGCCGGCAGAAAAGGATAAAGGGGGGGGGGGGGGGTACCCTGGTATATCACAAATTCGAAAATGAACTATTGCCGGCTTGCCAAACGAAGAGATTCTCCACGTGGGCAATGATACCAAAGGAAGAGATACTTATTGCCTTTAAAATGGCCCATAACACTTATACCCTAGACCCGTACCAGTTTGTCAGTAGAGGGTTCAAAGGGGGGATATGGTATCCCGGATACAACGAATTCGAACTGAACTATTGCCGGCTGGCCAAACTAAGAGATTCTCCACATAGACCATTATACCAGAGGTAGAGGTTGGTATTGCCTCTAAAATGGCCCATAGCACTTATGCCCTAGACCCGTACGAGTTAGTAAGAAAAGGATAAGGGGGGGGTACCCTGGTATATCACAAATTCGAAAATGAACTATTGCCGGCTGGCCAAACGAAGAGATTCTCCACGTGGGCAATGATACCAAAGGAAGAGATGCTTATTGCCTTTAAAATGGCCCATAACACTTATACCCTAGACCCGTACCAGTTTGTCAGTAGAGGGTTCAAAGGGGGGATATGGTATCCCGGATACAACGAATTCGAACTGAACTATTGCCGGCTGGCCAAACTAAGAGATTCTCCACATCGACCATTGTACCAGAGGTAGAGGTTGGTATTGCCTCTAAAATGGCCCATAGCACTTATGCCCTAGACCCGTACGAGTTAGTCAGAAAAGGATAAGGGGGGGTACCCTGGTATATCACAAATTCGAAAATGAACTATTGCCGGCTGGCCAAACGAAGAGATTCTCCACGTGGGCAATGATACCAGAGGAAGAGATACTTATTGCTTTTAAAATGGCCCATAGCACTTATACCCTAGACCCGTACGAGTTTGTCAGTAGAGGGTTCAAAGGGGGGATATGGTATCCCGGATACAACGAATTCGAACTGAACTATTGCCGGCTGGCCAAACTAAGATATTCTCCACATCGACCATTGTACCAGAGGTAGAGGTTGGTATTGCCTCTAAAATGGCCCATACCACTTATGCCCTAGACCCGTACGAGTTAGTCAGAAAAGGATAAGGGGGGGAGGGGGTACCCTGGTATATCACAAATTCGAAAATGAACTATTGCCGGCTGGCCAAACGAAGAGATTCTCCACGTGGGCAATGATACCAGAGCAAGAGATACTTATTGCCTTTAAAATGGCCCATAGCACTTATACCCTAGACCCGTACGAGTTTGTCAGTAGAGGGTTCAAAGGGGGGATATGGTATCCCGGATACAACGAATTCGAACTGAACTATTGCCGGCTGGCCAAACTAAGAGATTCTCCACATAGACCATTATACCAGAGGTAGAGGTTGGTACTGCCTCTAAAATGGCCCATAGCACTTATGCCCTAGACCCGTACGAGTTAGTAAGAAAAGGATAAGGGGGGGGGGTACCCTGGTATATCACAATCTCGAAAATGAACTATTGCCGGCTGGCCAAACGAAGAGATTCTCCACGTGGGCAATGATACCAAAGGAAGAGATACTTATTGCCTTTAAAATGGCCCATAGCACTTATACCCTAGACCCGTACCAGTTTGTCAGTAGAGGGTTCAAAGGGGGGATATGGTATCCCGGATACAACGAATTCGAACTGAACTATTGCCGGCTGGCCAAACTAAGAGATTCTCCACATCGACCATTGTACCAGAGGTAGAGGTTGGTATTGCCTCTAAAATGGCCCATAGCACTTATGCCCTAGACCCGTACAAGTTAGTCAGAAAAGGATAAGGGGGGGGTACCCTGGTATATCACAAATTCGAAAATGAACTATTGCCGGCTGGCCAAACGAAGAGATTCTCCACGTGGGCAATGATACCAGAGGAAGAGATACTTATTGCCTTTAAAATGGCCCATAGCACTTATACCCTAGACCCGTACGAGTTTGTCAGTAGAGGGTTCAAAGGGGGGATATGGTATCCCGGATACAACGAATTCGAACTGAACTATTGCCGGCTGGCCAAACTAAGAGATTCTCCACATCGACCATTGTACCAGAGGTAGAGGTTGGTATTGCCTCTAAAATGGCCCATAGCACTTATGCCCTAGACCCGTACGAGTTAGTCAGAAAAGGATAAGGGGGGGGGGTACCCTGGTATATCACAAATTCGAAAATGAACTATTGCCGGCTGGCCAAACGAAGAGATTCTCCACGTGGGCAATGATACCAGAGGAAGAGATACTTATTGCCTTTAAAATGGCCCATAGCACTTATACCCTAGACCCGTACGAGTTTGTCAGTAGAGGGTTCAAAGGGGGGATATGGTATCCCGGATACAACGAATTCGAACTGAACTATTGCCGGCTGGCCAAACTAAGAGATTCTCCACATAGACCATTATACCAGAGGTAGAGGTTGGTACTGCCTCTAAAATGGCCCATAGCACTTATGCCCTAGACCCGTACGAGTTAGTAAGAAAAGGATAAGGGGGGGGGGGGGTACCCTGGTATATCACAAATTCGAAAATGAACTATTGCCGGCTGGCCAAACGAAGAGATTCTCCACGTGGGCAATGATACCAAAGGAAGAGATACTTATTGCCTTTAAAATGGCCCATAGCACTTATACCCTAGACCCGTACCAGTTTGTCAGTAGAGGGTTCAAAGGGGGGATATGGTATCCCGGATACAACGAATTCGAACTGAACTATTGCCGGCTGGCCAAACTAAGAGATTCTCCACATCGACCATTATACCAGAGGTAGAGGTTGGTATTGCCTCTAAAATGGCTCATAGCACTTATGCTCTAGACCCGTACGAGTTAGTCAGAAAAGGATAAGGGGGGGGGGGGTACCCTGGTATATCACAAATTCGAAAATGAACTATTGCCGGCTGGCCAAACGAAGAGATTCTCCACGTGGGCAATGATACCAGAGGAAGAGATACTTATTGCCTTTAAAATGGCCCATAGCACTTATACCCTAGACCAGTACGAGTTTGTCAGTAGAGGGTTCAAAGGGGGGATATGGTATCCCGGATACAACGAATTCGAACTGAACTATTGCCGGCTGGCCAAACGAAGAGATTCTCCACGTGGGCAATGATACCAGAGGAAGAGATACTTATTGCCTTTAAAATGGCCCATAGCACTTATACCCTAGAACCGTACGAGTTTGTCAGTAGAGGGTTCAAAGGGGGGATATGGTATCCCGGATACAACGAATTCGAACTGAACTATTGCTGGCTGTCCAAACTAAGACATTCTCCACATCGACCATTATACCAGAGGTAGAGGTTGGTATTGCCTCTAAAATGGCCCATAGCACTTATGCCCTAGACCCGTACGAGTTAGTCAGAAAAGGATAAGGGGGGGTACCCTGGTATATCACAAATTCGAAAATTAACTATTGCCGGCTGGCCAAACGAAGAGATTCTCCACGTGGGCAATGATACCAGAGGAAGAGATACTTATTGCCTTTAAAATGGCCCATAGCACTTATACCCTAGACCTGTACGAGTTTGTCAGTAGAGGGTTCAAAGGGGGGATATGGTATCCCGGATACAACGAATTCGAACTGAACTATTGCCGGCTGGCCAAACTAAGAGATTCTCCACATCGACCATTATACCAGAGGTAGAGGTTGGTATTGGCCCTACAATGGCACAGAGCACTTATGCCCTAGACCCGTACAAGTTAGTCAGAAAAGTATAACGGGGGTACCCTGGTATACCACAAATTCGAAAATGCACTATTGCCTCTACCGGCTGGCCAAACAAAGAGATTCTCCACGTGGGCAATGATACCAGAGGAAGAGGTATTTATTGCCTTTAAAATGGCCCATAGCATTTATACCCTAGACCCGTACGATTTTGTCAGTAAAGGGTTAATAGGAGGGATATGGTGTCACGGTATACAACGAATTCGAGTTGAATTATTGCCGGCTGGCCAAACTATGAGATTCTCCACGTGGGCCATTATACCAGTGGTAGAGGTAGGCATTTCCTCTAAAATGGCCCATAACAATCATGCCCTAGACCTGTGCAAATTTGTCAGCAGACGGTTTAAAGGGGGATATAGTATCCCGGTTTACAACGAAGTCAAAATGAAATATTGCCAGCTGACCGACTAAGATAATCTAAACGTGGACCATATTAGCAGAGGTAGAGGTAGCCATTGCCTTTAAGATGGGCCATATCACTAACCCTGATTGCGTTGTCAATCATATCAGATGCATGGAATAATGTTGCCTCTAAAATTACCCATGGTTCTTATGTCCTAGACCCGTACCTGTTGAACAGGAAAGGGAAGTACTCTTGTATATCACAAAGACCAAACTAAGAGTTTCTCCTTGTGGGCTAACAAAAAGATTAGCGTAGGTGTTTTCTCTAAAAAGGCCCATGTATCGTATATCATAGATCCGTACGTATTTGTAGGAAAAGGGTAAGGGAAGTACTCTTGTATATCAAAATATTCAAACATACTTTTACTTGCTGGTCATTTTAAAGGTAATTAGTACCTTAACTCTGTATCATGGTCCACGAGGAGAATCTTTTAGTTTGACAAGTCGTCAATAGTTCAATTCGACTTTGAGATATATAAAGGTGCCCATCTTTCTCTTTGCTGACTAGGTCGTACGGTCTAGGGAATAGTAGTATGGGTCATTTTAGAGGCAATTCCTATTTCTTCCTCTGATATAATGACCCACGTGGAGAATTTCTTAATTTGGCCATCCGGCAATAGCTTTTTTCTACTTCGTGATGAATCGGAGTACCACAACCCTTGTTATCCCCTCCTGACAAACTCGTACGGGTCTAGGACATAAGTACTATCGGCCATAATACAACTACTACATATACCTCTTGTGTCATGACCCATGTGGAAAATGTCTTGGTTTGGCCAGCTGGCAATAGTTCATTTCGACTTTGTGATATATAAAGGTACCAACCTTATGCTTTCCTGCCTAAGTCGTACGAGTTTAGGGCATTAAAGATTTTTGTCATTTTTGAGGCAATGGATACCTCTCCCTCTGATATAATGACTCGTGTGAATAATTCTTTCTATTCAAGCTCTAATGTCAACATGTCACACATGTTACAATGAATATGGGCAGCGAGAACGTTGCGTTTGTGATTTTGCTCTTAACATACTTGGGCCGCACATGAATTACTTTAAAATAAATGAAAGTGATCACAACATTAATTATTAAAGTTCTAATCAAATAAATTACTAATAAAATTTTAAAGTTTATATGTAAAATATTTAACAGCCCACGGTTTAAATTCATTTTAATGTCCATATGCTAATCACACGTTATCATTTTACTTTTCACGATTTATATTTAACACATGTTAGTCTATGTTTTTATTTTCGTCTTTTCCTCACTCTGAGCTGCTATATTTTCAAGTTCCAAAGAATTCAAGTTTGATGATTGGTCTAGATATCAAACCAGTTTTTGTTCGAATTATGGCTGATCGTGTAAGTCCATCTTTGCCGTAAAATAATTTGTCAATGATCGCCAAAGTCCAATTTACTCTAGATACATAGTCCTGAATCTGAACTACATATTTCCGACGTTAATGTTCTATGTGTTTCGATCTGTGTATCGGTAATATTTCCTAAGCGAATTTATGTATTCCTGCTTCCATCTTTTTATGTAGTTTTTAAGAATTAATGAAAGAAACTTTGATTGTCTAGCCAGTTACTGGTTCATGCGTAGTGTCTTTGGTTCCTGGTTGTAAACTACAGTCTTTAAGGCCGTTATACGGTAGCGTCTTGGTCCGTTTTCAATATAATAAATGTGACGGAGTAAGGGATTCGTCGTCCGCGTTTGATCCGATGAAACGTATGTTAGTGGGCGATCACTGAGTAAACGTTCTACTTCAGTCATTATCGTGTTGAGTGTTTTATTGTCCATATGTGCTCGTTTAATGCAGTTTTTCGTTATTCCTCTCAATCTCTCTCACCATCACCGAACGAAATTGTTCCATAAGGATTAAGCTTCTCGGTTACATGATGATTTTGACAAATGTTCAATTTCTTATGCTCTCGCATCATACAAATCATTTACAAATACTAAACGTGATGCATTGAAGAAGTCTTACAAAGCTCTTTGTTAATTAAAGCTCGATATAATATTGTCAACATTAAAGTATTTCTTTAACATTGCTGTCCAGTCTGTTGAATTGCAGTCAAATGTTTACGTATAACAGCATTTAGGATAAACGGAGAGAAAGTTGCTCCAAATTATACTGACTTGAATCTGTTTGCGGTTAGTTGACTATTTGAGTCATCCGGGTTACTACGCATAAGAGAATCTGGTAACATCACGATCCTCTTCATCCAGCCCATAATAAGTAAGGCTTTTTTCTATACCTGTCGAGACGGCGTATTTGTGCATTATAAATCGGAGAAAAATTCCGGTTAAATCATTAAAGTTTGGCCAAAGATCCATCAAACAATCATTTAAGCTTAGATTAATAGGTGAAGGTTTGCAGCTACAGTCAAATACAATTCTGATTGGCGTGGTTGACGACTTTTTACGGAAATGATGGTGCGGTATGGAATGAACAATTGTTTTGGCTGATCGTTCATCAACTCTCTCGATAAATCTACGTTTTTCTTGTTCATTAATAATTTTTCCGTTTTTCTGTAAAAGTGTAAGTTCACGATTAAGACGCTTAATGACATTTTCTGTTCTCCGTTATTCAATACTTCTGTTGTCTAGTAAGGTGTGGTGTTCCTCCTTACAAGGTAACTTATCAACATATCTTTATGTTTCCATACGGTAACCTCTACCATTTGATTTATATACATCTTGGAATTGTCTGTTTTCAGATTTGTTGTCACTATTATTTATACTAGCAGCTTCAACTTCCATAAATTTCTCCATTATAAAAGTTCTACTCTTCAACTTTGTGACCTACTAATATGTTCATCATTGACGTAAGTGTGTGATCTGGATTTGCAGGTATTCAATTGATGGTGCCGGACAGAAGGTTACGGATTTCCGACTTTACGGTAGTAGGTCCTGTTCCTCATACTATTCTATCATCGACAATTGACCAGTAATAATCGAATTAGATATAATTCAATAGAGAATCTTCAACCATTGGGTCATGTGAGACCGGATGGTCTAATTTCAAGTCAAACAAATACTTTAAATTTGTTATATTACGTACATAAGTCTTCATTGGTACAGCTATTTCTGGTACAATCAAAACGTTGATAGGTAATTTGCCGTTGTCTGTGCCATCACTTGTGTCACAAAATCCTGACAAGTTTATGGTCTTCTGTCTGGTAATTGTCAAATCAAGCTCTGTAGCTTATTTTTCTGTGATGAGGGCATATGTGCGCCCTTGTCAAATAATGTGTTTGTGTAAGTACATTGAATGCCCGAACTTACTTGCGCTACGACAGTTTTTAGTCTGTGTCTGTGAGTGAAGAACTGTACCCGTTTTCTTCGCGTTGTGTTGTGTTTACTGAATTGTGTTACTAGTAATATATTCATTAGTGTTACTCTGTTTTTCATCTTTTTAACCTCGTCTTTGCATAAACTAGTATGCTGCTTTATTTTACATTTCCTGCAACTTTTGTGTGATTTGCAATCAGCTATATTGGGGGTCAAAGACAGTTAAAACATAAACGATGCTGTTTAACAACAGAAATATTTGCTGTTTGGTCAATTATCTTAGTGCAATTAACGGGAACATGTGATTCGTTACAAAAGTACACATGATTTTACGTTTATTTGTGTTGATTTATTTTGTACGTACCTTTGCATTGGTGTGAAATGCTGCTGTAGTGGTTTAAGTTTCCGTATGATCAGAATAATTGCCTCTCTCCATAATGTTGAGTTCTTGAGATAGTATATGTAGTAGTTCATTTAATTGCCAACTATTTGATTCATGGTGTCTTGTAAGATTTATGCGTACGTCCCCGGTAACTTTTTCAATATGATAGGGACCAATAATGGTTCATATGTATTCTCTGTCTGACCAAGGGATTCTAAACCACGTACATATGTTTCAATTTTGTCGTAAAAAATAACGTAAGCTCTTGTATGAAGGTATGTAAAATTATGCATTCATGTACGTTTGCGTGATGTCGCAAACTTGTGGCATTTGTGTTTAGCGTTGATGTTTGTACTTAGATAAATTTTGCTATTGGCTGTATTTTTTTTCTAAATTAAATAAATAATCATCAGAGTTAACGATTTCTGTTTCGAAGGTTATTGGAATTAACAAGTTTTATGCCGCTCTCCCCATTTTTCGTCGAATTTCTGGAATATTCCGGAGACGGCACTACTATGTCCTGCTAGTATCGATTTCAGCTGTAAATTCATCCTGGTCACTTGACACCAATATCGTTAAGAGGTTCACTTGACACCAATATCGTTAAGAGGTTACATCGGACAACTATATAGCTAACAATAACAAAAGCGAATAGAATGTATGTATATCTATTTTGACTATAATGTCAACACGTGACACTTACGTAACATTACAATGATTAACAACAGCGAAAACTTGATCAATTACTCCTTAACATATTGTCTAAGTATCGGTACCCAATACGATTGTAATACGTAGGTAAGCGTAGCATTGAGTCCGAATTAAGTGAACGCTCGTGTGCGTCTGTCACTATCAGTTTGGTAAGTAAATGATTCGCAGGTAATAAATACGGAAATTTGGTATTCTCTAAAATGATTCCGCTGTGAATCCTTCCATTGCATCTCAAAAAGCTACCGTCATCTATGAAGAGTCACAATTGTCTAGTGCTAGGATATTGCCTTGTGTTTTTATCTCAGATGTTTGGTATATCGGTATATTGGTAGTTAAATATGAACCGCTGAACGTAAGCAGTTACTCAAATCACTTTCCTGAAATTTCAATATTTCCAATTGTCTATAACGTTACTGATATCATAGTGATCAGTATGAACTTCATTGTTTAGAAATTCCTCGTCTTCGTTTTTTTCTGTAATTGTCAATGCCGTTAACTAATTCTGTCTTTTTTTAAAGGACACTATCGATGTATTGATCGACGTCAATTCCTCGTGTTAAGAGATTGGTTTGGTTGCATTCTTTTGGGTAATATCTCCATTAATGTTGATTTTGTAGATTTTGTTATTCCTCGCGCTCGATTCACAATAAATCGTTTAAACAGTTTCGATGATTTAACCAGTGCAATACTATACAGCTATCCGACCAGAAAGCCACGTTTTTACATTAGAAGGTCGATTTTACATGAAAAGCTAGTCTAGTTCCAATAACTGCGGCCATAAGTTCTAGTTGCAGTAAGGAAGGGTTTTCACTTGCGCTAATCTGCTTTTCGCAATCACTAACGTAATTTCGGTTCCGTTGTTCAGATAGTCAGTCGCAAAATACGTGTAGTTCAAGGGATACCGAAGATTAGATGAAACAAAGGAGAATACAAAATTCGATCAAGTAGAAGTCATTACAACACTAGGAAAACTTGTGCAAACACAAACATTGTTTTAGGACTTGAATGAACAAATTCTAAAGTTAACGGAACCGGAAGATGTGGTAAATTAGATTATTTCATTCAGATGAATTTTCGGTTAATATGATAACCTTGATTTGACACGTACGTAAGTTCATACAAATGTTCAAAATCCTGCAGTCCTGTCACATTGAATCAAATACTAAAGTACTAGAACGCACACTTTAAATCCAAAAACTATACCGTTTGTTTCAACGCAAAACATAGCAAACCTACACAACGCACTGTCGTTTGAAAACGAGTTTGCCCAAGCCATTCTCACAATCAACACGCAATAAAGTACATTTCCTGCAACTTTTAATCAGAGTAACGTACCAAAACTTACGCTTCCAACTTTCGAAGGCACGATTTCAGAATGGCAAACCTTCTGGGACTCATGTGAGTCGTCCGTACATCTTAAGTACCGGTCTCTGTAAGAATCATGCAGGTTCCTGTTGATAGGCGATTCATGACCCATCTTCAAATGTCTTTAGATTTGGTTTATGAGGAGGGTATGGTATGAAAATAAGTTTCATGTATTAATTTTTTTCTTTTGAACCTTGGTTGCCATGGAAACCATCCTTACAAAATGTTGCCTAAATACGTTCATAAGTAGCCTTTGAAAATTGAAATATAAGGGGTTTTAAAGTCCCATAGAAATAAAGTTAATCAATACAAAAAATATGTATATTTACAGTATTGACAAACAAAACCCTTAACTATACAAAAACGTTAAAATTTTGAATTTACTAAATAGTTTGTTTCCATAGCAACCATTTAAAAATGTGTTAAAATTCGAAAATGAAAAATTTCAAAAAATCTTTAATTTTAAATCTGTTTATCTCCCAAGACCAACAATACCATGAAATGTTATTGACAAATTTTGAAAGACCACATTCTATATATTGATAAAATAAAAAGAAAGCAGTGTGTTTTTTTTTTCTTTAAAAAAATAATTTTAGTCAAAAATTGTCAATTTTCACCAAAATTCAGATTACCAAACAGATGAATACTGAAACATTTTGAATTAAAAAAGCTAAAACATTCCATTTATACGTGCATTTCTGACACAAATTTGGTAATTATAAATGAGAATATATGATTGATAGAGATATTTTGGTAGAGAAGGAATTTTTTTCTCTTTGGGCATGGTGCCACCCCCTCCCCCCTTTTTCAAAATTCAAAGAAATTCCTTCGCCTATAAATTAGTAAACAAGCTTACGAAGTTTTTTACGATCAAATTGGAGGTAGCGTCAAGGTCTAGAAACTTTGGGTAAGACACATGAAACATACGGCACACTACTTCTTCCCATTATTGTCAACAAATCACCCGTTGAAGTCAGAAAATATCTCGCGCGAGGACATAGAACAAAAACGTTGGTATAACGGACCTCCCTGAAAGCATATTAGACGATATCGTTATACCGGACACAGGACAAAAGAGTCGACATCCGAAATTGGTGAAATCTAAATCTTACAAGAATATTGAGACTAGACCTAGCGTTTAATGTCACGAAATACATCCACCAACTCATTGCAGTAAATAGTTAATCAAAGGTACCAGGATTATAATTTTGTACGCCAGACGCGCGTTTCTTCTACATAAGACTCATCAGTAACGCTCATATCAAAATATTTATAAAGCCAAACAAGTACAAAGTTGAAGAGCATTGAGGATCCAAAATTCCAAAAAAAATGTGCCAAATACGGCTAAGTTAAAAAACAGCCGACACATAATGTCGTATGAACAAATTTGTTATCTTTAACTACCTTGGTATACACAGACTAAAAGAATGTAAATCTAAACGCACATTGTAATGAGAAAAACCACACAAACTAATGTAATGCACGTTAAACCCACTATCTTCGAATTCGCCCAACGTTCAACTCGTGAATGACATTGATGATACGGAACATAATACTACTATTTTGTATTCTCAACGGACAGAATTGCAATCGAATGTACTTTTGAAAACTGCCGTGGCACAAGTAGGCTCAAATCAGTTCTTTATCGATACGGATATTCTTTTTGACGAAGGAGGGCAAACATCTTTTGAAACGCAAAACTTAACTAAATTTACAGATAGCGGGAACATAAATAATATATTAATCGGCATTTGGAGGTGCAGAGAAAAACGTGAGACACATAGAAAAGTCAACAATTTATCTGAAAACCGATGTAGGACACGTATTGTCAATCAAAGTACTGATAGTACAGATGATCGGCATGCCTATACAGAATCACATACGTAATATTGATACACAGAACGGTTATTTGCGTGGTTTAAAGATAGCGCACACGTTGACAAAGCACGATTCATTCGAGATATCGTTGCTGGTAGGCGTATATCACTACGGGGACGTTGTTAAAGATTATATAGTCCGTGTAAACGATCCGACCGCCGTGAAATCCAATATCGGATAAATGCTTTCGGTACTTACATACGGTAAGAAAACAAACACGTCGAAGACTAGTATGTGTAATGTTCTAGTATCACACAAAGTTACAGAATTCAATCTGGAGAGATTTTGGAATTTAGATTCAATAGGAATAAATAGTAGGGAGGTAGACGAAGACGACAATCCATATATTTAAGTCTATCAGGACAGATCAATTGAGTTCTGAGAAAACAAATATTCCGCTATGTTACCTTGAAAACGTGATGAATTGCCTATAAATTAAGCAGTCACGAACAGAAGGACAGAAAACGTCCTTCAAAGACTTACTCAAAACTCAGATATGTTAAAGGGAAAATTCGCGATTTTTTTATTATGGTTTAAATATGTTCATAATGACATAATATATATATTCACAAAAGTTTTATCGCTAAATGTGCAGTAATAAAGGAGAAATTCAATAATTAATGAAAAAATATTAACTACTTCCTGTAGGTCGTGACGTTTTCTCCTGGTTTTTGCATGCCGGGATTTAAAATACAATCATTAAAAGTCTTGGTTTTTAATACTATTTTAACGTAATCGTAAGCGCGCCGATGACTTATGCTTTATCTAATAACCAGCCGATAATAAGAAGATAAAACGCACAGACGTGCAATTGTACACATTCATGAGATAAATTTTCTATGTTAAACGTATATATTCGAATTATTTTTTTAGACAACACAAAAAATTATAAAATTATTTTTAATTAATGCATTTTCGGACTGATAAGGTGAACAAATTAAAGTACAATAATCTGTAAAGACAATATGTTGGTGTACTCTTATTGGCCTTTTACTATCTCTGCTATGACTAGGTTTATACGATGTGTGTATTCACGGTTCTGTGGCAATACTCGTAGATGGCTTGTTTAAAGGTAAATTGTTATTTGAACTTCGGTATTTAACCACGCCTCTAGGGCACACCTTGCCAGGTGTGACTGTCTATTCGGATCAGTGGATTATAAAACAAGGGAGCATTTAATACACACATTAAAAATACAGGTGACAAATAAAAATAGATCGCCGTGGAATTATTTAATTATATTTGGTGCAATTATTTATTTGAATTCAAATAAATTAATTTACTAAGAAATAAACAGTTTTCGGTTAAAGACGGGAAACTTAATTCATGTGTCAGAATAAAATGATATACACCTCTTGTCCTTGATTTAAGTCTCATAAAAAAGGGGAACTTAGAAATTAGAAATAGCTTTACCAAATCATTTTGATTGTCTTTATTAGGCAAAAAAATGTACGAGAACACTTACATTTAGACTTTTGAAACCCATGTATTAATTAATATCTGAAACTATCTGAAGATAACTCTACCGAAGCGGAATATAATTGTACGAATAAAGAAAAAAAAATGTTTTTAAATCTTTGCACATTTATGATTAATTATTGTTATCTATTGTTCATTTAATTATACTTAATTAGTACCTTAAATATGTCTACCGCTCGGCATTAAATCTTGGTGTGGTAGGAAGGGATTATTACATATAGATTATATTATTTGGATGAGGATTTGAGCTAGCCTATAAAACACATTAATTAGTTAACATACATTTGAGACCAAAGGATATTAACTTTGCTAATTCAATTAACTTTTAATCATATATATTTCTCTCATGATTTGTGCGTGCTTGTTTCTATAGGACAGTGTATATATTGTCCCAAAATTAATCATAAAATCGTAACTAAAAATGTCTTGTTCGAAGGTTGATAGTAAAAAAAAAGAGGTTGATAGTACTAACAGTGGTTCCAGTCCGGTCAAGAGAGGCAGATTTTGACGAGTATGGTCAATTTGGGTACGCACTAGAGCCAGAGTATACCGAAGAAGAGCTCCATAAAATGGAAGCTGCAGAAAGTTCCCGAAATCAAGATATCCTTAGCAACCCTCGCCAGTTTAACACAGCCGGATTGGTGTTCGTGTACTAAATGCATAGTTATGCCGTTATTGACGGAATGTCTTTGTTGCCCCGAATTTACTCTCTTTGATGGTAATATTGAATTGGGTGAATGCATTAGTGACAATATCGATTTCAGAACAGTTTGTCTGAACCCGGTTGTTCTTGAAACAAGCTGTATAAGTTTTCCGAGGTACAAGCGCCATAGAGAGGGAGAGCTCCAGGCGTACTAACTCACAGCCATGTTCACATTTAGTTGAATTATACAATATACTTTTAATTTTGTTCACTGTTGAAGGCCATACCGTGACTTATATAGCTGCTTAAGTCCACTTCATTTGGGTAAGTGTCTCCCAAGTAAACAAACCACAACTTCTTATTTAATCAAATGACTTATCTTTTTGCGAAAGTTTGGTATGCAAAAGTGCAAAGTTATAAATGGGTGTCTTGCAATATCGAAGTGATAATCTATTTGTCAGATCTTTTATATCTTTTGACGAAATCAAACCATCATGGTATATTCTGCATTTGTATAGACCGAAGTGTACTAAATGATATTCATATTATACATGTTAAATGAATGAACAAATATTAAACCTATCTTTTTATTGTTTTCCGCCCATGTCTGCTCATCGCCAGAAATAAAGTTTGTCGCACGAAAAAATGGTATTAATTCCAGAGTCAAAATTTAAAGAACTTATTTTCCATGTTTTTTGGTATTGTACGAAAGAGAATTGACCTAACAAAAGAATTGCTATCTTAGGCTGTTAGTAACACATGCAGAGCAGTGGGTCGTTGTTGGACATATAAATCTTAAAAAGTGTATCATCGGTTAAATTTACAGGTCACTGAAAGGGGAAGTCCCATACGGAAGTAGGTGTTGAGGATGATTTTTTTTATCCAGTGACACATATTACATGCGTATTCTTGAACGTTTGATACATCATTTACTCTCAAATTGCAAAAACGAAAACTTCCAATTGTATTTATAGTATTTGTATTTTTATCCATCTGATGAGTTAACTAAAGCCTTTTTCAACTGATTTGTATAGTTCGTTCTTCTTCTTCTTCTTTTGGTTTACAATAGTCTATCGAATTCGATGATTACATACTGTTGGCATACGTGGACTAGTCTATTTACAAAACTTTTACCCCAATTTACACAAAATGTATGTTTTTTTTCTTATGTTCAATGTATACATGTATATAATTTTTTAAAATCAATATTTCTGGTATGTTCCAATCTGTCCTTTACTATTGACAACGAGTTTATATTACATTTTCCTAAATTAACCCTTGGACAAAATATGTAAATAGATTTTTATTTCTTCAAATCTTTTTTTTATGTATAATAGATTATTTATATTTTTATAAATAATATTCTTTACACCAGAAATGTTATTTATAAACAAGCGTATGAGTTAAGTAATGACTAGTATATTATATCACTTTCGGACACGCAAGACAGAGATGTATATTATAAACCTGATAGTTCAAAATGGAAAGTTATAAGTTATCGGCCGTGTACACCGACCAATACCTACAGAAGTGAAACGATGCATGAACTTGCAAGCCCGACAGGAAATCGCTTGAATACCTGGATGTGTCACCTCACACCCCTCACAATACCTTTGGGAGTAATACCTTAAGCCATGCTGGTGATCAGATGAGGGAAGATCCGAATTTATTTGAATAAAGTTTATTACTTTAAAGAATTATGAAAGAATTACATTTTCGAAAACAATTTTCACGGAACACTTATTTATGATTTGAACTTTGACTTTTTAATTAATTCCAATATTAACAGTTTAAAAATAACAGACTATGGTTATTAAAAAAAATTAAGAACATTGTCCGTATCAAGTTAGTTAGTCAGATAAAACAACCGTACGATTGACAAGATATCGACACGCAATTACGACTACATCGGTTACTGTAGTTTTGGTCCTTTGTGGTTTATAGACATATCGTGATTTTTGATCGTAGAAGATGACAAAATGGCGGAACGTAGTGAATTGATACTCAAAATTTAAAATCGATGGTGATCTCTTATCTAGCGGAATAAAACTTTAATATCTATAAATTTGAGAATTTTTATACAGAATGGACATAATATCAATTTTTGATTTTTTTGCGAAGTTTCCCTTTAAAGAAGTACGGGAACATTATACAAGAACAGGAACGAAGAGGATTCATAGAGAAGGTAGATGAAACAGATGAACTTAAGAAAAGTATCACTACATTCCTTATCATCCTGTACAGAAGGAATCAAGCACTATGCCTATCAAAATTGTTTACGACTGCATTTGTCGACATCGCATAATTCGCAAAGTTTAAATGACTGATTTGTATGTGGACAACATTCTGTTAAGTTTACAGAACGAGGGTGGGCTGACTATAAGGAAGGGAGATCAATGATGGAGGAAACTGGATTCTATCTACGATCCTGGACGTCAAACCGTGTGGATATACGTAAGCTAGCTAAAACTGAAAAAGTACTACTATATGCGGACAAAACACAAAAGTACTTGGTATGTTATGGAATAGCTGATTCGATGATCTGATGTACCAGAAATTAATACGGCCGCTTTGTGAAAAATTGTGCAAATCATGCTACAGGAATAAAATTTGGCATAGACTCAGCTCAGCTGTTACTCTTTTATTCAAGATAAGGAGGCATTTGAAAAAATGTCTCACATCCGGTAAAAATCTTAAATGGCCGACATCATACTTAAATCATCCAAATATCAGAGGCTAGTGTAAGTGTGTGAAAAGCGGTTTTTATCATGCTGATATAATAATATTTGGAACAAACCTTTGTTATGTACTACTTTTGGATATTTTATATAGATTAGATGTCTTTTAAAACCCTACTTTCGGTAAAATCCGACATGGCGGACATTGTACTAAAATAAGATTATTTTTAAAGGAGGGTATTGCTACTATCATTAAATTGTTCAGGAACCTTTCTTTGATGCTGCTAATGGATACAATACATAAGACATATGTCTTTAAAAGCATTACTTCCGGTTATAGTCAAACTGGCGGACATGAAACATCATTATTTTACTTTAATATTCAACTTTATTTCAAAATGTAAAGAAACTGGTTTTTTTTGTGCTGGTCAGTTACCATTAGGTTTTGGCTTTAAGTTATCTTCTAAACCACCTATTGTATTCTATAGATAATGATTAAATACAAAGCTAACACTTCCGGTATATAAAACCAATTTGGAGTAAATTTCAAAGATGAGTCCTCAGTCCATATCTTCGAAATAGAGGTTTTATTTGGATAGATTGATGAAAATAAGATAAAATCACTGTAGTACTAAAACATCTTTAAAAGTACAGATCATTTATGGCCGCAAATATTCACAATGGGAAAGCTGATTTTCCTCATTTACTAAGACAGCGGCGGTATTGGTTTTTACATCAATAATGTACAAGCTCCTGATAAGGTGAAGAGGCCTCACAAAGAGTTGTCCAAAGGGGTTCCAATGTTTCATATTTTCCCCGCCATTATAAGCGTCTGGAATAGTAAGCATAGAAACCAAATCTCAAGCTTGTTACTCATCCACACCCGCCATGGTATATTGCACGTTTTACATGATGACAAACATTAGACCGAGTCGTTCAAATATCATCAATAAGTCTTTCCACTTTCAAAAACATGTTTTCTTGCTTCGTAAACCCCATCTGATAAGTTTGTTCGATCTTACTACAAAACCACGTATCGTTTTATCAATGGCATTATCAAATCCATATCTGGTGATGTTGGCTGATCAATCATCATTCTAAATCATTAAGTCACATCTTCAAACGCCATCCATGTCAACAACGAAGTTCCCTTTCAAGTAAACGTGCACTTGAAAGGTCACGGATAGATTATATCTAAGGCTTTTTCCACTTCCAAATACAAGCCAAAGTTCATCTGCCCCCATGTCACGGAATAATGACACAGCAATGACAGCAGCATCAGTATCGACTGTTCAAGTCATGAGTCAGTTAAGTCTGTGAATCACTGCATCAGACACATGTTTTTTTTGTATATTGATTCTATAGTATAAGCCTATTCATTTTAACATGGGGCTAAACTTGAAACACCATCATGTGGTGAATAACACAAAACATCCTGAGCATTTGTTGCTACAACTAACTCTTCCTCAAAATCTATTGATCAAGCGCCTGTGAATAAAAACTAAAAAGTTCTTTCTTAATGTCGTCATCTCTCAGAAAACTTTACCAATTTTGAGATTTGTTTCGACTCTGGATTCGTCTTTGTATTCTCTTACCCCTAAGTGTATTTCTTTTTTCTTGTGGCAGGATTCAAACTACCGGTATTGTCTATATATGTATTCATCCACTGTTACAGTTTCAAGTTGTTTCATAACGAGTATGCTGATAGGGTATTATGCCCTTATCTTAAAAAGCATGAAACTATTATGATAAAGTCTTGGATGCATATGACAGTTGTAGCAACACATGTTCAGGATATTCTATCTTTACCGCCGTGATGCGTATCAAGTTAAACACCATATTAATACATATGTATTAAAAGGCTGACACTAGAATCATGGTGCATGTGTCTGATGCAGTGAAACACGAAATTAAACAAGTCATTATTCGAACAGTCGTTACTGATGATTCTGTCATTACTGTTTCGCTATTCCGTGACATAGGGGTAGACGAACTATGGATTGTGTTTAAGAGGAGGAAAAACTTTGGATAAATATATATAAATGACCTTCCAAATGCACTCGCGATTAGGGATCACACACAAATATTGTGATCCATTTCCGGTTGTGATACGGTTCTCTGTTTTCTTGAAAAGGGGGAAAAAGACTGTTTGGGAGACATTGATAGCATTTGAAGATGTGACTTTAGCTTAAAGAATGATAATTGATCCGCCTTAATCACCGGTGTTTACTGTAAGATAGCAAAAAATAATCATATGGGGTTAGCATTGTTAACAAAGCAAGAAATATCTATTTACGCAAAAGGGTAGGTTAATTGAGGTTATCAACTTAGTCTAGTCTTTTCCAGCATGCAAAATGTACAATATACTAAGACACGTGTTTAGGGACGAGCCTGAAATTGGCTCGTATGCTACCAAGTCCAGGCGCTAATGGATGACGACGGGACAAAGAGGATCACTTTTAAAAAACTCTTTCTGAGGGCTCATCATGTTGTCAGAAGCTTGCACATTGTGGATGTAAGAAAGGTTGTCGCGGTTGTTTTTATGAGGAAAATCAAGTCTCCCGTGCCCTTCGTCGTGTGCATGTAGTGGTAACTGGGAATTTACAAGTTTTTTTGCCAAATAGTGGTAATTTTTAAAAGGTTTAGTACTTAAGTGATTTTATTTTGATTAAATCAATCTATCCAAAGCTCTACATCGAACATATGGAGTGAGGACTCATCTTTGACATTTACGCCATATTGTTTTTTTTTTTTACCGGAAGTGTTAACTTTGTATTTAAATATTAACTACAGAATATGATAAGTGGTTTAGAGGATAAATTAAAGCCTAAAGTTGATGACCACCACAAAAAAAAACAACACTTTCTTCACATTTTGAAAAAAAAGATAAATATCAAAATAAAAAAATGACATATTTATGTCCTCCATTTTGAATATTACCGGAAGAAAGGATTTTTAAGACATATATCTTATACATTGTATCCCTTGGAAGCATCAAAGAAATGTTCCTGTACAATTTAATGATAGTAACAATACGTTAAAACACATTTCAATCCCTCTCCCTAAAAAATAAGCTTATTTTAGTCAATGTCCGCCATATTGGATTCTACCGAAAGTAGGGTTTTTAGAGACATTTTATCTATATAATATATCCAAAAGTATTACATAACAAAGGTTTGTACCAAATATTATTATAGCAGCATGCTGATAGATCCTTTTCACACTCTGTGGATTCATTATTATTCGTGGGATACCAATTTTTCGTGGATTTCTTTGGTACAGGCAAACCACGAAATTTGATGTTCAACGAATGACAAATTTTACAAAGGCTTGTACTAGTATGCAGACTTCGGTAAAACCACGAAGTTAAATATCCACGAATATGTAAGTTTCCCTGAATCCACGAAAATTGGTACCCACGAAAATAAATGAATCCACAGTACTAGCCTTCTATATTGGGCCGATTAAAGTATGATGTCCGCTATTTTTTATTTAACCGGCAGTGAGACATTTTTTTCAAATGCCTTCTTATCTGAAATAAAAGAGTAATATTTCAGGAAGGTCTATGCCAATGTTCATGCTTATATCAGGATGTGCACAACTCGTCTGAAATATACTTGTGGCCGCCGGACTTAATGTGATATTCCAATACTAGACATTGTAACAAAAAGTGAGATTTTGAAATTCTTCGAAAAAATACGATCCACTTAGAATACTTAGCCCGGTCACAATACGAACAAAGAAGCTCATACAGGATCTATGGAAAAGTGGATTGAATTGGGATAAACACGTTTCGGAAAACTCTAAGGATTACTGTAGCAAGCGACTTTGAGAAAGCGACACACAACGTATTTCCGAGATATTATTTCTCCGGTAATTCTATTTCGGAATAGTCTGGTAACAGCGCTTCTGTCTTCTGTTCTACGATCTGACTGATTTCATTTTTTCGATATCCGGGTCACGGTATCATAAATAAAGATGATAGTTAAGGCAATATGTACTACAACAACTGTTTAGCCAGTACATTAAATATACATATTCGTATTCCAAGGCGAAGTCACTGACAGTACGACGTCGACAATGGAAAAGTACAATAAATCGGACGTTATGCTCCCGCGATAGGTTAATTGATAATGGCTAACGTGGAGAATCTCTTAGTATAGCCAGTCAACAATAGTTAATTTCCATTTTTAACCCTCTTCTAAAAAATCTTACTGGTCTAAGGCATCAGTGCTTTTATCCATTTTTAAAGGTAATAACTACCTTTGTCCCTGTTATCGTGGCCCTAGTGGAGAATCTTTTAGTTTTGCGAGTCGGCAACAGTTCAATAAACCCCATTCCCTTTGCTGACTGACTCGTACGGGTCTAGGGCATAAGTGTTATCGGTCATTTTAGAGTCAATATCAACTTCTACCTCTGGTATAATTGTCGATGTGGAGAATCTCTTAGCTTGGCCAGCCGGCAATAGTTCAGTTCGAATTTGTTGTAAACCGGTATCCCATATCCCCACTTTTAACCCTCTACTTACTTACTCATCCGGGTCTAGGGTATAAGTGCTATGGGTCATTTTAAAGTCAATAAGTACCTCTTCCTCTGGTATCATTGCCTACGGGGACAATCTCTTCGTTTGGCCAGCCGGCAATAATTCATTTCGAATTTGTGATATACTTGGGTACCCCCTCCTTATCCTTTCCTGACTAACTCGTACAGGTCTAGGGCATAGTGCTATCGGCCATTTTAGAGGCAGTACCAACCTCTACCTCTGGTTTAATGGTCGATGTGGAGAATCTTTTAGTTTGGCCAGCCGGAAATAGTTAAGTTCGAATTCGTTGTTAACCGGAATACCATATCCCCCCTTTTAACCTTCTACTAACAAACTCGTACGGGTCTAAGGTACAAGTGCTATGGGCCATTTTAAAGGCAATAAGTACCTCTTCCTCTGGTATCATTGCCCACGTGGAGAATCTCTTCGTTTGGCCAGCCGGCAATAGTTCATTTTCGAATTTGTGATATACCAGGGTACCCCCCTTATCCTTTCCTGACTAACTCGTACGGGTCTAGGGCATAAGTGCTATGAGCCATTTTATAGGCAATACCAACTTCTACCTCTGGTATGATGGTCAATGTGGAGAATCTCTTAGTTTGGCCAGCCGGCAATAGTTCAGTTCGAATTCGTTGTAAACCGGAATACCATATTCCCCCTTTTAACCCTCTACTGACAAACTCGTACGGGTCTAGGGTACAAGTGCTATGGGCCATTTTAAAGGCAATAAGTACCTCTTCCTCTGGTATCATTGCCCTCGTGGAGAATCTCTTCGTTTGGCCAGCCGGCAATAGTTCAGTTCGAATTTGTTGCATTGTAAACCGGTATCCCATATCCCCACTTTTAACCTTCTACTGACAAACTCGTACGGGTCTAAGGTACAAGTGCTATGGGCCATTTTATAGGCAATAAGTACCTCTTCCTCTGGTATCATTGCCCACGTGGAGAATCTCTTCGTTTGGCCAGCCGGCAATAGTTCATTTTCGAATTTGTGATATACCAGGGTACCCCCCTTATCCTTTCCAGACTAACTCGTACGGGTCTAGGACATAAGTGCTATGGACCATTTTAAAGGCAATACCAGCCTCTACCTCTGGTATGATGGTCGATGTGGAGAATATCTTAGTTTGGTCAGCCGGCAATAGTTCATTTTAGAATTTGTGATATACCAGGGTACCCCCCCCCCCCTTATCCTTTCCAGACTAACTCGTACGGGTCTAGGGCATAAGTGCTCTAGACCATTTTATAGGCAATACCAACCTCTACCTCTGGTATGATGGTTGATGTGGAGAATCTCTTAGTTTGGCCAGCCGGCAATAGTTCAGTTCGAATTCGTTGTAAACCGGAATACCATATCCCCCCTTTTAACCCTCTACTGGCAAACTCGTACGGGTCTAGGGTACAAGTGCTATGGGCCATTTTAAAGGCAATAAGTACCTCTTCCTCTGGTATCATTGCCCACGTGGAGAATCTCTTCGTTTGGCCAGCCGGCAATAGTTCATTTTAGAATTTGTGATATACCAGGGTACCTCCCTTAACCTTTCCAGACTAGTTCGTACGGGTCTAGGGCATAAGTGCTCTGGGCCATTTTATAGGCAATAGCTACCTCTACCTCTGGTATGATGGTCAATGTGGAGAATCTCTTAGTTTGGCCAGCCGGCAATAGTTCAGTACGAATTCGTTGTAAACCAGAATACCATATCCCCCCTTTTAACCTTCTACTGACAAACTCGTACAGGTCTAGGGTACAAGTGCTATGGGCCATTTTAAAGGCTATAAGTACCTCTTCCTCTGGTATCATTGCCCACGTGGAGAATCTCTTCGTTTGGCCAGCCGGCAATAGTTCATTTTAGAAATTGTGATATACCAGGGTACCCCCCTTATCCTTTCCTGACTAACTCGTACGGGTCTAGGGCATAAGTGCTATGGGCCATTTTATAGGCAATACCAACCTCTACCTCTGGTATGATGGTTGATGTGGAGAATCTCTTAGCTTGGCCAGCCGGCAATAGTTCAGTACGAATTCGTTGTAAACCGGAATACCATATCCCCCCTTTTAACCCTCTACTGACAAACTAGTACGGATCTAGGGTACAAGTGCTATGGGCCATTTTAAAGGCAATAAGTACCTCTTCCTCTGGTATCATTGCCCACGAGGAGAATCTCTTCGTTTGGCCAGCCGGCAATAGTTCATTTTAGAATTTGTGATATACCAGGGTACCCCCCTTATCCTTTCCTGACTAACTCGTACGGGTGTAGGGCATAAGTGCTCTGAGCCAGTTTATAGGCAATACCAACCTCTACCTCTGGTATGATGGTTGATATGGAGAATCTCTTAGTTTGGCCAGTCGGCAATAGTTCAGTTCGAATTCGTTGTAAACCGGAATACAATATCCCCCCTTTTAACCCTCTACTGACAAACTCGTACGGGTCTGGGGTACAAGTGCTATGGGTCATTTTAAAGGCAATAAGTACCTCTTCTTCTGGTTTCATTGCCCACGTGGAGAATCTCTTCGTTTGGCCAGCCGGCAATAGTTCATTTTAGAATTTGTGATATACTAGGGTACCCCCCCCCCTTTATCCTTTCCTGACTAACTCGTACGGGTTTAGGGCATAAGTGCTATGGGCCATTTTAAAGGCAATGATATAAATTGTTAATGTTAAGATTAATGACTGAGATTGGTCTCCGTAATTTTGAAGAATTATATGTCATTGAAAATTTGAAATAGTACTTGACAGTTTTTATTTTTCTGTTGTTTTTATTTCTGCAATTAACAATGTTTCTATTTTTTCTGATCTGTTTAAATACAAAATACTGTCTGTATTGTATGTTTTAGTTTCATGATTGGACTATATTTGTAGACAACGAACAACGAACAAATTATGGAATGCCCATATGACCATCAATTCTCTGTAATTCCTAAATTTCTATACTAGTATTCAATCATTTTTTTTATTTATTGTAGCTTACATTAATTCAATAATCACAAAATTTTAATAAGAACTGTTCTTTACTTTATTTGTTTGTTGTAATGTCCCATTAAATTTCTATATTTAATTATATTTATTTCAACTTGTTATTGCTTCAGTTTACATTATTTCTCTTATCACAGAATGTTAAAAGACCATTACTTTGTTTTATATTTATGGAAGTATTTGCATTGTTTTTATTACATTTACAATGTTATTTAAAGACGCAGACCTAGAAGTCCTTGAAGAAGACCAAAAGTTAATTTAGTAAACGCGGACCTCGAAGAAGACACCCATTGACATGCCTGTTTGAAGTAATATCACATATAAATAGGAACGTTATTTAATCATAGTTATCGTTCATAGTTTCTAACAACACTTCTTCGAACGCAAGTCATCTCATGAATAGTATTGCCGGCTCATGAATATTATTGAAGGCTGGCCTCATGAATATTAACGCCGGCTGCTATCGACGGCTAGATCCACACTAGTCAGACTTAATACTAGTAATCAGAAGTCAATATTTCTTTCACCATTTGATATACCTGCAACTGATTGAATCCTGTAACTATTTTGATAAGAATGAATATTAAACCTATTATTTTTTTTTTTAATTCAACACTTTACCTCGAAAGTTAAAAAAACAACTAAACGGCACGTGTCTAAATCAGTCTGAAAAAGTAAGCTCTGAGAATCGGTCTAGTACAATTCAGGCAGACCTCCACTATTTAGCCAATAATATGGGTATGCAACGTTTGAACCAAAAATGTAAAGCATCAACCAAACACTTATAACAAAAATAGCATCTTTTATGAACAATTTGAGATTGAACGATAACAACAGTACTGTCGTCTTAAGTTTTATGTATCTTTATATACAACGTAGCGGATATGGATTGATTTCTAATGAGATAACTATATACTACAGACTAAAGAATACCAGAGCGAAAATGCTAAAATGTCTCGTCTGCTTTACTTATGATTGTATATTTGTTGAACGTCTCGTGATATTAAAGGTTTTAATAGAAGTGTTAAATACCGTTACGCTTAATATTGTCAATGGTTCATAAAAAGAGGTCAAGGTCAGATGAGCCATACAGATCTCTACAAACATCCCGTACACTAAATATAGGTGTTCCGATTTTTACAGTGCCTTAGAAACTGACAAACGTAATAGTTATGTTTGGCCAATTAATTCGGAACATAAGGTCGAAAGTATATGAACCCTGGCCGACAGCCAGACATAGACATCTTACTATCATTCAATATATCAAATACAATTGACGTAATATATGAACCATGCAAACAGAAATGTACACCACACACCAAATACCGTGGCGCTATAACATACAGGTATATAAACAAAAGGCCAAACAACATTAAACGAACATTGCTAAATGATGCATGATAATGAGATCAATGTTATTTGAAACCTTGCAGAAGTCAAAAATGTACATCTTACAATCATAACAACAGACATGCAGTTATCCTAAAGATTAACGAATCCTCGATACGGAGTTGACCACAAAACTAAATTTTCATCCATGAAATGAGGCAAAGTCGAGGTCAGATGAATCCTGTCTTACGGACATGTGATTATAGGACCCAATATACAAAATGTAGTTATCTTATAACTCGTGCTTAGTGAGTACTTCCCATGACATTAAAAACCTTCATCCTACAATCAGACAACTATTATACAAATAACATGTTCACAAATAATTATTAATTTTGTTTGTATTATTTGTACTTGTACAAATAAAATCTCCTGTTACCCCGCTTATATCTTGAGCAAGCGATAATATGAATTGTCTTTATGCGTACCAGTTTATTTTTGGCTCCTCTTCGTTGTCCATGTTTAAACAAACGTTTCCAGTGCCGGGTGTAATTAACTTGCAGGATAATAACAATATAATTACATTGGTTGGTAATATCAGGAAAATATATATTTAGATATACACCAAATCATCATTACAGGTAAGATTTTTTGAAAATATTGATACTTTCAAATGCCTAAAATTTATTTAGGATTTTAGCCAATCTAGTTTTTCTCATATAATGAAGAATAATTCGAACGTCTTCGTAGCATCAGATTTTTCACGATCCTTTTCACGATCTTCAAAAAGCGGTACGTGATCTTTCACGATCCGACAAATCAATTTTGTGTAAATATTTCTTTTTTTACCAAGTTTCAGATTATGTTTATACAAAATAACTATGAGAACCATTTTGATTCATTCAAATTGAATGCCCTCATTCGGATAAAAGAAGTTTATTTAATTCGAATTTGTGAAAAAAATCATGTTTGTTTACATTGTTTATGTCATTGAAATGTCGAGAAGAAAATCTGCCTTTTGTTGTTTTGTAAAAACTATGTACTTTTAAAACTGGATTTTCTCACATACTGATCATAATGATGAACCATTTTGACAGACAGTTTTATTTGGTTGTAAATTTGTCTGTGTAATTAATTATATTAGATTATTTACTGATCTTTCATATGTCTTCTCGATTAAATGTCTTTCACGATCCGGTACCAGAGCTTTCACGATCGTCTGGCAATACTTGACTCCCGTTAGATATTCTTTCACGATCATTTCTCTCGTTAAACCGAATGACACCCGTGTATATGTAACCCAATTATGTAGGACTAATCAGTATTTAATTATTTGTTTTTCGAATTAAGATCAGTTGTCAAATAGACAATTTTTATTTAATGGCAATGTTGCTGCTAAAGTCACCAAAAACACCAACAATATTTTATTGAAAAGAAACTATACAAATCCTTGGTTGTAAATCCTAGGTAGATTATAATTCTTCGCTTATTTGGCAAGTTCCTATGCTACTAGGATATTTCGCAATATTTACGTTTTGATAAGTACCATTATAAATATCATTTTTGTCTTAGTTTCTGATGGTCACATGCACGTTATGTTATTTCATTAAGAAAATACAATATACAAGATTGTCGGGTAAATGTGGATTGCGGATTAAAATGTTAAATGTCAAACATGAATTAACAAATTAAACTGAGGCGAATTAACACGAATATGTATATTCTCTTCGACAGTGTTTGAATTCTCTGTTCTAAATTTCATTTAAACTAAGCTTAAATGTTTTGTGGAAAATTGAATAAAAATAAACATTACATGTATTTGAAGGCATTATTTTAATTAAATAAATATAAGATCACGCAAATATATCATGTATTATTTTAAATTGAGGAACTTTTAAAACTTGAAATTGGATTTACAAGTTTAAGATATAATCTTGTTTTTTTTTTTTTTTTATAAATTAGTTAAATATATGGTATTACCATAACAAGTCTTTACTAGAATGGAATAAACATGGCACACTTTCACGGATTCATTTTTCATTGTGTTCATGGTTGCCTATCAATGTCACCGTTTTTAATGTATGTCTAAAAGATTATTATCCGAAAAATAATTCACAATAGTACGTTGTTATACTGACTAGGTTGGTCCCCTCCGTAAAACATTCAGTATGCCTTCGGAACATACAAATATTAAGGTATTGTCAAGAATTTCAATAACGGCCGGGAAACAAACTAGTTGTTAACTTTCTATGATTATTAAAGAATGACGGATGTTGTTTTTTTTTCGGTACGTCTTAACACTGCTAAGGAATCCTTAGTGCACTAAGGCTTTGACTATACAATGCCACTAAGGAATAGAAGGAGTGCTGTTATATGTATTATTTTTATATATCATGTTAGAGATTGATATTTAATGCATAAATTTCAAATTTTACAGAAAAATAATTATAAATAAACGAGATATTCAACATTATTTAGACACGTGCCGGTTTTTCTTTGATATGCCGAAAATCAATGAACCGTTTGACACGTGCCAAATAACATATATATATAGCAACTGATTAAACAATGACGATCTTTTTTTATTTTAAGTGATTTAAAACAATTGTATCGAAAAGATTTATGCTTCAAATATTTAATTAATGTGTTGTTCTTATTTAAAATGATGAAAAGGACAAATAATTTTGCTGTTGTTTCATTTCTTTTGCAACGAAATTGTTTGCCATAGAAGCACGACTTTGATGTGCGCCAACTTACAAATAAGAGTGTGGTCAGCTTGTTAAAATGTTTATGTAAGATATACGGAGACAAAAGGAATATATATATTTATAAGTGTTTTGTTTTTATTTTAATTCCGACAAAGATGCGTGTAAATACAAATGGTTTCACTAAAAATATGAGTAAATTCCGAAAACCATCATAAGAAACTATGTTAAGTTTCATGAAATGGATAAGCGGTTCTCAAGTTACAGTGCGACATGCGGACGGACGGACGCCGGACATTTGTATACCATAAAACGTCCCGTCAAAATGTTGACGGGCGTATAAAAAAGCGTAGTGCGCCCGTATGTCAGAAAGAAATCTGATTTGTATGATTTTTGTCGAGTCTTCGACTTTAGTCGAAAAAGCGAGACTAAGCGATCCTACCTTTGAAATTTTAATAACCGTTTCTTAAACTATCCTGGATTTCTATTAAACTTGGACAGAAGCTTGTTAATAATCATAAGATAGTATCAAGAAGTTTTAAAACACTTATTAGATTGATAAACTGTCCTGGGTTTTTATCAAACTTGGACAGAAGCTTTTTTCAATCAAAAGATAGTATCAACAGGAATATTTTATTGATTTATTTCCTCATTTTTTTTAACAAATTGTCTGTTTTACATAATGTATGAGATGATTTATGAAATAATTACTGTGGTGTGTTCATTACTCACTGTTGAAGGGCGTGGGGTGACTTATGGTGAAAACTTCTGTGTCATTTTATTTCTTGCGATGAGTTGTCTCATCCCCAATCATACCACATCTTTTTCTTGTTATCAAAACTTCAACACGTATTTTCAAAAACTTTAAGAACGATTGTACGAATATGTATGGAAACCTCGTAACCAGCTTCAACAAGTTCATGTGTGGACAAGTATCATTTGCAAATATTTAAAACACGTATTCAAAATGGCGATTAACTGGAAACAACAAAGTATTAATACCAGAATTTGTGAAAACGCTCCACGAACAACTCAAGCTCACGACTTTGGCGCAATGGAGTGCGATGGTTTATAAAACGCGGGATATCTTAATTAAAGTCTACATATGTGAAATTATTATGAGCAGTATATTTGTTTCAATGTCAGTATATAAAGCATTTTTTTAAATTTGTTTTTTAGGTATGCACCCAGTTGCACCTTTTCATTTAAGATATATTTCCGTAACGTAACCTCGAAAGATTAGTCACATCACTAAAAACAATAAGGGAAATGAAACTTCTTCTTGCATGTTGCACTTTGGGTAATAGTTCTCTTCGACAAAATACTGCCTTGAACTTAATTTTGGTATAAATATAAAGAAGCCAAAATTTGGTTCTGAAATGTATATTTTTGTAAGAAAGCTACCATTTGATTTTTATGGGGGGGGGGGGGGGGGGAAATAGGCAGGCACTCACACCACATCTTCCTATATCTAGGACAGGAGTTTTGAGTAAAAAAAAAAAGGCAGGATGAGACACTTGCAAAAAAAAAGTCAGGACGACAATTTAGGTAAAATAAAGTCAGGATAAACTAAAAAAAAAAAAAGCAGGACAGAGATAACAGCTAAAAAAAAATGCAGGACAAAATTTTTCATCCTAGACCCCCATAAAAATCAAATGGTAGCTCCCTAAACTCTAAAAGCTAGGTAGCATATCCCTTAATTGATATAGGCTCTTAAATTCGACAGTGTTTAGAGACAGTGCTAGGGCTGTTAGGAAGTCAAGGTCGCTAAACTCTCATTACCCGTTTAGAGATTTTCTGAAAATACAATGGCTTTTGCCTTATTCGAAACAAAAACATTAGCAAATATAACTGGTGGCCTTCGGCTGTCGATTGTTCTTTTCGGGTTGTTGTCTCTTTGACACATTCCCGATTTTCATTCTTAGTTTTAAAATAACTAAAAATACTATTTACAATTGTCAGTTCAAAATACATATAAGAAGTCAGTGCGTTGATACATGTTATATTCTACTGAATTTACTATATCCGTTATTATTACGTAATATATATATTATACAAGTCCTGTGTCCAGGTGGAAATAACGGGCCGTAATAACAATATGTGATTTGTATGTCAGGTGAAAGTGACAACGGGTGGTATGTATACTAAAATGTCTATCGTCTTCCATTATACATGAGGGTGTGAATGGGGGTTTATAGAAGGAAATTATAGACAAAAAAACAAAAGAATACAAAAAATAACCAGACAAATAGAAAAGAAAATGATGAGGTACTAGAATATATGGAATAAAGAATGATCGGCAAAAGGTAAAACGAATTATAAAACAAATTGCCTAAAGATATAGAATACAGAAATACTGAATCCCCATTCAGACCCTCATGATCTGACATTTAAAGCTTTAGGACATTTATGGGCATGCGATACAATTTTAGACCGACAGTGATTTTTTTTACAAAATCAATTTGTACATGTGTATAATTATGTGCTAAAAATTATATCTTCATGTGCTAAATTTAAAAGACAAATGTTTGAATCATTCGACATTTCCTTAATATTTTGGTTTCTTGGACATTTCTGTCCTTTGAGCAGACACCCTTAACATTTTATGTTTCAAAATATAAAGATATGCAGATTTCGGTAAAGAGATAAGGAATATCTTCGTTACAAAATTGGGTTCTTCCTACATTTGTGTAACAATTCTTTGTTAATAATTGATTTTTGTTAAAAGAAATAGATTTAAGAAAAAACGGTATTTTTGTTGAATATTTATCTAGTTAAAAAAGTCGTTAATTTCTTCATAATAGTTGGAACAAAAATCTCCATACGGTTTCAAGCCAAATTTCTAAAAAGAAGGGAAATATGCCCTTAAGCTAATGTTTAAATCTCGAAAAAATGTTAAAATGCTAAAAGTTTTTAAAAGAAAGAGTTTAATGCCTGCTATTTTAAATTAATTCTGCGAATTGTTTTTGTCTGCAAAAACTTAAAACAGAGAGAAAAAGAGAATCACAACTAATTGAATAAAATGGAGGATTGAAATGGAGAATGTGTTAAAGAGACAACAATCCAACCAAAGAGCAGAAAATGGTGCGTCTAAACACGGCTAAGGACTCATAAGTGCACTAATATGTTATAATATGCTACTAAGGACTAAAAGAGTGATGTGCAGTGTAAACAAATTTCTTATCTAGATTGAGATTGATATTTAATGCATATATTCAAATTTAATCAATAAAAGATCACTGATAATAATTGAATAATGCCTGTGCCGGTTTTCGTTAATTTTTCCGAAAATCACTAAGACACGTGTCAAATTACATAACTGATAACACTATTACCTTACAAAATGAAAAAAAAAATTATTTAGAGAGGAAAATTACGCAGACATTTAGATATATTAACCATAAAAATATGTTTTTAAATTTTTAAAAAATCATTTAATATGCATCGGTTTATGATTTTATGTTTTCGGAAAACATATAGAAAATTGTTAAGCTGGGTTTTTTTCTCAGGACGGAAAATAATGTTTGCATCGAGAAAAATAGCCCCTCCCCTATAAATGATCATTAATTTACCTAAGTGAGAGCTTAAATTTTAGAATCAATCGCGAGGCCTGACTGCCATAAACAACAGATTACGAACAGCAAACAGTGGATACACCAATTCATTGATATGTATGCAAGACAACGACGGACACAAAATGATTGCACTGAATAATTTCAACTACCATTGAGATATTTTAAATCTCCTTATCAAATTAGACATGCATTTAAAAAAAAACCTTGGGATATCTATTACCGTTAGGTTTCAAATTAGAATTAAAAATTGCATTTTCCCAAAGAGTTTTTAGGTAAAACCCCGTGAATCTCACCTCCTAGAAATTTGAAGTGTCAGCTAAGATGTTTGAAAATATGTATGAATTTTCTTACATACTTGAAATTGGAAAGGAATATAAACACATTCAGTATGTTTATTGTACAAACAAACAACAGACACCAATTGTGTCTTATATTGTTGAAGTCATTTTTACTGAGAGCAAAATTTGAATAATTGATTATTCAGTGGTTGCTTAAACGTCCAGTGGCAAACATTTCATGCATATTCAGGACGAAAAGTCGTTTCAGAAGTATATAATGAAGTATTTGGTATTACAAATGTTAATTTTCTAATTATTTAGTAAATGTCATTTTCTTAGGTAGTTCTAATTAATTTGTACGAATCAAATTTTTCTGACAAAATAATATCTTTTGCTCTCAATTAACACATACGATTCTGATAACAATGGATAATATAAGGAACTTTGTAACTTAAAAAAAGAAATTATGATTGTTTAATCAGGTGCTATGTCAGTTCGCTTGTGTCAGTCGGATCACTGATTTTCGGCTATATCAAGGAAAAACCGACACGTTCTAAAGATTGTTCAACTACTCATTTATTGGTGAAATTATAACTTAATATGTCCTGTTGATATATATGTACAGAACTACAAAAATTTGCAGTGAATGTTAACATAAAAGAATCAAATACTTGCTGCTATGCTTGTAGTGAAAACGAAAACAGCTTACAATATTTTTTAGATATATACATATATAATCGTTTATAAAATGTATCCGTCAAAGTGAAAAAATATATATAACATGTAAAAATACATAGAACATTCATTTATTGCAATCAATTATATCAAACATGTTAGTTAAAATAATTTCTAGAACCAGTCACTCTCTGTAGATATAATGCGTCGGACATTGTATGCATAAAAATAAAATCTCGATTTTTAACTGTATGAAATAAAATTAGTAAGAGTTTCGCGGAACACAATGTCTCGCCTTCGTTTGCCGTAAACTTGAACTCTCAGGGTGAGGCTGAACAAAATCAAGACACTATATTTTGATTGTATGAGCTTCTGTCCAAGTTCACAAATATTTCCGGTGCCTATAAAATAGCCGACTTTAATCAAGTTATTTGAATCTAAGCTGGCAAAATAGCATATTATCTATTATGGTGGTATCGGCAAAACAGCTACAAGTATTGCTTTTAATGAAAATGCATATCAATTTTAAATACTATTCTGAATAAAATAGCTTTGAGATTCGTGTAAAAAGCGTTCGTTGTTCAGTCGTCAATGAATCATTCAACGTGCGTGTATCGTGCGTGCGTGTATCGTGCGTGCGTGTATCGTGCGTGTTTCGTGTATTTATCATTCATCGTGCATCGTGCGTGTATCGTGCGTTCATCATTCATCATTCATTTTGCGTTAATCCTCCGTGTAACGCTCATCGCTCATCGTGCGTGTATCGTGTATCGTGCGTGTACCGTGCGTGTATCGTGCATTCACCGTGCGTGTATCGTGCGTGCGTGTATCGTGCGTGTGGTCAGTTTGAATTTTAGAAGGTCTGTATTAGCATGTTTCATTTATAAATTAAAATATATAAATAATTATTCAAACACGAGTTCTAAGAACGGATTTTCACTCAATATGGACAGTTTGGTCACACAAAATGATAGAAAGCCGACCTATTAAAAGCTACGAAATAACAAATGTTGACTTTTAATCGTTTGGCTTTATAGTGTCATTGAGTTGCTTACAAATTGACGTGTTATAAACACCTCCTTTCGGAACGTTAAAGTTTTCTGATTTTCTACCTGTTCATCGAGTAAAGCCTTAACAAATCGTAGTGTCTTTATTAAAAATCAAAGTAGAAATGGAAATTTGTTTTTATAACTTTATCATGATGGAATTTAAAATTTAAGTTTTTAGAATATAGTTTTAGCTATCAACATGCGTTGGAATAGGTAAATTGAAAGACTAACTCACAATACAAAAACACACACATATATATAAGTGCCTTATCTGGTTTCGTTGTGTTGTAACATTGCCATTTACTTTATGTATTTCAAACTTTCCCTTTCATGCATTTGAAAAATACTGTACTGATGTACTTCCGAGAACAAAGTTATAAGTGCAAACGTAGTTTAGAATACTATTAATGATCATTAATGAAGTTTCATAACATGACAATGAAGACAATCGAAGTTTATGTTTTCCAGTTAATTATTGAATATCAGCGGTAAAAAAATCAAACTGTTGAAGTTTTCTCCTTGAAATATTTAACAATTTGTTATGTTGAGGCCTTTTGGAGCTTACTTTAACGTTTTTTCTTTGCTCATTGTTGAAGGTCATACGTCCAGTTTGAAAAGAACAGTCAAGACTGGTAAAATTTAACTGCGAAAAGAACTTTTAAAGCCGACTATGCGGTATGGGCTTTGCTCATTGTCGAAGGCCGTACGGTAAACTATTGATGTTAATTTCTGTGTCATTTGGTCTCCTGTAGAGAGTAGTCTCATTGGCAATCATACCACATCTTCTTTTTTTATAAGCAAGTTGAATTGTTAATTTTATGACAAATACATGTTCTGCTCTTCAGTCGGGTTTTTGTCTCTTTAATACTTTCCCCGTTTCTTTCTCACTTTTAGTTTAAACCAGACAATATCGAACCTATGGCTACTGAAAAAATTGCACTCACATAAACTCATTGATTATTAATGGCTGTTATTGCAATTCAAATTAAAATACATACTTTTAATAGCGGTTAAAATCAAATCGGACCAGAAGTAAAGCCAAACACAGACAGAGATTAAGACCTAGACAAGAAAAAAAAAATCATTCCTTAATTCAAAATGATTGCCAAAAACCTTCCATTAGTAAACTTTAATAAAGCAATATCGATTTGCTTATGCTAGTACTAATGTACTGTCTATTGTAATACACATGTACTGTTATCGCTGCATATATACAAAAGCACATATTATGATTTAACAGCAAAGAATCTTCACACATAAATGTTTCATAGCTTTCATGTTTCAAGCAACATTTTAATACTCTATATATCATGAAACTTTTCTTTCGTGATGCACCAGCAACATCTTATAAACATCGATTTCAGTATTTGAATTGTAAATGTTCACTCTTCATCATAAACAAGCATTCCAAGAAACGACGTTTGGGGATAGGCCGGTTTGCTGTAAAAATCATTTGAACTGCCCTGATTTGGGGTTCTGATAAACGCATGCTCATTTTTATCCATGTTACATAATGCCGTCATCGATGCAGAATGAACCCCTCCAGCAGTATCCATATTTCCGGTGGTTGATATGATTTTGTCTTCAACTACAAGTTCTGTAACAGCATATTTCGAACTTTGAGTAGACACGGTCCAGGAAAACATGTAGACGCCTTTCCTTGGAGCAACAAAAATTCCATCATACTGATCATAATGTCCACCGATGTTGAGAATGACGGTTTCAAACACAACTGTCGATAATGTATGTAATGTAAAGTCTCTGTTAGCTATCTTCGCGTAAAACATCACTGGTTGCTCAGATTTATCTACAAAAAACAAACATAAATATCTAAGTTACACCGTTTAACTAACCACATTACTTCAAATATCTATCTCATTATAATTAAGATGTGTGATATAAAGAATTGGAATTAAATTTGAAGCTGCTTCATTAAAGGCTAACTGTTAATAGATATCTAACTAATTTAACTATCAGGAATCGACAAATATGGTCGTAGACGGCATTTTAAGTGGTAGCATCTTTTATTACATATATATCCAGTATCAAGTCGAGTATCTCTAAACTTTATGTTTACAAACGATTTTATCAATCTGAGCAAATAGAATTAAAAATGGGTCTCAAAGATGACAATATATAGTTATAAAGTTATGTTGCAATCCTCTGTGTTTGGTAATCAGGTTATTATCATTTGTTTGTTTATGGCATATCGATGTCATTCTTATCAAATCTAAACAAAACCTTAGGCTATAAAATTGAGAATGGAAATGGGGAATGTGCCAAAGAGACAACAACCCAACCATAGAAAAAAACAACAGCAGAAGGTCACCAACAGGTCTTCAATGTAGCGAGAAATTCCCGCGCCCGGAGGCGTCCTTCAGCTGGCCCTTAAACAAATATATACTAGTTCAGTGATAATGAACGCCATACTAATTTCCAAATTGTACACAAGAAACTAAAATTAAAAATATAAATCAATTGCTTTTAAAAAGCAATTGTAAACGGTCTTTCCCCCTTTGAAACATAGATTGATGGGGGGGGGGGGGGTGTTTGTTTTGTTTGGTTGTTTGTTTGTTTGTTTGTTTGTTTGTTTGTTTCTGTAAGGAGTCTATAGTATTGTGTTACCTGAGAAGTTTCATGTTTAGTTTGGAAAGTTTTTCTTTTATTTTAGGTCCAGCGCGCGCGCCAGATTGAGGAGATATCACGTGACGCGGGTATATAATAACGAAAACTTAGTCTTTTTATTTCTTTTTAGGTGGGGACGTTAAACAGACAACATCTATAGAGATGGAATGTACACAATGTAATTTCTTTTGTCATTGTAGGAAATTGACATTTTGATCACAGTTCACCAGCAGTGCATGTTTTGGATTTAATTGATTCGGTGTAACTTTAAAACACGTTTAAGGATTATTTTCTGATAATGTACATTTTTCAGCACCAGTTTGTAACACAGATAAGTAATTTCAATCTAGGAGCGGACATTTTATTGTAGCATTTCACTGAGATTTACGGACCTAGCAAGCAAATTTAACGGCATTGCAATTTCTTTTCTCTAGGAAAAGTATTGAGAGATATCGGCACCACGTTGTTTTATGAACCTTTAGTACATGTATGCCCTGCTGACTGTAAATTTTGGGATCGATTGGACTTGTAGTTTCAGTGTTTAAGTGATAACAAGGAGGTGGATTTTTTTTTTTCAGAAGAGATGTAAGATCAATATTAAACTGTCAATTATTCTTGAACAATTGAGAGGTCTTTCCTTTTGTAATGTAAAATACATGTTCCAATACACGTAGAATGTATTGAAAGGTCAAGGTCAACCTTAAAAAGGTTAAAAACACACTAAAAATCCTTTAAATAAGGTCAAAAACACATAATTCGCGATTTGGGACATGACCTTGACCTTTGACCTTTTGACCTTGTCAAGGTCATTAGTCCCCAATGTCATTGCTGAAGACCCCATGGGTCTAGGATCTTTTGTTATATAGTAAAAGCTGATTTTGTCTTTTCAGAAACCTAAAACAGGCTTTATGCCCCTTAAAAAAGGTCAAATCTCTTTGGTCAAAATATAACAAAGTTGCGCCGTAATGACCCAAACATTTTCCACTATTTAAAATTTCTGTAAGTATAATGGTTGCTGAGATTATCCCATAACAAGGTATTAGGTCAAAGGTCAAGATCAACATACACATTTGACCTTGAGGTATTTTTCAAAGTCACATGAATTGATGATGAATGGTGAAGATCCTAGGTGTCTACGACTTACGGTTTCTGAGTTTTGGTGGCCAACCGACACCGGTTAATTTTCATAGGGGCATAACCCTACCAATGAGTCGTTGAATCTTTTCGATCCAAATGTAACGAAGAACCGGGGTCTGTTCCTGAACCAATTCCACCCTTTGTTTTTTTTCTACCTATTATGGTTATGGAGTTTGAATGATAACAAGGTTTTTGGGTTTCGGAGGGATTACTCCGAACCGACAAAATATTTCGACTCACAGGGTGAGTTCCGGATAGGTATTCATGACACCGATACAAAGTGTGAATATGAAAGCGACACGTCTTACGGTTAACGCGGATAAATTTGTCAAAGTTTGGCGGAACAAAAAGAATAATAATAGTCAGAAGAAATACAGTAAGGTCTTTCCCTTTAGTAAAAGGAAAGACCTTAATAATCAGAAGAAATACAGTAAGGTCTTTCCCTTTAGTAAAAGGAAAGACCTTAATTAAACTGTCAATTGTTCTTGAACAATTGAGAGGTCTTTCCTTTTGTAATGTAAAATACATGTTCAAATAGACGTAGAATGTATTGAAAAGCTTTAAAACACACTGAAAAACCTTTAAATAAGGTTAAAAACACCAAATTCGCTATATGGGACATGACCTTGACCTTTGACCTTTTGACCTTTGTCAAGGTCATTAGTCCCCAATGTCATTGCCGAAGACCCCATGGGTCTAGGACCTTTGGTTATATAGTAAAAGATGATTTTGTCTTTCCAGAAACCTAAAACAGGTGTTATGCCCCTTAAAAAAAGGTCAAATCTCTTCGGTCAAAATGTAACAAAGTTGTGCCGTAATGACCCAAACATTTTCCACTATTTAAAACTTCTGTAAGTATAATGGTTTCTGAGATTATCCCATAACAAGGTGTTAGGTCAAAGGTCAAGGTCAACATACAAATTTGACCTTGAGGTATTTTTCAAAGATACATAAATTGATGATGATTGGTGAAGATCCTAGGTGTCTACGACTTACGGTTTCTGAGGTTTGTTGGTCAACCGACACCGGTTAATTTTCATAGGGGCATAACCCTACCAATGAGTCGTTGAATCTTTTCGATCCAAATGTAACGAAGAACCAGGGTCTGGTCCTGAACAAATTTCACCCTTTGTTTTTTTTCTACCTATTACGGTTACGGTGTTGGAACAATAACAAGGTTTTTGGGTTTCGGAGGGATTACTCCGAACCGACAAAATATTTCGACTCACAGGGTGAGTTCCGGATAGGTATTCATGACACCGATACAAAGTGTGAACATGAAAGCGACATGTCTTACGGTTACGGAGGCTACCTTCGTCAAAGTTTGGCGGAACAAAAAGAATAATAATTAAAATGTCAATTGTTCTTGAACAATTGAGAGGTCTTTCCTTTTCGAAATGTAAATAACATGTTCCAATAGGCGTAGAATGCATTGAAAAGCTCTCAAACACACACAAAACCGTTAAAAAATTACAAAAACAACAAATTCGATAATTTGGACATGACCTTGACTTTTGACCGTGTAACCTTTGTGAAGGTCATTGGTCCACAATGTCATTGTAAAAGACCCCATGGGGGTAGGACTTTTCGTTCAAGAGTTAAAGCTAATTTTACCTTTTCAGAAACCGTTAACGGGGGTTATGCCCCTTAAGAATATGTCAAATCCTTTCGGTGAAAATGTAAAAAAGTTGTGTTTCAGTCACCTAAACATTTTTCACTGTTGACTATTTTTGTAAGATTAACCGTTTTTGAGATATCGACTAAAAAGTTGAAAGGTCAGAGGTCAAGGTCAACCTTAAAAACATTTAAAACACACTAAAAAGCCTTAAAATGAGGTCAAAAACACATAAATTCGCTTTTTGAGACATGACCTTGACCTTTGACCTTGTGACCTTTGTCAAGGTCATTAGTCCCCAATGTCATTGCTGAAGACCCCATGGGTCTAGGACCTTTGGTTATATAGTAAAAGCTGATTTTGTCTTTTCAGAAACCTAAATCAGGGGTTATGCCCCTTACAGAAAGGTCAAATCTCTTCGGTCAAAATGTAACAAAGTTGCGCCTTAATGATCCAAACATTTTCCACTATTCAAAACTTCTATAAGTATAATGGTTTCTGAGATTATCCCATAACTAGGTGTTAGGTCAAAGGTCAAGGTCAACATACACATTTGACCTTGAGGTATTTTTCAAAGATACATGAATTGATGATGATTGGTGAAGATTCTAGGTGTCTACGACTTACGGTTTCTGAGTTTTGGTGGCCAACCGACACCGGTTAATTTTCATAGGGGCATAACCCTACCAATGAGTCGTTGAATCTTTTCGATCCAAATGTAGCGAAGAACCGGGGTCTGGTCCTGAACAAATTTCACCCTTCGCTTTTTTTCTACCTCTTACGGTTACGGTGTTGGAACGATAACAAGGTTTTTGGGTTTCGGAGGGATTTCTCCGAACCGACAAAATATTTCGACTCACAGGGTGAGTTCCGGATAGGTATTCATGACACCGATACAAAGTGTGAACATGAAAGCGACATGGTGTACGGTTACGGAGGGAAATTTTGTCAAAGTTTGGCGGAACAAGAAGAATAATAATAATAATAATAATAATAATAATCAGAAGAAATACAGTAAGGTCTTTCCTTATAGAAAAAGGAAAGACCTTAATTAAAAGCCAATTGTTCAGAGAACAATTGAAGGTCTTTCCATCAAAACAATGTATTTTGATATGAAAAGTTGTGAAACTAAGTTTAAAATGTCATTTCAATCGTCAAATGATAGCTTCTAGTAAGCTGATTCCAAAAATAAATTGTTTCCATACATTTTTTTTAAATAAGGTAGATAATTTGTTACTTCCGGTTTGAAAAATGTTACTTCCGATTATATTTGAATATTTACTTGACACTGATTCCAAAAATATCTGGTTCTATATACTTTTATATTAATAAAGTACAAAAAAATGCTACTTCCGGTTTACAAAAAGTCACTTCCAGTTTTTTTTATCAAGGTTAAATGGTTTGATACCTTTTTCTAAAAGTTGTATATCTTTATCATGTATACATATAGAATAAAAGCAAAGGTCAAAATCTAGAACGTCAAATTAAGCTATGACCTTGAGATCAATTTCAAGGTCATAAACCAAGGACCTCAAATCAAAAGACCATTGGTCTTAATTATATTTAGTTAATGAGTTATATCACCAAACGCGTATTTTTAAATACAAGAGGGGAGAAAACTCCCTTTTACATTCAACGTACGCTTGCAATCAAAATTTACATCTTACGACATGTCGCAACTAACAATTTAGTAAAAATAATTTGTTGATATCTTATACAGTCTTTGGATATAAGTGAAAATAAGCCAAATTCAAATATTAGAATATGACCTTGACCTTTGACCTTGACCTAATTTTCATTTTTTGGGACCAAGGACCTCAAATCAAAAGATCCTAGGTCTCTATCACTTATGGTTTATAAGATAAAAATTCATATCACTTATATCAGATGCATAAGGGGAAATAACTCTCATATGGAGCGGTCATATCGCTTCGGTCAAAATAGGACAAATCATGCGAAGGATATAACGAGCAATTTTGTAAAATAAATTTGTCATAATCTTTAACGGTTGCGAAGGAGATGCGATAACAAGGAAAACAGTGTTTGGGGAGATAACTCCTACAAAGAAAAGTATTCGTTTACGCAGGGTAAATTTCAAAAGCGCATAAACTGTTCGATATCATATACAAAATATCTAAGCGACATATTGCGAAACAAATGTTTATCGCAAGAACAAAATTAGGCGGAAGAAATAAAAAATAATCAGAAGAAAAACAATAGGTCTTTCCACAGAAAAGTGGAAAGACCTAATAATAAATATAAATCAATTGCTTTAAAAAAGCAATTGTAGGGGGTCTTTCCCCCTGTAAAATTAATTGAATTGGGGGGTGTTTGTTTGTTTGTTTGTTTGTTTGTTTGTTTCTGTATGGGGTCTATATTATTGTTACCGGAGAAGTTTCATGTTTAGTTTGGAAAGTTTTTCTTTTATTTTAGGTACAGCGCGCGCGCCACATCACGTGACACGGGTTTATAATAACGAAAAGATAGTCTTTTTATTTCTTTTTAGGTGGGGACGTTAAACAGACAACATCTATAGAGATGGAATGTACACAATGTTATTTCTTTTGTCATTGTAGGAAATTGACATTTTGATGACAGTTCACAAGTAGTGCATGTTTTGGATTTAATTGATCCGGTGTAATTTTAAAACACATTTATTGATTATTTTCTGATAATGTACATTTTTCAGCACCTGTTTGTAACACAGATTAGTATTTCAAACTCGGAGCGGACATTTTATTGTAGGTTTTTACTGAGATTTACGGACCTAGCAAGCTATTTTTACGGCATTGCCATTTCTTTTCTCTAGGAAAAGCTTTGAGAGATATCTGCACCAAGTTTTTTTTATAAACGTTTAGTACATGTATGCCCTGCTGACTGCAAATTTTGAGGTCGATTGTACTTGTAGTTTCCGAGAACATGTGGATTTTTTTTCAGAAGTGACGTAAGAACAATATTAAATTTCAATTTTTCTTGAATAATTGAGAGTTTGTTCCTTCAATAAACTGTCATGATTAAACAGTCATACAGATTGATTGATTGATTGATTGATTGATTGATTGATTGATTGATTGATAAGTTGGTTAGTTGGTTGATTGGTTGGTTGGTTGGTTAAACACGTTGGATAGGGTCAATTGAAACACGGAAAAAGAATCAAAGAAGATCTTGGACCCTATATTAAACACATGAGACGGAAACATGATTGATTGATCATGATCATGATTGATTGATCATGATCATGATTGATTGATTGGTTGATTGATTGATTAATTGATTAGTTGGTTGGTTGGTTGGTTGGTTGGTTGGTTAAACACGTTGGATAGGGTCAATTGAAACACGGAAAAAGAAACAAAGAAGATCTTGGACCCTATATTAAACACATGAGACGGAAAAATGATTGATTGATCATGATCATGATTGATTGATTGGTTGATTGATTGATTAATTGATTAGTTGGTTGGTTGGTTGGTTGGTTGGTTGGTTGGTTGGTTAAACACGTTGGATAGGGTCAATTGAAACACGGAAAAAGAAACAAAGAAGATCTTGGACCCTATATTAAACACATGAGACGGAAACATGATTGATTGATCATGATCATGATTGATTGATCATGATCATGATCATGATTGATTGATTGATTGATTGATTGATTGATTGATTGATTGATTAGTTGGTTGGTTTGTTGGTTGGTTGGTTGGTTGGTTAAACACATTGGATAGGGTCAATTGAAACACGGAAAAAGACACAAAGAAGATCTTGGACCCTATATTAAACACATGAGACGGAAACATGATTGGTTGATCATGATCATGATTGATTGATTGATTGATTGGTTGGTTGGTTGGTTGGTTGGTTGAACCCTATAAGAAACACATGAGACGGAAACATGATTGATTGATTGATCATGATCATTATTGGTTGATTGATCATGATCATGATTGATTGATTGATTGATTGATTGGTTGGTTGGTTGGTTGGTTGGTTGGTTGGTTGGTATGTTGGTTGGTTGGTTGAAATTCAAACACACATAAAACTGTTTAAATAGTGCCAAAACCACATAATTTGATGACCTTGACCTTTGACCTTGTAACCTTCGTCAAGGTCATTGTTCCACAAGGTCATTGCAAAAGACCCTATGGGTCAAGGACCTTTTGTTTAAGAGTTTTGCCTAAAAATGGCCTTTTAAAAACCATCGATGGGAGTTATGTCCCTTACATGATGGGAAAATCAATATAGTCATAATGTAAAAAAAGTTGCCCCTTGAAGTACCAAGCATTTTTCACTGCTTAATTTTTTTGTATCTATAACCGTTCAAGAGTTATAGGGAAATCAAAGACATATGAAAATCTAAAATATGACCTTGACCTTTGACCTTTGACCTAATTTTCTAAGTTAGGAATCAGGGGACTCAAATAAAAACATTCCAGGGTTATACGGTTAACGGTTTATGAGTTAAAAAAACATACCGACAAATTTATTCCGAAAAGATAGATAACTCCTATAAAATTTCTTCGAATCGCTTCGATCCAAATACGCCAAAAATTACTGAGGATGTAACGAACAATTTTGTAAAATAAATTTGTCATAATCTTTAACGGTTGCGAAGGAGATGCCATAACAAGGAAAACAGTGTTTGGGGAGTAACTCCTACAAAGAAAAGTATTCGTTTACGCAGGGTAAATTTCAAAAGCGCATAAACTGTTCGATATCATATACAAAATATCTAAGCGACATATTGCGAAACAAATGTTTATCGCAAGAACAAAATTAGGCGGAAGAAAAAAAAAAATAATCAGAAGAAAAACAATAGGTCTTTCCACAGAAAAGTGGAAAGACCTAATAATCAGAAGAAATACAGTAAGGTCTTTCCCTTTAGTAAAAGGAAAGACCTTAATTAAAAACCAATTGTTCAGAGAACAATTGAAGGTCTTTCCACCAAAACAATGTATTTTAATATGAAAGGTGTAAAAATAGGTTTAAAATGTCATTTCAATCGTCAAATGATAGCTTATTGTACGCTGATTCCAAAAATATATGGTTTCTAAACAATATTTTTTTAGATAAGGGAGATAATTTCTTACTTCCGGTTTGAAAAACTCTATTTCCGATAATATTTGACTATTTACTTGACACTGATTCCAAAAATATCTTGTTTTTTATACTTTTATGTAATAAAGTACAATAAATAGCTACTTCCGGTTTACACAAGGTCACTTCCGGTTGTTTTTTTAAGTTTAAATGGTTTGATACCGTTTGTCAAAAAGTCTCATGACTTTATTATGTATACAGATGGGGTAAAAGCAAAGGTCAAAATCTAGAACGTCAAATTAAGCTATGACCTTGAGATCAATTTCAAGGTCATAAACCAAGGACCTCAAATCAAAAGACCATAGGTCTTAATTATATTTAGTTAATGAGTTATATCACCAAACGCGTATTTTTTAATACAAGAGGGGAGAAAACTCCCTTTCACATTCAACGTACGTGTGTTTGTGTTTGTTTGTTTGTTTGTTTGTTTGTTTGTTTGTTTGTGTAAGGGGTCTATAGTATTGTGTTACCGGAGAAGTTTCATGTTTAGTTTGGAAAGTGTTTCTTTTATTTTAGGTACAGCGCGCGCGACATCACGTGACACGGGTTTATAATAACGAAAACTTAGTCTTTTTATTTCTTTTTAGGTGGGGACGTTGAACAGACAACATGTATAGAGACGGAATGCACACAATGTAATTTCTTTTGTCATTGTAGGAAATTGACATTTTGATCACAGGTCACGGGCAGTGCATGTTTTGCATTTAATCGATCCGGTGTAACTTTAAAACACATTTAATGATTATTTTCTGAAAATGTACATTTTTCAGCACCTGTTTGTAACACAGATTAGTATTTCAATCTCGGAGCGGACATTTTATTGTAGGTTTTTACTGAGATTTACGGACCTAGCAAGCGATTTTTACGGCATTGCCATTTCTTTTCTCTGGGAAAAGTCTTGAGAGATATCTGCACTAAGTTTTTTTATGAACCTTTATTACATGTATGCCCTGCTGACTGCAAATTTTGAGGTCGATTGGACTTGTAGTTTCAGAGTACATGTGGATTTTTTTTTCAGAAGAGACGTAAGAACAATATTAAATTTCAATTTTTCTTGAATAATTGAGAGTTTGTTCCTTCACTATACTGTCATAAATAAACAGTCATACATATTGATTGATTGATTAGTTGGTTGGTTGATTGATTGATTGATTGATTGATTAGTTGGTTGGTTGGTTGGTTGGTTAAACACGTTGGATAGGGTCAATTGAAACAGCGAAAAAGAAACAGAAGATCTTGGACCCTATATTAAACACATGAAACGGAAACATGATTGATTGATTGATCATGATCATGATCATGATTGATTGATTGATTGATTGATTGATTGATTGATTAGTTGGTTGGTTGGTTGGTTGGTTAAACACGTTGGATAGGGTCAATTGAAACAGCGAAAAAGAAGCAAAGAAGATCTTGAACCCTATATTAAACACATGAGACGGAAACATGATTGATTGATCATGATTGATTGTTTGATCATGATTGGTTGATTGATCATGATTGATTGATCATGATTGATTGATTGATTGGTTGGTTGGTTGGTTGGTTGGTTGGTTGGCAGGCTTTATATAAACCATCAATGGGGATTATGTCCCTTACACAATGGTAAAACCAATGCAGTCGAAATGTAACAAAGTTGCCCCTTGAGGTACCAAACAGTTTTCACTATGAAAATTTTCTGTATCTATAACCATTCAAAAGTTATAGGGAAATCAAAGACCAATAAAAATCAAAAATACGACCTTGACCTTTGACCTTGACCTAATTTTCGTTTTTTTGGACCAAGGATCTCAAATCAAAAGACCCGAGGTCTCTATCACTTATGGTTTTCCAGTTTAAAATACATTTCAAAATTTCAAAAACAAAAGGGGAATTAACTCTCATATGGAATCTCTATAAGGCTTCGGTAAAAAAAAAACAGAACGTCCTGAGGATGTAACGCGCCATTTGGAAAAATAAATTTGTCGGTTTCTTAAACGGTTGTGAAGATTAAGCGATAACAAAAAAAAACAGTGTTCGGGGAGATAACTCTTATATGGGAAAGTATTGGGTTTCGCGGTGTCAGTTTCAAAAGCGCATAAACTGTTCGATATCATATTTCATTTATCTAAGCGACATCTTGCGAAACAAAAAAACAGCGAAGGAAAAAAATGTTGGCGGAAGAAAAAAAATAATAATTAAAAACCAATTGTTCAAAGAACAATTGAAGGTCTTTCAACCAATAAGGATCTATTTTGATATGAAAATATTAAGATTCAGTTGAAAATGTCAGTTGCTATGTCTTTATGATATAAAAATATGAATTTCGAGCAAAGGTCAAAATCTAGAACGTCCAATTTACCTATGACCTTGACCTCAATTGCAAGGTCATAAACTAAGGATCCCAAATCAAAAGACCCTAGGTCAGTATTATGTATGGTTCATGAGTAATATCACTTTACGCATAATTCTAAATATAAGAGGGGCAAAAACTCCCATTTATTGTCTACGCACCCTTCCAATCAAAATTTATGAGTTACGACATGTCGCAACTAACAATTTAGTAAAAATAATTTGTCGAAATCTTATAAAGTTAATGAAGTAAGTGAAAATAAGCCAAAATAAATTTAAAATTTGACCTTGACCTTTGACCTTGACCTAATTTTCATTTTTTTGGACCAAGGATCTTAAATCAAAAGACCCTAGGTCTCTATCACTTATGGTTTACCAGTTAGAAATGCAAATCACTTATATCATATATAAAAGGGGGGATAACTCTCATATGGAGTCTCCGGATAGCTTCGGTCCAAATGAAACAGAACATCCTGAGGATATAACGAGCAATTTGGAAAAATAAATTTGTCGGTTTCTTATATGGTTGCGAAGCCTTAGAGATAACAAGAAAAACAGTGTTCGGGGAGATAACTCTTACAAGGTAAAGTTTTTTGTTACGCGGTGTCAGTTTCAGAAGCGTATTAACTGTTCGATATCATATACCATATATCTTAGCGACATCTTGCGAAACAAAAAAACAGTGAAGGAAAAAAAAGTTGGCGGAAGAAAAAAAAAAATAATTAAAAACCAATTGTTCAGAGAACAATTGAAGGTCTTTCCATCAAAACAATGTATTTTGATATGAAAAGTTGTGAAACTAAGTTTAAAATGTCATTTCAATCGTCAAATGATAGCTCCTAGTAAGCTGATTCCAAAAATATATTGTTTCCATACATTTTTTTTAAATAAGGGAGATAATTTGTTACTTCCGGTTTGAAAAATGTTACTTCCGATTATATTTGAATATTTACTTGACACTGATTCCAAAAATATCTGGTTCTATATACTTTTCTATTAATAAAGTACAAAAAAATAGCTATTTCCGGTTTACAAAAGGTCACTTCCGGTTGTTTTTTACAAGGTTAAATGGTTTGATACCTTTTTCTAAAAGTTGTATATCTTTATCATGTATACATATAGAATAAAAGCAAAGGTCAAAATCTAGAACGTCAAATTAAGCTATGACCTTGAGATCAATTTCAAGGTCATAAACCAAGGACCTCAAATCAAAAGACCATAGGTCTTTATTATATTTAGTTGATGAGTTATATCACCAAACGCGTATTTTTAAATACAAGAGGGGAGAAAACTCCCTTTTACATTCAACGTACGCTTGCAATCAAAATTTACATCTTACGACATGTCGCAACTAACAATTTAGTAAAAATAATTTGTTGATATCTTATACAGTCTTTGGATATAAGTGAAAATAAGCCAAATTCAAATATTAGAATATGACCTTGACCTTTGACCTTGACCTAATTTTCATTTTTTGGGACCAAGGACCTCAAATCAAAAGATCCTAGGTCTCTATCACTTATGATTTATAAGATAGAAATTCATATCACTTATATCAGATGCATAAGGGGAAATAACTCTCATATGGAGCGGTCATATCGCTTCGGTCAAAATAGGACAAATCATGCGAAGGATATAACGAGCAATTTTGTAAAATAAATTTGTCATAATCTTTTACGGTTGCGAAGGAGATGCGCTAACAAGGAAAACAGTGTTTGGGGAGATAACTCCTACAAAGAAAAGTATTCGTTTACGCAGGGTAAATTTCAAAAGCGCATAAACTGTTCGATATCATATACCAAATATCTAAGCGACATATTGCGAAACAAATGTTTATCGCAAGAACAAAATTAGGCGGAAGAAAAAAAAAAATAATCAGAAGAAAAACAATAGGTCTTTCCACAGAAAAGTGGAAAGACCTAATAATTAAAATGTCAATTGTTCTTGAACAATTGAGAGGTCTTTCCTTTTGTAATGTAAAATACATGTTCCAATAGACGTAGAATGTACTGAAAAGCTTTAAAACACACTGAAAATCCTTTAAATTAGGTCAAAAACACATAATTCGCTATATAGGACATGACCTTGACCTTTGACCTTTTGACCTTTGTCAAGGTCATTAGTCCCCAATGTCATTGCTGAAGACCCCATGGGTCTAGGACCTTTGGTTATATAGTAAAAGCTGATTTTGTCTTTTCAGAAACCTAAAACAGGGGTTATGCCCCTTACAGAAAGGTCAAACCTCTTTGGTCAAAATGTAACAAAGTTGCGCCTAAATAACCCAAACATTTTCCACTATTCAAAACTTCTGTAAGTATAATGGTTGCTTAGATTATACCATAACAAGGTGTTAGGTCAAAGGTCAAGGTCAACATACACATTTGACCTTGAGGTATTTTTCAAAGTCACATGAATTGATGATGAATGGTGAAGATCCTAGGTGTCTACGACTTACGGTTTCTGAGTTTTGGTGGCCAACCGACACCGGTTAATTTTGATAGGGGCATAACCCTACCAATGAGTCGTTGAATCTTTTCGATCCAAATGTAACAAAGAACCGGGGTCTGTTCCTGAACAAATTCCACCCTTTGGTTTTTTTCTACCTATTATGGTTATGGAATTTGAATGATAACAAGGTTTTTGGGTGTCGGAGGGATTACTCCGAACTGACAAAATATTTCGACTCACAGGGTGAGTTCCGGATAGGTATTCATGACACCGATACAAAGTGTGAACATGAAAGCGACACGTCTTACGGTTACGGAGGCTAACTTCGTCAAAGTTTGGCGGAACAAAAAGAATAATAATTAAAATGTCAATTGTTCTTGAACAATTGAGAGGTCTTTCCTTTTATAATGTAAAATATATGTTCAAATAGACGTAGAATGTATTGAAAAGCTTTAAAACACACTGAAAATCCTTTAAATAAGGTCAAAAACACATAATTCGCTATATGGGACATGACCTTGACCTTTGACCTTTTGACCTTTGTCAAGGTCATTAGTCCCCAATGTAATTGCTGAAGACCCCATGGGTCTAGGACCTTTGGTTATATAGTAAAAGCTGATTTTGTCTTTGCAGAAACCTAAAACAGGGGTTATGCCCCTTATAAAAAGGTCAAATCTCTTTGGTCAAAAAGTAACAAAGTTGCGCCTTAATGACCCAAACATTTTCCACTATTCAAAACTTCTGTAAGTATAATGGTTTCTGAGATTATCCCATAACAAGGTGTTGGGTCAAAGGTCAAGGTCAACATACAAATTTGACCTTGAGGTATTTGTCAAAGATACATGAATTGATGATGATTGGTGAAGATCCTAGGTGTCTACGACTTACGGTTTCTGAGTTTTGGTGGCCAACCAACACCGTTTAATTTTCATAGGGGCATAACCCTACCAATGAGTCGTTGAATCTTTTCGATCCAAATGTAACGAAGAACCGGGGTCTGGTCCTGAACAAATTTCACCCTTCGTTTTTTTTCTACCTATTACGGTTACGGTGTTGGAACGATAACAAGGTTTTTGGGTTTTGGAGGGATTACTCCGAACCGACAAAATATTTCGACTCACAGGATGAGTTCCGGATAGGTATTCATGACACCGATACAAAGTGTGAACATGAAAGCGACACGTCTTACGGTTACGGAGGCTAACTTCGTCAAAGTTTGGCGGAACAAAAAGAATAATAATAATAATAATAATAATCAGAAGAAATACAGTAAGGTCTTTCCCTTTAGTAAAAGGAAAGACCTTAATAATAATTAAACTGTCAATTGTTCTTGAACAATTGAGAGGTCTTTCCTTTTATAATGTAAAATACATGTTCTAATAGACGTAGAATGTATTGAAAAGGTCAAGGTCAACCGTACAAAGCTTGAAAACACACTAAAAATCTATTATATGAGGTTAAAAACACTAAATTCGCTATCTGGGACATGACCTTGACCTTTGACCTTTTGACCTTTTTCAAGGTCATTAGTCCCCAATGTCATTGCTGAAGACCCAATGGGTCTAGGACCTTTGGTTATATAGTAAAAGCTAATTTTGTCTTTTCAGAAACCTAAAACAGGGGTTATGCCCCTTATTAAAAGGTCAAATCTCTTTGGTCAAAATGTAACGAAGTTGCGCCGTAATTACCCAAACATTTTCCACTATTTAAAACTTCTGTAAGTATAATGGTTTCTGAGATTATCCCATAACAAGGGGTTAGGTCAAAGGTCAAGGTCAAAATACAAATTTGACCTTGAGGTTTTTTTCAAAGATACATGAATTGATGATGATTGGTGAAGATCCTAGGTGTCTACGACTTACGGTTTCTGAGTTTTGGTGGCCAACCGACACCGGTTAATTTTCATAGGGGCATAACCCTATCAATGAGTCGTTGAATCTTTTCGATCCAAATGTAACGAAGAACCGGGGTCTGTTCCTGAACAAATTCCACCCTTTGTTTTTTTTCTACCTATTATGGTTATGGAGTTTGAATGATAACAAGGTTTTTGGGTTTCGGAGGGATTACTCCGAACCGACAAAATATTTTGACTCACAGGGTGAGTTCCAGATAGGTATTCATGACACCGATACAAAGTGTGAACATGAAAGCGACAAGTCTTACGGTTACGGAGGCTAACTTCGTCAAAGTTTGGCGGAACAAAAAGAATAATAATAATAATTAAACTGTCAATTGTTCTTGAACAATTGAGAGGTCTTTCCTTTTGTAATGTAAAATACATGTTCAAACAGACGTAGAATGTATTGAAAAACTTTAAAACACACTGAAAAACCTTTAAATAAGGTTAAAAACACCAAATTCGCTATATGGGACATGACCTTGACCTTTGACCTTTTGACCTTTGTCAAGGTCATTAGTCCCCAATGTCATTGCCGAAGACCCCATGGGTCTAGGACCTTTGGTTATATAGTAAAAGATGATTTTGTCTTTCCAGAAACCTAAAACAGGTGTTATGCCCCTTAAAAAAAGGTCAAATCTCTTCGGTCAAAATGTAACAAAGTTGTGCCTTAATGACCCAAACATTTTCCACTATTTAAAACTTCTGTAAGTATAATGGTTTCTGAGATTATCCCATAACAAGGTGTTAGGTCAAAGGTCAAGGTCAACATACAAATTTGACCTTGAGGTATTTTTCAAAGATACATAAATTGATGATGATTGGTGAAGATCCTAGGTGTCTACGACTTACGGTTTCTGAGTTTTGGTGGTCCACCGACACCGGTTAATTTTCATAGGGGCATAACCCTACCAATGAGTCGTTGAATCTTTTCGATCCAAATGTAACGAAGAACCGGGGTCTGGTCCTGAACAAATTTCACCCTTCGTTTTTTTTCTATCTATTACGGTTACGGTGTTGGAACGATAACAAGGTTTTTTGGTTTCGGAGGGATTATACTCCGAACCGACAAAATATTTCGACTAACAGGGTGAGTTCCAGATAGGTATTCATGACACCGATACAAAGTGAGAACATGAAAGCGACACGTCTTACGGTTTAGGCTGCTAACTTCGTCAAAGTTTGGCGGAAAAAGAATAATAATAATAAAATGTCAATTGTTCTTGAACAATTGAGAGGTCTTTCCTTTTGTAATGTAAAATACATGTTCCAATAGACGTAGAATGTATTGAAAAGCTTTAAAACACACTGAATATCTTTTAAATAAGGTAAAAAAAACATATAATTTGCTATATGGGACATGACCTTGACCTTTGACCTTTTGACCTTTGTCAAGGTCATTAGTCCCCAATGTCATTGCTGAAGACCCCATGGGTCTAGGACCTTTGGTTATACAGTAAAAGCTGATTTTGCCTTTTCAGAAATCTAAAACAAGGGTTATGCCCCTTATAGAAAGGTCAAATCTCTTCGGTCAAATGTCAAAAAGTTGCGCCTCATCCACCTCAACGCGTTTTTCACTATTTACTATTTCTGTAAGTACAATCGTTTTTGATGGATATCGACTTAAAAGTTTTAAGGTCAAAGGTCAAGGTCAACCTTAAACAGCTTTAAAACACACTGAAAATCTTTAAAACACATTGAAAATCCCTTAAATAAGGTTAAAATCACTAAATTCGCTATCTGTTACATGACCTTGACCTTTGACCTTTTGACCTTTGTCAAGGTCATTGGTCCCCAATGTCATTGCTGAAGACCCCATGGGTCTAGGACCTTTGGTTATATAGTAAATGCTGATTTTGTCTTTTCAGAAACCTAAAACAGGGGTTATGCCCCTTACAAAAAGGTCAAATCTCTTCGGTCAAAATGTAACAAAGTTGCCCCGTAATGACCCAAACATTTTCCACTATTTAAAACTTCTGTAAATATAATGGTTTCTGAGTTGTTCTGATAACAAGGTGTTAGGTCAAAGGTCAAGGTCAACATACACATTTGACCTTGAGGTATTTTTCAAAGTCACATGAATTGATGATGAATGGTGAAGATCCTAGGTCTCTACGACTTACGGTTTTTGAGTTTTGGTTGTCCACCGACACCGGTTAATTTTCATAGGGGCATAACCCTACCAATGAGTCGTTGAATCTTTTCGATCCAAATGTAACGAAGAACCGGGGTCTGGTCCTGAACAAATTTCACCCTTCGTTTATTTTCTACCTATTACGGTTACGGTGTTGGAACGATAACAAGGTTTTTTGGTTTCGGAGGAATTACTCCGAACCGACAAAATATTTCGACTAACAGGGTGAGTTCTAGATAGGTATATATGACACCGATACAAAGTGTGAACATGAAAGCGACACGTCTTACGGTTAAGGCTGCTAACTTCGTCAAAGTTTGGCGGAAAAAGAATAATAATAAACAGAAGAAATACAGTAAGGTCTTTCCCTTTTGTAAAAGGAAAGACCTTAATAATAATAATAATAATCAGAAGAAATACAGTAAGGTCTTTCCCTTTAGTAAAAGGAAAGACCTTAATAATAATAATAATCAGAAGAAATACAGTAAGGTCTTTCCCTTTAGTAAAAGGAAAGACCTTAATTAAAAACCAATTGTTCAGAGAACAATTGAAGGTCTTTCAACCAATAAGGATCTATTTAGATATGAAAATATTAAAATTCAGTTGAAAATGTCAGTTCCTATGGCTTAATGATGTATTAATATGAATTTCAAGCAAAGGTCAAAATGTAGAACGTCCAATTAACCTTTGACCTTGACCTCAATTTCAAGGTCATAAACCAAGGATCCCAAATCAAAAGACCCTTGGTCTGTATTATGTATGGTTCATGAGTAATATCACTTTACGCATAATTCTAAATATAAGAGGGGCGAAAACTCCCATTTATTGTCTACGCACCCTTGCAACCAAAATTTATAAGTTACGACATGTCGCAACTAACAATTTAGTAAAAATAATTTGTCGATATCTTATAAGGTTAATGAAAATAAGTGAAAATAAGCCCAAATCAAAATTTCGAATTTGACCTTGACCTTTGACCTTGACCTAATTTTCATTTTTTTGGACCAAGGATCTTTAATCAAAAGACCCTGGGTCTCTATCACTTATGGTTTACCAGTTAGAAATGCATATCACCTATATCATATACAAAACGGGGGATAACTCTCATATGGAGTCTCCGGATAGCTTCGGTCAAAATAAAACAGAACATCCTGAGGATGTAACGAGCAATTTGGAAAAATAAATTGGTCGGTTTCTTATACGGTTGCGAAGCCTTAGACATAACAAGAAAAACAGTGTTCGGGGAGATAACTCTTACATGGTAAAGGTTTTTGTTACGCGGTGTCAGTTTCAGAAGCGTATCAACTGTTCCATATCATATACTATATATCTAAGCGACATCTTGCGAAACAAAAAAACAGTGAAGGAAAAAAAATTTGGCGGAAGAAAAAAAAAAATAATAATCAGAACAAAAACAATAGGTCTTTCACCTGAAAGGTTGAAAGACCTAATAATAATAATAATCAGAACAAAAACAATAGGTCTTTCATCCGAAAGGTTGAAAGACCTAATAATAATAATAATAATAATAATCAGAAGAAATACAGTAAGGTCTTTCCCTTTTGTAAAAGGAAAGACCTTAATAATACAAGACTAACAAAGGCCAGAGGCTCCTGACTTGAGACAGGCGCAAAAATGCGGCGGGGTTAAACATGTTTGTGAGATCTCAACCCTCCCCTATACCTCTAGCCAATGTAGAAAAGTAAACGCATAACAATACGCACATTAAAATTCAGTCCAAGAGATGTCCGAGTCTGATGTCAGAAGATGTAACCAAAGAAAATAAACAAAATGACAATAATACATAAATAACAACAGACTACTAGCAGTTAACTGACATGCCAGCTCCAGACTTCAATTAAACTGACTGAAAGATTATGATTTCAATATTACCTTTTGATTTAGTCACATTTTGAACTATGATTTCCAATTTCCTAATTGTACTCTCGAGTGCAAAAATCCGTTCATCCTGGGTTTCATCAACCGAAACATTTTGTTGCTGAATAGATTTAGAATGACAGTCACTCACTAGAAATAAAAACACAATTACTGCGAGCGCTCCAAACATCATATTGTATACACAAGAGTAAAAATACAGAATCGTCAATAAGAATCTACGCAGTAACAAAACAACAGCAACAAAAAAGTGTTCTGTAATAGAATTCTGCCAAGTAATTTAATGGCGCACTTGTAGTTTTCTTTTAGTATCAATTCCTTGATAATAAAGCAGAAGAATGTATACGTAAAGTGCACTTAGTCTAGTTTTTTTTCTCTGTAGTGGGTTCTTATGGTTTTGGTGTCAATAAACAACAGTGTTATGGAGAAAAGTAATATAGTGAAGAAGATAACACATGTACTTTACTTTAATTTGTATTCTAAAAAAAACCACTGTTTTTGTGTGCTTTCTAAGTTTTGCATACAAAATCAAAAACACAGTTTTGTTATTGACCGTTATTATCCAGATGTATACAGATACATACTATTCCAATGTAGGAAACTAGATAGACTATCAACAAGGACGTAATCTACTAAATTCATGACTGACGAGGTACTTATTAAATGTGTTGCATTTTACCTTTCATTTCCCCCGTATTCACTAATTTTTTTTTTTACATGTAACTAACATTGCGAACAGCTTTCTATCCCGCGGTATAAGTTCATTTCAAGTTATGTGTTTGTGTTACTTATAAAATTCAGAATGGAAACGGGGATTGTGTATCCTTACATTGTAAAGGGTTTCGTTTTTTTTGTACAAAATAACTACACATTAATTATCCTTTTATATTTTGATCTTTTTTATTTAAATCATGAATAAGGCATATACAATTGGCAATTACTGACGATAAATTCTCAGTGTTGTATGACATACATTTACTATAATTTGAAATATTTCCGGCTGTGTAATGACAGCCCTTTCCTAGACTTAAATTTCTGCTGTTTCCGTTCAATTAATTTAAATTTACTGACCATGTCTCAAAGGTTTTGATTTGTCTTGCATTACAAATTAAGAGATAAGTCTCCACAAAAGACTAGAAAAAATAGGTTGTAAGCAACTATTGGTACAACTTTGCACTCAACAATGAGGGAAACACCTGTTAAAGTTGTAAAACAATAAAAACACTTTTTTTTCTAAAACATCAATCTTTCCAACCACTAAATTACCCGAACTCGACTCACGACAGAGACATTCATTACGTTAATGGATATGTAAGCGTTTTGGAAAATTTTGTTAGTCCGTATTCCATTGGGTTCTGATTGTATACCCTTCTAGCCTACTTGTTTATGTACTTGTAATGAATGAAGTTGAATTTATGTAGAACCTTCTAAAAGACAAAAAGAAAAAGCTTCTAGCAAAATTCGTTAATTTCACTTTCAGATATATTGATGATGTCCTATTATTGAATTACCTATATTTCAGCCAATAATCATATTTTAACTTAAAATTATGGAAACTTCTTATACTAGAAGGAATGCTTCATACCTAGATATTTTCCTCAATATTAACAGAGATGGACGATATTACCCGAGATCTATGATAACGGGACGATTTCAACATTCCAATTATCAATTTCCCATTTTTTGGCAGTAACATACCCTCTGCCCATTAGTATGGTGTTTACATATATCAGTTTATACGTTATGCTCGTGTATGTTCACATTACACGGACTATATAAACATAAATGTGTTCCTTATCCAGAAATCGCTCCATCATTTATGCCTTTTTGTGCTTCTTCGTTACAATGGATCTTTTTATAGTGATTAAGATTATAACACAATGTTGACTGCTGTACCCCTATTTTTTTTTTACATTTTTACCTATTGTGTCTGTTTGTTTTGTTGACGCATCGGTGACAATATAATGGAGTTGATGCGACTGTCATACAAGTGAGAGGTTCAGCTAGCTATAAAACCAGGTTCAATCCACCATTTTCTACTTATAAGAAAGTGCATGTTCCAAGTCAGGAATATGACAGTTGTTTTCCATTCGTTTGATATGTTTAAGCTTTTGGTTTTGCGATTTGATTATGACTTATATCTAGAAATTAACTATGAGGGTCGGTTGAAAACAAATTTTATAAAGTTAGGATATCTGTTATCCGAAATATCTAACATATAGTTCATTTTATTGTATTCTTTGGTGATATTGTACCCTTTTAGACTTGTTATATATTATATTTTGTAGTGTACTGAATCATAATTATATGATCCATCGCCCCGTAAGATTTTCTAGGCACTTTATACATATTCTAACGCCTGGTATTTCTTAATCATAAGAAATCCGATGGACAAGGTATAATTTGCAGTTGTCACTACACATAGGCAGAGATATACATATATTAATTTACAGTGATTGTATGCTTCTAAAAATAGATTAGCATCCTGTAATTATACTGAAGAGATGAGTAGATGATCATTTCTGTACACTAAAAAGAATACTTCGTGTATTGTATCAGAGATCCTTGTTTAATTCCTACGACAAGGTAACACCTCCCGAAACGAAAGCTTATTTTTATAAGCTAGAGTTAGAGGAGGGGATAAGGTCTCTGCGCAATGCTAGGCGGTGTTGTCGTAGAAGTTAGAAATAAAAAGTACAGGTTCCAGCCCCGGCGCCGGGGAGGAAGTTACAAATCAAATCTACTCTAACATCGTTAGGTTGATTTTCTAGGCACTTTATATATATATATATATATATATATATATATATATATATATATATATATATATATATATATATATATATATATATATATATATATATATATATATATATATATATATATATATTACGGAAACATGTCGAAGTGGTGCATGTTGTAGATTAAGAGACATTAGGGAAAAATTGACACTTTGGTATGAAATATTAATATAAGATGTATGCGTTTTATCAAAACACTGTACTTTATTAAATAAGCGATTTAATCTATACGCCAATTTAAAACGCTTTATCAAAATACAAATCGATTCTTCAATTTTAGTTTGAAAGTATTGATCTACACAAAACATTTACAGGTAATGAAATCAAATTGGTTAACGCAGAAATAGTTCATGAACCTTCGGGAATTTTCATCTTCATATATTCCGTTAAACAGTACACAGAGGTTACCTTTTAAAATCTGGTAAATATAAGTTTATTGAAAACATCAAGCAAATAATATAAGAATGCTATTTTTATTTGATAATATTAAAAAAAATAAGATAAACTGATTGACATCTTAGCATGTTCAGCACTATATTTCAGAAATTTATTGTGATTAAAGCGACATTTGACACCTTTTATAACATCAAAACAAAATTGTACTGTTAAGGCCAAGTTTGCGTCAAAATATGGAGAGCAACATTCCACCCATTTAACATCAAAGCTTGAATCCACATCTAACCTGTGACATTTGAAAATGTTCAGATAAGTCTAGCATGACGTGACCTTTTGACGCAAAGTGACACCTGCTATCTTCCTCTCATGGATAAATGAAATATCAACACGTATCCTTTCAAAAGTTTCATTGTCAGTGTACACGTATATCATTAGTATAAGGTATATATAACATCAAGTGATAAGATTAAGATACTACGTGCAGTTTGACGATTTCAATGCAACTGCAGAAATGTCTTGATTTGGGAGATTTCTTCTTTTTATTTGTAATTATGAATATGATCTTATTATATTAATTTTTTAATACTGAATATTGAATGGTCCTTTTCGGTTTTCGTACAAAAGTTTACATCGCATCAAATAAAAAAAAAATGGCTTGATTGTCGTTCATTATTAAGTCTGAACTGAAGTTTATAAATATAGTTTGACTCTAAACGTAGAACAAATGAATAGAATAATCTTATCATTAGCTTATGCAGTAAGCACTGTGACAATGTCCATTGCATGTTGTCTTATCAGAAAAGACTGTATTGGAATATATGAGTTTTTTTTTTTATTATAAAGTGTCCTTAATAGAGTAGTTTTATTGACCGTTGCAATGAAGAAGAACCTTTTTATCTTACAATATTATATACTCGTTTTCCATTAATGACGAGAAAACTGAAATATACAGAGGACTACAGTTTTGAAAATCTGACCAAAATTGAACCTGATTTTTGTTTTTCAATTTATGTTTCGGTAAATGAATCTATGAGTGTGACTGGTATCTTGCGCCCCTCTATTTAGATTAAAATGCACTATTATTATACTGTAACGTTGATGTTTTTTTTATATAGGCTGTGTAGCTGCCTTCAATCCACTTTTAGCTTTATAATTGAATAAAGGAATAGCATTACAAAAAGCAATATCTGACATTCTTCAAATTAAAATCATCTATGTTATTTGAATTGTCAATTGAAATTTAAGCAGGGATCTTTATAGTGGTAGTCTTAGGAATCACTATAAGTAACGTTTATGTAAAATATGTCTCGCAGATAACCAAAATTATTTTAATCTTTTAAAGTACCAGTATTTGTTATCCTTTATCCCAAAATTTGCATGTAGACAATTGACAAATGTTCATTGTCTCTAGACCAAAATGTTGATTGTTTTTCGAAAAGAGTATTTAATTTCTAACTGTTCAAAATTTGAAAGAACCAATACTGAAACTATTTGCTCTACAATATTTACATAAGCACACCAGCAAAATACAACGCTTTTAATTGTTTAAAAAATGTGTGTGTGAGGTTAAGCATAATTTGTGTAATTTAAATTTCGATGAAATGAAAACCTAGAATGTGCAATTAATTTAAATTTAGTTGTTTTTGAAACAGTTCAGAGTAAATCTTAGTTTTCTTTCAGTTATGGAACAAAAATCAGTTTACTTTTTTTATTTAATATAAAACAGATAACCATTGTCCAGTTATGCTTCCTCGAATGAAACATACACAATTAGACGTTCACTTGGTTTGTTCAAGATAATGCTGAAGCTGAACGTGAAGCAGGATCATTGCACCCTTCCAGAGTTTATAGTGAGGCATGGTTGCTCAATCTTTTTGTTTGTTTGTTTGTTTAGTATTCAGTCTTGTTTTGCATTTTTTTGTAGACTTTTGGTATATTGTCATGACATTCGTTTTTGACTCATGAGCCTGACTATCTGAAATATACCTCTTTTTTATCAGAAAACTTATGATAATTTATTTCCACAAGAATATGAAGATGTATCTTTATCTGTTTTTAGAGACCTGCATCGAGATAGAAATGGATAACTCAGATGTCATAATCATGATAGTAGTGATCATCTGTGGGAGTCTATTGATAGGACCTATCTTTTACTGTATTTGTAGAACATTGAAATCAAAAGGTACTCATTAACTAATAATAAATTTAAATCTGAAATAAATTAAAAGAAAATCACGTATATAAAACGTTTTGCCATTTGCTAGTGTCTAAAATCAGCATTATCCTTGTTTCTTTCATTGATTGAATATTTGACCATTCACATCTTTGTACATTATTATTTGTGTTTCAGACATTATTCACGAAACGATATATTTCTTCTGGTATAAGATTGACTATTTTCGATATAAATAATGTTTATTTTGTTAATAAAATTGGAGATTGCAATTACATATCGTATTTCCTTGAATTGGATATTTGCCTTAAGTTATGGTTAATACTGTATGTGCATTTGACAATTAATTTGAAATAAATTTTACGAGTCAATATAAAACTGTTAGTTGCGTTGAATGAAGAATGTGTGTCCTTTAAAGGATTTCATTGCCAGCTTATTGATACTTGATACTTGAAAGTTCAATGGAAACTATTTCAAATTTCAAATGCAGTGATAAGACTAAATTAGAGCTGGTAGTTATCTTAGGGTGGCATACACAAAAAAGAGCAAATACTGATTTGGTTTGTCCTTTCCATTTAGGAGTGACCAAAACAAATTATGACACTAAAATTTTCAACTGGTAACAGGATTGACAAATCTGGTGACATGCATGACATTTATATACAAATTTATTAATTAATTGAGATACTATGAAATGTGGTTTATATTTTGAGGATCTGATTTTATACCAGCTTCATGACAAAAGAGGACAACAAATATTGAGTCATAGAAGATCCCATATATCGTTTTGTTCGTGGTTTTTTTGTCTATTATCGGCATTGGTATTGTCATTACAGTTTTTTGTTACTGTTTGTTTGCTTTCACTTTTTTAATGAAGAAGATGTTGTATTCTTCAATAATAATGAAATGAACACGTTCCTAAACATGACAAATCTAGAAATTATACTGTGGAGCTTATAAAACAATGACCATGATGACAGAATTGTTACTAAACAAATGTATTTCTTTGCAATATGTTTCATCGATCGTAAACGTCCTGTCACCACCATAGTCACTTGATATACTTTGCATTATCCAATTTGGACTACTGAATACTAGGTACTCTCTGTTTACTGTGAAAATTGTATATATCTGTGTCTTTCGACACACCTTTCTTGGTTTCCTTTCATAATGGAAATATAAAACGTATGAATGAAATGATATTTTAAATGATAGACACAATAAAAACAAACAGAGTTTTGTCAGAAATAGTTAGAACCCTACTTTCTTAGTAAATTCTTAATTTAAAAACGAAAGGCTGAAAAATGTCTGCTCGGAATATTTATTATTCTTCTTGATTATGCTTTAATTCATGCTTAACGCACTATTGCCAAATATTGTCTAACATGTCTATGTTTATTACAGATGGAACGATGCAAGTATTACCTACATGTATAAACATTGATCTGCCGGTTCCGGGGATTAATCAACCGCCTCCACCACCAGATCCACCAAATCCTAATTTCAACAAACGAAACTATTAATAATTCTATGATAATGCAACATTATTTGTAACGTTCATTTTGATTGGTTAACGTCACCCAATGTCATGGCATCATTTTACAATTAATGCTATAAAATTGTACACGCTAGCATAGCAACGTATGACATCTTTCAAATGTATGATTTGATGTTGTTTTCTGTCAGTGTTTTTCAAATCGAAACAACGATAATGTAATTTATTATAAAAAAAGAAAGAGTCCTTACCATTGGTTTTAAACACTATCTTTACTTTGTAGTCACCTCTTTAGTCTACCTCATAATTTTTCTTCTATTGTAATGGAAAGTTTATATCATTATGTTGTGTGTTTATGTTCGTCTAATATGTAACAATGAAAACAGTTATGTTCTATAAGAAAAAAAGAAATATTTTGAAGGTGTCCATCGGTATCAAACACTATTGATAAAAATGTGGGTATTGTCATGGTATTAATGTCGATGCAATCATTTCTAACTTTTAGAATCTCTTAAAAATTACAATTGTCTGGATTTTTGTTTGTTTTTGAAATGAACTGTATAACAGGAATGTTAATGGTTTTGATCTTATATAGGTAATAAAGTGAATATATTGTTTCGTTATTTAAAATAAGGTTGTTACATTGTAGTATACATTTGAGAGCGAGCAGACTAGCACCTTATGGTTGAAAAAACATGTTTGTCTGATTTTTTTCTTAACATTGCTCATATTGAATGTAGTTGAACTATATTGTGTGTACTTATTAGTTACATATCTTTATTATTATCTTTAACATTATGGCTTTTACAATACAGATAATATAGAAACAAAAGTAAAAATACATACTCATAAATCAAGAGCAATAGAAATAAAGAAATCAATAAAGACGAAAAGAAAAGCACAAAAACACATAAACACAATCCTGACATTATAGAAAACGCACAGCCCCTCCTTTATTTTCTTAGCTTCCTAAAATGCCGCTTTGACAAATTGTGTCTGATTTAATTGCGTATACATGATAAAAAAAGATTATACTCGTAATAGATAAACAATGATTTTATAATTACAGTTAATAGAATCATTATAATTGTTTGTTTGTCCTTGCTAAATTTTGACAATAATACAGATTTATCAGTAACTATCAAACACATGGGAGGTTAGGCTTGCTAGACCTGTTTAATATATTAATTTCGTCAAATAAAAAATAAAGCATAAATCAAGTCCGAGCTATGACATATGGTTTCCACTTGTTCCAAATGAAAATAACGTTTTTTAATGACTCACGTTTTTTAAATTATATCATCATTTGCATGGTTCAGTATATTAATTATATTTGTATATAAAATTAGGATAAAACTGATGCCTGTTTATAATAAATATTATCACAAAGTGCTTGATTTCCTTATTCTAATCTGTAATTTACTTCGAATGTATATTTGATATTAGCTGTATTAAATGTGTGCGCTCAGCAAATGCAATGCTCAATCATGGAAATCATCAAAAGTGAAAACAATCAAGTTATATGAATTATTAAAAGAATGAGAGTACCCTTTTTAAAAGTGTAGTACCAAATATGAATAATAATTATGTCACATATTATAGCTTTGAGACATATACTATTCGATCTGCACAAGTACAGACAAAACAGATAGCTAACAATGCAAAGAAAGTTCGAAAATAGTTTATGAAACATAAAATACCGGACATACATATACACTGCAAACACAAATGATATGTCTTTTATTTTCCTGAAAATGTTCATTCATTATTATTTGTTTCTCAAATTGAGGTGCGTGTTAATCTGATGTTATCTTTTCTACCCAGGAACAGATTGCAGTAGCTGTATATGACATAACCTTATGGAATTTTAGCTCCTCAATGATCTTAAATTGAACTGTGTACTTAACTGGTCTTAAATATTCCATTCGAGATTCACTGATGAGTCTTTAGTTTCGTCCTCGAAGGTATCACCAGCCCAGTTGTCAACACTTCTGTGTTGACATGAATATCAATAATTCGGTCATGTTTATAAATTTTCTGTTTACAAAACTTAAAATTGTTCGAAAAACTAAGGATTTTCTTATCCCAGACATAGATTACCTTAGCCGTATTGAACACAACTTTTTGGAATTTTGGATCCTCAATGCTCTTTAACTTTGCACTTGTTTGGCTTTATGTATATTTTGATATGAGCGTCACTGATCAGTCTTATGTAGATAAAACGCGCGTCTGCCATACTAAATTTTAATTCTGGTACCTTCGATAACTATTTAGTAGACTATTGTTGTGAATTGTCTTATAGTCAATCATACCACATCTTCTTTGTTTTTTTTTGTCATAAAACTCGCATCTAGTGTATTATATGTATTGTCTTGAATACATGATAAATGTATTCAATTATGCATTTGCTATTTCTTGAATCACATGTATAATATTTCAAGCCTAATGATGATATAAGTATATGACTGTTAGATGCATATTATTTTCAAAAATACGTTATTAATGAATATATGCTTTATTACATCAACAAAAGATATCTCATTTACATATAGTTCAAGTCAAAACGTTTTGTATCAATTTATAATATTGTATTTAATGATCATTTCTACCATGTTTAGGACTTCATCAGTTGGCGCCATATATGTTCCCTAAAATATTGTAAATTCGCATTAGCTCAAAGAAAATGTGAATATTATTTACATAAAGATGATCTTCAGTGTTCGTCAGTAATAAAGTATAGAGGACCATTTTAGATTTTAAAATTGCAGAGAACAATCGGTCAATATATTCAATTGAATGTGCAAATTTCGAGAGAAGCATTTGTATATAATGTTTACAGCTGTATTTTACATATAAAAAGCACAGAATATTTTTCCTAAATCCTATTTTTTCCAATTTTGCGACATAAGGATAGATAACTCAGATAGAAGGATAGATATAATTTTGATAATAGAATGCGTTTTGAATATATATTTTGTTTTGCTACATATATGTATAGATTAGACTAGATTTTGGTCCTATGACTGGTCAAAACTGGTAATCAAGTTGACTTGTTGTACAGGTTAGGACTGCAACCGTCTGTATGTTAATCTATTTTTAAGTGTTATTTATAGTTTCTTTTTTTTTCATATTATCGTCTTTGAAGCGGATCGAAATGTTATACTTTACAAGGATGTAACAGGATATAAAATAGCACGGATGACACATTCTGGGAATGTGCACATGTTATATTTCTTGACATGTTCATTACAATTGTTGACCCTTTAAAGTAAGGGGCTCTATGATCTATGTGAAAAAAGTAGGTACGCAAACTTTACCTACATGTATTTCACAGTGCTATAATCTAAATAACGAACAGTTAAGGTATGCATTGCCTATCTTAGCTATTCTGCGCAGTTTTGTGTATTATAATAGTGGATGATCAGTGGATAAATGTGTACACAGAACAGAAAAAATAGTACGTTGAATATTACTATTTGAGTGCATTCTACTTAAAATGTTCCGCTAAACTATGGTTTAACCTTGCAACAAACAAATGATTAACACATTGACTTTTCTATGATCTAGATAACGATACTTGTCTTGATGTAATTGTTTAACACATCTTTTCAATAACGTGTTGCATTAAGATATACACATTCGTCAATGTCTTAAACAAATGTTTACTTATTATTTTTTTGTACTACCAGTTACAAATATATTCTAAAATATTGATTTACAAAACATGTATAATATTAGTTGCATTGTGTTATTTTTCATGCATTATCGTCTTTTTCTTGAGATTTTCATAGTAATGATATGAATAGGTCTTATATATGTGTGTCATATGTACTTATAATATAACAATATCCATAAGAATAAAAAGTAAGTCTGTCTCTTCCTTAGGTCAATAGAATGTGACTGTTCAATGCCTCATGCAAACAAAGATCATGCATAATAGAGTGCGCTAGTCCCGTCCAAGATAAACATGTGAAATCAACTCTAGATATCGTCCTTAAACTTATATATGTATGCTAATTTATTCCAAAGGTGACACATTGTCTCATATGTTGACAAATTTTCAAAGTAAAAACGTGTTATTCATTTTCCTGTAATATATTATACCATATTCGACCTTTTTTAGGGTATTCAAAACAGTATTATATTTATACACTTAATTCTGTGCATAGATTTAACAACTCTTGAGCATTTTGCAACTTTGTTGTATTGCCCCTGCTCTCTTTAAATTAGGCAAAATTTGTCAGCTAAGTCACTCATTTGAAATGAATGTAAACATGTCAAATATCACTGTATAGAGATGTTTTGTTAACGTATTGTAAGTTAAGAAATCGACACCAATGCACGGTTAATGATTACGATTTCAGAAAAAAAAGCTGCAAACAGATATATGAATAAGATATCAGAAGTCAGTATAAAAAAAGATGTGTCAATGTGATTGAAACTGAGACATCTCTCCACAAGAGACTAAATGGCAGAGACATTAACAACCAAAAGTCACAGTACGGCCTGCAACAATGAGAACATTTTTTTCCATTGTGATTTTCACCCAGTCGAATCGATGAGAACATTTTGTTTTAAAAGAAATATTTAAGTACTAAAATTATAAGTTAATTAAAGGTAAAGCTAGACTGAATATACAAAAAGAACTGGTATGCAAAGAAATATTGATTGAAGAGAGGTTAACGTCGGGTAAGCACAAAACAGTTGTTTCCCGAAAATCTCCAGGAAACCAAATTCCTTCAACTGCAACATGTGCAAAAGGTACACATTTTCATTTATCATAATAACCTTGTAATGCATTCATCATACACAGAATAGCACAGAAAGTAAAGGTTATACGCCAAATAATGAAATCAAGAATTGAATCTTCTTCTCCCCCCAAAAAAATTTTGCATAAGCATAACAATAGTCTCAAGTAATCACTCGAGTCTGTACAATATGGTAACTAGAGCAACACATATATTCTGTTAATCCTGTATTAAACAATGTTTGTTGTTAAGTTAAAGTTGCCGTTGTCATGTAACTTTCGACCAAGTTATGAGTAACGCTGAAAGACATAGAACATACATGGGTGTAAATTCCTACATTACACAAATAATATATGCGTATCGTGTGGGTAAAGACTTGTGTCGAGTCAGGTCGAGCATTTGTCGAGTCTTTGTCGGGACCATTTCAGACTAATAACTCAATACATTTCAGACGGAAAAAAGCGTTAACATAATCAGAACGAAACCAAAAGGTCTTTCCATGAGAAAGTGTAAACACCTATCAGTCCTAAACTAAGAACCGAAAACAGTCTTTCAACTAAACCTTACAAGATTTAGTCTAGCGGAAAAAAAGTACTACTAAACCTTGTAAGAAAATAAAATGCGAAGCGGAAATCATGTTTATACGTTTAGAAATTTATAATATGTTTACTATTTGGTTTTTAAAACATTCATTTCACAACAGATGCAGATTAAGGTAATTTACCAGTTGAAAATGAATCCCGAGTAGGAGAGAAAAAAAAGCTTAATCATTCGAATGCATCAGGTAATATTTATCATTATATTCAAAATTTAGCTGAATATTGTTGGATGTATTCGTATTGGATATCAATAAAATAGACATTTTTTTTCGGTTAAATAAAACACAATTAAAAACAAAAAACAGAACCGAAAACAGTCTGTAAACTAAACAATATCGTAGTTTGTAAGTCGAGCGGAACATATCAATGCTTATTTCTGTAACAAATCGAAAGCTGTTTAGTTATCAGGTGTAAAAGTTCATAAATTGTGTTAATATTGTACTATTTTGATCCTTTGATATTCATTAATAATAAATAAATATCGAAAAGATTAACGTAATGAAAATGAACTCTTAATATAACATGTAGAAGATTCGGAAAAGAAAGTGCGTTCAAATTCAAAATGCATCAAAATTCAAATCAAATAGAGGATTCAATTGAAAATGCATCACTCGTAGAAGGAATAAAAAAGCTAGAGTCTTCGAGTGCCAAAGATTATATGTATAAACAAACCAAAACACCTTTTTCAACCTTGATTCTTCCACAAGTCACCACATAATGTATATTGATAGCATCGAATAAGTGTAATCTAAGCCGTATTCATAATACACATGGTTTTGAAACAGTTCTTTTTCAACCATCTTTTGTAATGAATTATCATAAAAGAATTAAGCTTATTCTTGAAGCATGATATGATTAACGATTGATAAAAGTGTATAAAACAGATTGCTACTTTAAACTGATTAGCCGACGCTTAGATGTGACGGGAGCTAAAAATATTTATAATAAATGCCGATCTTTGCTTTCTTTAAATGAAATCAACTTACCATAGTTTGTTTCGAAATGTAATTTCCAATGTATTTTAAATTAAATTAGTCTACATTCTTGAAATAACTGTGTTATAATCTTAATTACTATGAAAATAGTCAAATATGTCAACAATGATTAACCAAAAAGGCATTAATACAAAGCACATTAGCAAAAACGAAAGACAGGGTACAAAAGTTACCATAGCAGAATAACACAATGACGGGATGCACAAAACCAAGCCACGTAAAACGGATATTACCAAAATGAATACTATAACACGTTACTAAGAATTAAAACAAAGCCAGTACCTAGCATTAAATTTTCAAAGCTGTTGTGATTTATTTGTGAAGTTGATACGGGATATTTATAATCGTGGTCAAGGTATCTTCCGATGTCCTTTTTTTTTTTTTAGAAAAAAAGGACGAAACGTTCTTTGACATACCCCTGATTCATCAACTGTTTGGTCAGACAATAGTGCCGTCTAAGTTGTAGACAAGAATCATATATAAATAAATAGAGGTAGGCAAGGAGATGGGCGCAGTTTACTCCTTTAGGGATGCCGACAATGTTTTGAAAAAGTCAACCTCCATACTAAAAAAATGGGTTGTCAATAAGAAACTACATGAAAGTCAGCCATTGTCTAATTTTTGTTGGAGTTCTATGAACAATGATAATTTTTAAGACAATACTAGAAATGAACATGTAAGTATTACTCCTTTAATCGATTTAAAGACTTGACCTATAACGACTGGATAAAACTGAAAACAAACTTAAACCAAACACTCTTGCAATTTCTTTTCGAACAAAAAAAAAAAAAAAAAAAAAAAAAAAAAAAACAATTACTGATCTTAAATTACAACTTGAACCTCAACTAAAAATCAGGTGAAGAAATTTTATACCTGTGTAAATATTATGCTTTTAGGTTCCTTAGATGTTCAAGTTAGAAGAGATACAGATCAAAAAGATTCTTCAAATGAAAATACATACCAAGATGAACGATCGACAACACAAGGTAATAACTTATTAGTGCACGTATATTCACTATTTTTCTTAAATGTGGGTTGATGTATTCGTTAGAAAGGAGAAATAAACTGAAGATAACGAATGAGCAGCAATTCTCAAATAAAAAGGTTTTGTGTAAACTCCATACGAAACAATCTCTCATAACCATCATTCGTGTTTTGATCAAAGGTTGTAAAACAAGCAAGCTCGTTATTAGAACATTTTGTTTTACCATTTGAAATAATTATTTAGATGATTGATAATTTCAACCGGAACGGATCTAAGTTACCGGGCACGGTAAACATTTTGGTGGTATACTATTGAGGGTAAAATAACTGTATATTTTGTTGTAGAAATCACTCATTGTAGTCTTATATAGCCAAATATTTTGCATACAAGCTTATCATACAGCAATGCACTGAGTATTTAGAGCATTGCATGTAGGATAAAGGAGAAGAAATTACTGAGGGAAGTAAAAGTATAATGGACAAAAGGATGGAAAACAGCGTTATTCCTTAAAAAATATGTTTTCTCTCATTTGGTCGGGTTGTGATCTCTTTCACACATCCCTATTTATACTCTTAAATTTATGGAAACAAGTATCATTAAATCAAATTAGTGAAATAAAACGACTGAACAGCACTGAATACAGTTACTAAACCATCTTGGAATGGTTAGGCTAGCAGAAAACATTAACTACTGGTATGTGTTACAAACTGAACTTCAACTAGAAATAAAGTGAGTTTATAATATCTGGTTCCTTGTTGACATAAATATCAATAATGTGGTCATTTTTATAATTTCCTGTTTACAAAACTTAGATTTTTTCGAAAAAATTAGGATTTTCTTATCCCAGGCATATATTTCCTTCCAAACGTTCAGAAACACACCATTGGTAAGAAAAACACATAACAGATTGAAAAAATTGCATGGGGCGTAAACCAGGCCAACCCGAAAATGGCCGCCAGAAAGCTCTTGGAATGATTAATGCCGGAATGAGTGTTGCTGACGTCGTAGCTCGATTTAATGTGCATAAGTCAAATGTTTAGAGAATAACAAACAGATATCGACAAATTGCAACTGCACAGGATAGGTCGATATCTCGTAGACCACAAAAAACTATCTTCAAGGGAGGAGCGCTACCTTCGCTTAGGTTAACACGTGACAATTGTTGTCCAGCCAAAAGAGTAGTGCATTGACTAAGGGTAGCTGCTGGTGTGCCTGCCAATCTTTCGTTGGTGCTCATTATGGCATGGCGAAGAAATTGATTTTGAATACCATTATACTCATTTCCGCATTTTGACCCTCTCGCGCTCCATACAAAGAAAATCCTAATAAAGGTGAGTGATAAACATTCATGTTGCTTCTGACATGTCATGATTCCAATTTTGTTGTTATCAACATTATATTTTGTTATGATTTTGTCATAAAATAAAATTTCATATTTTTGTTGCTAAATCTTATTGGCTCAGTATACATTAAATCCAACGCAAGAATCCTGAATAACTCATTGCTTAATTAAATGAATCCTAAGTGTTCTTTGCTAAACCACTATTGAATAATATAAATTCGAACTCAAACAAATTGAATTTGAGTAATTCTTTAAATACCCACACTCGGACGAATGAAGTTAAAAAATGTAAAATGTAAACAGTGTATGTCAGGAATATTTGCAGTATTTGGCGAACTCTTGATGCAAAATTATAACTGTTGCAAAGGAGCGTTGAAAATGAAGAGCGAATATCATAAACACTAAAATTACAAATTGAAGGATTTTGCAGTTTCATTTTCTTTTTTTTCATTTTATCTATTATATTTATAAAATTAGAAGTGTATGGGGGAATTGATCTTTTTATGAGTTTACAAACAGAATGCAGAATGAAAATTAATACCTCATAGGAATACCTTATGTATCATGTGTATGTTTGTGTTGTTGAAAACGGGTATTGTTAATTCAGAGTATATTAATTTTAATTTATCACATTAGATAAACATTTCTTTCGGTAAAATTTTTACTGAGCATTTCTATTTTAATTTTCATTTGTAGTAACTTTTTTGTGGCATATTATCGTCTCCATTGAAGCGAAAATAAATATTATACTTTACAAGGAAGTATCATGATTGGGAAACCTAAACTGTATTTGAATGAGAAATAATGAGAAATTTCAATTTTATTATTTCAAAGCATATTTTATGCATGCAATAACCGTTTAAAATTAATGACCTAAGGATCACTGTGAAAAAAGGTAAGCCAGTATGAATTTATCTGACTATTTATCGTTATTGTTAGGGTTAAAGAAATGCAAGTTTATGTGTTGACCTTATTTCATATTTATAATTCAAACCTACGTTTTACGGTTGGACCAAAGTCAGATTTGTCTCGTCGTCTGTTTTCTTTTTCATATTCAAACAAATAAGAAGCATACTTTAGAAAGAAAAAAAAAAACAAACACAGATTCGTATACTTAATATCGATTGTTCTCCTTATAAGAAATATACCTAAATACAGAACGTATAAATAGTTCATGATTTGTTTAAATGCACGTATCAAACTATACTGAACAACGAAAGGTCCACTAATAAGAGAAAAACTGAATGATTGAACAACAGCAGACACTTTTATTAATTTGTTATTAATGGTGTTATATCAACATTAGAAAGATTTTGGTTCATTAAACGCTCGACTAGATTAATGTTCTCTTTCCTATGAGAATTAGAGTAATTTAAAACTTCACTATATATAAGTAAATGATCTGTGTCGATGATATACAGTTTAAAAACTAATACTAAAAAAGTATTGTATACATGCATTATCAATTGGTGCAAAACAGACATCCATCAGTGTGGTCGACGTGTGTTATTAACGTAGTTTTGCTTTGAACAAATGTTTTTCATGAACGGATACGTTATAATTGCCAAAACGCCCTGATTTGTATTAAACGTTACGAATGACAAATTTACTAATATCAAATACAAAGTACACGACCATAAGCAACGAATGATTTTGTTCAGAAAGTAATTTTTATAGTGTATTTTTATTCACATTTGTAAATATTTGTGTAGGAGTGAAACTTGTGATAATTTTCTTCTGTTCGGTACATTCGTCTTAGTCTTGACGATATTCGACAGTATGTATAGTACAATTTGAACGTTTATTTCATAATAGACGAAGATAGGATGGATCTCTCACAAAAACCTCAAACCAGCTTAGAAAACGATACCCAAAATATGCTACCAGGTAATGTCTATTATTGTACCACTCTAGAGAAAAAAATATAGCGTGTTGTACCCGTTCATGAAATAGATATATTTTTTTCAAAATAGTATAATTATTATAATAGCAAGATAGAACCGACATACGATTCGTCAGTGGAATATGTCAGTGGTGGATACTGATGACTGAATGCATGCAACTTGATGATACAAATGTATTCGGCAGTCTTATGCGAAACAATATTCCAATTTGTATTATTTAAAAAAGTTATACATTCGGCAAAGTCTTGAAAAAAAAATCCTAACAAAAAATAAAAAAACAGAGCATATAACAGCACATATAAAAATGAAATATTAAGAGCATGTAGAAGAAATTTAAAGATTAAAGATTTATTTAACAAAACAAGTACGTTGTAAACCAAATTGCTCCGAAAATATGAACGGTTATATTTTAACAAATATATCATTGATTATAAATAATTAAAAAAAAAAAAAAAAAAAAAAAAAACTTGTTTAAAAACAAACAATTATTTGCCGGTAAAACAAATTTAAAAATACACAATGTTCTAACAAATTGTCTTCTACAATGTGAGAAAGGTATATATGTAATTAATTGCATCTGAAAACTTAAATGATCAGTGCATTTTAGGTATAGATAAAATGAATTTGCCAAAAAAACTGGTATCCCAAGAAAAAGGGATTGATGAGAGATTGATGTCGGGTGAGCACAAAAATGATGACGGGCAAAACTCCCCAGGAAGCCTAAGTCCTTCAACTATAAAATCATTAAAAGGTAAACTTTTTCATCATCACTTAAGAACTCCATAATAGCAACGAATAAATTTCGTACAAACTATCCTGTATTTTTTGTTATATTAAAGGTCGAACGTCGCCGATTAAAGCATAACATGGCTACATTAAAAAGTGTACACTTACATTTGATTAATAATTTGTCAAAGCCTTGTAATTTTTTTAAATGAATGTTTGAATTGTATCTAAGACTGTGTGTCTTTATATGTATCAAATATGCCACTGAACTGCACTCAACGTGTCACTCGACAACTTTATGAATGTATTGAACAATTACTGTAGTTAAATTGTTTTTTTTCAGTTCTATAACTTAGACTTTGTCATATGGGTGTGTTAATTCTAGGACTAGTTATTGTTCCAAATTAAATATAGAAATACTTAAAAATGAAGAAAAACGAGTTAAGTTCTTTCCAGCATGAAAAGTCTAGACAGGAAAATATCAAATATTGGTTTAAAATGTCAATTCATGTGTAAAGCTATAGCTTAATGTATGCTGATTCCAAGAACATATGTTTTTTTGTTGTTGTAGTTTTTAGAAATAGAAAAACAGGAGATAAAAATGTTCCCCCGGTTTACAAGCTGTTAATTTTGGTTACTTTTGATCCATACGTCATACGTCATACGTCATACGTCATACTGATTTCAAATTGTGATTTAAATTAATTGTAAATAAAGCCAGGTACACATAGCTACTTTCGCGTTGCTAAAGATCACTTCCTGCTAAACTTTACGTATTACCCAGTGTAAGAGACAATCTGACTTTATCTCGTGCCATTCAGAAATAAGAGCAAAAGTCAAAATCAAGAACGACAAATCATGCTTTTACTGTTGACAAAATCCTCAGTCAAACACTTTTCCACCGAATGACAAGGAATTACCATTATTTCTAATCCAGTCTATTACGGCTAGCTAGAAGTTTTATTTAAGATGACAATCGCAACAAATTGAAAAATGTCTTTTTCAAATTTCTGAACAAAATGTATATATTTATTTTTTATTTTAAATTTACATATCTGTAAAATTGATTTTTACATGGTAGAATCCAAGTATGAATAAGGCTAACTCTGAACTAGATAATATTAACAATCAATTAAAAGGTAAATTAAGAAAAGAACAAAAATCTTTAAAAAAAATCAAAATAATATCTTCCCGTGATAAATGAGAAATAGATTAAAATATGCATATTTTACACTTGAGAAAAGATGGAATGCTTTATTAATCTGATGGGTCAATCCCGTATGGCGTAATATCCTGGTTAATTATCCCAAGTTTGAAAATAATTTGAAAGTTGAAAACAATACTGAGATTCTGGCCCAGTTCATATGGAGGAATCTATCATCAAAATTGATGGCAAGATGAATTTAAAATTCCAATATTTTGACAATTGTATATTCTTCATGAAAGGTATGCTGTCGATAAAACATTAATCTCATATAAAGAATTTAAAAAAAAAGAATAATGAAATCAATACTAATCATGCTAATGTTGTAGAGTTTTATGGTATTAGAAGAGTAATTCAAAATAGATGTATACATTCGCAGATTGATGATTGAAATACTATTTATTACTGGACTTTTTTTACAACTAGAAAATTGGATTTACAAAATTTGACATTGCTAAAAGGATTTTAAATACATAAGAGAAGAAAGCTCCTATAAAGATAGATCGAAACATTTCAACTTAAAAGATTGAAGTAACGCCTTGTCGTAATTTACCATTTGGTTAACATTTGGTTGTTAATTGTTGTGGTTTTCAGAACTAATACATGTATATATGCGTTCTAGAGATATGTAATAATTTTACTAATGGGTTCCTAAGATTTTCATCTCACAGATGCAGTTCAAGAGGATTCACCAGATGAAAATGAATTCCAAGTAGAAGAGATAAATAAGCTTGATAATTGGAGTACATTAGGTAATATATATCATTATATTCAAAATTTAGCGTAATCACATATATATTGATTTATGTATTCCAATTTTGGAAAAATATAGGATAAAAAAACATCACTTTCTCAAAAAGGAAAATTAACAATGATTTGATATCGAAGACGTACATGATTTATGTTCCGTAGTAGAAATTAAGAATGTATGTAGGTAAAAGGAACACACATACTGACCTCGAGGCAGTAAACATATAAATTGGTCGATGAAAGGCAAGCTGCAATATAAATTCATCAAGCAAATAACGAAACATTGAACTTGAAAGTAAATTTTGTGTGGAATACTTTTTTTTCGTAGAGAACACATTTCGTAGATGAAGGAAAACTTACAGTTCGTAAATATTTGATTTCATAATTTTGCAGACATCTGCATACAAGAATGTAAAACATTTGTCATTCGTTAAAAATCTAATTTCGTGGTTAACCTGTTCACACGAAATCAAAGAAAATTGGTAAGCGGACAACATAATCAGTAACTGTAGAGAAATATGACGAACAAAAACATAACAATAATGAACACATTATCGAAAACTTAACATGGAACAAGATAATCAGATCAAGCAGTAGATTTTCTCAATCAGTTTCATTTGCGTATTGTAAAAATAAATACATTGTATAAGTTCGATTTAAAGCGTCTACAATTTTAAAGGAATATACATAAGGAGACATAATGTCCCGTATGAAAAAGCAGACCAGTATGCATTCGTTAAATTTATGGATAACTTATATCGTCATTTCTTAAAAGATGCTGAGAGACTGCTTTTTCAACAAATTTTTACAGAGCGACTTGGAGGAGACATACCGAATGGTAAATTAATTATATTACCTTAAATTGACTACCCGTTAGAAATAAAGGATCCATAACAAAAACAAAATCAAGTTCAACAAAACAAATTGCATTCCCACACCCTTAATACTAATAGAGAAAGAGGAAAAACAATCGGCAATTAATATATCACAAGCGTTAACGACAAGCTGATGTCTTAACTATGTGATAGTGTACGGATGATTTTAATTTTTTTTTTTTATATAACCACTGTTTGATGAAAAGTGTAATTGAATATGATATTAAATAGATCTATATACTAGTTTCTTCCAGTTGAAACTATATGCCTGGAATTACGGTTCCTTTAATGATTTTCTTAAAGGGAAACTTTGCAAAAAAATGAAAAATTTATATTATGCTTTAATGTATATAAAAGCACAACTTCATCAATATCAAAGTTTTATTCCGCTTTTTAAGAGATCACCATCGATTCAAAGTTAGAGTATCAATGCTCTGTGTGAGGCTATTTTGACATCTTCTCGGTTTAGAAACCACGATTTAACTATAAACCACAAAGGACCAAAACCAATAGCAACCTAACGTAGTAGTAGTGGCGTGTCGAATTGTTGTCATGTGTACGGTTGTTTTATCCGAATTACTAACTTGATACGAATTTTTTTTACAAAGTTTTTGAAACAAGAAATTTATATGGTAATTAGTTAAAAAGTCAAGGTTAAAGTCATAAATAAGTGTTCCGTGTAAACTTGTTTTTGAAAATCTAATTTGTTCCTAATTCTTTTATGTAATACACTTATTCAAATAAATTCGGACCTTTCCTTATCTGATTACTAGCATGTTTTAAGGAATTGTTTCCAGAGGTATTGTTAGGTGACATGTCCAGGTATTCAAGCGATTTCCTGTAGTACTCACGAAATCTTATTACTCAATTACGTAATGCAAGTTCATGCATCGATTTACTTCTGAGGCTATTGATGATCATTGATCAGTGTGCACGGCAGATAACTTGTAACATTTTGCATTTAAAAACTTTTCAGGTGTATGATTGTTTCTGTCTTGCGTGTCCGATATTGATATACAAGACATTACTTATCTCATACGCTTATCATAAATAATAGTTCTGGTGTAAAAAATTCGAATATTTATGAAAATCGAAATAATTCTAAAAGAAAAAAAAATCGATAAAATTAAAATCTTTTTATACATTTTTCCCAAGGGTAATTAGGGAAAATGTAAAATCTCATATTCATTTTTTATTTCAATTAGATTGTTATCAAACAGTTGAAGAAATTCGACATTGCCATTGGATATGTTACATGGTTCTAAAAAAACCTTATATGCCAAATGTTCCTGTTCCGACACGTATGATCCTCAAAAAGTGCAAGTTTCAACCCTAGTGGACTGATAGTGGTTGTATTAACATTTGATCAGCTAGAGGGTTGATTAGAAAGCATGCATAATATATTAAATAAGAGTAATATTAGAAACAAATATAAATACGAAAAGTCGCATATTTTGTAAAAAAAAAAAGGCTCACAAACTATAGGATTTCACGTACAATTGTCATTCTTAATCGAAATAACGGATAGTCATTAAAATACATGCGCTTTGAAAAAAAGGGTTGCCTCTAAAATCATGCTCATGTTTCAAAATCATCAGAATGTTCGTTGCATAGGTTTATTCTGTATCGGTAGTGATTAACCTTGAAAATTCCGGTTATAACTGAGCTTCTTGTATATTACATGTATGTATGTTACATCGTCAATCAGGTATTACGTATACATGTTCACATTTATAATGGTTGCTGATACCTGTATACCAAGTTTTTATGACATTCACACTTCTACATGTTCTATATACGCAGTTCTTATCTTTAAATATTTTCAGACCGATTGAGGATGTGAATATTTTTAAGGAAAAATAATGTAAAACAAAAGGTATCAAATTAATTTCGGAATTGTTTTCTTTCTTGTTATTAAATCACAGAAGTTAAAAGAATAAACATGTATTGCTTGTCCGGTTTAGGAGTTAGGAAAAACATAAACTTGTATGTGTATATAGGTATATACATAGTTTATGAATGAATGATAAGTCTTGCAAAGGCACAAGATATAAAGCACATTGGAAATTTCTGCCGCCGGTCTGTTTTCATTGAAAGACGGAAAGTTGAACTTAGATATATTCTGTATTTTTTTTAAACGTAGTATGTGAAATAGCTAAAGTATTTATCCGTTGTTGGACTTTGATTTTTTTTAATGTATAGATCGCTTTGAACTGACCGAACTATATGAATGTACCTCATAATTTTCTCTGCACAATTAATTATTCAATGTGACCGATGATAATTTGAAACAGTTGTTTTTGGTTTATATGCTTGTTTCCATGGGTCATTTTTATTTATAAAATTATTCAATTGAAAGATTATAATTACGATTTTCAAACAAAATTCTCACCAAGTTATCTAAAAACAGATCTAACGCAAAATATAAAAAGAATATATAAAGCGGTAAATCAGGTATTTTGCCACCATACTCCTCCTCCAAATTTTTTTTCCGTCTCAAACACACATTTCTCTTTTTTCATTTATTTTATATTTTTCAAACCTTAAAATGTATTTTGCTCGTAACTATTCGATTTCTGTTTCATTCCAATATGACAAAGTTGACCTATATTTCTCATGTATTTTCTGTGTCTCATGTTATCTCCCCCATTTATCAGTTATACAAAATGTTGTTCACACTTGGAACGGTGAACACTGACGGCTTAAATCCACTGAGTGGAGATCAAAAGATTAGAATGCTTACTTTTTAATAAAATTTAATTTAGTCAAACATTAAACAGGTAGTCACTAAGTGTTATAGTACAATACACATTGTATGTACACGATACTAGCGAGAAATGTTTGCAAGATTGAAAGAAAAGGTAAAAAAATAAAAACATACATTTTGATAAACAATATATGTTTGTTCGAAATATCCATCGAAATTTGTTTTCACTTTTTTTTTATATAATTTACTTGTATTATCATAATCATTTCCGAAATCAATAAAATATAAGACGTACATGTTAATGTTAAGCTGATCACTTTTCTTTCTTAATTATTAGTTGGTTTATAGTCCAGTCGATTTGTGAAACAATTGCTCAGATTGTGGTAAAAGCATAAAATTTGACAGAGTGTTAGTTGAGGTCATAACTAACATTTATAGCTATGGACCCAATTCAGAAAATCAAAATGGCGGCTCTCGGCGGCCATTTTGAAATCATGTCCAAAAAATTAATAAAAATTATTAAAAAAAATATGAAAAATATATTACTTTACCAATTTTGATGAACTGTCGTATATCTTATGACAAAGGATATCACCTGAAGACTATTGAAGTATTAGGTGGCCATCTTGAATGGTGGCCATTTTGGAAACGTAAATTTCAAATATATCATTATTCGCTATCCTAAATTGTTTTTGGAATTAATACTAAGTTTTATATCCATTTAGAACTAGTTTTTCTTATCATTCATTTATATGACTGTTGCTATTCATATAGGATATATTCACCAAGTGCTGAAATAAGGCATGCATATGTTAACTAATAAATGTATTTAAAAAATATGCGTAAATTCTTTTAATTGCAGTTTAGCATGTAGGGCTTAGTTACTGTTTGACCACCAAAAAATGCGTATATACAATATAATTTATGACCACTGTATGTTGAAAAGGAATAATACATAGGTATTAAGTCAATGGAGCTGAAAAAATAATAAATAGACTGGAAAGAATTCCGTAACGCCAAGAGAAAACACATGAGGATTTACAATGTCAATCAAATACAAAAAGAGCAGACATAGACATTTGAGCTGGTAATAAATCATTTTCTGTAAGCATACAACTGTTCAAGTTGATGAAGGCAATGTAATGGGGGAATCACAAGGCAAAAGGTACTTATCCTGTCAAAGCAAATCTTAAGATCAAAATATATTTTGTCAGGAAAAACGAAAAAAGTCTAAGATGAGTCACGGATTAAAAATAACAGTAAAATAACCAGCCACGGTTGTGATGAATTAACAAGAACAATATGATTGCAGGATTTTTTTTCTTTCATTGTGATGAGGTATCTGGCTATCATCAGGAGGCTCGACAATAGAGTATGTGACTGTCACTTGAACTACTAACCATTGTTCTTTTAGCAAGACAGTGCTGGAGATTAGTATTTCAGGAGCAGATATCATGCTAAATGTTTGTTAAAACTGCACGACAGGGCAATTAGACAGAAGTCGAGACACAGAAAAAAAAGTCAAGAATCTGTTATCCATGGAATCGGGCTCACCAAATTGATAGAAAACAGTGACGGCTCACACTATGGAACAGATATTGTTTTAATATTTGAAATTGATGATATTGGTAAATTGTACAGTAAACGTTCTTAGTAAATATGAGTTGTCATGGAAGGAATGATTAATACAAGCTGCCATAGATTATATGCAAGCACACATGAAAGGTTGCGTTTTTCTCCGGATTCTCAACGAATATGTTGGGGAAGTTCTGAAACAGGCCATGTCTTTTAGTCGTAATGATGAAGGCCTCTTCATAGTCAAAGTAACTAGAAAAGTTTGAAGAGTAAAGCTTGTTACTATAAGAAGGCACATTCAATATAGGCTTTCCAAATGAATCAGTTCCACAATTGTTGAGACATCTTACTCTCTATCTGAGGACTGATAAGTTGCAGTTGTATCCTTTCAACGACGAGTTGCACAATTGAACTATTATAGCTGAGAAATGGTAAGTCTTGTCTGCCAATCAACGATATTTCTGGACTGTGTCTTGATGTTTGGCCATCCTGTATCATTCTTACTAAGGAAACTTATGTCTGTTGAACTGATTCGTGTCAACAGCTGTTATTGAGTGTCCCTGTAAAGTTATTCTTAGTATCAAGCATATATTTTGTCTGCTATGGCTATGGTGATGCCTTCATTTTTACTTTTTTTTATTTGGTCTGTTTTAGAGCTTCACGATTACATTTGTTGAAAATCAAGAGCACTAATTTATCTTGCTTGTATGCTTATAAATATCCTATAGCAGCTACATTCCAATTTTGTTAACTGCGTTGTATCAGTTATTCCTTTCATGATAACTCCAAGATCTTCCAGGCGTTTACTGTACAATTTAGCGTGATCTGCAAGCTTGGAGATTGGTACAATACTTCTTCAAGACCGTGTGCCATCAATGTATTTCATTATTTAGGAAAGCACAACTCAAAGGATAAAAGATTCCTGGCTTTCTTTCTGTGTCTTTTATTCTGCCTATTTGCTATGTTGTCAAGTTTCATCAATCATCAAGCATGATACTAGTGATTTGACATCTCCAGCTCTTACTTTGGCTAAGGGAATATGTAGTACAAGTGCACAGTCTTGCCCTATTTTTGTCGATTTGAAAATGTCTATGTATCATGGAGATCTTCAGATATATCACCACAGAAAAAAATACATTGCAGTCATTGTTCTTTTTGATCCAGTTCTACTTTACAGTGTCTGGTTACTTATTGTTTCCTTTCAATTGGCAACTTATCTTCAACATCAGAAGTATGTTTTCCCTTTTGCTGATGAAATATTTTGAGGTCTGAAAATTTGTTTGACATGGTTTGTGCCATTTTGCCTTGTGATTCTTGAGTGCTTCTGCAGTTCCATAGCCCTCATTCAACTGTTTCGAATTGAGCGAAAGGAAAACCAATTCAAGACCCAACATCTTCGTATGCTTTCATCAAAAGAGTGATTGCCAGCTCAAATGTCTATGACTGTTCTGTTTGTATCTACTTGGCATTGCAAACCCTTACATGTCCTCTCTTGCCGTTTCACACATTCCTTCCACTCCAATTGCCCATTATGTTTTTCTTATATCTAGTTCCAGTGTTTTCGAAATCTACAATTTTGATCTTTTCCAAAAAAAAAAAACTTTCGGTCATAAATTATATAATATATACGTAATTTCTGTTTTAAAAAGTTACGTGTAAGTAACAGAAATTTTGATATTGATATCTTAATTTTGTAAACATGTGCATGCCTTATATGACCTCTTTGTGAATATCCAATATAAATTAATAAAAAAAGTACGAATGCAAACAGTGAATTAATAAGATTAGCGAATAATGATATATTGGAAATTCATGTTTTCAAAATGGCCATCATTCAAGATTGCTACCAAAAAATCAATATATATATGAAGTCCTCAGATGACAGTCCGTGTCAATTGTGATGAATATACCATTTGACTATATAATAATTTCCTACAGCAAGCGCTTAACTTATAAGTCAAAGTGAACACAGATACTAAGGAATTGCAAATGTGTAAAGGCAGTATTAAGTTGTACTACTCTATGTTTATGTGGAGGACAATGTGATAGAATATGATAAACAGAGTGTGGTTTGACAAAACATGTACATGTACATTTCATTTATTGTTAGATATTGTTAACGTCAATTGAAAACACTTGAGCAGTTGACGTTCTTATAAAATTACGAGTATGATATAAAATTCATTATGTCTGCAATCAAGGTTTTTGAAAATTGTTTCAAATGAACAACAATATCAACATAACGAATTATCATGTAATCAGTCAATTATTATAAAGAACAGGTATACAAATATTTTATTGCTTTATTTCTACGTATAAAATGAAATTCTTATGTTGAACAAGCGGTTGCATGAATAATGCTTTCAGAGTAATAGTTCATTTTATGATCCACTTCGTGTCCGCGTTTTAATGCTTTTGTACCCGCTACAAAACAGAAGAATAACTCGGGGGAGGGAATAGGCTAGCTTTTTGTCCTGTTTATCTAGCTCAAACAAATACATTTGTATATGTTCCAGACCGTATGAGTATTTGGACCGTACGCGTACGGTCTGGACTGTATGCGTATATTTTCAAAATACGCATACGGTCGGACCGTACGCGTACGGTCTGACTAATATTAAGAAGTTGGTCACGTTTCTCAGATACAAATGTATATAACAGATCAACATAGCTTACATCTCAAATTAATGTAAAAAGTTCAATAGTAATTGAAATAAAACAAAATAATGTTATAACTATTTTAAAAAATCACGTTTATTTAATCTGTTAATCTCCTGTATTTAGCATGTCAGTAATTCATATATTGAAGCCAAGTATGCTATAAATTAAAATTGAAGTTATCGGAAGTAAACTTAGAGTGGGAGGACAATCGTTTTAGAATATTAAGGAACTTTACAAAAAAAAAATGCTAAGCAACGTGCATGAACAAATTATGTTACTGTAAAAAAAATATCACGTTCTTTGTGGAAGTCGGTGTCACCTTGAGTACCAAAATAGGAATCACGGATATAAAAATAAACACATATTTAATTTCAATTGTTCGCTTAATCATTTCATCCATATACATGTAATAAAATCAATTTGTATAACTAAAAATAATGAATGATTTTGATAAATATTTGTTTAAATTTAACCAATATGATCCCAAAACATCAGCTGGACCGTACGCGTATACTCATACGGTCCGACCGTACGCGTATGGTCGGACCGTACGAGTATACGTATACGGTCCAAGTACTCATATGGTCTGGAACATATATATCTTCCACAATGCATTTTTTTTATTATATCGAATAATGACTACATATTTTGGCTTAAAAAAAGATTTTTCAAGATGGCCGCCGTTCAATATGGGTAATATTTTCAAAACTTTTGTTCTACAAGACAATTGGATTCAGCACTGTTATTCTATCAACCAGATTTCATGTCAATATCTTCTCTAATATCATTTTCATGATTTTCTATTATTAATCTATTGAGATCAAACGGCCGCCATTTTAAAATGGCCGCCTCTTCCGCCAATTTCGATTTTCAAATTGGGTCCATAGCTTAAAATGTTGTCCATGACATATACTACTACTATGCCAAATTTCATGCTTTTACCACAATCTGAGCAATTTTGTCAAAAATCTGCACAAATCGACTGAACTATTATAGCTACATCAAACGTCATCGATGCGCTTTAAATCCCGTTATAAGATGATTAACGAACAAGACATAACAGATTAATTTCACTCTGGCCGTTCAATATTGAGAGCCGATTCACAGTTATGAAGTATTTCATGCTCCTTGTATCCCCTTTGCTCAAGATGGCCTTTGAATTTAAAAAGGGTATCTTTTAAATTCTGCGTGTTGTTGTTGTTTCGGTGGTGGCGTATAGCTTCCCCTTTTATTAATCCGGAGAAGACTTTGGGTTATGCATAGACGTCATATCCAAATATTGAAAGGTATTAGTAGGTTTGGTGTAGCTCTTTAAATCAAGGATACCGGTGTTCCTGAACCTCAACCCTTTATTTTCGATTGTATCGAGAAAAATAATTTCTTCGTTTGAAATTTCATAAGTAAACTTTAAAAAAGGGTGATGATCATTTGCTATTTTAAAAAACTCCTTAACCTCTTCTCGTGATGAATGAGCTATTATAAACGCATAATCTCTATACCTTCCGTAAAATAAGATCATATTTTTATATTTATATTTTTCAATAATTTCATTGATTACTTCGAATGCTCTTATATCACGAATTTCTAGGCTGCATTTACTTATCATACTAGCGCCTATTTTCTGTACAAAGTATCGGTCATTAAATTCAAAATAATTGTTTTTTCAACACTGTGTCTACTACAGATTTCATTGTTTCACAGCTAGGTAATTTTATCGGATAATCTTCTTTTACTGATCTGCTATAATCCTGTCCAACAGATTGAATGAATTCATTGAACTCCATGTTTGTATTCATGCTGGTGCAGTCAAAAGAAATTAACAGACAATCCCGATCAGGCCTTAAATTTTCTATTTTATTTATGAAATCCCACCTATCTCTAATGCAAGTGTTCTGTCTTTTAACTATAGGTATCAAAAAGAAATCCATTAATTTGCTAAACCCTTCTTATATTCCCCTTTGGTCAATTCAAAATTACTTAAAAGCAAAAGTTGAAGCTTGCTAAGGCAATGTTGACTATAGACAGTTTTTACCATTTTAACTATTCAACAAAATACTAAGGATTTTTTTATCCCACGCATAGATTACCTTAGCCGTATTTAGCACATCTTTTTGGAATTTTCGGTCCTCAATGCTCTTCAACTTTGAACTTGTTTGGCTTGATAACTTTTTTGATCTGAACGTCAATGATGAGTCTTGTGTAGACGAAACGCGAAACCAACGCCAAACTACATAGCAATGGAATAGTTGATAACAACATCCATATTCCGGACTTGGTACATAACATTTGGCTATAGAGAATTGCTCCCTTTAATAAAACATACATGCACATTTTGCAAGTCAATATATTAATATCAAGTATATTCAAACAAGATGTATGTATCATATTTTACCTTAACGATGGACGAAACAATAGTTGGCAATTTATTAACTATGTTTCACAACTAAGAATAAGGTCAAAAGGTCAAATACGTTTGTATACTAAAATTGTGGGATATTAACCTTGATTATATATATTGCAAACTAATTTTGTGTATTTTCACCATGACTCACACCACCTCGAAAGTAGGTAATTGTGCAGTTCCTGTAAACTCTTATTAGTTAGAGATTAATACTTTATGCAGATGATTTGTGATTTATATATTTAGGTAAGCTCTATAACCTTGTTTGTAAAGACACGTTATATATATAATAATGTCTTTGTTTATTACAGATAAAGTTGAAAGATTTCACCTTGTTGGCGTGATTAATGCTGCTGAAAACCAGCCAGTAGTTTGGGCACCACCACAACCACCAGATCCACCTATTCCTAACTAATGATGTTTACCTCTTTTACAATTAATTTCGATTTTCTGATTATCATCTTATTTAACAATTAGTCAGATTAACCATTATTTGAATCTTATGTTCGTATTATTCTGTGGAGTTATATTTGATTTTTTACTTAGGTGTGTGATTTATTTGTTCATTTTGTTTTGGTAGCCTATAAATAATGCATATCATTGTGAAGACACTCTTTTGCTTGATATTTGTGCGTTTACACAATAACAAAACATGTACATGTACACGTCACTGAATACGTGGTACATTAGAGGCAGCACAGTGTTTTGTCCAAGTGAACACACAGTTCTGCAAAAACCGAAACCCTACAAATTACATGATACGATTAATTATCTAGTTCATACTGCAAACTACATAAACTAATATAGATATATAAACATTTTGATTGGTCTATGATTCTTAATCAAATAGGTCAACTTTTTAAAGTTGTGAAAATTATAGATGAGTTTAAAGTTGATTGTAATGCTACAGTTTATATATTACATTTAAAACAGCAATACAAGACATAATAGATGCTCATTATTCGTTTTAATACAGGTGAGCATGACATACATGAGGTATCAAAACTACTGAAATTTGGTTACGTATTAATATATTGAACAACAGGAGGACCTGCTGGCACTCTCAAATTATGCGGACAATTTTTCTTAGTGATTATGTTCCAATATTGCTTTCATTTGTATAATACATTCTACCCAGACACCAACATATTGCTGATTTACTGTGCGGCTACATAGTTTTACATATTAAAGTGCAAATATTTTTAGTTTAGGTTGATGCAGTCAAATCATAGTTCTAAACAAGTCAGCATGAGGTATCAAAACTACTTAGATTTTGTTACGTTTCAATATCTTTATCAAAAGGATGACATGCTCTCACTCTTAATTTATGAGGACACTATTTTATAGTCATTAGGTTTCATATTGCTAACATTTGTATTATACATTAAACCCAGATATAAAATATTAACATAATAAAGTGCAGATATGGATAGTTTAGTTTGACCCGGACAACAAATGTTGTTGTATGAGTCAGTCTGAGGTATCAAAACTCAGACATTTTATTACGAGACAATATTTTGCATATAAAGGGGACATGCTAGCAATCTTATTTGTTGCGGAAAAAATTTGGTAGTCACTGTTTTCCAATATTTCTGTTATTTGTATTATACAATACATCCTGACAAAGAATATTACTGATTGTAATAGGCAGGTATATGGGTTTACATAACAAAGTGCAAATATGGTCAGTTTAGGTTGATACGGTCAAATTTCTATGTAGAACAAATCAGCATGAGGTATCAAAACTTCTGAAATCTTGTTTTGTACATATTCATCAAAAGGAGGACATGCTAGCACTCTTAAAGCATGCGGCCATACTTATGTAGTCATTGTTTTCAAATATTACTGTAATTTGTATTATATATTCTATATTCTGCGATAAAATATTGCTGATATACATGTACTATGCGGCTATATACATTTGCATAATGTACATGTAGGAATATATATTCAATGCCCGTTTGCACTGTAACCAATTTTGTATTTTTTTTAATTCATAGAAAGGCAGATCACGGATACATATGTACAACAAAGTCAGGACCAGTCAAACGTTAACTGTATAACAGATCTTGTTTGATCGGAGTTGTCATATAATAGTTAACTTATGTTATTTTACAGGATTGGTTTTGAAGTTAACTTATGGCATGACTTGTTTGAAGTTATATTATAACAGTAGCAGACCTGTTTACAAGTTAACTTTTTCGGCAGACATAAAAACAGTCATAGGACCAAGTCCGCTTTTCTAGTAAATTAAATTGTGGTCAAAGGACTGGTCAGACCAGTTCCTAATCATGCCACAGGTTAATTTTTACCACTCCAAATGACTCGTTCTCAAGTTAACTTGCTGTGCAGGTTTGGACCCACCAATCTGTACATGACATTCATATTTTATTATCATTCGTTATACTCAATGGCTTACAGCAATCCCACGTTTCTGAAATTATACTTCATTTTAAAATAAAAAAGTAATATTCATAATAACACGAGCCTTGACAATAAAAAAGGATCCAAAGATACCGGAGGGACAGTCAAACTCATAAATAGAAAATAAACTGACAAAGCCATGGCTAAAAAAAGATAAACAGACAAATAATAATACACACGACAAAACATAAAAACTAAGGAATAAGGAACACGGACGGGTAAGCAGATCCTGCTCCACATGTGGCACCCGTCGTGTTACTGACAAATCCGGGAAATAATCTAATTCTGTAGTCACAATCATGAAAGGGAAAAGGATTGTAGTTACGACTTAAGGAACATATCCGATATGCTTTGTGAAACGATTATTCCATAACGGTCAACCAACTCGTGATGGCGTCCGCAAAAACGATGGGATGATTTCAACTTCACCAGTTGGAACTCTTGGTTTAATAGCTTCTTTGTGAGCTGCAACCCTCTATCAAGAAAATCATGATAGGAAATACCCCGTATGCAGGTGCTGCTGAAATCTTGCTACTTAGAAATCGAAAGTTTACAATTGGAAAGGTGAAATCATCTCTTTTGTCGTAAAGTTTAGTTTTCAACCGACCCTCATTGCAAATTTCTAGATGTAAGTCAAGATATGAGGCCGACGTAACTGTATCTGTAGTATCCTTTATCTCTAGTTCGATGGGGTAGATGCGTTCCACATAGTCACCAAATTTTGAATTTTTTAGTGAAAGAACATCATCTATATAGCGGAAGGTAGAGTTACAGGATAACACTTACTTCTTATCTTTATTCCTTAGAAGTTCCTGTATGAAGTCAGCCTCATATTAATAAAGAAACAAGTTGGCAAGAAGAGGGGCATAGTTTGTTTCCATTGAAATGCCGACAGTCTATTGAAAAATACGTCCTTCGAACGTAACAAATAATTTGTCAATCAAGAAATTAAGCATCTTAATAATGTCAATTTCAGAGACTTTTTTGTTTAAATCTGAGTGATCCTTTACAAAGTAGGGTTTCCCTCTCTAAGAAAAGATACTTGTATCTACGTTAGTCATTCTTTTTTTTATGAAACAAAGCCATACCAACTCTTTCAATTTGTCTTTTAGTTTGGAATTTGGAATTGTGTAAAGTGTAGAAAAGTAAAATGTTTTAATACTATTACAAGATGAAAGAGAGTTAGAGAGTATGTACTCTAAAAGATCGTTGGAATTTTTAAGTATCCACATCTGATTTACGCCACCTCTAGAATAGGCAGTTTCACAATAACTTTGATTGCTAACAAAATAGAACTTATTAATTTAGAAAGAGGTTGCGTGGAGCTTCGAAGGCCCAGCAATATACCGTTCTTTGTAAGGACACTTATGTAGTTTATGTATCCAATACAGTGATCTTAATAAAGTGTACAGATATATATGAGATGAATTTGATGAAGCAAAATTCGTTGTGTTCTAAAGTTAGGTGTGCAGTACAACGCACACATAGAAAGAAATATAAAAAAGATGGGTGGCACTAATACGCTTCCGTATAATTCTCTATTTGTATGTTGGTTATCAATAAAATATTTCACGTTTAGGTAAGCAGACGATAATCACATATCAGGAAGTAATTTCACTTAGAAATATATGTATAACCGTAATAACTTTCAATAGGAATTTTCAAAATAATTCATTTAACACAGCGATTCAATGTACATGATGAGGACAAAGGAAACATTCTATTTACAAAATTAAAGGTAATATGTAAAAGTACTGAAAATTATATGCGTGTTTTATATACCAAAGGTAAACAACAAAATTGCTGTTATGACCTTGATCTACTTTTCAAAACTAGCCCTGATGAATAAATTTGTAAGCCTTTTTATTTACGATAGTGGTAATTTGACACTTTGATACATATTTCCGTCTATTTCATAATCAATAGTTACAGTATGTTTGATTGTTTCACAAACAAAACTTACTTAAGAAATCATGAATATACAGGTTTTAAATGGTTGATCCACCATTTCTACATTTTTGAGATTTTACTTTTTGTTTATGCATTACCGATTTGTATATGTTCAATTCTGATGATTTGAAATAGTTAGAGCAGTATCCGATAATATTTTTTAGTTTGGATACAGTAAAATCCCCCAAAATACTGAACTCCGAGGAAAAATCAAAACGGAAAGTTCCTAATCAAAATCAAATGATAAAACACACCAAACGAATGGACAACACCTGTCATATTAGGGACATTGTAAAATGTAGAAAATGGTAGATTGAACCTGGTTTTAAAGCGCGAAACTTCTCACTTGTATGATAGTCGCATCAAATTCCATTATATTTACATCAATGCGAGAACAAAACAGACATAATAGGTAAAATTGTCAAAATAGGGGTAAAGCAGTTATCACTGTGTCATGATTTCAATCAGAACAATAACACACACATATCTTAACTAATTTAAGTTAACAAAGAAATCAATACATTACAAAACAATGCGATTTATATTTGGTAGAAAAGCATAATTCTATAAATGAATATTTTATTGAAGTATGTCATAACTGTATTACACCTAACTGCGGCCAAGCTTAGCGAAAGGTCGTGCGACATAATCAGTCAAACCAACTTTATTAGATTAACTCTCTAAGGAACGATCGTTTTCATTGGTCAATTCAAACCTTCGACCTCACACTTAATAAAATAGAACACACGTACTATAACGTTAAATGGACTGATTAATATTCACGTAGCTGGTCAAGGTCGTTTAAAGCTTCCATCGTCGTATTCGCATACATGATTCCAATTACAATTCTAGCTTTTATAAATGTGCATGTGAAATTCTTTGGTTTTATAATTTTCTGCAATTGGTAGTAAAGTTTAAACTTTAAAATCTTAACAGTTTTCACATATAAATATTCAATTTAAATGTCTCCTCTAGATCAAGGAACGACATCAAAAGTTCAATGAAGGATAAAAACAATCAATTCACATATGTTTTTCATTAACTCCCCTCCCCCCAAGTTGCTTGTCCTGTCTCAATGGACTCGATGAATTAACGTTGTACTTGAAAAATGAAACCGTACTTTACTACAAACACTTTTCATATTCTTGCCAAGTGTTAGGTATTCGACATAGGATAGTGATTTTTTCTCTGATTCCGTTTACTTGAGGAAAACAAAAAATCCCGAAATTGTAAGTAAATTCATAAAATGCAACCAACCATGCTTTGTTTAGAAAAAACGGAGATGGCCAATCATGGCACAGGGGATGATTAAATGTAGTTTATAAACTCCAACGATATACTTCATGAGGTTTTGATATTCTCGGTTGAAAAACGAACGTAAATTATATATTGTAAATATAAGACCGTTGGTTTTCCCGTTTGAATGGTTTTACACTAGTAATTTTGGGGCCCTTTATAGCTTGTTGTTCAGTGTGAGCCAAGGCTCTGTGTTGAAGGCCGTACATTGACCTATAATGGTTTACTTTAAAAATTGTTATTTGGATGGAGAGTTGTCTCATTGGCACTCACACCACATCTTCCTATATCTATTTTAAATAGAAATAATCAGTTTTAAAAAAAAGTGTTTAAACATTAAATCATTTAAATGTATTGATAAAAAGGTGAGTTTCTTTTTGTACATGCATTTAGTCATCCTTAATTACTTGATATTTTGTTTATCAGTTTATCATACACGTTTCGTTTTGTATTTCATTTTAAATACGAATACATACTACATATACTTTAGCGAATAGTTCATCTAAAATCGAAAACAGTACATGTATATTTAAAAATGAAGATGTCGTATGATTGCCAATGAGACAACTCTCCACAAGAGACCAAAATGACACAGAAATTAACAGCTTTAGGTCACCATACGGCTTTCAATAATAAGCAAAGCCCATACCGTATAGTCAGCTATAAAAGGCCCCGAAATGACAAAGTAAAACAATTACAACGAGAATTGTTCCTTATAAACTACGACATTTCTCACAAGTATTAATTTATTATTTAGTTCCAAACATGCAAAAGAAATAATATTCGCCGATGTAACATTTCAATTGATTACAACAACATGCCTTCACTGAATTCATTCAGGTGCACAAATGATACGATTACAGTTATTTTGTTTCTATCTTATGGGGACAATTTCCTCCGTTTATGGTACGCTTATAGCTACTGTGTGTATGTTTTATAGCATGAAAATAATAAAAGAGGAATGTCAGTGCAACCCATCACTTATTATTGTTATGGATCAGTATTATGAGATACTTATTATAAGTGACTACGACATTGTTGGGATTATAACCTATCGTCAGTATGAAAGAAATTAAAAGTGGTTCATATATTCATCCGTATAAAAGCGGCACATGTATATTATTTTATCCTTATATTTCTCATCATGCCGGGTACACGATAATTGAGTTTCTGCATGCATAAAGAACGCAGAATATTGCTTAATACAAAATATAAGTATAATATTTCGACCCCACTATTTGAAGTTAAAGGGATAGTAGCTACGATTTTGACAAAATTATGAACAAGTTTTAAAGCTGCTAAAATCAAAGATTTGTACTGAAAAAAAAAGCAATAAGATCGCTAGAATGTTTTCATAAACTACAGAAGTGTTAATAATTAATAATTAATATCGTGTTGCGTGCCTATTCATCTCTTTAATTATGCATCGGGTTTACTTCCAGAACTTTGCCGACACAGCGAGTTAGCTTACCAAGATATAAATAGGTATGAACACGTGCTTTTTGTTTTTTTACGTATTTGATAATTACTTTATATTAAATGTACATAGTTGAAGCCATTTATCAAAATTATGTAAATGAAAAAAAAAAAAAAAAAAATCCGTCATATTATTCCAACCCAAGATTCTCCAACAATGACGAAATTATTAATGTCTCCTCGCTTGTTATTAAATTTGTATGACCAAACCATAATGTATACACGTGTTTGTGTGTTAAATCGGGGCCTCCATGAAGGATACACTTGAAGAATAATACTAAATTGTAGGAAGTTGATTTCTAATTTCTTCTAAGGTGGGAGATCACTGCCCGTAAATTTATAAACATATGTTTGACAATTATGAACACGTTGCGATCTATTATCATGTGATCTGGAATATTTAAGAAATGTAAACATTACGCAAACCGTCGGCTATTCAGTCTGTTTGACTTTGCCTGCGTCGCAGGTGTTTTGAGTGATTTTAATGACCGATCTCATCGACGTTTTTAATTTTAATTTACAATAACTTGTCTGCACCTCTTTTTTGATTCTTTTCTCGCAGACACTGTAAATTCACGTACCATTTCCGCGATAACATTCTCTTGTTTGACCATTTTCCCTTTGAGGCACAATGTGCGATTGCGCATTGGGAACTGACTAGTAATGGTCAACATAGGTCATATGAATATGGGTTGGGCTTAACATCGAATTGTTATCTATATACAATATATAAATGTAGGTGTTAAACGTTAAAAAGCTGCTAAATGATAAATGGAAAGTAACCAGTAACTGTTTTAATCATAGTTATTTTACATTTTGTACAAAATCCGGCAAATAGATTAAAAAAGTAATTTTAATGAAAATCGTAGCTCCTATCCGTTTAACAAAACATTAATTCAATTCTTTTGACCAAAGGTTTGTAAACTATACAAATTGTTTTTACGTTCGGAGTAACTTAGTTAATTACATTGTCGGTCACCTGTGTCAATTCACGTGCACACTGACTACATTGATGTTGTATTTGAATCTTTCGGCCAATGAAATGAGACGTTACAAGTTGTTTGTTTATGATCCGCCAGAATGTTATCAATGAACTATCAAACGCTAAACTTCACTGCATATCACTGTAAGGGATTAAAACCGTTAAAGGTAAATTACTTACGCTGTCGACGCACCGACCTTGCTTCTGTTTGCAATTAACGCTTATGTGATTTTCTCATTTTTTTTACAGTAATGTCTGTCTTCTTAAATTATTCATGAAACTTGCACAACGGAAAATGTATTTATTCTTTAGTCTACTAAAGTATCTGCATGAATGTATATTTCATTTTCTAGACTTCATCCACGTAAATCAAGTATGGATAACATGGGTAAGAATAGCTTACTATCATTCAGTGTTCTGCATTGTTCTGTGTAAATCAGTTGCAATGTTTATCGTTATAAATATTTTGAAACACAAACTCTTTGTACAGGGAATAATGTTAATTTGAACTAACTAGTATTTCTGATGCTAAAACCTAACTCAGAATTGAATTTCATTACGGTTGTTAAAATGCTGAAAATAAAAAAACAAGATATATAACTGTTATTTGTCAGCTTATATGCAGTTGTCACTATTATTACAGTTTGCGTAAAAATTGATTATTTGCAAAAATTATTGTGAAAAAAATTATATATCTTTGACGTCCTCTATCTTGTTGTGTTGGTCTTAATTGGCTTTTCGTTATCAATCAACACTCGTATTGTTCACCTTGAACTCGAAAAACGTTTCAATTGTGAAGAAAATCCAATAAACAGTTGATAGATAAATCGGTATACAATTATTTGTTTTGCTATCTTCAATAAACTATTCGATAAAATATATTCATTATACGTGTTATATAGTTTTTTCAGTTAATTGGTCAAATTCAAATGTTCATGAAATGAAAAACTGATTGAAATAAATGTTTTGAATAGTCCTATTGTAAACCCATTGTCGGAAAATAAATTTGTTTGTTTTGTCTTATAAAAAAACATGTATAATGTCCACTCTGATATATTTATATGAAAGGATAAGTTTTAATGCCCTTTATTTTAAATCTTCCATACATGAAATTAAAAAAATTGTTCGAATAACGTGTACAGTAACACAACATTTAATTATAAAATTATGATATGGTATTATACTTCACTGGGACTTGAAATTAAAATTATATTAAATCCTATGGCCAGATGTACATGACACCCCAACGATGTATTTTGTGTTGTAGCAAAAACGAACTATATGCCCAAAACATGAAAAATTCGGAAAATGTACTATATATAGTACGACTTTCTGTTCCCTCGAACATATCGAATTCGCGAAAGTATTAGAAATCGATCAAAGAAATATCGTGCAACTGTCATTAGTCTTATGTCTTTCGTTAACAGTAGTCTTACTCATGATTTTCTTTTATATAATTGTGAAACACATGCATTTACTGAAAAAAGGCCAGAGTAACATTTCTTTGATTCTCGTGATCTTGTGGGTAACATTTATTCCCGATTCTTAAAACGAAAGTACAACCAAAACGTTTACGAAATTAAAAGCACATTTGAATTTAGAAACACCCAATTTCAATTTCATGTATGCTTGATTTTGACAAATATTGTTCAGGGGATATTTCTATGCTTACATTGAGATTGATTTTTTGAATGAAATACATTTCATGATATTTATTCTTTATTCGCAGGTTCAAAAAATAAGGATACATTCAAAAAACGAAACCCAGCCTCTTCCAAAGGTAAGATTCGAATTTCAATTTTTTAATCGAAACATTACGCTTTAAATATTTAAAATTAAAGTTCTGGATGAACATTTTCTCTAAGAGGACAACGTGAATTATATCTCATGGCAGTGTTTAAATATCTACATCTGTATATTTGCTGTACATATCAAGTTCCTAAAGAAAACATGTTGGTATAAAAAAAGTAAAATCACAAAAATACTGAACTCTGAGGAAATTCAAAACGGAAAGTCCCTAATCAAATGGCATAATCAAACGATAAAATCCATCAAACGAATGGACAACAATTTACTGTCATATTACTGACTAAGCACAGGTATTTTCAAATGTAGAAAATGGTGGACTGAACCTGATTTCTCTTATTAACAATATACAATGATAATGTCTAAATCTCCCCTTTCTGCCCCAAAAAGAAAATACATTTGTAATAACATGAATAGACTTGACGCAAACCAAGTTATCAATACTTATATGACGACCGTATATTGGGGAAAACGTTTGAGGCAGACATATCTTTGCACTGTAATGTATGATCATCTTCAACTTTAACCGATTTCATCTGTTTTTATACTGGAAACATTCCAAATTTAGGTTTCGTTGAGATGAAACATAGAGATCTTATCTGGGATCCAGTGTGTAGACAAAACAAAATATCAATGAATATTGTAAATATCATTTACAGAGGCTTGGCTTGTAAAACAGCTGCATTTACAAAGCGCGACTTAATTGTTAATCAAATTAGATTACAAATTGACAGAAACACTGAATAATTGTATGTGGATTGTACTGAAAATATCAAGTAATAAGGGAATATTTCATTCACAGAATTAGCAACTGATAGCCGTAAAAGAAAACAAAAGACCACAGTTCGTTTAGGTAAGATTCTTACAAACCTTCTTTAATTTTAACGATACGTTTTATTTGTTACGTATTCTTAAGACGACAGAAAACCAATAAAACAATGACATAATTCAAAAGAGGTAAATATATAGTTTTTCATGAGCACAAGGCATATACAGTATATGTCATTGTTCTTATGTCTCTCGCTTGTAAATGTAATTCAAACTTTTAATGTCAGAATGCATTCGTTTTGAAATATGAAATACCATTATTTCTGTCATTAGATTACGGACTTTCAATTTTGAACGTTCCCCAGAGTTCGGTATTTTCGTTATTTAACTTTTCATATTGGTATTGAAACTGTTAAGATAGAAGACTACACAGTACTCTTTCTGTTTAACTAACTTATAACTAGACATACAAAATACTGAATAGGAGGAAACCCAAATCGAAAACGTTTACAAAGAGAAATAAAATGAAACGAAAAGCATATACTACTATACAGTTATATATTGATATAATTCGGAATTAGAATAAGAACAGTATGTTTTGTTGATGGCAGTACACCGGGATAAAAACATGGTTTACAATGTACGTGTCTTATAGTTTTAAAATGTCTAGATATCGAAAGCGGAATATTGTTTCTAAGACACATATAGTTATTATCACATTAGAATAATGATTTTCAATTCTTGTCTTTTGTTATAGGTACAAAATCAAGGATACATAACGCCCCAAGCAGCTCTGGTAGGATACATCTTCTTAATTTTCTTATACTTATATCTTGATAGTTTTGTCATTTGACGAAAATTAAACATCATACCCAATATTTTCGGTAAAAACAAAAAAAGATCAGGTCAACATGCATTCATAACTTAGAAAAATACCAAATATTTATCCGACGTAATATCCTGAAATATTATTGCAATTAACATCATTTGTTTTATTGAAAACAAAACAATATTATTCTCAGCAACTGGTCATGTTTGATGTCAACGCTTTGAAATTATTAAATTAGATCTATTTTTTCCTTTTATGACACAACATCCTACTACTCAAAAAGTCGTACAAAAAAAGAAGACTTAAAGCAACGTCTGAATAACACAAGTTTGTCCTCATGTATGTTAAATTTTGTTTTTGGAAATAATATCAAACTTGAAAAAAGCCACTATGTTTACAGAATGAACAGAGTGTATTTTGTATTATATTTATACTACTAAACACATGTTTGAATAAAGAGGCCAGTAACAGAAAACGGAAGGCAACAACTCAATAACGTAAAAGTCTGATGCAATCGTACTAAATATGCAAAATATAAATATTGATTTGGTGTATGGAAATGTTATTGGACATCTGAATATATGAACAAAAAAATGCAAACTATCAAACAATCATCATTACCATTCTCAATTTGAATATCATAATTCATTTTTTATGAGATACATTTGTATGATGTGATTTCATATGTGTACATTTATTCTAAATTTTCAATGTGAGAATACTTTTGATTAGTCATCGTCTGTTGAATAATACTTTTTGACAAACAGCAATACTTTAGGTTGCATTTATGTAAATATTGACAATGCAATTTCCCATAGGAACTCCTTTCACGGCTAAAACTGTATCACTTTTACTATGAAGTTTTGAAACAAAATCTTATCCTATAATTGAAAGTTCATATGCAGTACATTTTTTTTCAAAGGTCAAAATATAGGGCTGTGCGGCATATTTCCAACGTTTATAAGCCCTGAATTTTTCAGAGTTTATACTAACACTAATTTTCTTAACAACCCCTTTTTAATATATAAGTGTTTGTTGTAAGGGCACTATACAAACACATACCTCATAGATAGAAGTGTATGTGAAACCTTAAATTTGAAATATTGATAATATAAGAGTACCTTTTGTATATACTATACACATATGTGACTATTCATACACATTTTACTAGCTAATGGTGTTATTAGTTGAGGTTAAGAAATTTGTACTAGATTTTCGGACTCCTTGTTATTTTCATTTAACCCATGGTAAAATATTTGCCTTATAACACCTATTTTTTCATAAAAGACTTTAAAAGCTCTTCAAAGATCATACCAAGGTTTTAGCTGATTCTTGGTTTCTTAAAAAGGCAACATAAATGCAAATATAAAGGAAAAGTCGGGGCAGTCTTTTCTCACCATTTTTCTGAAAATGAAATATCTCGAAAAGGAGTTCTATAATATATTATTAATTTAAATATTATTTTGTTCAGTAACTTATGCTCTTCCTACTTGTTGTATCAAATTTAAATTCCTGATTTGTTTTTTACCGTAATACATCCTTTAACATATTTGTACACAATTATGGTAATTTTCAAAAAGAAGAAAAGAAATAAAAAGAAATATTTTCCTGTAACACCATTAACCTGTCTGAAGCACTTACATTATATTTTTACATTTCTTGGATTACTTTAATACATGACGTATAATTTTCCTTGAAAATTGTAAAGGAAAGCAGGTAAATATAGATAGAAGCCTTTGATTTGAATGAGACCTGAAGTTGTTTTTAACATGAACCGACAACATTTACATTAACCCTTATACAAATGCGGTTACCATGGTTACTAAAGATTTCAGTGATGTATAAAATAACGGAAAGAAGTATTATGTTTAATATTTTTTTTAGTCTGGTCAATTATATATAATAATGACTTACTGTAAATATTATTAGAAACTTTATAGAATAATGCATCAGTTGAGTAATTTAAAAATCGAAATTACAAATTTAGGCAAAAAATAATAATTTGTTTTGAAGTAACGATCTTGACTTCTTACTAACACTATGACACTGTTATTATTTGACATAGACTGTATTATTTCCATCATAATCCAATTTATTAGTTATAATAGAAGATACACCTGTTTCAAAAGTATTTTGGATCATATTGTTCTTTAACATGTTTAAAGAATACAATTTTTAAATTGAAGTTTATAATTTTTCAGCAAAACGTTTTACCAAATCCGATTACATCGCGATTATAAACAAACGTTGTTACAGGTCCACATTTGCATTTTGATACTGACAATTCCTTTGTTTTTCTTTAGAATTTTAACTAGCACAACCTCTATCTGTACATATCCGGGTTTTTAAAAACCGTAAAAGTGATTATATTAAGTATTATCTCATACTTTTATATACAGGTTTAAAAAATGAGCCATGTAAAAGGAAACGGAAGGCAACAACTCAATTAGGTAAGAATCTGATAATTCTTACTGAGTTTTAGTTGTTAGGTCAATTTAATAGGAAATACGTCCTCTATGAACAAAGAGCAATCTATCAATATAAAAATTCAGAAGAGGTCAACGGCTAGCTTGTAGTTTTGCAAATAAAAAAAATAGAAAAAAAAATATTTTTCTGAAACACCAGTTACCTTTTGGACGCACTTATTTTTCATATGAACGCTTCTGGGTCAAAGATTGGTCTCTTGGGAATTTTAATATATAATTTTCCTTGAAATTTGTGAAGGTAGACAGGTATAACATGTATAATAAGACATAAATTTTTGATTTTATTTATACCTGTATTTTTTTTATAATTGTTACCTTATAATTGTAACCCCAAAACAAATCCATTTTTTCCTTATATGATTGTCACTACTATTTTTTTCTCTCATCTAGTTTTGCGGCTATATGCATCCATTTTGTTTTTATTATTTAACGACCACTGCATAGTCCATGCCCCTTTTCAAACCCCGAAATATGCTGGTCATTTGTATATTTTTTTGCTCAATAGAAATTTTAGTTTGGTGCTGCTTGGTACTGATTTTTCGACAGAGTTGAACATCACGTGGTATCGCAAAATGAGTTATGTGATTTTAAGCTTTGTTCGTGCCATGTCAATTGTCCGTGTCAACCTTTTCTCATTACTGTCTGTTTTGTGCTATTTGCATTAAAAATATCTATAACCAAAATATGATTTCAACATTCGCCTTATCTGTACAAATCGACGTGTAATTAATTGTTGAAAAGGTCTAATAAATGCGACCACTAATGATGTCATACCAACCAATTGCGAATACATATTACTATCGAAGTCTTCTAATTTTAAGTTATGAGACGGATAGCAAGAATTGATAAAATATTTGACATAAGAAAAAGAATATTTAAGCTACCAACATCTCGTTCATTGAAAAACGAACCTGCAAACTCAGTCGAACAGTAACATAAAAACGATCTACGCATGTATGTTAAACATGAAAAATGCTGATATATGTATTTGACGAATTGACTCAGAGAACACATATTCATTGACTATTGATTGTTTAGAGCTGTGTTTGTTAAAGCAAGCTGTATAAAAACGATGATATTATACGCTCTATTTCAAATAAACGGAATGTATAAGAGTTACAGATGGGTGCAGTCCTAACCTGTACAGTAATTTAACTTAATAACCAGTCATGTGGACTTGTCAAAGTTAACATGTGACATGCTTAAGAGCTGTTCTAACCAGTCCTATAACCATAATCTAGTTAACTTGAAAAGCGGACTTGGTTTATGATCTGTTTACGTCTGGTTAAAAGGTTAACTTGGGAGCAGGTTAGCTACTGATAAAAGTTAACCTTGAAACCAGTCAGTTAACATAAGTTAAAATTTTATTTGTTCTTTGAAATTAAAAGTATAAGAAGTTCTTCTGTCAGAATAGTATACGGGTAGTATTTAATGTCGATTGATTCGTTTTGTTTGCATCTAAACGTCAAGTGGCAACTATTTCATTCATGTGACAGTGCACAACAAGTATAGTTTTCGGACGTCCCATATATCATTGTAATCGGTAAGGACCAATCTAATGAAATTGAAGAGATTATTCATAATTATACAAAACCTTATATATCCGGACACTATAATTTTCGTTAAAACATTTTGATGAAAACAGAATCATAAATCCAAGGCAAACAAAGTGAAATACGATGAAATATCCATGTAATGCATAAAGTAAAACTAAGAAGAGATTGTTAAAAAATGGGGAATGAAGCAACGTGAACAATGTCGTTTATAACCCATGATATCAAAATATTGTGCCGATGCGTTGAAGTACCTTTCTATCCGCCTTGTAATAAAAAAAACTTTCCAGACCTCTCTTTTATGGTAGCTATATGTGATAACTAGTGTGTAATGTTATAGCCATTGTTTAATGTATATAAAAAAATGAAATAAACACAGATTTTTTTCTCTGTATAATATCATAGCTATAGTGTCTTAAGAGTAAAGAAATTGGCTACACTGGGAAAAAAGAACATTGCGATTATTGTTTACATAATAAAAGCTCAGGTTTAAAATGAAAAATCTTAAAGACGGTAGTCTGTCATTAGCAGACCTGTCTCTCAAGTCTGGTCAGGGGCAGACCTGTCCAAAAGTCTGGTCTGTGACAGACATGTCCTCATGACTGGTCAAAACCAGAATTGTCCAAAGGTCTGGTCAGAAGCCCACCTGTCCAAAAATCTGGTCTGGGACAGACATGTCCTCAGGACTGGTCAAAACCAGACTTGTCCACAGGTCTTGTCAGGAGCTGACCTGTCCACAGCACTGGTCAAAAGCAGACTACATAGGCCAGGAGTAGACCTGTAAATAGGGTTGCAGAAGTCTTAAAAAAGCAGACGATAGGTCTGCTTTACCAACGACGAAATCAACTTGCCTGTCTGCTTAAAATCTTTAAAGTTACCTTGGAAAGCAGTCAACAAGTCTACTTCAAGTAACTTATGTACAGGTTAGGACTGCACCCATCTGTATCATTAACGTTTTTTACAGGTTCAAACAATAAGAAAAAAACAAGGAAACATAAGCCCCATGCTACTATAGGTAAGTTTTTGACTTATTTTGTTAGTTTCTTCGCAAAACAATTTAATTAAAAAAGTGAAGTAGGAGTCTGGAAGGAGACAAAAAAAAATTAAAAAAATGATCAATAGATAGTCTTTAACAAGACTAACGGAACGGTTCATGTCTTATGCAATGTTTCATGTGTCTACCATTTTTCATTTGAATTTCTGGTATTTTACTGACATCAATTTTAACTTCACAAATTGTCCGTTTATGCAGATAGTATTCTTAGTCCATATATTACTACACAAAAACACAAATAAACATTAAAAAAACTAACAAAATGTTATTGCGTATTATGTGGCATTCGTCTTTCATAGACCATTTTATTATCGAAATTGGAAGTGTTTTGGAATTTTCAAATTCTTTTCTTGATATCATGATACATGTTAGACACATATTATTACTAGATACAATATGTTAATACTGAATGTATGTTTCTCATAAATAATATGTTGATATTTTGACCAAGATGGAAACAAAGATATCAATATGTGATTCAATGTTAATACAATTTGAGGTCAATAAGTTGTATCAACAACAGATTAATATCCTTTAACATTTTATTAGTTATTTGCTACTATTTTCTACTGTAAAACACTGTAATTAATTAAAAGACCGCTGTCAATTAATATAGTTTACATCAATTGACATTAAAAAGCAGATAGTGATCGTCTCGCAGTGTGCCATATGTATGGATTTGTATCTAGCGGCGGCGGCGGTGAGGAATTGCATAAAACGTTATATTTCAGTAGATAGAAGACTTGTATTCTGCAAACCTTGTACCCAAGTTTCGGTATATCATATCTCTATGGTCCTTGAATTATTTCCCGAAACCAACACTACGTCTGATCTAAAGCAATGATAATTTGATAAAAAAACACGAATGTCCAATCATATCGAAATTCTTAAAATGACTTCATCAACAGTATTTAAAAAAAAAATCCTTGAGCGACACCACAAAATAAGTATTGTCAGAATGTAGGTCCATAAGTGTTTTCTTCAGTGTTTTAAAACAGTGTTAATCACTGGTGTTAAACTAGTCATCGCTTTTGCAGTTACGTTGATCCAAATATGGGGCGCCCAAAACAGTTAAAATCGTCTTTTTGTAATTTCTTCGTGTACACGCATTGTGTTAAAGAATTGCTCAGCCGATAGGTTTATATGTGCAGTTGTTGTATGTGTTTTTTTTTATATAAAATATGACCTTGTTACCGAAACAATAGCCATTGAAAATTGACGGAAGATCATCGTCTCCGAAAGAAGTTAGTCGTAACTTGTGAACAAATAACTTAAAAAGATAATCGTAACTGTATAAATATGTCTGTGATATGATCATAGTAACTGATTTTGTCCAAATCCTCTGCTAACGAAATATTTGATTTAAAAAAAAGGTTATGTAAAGATCAAAACAAACGTGTTAATAATATTCGGGATATAAATATTTTTTTCAACATAAGGTCAATTTGCAATTTTGCCATGATCATTTATACAAATATTGGTATACTACTCGGGAGAACCACATGTCAACGATATTAAGAATATAATGCCTCCTTATGTTAAAACTATACTAAGTTATAGTTTCCATTATAACTTTATTTACCACTCTTAGTAACTTAATTTTTTTGTAGGTTATTTTTTCTATATTTGTTCTTTTGTGTCTAGTGCAGACGCAGTATTAGCGCACGCCTTATCAACCCACACCGAAGGAATCGACAAATATCAAAATTTAACAGTAATAACTGTTTTGCATCTTGTATAATTCAATGTATAAAATGTATAGTCATGCCAATTCATTCAAGTGAACCATGTTCAAAAGGGAACAGGATTCACAGGAAAATAAGATAACGTGACTAAAAGCATATCTTTACTTGGAAACGGACCTAATTTAAATATTAATTTTTTTACATTTAAAGTCTCTGAACATGGAATATGTTTGCCTCACCCTGTCATCATGATGAACATTTACCGTGAATAATGACTCGTAAAATATAAAGGCTATATCTACAAAGCAAGAGTAAATTGGTTAATTATTCACTGGTTTTAGCAACACTATCAAACATTCATGCAGACATCGTATACGTTCAGGTATTTCACATCCAATATGTTATGGATATTATCTTTACAAGGCACAAACATGTCGGCATTCAACTCAAAAGCTAATAAAACATTAAACAGACTTATTAACATGATAAAAGTCATAAGAAACCTCAAATTAAAAAAAAAAATGCATATGCTTTTTTATAACTAAATGGATAGTTAAAATTATACAACCTGCGTACATATACTTTTTTCTGAAAAAATTCTTTAATTTGTCCACAATTAGAAGAAGTTTACTTATTTTTAATTGCTTGCTTCACAGGAAGCAATTCGCCGTAATATTTTCCGTATGCATAGTGACCTGAGCGTAACCCTCCTCGTAAAAATCCGGTAATCGCAATATGCATGGATCTAGGTCATTAAAATAAACAATTATCTGATTGTACATGTTAAACACGTGCTCAATACCCATGCTTATTGTTATTTGTTAACTATAAGGTAGCAATCGGTAAGCTTCGGCTTCAAAACACGGCATTTAATGATATATATTTGTTAAATCATAACAGACAGAGAGAACAAAAAAAAATGACGATTATACGATATATTTGCGTAGAAAATGAGAAAATCGTGTATAGAAGACTAAGTTTATGATATATACATGCATTGGTTCAAGAATTGGATAAACATTATTTTTCACCACTCACTCGTTTCTTATGACTTTAAAAAGGGATATAGTTACTCGCTTACAGGGCATTTGCATCGGAAATACACAGATTTATTCTGAAACCTTTTGTTTGCATGATACGGTTTATGTTCTCATATATTTCATGATGGTATAATGCTAAACCCATAACGGGAGGTATTGTATGCATATGATGTTTCATAATCTTTCAATCAGTTAAATTGACGTCTGGAGCTTGCATGTCAGTTACTGTTAGTAGTCCTTTGTTAATTTATGTATCATTGTCATTTTGTTTAGTTTTGTTTGTCCCTATTCTTAAATCGGACTCTTTTGAACTAACTTTTACTGTTGATATGTGTTTGTTTTTTCTTCACTGGCAAGAGGTAAAGAGGAAGGGTGGACATCTCCAAAACATGTTTAACACCGCCGTACTTTTGCGCCTGTCCCAAGTCCGTACCGTCTTGTTTTTAATTTGTTTCTTGTGTACATTTCAGAGCATATTAGACGTTCATTATCACCGAACTAGTATACATGTTTGCTTAGGGGCCAGCTTAAGCACACATCCGGATTGGGGAGGGGGAGGAGGTGGTCGCTGTAGTGAATGACCATTGGTGGCATTCGGCTGTTATCCGCTCTTTGGTCGGGTCATTGTATATTTGACACATTCCCCCTTTCCATTATCAATTTTATTCAAACACGATTTATATATAGTCGCATATCAGCATATAATGAAAGTAACGATAATAAATACCAAGTAACTGTGATCATGTCGAAGTTATGACTATCTTATAATCAATTTACGGCTATCATAACACACAAAATTCTTGGAGTTAATTTTCAATAGCTATTATTTCGTTAACAAGGTCATATTTGATATGAAAAACACACACACACAACGATACCGTACATATTAACCTAGCGGTTGAGTAACTCTTTAAAACAACTCGTGATCACCAGTTTTGGTCTCCGCCTTGTTGGGATCTCCGTAGCTGCAATTACGATGATCAGTTAAACATCAGTGGTTAATTACGATGAGTCCAATATTAAACGACAGTGATTTATCAATAACCTTTACGAGAAAAATGAATCAGTTTTAATGAAATTTACACTCTCACGGAGACTTTTTACAACTTCATCGCATATTTGAAAGAATTTGTTTAAGTTGTGTACCTCTACCTAATTTGTCTGATTTTGATATATTTCGAGAATAAGTTATCACTTTCATCAAAGCATTCAAACATGTTTCTTTTGCAAATGTTCATTTTAGGCTAAGTTATAATCATATATTTTACAACAAAAATACATACACTTACACATGATTTCAGAAACAAGTATCTAGTGCTAATGTTATTCAAATGTTTGGTTTGCAGCAAAACCCGATATACAATATGGAAGGGGTTTACGTAGACCTAATAGAGCACCCAATTTCTCAAAAGGTGGTATTTTACAAAACAATCTATGATATGGTTATTAATATTATATAATCGTGATAATCAGATGTATTGATTACTTTTGCCGATATTACACATAATATATACTTCAATAACGTCCGCACAAGCTAATATATATATATATATATATATATATATATATATATATACAACTCGTCTAAACATCAACCAAACAATGTTAGATCTGTAAATTTGCTTTCGCAAATATTTTGTTCTTCCCTCGCCGGGATTCGAACCCATGCTACTGATACCTTGACACCAAATCGCACTGTAGCCGTCCCGCTAGACCACACGACCACCTGGGCTTCACAAAAAATAAAGCTTGCGGTGGTTGTGTGTTACCTTTCCTCGTCAGTTGTAATCTAGCGTCGTACTACAGTACATGAATTATAACGCATGGAGATGTTATTGTAACAGATCAGCTCAATTATCTATAGTAAAAGAAGAGGGACGATATCTCATTTATTTTCCACCCCACCCCTAAAATAAAATAATGAAAAAGACATTTCAATTTACTCACATTCAAATCGTTGGACATTTGAGAATATATCCCATTCTGACAAATTACGTTTTTCTTTTTCAAAGAGGGACGAAAGATACCAAAGGGACAGTCAAACTCATAAATCCAAAACAAACTGACAACTCCATGGCTAAAAATGAAAAAGACAAACAGAAAAACAATAGTACACACGACACAACATAGAAAACTAAAGAATAAACAACACGAACCCCACCAAAAACTAGGGGTGATCTCAGGTGCTCCGGAAGGGTAAGCAGATCCTTCTCCACATGTGGCACCCGTCGTGTTGCTTATGTGATTACAAATCCGGTAAATAGTCTAATTCGGTAGGTCATATTCATGAAAGGGAAGGGGATTGTAGTTACGACGTAAGGAACATATCCGATATCATTTGTGAAACGGTTATTCCATAACGGTCAACCAACTCGTGATGGCGTCCGTAAAATTTACGAAGGGATGAGTAAAGGATCCTATATATATATATAATTGATAATTGAAATGGGGAATGTGACCAAGAAACAACAATCCAACCAGACCAACACTGGGTCTACAACACACATATACGCATATAAGAAGATGAGTTAGAGACAACTCTCAACCCAATTCACGCTGTGTAAAAGTAAACCATTATACGTAAAAGTACGTTCATCAACATGGAGCCTTCACTCACAGCAAACAGCAAGCTATAAAAGATTAAAACCATTTAAACAGGAAAACCAACTATCTAATCTATATAAAATAGAAGAAATGAGAAGCACTTCTGAACCACATCAACAACAGGCAACTGACGAAAAACAGGTTCAAACAAATGCAGCGGGTTTCAACGTTTTCACAGACACCAAAATTCACCATAAACTGAAATAATAGTGCAACATCACAAAATTGAAAAAAACATACTATAAAATATCAATTGAAATGACTTAAATCAATAAAAAGGCATATTAGCAAAAAGTAATTATACACTGAAAGAAAAAATATGATTTATGACACATTGTAAATACAATCACCTTGGACATCATGCCGTTAAAAAAATAACATACACAGTGAATACAAAAAAAAAATTATTGTATGGTTACATAAAGAACGAAAATATTTTCTTTTTAAAAATATAATATCTTTCATGTGAATTGCTTCAAGAAATAGATACTTGTGATGTTCAAACCGTCAAATCACTTTGATCCAACAATGATACATATCATGAACATGTATTTTCAATATATAAATTAAACAGTGGATAATTGATAAAGAAAAGTCACACTTTTAAATAAATGTCAACCGACTTAACAGCTTAGACAGATATATACCCCCTCTCCCCCCAAAAAAGCAAAGCGTAACATCAAATAAACCCATAACATAATAGATAAAAACAAAATAAAAATAAAGCAACAAATACACATAATGTACTATTACAACTTCATATCTTAACTTTCCTATCTGAATATCAATACATTTGTACAAACGTGTTCTTTCCATGCTTTTTCAGTCATTCTGCCTCAATACTTGATTTTCAGAGGTGTGATATTTACGCAAAAATCGAAGATAAACAAAGTTATTAGGAAGAGTGATTGAAATCGATTCTATCTTTATCATCATGAATACATTTTAGGCTGAACGCTATGATATATCGTTTTCTAAGGTGGTACAGTGATATTAATGGATACTTTTAAATTTATAACAGATGCAGAACAACTGTCTGTTGATTCTCAAAAGATCAACCAAGGTCAGCCATTAGTGTGGGTACCGCCGCCACCACTGGATCCCCCTAATCCTCATCGAAAGTGACCCTTATAAAGGATGACTGAAAAAAAAAAACACTTTGTTCAACATAGATTTCTTCTTTTTACAATTTTAAATCTTATATTTTAGTACTTGCGTTTCCTTTTCGAGTTTCCTTGGATAATATTCAAAACTGGACAGTAACTCATGTAGAAAGTCTTTCATTTGGTTTAATCTGTTTGTAATTTTTATCTTGGTGCTTATAATAAAATGTTGTACATACCTTCTTTACTATATAATTACTTTCACAAAATAAAAGTTAAACATATAAAGAAAATGAGAACCAAGCTAACAGTTCTCATATATCAAATTGATTGACACTATTGGTGATTACACTTTTTTATATCTTTTTTTTTTATTATTCGAAGCGTCTGATATTTATTAATTATACATCAGAAGTGTTTGCAACCTCAAATTGTAAAAGTTATTTTCAAATAACATGGTGAACTGATAGTATAACCTATCTTATGCTTATCGTTATCTGTGTTATTCAATATTGAAACCGAAACACTATTTCGGATAAATGCATCTTCAATATTTGGTCAAAATGATATTTCTGGCATTATGATTTTTTATGATTCTGGCTTTTTATTGTCTTACAAATAATGATGGGTAAAACCTGGTTTAATGGCTATACAAAACCTCCCGCTGTATGACAATGTACAATATCGCTGAAATTAAAACAATACCTGACAAAAAGGCAAGACAAACACGCAAAATCATCATAGAGAAACGCACAAACATATTATATGATAGTCGACACAACTTTCAAACTACAGCACAGCAAACAAATTTCATCAACGTCAAATACCTCAGGATATAAAAAAGTTATGCGCTTAAGTTACTTACATGCAATCTCGAATTTTATATAATTATGTTCACCATACTCGTCTAAAGCATTGTCAGCATGTTATGGACACAATAAACCATAACATTAACAACAAAAATTAATACACGAAATTTAGATGTACAAAATACCGTGATACGTCGTATAATTATGGACATTTAAACACGGTATAACAGTCATATTCGGAGATATAACAATGATGGTATTGAAAGGCAATTTTGTAATTATATGAACTACAAACGATCAGACATAACTTATTATAAAACCGAAACTATTACAGACAAATAAAAATAAATACTTAAATGATTAATGTACAATATAACGAGACACGTCGTATATCATTGAAAACTCTCACTCGGTATAACAGTTAAAGTTAAACGTTTGCAACATTTTTTTAAGTTTAATGATTTATTGTAGTATCGTCTTTTAACGCGTTCTTCATTGTTTTCTAGTTTTATATTGGTCTGAATTCTCATCAAAAGTACTGTGTGTATTTGTATATGAAATTGTTTTTTTTTTTCGATAAGTGTTTGCATGTTCTGATTTTATAGTCTGTATTTGGCTTTATTTTCATCTTTTTATATTATTATTATAATTTGTTTATGGATGATAACTTAGTACCACCAGTAACTATTCTAGCCGTTCAACTTTCATTTTTTCTAGTTTAGCACTTGAAAAGTCTAGAATATTGTCCCAAAAATATATTTATATTCAAATAAATGCCACGAACCATCATCATTAAAAATAAACCAAGGTGTTTATGGCTTTCTACTTCTGACATTCTGACATTATATTATCATTCATACAAAGAGTTGGATGATGGTGTTTTACTGATTTCTTGGAAATTGTCATAGCTTCAGTGTGTTTTGCATTAAAACTGACTAGCTATTGGACTGACCAATTGTTCATAGTCTCTATATCAGAATTGAGTTTGCTCGCTGCTGCATATTCATCTTCAACTACTAAGAAAAGGGAAGTATCATCAGCATATAGTTTTATATAACAGTCTATGTCGCTTCCAATGTCATTTATATATACTCAAAAACGTAAGGGGCCTAATGTTGATATCTGAGGGATGTCAACATTTACACCAAAAATATCCGAGGATTGACCAGAAGTGCAAACTTGCTAAATAGCTCGTATACCACTATAATAGGTTTCCTCTTATACCAATATTTATAGTGTCATAAATTAGACCATCATCCCAGACTCGATCTAGAGCACAACGTATATCAAATAAGACAACACCAATCTCTTTTCCTGCGTCATGAACTTTGTCAAATAAATATTATGACATTGTTTATAAAAAAGTTTCCAGTGGAACTTCTGTTAAGTTGTAAAAATATACGTTGAAAGGTATAGTATCCGACAAGGATCGTAGTTTTTCGAGTGATTCGGTCCGTTTTTTTAAGTGTAGTTCTGACTTTTTTCGACTGAAAAAAAAAACATAAGATAAGGTCAATCAACTGCTTCTTCGTAATTAAAATATTTTTTTCATGACTACCCACCTTATTTTGATTGATATACATGTTTTGGTCAACAAAGAAGCACAATTTCCTGGTATCTAACAAACAAAACGAGTGTGTCTATTATTGTCCGTGCAACTGTTCGCATATATAAATACTAAACCAAATCATCTTTGTGGGTGTTTTAAATATCATTACAAATAAACAACGTATAATCGATAACCATAATGTGTTTTTTTAAGTGAAAACGTTGACCTCTAACTTAAGGTTTTTCGTGATATTAATATTTCTAGAGAATTGAAAGTTTTAGGACTATGTTGAAATCATCTATAACATCGAACTTGAAATAAAGCCTACATTTTTTTGCCTGCCTCATATCTTGACTTCTATCTAGGAATTAACAATGAGGGTCAGTTGAGAACAAACCTTTATGACAAGAAAGATGATTTCACCTTCCAAAATATTAACTTTCTATCTCCGTTATGGAGCACCTGCATCTAGAGAATATATATCTCAGCTTATACAATATACTAGATTATGCTTCTCCATATCAACTGTCATACACTTAGGATGTTGAGATAGCTATAAAATACAATATTAACCTAATTAAGTGTTGAGAAATTGATAATTAAGTAAAGATTCATTGTTTATTGCGTTAAATTGGATAGATAAATCATTTTTACTGATGACTTTTGTTTAGTGCATCGTGTCTTGTAAACAATTTATCACTTCCAGTTCTGCTTCACTACTTGTGGAGGCAAATTTACACGATGTTGTTTATCATACAATATGCAGCTGTCATCAAAGAAATTCTTGTTGTGTTCTTTACTAATGTTACTCTACAGACACAACTAAAGCTAAGTTTGTGTCACAGAGATGTAAAATGTCATTTGAAATTAGCTTTTGGACTGAAAAGTATCGCTCCGTACAACATTTTTACAAAATACTACAATCAAGATTATTACAACTGAAGAAAGAAGACTTGTTAATAGTGTTATCCCACAGAGAATGGATGTTTACTACTTATATTTCACTCAGAGTATAAACACCACACTGTTACAAACTTGGTATAGAGTTTCAACAGAGTAATTAAAAGTTACAAATGGAAACTTGACATGAGGATGAAGACATAATACAGACAGTAAGAGGCCTTTTCATAGACAAAGGAGCCTGAAGGAATACAAAATACTTCTCCCAGTTGATATTGGTAGGTTTAACAACATGATTACTTTTTTTTCATTAAATGTGGAATAAAAGTACAATCATAAAATAGGATATTTTTATGTTTTGGAAAGGGGGATGGGCAAATTGAATGACTCAATTTAGTATTTGTTCAAGTGTTTACTGGGTTCCAAGTACATGTATGTGACCAATAGCTTTCAAGTTGCTGGTCCCAGTGAAATGCTAGACATGTAGTCATGACAGTTAGCCTGTTTAGTTAAATTATTTCTTTTAATTTTTTGATATTAAATAAACCTAAATATTTGAAATATCCAAATAGGAAGACTTGGAATGATTGCCGTTCGCTCTGATTCACGTTCGCCCTGATACCTGTTCGCCCAGGGTCCATTCGCCCTGATTTTTTTTTCCAAAATGTGTTCTAGTTTCTTTGTTTATCATGTTTATTATGTGAACAGAATATGTTGAAATTTTGTTGAAAAATTACCCTAATATTTTTATAGCCGAAACGAATTTATTATTTTTCCTTTGATTTGTTATGTCATTGATCAATAATTGATCCAAAACAAGCCTTCAACTTTTAAATATTTCTATGTTACAGTTTTCATGGTTTTCATAAATTTAAAGAATAAAAATATCTTTATTCAACTTCAATGCCCTCAACAGTCAGGGGCATTACTTGAACAAGTAATTTTTTAAATTACCTATATAAGTAATGTTGAAAACGAGGCTATTTTAAAAATTACTTATATAAGTAACTTTTCTAAATTTTATTTTTATAGGTGACCAATTATACAAATTTAACTAGTTTTAACAAATTTTTACATACATCTGGTTATTTTTCCCATGAAATGTAACATTTAATCCTTCTGAAACACTAATTGCTTTTCTGACGCACTTATGTCTGATATCGACGCTTCTTGGTCAAAGATTGGTCTCTTGGGACTATTAAAATATCGTTTTCCTTCAAAATCTTGAAGATAGACAGATATAAATAGATAGAAACTTATGAATTAATTAAGACTTGAAGTTATTTATAATTTGTAACCCAAAACAATTACACATGTTCCTAAAATAAGTGTTATTACTAATTCTTTCAAAGATGTACAATATAACCTATTCAAGTAACATTTTTGTCATTATTTTTAAAGTAACCCTGTATGTCTATTCTCCTCTCAAATCTTACAGATTCTTAAATTTATGATATAAAATGATGTAAAAATTCATGAAAACTACATTTAGTCCCTGCTTTTATTGAAATGTAAAATAACTCTATTGAGTAATTTTATATTTAAAAAAAAATTACCTATATAAGTAACTTAAACAGTTACATGTTAAAGTAACGCCCCTGACTGCTCAATATTATTTTTTTGAGTAGGGCGAACAGACTTTATGGGCGAATGAACCCAGGGTGAACATGTTATTAGGGCGAACCGACCCGATAGTAATGAAAGCATTCTTTATTACCATGATAACAGGTAGACATGCTAAAGATCAATTGACAGTCACATACTTTCTATACATCCTTCAACAATGAGTTAATCCATACTGTATTTTTTTTCTATAAAAACAAATGCCGGTATGATATATATACAAGATATATGTACAACATTTAGTTAGTACATGTACATAAACAAAGGACAACCACATGCACTGAATTATATGTACATGTATTACAGTTTCAACCACATGCACTGAAATATATGTATTACAGACTTTTAAAGCTACTTTTAAAGGATTTATAAGTCAATGTAAGTGTGTAATTTGTGTGCTTTCTTTTTATCTTTTATATTATATGTTTTATGCCATTTACATGTAGTTGCATATTGGGGATTTACGGATGCAACTCCACAAAGACAATGAAAGACCAGGACTTGGATTGCATGAAACTTTCAGAAATCTTCAATATCTTGATTACTATGTCATGATGCCTTTGCATTGTGAAACAATATTTTTCTTAATATGTCAGAGTGAGAAACTGAAATTATACATACATATTTTTTACTGTATTTTTGTTTGTTATATATCACAGTGGACATCGCTGACTCTATATTACTCTTTATACAGCACTCGTTCTATTTGAGCATTCAAAATGCGTTGACTGTATATTTCTATGCCATATACGGTCACTGACCTGATATCACTTTTCCTCATGAATATTTAAATAGAAATTGTCGAAATTATATTTAATTATTCATACGACCTCTTCAACCTGTTCTTGTTTCCAATGTAAACAACGATGCGTTTAACGACTCAAACTTGTTTCTTTTGCAATTTTTGGGAAAACATATTTCACTTATTAATATTTTTTTGTTTGCAACCTATAAATCATTATGTTTTATGTTTATTGATGAAATTTTAGTCTGCAACGAATTCGTTCATCATTGATTGCGGTAATGATGTACATTTCATCGTGTTTTATATTTCTCCGTCTGTGTGATATGAGGCCTTTTTAAAGGGGGATTTTTCCCAATATTTAAATCAAATAAATAACATTAACACAATAAACAACAATTGAAAATGTTTTTTTTAGATTGCAGTATAAAGACAATAAAAGTGCATTGACTTGACATATCAACGATATAAGGATTCGGGCCGAAACGGGGAAAATGCTCGGCACAGCCTCGCATTTCCCCGTTTCTAAGCCTCATCCTTATATCGTTGATATGTCAAGTCAATGCACTATTATTGTCTATATATACTGCAGCTGTGCTATTTGAGCAGTCTAATTGCATTGACTGTATATTTATATGTGATATACAGTCACTGACCGTATATCACAGTGTTTATGACGTTGACAATGCTTTTCCGTACAGTTTTATTTATGACGTCAATGAATCATACAGGTTCGCGGCAATTTTACGTTGTCCGCTCACAATTAAAGAATGACGGCTTTTACCCTAAATACTTCATTTTGAACAGTTATAAGAGTTGCAGTATATAAAGAATAACCATACATTGTCTCGAAATATCAATCTGTTATTTGCAATTGTAATCGGCTCGAAACAGGTAGAAATGCTCGGCACAGCCTCGCTTTCTACCTGTTTCTAAGCCTTGTACAAATAACATTGATATTTCGAGACAATGTATGGTTATTCTATATTTATAATTACTGTTGCCAGACTCACTTTTAGGTATCTTGGAATTGCATTTGTATTTCACTTTTTTTCCTATTCCTAGTTAAGCTAATATATGTACAAAAATATGTTTTGAGAAAAGGTATGAAGGTTAAAATTGAGAATGGAAGTGGGGAATGTGTCAAAGAGACATCAACCCGACCATAGACACATGATAGAACAGACAGGTCACCCGTAGGTATTGAATGCAGTTAGAAATTCCCGCACCCAGAGGTGTCCTTTAACTGGCCCCTAAACAAATATATATACTAGTTCAGTGATAATGAAAGCCATAATAAACTCCATATTCTATATTTTTTTTTTTGTTTAATTTAAAAATCTTTGTTTTTTAGGTACCTTCTACCAGTCATCCAGTGTCATTTAAAGTTACTAGAGCAGAAATTTAAACTATGAAGAAAGTGATACATTGTATACAAGGTAATTAACCAATAGAAAATATTGTTTTTTAAAGATATTCTTATATCATGTATATTAGACAACTTAGTTGTCAAAACAAATAGAGAACTGTTATTAGATTGTGCCACTTGTGTTCTCTTGTTCATATTTTTAAAGCCGTTTTTTCAACTGAACTGATCCTTTTGATTTCTATACACACATTATGTAAAAGTACATTAGATTACAACTGGGCTGAAAAAGTTCAATTTAATTGATATGAAACTTTGACCAATATATACATGTATATATAGCATTTGTAACTCTATATCATATACATGTATGTATAAGGTGAATCAATGTGCTTGTAACTTTGGATAAAGTCTCTTGAAATGGTGAAAATCACTGTATCCCGGAACACAAGTACACAGGGTTGTCAATATATAAAATCTTAAAATTAGCAGAACTTAAAATACTAATACATATTACAACACTTTAAAGAGTCATTTTTTTTTTTGAAACTTGGATCAGATAAATATACAATCATGTAGAAAAATATATTTACTATTTATCAAATTTATTCATAACTGCTGACTCTCCCAAAGCAATTAAACAAAATTTAAAGGTTTCAAGTTTTGACGTCACATGCTTGTTGAGTAAACAGGCGTTTTATAAGTATGACATTTGATTTCTATGATTTTTAATCTTACAATTATTTTAAACATGATCATACATGTACATGTACCATTAATAATTTGCATGTATTATCATGATTATAATATTTTCATTTCTGTTTTGTAGATTTTCTAGAGGAACTACATATTCATGATATTGAGTTACATAACAGACATAGACATAACAGACACAGTCACGTATAATGTCTTGGAAGCAGCATTTTATAAGATATCAATAAGACAGTGGACATACTACCCTTTTGGATGATTATAGCCTGAAGAAGTTTTGATCTGACATTAAGGACTGTACCATACAATTTTTGCCCTAATCCTTCAAGTGGTTTGTTTAGAAGAGACTGAATTGGCTTGTGTGTGTCTGCATCTTTAAAGGAAAAGACTTGCTTGACTATTTGTAAAAACAAAATTTTATAGAATTATAAAGAAAATAATGCTAACTGATTTTTGTATTGCCTGTGAAAACAGAGCTCTATATACATGTATGGGAGACTTACAGATTTACTGATTACTATCTGGCTGCAGCAGTGTAAACTATTTGTATAAAGCTTTATATTTTAGAGGGGAGAAGACATGGATGCTTCAAACCTTTTATGCAGATACCTTATGCTAAGAAGTTTCCTTCTGTCAGGTGTCCCTTTTCCTTGACAACATTTTAATGTTTAAACAACAGTATGGCCGTATATAAGTTATAAACAAAGTTGAATTCTTTGATTCGCTGTTTTATGTCATTCCAGCTAACAAATTGAAAACTGTACCTATATATGCCTTATCTTAAGTCAAGATTTTTAGTATTCGTATTGTCATCTGAGAAAGTCATACTGATTAAAATACTACAATCGGGAACGATATGACAATGATTGAATTTAGTAGTGTCAACCCTGTGATTTAAACCCGTGTATATCGCAAAATCCTGAATGCATCGTTTGGTGGTGCGCCTGTCAGACGCGGAACGTACAGATAAGGTAATAAACTGAATATACTATTGATATCGGTATCGGATTCGACCCGGAACTTGTTAATTATTAGCAATATTAGTTGTGTGGGAAACTAAAGGGTCTTGATTGGTGTAATTTCTAATTAACACCACTGTCCTATATTAGCTATATGTAAAGTTGAATATTTGATTTGTCGTTTTTACCCAATGACGGCTGACAAATTGGACCTCGTTATTTTAGTATTATAGATAAGCAAAACAAGATATAACTACTTTAGTGTACTGAAGTGAACAATTGTAAGTCGTACATGTCTGTCTAACTTTGACAGAAATGGCTCATTGTCATGGATCTTTAAAAAAATTTTAGTTGATGAGATACATGTGTATTCTGATCCTATAGAGCCACCAATTTGTTGTCCTTTTTAGAAGCAATGTTGAGCTTTTTCTTGAACCATTAATTCTATATTGATAGGGTTCATACCCCCTTTTCTTGTCCAAATTTCACATTGAATTCTCGAACAAAATTAAGGAATAAGTTCTTTTTTAATGATTTAAAGGCTATTTCTTGCACTACATACATATCTGAAAAGCTTTCATTGATTAATTATAGAGCTTAACTGTCACAGTTAACATCCAGGAGGAAAGGGGGGGGGGGGGGGTATGACAAATATCTTCAAAGTGTTGTTTGAAAGATTTAAATATAGCATCAATATTTAATAGTTTTGCTCCTTACAATGATTTTGTACAGAAAATGATAGTTTGAACAAATATTGTTATAATGATTTTAAAAGAAGATTTTGTAAATCTAGGCATTTGTCTCCATGACGACCAAATTTCCTTCTCAACTTTATTTCATTATTTTGAAGAATTTGATGTTACAATGTATTACATGGAGATAAATTGAATAAAATTAAATGCTTGCTTAAAATTTTATTATTATAAAGCATACATTTATCAAAAATAAGTAATTCTCAAAATCGGTGTGTACTGTTTCCATGGAAACTGGTAGTTTGATTTGAGGATAATGATAAATAAGTAACTGTGTTCTTTACTTTGTTTCAATATTTAGGTGTTATACAAGCTAAAAAGACACAATCAAATGAATTGTGCTATAAATACATGAAAATAATTTAGCTTATTGTAAAAAAAAAAAATGCAAAAAAAAAAAAAATTAGACAAAAAAAAACTTTTTTTTCAGAAAAATCTAAAGGAGGCTACAAACGATTATTTTTGATATGTTATAAACAAAGGTCCAATGAACAAATGCAAACAAACAGGTTATCAATAGGACCTTGCTCTTGGAAGAAAATAAAATTTGAAAAACGTAATTTTCACTTTTATTAGAAAATGAAAAACTGCAACAATTGGTTGCCATAGTTGTAATATCTGTTTATCAACTTAAGAACAATTGTGGAACTATGATAACATATATTTGTTTTATCGAAATTAATTAGCAGTTTATTAAAAAATATGTGATGAAAAACAGAAATTTTTAAGGTTTTAGGACTGAAATTAAAGGGTTGTTATGGTGCCATCGTTACCATAGCAACCAAATGTACAACACATGTGTAATTGTAATTTTTTTTTAGTTTCTTATCAAAATAGAACATATGAAGCCCAAAAAAGTCAATTTGACAACTATCACTGTATCACCCTCTGCATGATTCTTAGGTGGAGCCATACTTAAATTATAAGCCTGGTACATGCTCCTTTGATAACTTTTATAAAAACAAGCTTGTGAATACAGAATGAGTATTTGAATGTATATTCTATATACAGGTGAACACGGGGCAGTGGTTATATTGTTACAAATTTAAAGGTGAAGAAAATGATAATTTCAGCATTGTTTGTCATCGATTCTGGTTCTGAGATGACCACTAACGTCACATTCGAGGTATACATCAAATATATATATATATATATATATACATATATATATAAATGAGGCTGCGTCTATTGTTTCTTTTTTGTTAGAAAATATTAGTACAGTACTTTGATGGTGTTAACTTCTCACTAAAACCATACACCATTACACCATTCACTATACACTATTACACTATACACCATGTGCCATTACACCATACACGTTACAGTAAGATTTTTTCGGACGGACTGATTTCTAAACATGTCCTACGATGAATTAGTACCTCAATTTGGTATCTTAAAGGGGCACTAGCTGTCAAAATTATGTTCTCCGATTTAATCAAATTCTCAAACTTGATTTATAACAACGAAAACATTTATCCAAACTATTAAAAGTCTAAAATAAACAATAAATAGAGCACTGGCATGAAAATATGTAGCTTCGTTTTGTGTGTATTTTAGTCTAGACGCCATATAATTAACCATCGAATTGACTGCTAAAGTCATCCGATGACCGTATAAGCGTCGTAAACATAAATGTAGATATAAATAGATTAAACAAACCTGTGCTGTTTGATTTTTCTAGGTCTATTTAATTTTATATTATAGATGAAAAATAAATGTTAATTATTGTTTTTGACCTTATAAAAATTATGTTTTGTTGATCGAATCAGTCAATCAAATGATTTACCTTTGTTTCACTTTCAATGTTGACATTCTTTTCCTTTAAATAACTTTACACATACAAATCACATGTTATCCATCTCAAGCTAAGGGGTTACATTGAAGTTCAAATGAATACGGATTAAATGAGGTCAAATTATTCACTTGCAAGTGAATAATTCATAATCAATGCTTTTTAGCTTATTTTGACAAAATGTAACCATTTTGGCTTCTTAAAGCGAATTATTATTTCATTATTTGCATTATTTAATGATTGAGCAAAGAAAATAATATATTATATCTTTTATATATCTCGTAGCTAGTGCTTCTTTAACTTAATTGGTTTAATTAATGCATAATAGCCCCGACTAAAAAGAATCTAAAAAGATATAGCTATACGGAGTTGTAACCTTTTTCTCAGTTGTTTTCAAAGTATCACAAGTATCAGGGAACTGAAGAAACAATGTTCACAAACATGTCAGTACGACAGTTTTTTTCGATTGAGCGGATGAAGTCCTCCGCAACTAACAAACAATCAGCAGAGAAATTTTAAAACATGCTTCGTTTTGTCAGTTTTTATGACAAAAGACAAAAATGAAACATTGTAAGCGGATTCGAAAAAGCAATAGCAAAGCTGTCTTTAATACTTGATTATTTGGGTGTAGGACACCTTATCGCTTAAATGAATGGATAGCTAAATATCAATGTAAATGCGACAATTTCTGGATTACTTGCCTGTAAATTTGCTTAAAAATATTTTGATATGAAAGTAGTAAAATTCGGTTTGAAATGTAATTTCCCGCGTCAAATGTTAGCTTATTGAACGCTGATTTCAAAAATATATGGTTTCTATAAAATATTTTTTAAATAAAAGAGATAATTTGTTACTCCCGGTTTAAAAATATTTCTTCTGGTATTATTTGAAAGTTTACCTGACACTGATTCAAAAATATCTCGTTTTATATACTTTTATATTAATATAGTACAAAAAATAGCTACTTCCGGTTTACACAAGGGCACTTCCGGTTGGCTTTTCCAAGGTTCAATAGCTTACAACCTTTTGCAAAAAGTCCCATGGCTTTATCATGAATACACATGAGGTAAAAGCAAAGATCAAAATCTAGAACGTCAATTTTACCTATGACCTTGAGCTCAGTTTTAAGGTCATCAACCAAGGACCTCAAATCAAATAGACCCAAGGTCTTAATTATATTTGGTTCATGAGTTATATCACCATATGCATATTCTTAAATAAAAGAGGGGAGAAAACTCTAATTTAACAACATTATATATTTATTCATCAAATATTCTTGTTACATTGTTACACAAAGAAACCAAGCTTTTCTTGATGCATCCTGTAATATTCCACCGATTGCCCAGGTGAGCAATAAGCTGCTGGTATATATGTATATATTATAATAATATGTATAAATATCTTGAAATACAATTATACAACATTTTGATACATTATGTTTTATTCTATCAATCGTCTTAACTTCTTTTTAGTGACTTTATTAATGGATTAAGTTTCATTGTTCTGTTTTCGTTGTATCTTTTTATGTATTCTCGAACAGAAATTTGATAAACATTTACCTTTGTCAATTTCTGATTAGATACATAAAATGATTTGTATATGGAAAAACCTAAGATTGTTAGGAAATAATTCAGACCAAAATAATTTTTGTCAAAGTAGAAATATGTTGTCGATATCTTATATCGTTTTTGAAAAGAGGTGAAAATAAGCCAAAATCCAAATTCAGAAATGAATAAAGACCTTGACCTTTGACCTTGACCCTATTTTTTTTTTGAGGACCTCAAATCAAAAGAACCTAGGTCTCTATCACTTATTGTTTACCAATTACAATTACATTTTACTTATTTTAAATACAGAAGGGTAATAACTCTTATATGGAGTTTCCGGACTGCTTCGGTCAAAATTATTTTTAAGATCCGGAGGATATAACGAGCATATTGGTGAAATAATTTTTTCGTAATCTTTAACGGTTGCGAAGGAGATTTGTACACAAGAGAAACAGTGTTTTGGGAGATAACTCCTACAATAAAAAGTGTTCGGCTTAACAGGCTCAGTTTCAAAATCGTAATAAATGTTCGATATCATACGCAAAAAATCTAAGCCAAATCTAAGCGAAACAAAACAGCACCGTCTTATTAAGATTGTTTCTGTTAAGAATATATTTCAATTTTCTCAGAAAAAAATCTGTTTAGTGGCACTAAAGCAAAGGTTATCTATATGTACTGACAATTATTAGAAAAAGTAACACCCAAATGTGTGTGGTCATCAACCTTTTAAATAAATTGTCCATTATTTTAGTAGAGTGTCCAATATGCACTTGCACTGCACTATTATTTATATAGTAGAAGAGAATGATATACAAATACATAAACATTATATATACATGTAACTGTAATATACATTTATTTATTCTATAAATAACAATAAACCAGAGTATATTGAGTTGTATCACTACAATATAATAGTTATTACGATGAGGTTGAACTCCGTGTCATTAATTTATCATCCACGCCCAGAATAAGAAATCATATCTGTAAGTAAACCTCACTTTCAGGTATAGAGATGTTATTTTTTTATGAGACAAGTGGTTGTCGAACCATCCACAAGAACATGCGGTCATCCGATGTTCAGTACATCAGTACTTTGATTTTTAACTCTTATCTGTTTTAACAGTTAGATGTAGGTGTATAATTTAGTGGTTTTTTTTCAGCTGATATACTTGGATAATTATACTCAATTGGAAGTCTGAAGCTACAAGATATTTTAATTTTTGAAATTAAAAGCACATTTATATATTTTAAACCGATTTCTGTTGGTGCAAACAAGTATAAATTCAAGTGAGAAAAAAAAAACGTACACGAAAAGATAAAATATTGATTTTAATTTGCATATCTGACCCCTCCCTCTCCATATCCGGCAAAAGTTCTTTTTTTTTGGGGGGGGGGGGGAGTAAATGTGCAATCATTTTATGGCATTTTACTTCCAAGGCGTTTTTTAGTTTTTTGAGTCCTGAATACACATATTAAATGGGGAAACACATGTTTGATATATCTGGCTTTAGATTTAATTTTTTACATATATATATATATATATATATATATATATATATATATATATATATATATATATATATATATATATATATATACAAAGGCTACATGTTAATGTAACAATACAAAGAATTCACTGTATCAAAAAATGAAATAAATGCGTGAAGTGAAATACCCCAGTAACGAATCATTACTACAGCGAAGGTGTGTTTGGCACACAAAAAGCCTCGTGATATTACCAATATTAAAAGTGTATTTCTGAGTCTGGTATTTTTTCCGTTAACTCATTTTTCACTCATTTTCAATTAAAATTATGGCTTATTTTTATTTTTATTCAAGAAATATATTTAAATATAAAAATATTATTCACTCCCCTCTTAATTCTTTATCAAAAATCTTTGACAACAGACTTTCTTTTGGAATTATAAAATGCAAAACTTTAAAAATTTTATTTCTGTCAGTGTAATTTAGGTTATCTCATCTTCATTCTTCGACAAATTCAAGTCTGGCCTTCCATAGAATAGTCCTATATGTTTTAAGTGTTCTATCGAACTTTCGAAAATAACTGACAACTGTTTAGACAAAAATTTTATGTTGAAAAAATCAACATCAATTTTTAGAATTTCAAAACTACCCCAAGCCACTATTCCCTCCCTCTTCCTACCCCATCACCCCCACGCCAATAGAAAAGGTAGAAAAAACTAAAAACTATAGTCATCCTTTTAATCAGCACTAAATTGCTTACAAAGAAATCTGATTTAAGCTGCTGAAATCACATGATTCAAACGCACAGAAACAAGGCTGAGATTCATTTGGTTGAATAAAAAGAAAAGTATCTACAGTATCGTACAAATTTGTCAGAGAAACATTATTCAGGATGCTTAGATTGCACTAAATTTATAATTTCAACTCATCTAAGAGGTGTTCAGGCTCACCTGAATCCGATTGTTTGCCTTGATCAACTTTGATCGTGTCTGATTCGTATACGAAACATGTTAAATCCTCAAGCATTTAAGTGCCCGGCCCAAGTCAGGAGACTCTTGGCTTTGTAAGTCATGTACATGTTTTTATTTAAATTTCAGTTCATTGAAATATTGATAACCGATAACAGCTTTTTTAATCATTTTAAATGAGAAAACAGAAAACAATAAATTAAAAAAATATGGGTTATTTTTTTCATAATAACAGGAAACATAGTCACAATAATGTTTTTTTTAAGAAAACAGATAAAAGCTAGATATAGTCAATTACAGTTCAGCATCAATGATCTGGAATATTTGCCACTTTTGACTTTAATGTAAAGGCACAGAACCAGGACATAGGAGCACAGAACCAGGACTGTTTTTTGAATCACCAGCACAGCGTCAGGACAATTTCGTTTAGCGAACTTGCACGACTTTTGCAATAAAATATTGTTGTAATATGCTTTGTATGGTACTTATGACGTATCAGAGAAAAATTAAGCAACAAAACGGTTGTTTTATTGCCATTCTGATACAATGTAAACAAACCCACCAGCACAGAATCAGGACCCACCAGCACCCGTCAGGACCGAATCACCAGCACAGAACGTTCTCTCGCAGGACAACCTTACCCACCGTGTTAACGATTTCTACTTTAGAAAACAGATATGTCTATGACTATGCAAACAGGTACATGTAATAGTTAAAACTTGAACATTTTAATGCATAACTTATCCGCTATATAGATGATATAAAATAATTCAAAGTTTCGTGACTATGTTAAACGCATTTATTCAATCGAACTAGAGATAAATGATACAACAGATAAAGTTAACTCTGCCTCATATCTTGACTAACATCTAAGCTACATACGAGGGTCGGTTTAAAACACAACTTTACGACAAAAGAGATGATTTCAGCTTCCCAATTGCAAACATCTATTTCTATGAAGCAACATTTTAAATTTGTTGAAATCACCCCTTCGTCAATTTTACGGACGCAATCACGTTTTCACAGATGATATCTGATATGTGACTTCCGTAACTACTATCCACTTTCATTTTCACCACGCATGTGCCCTACCGAATAAGACTATTTACCGGATTTGTAATATAATAAGCGACATGAAGGGTGTCACATGTAGAGCAGCACCTATTTACCCTTTAAGAGAACCTGAGACCACCCCCAGTTTTTGGTGGGGTCGTGTTGCTCAGTCTTCAGTTTTCTATGTTTTTTTTTTGTACTATTATTTGTTTATTTGTCTTTAATGATTTTAGCCATAGCGTTGTCAGTTTTTTTTCGATCAAATTGTATCAAATTGAATAACAAATTAGCAAATAATCAATAATCAATGTTTTTTTCCCATTTTATTCGAAATAATCGTTTAAAAGTATCACCATGACCATATATTTAGTAACTGCTATGATCCTCGTCTTTTGATCTTTGTTGCATATAAGTAATTGTCCGATTGGCAATCATACAGCATATAATTCTGATATGTTTCAACTTGCTTTCAGCAACTTGACATAAGTCTTTAGCAATAAACTCGGCTTTTAATTTCAATTGAGACAATTGTACTTTTAAAAACGATTGCACTTATTTGGAAGTGTTAGATCTTTTAACATCTTTCATCATCAGTTGTTTAAGAAAATTGTAACTTAGTTTGATTTATTTCCAACTACTTTCTTCGTACACAATGGAACCTACCATCGATTTATTAAATGCATCGATATGTTTAACAAAAGTCTGAAATAGAAATTTGTCGTTAACACTTTATATTAAAGTTTTTCTTCTCATCGTCTTCTTTTAGGTGTAAAGAAAATTTGTTATGACAATCAGTTTTGGTCTATAAATAGGCATTATTCATATCGCTAAATACAAAAAAGCAAGTTTCAATTGCATTTGAATTCTCGTTTTGTTTCTGAATTATTCAACACACAATGACTAATACTATAAAAACACACTATTGGAATAAGAAGGTAATGGTAAACATCCGTGCTTAATAAAAGTTTGTTTTCAAATATCACAAAAGAAACGAATAACTTTCGAGTTGAATATTTTGCGATGAAATATTTTTTTAGGTAAAAGTTCAACTTATGTCATCCGCCCTGTTTTTATTGTATTATTGAGTATTGTGTAAATTGATAAAACACCGTCGTTTTATTTGACGTCCTCTCAACATGTTTCAGTAATTTTCATGATGAAAGATGATATGAAATTTACATATTTAGTCATTTTTATTATAATAGGTCATTCTTTTTCAGAATCAACCATACCATGTTTCAATGAAATATGCTCCAAGGCATAGAATAATGACCAGTGTGAGGTCATTATTTTCCTTGATAAAAATACAATCTATAACTTACTTCAAAATCATATTCGTCTGATAGTTTTTTGTTGCCGATTTGGGAATTTAGTTTTTAAAGTTTAATCAATGATAGGTGTAATAAAAATGTCATGGCCCACATTTTAATTTTAGAAACACATAACGTGAAGTTTTGTTAATTTATCGCTCCAATACAGAAACATTATCATATATGTGAGATGAATTTTAATGAAGACTTTCATAAAATAAAGCCAGGTTTAACATATTTGTGTGTAAGATTCAGAAAATCTTATTGAGTCACACTGAATAGCTTGATTGATTGTTGGTTGTTAAACGTCCAGTGGCATATATTTCATGCATGTTCAAGACGATACACACTGAATTGGAAATCATGTTGTGACCTACATGTATTTATATTCGTCTTCATGTCAGTTCTTAACTTTTATAAATGTATGTATACCTTTAACTCTATCAAATAATCAACTAATAAAAGAATAACATTCACGTAACTCACAAAAGGGGCGGATGAGGAGAGTATATAATTATATGCTGATTATCTGTTAAAATTTTTTTTTGCTGTTCAAAAGACAATCATTCGATTCAATTAAAATTGTTGAAAAAACTTCTTTTTCACGATACAAATAGAACCCCCCCCCCCTTTCCATAAACTGAGTTTGTTACAATATGCGTCTGTGTTTGCCATACACCGTTCTCGAATGGTAATAATTCATTTGTGTATTTCTTCATGCAGTTACAGTAATATTTTTATTGTAAATATATAATAATTTCAAAGATTTATATCTAGATTATTAAGTGAGTTTTATTTCACATTCTAAATGAGCCGTAGGGTGTATTAAAACCTGAACGCATTAGAAAGGAATATCCCACTTTAGTGTGGTCGGATGCTACATTTTGCAAATCTGTATGAAAAAATAATATTTGTTGACGGTATATAAGTAAGATAATGCATATTTTAAGGTTTTTCTTGTCGTAGAACACACCCGACTTCATTTAAAAGAAATTCAATAGAAAAAAATGTAATCGAAACATATCTCCTTTTTATGCAAAAATGCATACATCTGTAGCATGGATGACTTTTGACTGTCTTTTTTGTGATTCAATATTTCATTCCATTGCTATACAATGTTGCATATTGGCTTTTGTCACCATTGATCTTGAATGTTTAATTACATTGATATACACAGATATAATGTTGTATGCTATTGGCTTTTAAACCTTTGATCGTACCGGCAGCATTTTATTCCGCAACAACTGTTGTGAACAGTATCCACTATCTTGCTAGTCATTTAAAAAAAAGAAATTTACAAGTTGCACTGTGCCCTGAATTGTGGGACATATTTAACATGTCATCACTGTGTATTAAACGTGATTACATGCCACTTGAAGTCAACATCATATTCTATACTCAAACTGAGCGTAGGGAGACAAATTATTAATGATCTTACGCTCACTAACAAATCATACTTATACTCCAAAAACCCGCAGTTACCGTTAAAACAAGGAAGACAAAGTGTTCGCTTATTAACAACACACATAATAAAAAACAAACGAAGAGGTTAACGGTGGCGATACTGACATTAAAACATGGAAACATGATAACAAACATTAACATACACAAATGTAAATTTGGTGTTTTGGAATTTTTTCAAACATATATCGTTTGTCAATTATTCCGTGATCCTTAAAGCAACATGCAACCATCACTTTATGTAATGCTAGCAAATTATCTAGGTCACAGTGCACAACCGAAATTAAATCCATAATCAAGAATGCATGAACTAATAGGATGCTCCGTTTTATGACAACATATTAATGTTCGAAAGAATCAAAAGGTTAAAAAATTATCATATCGAAATTAAAAGGAAAAGAAAAACATCGATTTCATGTATGGTCATATCTTTTTTCAAATACTTATTTCTGAGTTCAAAACTACAACTCAGAAATACGTTAATGTCACTATTTTGTATACGAAACGTGCATCTAGCGTACGGGTTTTTAATCCTGGTATGATAAGTTTATGAATTATAGATAGGAGCTATTGAATAATTACCAGTTTTAAAGAAAATGAAAGGTGTGTTACTTTCGGAATGAAAGAAAGCTTGTTATAATTTTCTCCAATGTAAAGAATTTTTATCAATGCAAAGTACATGTATCTATATGACCAACTTATGAGCAAGATTTTCAACGTTACTGATTAAGAATACAAATCATTTTTGTTACTCATTGATGTAAATTAATTTTTCTTTTGATATGTTAAACATTAACCTGTTTACCATATATAATATTACTTATTTAAAACCCAATATAAATAAAGCTTTGTATTGTAACTTTATGTATGTTTCATTGTTAACTGTCTATATGTGTAAACTGATTGTTGCAAGGACGACAGGAAAACAGAAGAATCTCCTCTATGGTAAATACATTCAATCTTTAATGTCTATAGTAAATAGTTCCACTCTGTGATGTACATTGTATATGTTCAATAATTATTACATTATATCATGTCTATGGTAAAAGAATAACTAGCAAAATTAAAAACAAATTTTTATGTCTGAAGATTTGAAAACAGAAGAATCTGTATGGTAAATATTTTCAATCTATGGTAACTAGTTACACTATAACATGTACAGGGTAAATCATTATACTGCATCATGTTGATGGTAATAAGTGAAACAAAATGAAAAATAAATATTTATGTCTCAAGATTTGAATAAGATTATTTACATAAAGTTAACAACTGTATAATCGTGATGACTTAATTCTATACATAGAAGTTTAGCCTGTGTTTAAATCCCTTCAGTGGAATGTTTTAGCTGAACACTTAATTCGTAACCCCGATAGATCACATCATAATTAACGCAAAATGAATGATTTTCGTAATCCAGAAGGATGTTATTTTACATTTAATAACAATATACAATGCCTAACAAATTATTTGAATTGTTTTTAATTATGACTTTAGAAACATATATAAGGAACCTACACTCTTCTTGAGTATGCCGTACTCTAGTTCGATGTAATGATTTAAAATACTTGTAGATTTTCGCGTCTGTTTGTATGTCAGTTTTTTTTCAAGATAGCTGCTCTCTTTTTGTTATCGACCTTTGTTCCTAATTTTTGTAACCTGGTTTTGAATATTTCTATATGTCTATTCCCATGTAAAGTCTGTGTTTTAAATTCTGTTACATTTTGCCGTTATGGCCCTCGGTAAACTAAATATTCGTATTCAAAACTTTGAAGAAGAAAAATAAATTGACCAGGAAAAAGGAAAACAAGAAATGTTCTGAACGAGTGTTTCTTTTTCAATAAATACTATGTTTAGTTTTGATAAAAAGAATGAATCAACAAAAAAAAAAAAAAAATTAATTATGTGTGACTGTTAAAAGTCTTTCATATCTGGAATATTCATTTTAGTATCGAATGCAGATGTACATGAAAACTTTGAAATGAATTTTGAAAATAATTGATACTTTATTCTATACTTTCACTTATTCTAATCATTATTAAGAGTCAGCAGTAAAACCAATTCAGTTATGTTATAAAAGTCTTTCATATCTGGAATAAAATTGAGAATGGAAAAATATTCATTTTAGTATCGATTAAAATTAATTTTAAAAATAATTGATACTTTATTCTATACTTTCACTAATTCTAACCATTATAAAGAGTCAGCAGTAAAACCAATTCAATTATGATATAAAAGTCTTTCATATCTGGAATATTCATTTTAGTATCGAATGCAGTTGTACATTTATTAATTTAAATCTCATTCTTAAAACTTTGAAATGAATTTTAAAAATAATTGATACTTTATTCTATACTTTCACTAATTCTAACCATTATTAAGAGTCAGCAGTAAAACCAATTCAAAGTCATCAAATTTAGATACAGCCTGTGAAATGATCACACAATTCTGTTAGGTCTCACTTTCGAAAATAATCTAAAACTATTGCAAACACAAACATATTAGTTGACCCTTCAATTTTAAGAGCTCTTCTTACATATCAAATAGCCCTCACCAAAAGCTAGTCTCTGACAATCGATACTCCATTGTCTTTAAAGAAAAGATCTTTAAGCTTGTTAACCATACACGACCGTGCTGAGTCAGTTATGCACATGTAAATGGCTGTCACTATCTACCTCTCTGGTAAATCAACATGTATCAATACCTATATGTATATATGTCGATTCAGCTGTGTTCAAGTTGAAAACCAAACAGAAACTACAGAACCGTTATTTATATTCTGAACAACGAAAAAAAAATCAAAGCATAAGAGCTTTCAAAAATGTGTGAAATAAAGGAATCAAAATAAATCGCTCAAATCCAAAAACGATCTTTACATATTTGGTAGACCACCATTTGATATTATGCTGGGGGAGGAGGATTCTCAATGAGATAATATCGATAAATTAATGTCCGACCTGTTTCTACAAATGCCCTTTTTGAATCCACAGCTTGAGGCTCACACATAGGAATTTGTACCTGTGTGTGCAATAGTTTCCTGTGCTGCATCATATCTGTCTGTTTTATTTTCATTCATTGTCAACTCTTACATTTTAGTACTTGTCAGAATTACCTTGAAAATATGTTGTCATATTTTTACTCATTGCACATGTTATATAAAAAATAGACCTATTATTGTTGGTGTAAACACTTGTAGCAGATCATGAAGTTAAGGGTCACAAATAATCTGATACAAACCATCAATGAGTTTCATACTACTTTTACTGTTACTTCTTCGAAACGCTAGAAAACATTATTATTAAACATAAACTGGGGGTCTTTTTAGCTCATCTGGTCATAAGGGTCAAAGTTCCATTGTGCTTTTTAATCCCTTAGCGTCCGTCATCGCTCTCCGTCGTCGCCGTCATCAATAACCTTAACAAAAATATTCTCTGAAAGTCAAGAACCATCATTAACATATTCAGTCTACAAAAAAATTAAATGATAACAACTCTTGCTAACCATAAAGAGCGACATAATTGTAACAGACAATAGGTTGTATCTAAAAAAAGACACACACTGTTCTTCATCTCCTTATATTTTCTATATGTATAAAGAAAACTGCCATCAGCAAATATGTTAAGAATGATAGAATCTACACAATGATCATTTTAATTTAAACTGTCAAACGCTCTGGTTAACATTTGTTAAAGAAGTTATTGCCTTCAAATGACGAAGTTTTAAGATTCGCCTCCCCATTTTTTAATAAATTAGTGATGTTTCATTTTTGATTTATAATACTATATTTAAATGTACAATTGCTTTATAGATCCCTTACACTTAACCGACCATGAACAGTTTGGACAAAGGAAGCACCAGCCTACTGATCTGTTCACTGGCAGCTGTAATATTTACAGTTATATGTCTAGCAATTTGTGTGTACAGGAAAAATCGTTGCAGAAAAACGAAAGGTATGTTTCCTATCGCACCATTAAAAAGCTTTCATGCTTTAGCTGAGACAAAACTAACATGTGGTGGTGCTTTGTACTATCTTATTTATTTAGGCAATGATGATACTAAACAGTTTTTAGCGCTTTTTAGGTAGTTGTGGATGCACATTAACCATTTGTATGTGGCCTAGTAATTTTTGTCACGAACGCAGCCATTTGTTGCCTTATATATGCGACAACCACAATATATTTATTCTTACAATGCTTTAATCTGCATAATGCACAGCTAAAGCTTATCATCAAAATAAAATAAAAAAGAGGCCAATTTAATCTAATTGCTAAATATAGATAAAAAAATATGAACGGGGATAGCTAGGAGGGCTAGAAAGTAAGATGTTTTTTCTACATTTCATACGGTGATTTATGTCAGACGTTTGCATTGATTTGATTTTTTTTTCGGTGTTGTTTTTGTCTGACAATTTTGCATTTCATCCGATACTTTTGCTTTCGGTCGGTTTTGTTTTTTGTTCGATAATTTTGTTTTCGTTTAACTCTACTTGTACTTCTTTTCCGTTGTTTTCGAATTATTTCGGTTAGTTTGCCTTTAGTCCAATTAGTTGGCTTTTCGTCAAAACTAAACCGACAACGCTAAAAAGAAAGAGAAAAACAGACAAACAAAAGTACACAAAACATAATGTAGAGAACTAAAGACTGAGCAACATCAACCCAACAAAAATGGGGTGTGATCTCTTCTTGCCGACTTGTTCCTTTATTCCAATGAGGCTGGCTTCATACAGGTACAGGTAGGAAGAAAGAAAAGAAGCTATCAATACCTTTTAACTTAACCTTTCTCTATATAGATGATGCTCTTTCACTCAATACTTCAAAATTTAGTAATTATGTTGAACGCATCTATCTTATCGAAAGAGAGATTAAGGAAACAACAGATACAGTTATGCCTGCCTCATATCTTAAACTACATATAGAAATTGACAATGAGGATCAGTTAAAGATAAAACTATACGACAACAAAGATAATGTCAGCTTCCCAATTATAAACTTTCCATTTCTTTATAGCAACAAATGGTGCAGTTGGAATCATCCCTTCGTAAATATTACTGACGCCATCACGAGTTGATCGGCCGTTATGGATAATGGTTACAGATGATTTCGGATATGTTCCTCACGTCGTTATCAAATCCCGTTCGCACACAAATAGAAAGACGCAATGTTTAATTTATATCAAATTTTGATTAAAGGTATATTTATAATCATATGCATGTGAATTCACTACCGCAATCTTACCTTAGTAATACTTAGTTACTTTGAAGCAATCATATATTTAATTTTAAAATAATAAAGACATCGATCAATTATGAAATTAAACTTTACTTCACTTTTCAATGGGAATTTTCTGTTTACTATTATCTACATGTTGAGCACATGCTAAATCATAAAAAAACCTATAAGTTGGATATCCCAGGTACAGATTGAACTATCCTTAATTTGTAACAGTTTGGTGTTTGTCTTTGGTAAGTTGTTATCTAATATATATTGAAAGAGAGTCGTTGTACTTCGATCTACATAGTTGAGATTCCCACATTTTGTACATTTAATCTTCTCCGCGAACGTGCAAGTTCTTCTAAATATTGTTGCACAGGTTTTAGTTTCCTAGGTTGTGTTCTGAAAACATGCGGTTGTTGTTTTGTTTTCTCCCGATTTTGCAATGCAGTTACTTAAAGACGAATGTACATTTGTAAGTATTCATTTGTTATATTATTCCTCTTTTTTTCCTCATAATGTGTTGATCATGTCAAATGCTGCATAACATTGAAGACCAACCAACAATATTTAAAACTACTAGCTACTGTGAGAGAAACACAATATATCAAAATATGTAGTTAAATCAAACATGTCTGAAATACTACCAATGCTTATCTGACATTTTAAAAACAAACCCGATCTTTGATTTGCCATATACTTATAAATGCATGCTTATTAATGGAAGTGTTAAAATAAGCAGAGTTTGATATTACTCACTTCAATCAATTCATATCTATATGTCTAAATAAGATGAGTGGGACAAGGATAAATATGAAGACCAGAAAATGCAAAACCTTCATGAGATCAGAAAATGCAAAACCTTCACGAAGACCAGAAAATGCAAAACCTTCACGAAGACCAGAAAATGCAAAACCTTCACGAAGACCAGAAAATGCAAAACCTTCACGAAGACCAGAAAATGCAAACCCTTTATGAAGACCAGAAAATGCAAAACCTTCACGAAGACCAGAAAATGCAAAACCTTTATGAAGACCAGAAAATGCAAAAGCTTTTTGAAGACCAGAAAATGCAAAACCTTCACGAAAACCAGAAAATGCAAAACCTTCATGAGATCAGAAAATGCAAAACCTTAATGAGATCAGAAAATGCAAAACCTTTATGAAGACCAGAAAAAGAAACCTTTAGGAAGACCAGAAAATGCAAAAGCTTTTTGAAGACCAGAAAATGCAAAACCTTCACGAAGACCAGAAAATGCAAAACCTTCATAGATCAGAAAATGCAAAACCTTCATGAGATCAGAAAATGCAAAACCTTTATGAAGACCAGAAAAAGAAACCTTTATGAAGACCAGAAAATGCAAAACCTCAATGAAGACAAGAAAATGCAAAACCGCGAAGTCCAGAAAATGCAAAACTGTCAGGGCCTTGCATATGCAGATTTAGTTTTAAAAGAGACCAAGGGTTTTCAAAATCGTTCAAGAGGTATCATTATATAATTATTGCATAAAAAAGATATGAAACATATGGAACTATAAACGATTGTCATACAAGTCAGAGGATTCGCAAGTTATGAAGCCAGGTACAGTTATGACAACTAAACAGCGATTTACCACTGTTGCCTATATTAAAAAAAAACAATTTCTTCCAAAAAATGTCTCTAATAAGTCAGAAACAAATCAGTTGTGGTCAATTGTTCTGCGTTATGATAGCGTTTGACTTTTTTTGTTTTTGTAATCTCTCCTGTTTGATTTAGGGTCTGATGTTTGTTATATACTTTCTTTTAGCACGAAATTGATATAACTATTACACTGTCAAGGAATTTTACAAGGGTGATTTTAACTACTTACTATAACAAAGTAGCATCATATAAATAGTAGTTAAAACACAGGCTAATTAAAACACAGGCCAGATGTAAACACTAAAACTGACATCAACATTGCAGTGGTAGGTGAAACACAACCATGTTAAATTGTTAACATCTCCTAGGTCTTAGATTTCAGGAAGAAATGCATATGGATTGTGAATTTTATTTACTAATTTTGTTAACTGATTTGAGTAGTATTAACACTGTCCATTGCCTAAACATTGTTTTGGATAATTCAATATATTCTATGCTATGGATGAACAGAAATATATGATTGCTAAACAGGTAGATGGTTTATATAACCTGTAAACGTGATTGCTGAAACATTTAACAGAGTACGAACTATATACTGGTGTTTTGTAAGACATGTTAAATGTGATAATTTCTATGTTTATTACAGATCATTTAGCTGATTCAAGCGCTACAATAATGAATGAATATGAAAAATCTAATGTAAAGCCCGTAGCGTGGGTACCATCCCCGCCACCTCCACCACCGGATCCTCCAAAACTGATCAGAAACTTATTATACATCAGTATCTTTTTGTACCAATCTAAAAATGTGAATATCTTAAGTTCGTAATATAAAGGGTTATCTGTTTGATATTTGTTTAATTATTTCAATTTACTGCATGAAGTTATATCACCCATGTACTTAAAAAAAAAAACACTGCGTGTGTTTCACCTTTTGGGTCATGTTCAAATTATATGTTTATCTCATAATGTACGGTGCCCATTCAAACACATAGTTATGTTGCTTGTTTACGATGGTTTATTTTGAGTTTATTCCACTGTTTAATAGTGCTGCCTTCACCATAGTCAAACCTATGATAAAGTGTTGCGCATTGACATTAATTCATTTGATATTGATTCTTGTACAAAGGAATAAAGCGAAATTTTCAATGACTTGAAATACTAAATAGTAAGCAAATGTACAACATATTCAGGTTCTTCACACCTTACTTTAAAGGATGCTTATGTGTTTGTTATGTTCTGAAATGTACAAGTGCTGGAGTTACATTTTATTTAAACAATGTATGTGTTAAGGTATGAAAATAGTGACTTGACATTCCAAAATGACCTTAACTGTCCCCCTCATTTTTGAAAAAAAAGAAACTCGGTTATAATACATTGTTTTTTCTATGTTTCAGTTGCAAAACAAGGTATAATATGATTTTCACAACTATTGTTAGTGTTTCACTAAGACTTTTTGACGATAATAAAGTGTTTTAAAACTCTTTTTTAATTAAAAAAAAATCAAAGACGAAACTTAGTCTGCTAATGTACATGTAATGCGTAGATATCTGAACTGGATCGATGACCGTGATCAAGAACTACTGGTTACACATGGATCGATATGAAAATAGCAAACCATTAACCCTGCCAACTTATTGAAATAAATGAAGTAACATCAGCGCTATATAATTGTTACTATGTTATATAACTGAGAACACATATTATTAACACTCAAAGGAGAAATCTTTACTGACCAGTATATTGGTATAGAGTAATATAAAATTGAGGAAAAAACGGGAGAAACTGAAACATAAAATGACGATTGAAATACATTCATATGCATAAAAGTTGTTATTGTTGGCATTTGTTTGTTTGTATAGGCAAACGGAAGTAGATTCTTTATACCGAGTATTCAAGATTAAATCACTTTGATAGATTGAAAAAAAGTCGCATCAGCCATTTTGATATTTTTTTCATTAATCACTGCACTACTGAACCTCGTCCTGGAAATGCATATACTATTTCTCACTTAAAAAGAAAAAAATGAACAAGAAGCAATCAGTCATATAAAAACAAGCCACAAGCTTAACACTCTGATTTTTTTAATGTTTTAAAAGATTTCCGCTGACTTTGATAGATTTTTAGTGCCTCATTGCACGTTCCATATGCACCTGGCACCCAATGGGTCATTGCAAGTTCATTTCTAATATTATATCTATTCTTCACTGGGTCTACAGGTAGCTGAAATGTCTATGGCACCTATAGAAGTTAATGAGCGGGGAACGACATGCGGTATATTTATTTTTAACCGAAAATGACAAAATACTTCGGAAAATCTAATTCCATACCTGGTCAATAAGATGTAGTAAATTAAACTTTTGAGTGTCATTCAGTTATCCCAGAAAACTACTGTATGTAAATGTCATATGATTATATTGTCAACAAAAACCTTCGTATTGATGCAATGCACGTATCTGATGTCAAATTGTGACCGACGTTCCGCGTGTGGTCTGTAAATGGCACGACAGATCCAGATAATTGCCACCAATGCTGAGGGCAATTCATGTCAGCCGCCTCATAGTGATCGTATTTTTAGATTTAATTAAGAGGTATTCAGAGTATAGATTTTGCAAAGTATCGATATCTAAGCATGTATATTTAAACAGCAAACGTATGCAGGAATACGTTTGTTGGGTGTCAAACTAAAAACAAGTCACAGGTTTACATACAACCATAACAAGAAAAAATGCAATTAGAGTTTAAATATCTTTTTAAAGATTTATTGAAAGTTATACATGTTACAGTAAAAGGAATAACATATATTGCGTGTGTTATAAAGGGTTATTAGTCTTTAACCTCGGATTTTTGTTCATAAGTCCGTCCAATATATATAAACATTAAATCAAAAATACTGGCATATAACGATATATAGTAATGGTGCAATTTGATAGACTTGTCGGGTTTCAAGTGCTAAATTAGCTAGCGCTTAATCCCTTCAATGGATTTCCCTTTTTCAAAGGCTAAAATTGACTGGCGGAATTATTTATCAAAGGTACCAGGATTATAATTTAGTACGCCAGACGCGCGTTTCGTCTACATAAGACTCATCAGTGACGCTCATATCAAAATATTTATAAAACCAAACAAGTACAAAGTTGTAGAGCATTGAGGATCCAAAATTCAAAATTTTGTGCCAAATACGGATAAGGTACAGTGAGATATTTTAAGATAACTGCATACAGAAAAGCTAATCAGAGGGTAGGAAGACAATTATTCCATAACAGGACATTTCTGAAGATTTAGATTAAATTAAGGATATTCTTTTAAAAGAAAGTGTATGCACATGTGTAGTAAAACTTATCCATTCATATATGCAAAACATATTTCAATTAAAAGTGTCATATAAATTAAACAATCCCAGATTAAGAGCTACACTCTAACGGTTTCGTTTATGTTTATATGCACGGTACTTACATTTGTAAGAGGTATTCTTTGACGCTGTATATCAATTAGTTCCATGAGTTTATTGATTTTATTTGTTTTTATATTCTTTATATTTAGTTTCCTAGACTTTTGTCTATTGTTTAAGCCGATACTCGTATTTACATATAAATTTGATGTCTGGTCATCAATATCTTCTCTGCATTTTAACAGCCAATCAAATAAGAAGGCTTTTTTCGGCACTGGAATCGCAAACACAAATATGCAAATCTTTCTTGTTTCTAAGCGGACAGACATACCACGATCATCACATCTGTATGAATAAAGGTTTCATATAAATTTGTATTCAATGCTTGAAAGGAACATGAATAATGTATAAATAAAAATTGAAACAGCTCGCCCTGAAAGCACATTATCTCCTGTTGGGTTACAACTACCATAAATACAAAACAAAAATTCCAAATAAGCTTTCATCGACCAATGCCATCCGGCTTAATCACAGTCTACAATAGAAAACATCTTATAATTGTCAAGGAACAAAACACAATATTATGCAACTACATTTGAACTTTCCTTTGATGTAAAGGGTGGGTGGTTAGGAAAAATACTGTATTGAAGTTAAGGTGAACCGGTAATAATCTGTCTAGACTCACTTTACTATAATTAAGCGTTTACATTCAAGCATGACCATTAAAGTTTCATGATGAATATTACCATAACAGGTACATTGAAATAACTTACTGTTTGTTTATGCAAGCAAATCAAACGTTAACATATTTTGATCTAATCACCTCGCTGAAAGTGAACATATACACGGGTTTCTACAAACCTTAATCCTAATGATCTGCTTTTGACTTATGTGTTTGATGTTTTAGTGTTATATACATTTTTTGAGGCATTAATGGTGGAAACAACACATAAAAAAGAATTTCAAAATTCACATGATCCGTACGGTAATAGGTGTCATTCTTTCCTTCAATTGTCATTTAATTAAGTTGCAACTTGTTTGTTTTGTATTTGTCGTTTATTATTTATGTTATTCCAGTCCGTCTTATACCATACATTACGTTCTGTAAGGACATATTTGCTCGAAAGACTAAATGTTCGTTTTTTAATTTCATTATTAGACCGATTGATATAACAAATATAAAACAGGATAAAAAAAAATCGATACAAAAACATGATAGTGTTAATAAATTTTGAAAAGAAAACAAAAAAGTAACTAAATTATTTATCAACTGTTACAACAAAGATTGATTAGAATGCATGGAATCTATAAAAACCTCGGATTTATGGATAAGATAGTGAATTGAAATGGGGAATTTATTTAAAGGACAATAACCCGAGCAAAGAGTGTTGAAAACAACAGAAGGCCACAAACAGGTCTTCAGCACAGTGAGGAAATTCTCCATCCAGAGATGTGACTTCAGCTGACCACAAACAAAAATGTGTACTAACTCATTGAAAATGGACGTCAAACTAACCTCCTGAACATATGATTAAACTTATGTTGAAGAGCATACAAGACTAACAAAGGCCATAAGATCCTGACTTGTGTCGGGCATGAAATTAATATTCGTAGGGTTAAACAAACAAGTTAATTGCAATCTCAACCCTTCCCCAATATATCTAACTATTCTATTAAACAAACACATAGAAATACACATAATTAAATTCATTTTAAAAGAAGAACGAGTTCGATGTCAGAAAAGGTAAGAATATATACTTAGTATAGTGAACATGATACATATGTTAAAAACGCATTACTATCAGTTATTGACATGCTAGCTACAGACCTCAATTAACTAGTGGAAAGATTTTATCTTCATAATATGAAAATCAATCACATTCCCTCCCGCTCGGGGTGTAGTTTCATACCACAAAGAACATAACCTTTATCCTGCCAACAACCTGTTTAAGAATAAATGTGTTTATTTCCAATGCAAACACCATATGAGTGAATCAATATTAATTCAAAAATATACGATCTTTAATGGCTTGACAACAGTAGAAAGTAGCGTAACTACATCCCTATTAAATAAGTCTGTTTGAGGATTTGAGGTAAATGCTGACATTTTTGTTCTTTGTAAAGAATTATACCATAAAGATTGGATGTATAATACCTGAACGCATCTGATGTCTGCATTTGATTTTTATTAAGAAATGATAATTTGTACCGATGATAAAATTAAGTTAATATTTTGACTAGTTTGTGACACGGAAAACCCTGGTGAAAATTTTTAGGAATACAGATATTTCTTCCATTAAAATCAAATATGTTGTTAGATAAATGACCGATTAAAACAATTTGACTAATATAAACACCATACGATGGTGACAAGGGAACTTCACACTTACAAAATGGATCATTCATAGTAGAATTTGTTGGGGCATTTTTAGGGCCACATTGATACATAATTTTTGAAACCTCGAAACTAAGGACTTACGACTCACTGTAAAAAGGGGTATGTTGGTTTGAATAAAATTTGTAATCATGATTAAAGTCAATATTAATGAAGTTATTTTATGTGATGACCTATATCTATATTTATAAAAAAAATGTCTAAGGGCGAATTCCTAAATGAACATCTGTGTCGATTATAGTACCTATATGTCTTAAAATCGTAATGTGGGTACATCAGCATGCATACATGGGCTATAGAATAGCAGATATACATGCATTGCTTTATTGATATCATACAGATTTTGTAATGAGAAACTCGTTTCCTATAAATCAAAATATTTAGGTATATATTTCTAAACAGTAAAATCACAAAAATAGATAAAATTATCTATAATAGATACTATTATAAATGAATCTTCCGCTGAACAGGTTTTTGACAGAAGAAGACATGCAATTACAAAATACTTAATTGCTCTACAATTATGGCACCTACGAGGAAAAACAGTTTTCAACAAAATACATGTGTCGAAGTAATTATTGAAGCTTCAAATCCGTCGTAAGGTTATATAAAAATTGAGAACAAATGTATCAGTAATAATCAAACACATGATACCAGCGTATTCTTTGAATGATTAAAGAAATTTAATTTGCACAACTGAAAGCAAACAGCGCTTGTAATAAAGTTATGAGTATTGGAGTACTATTGACAGGTTGGACACGAATCATAATAAAAACGATCTGTTTTGTTGTTTTATGTTTGAAAAATAAAATATACAATTGATGTCTGTTAAAGCAAATTCCAAAAACAAACTTGTGCCCAAGTTGGTATATATGACACATTTGGTGTCGAACACCTTTGTTTTTACAAAATTTATCAAATCAAATGTAGACCCAAAAAAAATATTTTTGTACAAAAGCTACTTAGAAAAATATTTAAAATGTGCTTTCTTAACAATTTTACAACCATATATATATATACACAACTACACATTCAATTATTAACTTTAGTGTAATCTAATTTATAATTGCAGGAAGCGAATGTCATTACATGTCTAACAATGCGATAGGTAAGAATACGCACCTTAGTTTTTATCATATGATTTATCAATTACAATGTACAGTGTGTGTTTATCATGCTTATTGAGTTAAGTTTAAGTTTACCAAGTACAATTTTATATAACGACCCACCATTTTGTACAGGGGAATTGGCATGTTTGATCCATGATATTTTACTAACCATATAAAACATGGATAAAGTATGGACGAAATTATCAGAAATATTTCTATGCCATAGTAACTCCTACAAGGTCAATTCCCATTCCAGTAGATGTGGGAATGTTGGCATAAAACTTCTTTGCAGCTATTTTCGTGGCAAAACATAAGTAAATTTGAGCAGACTAAATACTAGTATGCATGTCGCAGATCGAACAATAACATACTTTTATATCTGCATCAATTTAGCCTTTGTGGATATAAATGTACAATATCAATGTCGCCTTTACATGATTACCAAATGTTATTGATTAAGGGTGCTAGGATAGATCATTTTTACATTTTTACAGATTCTTAACCTATTTGACAGATCACACAAACTGTCCAGCATATTGAATAGATATGAGTAGATATAAACCGGGAAAATGTATCATTTCATAACCTCAAATGTGACCTAATGTAATGGTAAAAAGTCTCATCGTGCGTCAATTATTTCAAGAAATTAAATTGAATCTGTAAATGTCTGGCATGAAATAAACGATATGAAATTAACTTCGGTTGTGTACTGAACTCTGAAACGGAAGGATAGCACCTGTCATATGCTTGACTTGGTACAGGTTTGTTTTCTTATGTAGAAAATGATGAATGAAACATAATTTCAAAGCTAGTTAAACATCACATTTGCATGTCAGTCCATTATATTGACAACGATATGAAAACAAAACAAATACAATAGGTAAAAGTGTCACAAAATGGTGTACAACATCTACACGAACCCCACCGTAAACTGGGGTAATATCAGGTGCTCTGGAAGGGTAAGCACATCCTGCTCAACTCATGGCAACCGCCGTGTTGCTAATGATATTACAAATCCGAACAATAATTCGTGAATTTGGTCACACTCGTGAAAAGGTGACGGGATTCTAGTTTCGACATAAGGAACATATCAGATATCATCTGTGAAACGGATATTCCATAACGGTCAACCAACTCGTGATGTGATTTTATAAAAATAACTAAAATAAATAAATTATTTTCTTTAGTGAAATTGGGGGGGGGGGGGGGGATTTTTATCTTGAGTTTATGTGAGACCTGCATATTAGTTTTATTAAGGTGACCCATGTCCTCTCACAAACAAATGTTAATATAATGTTCTTTCCTTACCCATCAGCATTTAATAGTGATTGATTGTTTTACTGTTTTTATTCTATAGGATTTATAAAGCTGACTATGCGGTATGGGCTATGCAAATTTTTGAAAGCCATACCGTGACCTTCAATTGTTAATTTCAATGTCATTTTGGTGTCCTGTGGAGGGTTGTCGTATTGTTAATCATATCACCTCTTTTTTATTTATGTAAATTGACCAATAAGCTTGAGTACCGTGATTCTAACATATCTGTTTCAAGCGAGCTATAGATTATCCACATTATATGAACATATATCGGAGACTGCTTTAACTTATCATCAGTCAATTATAAAGATGATACATCTTTATTCAAATACTGGAAGCTTAACTTGGAACATAAATATGTATTTTTTTACGTTGACATGGGTCAGCAGGTAAATTTTTTAAAGTTAAGGTGCCGATAAACACATTCTTTTATACAATTTGGTGTTAAATGATGAAATATTCCAATGTCTGACAGAAAAAGATTACATAATTGAATTCGAAAAAATCTTTCGGATCGTGCTGAATTTTCAAAACGTGCTATCTCGACCTTTTTACTACCACACAAAATTACATAAATAAAGATACAATTTTCAATTTGAGTGTATTTGAATTTGTAATTGCAGGAGGACCATATCCTTCAAACACTACGATCCTTGGTAAGATTATGCTCCTTAGTTTTTATCATATGACTCATCACAATTTGATGTCAATAGAAATGTAGAGTTTATAATTACTATGAATATTGAGTTGTGTTATAACGACCATTTTGTACAGGATAATTGGCATGTTTGATCCATGATGTTTTAGAAGTTTTTCCTTACCATATGATTACATATACAAACAAAAAACCATTAGAAAGATATGCCATTGTTATCGCTACAAGATCAATTCCCACACCAGAAGATGTGGGAATCTTGACATACAAAACTTCTTAGCAGCTACTTTCTTGGGAAACCATAAGATACTATGAGCAAATTGGATACTAGAATACACGTTGTAGATCGATCAAAAACATATACTTTACTTTTATATATGCAGCCATTTTACTTGACGTGTTGTTACAAATGCACAATATGAATATTGCTTACACATAATCGCAAAATGTTTTGGATTAAGGGTGTTTGGATTGATGTGGAAACCTTGTAATATGTAACCTTTACATTGTAAACAGAACTTTAAACTTGTTTGACAGATCACAAAAACAGTTCAACAATTTGAAATGATATGAAAAGATATTTAATGGACAAATTCGTCATTGTATAACCTCAATTGTGACCTTATGAAAGAGTAAAACATCTGACCTAGAGTCAATTATTTCAAGAAATGAATCTGTAAAAATGAATGAAATGTCTGTCATGAAACAGACGATATGAAATGAACTTCTGTTTGGCAAAAAGATTGAAAAAAGGAAAATAAGTTAATCATTTACCTTATGTAAATGGTGGGGGGATTATGATCTTGAATCAATATGAGACCTGCATATTCATTTCTGAAGGTTTCCCATGTGCCATGAAACACTATTATTCTCGAACAGTGGACGGTTATTGATAATGGCTATGGACATTTAGATCAGAAATCGAATATGTTAAAAAAAAATGAACTCGTCCCAAAATGTCATTAGTTTATGAATAATGTCTGACAATAGCATTATATAATTGATTACAATCATATAGCATATATTCATGTATGATTAGAAAATGAAGCATTGCTAAGGCAGTCATTGAGCAGAAAAGAAGTTAGAGCAGAAGAATCTTCTTTTGATAACTTTTCTCAAGGTAACATAATTCCAATTATCATTATAATATACTAGATATTACCATTTTGAGCTGTCACTTGTATATTGAGCAATGTAAGAAAAAAAATATACATATCAACATACATTCTTTTTTATTTCTTAATATGCACTAACATGTTACTCCATGAAAACTATTTTTCTTCAAATTTAATCAGAAGCTATAGATAACAAATACATACTTAGAACAATTAAGGAAGACTAGGTGCAGTAGTTCTTAACTTTCGGTTTCTAATCTTTCCTTTTCGCCGTTAACTTGGCATTTTTTATTAGATACTGCCATCAGTTCATAGGATTTTGAGTAAAGGCAACAGTAGTATGACTCAGTTCAAAGGTCATACATCGATTGAGAGAAAACAAATCCGGGTAACAAACAAAAACTAAGAGAAACACATCAACCATAAATGAAAAACAACAAAATAATAGAACACTGATACGGACAGTTTAAGCTGGTGTCGTATGTATCATCAATCATAAAGAATAACTTGAAAAAAATATATTCAATAAATATTGTAAGCCTTTGAATGTCTTTTTGTCTATATTGTCAAAAAAGGGGAAACAAATACTGATGTTTGAATACATTTTGTATGTTTGCCTCCTTGATTTTTTAAATATTGGTTAAACATGTTACAGAGGCAAACCAACTGTCTGCTGATTTAAGTAAGATACCGCAGGACCATCCTTTATTGTGGGTGTCACCTCCTCCACCGGACCCCAAAATCCGCAGTGAAATAGATGTTCCAAATGAATCAAGATTCAAGAATGGATTGTAATATGAATTGTAGTAAATAGTTATCAAAGGTACCAGGATTATAATTCAGTACGCCAGACGCGCGTTTCGTCTACATAAGACTCATCAGTGACGCTCATTAATATGTTTCATGTATGCAGATCTTATATATATTTATATATTAAATAGAAATGGCTTTACTCGATACGCGAAGTTAGATCATTAAATTTCTTTAAAATTTTTTATTTTGATAATTTTAGTTGAAATTATAAACAACTGTATAACGGATATGTTAGAGAGAACATATACGGGCAAGATAGGTATTCAAAATCTGTTGTCTTGCTCCATTACAGTTTTTTGAGTCGTTATCATTAATTTGAAAACAGTTGTTAAATGATGAAAGTAGTCTTACCTTTATTGTTGCATAACTGTCATCCGTAATCTCAATACAACCATTCATGTAATGCAAATATTTTAGAAGCACATATTCGGAAATATGCTTTGTCCCACAGTAATAGAAATCACTATATTTATGTTGCATTCATTTACATAAGCTTGCACAGACTTCATGGCTTACAGAAACTATATACATCAAATTGTGTGTATTATTTAAAAAAAAACAACTTTAAATTGGTGGCCTCTATATCAATGTATATGTGGTATGTATGCAAATAAAGTGCAAGAATAGTAGATAAAATATAAAATACCCGAAATAACTATACTCTCTAAACAAAAATCATATGTATTGTCATTGTAAGCTATTAAACCAAGAGTTATAAATGGTCAAGTTGAAATCTTCCCTTCGTAAATTTTACGGACGACATCACGAGTTGGTTAACCGTTATGTAATAACCGTTTCACAGATGATATCGAATATGTTCCTTATGTCGTAACTACAATACCCTTTCCCTTTTCAATTTGACCTACCGAATTAGACTGTTTACCGGATTTGTAATAACATAAGCAACACACTGGGTGCCACATGTGGAGCAGGATATGATTACCCTTCCGGAGCATATGACGTTTTTGGTGGGGTTCGTGTTTAGTTTTCTATGTTGTGTCATGTGTACTATTATTTGTCTGTTTGTGTTTTTATTTTTAGCCATGGCGATGTCAGTTTATTTTTTATCTATGAGTTTGACTCTCCCTCTGGTATCTTTCGTCCCTCGTTTGTATTGTCCGAAAATTTGACATATCTTAATCTTGATTGTCTATTATTTTCCTCGCAAGTAGATGTGAGTGTAAGTCTAATCATTATCTTTCTTTACTACTTGCATAGATTGCCATAGCAGAACCTTGTATAATGTTAGGTCGTCAACGATCTTGAACTCAACTGTGTACTTAATTGGTCTTACATGTTTTATTCGAGCACTGATGAGTTGAGATGGACAATACTTTAATGAGATGGTGAATGATGTTCCCTCTTGTATCTCATGGAACATTAGTAATATTTTTCTTGATAAAGATGTAACGCATGTCATCATAAAAATTTGAAATCATGTCATAAACGGTCACACAAATGCAAATTTTTTTTTGATTCAACACACGAATGTAACACTGTTGAAAGCATTTAAAATAAACTCGGTTTTCAAATCCTCTATTTATTTTCCTTTCATTAATAGTCTTTCGTTTTTTTAAAATTCATTAAATGTAACCTTAAATGCTCTTTGAAAAAAATCACAGGAAACGCTGTCTTTTAGATGTTTAGATTGTTTAACTTCAGCGTCATTCTGGGAAACGATCGCTTTCCGACTTCTTTCAGATGGAACGATTAGCAAATAATTGGATCACATGCGGACTAAAAAAAAATTGTTTTCGAAATTTTTTTAATATCACCCAACGACACAGCGGCAGTAACAAGTCAAATTGGCGCCTGACTAGGTCTGCAACGTGATATTTCACTTCAATAAAATATAAAATTAAGATCGAAATTCGACACCCATTACATTGAGCTGATTCTTTTTCGACATAATTGATGGAATAAAATATACAATACAATACAATAACAACTAAATTAACACAAAAGAAGTTATAATTGACTGACCGCAAGCTCTTGTTGATGGTCACAATTTTAAAATTAAATGAACTTGAGTATTTTGAAATATAATACCAAATTATTAACCATGGGAATAATCCAGACATGTTGACATTTGTTTGTGCATATTTTGGGAATCTATACAAAAAAAAAACATGAAATAGATGTAAATGTCAATATTTAGGTAAGTTTGCCCTGAAATATTTGCCACTAGACGTTAAACAAACAACAATCAATCAATTAATCCATGCAAAATTTATTTTTTTAAAAACAAAATAAAATGCAAATCTTGCTTATTTGTATCAAATGCTAGTTACGACAAATATGTCACTCTTTCAAGCTTCCTGATCCATATTTGACTGAACGTGCAACCTTAATATTTTAGTAAGCGTTTCCTGAATCTCAAAGTGAGAGTTACAGGTCGATTTTCAGAAAAACGTTAAATAAACACCATTATATCATTTGTGATTTTATAGTTTGTATCAAAATGATATGTCAACCCTATTAAGATAAAACTGCATTGAAAAAATGGAGTAAATGTGAGAGTTTAAAATTTTCGATATGTTTGGCAATAAAGTCTATTCTACAAGATAGCACAGTTCTGTTGTACTCGAAATCACATCCATTTATCTTTGTAAGAATCAGTTAATCATGAAAACTGGATATCTGTATATTTGTTTTGTTCCGTCAACTTTAGTTTCATTCGAGAAAATTGATAATTCATTATTTTTTAGATATTTTGGCAACCTACCTTTCTACCCTGTCTGTAATGTCCTTATAATCCATCGGAAAGTATTCGTTTCCAGAATCGGAAAGCAAGCGTTACTCTCGATTTAATTGAAATGCAAGCGTTCTGAATATACACCGTGGCTATAGGACCAACAAGTTGGTAATCAGTTGTACATAATCATTCGTTTTAGATGTTATACTATTTATCCACGTTGGTCAACAAACATATGTTTGATTCTAACACAAATTACTCTAGAGCCCATCTGAGGTCCCCCTCCGGTTGCGGGATTTTCTCGCTGCGTTCAAGACCCATAGGTGCCTTTCAGCTGTTATCTGCTGTTGGATCGGATTCTCATCTCTTTTACATATTCTGAATTTTATTGTTCTCAGGCACATTGTTACAAACATGTGTTAAAAAAAGTTCTCACCAAAGTGCCTATAAGTAACGATTTTTATAGATATCACAGGCTTAGGTGAAACAGGATATTGATGCATACATTTTTAAAAGGTATTTACAGTTACTTACATTTTGTATTTATAATGTTATATGTATATCTTCAAGGAAGGGTTATCTCATTTGCACCCATATCACATCTTTAATTTCTCTTTAATGACATTTCTATCATAGTTACATGAGTTAGGACTTCATCAGTTGGTGCCGTCTGTGTTCCTTAGAATATTACACAGAAGCATTATCTCAAAAAAAAAAATAATACTATTAACGTAAACATGCTCCCCGATGGTCTTCATTATTTAAGGTATGTGGGGAGTTTAAATACCTTCATTTTGGATTTTGAAAGAGCAGACAACAAACGGTCTAGATATTCAAATTGTACAAATCATCACAATGTGTCATGTTAACTGATGTTATTACTTTATGTCCTTCGTTCGTCTGTAAATCATAACATTTTAAAATCAATACTAATGAACACTTGAAAATAAGAAAAGAAAAAAACAAACACCATATAAATTTCAAAATACCACAAAATGCCCCAAAAAATCTAGACTAACAAACCCAAAAAAGAAGAGTTTTTAAATAAGAAGAAACAAATATAACTTAAACATGTTAAAGATAGTGAGTTGTACAAGTTATCTTTTTCTCCAAAATTACAGACAAGTTTTTTCAGTTATCACCCGTAGTTATAATCTTCGCTGCTGGGCGCGCTATAATCACGTCCGCCATTACTGTAATGATAAAAACGTAAACAAAGCATTCAATCGTAACAAGAAATATATAAACAAGTTAGTTCTTCATCATCATGTCTACTGAAGTTAATCATTGTGTTAAAAGTTCAATACCTGATATTTTCAAAGAAATAAAGGCATGTGATGACGATATGAGGAGTTGGTCAAATTTAATGTACGGTGACATTTATAACTACTTGATAAGATCAAAGGCAATTGATGGAGAAACAATGAAAAACTTAAAGAGTTTACAGAGTTATAATTATTTTCAAAGTGGAAATGTAGACAAAATATTGCATTTCAATGCAACAGATAACAAAATATTTATGAAGGCGAGGGTACGATCATCCCAGACTGTGAGTAGATGAGTAACGTCCCTTGATTGTAATAGAAGTGTTCGACAGTGCTCCTACTATTTTGATGTTTTCATAGTTTTTTACGAACTTTATTTTCATAATACTGTGCTGGATATAGTTATTTTGGATATTTCTACACCCTGTTCGAAGTTTTTGTGAGTTTTTCCTTTCATTTCAACATATACGCTTTATACGTAGTGATCGAAAAAAAAACTTAACATTACACAACCGTTACTAAAAACAACTCACGTTAGAGTTTGTAAATTTATGAAGCATACAGGAGTTTAAATGTTATGTTAAAGTTTGACTTTGGACTTTCCATTGCCGTTAGGGTAAAATAATCTGTAGACTAAAGATACAATGGATCATAATTATAAAACAATAGATCGAAAGTATACCGAGTTAACACCTTGTCCATTACAAATAGCTCAGAAGTCTTATTGCATTAGCGATGAAAGTGAAATACACAGTTTGGACAGCGACTCTTCAATGATAGCAAAACATTTTCTTAATATTGGTTCATCTGAACAGTTAGGTGATGATTCAGTCACCAATTATGAACAATTGCCTAATGAAAATGAAACAATTTTCCAACGCATCGAAAATGAAGGCAGTAATCTACCAAGAGAATCCTTTATCTCATGTTTATGCAATATTTGCAACAATAACCCCGACTTATTAGAACAATTAATAATGCAATATTTTATAAAAGCAAAAGGTAGAGCTGACTTTCCTTTTGCTTCTGCAGTCTTCAAAAAACGCATTACAAAAACGCCATTATGGACCTAACCAATAAAGTGAAGTCCTTACAAATGGAAATTTCCACAGAGAAAATTCAAGCCGAGAAAAGCAAGTCGAAACTTGAGGCGACGATAAAATTGTGTAATGAAACCAAGTCAAGACTCGACTCTGAATGTATCCGAATTACAAAAATATCTGACTCGAAAGCCTCCGGTGTAAATTCATTGCTTACCAAATTTCAGGTTTTAAGTGAGCAGTTTAAAGACACTATAACCAGCATAGAAAAATATGACTTGTCAGCATCCTCACTTACCTCATACATTACTGATATCAGAAAACGTATCAATGCAGTTGAACGAAATGCAAAAACGAATGAAACCTACATACAAAAATCATATGCCAAAATTGTATCTGAAATGCAATCTGACGAATTTGTACGCTCGAACATAGGCAAATCAAAAACACACGAATCAGTCTCAGATGTATTGCAAAAATCACCGCAAATACAGGAACCCGAAGTTGAAGCGTCATTTGTTAAAAGGACAACATTTGCACCAAAGAACCCTGAAAACGAAAACGACTCTTCACAAAAGATTAATGTACACTTTCGAAGATCCGTATGTAATCCCACAACTTCCGAGTTTAAAGGTGTATCAAGAAATAAGAAGAGAATATCCCGATTTTATGTTGGCGGATTCGATAAACGAACTTCATCCGAAAATGCAATACGTTCATTTTTAGACAGTCGGAACATTAAGTTGACTTTCCTACGATATTTTGACAAATAGTACAGACGGAGTGCCTCTGATCACCTGAATGTCGCAGCTAAAGATGAAACTCTTATAAAGGACCCTGAATTCTGGACAAAGGGCATTTTTGTTAAACCGTGGTTGCCATTGGAGCAATTAACAGAAGAACATTCAATTTCGGTACCTGACAACAAAAATCATGGATACGACTAGTTTAAATTTCATGTGTTGGAATTGTAGAGGAATCTTTTCTAGCATTCCGTATCTCTCAGAAGTCTTACGTAATAATAATGTTGACATTTTTCCTCTGTCTGAGCATTGGCTTCGATCATATCAATTGCATATACTTGACTCAATAGATAGTTACTTGTGTCTATCTCGAATGGCGTAGACGAATCAAATATTGAATCCTTACGAGTAAATGGTAGATCAGGAGTAGCATTCTTAGTCTCGAAAGTCATTTATTCGTACACATCGGTGATAGACTGTAACAACTCTAGATTCCTTGGTATTGAAGTTAATATTTCATAATATGTAAATTTTTTGCGTTTTGTGCGTACTTACATGCATCTGCTCACGCAATTGATATCTTTCGTGAACATGTCGAATAGATGTTTGAACTATATAGTACTTATCAGGTAATTGGAACAGTAGTTTTATTGGGAGACTTTAATACGAAAATCAATGGACCAAGATAAATGTTTTCATCAGACCAAAGAAGTGTTTTTTTTCCTTTCACTTATGATTGAACATAACATAGTGTCTGTAAATATGGAGTCGATTTGCACAGGACCCGTTTGTACGTTTCAGTTGCACCATGGAGGTCCGGCTACCAGATTAGATCATCTCATAATTAACTTTGACAACATTGAGAACATTCGGAAAGCGAGTGTCTTAGACAACCATATGTTTTGTTTCTCTGATCACCACCCAGTACTATGTACGTTCGAATTTCGTGGAAAGGGAGCTTACTTACAATGACCAGTGTTTGTAAATCGTCCAAAAGTGGCATGGGACCGTGCGCGAAATAAAGGCGCAATAACAGACTATTCTTATGCAGTATCTTAAAATCTGTGCACTTTAGAGTATCTTAGTGGACAAATTAACGAAACAACGATTGAAAGTTATTTCGATGAAATTATCTATTCTATAAAAACTGCTGATATTGAAACTTTACCACAGATCAATTATAAAGGTTACATGAAACCATACTGGAATAACAACCTGACTCTTTTACGTAACAACATGAGATCCGCTCGAAAAGAATGGATAAACCAATGTCATTGCCATGACAGCAACTGTAATGCATTTGTGACATATAAAAATACAAAAAGACTTTTTCGGTCTGCACTTCGGAAAGCATTTGGTGAGTTTGAAAGTTCAACTGCAATCAAGTTAGAAAAAGAAATCGATATTGATCAAAAACATGCATGGATCATTTTAAACAGATGAAAGAAGAAGTCTTCCGGGTGGATGGCGTTTAAGAAAGATGGCATTCTCTACACCGATCCTGACGATATATGCGATATTTGGTATGAATATTTTTGCACTGTTTGTCGCCTATAAACTACACAAAGATTGTAATCGTCAAAAGGAAATTTCTGAGAAGGTGAAGGTTATCAGAAATACTGCTACTAAAGACACTTCAGCCAATTGGATTACTTTTTAATTTTCGGAAGTACATGACATATGTAATAAGGTAAAATGCAACAAAGCATGTGGTCATGATGACATTGCTTACTAACACCTGCGTTTCGGTGGCAAACTGTTAACGAAACACTTGTGTTATTTATTCAATCTGATTCTGCAATATGCCTACGTACCCAATGAATGGCAAAAAAGTATGATTATCCTCCTGTACAAACATGATAAAGGTGATAACAAAAGCCGAACTGATACAAATTCATATCGGGGAATTTCGTTAGTACCAAGTATTACAAAAGTATTCGAAAAACTAACCGACATCAAGCTCTCCAGCATACGAACAGATTTTCCAAACGGACAGCAAGTAGCGTATCAAAAGCTCTTAAGCAGCCTCAATGCGTCTTTTAATCTTCAAGAAGTAACTCGTCATCATATTGAAAAGAATGGGACTATTTATATTGTTTTACTTGACAGCACGAAAGCTTTTGATACTGTTCCGCATGATGGACTTCGTTTAAAAATGCACGAGTACGGAGCTCATAGTAAACTCTGGCTTTTGCTTGATAGTATGTACACTAATCTGTATGGTGCCGTGTCATCAAATGGTAAATTGTCTAAATAGTTTGAACTAAAGCGTGGTATTCGCCAAGGAAGTTTGTGTCAGCTAAACTGTACTTGATCTTTATAAAGGGCCATATAAACGAACTAGAATCTTCAAAAGAAGGTGCATTCTTTCATGATCTTAATGCTAGCTCTCCAGTTCATGCAGACGATATTGCTCTTATTGCTACAAACTGCGTTTCGACACAACGGATGGTAACAATATGTGAGAACTATAGTAACATGTGGGGTTTCACGTTTTCACCAGCAAAAAGCAACTTATTACAATTCGGTAAACGCAGAAATTCTACTCCAACATATCTGTATCAAGAACCGATCAACTATGTAACTTCTGCTCGACATATTGGTATTCAACTAGATCCATGTTTAAAAACAATGGACATAACTTTTAAAGCTTGTCGCACCTTGCGCTCGACAAAGACATCAGTTAACCGCATTGGAATACACCCAGCCATTGTAAATCCAATTGTATGCGCAAAGATTATACGTCAGCTCTGATATCCGAAAGCACTATACGGTTGTAAACTCTGGGGAAAACTTACTTGCACTGAAACACTGATGCTTGAAAGAACTCACAACTATATTTGTAAATTTCTACAAGGTTTACCAAGAAGAACAAGAAGCGACATGTGCGTGTCATTGTTAGGACGGCTTTCAATTGAAAGTTTTATATGTGACCGAAAACTGTTGTTCTTTGGAAGAACATGTCGCCTTCCATACTCAGCTGTTTCATTCCGTATTCTACTCCGTAGACTCATTGATGTTAGATATAATCAATATGAAACCAGATTAGGTTTTGCTTGTGACATTTTTAAAATTCTCTCAAAATATGGTTAATCGAAATATTTGAATCAGTTTCTAAATGATGGACAATTTCCAAGTTCGGCAATTTATCAGGTTGAGGTAGTAAAGTGGCATCATCGTATGGCAATGGATCCTGATTTTGTTGTTTTTAAAGACATTCACTCGTTTTTTGTACCGCATGCGGCGTGGAGGGTAGCACTACGTCACCCACTGATGCGCAGGCAGGCTCATTTTGTAATATCAACGTGCTGTCTTATACGCGAGAACTTACAAAACAACAGAATATTATGCGATAAATGTGGTAAACTTTTTGATGATCCTTGTGCTCATGCAATACTATCATGTGACTATACAGTTGATGCTCGAGATCAATTTTGGAGGAGTGTTAAAGACTTCAACCCGATTACATTTAGTGTTCACTTAGGAAATGACTGACAATAAATTGCTTAATTGTATTCTTGCCTGTGACACCGATTTTGATCTAAAAAGTGAAGAACGTGAACAGTTTAACTTCATGTGTGTGAACTTTATTTACAATTCTTGTAAATTGTTACAGAACCTCAACTGCTGCTAGTAGTACATTAACTATCTTCAAACTGTAAAGAACATATGTAAATAATTGAACTCTTCGTCGTGATCCTGTCTTTATTGACTGTCTCTGTGTAAATCATAACTCGTGTTGTTTGTATATGATTAATTGTAATTTTCTTTACTTTGTTTCATACTCTCCAATAGGAGGCAAATGCATTATATGCTGTAAGAAATAGCATGACTGGAGTAAGAGGCACAGACGAAACTGCCAAGTGGAATAGAGGAAATACCAGGAAAATTGAACCAAAGCCACTTGTCAGTATTCAGCTGGAAAAAAAAACTTGGTGAAAATACGATGGGTAATGAAAATGTCCTGGACTACGAGATACACCATTTTATGTTTCAAAAGAGGAATTTAAAGAAGCCATCAATGCCTCACCAATGCTACCTTTATTCGAAATCGAAGGAACAATCATGAACAAAAGCTTTAAAAGTAATCCGTCAGTTCGTACTCAAGAAAGTATTGAACAAGTTCATGGTGAACATAATGATTCGTCATCATGTGCTAAATGTGTGCAGTTTCTTTCTAAACATGTGTTCCTGACGGATTCTCAAGTAGTTAGATTACAGACTGAAACAACACTTCAGTCCAACAGCTTATTATGGAAAGACTGTACGTAGAAAGTTAAGAATAACTGCCAGCAGTGCTCACAAAGTGTCAGTTAAGGAAACAACAGACAGCACGAACTTTATACGTGAACATTTACACCCAAAATTTGTTGAAAATAAATTCATTAAACTTGGCAAGCAGGGAGAAATAGACGCAAAAGTGTATCTGAACTCTAATGGACATCAAGTCCAAGAGAAAGGATGTTATGTGTCACAACAGGAAAACTGGTTGTCCGCAAGTCCAGATGGAATTTTTGATGGACAAACTCTTCTAGAAATAAAGTGTCCAGTGTCTTCTTCTAGTTGGTCAACATTAGATCAACTATTTGAATCTGGAAAATATGATGTCGGAAAAGATGAAAATGGAGATCTTGTTGTAAAGGAAGAAGGGAGCAGAGGAATTTACCTACAAGTGCAGCTCACTATGTATTGTACGGCATTAAAACAGTGCAAGTAGCTTGTATGGCTGGGCGTAGATGAACATAAATATATTGACATTTTGTATAACGAGACTTACGTTAATAACCAAGTCACCAGATTAGAAACTTTTTATGTACACAAACGTCTTCCATTTTTAGTTAATTAGATCCAGGATGACTGTCTGATGATGAGCAAAGCTTTTGTAAAGTTTATGCATAATTGATAATATATATACATACATGTACATTTGCTTAATTTGAGCAGTCAGATTTTAAAGGGAATGTATAATTTATAAATGAACACAGATGTATGTGCTTATTTTGTATTGAAAATTATTTTATTTCCTTTAAACTAAAAAAAAATTCCTGTAAATAATTGTTTCATTTGTTGGTTTATCTGAACACATATACATGTACATGCATAGATATATTATTTGCGAGATGTAGTATGATTGCCAGTGTGTGTATTCTTCAAACAATTTGATTGTTACTAAGACACTTGTGTGATTACAATGTATAATACATATACATGTACATGTATATTATGTTAAAAGTGTCACTTGTTGCGTAAATTAAACATTCAAGACTTTACAATTGGATTGATCATGTAAGGAGACCCTTACAGCAGTTAAAGAGTAAAATATCTTAAAAGGTTAATCATGAAACCATTTATTGATCTAAAAAGGTGTCCAAGTTAAATGTTTTCATTTAAATGCCTCCAATGATGTTTTACTCTTTGATTGATGTATTGCGATGAAAGTGTAATTATAAATTATGAATAAGAGGAGATGAGTTGGATAATGATATACATCAATGCGACAGACACCCAATTATAAAATAAATTTGAACCAAGACTAACACAAACATGACAAAGGTAAATTCAAAAAGGTAGAGTTCATAAAATAACAAAAAGACGTCTAGAGGGAAATACGTCATCCTGAATATGCATAAACTATTTGCCACTAAACGCTAAACAAACAACATAATATAACCATAATTCAATGAACATATATATCAATAACATTATCCAAATGCTTTAAATATACATGTACATGTACAGCGTATATTCCAACTGTTAAAAAATAACAAACTAATTTCACTCATTACTTTCATGAATATCTCTGATCAGATCTGACCTTAAATTAACCAAAGCAGAGCATACGAGCAAAATGTCATCAAACAGTTTTAAGGATGATACAGGCACAGTCCCACTTAGAATTTTGAAGACCTTCAATCGTCGAATTACCCTTCCAACATGTATCCGTACTCTGGCAATCCTTCTTGTGGTTGTCACATCTTCCGCACTTAACTGGGGTTTGTTTTTTGTGAACGTTGGAATGTTCAGCTTAACACGCAATGGAAACAATAAGTTGTCTATTGTAAAGCCTCGATCATCCATTATCTCATCGCCTGGAAGCAAGTAATTCATGAATCTTCTTTGTGGGGATATCCCTACTAAATATTTAGCTGTATTATGGGACGTGTAATTGATGTACGTTTCACCCCTACTCCTTAAATTAGTTGGTCTCTGAATAAATCTTTCAGCACAGTCAATGATACAGGTAGTTCTGGGATAATTTTCCCTAAATGATTCGGGACAACAGTATCTTATTACCTCTCTAGGGAGCCACACAATCAAGGACTTTAACTTATCTGCCAACACAGGAATCCATGAATTAAATATGTTGAAAGCTAAACCACTTGATATACCAAATCTTCTGCATAGATCGTCAACAATTAAATTTAACTTAAGTTTCATGAGCACAAGGAGTAATTGATCTGCTACCTCTAATTAAAAACTGAATTGAAAGGAGTAAAAAATTTCACCAGCGTGAAAAAGACCTCTTTTGTGACCCCTGTATACAATAAAGCGTCATTGGACGTTATTAAGTTTTGAGCAGCAGACATAGTTGCTCCGTCAGATTTACTTTGAACTCCCTTTTCTTCCGTTAAAACTATATTTGTTTGAGAGGATTTGGTCTGAAAATCGGTCCATTCTTTCCCGTACATGTGATCTTTCTGCGTTAAGAAGTCCGATTCAAGATATTGTGTACTAACAGTAGATGAAACTTCTATAAAATTCAACTACAAATAGCCTCCGGTAATTTCTCGTACGGCGTACTTGTGCCTGGTTCACTTCCTAAGGTAGTTTCCAATTCTGTTATTTCCATATCGAAATCGGAATCACCAGTTTCCAGTTTTCCTTTTTTTCACTGACAATTGATGTTTTAAAATTTTTCTTCTACCCGGAGTTGTCTTATTTTCATACCCCATCTTTAACTTAGGAGAAGGATTTCTAACCTTAGGGTTTCCTTCAATAAAATGTTCAGAGCATACATATACAATTTTTGGAAGATCTTTTCGATTTAAAGCTTTAATCCACTCAAGTCGTATTAATTCTTTGGATGGCATTACATGAAGTCTGTAAGGAATCAAACACGGACAATGGTCGTGCATTTCACCATGTAATTCACACATTGATTTCTTCCATAAGTTTATTTCTTCCGATTATTGGAACAACCATGAACCGAACACGAGTTCCCACCACCTGTTTTGTATTATTTTCACTCTCCATAACAAAACGAATAAGAAAATAGTGGAAACAGAATGTAAGCGAAAGATCGATATTGTTGTGATTAAAGCACGTGCGTTGTCTATTATTAGGGCTAGGGCTGCGGCACCACGTGAGAAATCAATGGCAGCGCACATGATAATTAGATCAGATCTTGTAAAATGCGTCTTTTGTACAGGTGATTACCTGTACAATTATATTTGTACAAGTAATAACATGTATGATGGCATCATAAAAGTCATTACTTATATAAAGTTTTTGTACAAGTAATAACCTTTAAAAAATAATATAGTGTGCACAATATACATAAAAGGGAATTTCTTCTATGGCTAGAGCTTTAATTTATGCATGATGAACCACATCTACCTCAAAGTCAGGTGTCCGTTAACATATAAAACGCTGACATAAAGAGTATGATGATTTCATGAACACACGACACATGCACTTGTCTCAAAATTCTGTTTCCCAAAATACCCTTTTCTTTTAATTGAAAAAATAATAAATCTAAATAATTGGAAGAAGAGTATCATTTTATTTATTCCTTCCAACGACTTTGTCACTTTGCACCAGTAGTCCATATGTTAGTGGCATCTACTTGTTTAGCTTAAAATGCTTAAAGTGTCATGTTTGCTGAAGTTATTAATTAAAAAGTAGATGAAAGGAAGAAACGAATAAAACAAAAAGATAGCGAGTTGTACAAGTTATTATCTTTTTCTCAACAAAAACTGAACAGGTAATTACTCGTACAGTTATATTTGTACAAATAATAACTTACATGATTGCATCCTACAAGTAATTACTCTTACTAAGTTTTTGAACAGGTACAAATGTAATAACCTGTACAAAATAATAAAATGTACACGACACATATATAGTTTTTTTGGTGGGGTTCGTGTTGTTTATTCTTTAGTTTTTTATGTTGTGTCGTGTGTGCTGTTGTTTGTTTGTCTTTTTTCATTTTTAGCCATGGCGTTGTCAGTTTGTTTTAGATTTATGAGTTTGACTGTCCCTTTGGTATCTTTCGTCCCTCTTTTGTTATGAAGCAAGAAAATAAGTCCGGTTTCCCATGTTCTCTTTTGCTAATGTGAAAACTTTTAATAAGAGCTATCTTCTCATATTTTTATCCTAAAATTATATGATGCAATTTTCTTATTACCACATACAATGTTTGGGGTGTTAATGCATAATCTTTACAACATTTGACTAATTTACACAACACGTGAAAAAGCCTGGTGATCCATACTTTTGTTTAAATTTGTGTAAAAGCATGAAAGAAACTACATTTTTACATATTATTATTAAATGTTATGGATTTTAACTAATTTCCCCCAACTTACCTTTAACATGTTCATGTCATGTCATTTTAATATTCTGATAACTTTTTGTTAATCTAAACAAAACTTTTTGCCAGTGTTCATTATTACAATGTACCGAGTTAAACAAAACACGAAGTTATCATTTGACATCTCAACTTATCACTTCTATGTTTTTTTTAGCGTTAAATAATGCCAATTTAATGTATATCATATATGTTATGTTCACATTAGATAAAAATATACATCGGTTAAGAGATTATGTATTTCTATTTTTAAATATCATTTATATCTTTTTTTCATCTTATCGTCTTCATTGATGCGAATAGAAGTATTATACCTTACATGGATGTAATATAATATGCAATTATAAAGTTTAACACGGATGATACATACTGGGAATTTCCACCTGTGACATTTCATTACGTATTTAATACTATTGTTGATCCTATATCATATGGAACTTAAGAAAAAAAAGTATGTATGTTTTGATATATCTATTATCTATCATTATTGTTAAGGTAAACACAATGCAAGTTAGACTATGTGTTGACCTAATTTTATAATTGCAATTCAAACCTACATTCTTATTATATTGATGAACCAAAGTCAAATTATTTTATCATCTATTTCCTTTCAATATTAAAACAAATAAGAAAACATATTTTTGCTATTTTAACAAATGGATTTTGCAACATTTTGCATGGTTTGATATTTTATTCAAAACGTGTGAAGAAATCTTGTGACATGCATCAATCGACGTTTCCATGCAACGTGCTTTTTTGATTTGGATTTCTTGTTATTGTATCAATGTTGTTCTAATCATTTTATACATATCCCGAAATCAGGTCGTCTACCACTAAATTGTTAGAACAAATTGCGTAGACACATGATATTATTCAATAACGAAGGGCACTTTTTGTTTATAAAATGAATTGAGGATCTCCATCTAACCCATTGCTTAAAAGATTGTGCAACATTAGTATAGACACAAAATGATAGATGTTACTTACATCAATAATACTTTTAAAGGAGGGCAACAGTAGTTTATCGCTGTTTATAGGTCTTAAACTCGATTAGTGAAAAGAAATCCGGGTTACCAACTAAAATCGAGGGAAAAACCTCAACTATAAACAACGGAACAACTAAAACACTGAAGAGGAATAAACGCAAACACCCACATAAATTAGTTATTACGACAAATTTAAAGGACCAGTCTTTAAAAATTTACCACCCTTTTATAATATCAATTTAAATGCAAAAAACTACTTTCTAATATATTTGTAACCAAACATTTTGTAACGCAAATTGCATGTGACTGAAAATAAATTTTGCGAACGTTGGAACATCTTTTTTTCTGTATTGAACTATTTCAAATATCTAAAAACCTATACCTCATTTTTAAGAGATTCAGGGTATATACAAAATGACAGCTATCATACGTCAAAAAATAGTTAATATAGACTAACACATGGTCCATCCAATAAAAAAGCGTCTATACAAAACCCAAACTATATATACATAGTCTGGCAAAAACTTTAAATTGGAGTAGGAGTTGGGAAGGATAAGCAAGGGAGTAATAGTCACTATCTCATCTCTAAAAGTAAGGAGCCTTCAATAATGATTTAGATTCCATACCGTTAAAACCTGTATATGAAGTCATAACCAGCCCTTGTTTGACAAAATTTGAATTTTTAAGTAGATGATATCGATGTCTTGACTACACACATGATGAAAGAAAAAAAAAGTATCAACCACTGATTTACAGGTGAATGTTTAAGAATAGTCACTTATTAATAATTTGGCAGTTTTTGACATGTTTGTGTACACTTAACACTAGCATGACTTGTTGTACAGTGGTGTAACAACCCAACACTAAGAACTGAAAAAAAGGCTTGTAATGGCTGGCAATCACATTTAAAGTTGTTTGTGCAGTTGCTTTCGAGTATCTAGATCATGCTCACACTGCATATAGAGGTGAGAAGGTAGAGGGTTTACATATTTATGTTGAAATCTTTTTTCTTTTCATTCAGTGGGAAGCATTTGAAACACGAGAATCAAAATCAGTACACAAAAACTACTTTATTTTCCAATTGTTGGCAAATCAATAAAAGTGTAAACAACACAAACTTAAGTAATATTTCATCTCAGATTAATCATCAATATTGTTATTGGAGGTCAACGTATTAAACCCTCTCGACATACTCATGATACTGTTCTATCAGCAGGCTGTAAATCGGATAAGGTTGCAAAAAGCAACACAATATTTTTTTTTCTTATTCCTCTTTTTTCTTAAAACTAAGTGTTATTAACATATTTACATTGGTTAATATATACATCAAATACCGGTACCTTATCCCGGCCTCGTTATCATTAGTTTAGAACATATATTATGGTTAAGTATGTTAGTACACAAATTTTCATTAATCCGGAAATAATTCATGTCTTCACCTGAATAATTTAAATACTAGTTTCTTTGTTTACAAAGAAGCTAGATAACACGTGTAGTGTTTGATAAAATATGGAATATACATTAGTGCATTATTCAAGGAAATTTTCAAAAATATTTGTTTTGAAAAGATTATTAATATGCCTTTATCTTTTTCTGTTGTGAATATTCGTTTGAAATTCATATGTGTTTAAAAAAATGTATCAACAGTAAAATTGGCCGCTCTTTTATCAGATCATTCAGTTGAAGGTAATTTTCAATTTCTAAGTGTTCTTATGTCATACTAGATTCTTATATCTTGAATAACATTAAACTAGCAAATTTTTTTTAGTGGTATATAACAACACTAGATGAATAATATAGCACAAATATTAACCATGATAACTCAACCAATATAAAATTACTGTTGACTGTTGTATAAAAATACAGACAAATCTCTAATTACAATTGATAAACACTATAATTATAAACATATATATCATGTTAAGAAGGGATATTTGCGAAAAATACCAGTCGCGAGAATGTAAAATTTCGCGAGCCGTAAGGCGAGTTAAATTCATTCTCAAGACATGTAAATTGAGTTCATATTATTCTTTATCTTGTATTTTATATCCCAAAGCTATGCTTTTCAGATTAGAATTTGTTGTAATTTTTTCTAGAATAATTCAAAGTATGAACATTTGAGGAAGAAATATTCATAATTCTCTATTTTTTTTACAGTGTTACCAAGTATTTGTTTCTATTATATGCCATTTTTTTAACAAATGATTGCAGGGAAGTATGTAATGAAGTAGCTTCCATCTAAATATTGTGTTTATCTATTATCTTCTAAGTGTGTAAAAATAATATATAAAACTAGGGGATTTGTTTTACAATATTTTTTTCATAATATTTATATTGTCTATATTCATCGTGAATATTAACCAATTATCACTTAACTTATCAAGAAAATATTTTGGAATTATTTTCCAAGTTTGTTTATCATTTTCTTCAGACAATAATTGTTTTATCCATTTGAGGTGAATTGTTGATATATAAGTATCTATACAGATCATTTTTAATCCCCCACCAGTATAATTTTGTGACAAAGTATCTCTTTTAATCATATATCTTTTCCCATTCCAGATATAGTTATATATCATGGTTTAAATGTTTTGTATACAATCTTTTGGTAATATCATACTGCTTGCTATATATGTTATATTTGGGAATATTAAAGACTTCGCCACAGTTATTCTTCCTAGCATACATGATCTTAGCTTTCTTTTTGACCACATGTTTATATTTTTACAATTTTATCAGCTTATTTTTGACAATTAAGTTTTTGACAGTTTTCTTTATTTTAGCCAAAATAAATGCCAACACTTTTTATAGGTTCTTTCGTCCAACTGATTCTTTGGAATTTATCTTTAGTATGTTTGAGTCTGCCTAGCCAAATTCCTTCAGTGTTAGTTCTATTTAATTTCAATCCTGAGAATGAGCCAAATGTTTCTATTAAGTTCATGACTAAAGATATTTCCTTTTTTTGATTTTAAAAATAAGGTTGTGTCGTCTGCCAATCGACATATTTTTATACTACAATCTTTTCCATTTAATTTAATTTGGAACCCTTTGATGTTTTTCCCAGATCTAATTCTGCATGCTAGTACCTCCACCGCCAGTAAAAAAATCAAGGCGGACAACGGACATCCTTGTCGAATTGCACGACAGATCTGAAAGGGGTTTGTAATCCACCCATTATTTACAAAGCACCCTGATATACCAGTGTATATAGTCTCAACCAAGAAATGTATAAAATATTTTTTAAATCCAAAGTTGTTTTAATGTGCGTATCATGAAAAAAACCTTCAATTGAATCGTAAGCTTTTGAAAAATCTAGAAATAAAAATGCTCCCTCTACATTGAAATTTTCAGCATAGTGAATGACATCCTGGATTCGTCTAGTATTTACACCAATGTATCTTTCTTTTAAATAGCCATTCTGGTCGGCAGTAACAATATTAGGTAAAACTAGTTTTAGCCTTTGTGCAAGTGTATAAGCAAGATTTTAAACATCTACATTTAATAAAGTTAGGGTTTGATATCCACCCAATTATTTACAATGCACCCTGATATGTACCGATTATCAGGTTATCTGCATGTTGATATCGTAAAATATCACCTGCGAGACATAATATGAAGCTTTTTATCGAGTGAGCGTAGCGAACGAGATCAAAAAGCCTTCATATATATGTCAAGCAGCTGATATTTTACAATATAAATATGCAGATAATCTGATAATCGATTTATCGGGCTATATTTGCGTGTTTCGGAAGTGTTTTCTTTGTTTCACCAGCATACAAAAGATGACTTGATAAGTTCGGGTCAAAGTTATTAACGTCGCTTCAAACATTATGATGTCGCTGATATGTCCGGGTCAAAGTTATTAAGGCCGGGTCAACGTATTTGACGTCACAAAGACATGATACGGAATAATATTAAGAGCTGAACAGAGTGATATAGACAGTGGGACGACCGATAAACAAGTTGGTTAGTAACTTTTGAATTTGAGTCCAAAATTTCTATAGAATTCTTCATTAAGTCCCTCTTAACCTGGTGCTTTATTAAGTTTCTGTAATTTCTTCTGATGTTACTAACCCTTCTAAACTTTTGCTTTCCTTATCTGAGTGTTTTTCCCTATATTAGTGTTTTGAATATACTCTTTAGTGTGTATTTCCTCTGGATTTGATGATTTATATAGCTTTTCATAATATTTTACTTCCTCTTTTAAAATTTCAATTTGGTCTGTTGTAATATTGCCTTTATTGTCATCCAATTGTATTCTAGTTTTATTTACTTGTCTTGATTTTTCTAACTTTAAGAAAAACGCAATATTTTTTTTACCTTCTACTATCCTTTTTGCTCTTGACCTGATTTGAGCTCCTTTAGTTTTTTTTCAAGGTATAATTGATCTAAATGGTCGATTATATTATTTATTTGTGAAAGTAGTTCTGAATTTTTAGAACTTTCACATAATTGTTGTTACATTGTTGATAAATATTCCGTATCAACTTCACAAAAATACATGATGGTCTTGATGTATAGATTCTGCGTACTGATGTTGTGTATCATCTTAACAACTTTGTTCTTTGTTCTATTATTGATATTACATGTACTTTTACTGTTGGATTGATTTAATATGTGATATCCATTTAACGTGGCTCGGTATTTAATCGTCCCATCAATGTGTTTGTATTGTCTTTCATTTGTTGCTGCTGTCTTTAGTATATGCGACTGTTTTTTTATTTCTCTGTTCTAATAACGTGACTTTGTACTTAAAAAGATTACGTCAGTATGATATTGTTCTATGTTATGTCATTATGATATTTTTCTATTATGAATTACAAAATACGTTGAACCACAAACGTCAAAATTATTCAATCGCCTAGTGGAATGAACTGTTTGTTGATTCTTATAAATTCTATATAACTGATGGACTATTTTAAATCTCGGTCTATTTTTGAAATTAATTCTTACATACATTTGATTGTTTAACCCTGTATGCTAACATGGCCTATGTGAAAATTAAGAATTGTTTGCATATATGTCGTGTACAAGTTGCGATTTTGTACAGATTATAACATGTACAAAAATATTGTACATATTATAACTTGTATAATGCAAAAATACAAGTTATAACATGTACAGAAGTACCTCATACATGTTATAACCTGTACAAAATATTGCTTAAAAATGGTTTTAACTTGTACAAAATTTAAAATAAATCTTAATGAAGTAAAATATACATTTAAATTCACCAATGCAAAAAGAACAACAATAAATAGGCCAGAACGTGTTTTTTTCTGTAGAGGACAATGATCACAAAGTTTCAGAAATATATGTTTCATGACTTATGTTGGCAACATGTATTTTCGTGTAATTTTATGTTTTATGCAGTCCATCATGGCTTTAATAAGTGTGAAACTATTTACTAAAAGCTTGCATTCCTCAATGACAATTACATTAGATACTTATGTCTAGTAACTAAATTCTTCCAAACAATTTAAGAGCGATTCCTAATAATTTTGGGAAATACTCCTCCCGCTCGTTTTTATAGCATGCAAAGACTAAAACAAAATCTTATATGCTTACTCTGTAAAAGCAAGACGGAACTGAAATAGTTTCCATTGGACCACGCTTCATTATCAATATCTTTTGATCTACTCTTCAACATTTTTGGCCTTGAGCATGACTTATGTAAATTTATAACTCAATTTTTGTTATAACCTATAAGATCATTGCATGAGGCGAATGTCATTTTGATGTTTTAAATATATATCCTCTACTTTGAAAGCATGTATTTGGGGCCTTTGGATGTTGTCTGCTCCATGGGCATTTAGACAAACACCCCATTTCAATTCCCAATTTTATTTGTAGACACATCTATGCTGGCTATCCTCTTATGTCTTTTAGTGTCAACTAGAAAGAAAGTATTTTACTATTGCCTTCAAGTAGACAATCACAATTATAATTCATCAAATAAAGATATGTCCATAGATAGTCATAAGAGGATCATAAGACATGTCCTAAGATATATCTTATGACAGGTCTTAGGAATGCTTCGTAATACCGGCCCCTGGACATTAACTGTATCAAAAAAGTACAAAACACACTAACATGAAGGAATAATACGTCAAAAGTTATGAAAATGTTATTGGGGTCAAGATCATCTGTTGCGATAATAGAAAAATATTCTATTTTTTCGATTTTGTACAAGTTAAAACCATTTTTAAGCAATATTTTGTACATGTTATAACATGTATGAGGTATATTTGTACATTTTATAACTTGTATTTTTGCATTATACAAGTTATAATATGTACAATATTTTTGTACATGTTATAACCTGTATAAAATCGCAACTTGTACACGACATATACATTGAACGACAAATATATGTGACGTATAAAATTTTCTGACGTCAGACACGCGAATCAATGAATGTGTTTGTAGATAGATTTTTTTTGTGTTTTGTTAGATTGTTCCTTTTAAAATTGTTACACGATGATGTCTGCTGTACCCATATTTTGACTATTTTATTTATTATGTCTGTTTAGTTCATGCAGCATTGTAAATATAACGGAATTTTATGAGACTGTCATCAAAGTGAGAGGGTTAGCGCTATAAAACCAGGTTTAATCCACTAGTTTCTACATTTATAAATGCCTGTACCAAGTCAGGAATATGACAGTTCTTGTCCATTCGTTTTTGATGTGTTTTGTTATTTGATTTTGCGATGTGATTATGGACTTTCCGATTAGATTTTCCCATAAGTTCAGTATTTTTGTGATTTTACCATTTGATCTAATTTAATATATTGCTTATTAATATAATTTTCATAAGTTTGAATTTGATCTCTTTTTTGTATTGCTTTTCTTTTGCAAACATCTAGACTGATATCCCAAACTTCAGCTTTAAATATATCCCACAGTATACCTAACTTTTCAAAGAGAGGCAGGACCACTATTGCATCGTAGAATAAAGAAAATTCGAAGAACGTTTAAAATACCAGTAGTATACACACTGTTTAGAAGATTTATTATTTTAGTTTGATGACAGTCATTGTACTTTGTAATGATACTACAACATGCAATGATCGAACACAAATTTTCATATAGTCATGGCATATGATATCACAAATAGTTATATAGCTTCCGTTTAGAAGTATGTTTTTGTTTTCTTAACCACTACCACTTTGATCAACCATGGGTTACTCGGATAAGGATATCATCATAATATCGGTGTGTTCATTTACACTAACTGTGGCAATAGTTATGTATTTTGCATAATGTGTGAACCATGTGTACAGGAGACGATGTAAATTAAGAGGTATGTTTATATTGTATGTTGGGTTTTCTTCTCCATCATGCTTGAACTTGTTCAGGTTTGCATGCTGAAGACTATAGCCGTATATTTTCCATAAAGAGTGTGTTATCATTATCAACTTCAACTCATGATGTGTGGTTGTACCTGTAAAAATCGTAAAGCGTATTACGTAGTGAAGTACTGGCGAATGATGTCGTTTAAAATGCTGCATTGGAGTGTTTCGTATATAGATAAACATATTTTTTCCCAATTTCTAAGTTGATAAACTATAAATTATCACATAACTAGTTTCAACCTCCTCAATGCAAATTATATTCTAGACGTACTTGAATATTCGTTTAGGTGACTGTTGGTTATTACGCTCCCTATTCAAAAATTCAGTTTGAGTAATCCTGATTGAAATTAATCAAGAAAAAACCGTCATATGTATGCAACTTATGAAAGATACGCTGAATATTTTATAATAATTCAAACCTTGTCTCCTACTTTTTATTCCCCAAGTTTTTGGTCGAGGTAGTTTTTGATGATTTTGAATTTCAATAAATTTGAAACTTAGAACACATGTTCCATATGATATGATATTTCTAATTTCAATGCCAAATTAGAGTTTTCACCCAATTTTCATGATCCACTAAACATAAAAAAACATGATAGGGCGGAAGGGTCATCCGTTTACTGGGGACACATTTTGTTAGTTTTGATTTCATCGTTCGGTTTTTGATTTAAATTTGAGTATGGTAGATGTTATAATTAATTGGTTATCTAAAATTGGTATATAAATCGAGAAAAAAGATGCATTTACGTTTTACTTATTTCATATACCAGTCGTCTATTTTTTATCAGTATTGTTGTGCAGCGATAAGTTTGTGTAATACAATCTTGTACTCATACCATCTCGATAATAATCAATTACTTTGGGTGCAAACGATAGCAGAGAATACACGTACGTCTGACAGGGATCATCTAAACTTATAGTAAATGGTCGCATCAACGTTTTCTAACATCAACATTTGGTATATCGAAACAGAGTCTCTTCTAATGTATACTTAATAAAAAAATAAATTAACGTGTCTATATTGAATGTATTGTATCAAGTCTAACAGGAGAGATAAGATAAATGACTTATATTCATATTTTCTTTTCAATTGTAATGAAAATAGATAATAATCAGGAGTGCAACCACTCATTTAGGTCTGCTTATCTTTTCTATCTTAGTCATTATATAGACCCAATCATTAGTTTTTATAGTTTTTATTTTTATTTTGAATAAGGTATGGTTAAAAAACAAGCGACGAAAAGATCATTGCAAACACTCTCATGCATCTACGATTAGAATTAAATTAAATGTATAGAAAACATTTACGTCTACGATCGTTTCAACCTGTCATAAAAAAAATTATTTTACTCTTATGGTGTTTCTGTATTTGAACAACGTTTTTTTCTTTTCTTTAAAAATGTACGGAAATTTACAAGCTAAATAAACAGACGCTAAAAAATTTAGAATATGTATGTATGTATGTATGTATGTATGTATGTATGTATATGTATGTATGTATGTATGTATGTATGTATGTATGTATGTATGTATGTATGTATGTATGTATGTATGTATGTATGTATGTATGTATGTATGTATGTATAGATTGAGAATGGAAATGGGGAATGTGTCAAAGAGACAACAACCCGACCAAATAAAAAACAACAGCAGAGGGTCACCAACAGGTCTTCAATGTATGTATGTATGTATGTATGTATGTATGTATGTATGTATGTATGTATGTATGTATGTATGTATGTATGTATTTTTAATTTGCTCTCTAATAACCTATCTTAAGGGGGATCGGGGGTATTTTACTGCGCATAAAATGTCTCGCATGAAATACCGTACACAGGAAACATTACAAGCTTGTGTTGTAAATTCACTATTATTTTTTTATAGGTATCATATTATTTAAGACCTATAATCATAATTTATCATTGATAATTTAAACTTAACAATTTCATGCTTCAACTTCTGGTTTCCATGTTAACCATTATGCAAAAGAAAATTTTATCTTTTGCTATGTGATATGAAATGTTTATTAGGTATCATATTATTTCTAACTATATGTATCAGGGAAAGGCTCTAAATGAATCGTCACCCAATGTCACAATTTTTTCGCCAAATATTTAGTTTAATGGCTAAATATTAGTGTTGCCTCATCGGTTACCTATATTTCTTATTTGCTTATTCTTTGAAGCTATATTGCAGCTTTTTATATTACAGTTTTGGGCAAAGTATCACAGACAGTGTTTTTGATATTCCGATAAAAAAAAAATGTCAACACCTCTATTGTCCCTATCATTTCATTGAAAAATGGACCTTTTCACATAACTGTTTAAAAGTAAAATTTTGAGCTTAAATGGTCGGGGACCACCTAATTTTGTCGACCAGATTGATTCACTCTCTGTAAAGTTTAAAATACAAAAAAAAAAAAAAAAATACGGCACTTCTGACAAAATCTTCGAATAGGCACGAGCCACCTTAATTGTACATGTACAACATTAGAACATATTAATTAAATTACATGTATTTATATGTATATACTGGAAACTATATCTAAACACTATTTTTGTAAAGCTTTTGATCAAGGCCGTTTTGTTTGAATGTTTCAGTTATACCATTGACAGTTATACCATTGACATTTCCTCCAAAATTAGCTAAAGTGTCCTTGCTATTAATCTGGTGAAAAAAATCATACACAATTAACATAATTTACGGTTTTTACAATTCGGAGAAGTTATTACATCATTGAAAAGGGTGTTATCAAACCTAATCCTTTCATGCGAAGGACAATGTTGATGTTGCTTCACATACTTTCCGCGTCCATTACTGCATTGTAACAGTTAAATCCTGAAAAAAATATATATATGATCACTGCAAGAAGGGTGTTATGATATGTTTCCACTATATTTTAAGCCCTAAGCTTGTCGAGGTTTTAAATTATTGATATTTAACTATTGACAGTAAAGAAATATCGTCATACACGAGTAATAGTGATGGAATGTGATGACATTAATAAGTTTTAACTTATCATTTGCCGAGAACAGGCATTTCACTTGTGACAATGTTTCTCAAACCAATCAAGAATAAAATAAAATAGAACAGAACTAGAGTTATACCCTATCAGGCAACTATAAGTAAACATTGTTGGATTTAAAAAATGATGACCGTTCTAGAATTCCCAATGATTTTTATGACCTTGGAGTGACCTGATAAATGTTTCTGGTTTTAGGTAGCATGTATATTATATTGTTTATTTTTTTGTTCTACTTTATTTGAAAACATGAGTTATCATTGATGAGTGAAATGTCGACTAATCATTATTTCTTTAAGTGTCATGTCTGTAGTTTTCTTTATATGTGAAACGGTTTGATGTTTAAAGTCTATCAAGAAAAGTATATACATCATTATGTACATGCTTTCGTATTTCCTACGAATAAAATATCTTCTTCAAAAGCCTTCATCTACGGATTTTCTGGATATAAACGTAAAGAAACGAAAGCATCTATAAAAAAACCCACATTAAAACAAAAAATTCCTAAATCGAATTAACAGCTTAGTTTATTGTCAATCTTGACTAAATGAATGAATAATTGAACTGCAAATAACATATTATTGTTTATCAAAATTTACAAAAATCGAATATTGATCTTTAATTATCGGTTCTTTATAGGAGTTACACAGGATTTACCAAAAGATGCAAAATCATCGATATCAAAAAACGGAATGACTAATCACTATTCAGGATCGAGTCAGTCCATTAAAACAATATCACAACAACCAACAGGAAGACATACATTTGTAATAGCAAAAGGTAAAGTGTTTCGTACGAATTATACAAAAGTTGGGTTCATTTAATGATTGACTATACTAACTGTCATATTCATATGATAATTCCAGAATAGAATACATTGGTTAACCTGATCACCTAAAGTTTGTTTTGATAACGTTACCTTTATGTAAATATTTGATTTCTGTGGCTTATTCTAAGATTACATGGCATCAATAAAAATTCGTGCATGTGTTACCAAATGGTACCCATGAAACGTTAAACGTTTTGAAAAGATTTTTTGCATAGACGCATTGTTGAATGATTTTATGAAAGGATCTTTTGATTTTATGTTAACACATAATGTACTGAATAATATCAAAACGGTCTTTTGTTCAAAATATAATTTTTAACACATATATCATATTGTATATGATGTATTTTAAATTAATGACGATACATTCGACCTCGGATGACTCGAACCTCTGATAATTTTAATGCTTTCTTACCCGTCCTTCGACGTGAAACATCGTTGTAAATATAATTGATTTGTATGAGACTTTCAAACAAGTGAGACGTTTAGCTAGCTATACAACCAGGTTGAATCTTCATAAGAAAATGTCTGTACCAAGTGGGAAAAAATATGACAGTTTTTATCCATTCGTTTAATGTGTTAGAGCTTTAGAGTTTGTCATTTAATTAGGTACTTTCTGTTTTGAATATTGTAGTAAGTTTTGCTTATGATTTTACTTTAAAACTTCATAATTTTATAAACGATATATGTATTTCATAACAGAAAGAGATATAATTGATCTGTCAAAAAGACAAACAAGACGAGAAAGCATACATACAAAAAGGCTAGCAAGTAAAAAAGAAGGTAATATTTATTTGAACATGTCCATCTTAACTAAGTTGAAGGCCGATACAAATTTGTGGTATAGTCAAAAAAAGAAAGGCAACGTTTATACGCACATTATTTCGTAATTGATTAAAATTTGAAATTTAATTTCAGTTGACATTCAAAATAAGCAACAGCAGAAGCCCTGACAATAACACAGTTTTTCCTTAAAATATATAACATTTTGCAAGACGTTTTAATAGGTAAACTTTAAGCTATTTGTGGAAAGCAGAATACTTTTGTTGCATAAATATCGGTTCTTTTGATGGTAGGATAAAATTCAGAATTAAATAGGAAATTTGTCAAAAAGACAACAACCAGACTAAAGAGCAGAAAAACATATACACTATCATTAATTGATGCAAATTTACTGAAATCTTTACAATTTTACAATTTGTACTAATTTTTTAGACGGTTTTTGTTTGTGATAAATTTGATTTGTGTGTCTGATCTTAACAATGCATAGCAACATTAAAAATGCGTGTATACATATCTTAGCTATTGGTATGTCAAAAAAAAAAGTTAATCATAATTTAATAGATTAGTTATATCAACGCGTTGTGAACGATTTTATGAAAGGCTATTTTGATTGTCCATTAACACTTAATGTATTGAATTGCATCAAATATAGCGAGTTTCAAATTTACTACAATTAAAAGAAAAGCAGACGATTTCAATGAGTGATGGGTCAGGATTTTTTTGTTTTCAGCAACTAATTGTCCATAAGTCATTGTGATTTTCCCTGTAAATATGTATGTCTTGATTTCCTATTAACCGTCTACCTGAATTTGAAGCGTAAAACACCCAGTCAGCAAACTTTATCAATTATATAAATAATATGTGTATTTCATAACAAAAGAAGATAGAATTGATCGTTCAAAAAGACACTCAAGACGGGTAAGCGGACATCAGAAAACTCCAGCATGTAATCGAGAAGGTAATATGCTAATTTAAAAAAGAGACAATTAATACAAAATAAGTTGTATGTTAAACGTGAAGTGCAGATTAAAAAATATTTCAAAATATACCAAACATCAAAACTTGCCAAAAAAGTAGTCCCGTGAAAATCCCTGTTTGATTCTAAAATTAAGCATTTTTACTTATTTGTTAAAAATGTAAGGTTACAACTATTTTTGGAAAAAAGTATACTTTTGTCATATTAATATGGGCTGTTTTCGACGGTACAATGCATATGCATAAGTCTACAATGTCATCAATTCATGGAAAATTACTGAAATCTTCACAATTTCAGCATTTGTGCTATTTATTTAGACGGTTTCTGTATATCATTAATTTAATGTGTGTGGCTTATCTTAAGATTACATGGGAACATTTGAAAAGCGGGTTTATGTTAACATATGATACCCAATACACGTTAGTCGCTTTAGGATAGTGTTATCAACATTGTGAATAATTTATAAAAGGCTATTCTGATTGATTTGACACATTACATATACTGATTTGTATCAATATGACGAATGCCAAATTTACAATAACTGTATCATGATTGCAAAGCAGACGATTATTTTCAGTGCTCTATCAGAATTTATTTCGTTAATCGAGTGATTATCCATATTTTATAGAAGTTTACCCTTTTAATATCATGAATGGCAATGTGTTTATTTTTTTTGTTCTTAATCGTCTACTAGAATTAGAAGCTTGCACCACCCAATCATAAATTGTCAAATCGAAAAAGGCCCATTCTTCAAAACGTCTTTTTTAACACATATTTCATACTACAATGTTCTATGTTGACAGATTCTGATTTTATAGCAATAACTTAGAACACGGATGACTCAAACCTGGTATAGTTCAAATACTTTCGTCTTGTCTCTTCAAATTCTACTTTTATAAATTGTATAAAGGATATGTGTATTTCATTATACATTTGTAGAAGAAGAAAGGATTAATCTTTCAATATGTTACACGAGAAGAGAAGGCGAACGTCAAATAAAGGTAGCAAGAAAAGAAGAAGGTAATATATCTTGACATTTACACCTTAGGTAAGATAAAGTTAGGGGTTCACGAAAAAAAACAAAAATAAGAAAAAATAGACAAGTTATTATAATAATAAGAAGAAAATCAACTTTTATATCTCCCTTCTAATTGTTTTCCCCATTCAAAACTTATAGATAAGCACATAGTACTCATTGGTGGATACGTATTTGTGGAAAATGCTTATTAAAATAAATGAAAACTTCGTCCAAAAATGGTTGTATGTTTAATGAGGAATGTATATTAAAAACATATTTCCAAATATATCACACAATTCAAATTTGATTTGAGGTTTGTAATCAAAATTTAAAGATCCCTGTTTTGTCCTAAAAGAAGGACGAAAGACACCAGATGGACAGTCAAACTCATAGATTGAAAATAAACTGACAACGCCATGGCTAAAAATAAGAGACAAACAGACGAGAAGTACAGAAGACACAACATAGAAAACTAAAGAATTGCAAAGACTTAGCATCACGAACACATCGAAAAAATGGGGTTGATCTCAAGTGCTCTTGAAGAGTAGGCAGATTCTACTCCACATGTGGTACCCGTCGTGTTGCTTATCTTATCATAAATCCAGTAAAAAGTCCAATTCGGTAGATCACATTTGTGAAAAGGGAAGGGTATTGTTGGTACGACATAAGGAACATATCTGATATCATCATAATTATAGCATTTTTATATACTTACATTTTTATTGAATGTGTAAAAAATGTAAGTATGTAACTATTTAAAAAAAGGATACATCTGTTAAAGAAAAACAGGCTGTTTTGACAATGCAATGCATGCGCATCAGCTACACTGTCATCAAAATTCATCAAAAATTATGAAATCATTACAATTCTAGCATGTTTGCTTTTTTTTCGACAGTTCTTGTATGTTATAAGTTAAAGGGTTTGGCTTATCTTAAGATTACACAGTAATATTTAAAAATGCGTAATTATGTTAACATTTGGTACCCAATGAACGTTAGTCGCTTTGGATAGGATAGTGTTATAAACATTGTGAATGATTCATGACAGGCTTTTCTGATTGATGTGATACACTAAATATACTTATTTGAATCAAATATTACGAACCTTAAATTTACAATAATTGATTGCAAAGCAGACGATTTTCTGGAGTGCTCTGTCAAAATTTAATTCGCTCAACGAGTGATGTGCATAATTTATAGAAGTTGACCTTTTAAATATTAATGTCTTAATAATCTTTTAACATTATTTTCTAACCGAATGAGGAGCTTGCACCACCCAATCATCAATTGTCATATCGATAAAAGGTTCATTTTTCAAATTATTTTTTTTTACACATATCTCTTACTATATCCGACAGATTTCTATTTTGGTACGATAACATTGACATCGGAGGACTCGAACCTCGATTTTTTTTGAATAATTTTGTCTTGACTCTCTCAATTCGATCTAGACTTTATTAATTTTATAACTTGAATGTGTATTAGAAAGTATATCAAAATATATCACACATTCAAATTTGATTTGCGGTTGGCAATCAAAACTTGCCAAATAAGTATTCCCGTGAAAATCCGTTCGATCCTCAAATCAAGCATTTTTACTTATTTGTTAAAAAAAAGTTATATTGTAGCTACTTTTGGAAAAAGAGTAACTTTTGTCATATTAATACGGGCTGTTTTTGACGACACAATGCATATTCATCAGTCTACAATGTCACCAATTCATTTAAACTTATTGTAATCTTACCAATTTCAGCATTAATTTTGTGCTATTTTTTAGACGGTTTGTGTATGTCATAAATTTAATGTGTGTGGCTTATCTTCAGATTGCATAAGAACATTTAAAATTTGTGTTTATGTTAGCATATGGTACACAATACACGTTAGTCGCTTTGTATAGGATAGTATTATCAACATTGTGACGGATTTATGAAAGGCTCTTTTGATTGAATTGACACATTAAATATAGTCAAATCTCTAAGGTGCTTATCATATTCTTGCAATTGTGAAAGATATATAATTATATACATACATATCTAGTAATTGTTTGCTGTGTGTACATGGGAGACAAATACCCTCATCTGTTTAAAGGGGAATAATCCTTACAGAAGTTGATTGTCTCCCATATTACTTTCTCTTCCGCGGCATGCAATAACTGTTTAGTGTTCTATTGTCATTTATTTCATTTTATTATTTCATTGTTATAACACAAATTATTGTAATGATAGTATGAAATTAAAAACCCACAAGGGTCTATAATTGGATTAATAAAGTATTCCTATTCTTATTCTTATTCTTATACTGATTTGTATCAATATAACGAATGTCAAATTTGCAATAATTGTATCATGATTATTTTGAGTGCTCTGTCCGGATTTATTTCGTTAATCGAGTGCTTGTTCATAGTTTATATAAGTTAACCCTTTTTATATCAATGTCTTTATTTTTTCTTTTTGGTTATCAATTTTCTACTTGCATAAGGAGCTTGCACCACACAATCACAAATTGTCATAGCGAAAAGGGTCCTTTCTTCAGAACGTCTTTATAAACACATACCTCATACTACAATGTACTATTTTTGACATATTTTAATTTTAAAAGCTATAATTTCGACCTCAGGTGACCCAAACCTCGGATAAATCGAATACTAACCTCTTGTCTCTTCAAATTCAACTTAACAGGGTTGGCCTTTTTATAAATTGTATAAAGGATATGTGTATTTCATTATACATTTGTAGAAGAAGAAAGGACTAATCTTACAATATGTTACACGGGAAGAGAAGGCGAACGTCAAATAAAGCTAGCAAAAAAAGAAGAAGGTAATATGTCTTGACATTTACACCTTATAGTGGAAGATATTAGCAAGTAAAATCAAGGGAATTGTGCAAATGATGATACAAGCATGAAGCATCATTATTATGTACTTTTTAAGAAAATACTGCTGGCCATATGAAAATTTAATTTTTTTCAAGATGGCCACCACCTTTTCTAAAATGGCTGATTTTTTCCAGATTGAAATACTTATTTTTCTGTAAAACGTTTTTTTTTACCTTCTTTGAGTAAAAAATATTATCAAGTTTGAAGGATACTACGGAAGAGTATTAGCGCCACACATTTTTTTTTAATTTTTCTTCCTTTGTTTGCGTTACAGGGGCGTAGCTAGAAAGAAACGATGTGCAAGCAACTACCAAAAGTTTGGAATGAGATGTACCATTCGGCATTAGAATTATCAGACCACTATTAAAAAATGTTTGGGACCCTTTTATGCAGAAAAATGTTTTCTTTTCCGGTTTTCGGTCATAGGACGGTTAAAAGAGGAGCTATATGTAGATAGATCGTATAAAAAATTTGTGAATGTAAACTATTAATAAATCTTCTGAATAGAGTAATACATAAACAACACATATTTGTGATACAGAATTTTCTCAAAATTGTCCAAAATCTGCTCTTTGGGTGTAGGCAGGAACAAACTTCTCTATTACTTTAATTGTCAATATTCACACTGAAATGCCGATGAATATGCAGTAATGCTAGTAACTGTCGTCGTTCATTGTTGATCGTACATTTGTTTTCAACATACGCAAAAAATAATGAGACTTTCCAATACTGTTTTGGCGTGTTTGCAGGGTGATTGGCTCTGGTAGTCTGTCGACCACATCGCCTCGGCATATGTTCAACGATATCGAAGGGTTCTGATAATTCTAATGCCGAATGGTACATCTCATTCCAAACCGATGAACCGTACACTGTAAAATGTGCTCCAAAAACTACATGTCTTAGACTGAGTATTACAAATTCAAATCTTGTAAAAAATACAAGTTACTGTCCGATTTTGTCATAATCTCCAATAACACTTTTATTTTGAAACCAAATGCCGTTATTTAATGGTGTTTCATCAATTAAAGAAGTGACAACATAGGTGTTTCCTTTAACATGCAATCTATAAATTTTTATTTTGCCATTTTTTTTTTTTTTGCATGCCGAATCGATGTGCACGCAACTGCGTGTTAGCGTATAGGGAGTTCGCGCCTGCGTTATAACCTTTTGCGTTATAACGCAAACATTTGCGTTACAACGCAAACCTTTGCGATATAACGCAAACCTTTTGAGTTATAACGCAAACCTTTGCGTTATAACGCAAACCTTTGTGTTATAACGCAAACCTTTGCGATATAACGCAAACCTTTGCGATATAACGCAAACCTTTGCGTTATAACGCAAACCTTTGTTTTATCTTATTTCTTATTCAAGATCCGAAGGAAACCGTAGTTATTAATGGAGGAGGCTGTACATATTAAAATTATCACTTTTGTAGTAATTGCAAAGTAAAATGCTTGAATAATTAGATCATATCAATGACTAATAATGAGCAGAATAATATAAGAAGTTATGCTTTGAGTGCCAATAAGAAAACTCTCCATCTAAGTCACTATTCGTAAAAATAAACCATCATCGGCCGAATTACGGTCTTCAACACGGAGCATTGGCTCACACTGAACAACAAACTATAAAGGTCCCCAGAAACGATATCCACGTTTCTAGTAGTATATATATTACAAAGAACATTGAGTAAATTGAGGTTATACCTAAGAAAAAAATCAACCCTGGTAATATAGCTATAACCGAATATAAATATACTTTCAAAGTAAGCTCTCGTTTGTGAACTGTGTAAAGTAGGTTAGATTCAAACAAGCTACCCTTTGGCAATAAATGTATAGAATGAAGATGTTTTATTAATAAAATTATGTTCTCTCTATTCAAATTGCTACCCAAGCATCTTACAAATACTTCATTATACTGAAATGAAAATTCAATGACTTTCTATCATTTTAAGATTTAAAAAAAATGTTTCCTTATTAATAATTCATTTTAAAGCAGAAAGATCATTTTGTCTATTTTACTTGGAGGTTGGTTTCACAATTGTTTGACATTATTTTTGATCTTTCAATTTTAATATGACTATATACTAAACAATATCTATTTTCTTGTTAAATTATATACTTTTCTGATGCACAAATCAGTCTTAATTTATGTATAATTGCACTTCAATTATTCCATTATTCCTATGCATATTTATTATAATGATTTGGCCTTGTAATATGTTTCTTGTTTTATCTACTAGTAAATCACATCCGAAATGAATGACAGACTATATATATACAAAACTTAATGAATAATTGAAATCAAGATATTTGCGTTATAACTCAAACATGGGAAGAAAAATAAAAAAAAAAATGTGTGGCGCTAATACGCTTCCGTACTAATACGCTTCCGTAGGATACCTTCTTTTTATACGTGTGACGTTTATACTAGAAATGAATATTTGACAAGTTCTGGGTTTGCGCATGCGTGAAAATGTAAAAAAAATCACAAACAAACATTTGAACTATTTATTACACGCTTAGCGCTTTTGAATTTTTTACGATGTTATGATTTTGTTTGATGACATTTTAAGGTTATGATACACATGCGTGTAACAATTTCGCGCATGCGCAAACTATTGGTAAATTAAGAACGTGTAAAACGCAGTTCAAGGGCACAATGATGGAAATCGTAATTCATCTAACAAATGAGGATTTGAATTTCTAAAACATATCCTGGATCATCATTCATTCCTCTAAGCAGCTAGGCTCTTCTGTTCGAGTATAAAGTGTTACTTCTTTGATGCCCCTGTTTGAAACACGCCCTTTCAGTTACAATGATCAAGCAGTCGATTGATAAGGTGAAAAAGATTGTTAACTTTCTTAATATCGGGCAAACATCAATTATAGCTTCAGATAAACCCTTTTGTATTGGCTAAGCAATTTTGGCTTGTTTTAAAAATCTGAGTGATATATTGCGTGATAGTGAATGGACATGTGCCCTCACTGAAGCCGATATTGCAACACCTAGAATGGCAGATGCTTTTCATGTATGTTCAAATTTAATAAGGAATAAACATGCGCATCAGATAACTGTATGTGGTTTGTTTGAATTGATAATGCCAGCCGATATGAAAGCGTAAACATTGAACATATAGTTCATGACTCTGTGACGTTCAAGTATGTGATCAACGGGTGTAAGGAAAAATAGTGATATCGACCACAGTTTAATTTTGGCGTTCAATTATGAATTAAGAACTTCATGTACCTCCGGTAGTACGCCCATTTCACGAGTCAGATATCGTACTTTACAAACAGTCCATATCAAGCCTAATACCAATCTTGGTCTTGATCGTGTAAATTATGCTCGATTGTTACCAATCCATCTCAAAGATATAGATTCCCTTCACGAACATCACTCACATGTGGCAATGAAACTTGAAAATGGTAATTTGTACTGTACGTAAGACCAGCAAGTTGATTTCCTATATTACAATTGATCAGACACAAACACAGAATAATGAGTCGTGAACGGCGATGTTGGTACCATACGTTTGATCGAAGATCCCTTTGAGACGATGGACGGTAGCTGGACTAGAACTCAGTATACTGGTAGATGAATTTGAAAGATTTAGTGGTTTGTGTCATTCTACAACAGATGAACGACGTCATGAAGATTTTACGAGAACAAAAAAAGGATTTCTTCGAAAAACTTTAAAGGCTTTCTAAAGTGATGAGCGAGTCGAAATTCGTTTCTAGGAGAGTCGTCAGATTTGTACAAAATTTACTCTTTTAAGGGAATTGTTGATTCAGCAGTAGGTAAGATATGTATATAAACTCTAAGATATTGTATCCAAAAAATACGATCTTTTGAAGCAAATGCGAAACGAAGGAGAATCTGCTTTTTTAACCAGATGCAAAAATGCGTCTCCATATAAAAGCCGTAAAATAAAACTGGAAACTTCTTTGTCAAAAAAAAACAAAGCTAGAAAACCTGAACACTGATTGCGATCTCTTTTCTAGACTTTTCGTTTCTTCTTTAGCCATGAAAACCAAACTGCTCCTCCGTCTTCGTGTCAGGATGTGATATTAAATCGCAGCAAATGGGTTTACTCGAAACATTCTGCGATTTGCCATCAACTGATCAAGATTTTGACGCATTTATCGTTTGCAAAACAATGGTTAATTTATTGCCACCACTTGGGGCAAAAATATTTGATGATTATGCAAATGATATCATACTGCCTTACATAAAATCTTCCTTCGATAAGTATCCAAGAGTGGACATCGATTTGATGTTTACTAAATTAATCATTTAAAGGCTGGGACGAAAACAAAACGCAAAGTACTGGTGCTAGAAGGAAAGTTGTTGTTTCTTGTAGAAAGCAAAGGGTTTGGATTAGTTTTCTCTGTGAAGATGACACAAAACGGAATTGTTCAAGTTTCTTGTCGACATAATTGGTTCTTTAGAGACTACCGTAAAGAAAATGGTTATGCTACTCAAGGTGAAAATATTCCTTGCAATTTCAATACGGATACTCCCAAGCTATCATCTTGTAACATTGAAAAAGCAGATACACGAATGATTATCCATGATACGCATGCTGCTAAAATGGCTGTAAAAAGTAATTTTACGTCGTACTGACATCGATGTAGTAGTATTAGGAATTGCAGTACTTGCAAGATTAGGTGTGGACAAATGGATAGGGTTTTGACGGAATAAAGACTTTCGATGGCTTCCTGTACATGTTATATCAAATGAGTTTGATCCTCGTGTAGCAGCTTTTCCTTTCTTCCATGCATTTAGTGGGTGTGACACTGTGACAGCATTTCATCGGAAAGTGAAGAGGTCAGCTTGGCAGACATTGGGTATTCTCAGATGTAACGGATTTTTTTCCCCGATTTTGTATGAAGACACAGACATGGATATCATATAAGTATTTGTTTGCATTATGTACGGAAACATCACCGTTTGCTGTTAAGAAGGCACGATTAAAATCGTTTGCAAGGAAGCAGTGGCCATATGATGCTATTCCGCCTACCGTAAAATCATAATCAATACCAGTGATAGGCAGAATAGCATCATTAGGCCGCTGCGTCCTTGCAAACGATGTTTATCTTATGGAGCACATCGACATGTTTGGGCTGGTCCGGATTTATGCAGTCGACAGGTTCATGTACCAAGTCATGAACACAGGAGTTAGGTCAAAGAAAATAATGACAATTGGAAACCAAAATGGACTTCTTTGGTGGCCGCTGATCCTCGTGTCGTGATTGTTTGAAATGCGGATGCAAGAAAATCAGCTGTGTTTGTAACTGTAAATGCTACTGTTCTGGCCTTCCGTACGCGTGTACAGGTTTGTGTATAGGTAAATGTCAGATAATTATAAGAAAATCAACCTGTCTTTCTAAAAAAACCTATATATGCATTTGAACTTAACAAAGTCAGTGATATCTCTTGTTAAGTTAATAGAAATTATAAGAATTTACATTTTCCAAGTTTTGCCGCCATTTTGGGACCGGAAGTCACTTTTTTGCTTCGAGGAAGTATTGTTTTTTCGTACTTAAGGAACTGTAATTTAAGTTTTATCAAAACTTACATTGGATTATACCTATTACACAGCTTTCAAAAGATTTACGAAATGTAACCAATTGGATATGACGCCATTTGCAAAACAAGCGGTGGCCATCTTGAAAAAATGATTTTTTTTATGGCCAGCAGCGGAATTTTTTTAATAATCATTTATTCTACCCATATACCAAATTTCATGCTTGTATCACGATTTGCACAATTATGTCCATAATATCTCCCACTATTAGGTGAGATAAAGTATTGGGTTCTCAAAAATAACCAAAAAAAAAGGAAAAATATATAAGTTATCATAATAAGAAAAAAAATCAACTTTTATCTCTCCCTTCTAATGGTTCTCCCCATTCGAAACTTATAGATAAACACATAGAAATCATTGATGGATACGCATTTGTGGAATATGCTTACTTAAGAAATAGAAAAATTCGTACAAAAATGGTTGTATGTTAAATAAGGAATGTATATTAGAAAATATTTCCAAATGTATCACACAATTCAAATTTGATTTGCGGTATGCTATCAAAACTTGCCACATAAGTAGTCCAGTTAAGACCACTGTTTTGTCCTAAAAGAGGGAAACCAGAGGGACATTCAAACTCATAGATTTAAAATAAACTGACAACGTTTATTATGGCTAAAAAAGACAAGCAGACGAATAATAGAAAAGAAGACACAACATAGAAAACTAAAGAATAAGCAACACGAACCAAACCAAAAACTGGGGTTGATCTCAAGTGCTCTGGAACGTTAAGCAGATCTTGCTCCACATGTGGTACCCGTCGTGTTGCTTATCTTATCATAAATCCGGTAAAAAGTATAATTCGGTAGATCACATTTGTGGAAAGGAAATGGTATTGTTGTTACGACAATAAGGAACATATCCGATATCACCATATAGCATTTTATAAAACTTACATTTTTATTAATTTGTAAAAAAATGTAAGTTTGTAGCTATTTTTATATCTGTTACTGACATACAGGCTCTTTTGACAATACAGTGTATGCGCATCAGCTACAATGTTATCAATTCATAAAAATTTATAAAATCTTAACAATTTAGCATGTGTGTTATATTTGTAACAGTTTGTGTATGTTATGAATTTAATGGGTTTAACTTATCTTAAGATTACACAGAAACATTTAAAATACGTAATTATGTTAAAGTATGGTACCATATAAACATAAGTCGCTTTGGATATGGTAGTCTTATAAACATTGTGAAGGCTCTTTTGATTGATTAGACTTACTAAATGTAATGATTTGTATCAAATATAACGAACCTTAAATTTAGAAAAATTGATTGCAAAGCAGGCGATTCTCAGGAGTGCTTTGTCAAGTTTTAATTCGTTCAGCGAGTGATGTTCATTTTTGATAGAAGTTTACCCTTTAAATACTAATGTCTTAATTTTGTTAAATTAATTTTCAACCTGAGTTAGGAGCTTGCACCACTGAATCATCAATTGTCATATCGAAAAGGTCCATTCTTCAAAATGTCTTTTTTACACATATCTCATACTATATTCGACAGATTTCATATTTGTTACGATTAATTGACCTCGGATGACTCGAACTTCGGATGATCAGAATACTTTCGTCTTGTCTTTTCAAATTTTACTTAACGAGGTTAGACTGTATTCATTGTATAACTTGAATGTGTATTTCATTATAGAAAAAGAGGAAATGAATGTAGTATACAAATTTAAAACAAGACGATTGAGCGAACACCAAAAACAGGTTGCATGTAATAGAGAAGGTAATATTTATTATAATATTTGAACTTTAGTCAAGTTAAAAATTAGTTTATTCTTAAATGACAAAAAGAAGAATAAATAGGAAAAGTATCCGAATAGAAAAAAATAAAACCTATCATCATCTATCCTTTCGCTCAAATCATATCCCCAAAAGGAGAGCACTATGAAACGCCATTCAATGTCTTCAGTCCCGATATATTTTGGTTTCTCCTTTGGGCTTTCTTTTCAGCACTTTTTAAAAGTTTATTTTTTTTTGTAATTATTTTATTTTTCAAGATGAAACATGTGAAATTACATAATACAGTATTAGACACAAAGTATTAAAAGTTAATTGACACTGGTAAGATCGATTAAATCATAATGGTATAAAAAGATATAAATATTACAATCGATTTTGTTAATTAAATGGTGCTTCTAACAAATGCCACTTCTGATCAATTTTTCTTTTAGTGTAGATGTTAAAAAACAAACAGAGTATTTTTCTATTTTAATCCAATACTTTAAATATTCTATCCCACCATATTTTGTGGGCAATATGCTCTTACATCCACATTTGTATATATGGTATTTAAGTAACAAACAAGATATTATTAACTGTTTTACTGTTGACAAAATCCTCAGACACACCTAAAAAGACCTCTTTTGCACTAAAAGGCAAGAGGATATCATAATTTCGAACCCAATCTATAATGGACAACCAGAAGTTTTGTGTTACATTACATTCCCAAAAACTGTGAAAAATATTTTCTCTAACATCAGAACAAAATGTACAAAGTTCAGTTTCTTTTAATTTACATTTATATAAAAAGGAATTACATGGTAAAATCCTATGAACAATCTTAAATTGAAAATTTTGTAAAAACGAATTTCTGGTTATAATGAAGGGCATGGAATAAAAAGCATTCCAATCTTCAATCTGTATATTTAAGTATATTTCCCATTTGGTACGGGAAGATAGTCATAATCCTTTATTATCCTCCAGATATAAATAATAGAAAAATTTACAACATTTTGATTCTTTTTTTAACTTAATCTACTAATTTATTTTCAATATTATCAAGTTTGGAACTACCTTCTATCCTACTTTTCCATATATTTGGAATAGCGCTTAAAATCCCATAAAACTAATATTATCTGACACCAGATCATTGATAAAAAAGATACAATTTTCAATATATATTTACCCTTCAAAATCATCTTGCCATCCAGTTTGATGTTTGGATTTAGCCATATGGATTGGGCCAGAATATCGGTATTGTTTTCAACTTTCAACCTATTTTTCAATTTTGAAAAAAATACCAGGATATCATGCCAAAAGAGATTGATTTTTTTTCCTAAATAAAGCAATCCTTCCTTACTTAAATGTAAAATTGTGCACCCCGACCCCCCCCCCCCCCCCAATTCGCGTATATAGCTAAGCAGCAAAACTTTCCAAGGAGAGTAATTTTGGGGGTCAAGTAATTTATACAGCCAAGACATTTTTACACTATAACAAAAATAGTAAATATAAGGGATCTTAAGACCACCATCACAGTGTTCGGACATAACCACTGTTCTTTTCACCTCATCTGGTTTTCCTTTCAATAAAAAAAAAGAAAAAATTCGAGTCATTAATTGTTACCCCAGCAACATCAGGGTCATTTTTAATTGAGTAGGTGGGACAACATCCCTAATGCGCCTCGAAATGAGGAACTCAAAAGTCACGTGTAAAGAAAAAATTTCTGTGTAGTGATAATGGACATGTTTCTATTTTTAACAAATGACTGAACTTAATTAGTTGTGGTGATTAGGAAAGTAGAGGAACATAGAATAAATGTGTAAAAACTATGGAGCTATTGAATGTGTTCAAAGTATTAAATTTTCAAAGAACTTATTGTGTTAAAAGGGGGATATTTTACCACAAGGAGCCGCATCACAAAAGGATGTTCGGGGTTTGCTAATTTACGGAAAAAGTAATCTCACTTCGTACCCCGAAAATTTAACCATATATGTGAAAATGTCACAGCTTCGAAACGAGCTATCATACATATCCAAGTTTACGATATGGACTGAGCTACAGGGAAAAACGTTACCATTACCGCCTATGTAAAAACAATTAAACATATATTGAGCCAATTTACAAAAAGATTAATCAGAAGTTTTCAGAGTGATCTATGGATGATTTCACCTTGTACACCCGGAAAAGGTGTGAAAATGATGGTTAGTATTTTTTTTATTTATACCTAGATATCCCAGATGATTTTAGATAACCATTATAGATAAATACCAGCAAATACTCAATGACAATTTCGCTTTTAAAATGCATTACTGGCACGGGGCTGAACACTTTTTTTAGGCACAATTCTAACTTTGTTTACACCCCCGAGAGATCCGAAAGGAATTTGTTGATGAATTGAAAAAAGCATGAACTAACATAATAGTTTTAGCTGTAAGTAAACATGACACAATGCAGTCTTTGTTATGTAATTATCACTCCGGTTTACAGGAATAACTGATAATCAAGGGAGATAACACACTTCATACGAGTAAAGTGAAATACATCATCACATGTGCTTTTATCCAATAATTTGACCCATGGTCAGAAGATCTATATCATATGCAGTTAATAAACAGTCAAACATGTACATGTATTCAGGAAATCATGAATTATTATTTGTAATGCACACTAGCAAATCACAAGATATTGTCTTTTCTCAGTGAAAAAGAGGGAGGATCAACAAAACTTTTGAAAACAATATTGCTGCACCTTTTCAACTATTAAGCTAGTTAGCTAGCACTCGTTGCTGCTAATATAAAAGATTTAAATGAAGGTTGATAAGCCACAAGGGAGAAGCATTTTTCTTTCTTTGCGGTAAAACTTTCAAGAATTTGATTTTTGCTCTCTCAATAATACTTATGTATCTAAACCAAATAATAACACAGCCTGAGTCATTTTTTTGTCTTATTTCAGTTTCAGACATATCATTACTTTTTAACCTGAGATGGCAAACTAGAGGTTTTAAAAAGTCCTGAATAACTGGTAAGCATTTTGTTTTATTTGGCAAGCTCTAAATTGTTAATTTATGGTATTTATGCAATTCAAATTACAGTCGGTATGTTAAAAATATACTGATATGAAAACTGTTGCTATGGTCTTGGCATTAAATGAAAATGCTTGGTTACTGATCTTTTCGACTCCATATTTCAAGTTAAACCTTGCGGCAACTGTTCTTCATGAAACACTGCAAACTAGAATTAGCATTATTTTGATATGTCGTTAGTTAATGACGCCATATTACGTGTGATGCCACAATGTTTCCTATAAAACCTCATGCCGATATCTCACTGATAAAAGATTTTCTCTGAAATACATGTAAAAAACATTTTTTCTTAAATAGAATTATGTGAAAGAACAAGTTTTGAAAATTTGCACTTCATTGCACTCTAATTATATGATTCAAATGACTTTTACAGTAGTTTATAGTGGTTTCTACAGTATAAAATACATACAAGGTTTCCACTGGCTAGAATAATTAAGTATTTTAGTGTTTTTTTTATGAAATCTTCATTTTTGCATAATTTCTCTGTCAAAATGCACTTTTAGGCACCGGAAAATTTTATTGAATGCTTTAACAGGGTCTGTGTGTTGTAATTTAAGGTTACATTCAGGTGTTTTGTCCTTCTTTTGACTAGTGAAGGTATACTGGAAGAAATTAATTATGCATACACTTTGTATTCAAAATAAATAAATATAGCGATAAAAGTGTCATTGCCTTATAGTGCTGAAACAACTTTATTTTTTTTCAGAAATAGACAAAAATAACACAGATTTATTCAGAATGTCATACCGATGAAGATCACATAAAAATATTTGGACAAATCAGAACTATGGATCGCAATATGGGACAACATCCCTAATGCGCCTCGAAATGAGGAACTCAAAAGTCACGTGTAAAGAAAAATCTCTGTGTAGTGATATTGGACATGTTTCTATTTTTAACAAATGACTGAACTTAATTATTTGTGTTGATTAGGAAAGTAGAGGAACATAGAATAAATGTGTAAAAACTATGGAGCTATTGAATGTGTTCAAAGTATTAAATTTTCAAAGAACTTATTGCGTTAAAAAGGGGATATTTTACCACAAGGAGCCGCATCACAAAAGGATGTTCGGGGTTTGCTAATTTACGGAAAAAGTAATTTCACTTCGTACCCCGAAAATTTAACCACATATGTGAAAATGTCACAGCTTCGAAACGAGCTATCATACATATCCAAGTTTACGATATGGACTGAGCTACAGGTAAAACCGTTACCATTACCGCCTATGTAAAAACAATTAAAGATATTGAGCCAGTTCCAAAACTAAATTGAATAGATAAGGAGACAAAGAATCCCCTTGACGAACCCATCTTGTCAATGAAAAAAAAATCTGAAATATATCCGTTGTTTAACACTGCACGAGAGGCATCACAGTGGAATGCCTTAATCCAACTTATAAATGTATAGTCAAAGCCATAAAACTGCTAAGCATTTAGTATAAAAGACCATTCGACCGTGTCGAAAGCTTTTCAAAATCGACTTACATTAAACATCCAGGAATGGAGTCTTCCTCCATCTTTTCCATCAGATCATAAATAAATCTTGGACATTCGCCTATATAAACGGCAAATCACAAAAACACTTACCAGCTCTGTGACCCATGTTAGAATTTTCTGGTGTGACATCCCAAACAATCCTGATACCGCATTCTTCCCGTTAAACCCGTTTTCCTTGGTCGAAATGCAAAAGCCTTGCTGCACAGCACCAATGAAAAATATTGTTTTAAAACAAAAACGTTAACACCCGCTTAGGATTAATATAGATTAATCTATAATTAAACCGTAATCGACGAGACGCTAATTGGTCGATATCCGGATGCTCTGCATCTGCAACTTCATCACCTCATAACTTTTTTACTTTTTTTTTATCAGTTTTGATGAAATTTTGCAGACAAAAAGAAGTTTAAAAAAAAAACAATGAGTAGAAGTTCACTTTAGAAATACCGCTCCCAGATTCCAGGTTAATATTTAATTTTTTTGTGGATGGGCCTCACATCTATTATCATAGATAAGGGAAGACTGATATGTCGTTTTGATTGCATGGTATTTTAATTGTTTTGTTTTATCATTTAGCAAATCTATAAATCAAGATGTGATAAGAATTGAATGATTTGCTTTACATTGTATTACAAATAACAGATGAAGAAGATACGGAACCACCAGGAAGACGAGGTGTGCCATACTCATTTGGTAATACTATTAACCTTATTTCCTCCCTTTATTTTTTATCCGATATGAACAAATAAAGTCTAAGATAGTGAGACTAAGATAATTGTGCGTCCTTTAGAAAATACGCATCGTTGCAGTGTCAAAAAGCATATTTATTGTCTCTCTTGCCCATATCCTACTTTTGTTCCGAATTATTCATCAATTGCTCAAAATGTTATACATTAGTCTAAACCTTAATTTGATTGTCCTCTTAGTGAACTAAAAATTTCACATCAAGATGCATGTATATTCTCATACGTTTTCAACTTTGTACTTAGTTTAGTCTTTTTACTTTTTTGTATTCGAGCGTCACTGATAAGTCTTTTGTAGACGTAACGTGTGTAAGGCAAATATAGATTTTCAACCCTTGAATCATGGATGAATTTATTTACAACCACTGGGTCATTGGTATCACCACCCGAGCTAGCACTTCTCTGTTAATTGAGTTATCATTGATATGTTCATAATTATAAATCAACTGTTTACAAACTTTGAATTTTTGAAATATTAAAACATGATTTAGGCTTTTCTATCTCAGGAACAGATTACCTTAGCTGTTTTAAGCAAAACGTTCAGGGATGTTTTGGTGCTCAAGGATATTCCACTTTGTACTTTATTTGGCCTATTTGACATTTTGTGCATTCGAGTGTCACTGATGAGTCTTTTATAGACGTAACGCGTCTGTTGCAACTATAGAATTTCAATCCTTGTATCTATGATAAGTTTATTTTCAATATCAACACTTGTATATCATTCCTTCTGCGGTTCATTCTATACCTACAGTTTTGTTTTTTAACGTGTGTCTGATATAGGAATTTATACACCTATAATTTTTATATGATTTGCATTTATAAGTTCTTGAAGTGGATTGGTCAATTAGGATTTTTCTCTTAGTTTACACTTCGATAAGCCATGTTTCCGAAACTACTTTCGTAATCTATTCATGCGCGATACACATTTCGCAGGGAAACATATTTTTTTTTGGCAAATTGAGATTTAAAAAAATAAATGCAGAACAGTTGTTTCTATTCTAATGCATATATAACAAAACATAACTAAGATAAATGCACTAAAGCTTCGAAAATGTATAAAAATAAAATCACAATAAAATTCCGCGAAACTTCATGAAGGATTTGGGGAATTTATGTCATGTGAAAAAACGACGTCATATACGAATAAAATCTTTAAAGGAAATGCTTATTTCGTTACGTGTACGCTTCAAATTCGGATAATATCTCATTAAAATGAGGTTTTGGAGGTAGGTGCTATTTTATTTTAGATTTCGTTGCATTTATCGAACATTTATGGATTTTAGAAAGTCAATATGGCGGCCAACTCCTTAGTTACGACCTTTCAGTTGTGAGGCATGTGATGTGATTACAGTAGACTTTTACACAAAAATTTTTAATAAATATGGAGAATATTTGTCTTCAGAATTATAAGGATTAAACACATTTTTTCTAGAGGTTATTGATGTGTAAACCGGGGCTCTTACTCACAAACTTTACATAAAAGTCCTTTGGACTTTTATTCAGTTTGTGAGTTAATCGACCCGGTTTACACATCAATAACCTCTAGAAAAAATGTGTTTACTCCTATAATAAATTATGGAAACTACTGTTTCCTCGATTTTTACGTCATCAAAAATTTCTTTTCAATACTAAGTCGCCTTTTTCATGACAAGGTACAGCAACGTAACAATACGTTTTTATTATAGCAAAACAGTTATTATTTAAGCAATATGCCAAATTTACAGTATTGCAACAAACCAGCGATATCCCCAGTAACAAACAACAAAACAAATTGCTTGTTTAAGAACTATATATTATTGATTGTAGATGCAAAAAGTTCATCACAAGGTTAATTACGCTAGATTTGTTTTCTAAACTATTCTTTTAGTTTCCTTTGACATATACTAATACACATCTGGTAGAACGACCAGCTCTACAATTGTTGACATAAAACAACAATTTCTTACAAAGTAACTTCTGTTTGACAGTCTCATTTTTATATAAAAAAAAGAAATAAGTGATAAAGAAGTTTTGTTGGCATACTAGAAACAAGCTAAGAATAAAATCATCGAGTAAACTTCAAATTACCATTTTAATATAACAATTGTCTGCCAAGTCTTTTGTCATGAAAAATACAAAATCATGGCCGTTTTTAAATATTTAAGAAAGAGAAGGAAACACATCCCTCAATGGACTCGTTTTGTTGGTATTGCAACTGAAATTAAGGCAAGCCAATGTTACTGCTATCAACATTTAAAAAAATCAATAAGAACCAACAATGTTCAGAGTTTAAAAGTGTAAACGACTAGCCGACTTAAAACTTTAAAGGGTTGAGATATACATTTATACATATTGCATTCTCTATAGAATTAAGATAATTAAACGGAAATACATGACATTTTCAACAAATATCTAGACGGGAAAATGACTTAATTTTGATAAATCATTTGGTAAACTAATATGGTTTAAACGTTGGATTAACATCATTAGAATTGTTTTACGAGTTTCCATAAAGTACAAACTTTATAGAGAACCCCAGCGAGAGCGTTACCTCATTTCTTCAATATGACCAAAATGTATCATTTCTTAGTGTTTTGTTTGCATCTCAAACAAACTTATCTAACTGTGTTTGTGATACTGGAATTTTGATGTTATCTAAAATCTACATAAAATCTCAAAATTTAGATTCGACTGAAAATTTGCAGTCTTCAAGGAGTGTTCAAGACGAGTTATGTAATGAGTTAAATTGTTTTTCAACTTATACTCCTTATTCTGAGACCCGTGGATCAAAAGAGTCAATAACCTGGTACAGAGATCTCACAGTTTACGCCGATAGACCTTTTTTTAATCATTTAAGAGGTAACATGTAAATAAATCAAGCTATTTGAAAATTTATTATTGGTATCGTTTAGACATTTGTTTTTATTATAATGGTTTACTCCTAAGACAAAAACAAGAACATGTAGAGTATGATTTTGAAAAGCCAATTAGCCGTTCAGTGACGATTACAACCAACAATACTTAACGACTTACATCAATACGCAGAGTTATCAAAATGTGTCCCAAAATAACAAATGTTATTCAGCTCTAATGACAGAGTGAACTATCACATTTATGGACTATCGATATACAAATAGGAGTAACAGCAAGACACGACAACAACTGAAATACAAGCTCCTGATTTCAGACAGGCACGTGCAGAATGTGGGGGTGTTAATTATGTATATTAAGCCACAACCTACCCCAACCTGGAGGTATATCAGTCCAGCTTATGCAAAAACTATTAAGATCAGTTGAATGGCTTGTTCAAAGCATCCTATAACATCAGACAAGAATTGTTTTGAATGACAAATACACACGCAAACAAGTCAACAGATATCTGTGTTGACTGTTTTATGCAAAAGACATGGATAACATTGATATACTGAACTTCTTATTTTCGTTTGGTTTTGAATATACTATATACAAACATTTTCTGAAAAAAACATATGTCGGTGAGCAACGCATCGCATCCATTTTTATAATTAACTTCATCTTATAAAAGTATAGCGAAAACTACCCATCTTCAAAAGAAATGCAAAAGGGGGATTCCGTAAAATCCGACAAAATCAAGCACTACCAGCAAAGAAGCATGTGAAACTTAAATCACGTGAACGCCCATAGAATGGTTGAGTGAATATTTTGTTTATCGAGCTAATCCTCCAAATTGTATGACAAGTGTTTATAGTTTTCTTACCATTCCAAAATTAGGTGAGCCTTCAAATAAGACAAACACATGACTTAGCTGGTGAGTTGTCTAATTGACACCCATACCACATCTTGTTATGTCTATATACGGTTTTTATGACAATGATGATTGGGATCCAGAAGACAAATATGTGTTAAATTGTACCACAGACATAAAATACGACTCAGAACTATCCATGTAAATGCGACATTCAGTTGTACAGCTACATTTAAAGTACTCCACTTAAAATAGTTAAAATCTTTTAACATTTTATTAAATGATAATTTTGATAATATCAAGATGAATGAACATATCTCATTGGTTACTGATTCCCTATAGCTAGTTGGTTTACGTTTATTATATCAATAATCTTCTCGCTCATACACAAATACATTACAAAATAAAAGAAGATTACTAAATATCAAAATAAATGATAAGTGTGAATAATTTTAATTAAAGCATTCCTAATCCGTATCGTCAGATTTAATTTTGTGGTAAAATACGTTATTGTTTATTTATTACAGATGAAATGCAAATGTCTGCTGATTTAATTAAAGCACAAGGCGACCAACCAATATTGTTGGTTCCACCGCCACCACCAGATCCACCTAATCCGCAATGATGTTGTAATGAAACAGACTATATTTCATATTCTTCTTGTACGTTCTGCATTCTCGAAAATTACCACCATCTATATATTAGTATCCAAAATCTCAATACAGATATTATTGTTGAAATATCATTTGAAATTACACCATGTTTCTGAATTCTGCTTTAAAAAATCAAAAGGACGAAATTTAATAACATAAGCAACAAGGCGGTTGCCATATGTGGAGAAAGGTCTGCTTACGATCCAGGAGCACTTGATATCAACCCCAGTTTTAATGGGGTTATGTCCATGTTGTGTCAGGTGAACTAATATTTGTCTGTTTGTCTTTTTCATTTTTAGCCATTGGGTTGTCAGTTAATTTTCGATTTATGAGTTTGGCTGTCCCTCCAGTATCTTTCGCCCCTCATTTACTCTGTTAATGGATATGTATTACTTAAATATCTTAACTGGATAAACAATCGTAACTGGACACTTCTTTGGAGAATTTATCGAAAACACTAGTTAATATATGTCGATGTATTATAAGAGAACCGATTGACCGCGACCTTGTTACTTGAAATCAGACATGAAATACAACGCTTTATAAATATTTATGTTTTATAGACGCTAAAAATAACCTGGTACAGCGATCTCCCAGTTAACGCCGATAGACCTTTTTTAATCATTCAAGAGGTAACATGTAAATAAAGCATGCTTTTTGAAAATTTATTATTGGTATCGTTTAGACATTTGTTTTTATTATAATGGTTTACTCCTAAGACGACAACAAGAACATGTAGAATATAATTTTGATAAGACAATTCGCCGTCAAATGACGATTACAACTAAAAATCACTAAACGGCTTACATCAATACGCAGAGTAATCCAAAAAATGTCCCAAAATGACAAATGTTATTCAGCTCTAATGACATAGTGAACAATCACATGTACTATCGATATACAAATAGGAGTAACAGCAAGACACGACAACAACTGAAATACAAGCTCCTGATTTCAGACAGGCATGTGCAGAATGTGGCGGAGTTAATTATGTAATATTAGGCCACAACCTACCCCAACCTGGAGATATGGCAGTCCAGCTTATGCAAAAAACTATTAAAATCAGTTGAATGGCTTGTTCAAAGCACCCTATAACATCAGACATGACTATTTTTGAATGACAAATACACACGCAAACAAGTCAACAGTTATCTGTGTTGACAGTTTTATACAAATTACATGGATAACATTTAAATATTTAAATTCATATTTTCGCTTGATTTTGAATATACTATACGCCGGTTAGTTTAAACACATTTATTCATCATCAATACAAATATATCATCATACAAAATGCACAATAATAATAAGATTCGGAAACAAGCTATATATATAGCTTATATTAATCCGTTTCCTTGAAATACCAACTCCAGTAAACTATTATATAAATATAGCATGCAATGTTACTATGATATGGAACAAGAATAAATAAGTAACTATAAAATCAAAAAAAGAAAGGAGATTTTTTTTTTTTTGGAAATAATGAAAATAAATTCAACAAAAGAAGAAAAAAAAGTAAAAAAAAAAAGAAAAAAGAAAACTACACTGAAATACTACACACATGTTTAGATGAAATGCAACTTAGTTAGAATAGTGAATAACAATTTAACTTGTAAATCTCTTGCCCTTTAGTAGGAATTTTGTACTTTTCCAAAAATATCTTTATTTTGGTCTAAATTTAGAGCTTGTGATCAAAATAAAAGTAAATTCGTGTTTAGTGTGACTAGATAATTAAATGCGAAAATAATGTCATTACGCAATTTGTCATTTTTTTACAATGCAATAAAAAAATGAGCTGTAGACTCGATCAAACTACACGAGCAGTTTAAAAAATCTACTAGATTTCTTTTGATCAAATGTTCATTTAGAGAACTACTATTCATCCTTAATCTTGCATGTAATACTTGACCCATTCTTGTACCAGTGTAGTAAAAATTTGGGCATTTATTATTTCACAATACATATGTGAAATAAGAATAGTTCGTACCCGTTCACATTGCCTAATAAATTGCAAACACAGGTAAATTAGTCTTTCGCTGCACATATTTCTGATTACGAAAGACAATCAATTGAACGGGTGCCACATGTAGAGCAGAATTTACTTACCCTTCCAGAGTCTTTAGTTTTCTATGTTTCGTCATGTGTAAAAGTATTTTCTGTTTGTCTTTTTTCATTACTAGCCATGGCGTTGTAAGTTTTTTGTCGATCTATGTGTTTGATTGGTATCTTTTGCCCCTCTTGAACAATAATCAATAATAAAATTGAGAATGGAAATATGATACATGTCAAAAGGACAACAAAATAAAAAATAGCAGATAACAGCCTAAGGCCATTTGCAGGCAGGCTACAGCCGGTCGTTGAATAAAAAAGTGTATAAGTTCAGTGAAAACAAACGTCATACTTAACTCCAAAACATATAAAGGAATTAAAATTATTTAACACACAAAATAAAAATGCGGCGGAGTTAAACACTTTTGTAAGATCTCAACCCTCCTTTTATACATCTAACCAATGTAGATTAAGACACACACAGCAATACGCACATAGCACCAAGGTGTAACGAAGGCGGTGTCCAATGTCAGAATAGGTAAAAAAAAAAAAGAAACTAATGAAAATGATATTAATACATACAGTTACAAAGGATTATTAGCAGTTAATGACATGCCAGCTCAAGATCTTGATGAAACTGCTTTAAAGATAATATCTGCATCATATGAAGATAAAGTACAAAGTCTGTTAAAAGGAACCTATGAGTGAATCAATACTTATAGCACAATATGCAATCTTTAATTACCTGGCAACATTATCGTAACAATATCCATTCTAAATGAGTCGGTTCAAGGGTTTTGGTTATCTTTACAATTTTGTGATTATTAAAGAATATAACCATATAATATTGGATGTCACATTCCTGAACTTATAAGATAGATATAAGAGACGTAGAATGAGTGCCAATGATACAAATTAAAGTCACAATGTGTAAAAGTAAACCGTTATGTCTGCATGTTGATATATATATAACAAATGAGGTAAAATGTATTTGTACCGATGATAACATTTAGTTTATGTTTTAACTATAACGCTAGGTATTTTAACCCCGTATTTATGACATCTGGGGAACAACTTAGATTTGATCAGAAAACAAATATGTACGCAATTTTGAAGCTCTTATTTTGTAAAATGTATATAAAAACATATATCAATAAAGGTCTCTTATGAAGTTTTAATATATAAGTACACAATAGTTTTGATTTCTCCAAAACGTTCCTGAAGATTGATAACAGCATGTAATTAAACAATCATTCAACAATCAAGGGCCTGGTTCTCGAATATATCTAACGACTAAGAAATAGCTTACGATAATTTAAGTACATGTCATATAATTCATCATGTTCTCCAAAGTGTCGAAATTTACGATTTCAACACCTTTATCTATCATTATATAAAAACTAAGCTTGCTTAACTAAAAATCGTTTTAACTCATATTTTAATTCCTTTTCATTTACAATGTCATGTCCCTTATAATGAAAAATATAAAGCATTAGCGATAAATAACACGATAGCCTATTGGTGAGAACGTCAAATAATTTGACTGAAATTCTTATAATTCATCATATAATATATCATTCCTGCAAACGCATACAGTTATTTGTCTTAAATTGTTTTAGAGTCAAAAAGATATGACAGTCCCCTATTCGTGTCATAATTAAAATCTGTTCTGATGTTGTGCCACTTCATTTGAATCTGAGTTCAGAGGTTACTTTGATAATTTTCTGTGTTCCGTGGGACGACCATAAATCCAGGTTTGATAAGTAAGTAAGCACAGGCTTGACGACCGTGATTCGAAATTTGTTTTGATAAACATCATGAGTTATCTATAGCAATCAAAGGTAAACCGCATTTGAATTCAAATAGAAAATGTAATTTTACAGCTAAAGAGCACCGAAACATGTACAGGCTATAAACTTACCGATCTTTCAATGCTTAATCTAGCGGAAACACGTACTCCTGATCTTTGTCATACGTTAAACTTCAGCAAGAAACCAGGTGTTTGAATTAAAAATGTTGTTGTATTTGTACTACTAGTATTGCTCTTGTTGGGTTCAATTGTGTTTCATATTATTTGCAGATCGAAGAGATTCTTCAAAGGCAAATCCACCTATATATACAAAAATGCTAGAGCATTCGAGTGCAACAGGTAAAATAACCGTTCTAAACATTTAATCATTTCTCTGACGTCAGTTTATTGTTTTAACAGTGGAATATTTTTCAAGAATCAACTGATAACTATGTTATCTTTAGATAACGTATATCATAACTTTCAACTTTTAACTTACAATATGTTATCCCCTCAAACACGAGTAACAAATGAAAGGTTAGTCAGTGAAGTATTAGTACTTGAAATGCTAAAATAGTTGGCTAATGTACAAACTTTACAGGTTTTTATTAAGTTACTGTATAAGATGCTAATGTATTTGCACTGTACTGAAATGTGTGAGCGGAAGATCTGCAGTTTGTATGCTATAATGTATGTTTTAAGTTTGAAAAGAGTACTATGACATCACAAAATTACTCTGACTTTTCAACTCGTTTTTGAAACAGACTCAGTTATAATACTTTATTTTGCTTTATTTCATTTGCAATAGTGTATTGAATAATTAAAACGACATTTGTTTGTGTTTAAAATGACTTTTTTTAGATAATAAAGTGAAAATTGCATATGCATTGTTTGTTATATTTTATTGTTATATGATTGTTTAGACATAAATCTAAAAGAATGCAAACTGCCCTTTCGACGCATACATTAATGGCATTTAAGTACACTCATTTAAATGATTTCAAGAGGCTTTTACAGTTACATTTGTAGAGCAAACGGAGTCCATAAAACGTCTGCAATTTGAGCCCTTTTAAAGGAGTAGGGGCATTAAGGGCCATTTTTGGCCCATTTTAGAATCATGTTAATATTTACATATGTGTATCATGGTAACATGTACTGATGATATATACCCCAGTTTAAAATGTGGTTGCCATGGTAACGGAGGTAGATACGATTTTAAGGATAGGCCTAAAAAACGTTGAAATACCTTGAAATCATCAAAATCCTAATTCATGTGATCAGTAAAGTAGGTATGTATGCTGTGCATTTATTGTAAAATAATATTCTATCTATTAACATGAAACTATTTATTTTGATTTGGTTGCTATGGTAACCGCAAATGTATTTTTTTGCAATTATAGTAATTTCTTCATACGGCCATTTTGACTGAATTGTCAATTTTTGGATAAATATTTGATATTGATGCATAAAATATGTATTCAAATTAAAGAAGACAATAAAGGTAATTTGTTTATGAAAAACATCACCATGACAACCAAATTCTATTCAAATATTCTTAAAACAAGTTAAATATGTCTTCATCATGTACAATATAGTCATTCATTTTGTTCTATTATTTTGGTGAGATGTTTTGTTAACACAAGGGCTTCAATGATGTGGACACATTTCAAAGTTATATATGTTTGACTAAAGGAAGATATATAACGGGTAATGCAAGAGTATGACTAAAACAATGCAATTAAATACGATGACCTATAGTCGCATAAAATGAACTCTGGTGGATAACTATCTCATTGACAACCATACCACATCTCCCTATTCTGAAAAAAAAAATCACAAAACTTGCCAATCTATTTATTTCAGCCTATAAACATTTATAACAAACTTAGCTGAGCTTAAATACATATGACTTATATTTCTACAGGAGTTGGAAATATATGCTGTTATACTGATGGAATCAATTTCACTGCTTCTTCACAGGAAAGGCGGAGAGATTTTTATGAATTGTGTACCATAATGTTTAGTTCAAAATAAACAAACATAGATTTTTTATCATGACAAATATTTTACATATATACAGTCGGTTAAAAAATACTGTTGACATGTTAATGTCCCTTAAGTTGGGGGAAGTTGACAAAAAAAAAGAATTAACAAATCTTATTGTGACTTTACTAATACAAAATAAAAGGGAAAGTATATCGCATATACATGTAGTTGAGTCAATCTACTATTGTTCAAATTAATTATTTAAATAAACATTTTGTTATTTCTAAGTCAAGTTAACTCCAATCAGATAAGTTTTAAAAATGTGTCTTTGTTTAAACTGTGAATTTAAGCTGACATTGAACCATGATACATGTTTACGATTGTATGATTCAAAAGTTGCATATATATATTAGTACATGTTCAGTTATCAATGATAATATTCATAGTCATTCTTCAGTAACTGTAGCTTCATCATCACTTGCATCAATTTCCTCTGGTTCGGGAATATTCTTGGCATCTAATAAATACTGACCCCAGTTGTTAATTCGGAATTGTTTGTCAGTATACCTGCCGAAACCCAAGTACCATATTACTGAAGCAATGTGAGAGCACATACCAACTACACGACTACCAATTTTACATTTACAGTACCAACCAAGTACAACGCACTCATTAAATGAAATCCATAATTGGTAACATTTTGCACTTATATGTCGGCTTTGAATTTTAGCAGAGAGTAGACACTGATCTTCAGCAGAGACCAAAACCTCATATTTTCCTTCAGAGTCAAAGTGTTCTTCTGTGTATGATTTTGCCATCTTCAGTTGATATGTTCCCAAAGTGAGGTTTCTTAGTTCTTCTTCGTTCAGACGTGGAAATTCAATATCAAAATCTGTTGAATCTATCTTGGACCATTTATAACTTCGTTTGTCCAAACCATCATTTTCAACTTTATTTTTCAACTCATTAATTTGTTTTGACAAAAAAAGCATTTTTGCACCCAACAACTCATCTGCTTCAGGATCACCAATATTCATTGGTTTAAAATAACGATTAATCAAAGAACAAGCAATGTGTACATAGTCACGAATGTGTGGAACTTGATTCGTAGGTAAGACTTTGTCCAAATATCGAAAAAACTTTATCCTACCATTAATTGATTCCACAATCCAACGAAGTTTGGTTACGAGGCGTGTTGTATTACTTTCTTCTACAGAGTGTTGCTTTTCTCCCCTTCCAAGAAAAGATGGCATTTCAGACTTAATACCTAACTCATTTAATAGATCAAGAGAGTCTCGAAAACCACGGTCTACAATTAAAATGTCATCTTCCTGAAGCCAGTCTGTTATTTTCTCTATATTTCTTTTAATGATATGAGTTATAATGTTTGCATCATTGTTTTTTCCGTCACCCATATATGGTCCCATCACACTCACTATATAGCCAGACGTAGTTACAAAAACCATTGGCTTTACCAATGGCCTGTGTTTGTGCATGCTAAACGATCTTCTTTGGAATTGGAAATTGCCACTTTTTTGTATATATATATATGTTCCATCTACAACAAGGATAGCAGGATTTGTTATATCACCAAAGAGTGACTGTGCTAATGGACGAGTGTGGTTATTGATTACATTATTACGTGAAATATGCTCAAAACCAAGATTTTCTGGAACAAAGGTTTCAACTAGATATTTTCTGGCAGATGAAATAGCACGCCGTGTAGCATCACGACCCAAGTTGAATAAGGTGGACAATAGCCTATTTGACATTCCACACTTAAGTTTAGTTAAAAAAATGCCAATACATTGCCGAATAGTACGGCAGTGTGAATCTCTCATGGGTGAGTCTTGGATCTTTGAACACACATCATCAAAATTAGCCTTTGTCAGTCCAGTTAAATTATAAATATCACTTTCTGAAAGTGAAGTTGGAGAGTCGAAGTCTATACGCTTTTTACTATTTTTTAGCGCTATGTCCCTAATTTGTTTTAATAAATTGGTGATTTCAGTTCGATTAAAATCGCTTGATGATTTTTTCTCAACAATTTGTTCACATGAAAAGCCTGAAAAAAATTCATCTGAGAGATGTCCAGGGCAGCATCTTGCACCTTGTGGTAAAATAATAAGTCTTTGTAAGAATAAGTCATATCTAGCAGAATTTGGAACAGTAACAAGTTTTGGCCCATGGCGTTTGCAGACTACACATTGTGCGTGGCTGGCTGTTGTAGATGGAAACTTAAGCTGAATACTTGGGGGTGAACGACAATCAACATAATTTTTACTGGAGCTGCTTACAACTGGAATAAAATCGGGATCTTTGTCTAGATACTCAGCTTTTCTTTTAGTATTTGGTTTCTTTTGTATTTCTTTTCCACAAAACAATCTACATTTATTACACGTGACACCTTCAATAACTTCTTGCGGACGAATTAATAATTTATTTACAAGATATTTCCTGATTTCTTTATTTTTTTCACCACTTAAATTTCTCCTTTCAGCCGTTTTTGTACGTTTACAACAGACAACACATGGATAACACTTAAGAGGAGGCATGCTGAAAGTAGAAATTAAAACTTTTTTTACAAGTGCACGAGGGAGAAAAATATATTCATACGTTATTTTTTATTGAGGCATAATTTATGTATACATATATAATCTATTTAGGATTATCGGGTAAATTATTTTGATTTGCTTTTTTTTTTTTAATGCTTCGTCTTTAATCTTTTGTATGTCAATTAATAAGTTGGTGTATCTGGTTGCTGGTTGGTGTATATATGTATGGTCACCAACAAGTCTACCGTGAATTCCGATCTGTCAGTTATTATAAGATTTGTCATTGAAATAGGGCACCCGAATACTTGTGATACGAAGTCACGTCCGGTCGAAATCGGGACGACGCCTCGTCTAAAGAGACCCGGTATCATACTCTCAACGTTAGATTTTAGTCTAACATAATTCTGAGACAACAAACCCGCATTGTGCTATGTCGCGATTTAAAATCCTTTCATTTATTCCATCTTCCCTCCATCGGCCGTGACTGATTAAAGAACCTATGTTGAATTCCAGCGGCCTACCTTGAATAGCCTTTAGTATACCTGCTGTGGTTTTTGTCTGGAATATACATGAAATAATTCCTGCAGGACATGAAGCAGGCAACAATCAATCATTTGCTTTTTGCTAATTCATCAAACTTCTCTATCTTTTAACATTATAAATATAATAATTTTTAGCCTGAATTTAAGACATATTTATACATGGAAACGACCTCGAGTTACCATTTGAACATGAATTGTTCTAAAAAAAATTTATCTTAATCTCAAAATGTTATTGTCCATGTTAACTTAATCTGAATTGTTAATAACGCTAAATTGAGAAAATCTCTACTTTCATATTCATATATATATTGATCAATTAGTCCTTCTTCATTTAAAAAGGTTAACAATATTTGCATATTTTTTTTTGTGATTGCAATTATTTATTAATTTGTATAGTTTTTAAATATGTTATATTGTCAAAATGTTAAGACAAACACCAAGATATGTTATATATAGATTGTAATTCTTGAAAATAATAAAATAATTATATTTTTTATAACATTCCTTTAGTAAAGATCGATAGGGGAGATAATCGTCATTTGTTTACCGTCTATATAAAGAACAGAAACAGGATGGTTTTTAAAACCAAAGTATATGATATATAATACTTGTTTTGTTACTTTGCATACACAAGTGAAATGTAAACCAGTTAATGATTTAACAGAGTGGATCTTTTGGTATAATAATGAAAATGAAAGTCGTGAAATCTCATTCACACTGGAGTTGCTGTGTACTGTCCTCGGATCTATTCTGAAGATTTGAACACATATATAAATCGTGGTTTTCTTTTATTTAAATGAAATAATTAAAAAACATAGATAATCGACCGTGAATTGTCTCCATATGATAGCAAAATAATTGAAACAGTAAAACGGTATTACTTGTATAACTTTCGAGGCACCAGTTCTATAAATATTCTGAGCATTTGTTTACGTGATATAAATATAGAAAGGGAGATTCCGCGATTTTTACTTTTATTTCAATGTAAAAAAAACAAGTTTTATTGACTGTGCTTACCTGCTTTTGTGGTTTGTGCTTCATTTTTTCAACAATATACACATTTTTAATGAAAGAAATATTTTCTCAACACAATCTGGCTGCTATCGCCTGCTCTCATGGGACTTTTCAAAAACTCTATGGAGTACGTATTCCGATCCCGCATTCGATCTCGTTTACCACCGACATGCAAACGCAGTGACACAATTATGCAACAATACATGTGATTTATTCTTACTACAAATATTTTCAAACTAATTTCCGGGCCATTTTTATTAAATTCATACTGTTTCTATGCTAAGAAATAGGTTAACCTGTTCGTGAATTGACGACAACGTTTAACAAGTGCAATTGTCCTTTGAAATCAGCTCATATTCAGTTAAATTTCATACCGTGCGCAGGCAAGAAACAAAAAGATATTTTAGTATGTTATGTGTTCATTTGTTTGAATGATTGTGTATAAATATGAAGTTGTTTCTTGCATGCACACATAGTTTATTTAATGTAAATTTGACAAATTTTCATAAATTTTACGGGAAAACGTCTTAAATAGGCACGAAAACGTTGTTATTGTGACGTCATTGACGCAAAATGTTGGAAAAATGATATCAAAACTTAAAGCTTTCATCCTAAAGTATTCAAAAAGTACAAGTTTTTAATTTTTCATGTGTTTTAAAATTTCCGAAAAAAATAGGCCAAAAAGGGGTCTTAATGCCCCTACTCCTTTACTTAAAATAATAAAAAAAAAGGTGAAGACAACATTTTCAAATTTTAGGTGTGTATGATAGGAACTGAAACAATCCGGAGACTACCCGGAAATAACTACCGACCTTCGGTAGAAAAATGACAATCCTTATACATTAAGACTTAAATCGTCCGCATCTGCTACTGATGAAATAGTAATTGGACTACGTTTATCAATTGACTCATGAGCCCCTGTCCCAGAATGAGAAAATTGAGGCAAATAAAACAAAAAATGGTTGTTCAAAACGTCTGCTATGAAAAATGATGAAATGAATTCTGTGTTTTAAAAATGAATACATCAATATCTAAAACCGCATTTAAATGCAACCAAGTTATCTTAATTATTAACCAATATTAAACAAGGAGCATGAAAGGGTCCGAAAGGTTGTCAATTGTATAGTAAACACCGGTCATTTAGAACTCGGTACATTTTTTTTATTTTGTAACCTTGTATAAATCAATAATTTGTCAAAAGCACAGCATTACATGTTCAAGATTTTATGTTATTTATTTTTTGTCAAGAACAGGCAAAATACAGTTGAAAATAAACGAGAAGAAAGTTGATGAATACTAAAACAAAGAACATTAGAAAACTATACACTACATGGGAAAACTTTCCTCTGTTTAGTCCTTTATTTCCATGAAAACTTGAGAAATTTTTTTTTTTGTCTATAACTTGCTTTTCTAAAATGGAGGTTTGCATAACATTGGTCAATTCTACACCAGAGTTTCTAAATATATCTGTTAAAAGGAAACTTTGCAAAAAAATCAAAAATTGATATTATCTCCATTCTGTATAAAAATTCTCAAATTTATAGATATTAAAGTTTTATTCCGCTATAAGATCACCATCGATTTCACATTTTGAGTATCAATTCTTTGCGTACTGCCATTTTGTCATCTTCTACGATTTAAAATCACGATATGTCTATAAACCACAAAGGACCAAAACTACAGTAATCGATGTAGTCGTAATTGCGTGTCGATATCTTGTCAATCGTACGGTTGTTTTATCTGACTAACTAACTTGATACGGAAAATGTTCTTATTTTTTTTTAAATAACCATAATCTGTTATTTTCAAACTGTTAATATTGGAATTAATTAAAAAGTCAAAGTTCTAATCTTAAATAAGTGTTCCGTGAAAATTGTTTTAGAAAATCTAATTCGTTCATAATTCTTTAAAGTAATAAACTTTATTCAAATAAATTCGGATCTTCCCTCATCTGATCATCAGCATGGCTAAAGGTATTACTCCCAAAGGTATTGTGAGGGGTGTGAGGTGACACGTCCAGGTATTCAAGCGATTTCCTGTCGGGCTTGCAAGTTCATGCATCGTTTCACTTCTGTAGGTATTGATCAGTGTACACGGCCGATAACTTATAACTTTTCATTTTGAACTATCAGGTGTATAATATACATCTCTGTCTTGCGTGTCCGAAAGTGATATACTATACTATACATTACTTAACTCATACGCTTGTTTATGAATAACATTTCTAGTGTAAAGAATATTATTTATAAAAATATAAATAATACCCCAAAAAAAATATTTGAAGAAATAAAAATCTATTTACATATCTTTTCCAAAGGTTAATTTGGGAAAATGTAATATATACTCGTTGTCAATAGGAAAGGACAGATTGGAACATACCAGAAATATTGATTTAAAAAATGACGCACTTGTCGACGATTCGTTTATACGCCTGGATAGGAAGTTACGGAACTATAGCGCAAATTAAAATATATACATGTATACATTGAACATAAGAAAGAAACATACATTTTGTGTAAATTGGGGTAAAGGTTTTGTAAATAGACTAGTCCACGTATGCCAACAGTATGTAATCAACGAATTCGATAGGCTATTGTATACCAAAAAGAAGAAGAAGAAGAAGAAGAAGAAGAAGCAGAAGATAACCAATTTGATATAAATACAGGTCGATATATAACTTGCTTTAGTTCATCGAAGTTAATCAAATATTAATATTTCCATTAGATTGTTCTCGAATAAAGGAAGAAACTCGTCATCATCACAATTGTTCCGACATTCATGTAATGTATATGCAACTGGACGTACACTAATAATCCCCAAGGGATGTGAATATTTTCTAGGAAAACTATTGAGTATTAAAGTTTCAAATCAATATCGGTATTTATTTTCTTTCTTGATATTCATTGACAGCAAGGACGTATGTTAGTTATACGTCCTTGTTGACAGCAATTTAAAGAATAAACTGCTTGTCCGCTTTAGGGGTAGTCTTGCCAGTTGAACAGACTTATCATTACTTTCAAAAATAGGAGAAAGATGACATTAAATTTGTTGAGCAGACATGGGCGGAAAACAATAAAAATACAGGTTTAATATTTGTGTTATATTTCCTATTTTACAAATTCGGAATTTCAAAATACATCTATAACATCTTGTTATAGATACATTTTGAAATTCCAAATTTGAAAATAGGAAATATAACATTTGTTCATTCATTTAACATCTATAATATGAATATCATTTAGTACACTTCGGTCTATACAAATGCAGAATATACAATGGTGGTTTGATTTCGTCAAAATATATAAGAGATCTGACAAATAGATTATCACTTCGATATTGCAAGACACCCATGTATAACTTTGTACTTTTGCATACCAAACTTTCGCAAAAAGATAAGTCATTTGATTATATTAAGAAGTTGTGGTTTGTTTTCTTGGGAGACACGTACCCAAATGAAGTGGACTTAAGCAGCTATTTAAGTCACGGTATGGCCTTCAACAGTGAACAATAGTAAACGTATATTGTATAATTCAACTAAATGTGAACATGAAAGAATTAAAGCAGACATATATATTTTATCTATACATATACAAAAGAATATTTTGAGCCTCAAATCTAGCATATGTCTATTTTACAACTATTCCGAGTCTGACGTGTCACTTTCACATTCTCTAAAGCGTTCATAAACATCATCTTGTGACGGAAATCCTTCCCTAATATTGTTAACAACACAAGCTGGGATAGTCACTCTGTTTCTCTTGCCAAGTGGTTGCCCTTTTCTGACCCAATAAACAAACTGACGATGAGCCATTATTCGGCTTTGGCTGAGAGTTAGTACGTCTGGAGCTCTCCCTCTATGGCACTTGTACCTCAAAAAACTTATATAGCTGGTTTCAAGAACAACCTGGTTCAGACAAACTGTTCTGAAATGATATTGTCACTAATGCATTCACCCAATTCAATATTACCATCAACTAGAGTAAATTCGTGGCAACAAAGACATTCCGTCATTAACTATGCATTTAGTACACGAACACCAATCTGTGTTAAACTGGCGAGAGTTGCTAAGGATATCTTGATTTCGGGAACTTTCTGCAGCTTCCATTTCATGGAGCTCTTCTTCGGTATACTCTGGCTCCAGTGCGTACCCAAATTGACCATACTCGTCAAAATATTTCTCTCTTGACGGACTGGAACGACTGTTAGTACTATAATTCTCCGAACAAGACATTTTTAGTTATGATTTTATGATTAGTTTTTTGACCATACATACACTGTTCTATAGAAACAAGCACGCACAAATCATAAGAGAAAAATATGTGAGTAAAAGTAAATTGAATTATCAAAGTTAATATCCTTTGGTCTCGAATGTATGTTAACTAATTAATGTGTTCAAATCCTCATCCAAATAATATAATCTATATGTAATAATCGTTTCTTACCACACCGAGATTTAATGCCAAGCGTAAGACACATTTTAGGTACTAATTAAGTAATTAAATGAACGGATAACAATAATTAATCATAAATGTGCAAAGATTTAAAAAAAGGTATTTTTTCTTTATTCGTACATATTATATTCCGCTTCGGTAGAGTTATCTTCAGATAGTTTCAGATATTAATTAATACATGGGTTTCAAAAGTCTAAATGTGAGTGTTCCCGTACACTTTTTTGCCTAATAAAGACAATAAAAATGCTTTTGGTAAAGCTATTTCTAATTTCTAAGTTCCCCTTTTTTATGAGACATAAATCAAGGACAAGAGGTGCATATCATTTCATTCTGACACATGAATTAAGTTTCCCGTCTTTAACCGATTTTTTTTTATTTCTTAGTAAATTAATTTATTTGAATTCAAATAAATAATAGCACCAAATATAATTAAATAATTCCACGGCGATCTATTTTCGTTTGTCAGCAACTTGAATATGTATTTTAAATGCTCCCTAGTTTTATAATCCACTGATCCGAATAGACAGTCATACCTGGCAAGGTGTGCACTTAAGGTGTGGTTAAATACCGAAGTGCAAATAAACAATTTACCTTTCAACAAGCCATCTACGAGTATTGCCACAGAACCGTGAATACATACATCGTATAAATCTAGTCATAGCAGAGACAGTAAAAGGTCAATAAGAGTATACCAACATATTGTCTTTACAGATTATTTTACTTTAATTTGTTCATCTTATCAGTCCGAAAATGCATTAATTAACAATAAATTTATAACTTTTTGTGTTGTCTAAAAAAATAATTCGAATATATACGTTTAACATAGAAAATTTATCTCATAAATTTGTACAATTGCACGTCTGTGCGTTTTCTCTTCTTATTATCGGCTGGTTATTAGATAAAGCATAAGTCATCGGCGCGCTTACGATTACGTTAAAATATGATTAAAAACCAAGACTTTTAATGATTGTATTTTAAATCAAGGCATGCAAAATCAGGAGAAAACGTCACGACAAACAGGAAGTTGTTAATATTTTTTCATTAATTATTGAATTTCTCCTTTATTACTGCACATATAGCGATAAAACTTTGTGAATATATATATTATGTCATAATAAACATATTTAAACCATAAGTAAAAAATCGTGAATTTTCCCATTAAAGGTGAAAAATAATAGACAAAATACAGCCATGACCATGTGATTATGGTGATGCATCTAATTATCATCAACACAGATACCCTTAAACATGGTTGGATGATAATGTTCAAATTCCCTACAATTTAACTGTACTGTAATTCAGGAAACACCTTGCTCATGGACAAACATGTACAAATGGAATCACATGTCTTTGTCAATGGAAGCAACAATGATTATATGTTTATGTTACTACACAGTAGAACGTAGTTTTAAGGTGTACCTTCCTGCATACCATGCGAAAAAAACTTGATGAACCCCTAAAGCATTTTTTGGGGTTCCAATAAAGGCAACAGTAGTATAATGCTGTTTAAAACTCATAAATCCATGGACAAAAAACTAAATCGGGGTAACAAACTAAAACTGAGGGAAACGCATTAAATATAAGAGGAGAACAACGACACAACATTAAAATGTAACACACACAGAAACGGACTAAGCATTAGACAAAATCCTATGAGAATAACAACTATAAAATCAAAATCATATACATGAATTGGGGATAGATAAGTACCGTGACACGTCTTATAGTAAAATCGTTCTGTTGTAAGTCAAAATGTATGTTCCTCTTTAACATACCATTGTGTTTCAGTAGCAGTCAATATTTCATCCCTGTCGCTGTTAAATTTATATGTCAATGAAGCAACACTCCTATAGCGTCTGCATATTAGGCATATATCTCCAAATAGTTATGATATGCCAGAGCATACAATTGTCATAAAAGTTCACTAAAACAACGTTCCTATTTTTCACAAAGTTATGGAAAATGAGTTATGTGCCCTTGAGTATGGAAGTTTGAAAATTTCCAGAGCTGCAAAAAACGAGAGAAAATCCATACTATGAAGTATTTCCTGTCAAATTATTAATGCATTGAATTGAGAGATATGTGTATGCTGAATTCCGTCATCAAAAACTTGTGGAAGTGTGTATTTGGAGAAATCAAACCTCATTCAAAGTGAGTTGATTTGATAATGAGCAACATATATAGCTGATAAACAAATCAAATTCTTCACAACAGGTCGAAAAACAAGCTATGCTAAAAGAATTGGAAACACCCCAAGTCATGATGATAATCCCCCTCTACTTGCCATCTTGCCTTAGCTCTTGTTATTATCCCTTTTAAAAAGTTTTCCTTCAATATTTTTAATTTTTAATTCTAGTTAGATCCCTTCCTTTACTTGGTATACTGATGGCAAGTTATTCTCCAAAAGTTTTTCATCTAATAATGATATTTTATATAGTAGCTCTTTTTATTTTTTATTTCCTCCTTTTTTCTGGAAAGACGAAAATGAGATTGCAGATCCTCGGACTTTCATCTTAATCATATCCCATAAAGTATGATAGCTTATATTAAACTGTTTATCCTCTGTCTCACTATCCATATATGGATCAGATTCATATTCTTCAAGGACAGTTTTGATGTCCCCTTTTACTTTCTCAATAAATTCAGTTTCCCTCAAAAGACTGTTATTGAATTTCCATGTACCCTTCACTTTTATCTGACTAGAAAACCTTAAATTAATCAATACAGGAGAATGATTCGATCTATAACTTATCCCTATATCTGATGAAACTACAAATGCTTCTATATCCGAGGTAACCATGAAGTACTCCCAACGACTTTGTTTGTGATTTGGACTCGGGCCATGAGTACCTCTTATCAAAAGGGTGCTGCTGGCGCCATATATCTAATAAATCTAGTTCATGCATAACCTCATGAATCTTGGCTTTATTTTCACTTCTATAATGTAATGTGCCCATAATCTTGAACAACATTCCAGTCTCCCGCTACTACAATTGACGAATTGCCATAGTGGGATATTTTGTGTTTTATGTTTTCAAAAAAGACTGGGTCATCATTATGTGGTCCATATATAGCTGCCAAAGTTATACGGTAATCCTGAATGGTGATATTTCAATGTATTAAGTATAATAAAATCACCCATCAGGTCTTTAGTTTCCTCATGGATCTTGAATTCGAAAGTATTTTTGAAAAGAATAGCTACCCCTCTACTTTTACTAGAAGAAGTACTAAATTTCCCCACATATCCCCCTTCATTAAGCCATTGTTTTTCTTTTTCAGATGTGCTATGGGTGTCTACTAATATAGTTATATCATATAACATGTATAAGTACTTATATTTTGTAAATATATCAATTTTTTACCGGTTTCTGATAAACCCCTTCAGTTTACCCTATGAATAGTTATAGTCGACATAATATAATAAAGTGGTTAAAAATGAGTAGCATAAATAATATAATTAAAAACCAATTGTTCAGAGAATAATTGAAGGTCTTTCCACTGAAAACAATGTATTTTAATATGAAAGTTGTAAAATTAAGTTTAAAATGTCATTTCAATCGTCAACTGATAGGTTATTGTACGCTGATTCCAGAAATATATGGTTTCTATACAATATGTTTTAAATAAGGGAGATAATTTGTTACTTCCGGTTTGAAAAATGTTACTTCCGATAATATTTGAATATTAAATTGACACTGATTCCAAAAAGATCTGGTTCTATATACTTTTTTATTAATAAAGTACAAAAAATAGCTACTTCCGGTTTACACAAGGTCACTTCCAGTTGTTTTTTTCAAGGTTAAATGGTTTGATACCTTTCGCCAAAAGTCTCATGGCTATATCATGTATACATATGAGCTGAAAGCAAAGGTCAAAAACTAGAACGTCAAATTAATCCATGACCTTGAGATCAATTTCAAGGTCATAAACCAAGGACCTCAAATCAAAAGACCATAGGTCTTAATTATATTTGGTTAATCAGTTATATCACCATACGCGTATTTTAAAATACAAGAGGGGAGAAAACTCACTTTTACGTTCAAGGTACCCTTGCAATCAAAATTTACGTGTTACAAAATGACGCAACTAACAATTTAGAAAAAATAATTTGTCGATATCTTATACGGTTTCTGGAAATTAGTGGAAATAAGTCAAATTCAAAAATTAGCATATGACCTTGACCTTTGACCTTGACCTAATTTTTATTTTTTTGGACCAAGGACCTCAAATCAAAAGATCCTTGGTCTCTAGCACTCGTGGTTTACAAGATAGAAATGCATATCACTTATATCAAATGCATAAGGGGAAATAACTCTCATATGGAGCATTCATATCACTTCGGTCAAAATAGGACAAATCATGCGAAGGATATAACGAGCGATTTTGTAAAATAAATTTGTCATAATATTTTACGGTTGCGAAGGAGTTGCGCTAACAAGGAAAACAGTGTTTGGGGAGATAACTCCTACAAAGAAAAGTATTCGTTTACGCAGGGTAAATTTCAAAAGCGCATAAACTGTTCGATATCATATACCAAATATCTAAGCGACATATTGCGAAACAAATGTTTATCGCAAGAACAAAATTAGGCGGAAGAAAAAAAAAAATAATCAGAAGAAAAACAACAGGTCTTTCCACAGAAAAGTGGAAAGACCTAAATATCTACAAGTACAATATATCAAAGCAGTATTAACAAAAAATCCACATATGCATTTATAATACGTACAATTTGTTTCACAATGTTTCAATTTTTTACATTTTTACTTAAAGTTACCCCCACCCTCCAAAGATTTTTTGTCGAAAGCACCATGCTAAAAATAGAATGAGCAATTACGTTTATAATAAAGTTGAAATAAAAAATATATCCTAAAATTTCTGTAAATCTCTAATTTTTTGTTCTTCAATTTGCACGTTTTAAATTCTTTTGTGTATCGTTTGTATCAAGGATTAATCAAACAAACGAGGATGAATTAATGATTATAAACCTCATACATGGAAAAACTGAAGAAAAATGTAAGAAACGAAAAAGAAAGAACACAGAATATTTAACAACACATAAACATGATAAACTTGTATTCACACAATGTAAACAAAACACATATAAATATATATACACACATTCGCCCCCACATACATTTACTGATACAATAACATACATCTGTACATGTACATTTATATATATATATATATATATATATATATATATATATATATATATATATATATATATATATATATATACGTCTGAGCCAGTGACAACTCTACAACAAATTTATCCATCAGATCACCAGCAGTGATGGTGATACATGGCTGTGTACATTTTGTATATACAACTAGTCTTAACATCAACCCTACAATGTTAGACCTGTAAATTTGTTTTCGCAATTTTTTTTAGGTGTTGCCGTGTAGAGTGATTAAGATTTTACTTATATTTCATAGAATACGCAATATTGGGTGCACTTTTGCATATCAGTATATTGCCATTTAAGTTTTTGAGTTAATAATCACATTAAAAACCGATTAATTATTACCAATAATCTAAAAAAGTGTATTTTCAATGTGCGTTTTTGATAAAAATTGTATACCGGAAGTTTCGAAACAATACAAATATTCATTCTCTCAAATCTTGTGTTAAAACAATCTTCAATAGGAAATAACGAACATACTTTAGGAAAAACAACAAAAAAGAAGAACAACATTAAAAAGCTTGAAATGAATGAACATTAAACATTAAATGGACAATACGAATCTATTCTATGATTTGAGTTTCTGCCTTATGATGTCATAAATGTCAAAACGAAGTCGTTCTGCGTTATTGTCAGTGCCATATATGTGTCATGTAGGTATAACCAATTAAGAAGTCGTTGGTTCAATCATGTGACATCATAAGAAATCCGAACTTCCAACTACTCATTGATTAGTTTTCCATTTCGAAGTTAAGCAATTTTAGATTCCATGCGGAGAAATTTTACTAGAATTGGCTTAGGTTTGCCCGGTTTTCAAGAAATTCTGTGTGTTGCTTCAATTTCTGATGGGTCAATGTTAACGTTCAGTTTACTTATCTCATTAAGAAAATTATGAGGCAATTTCAACCCCCACCCATTTTTTCAGGAAGATTTTAACGTTTTCTTTCTTGAATATTGTTCATTCCAATTAGATAATTGCATTGCATGAGTTGCACGCCTACCCGTATTTTCAATTTCTTTCAGTAGTCTGTTTTCTCTATGAAGACTTGCGGGTTTTTTTCTAAAATATTTGCAATGTCAAATTCTACGCTATCAATTCTTGCACTTAGCCTAGATACCTCTGATTTAAAATGTTGTTTTACTTTCTCTTGGTTAGTTTGAATTTCGACCATTATTTTTTTTTATCTTCCTATATCTATGTATCTGCTTTATTCAATTCTCTAATATTAGAGAAATAGAAAACAAATAAATCAGTGTGTATGCGAATTGATTTCTCTAATTCAATTATTTAAACTACTTTTGCTTGGCTTTGACGGTATTTTACATTTTAGTATACCATGGAATTCATTTTCAAAAGAGCAAGGGGTTTTAATCTATCTATTTATTTGTGTTTACCGCAACATTAACATTTGTTCAATACCATTGTACTATTTTGAAGAGGTCAAGTTTTTTTTTTTTGTGGTTGATATTTGATGGCCTAGACAGAACCGCCGACCTCCGGAAAAACAGAGCTAGTACATATTCCATTTTTTGTGTCAGTATTATAATATCTGCATGTTTGTAAGCTTAAAATATGAGCTGATAAATGATATAATGTAAGGTTTCGATATATAGTTGACAGGTCTATTAAAATTAAATTGTGCACAATACATACTTCTATGACATAGCATCTACAGTTTATTATTTATTAACAAATACATTTTTGAATATGCATGCTCATGATTTTAAACAAATATCTATCAAATTGAAGTTTTATATCCTTAAATACAACACAAAACAGGAATTAGAAAATAAAACTGGTCGAACAACTTATTTCTCTATTTATATATCAATAACTTATTGCGCATTCGGTTGGCCGATAGATAATCATTTATAAATAGGGAAGTTATTTCATTGTGGAAAATGTATTTATAACATTCGAAGCGGAATTTTCAAAATAATTAATTGCACACAGCGATTTTGATTAAATTGTGCGGATTAAGACGGTATACTCTTTAGAGTAATGAGGTAAGTATGTAAACATCCTGAAATATAATATGCTTGTTTTAAGTCATCTTGTATCATGATTTTTGTCAAAGGTAAACACAAAATTATTTGTTATGACCTTGATCTACTTTTCCAAGCTCATCCTAATGGATACATTTGTTTACATTTTCGATATCTTATTACTGATTTGACAGATGCAGACGTGTTTTCTTTTTCTATTTTAATATCCACGATGTTTTCTTATGTTTCACACACAAACGCAATTTAAATATGTAGCTGTTAAGCTATTTTTATATGATCAAATTTTGTGATCTGGAAAGTAGTGCAATTTATGTATTTTTTTTCTGTACTATTATAATTGTGTTATGAATAAATAAGATCGTATGAATTCGAAATGTAAATGCTAATAAAATAAACTAGAAGTAATCTTATGTTGAATATTTTCAAATATCATTGTTGTTATCAATTTCGTAAGGAGAAAAATTACAAAGAACTATTATCTTAGTTTACGAAGGAGACAATTCATTGTCAGACAACGTTACATATAAGAGAGAAAAACATAACTATAGGCATAGAGAAGTGAAAGCTGTATATTAGATAAGCATAATTTGTCTCGAAATACAATTCTTAGTTGTACAAGGCTTAAAACAGGTATAATGCAAGGTGCAGAGCGTTGCTATACTGTTTTGTGTCAAGTACAGCTAAAATTAATATTTCAAGACATTTTGGGGTTATCCTTTATATACTGCAACTCTGGCATATGTTCCAAATGACATATATGAGTAAAAAACAATTGTTTGTATATTTAGAGCAAACGACATAACTGTTACAATTTCTCGAACCTGTACATTTAATGACTTCTCAGAAAAACCTTTACTGTAATGCATTGCATTATCAACAACGCGATTTTCGGTTAATAACTGTATATTACAAATAATTATACGGCCGCAGTATATAAAAAAAACAAAAAAAACACAATTGCTGTCGACGCACTAACCTTGCTTGTGTTTGAACATTATGATTATTATATTTTCTCATTTTTGTTTGTTTTATATTGATTTTTGTTTTCTTAATTAATTTGTGACACTTGCATTACGGCAAGATAATATCCATTTATTTCTATCAAAGTATGTGCATAACTGTTTATTCTTCTTCTAGACGTCATCCCTATGGAGCAGCTATGGATAACTTGGGTAAGAGTTACTAATTTTGATTTAGAGGTTTCCTTATTTCTTGAACTAAAACACAACTCTGAGATTAAATATGGTTGTATTTATGTTGAAATAAAGAACAAGGTCGATTTAAGTCAAATTGTTTAAAGCTGATATGTCAGTCAATACATGCAATAGTCAGTTGATTATAGAAAAGGTAAACAAATATTGTATCTACAGATGTCAATTACTTGTTTAATTGAATTAAGTTGTCAAATAGTTTCACTTATCATTTGTGCGTGTTACATGAGTTGTCTAACAACTTCTACGGACTGAGATAAAGTTGTATAGTGCGTAATTTATTAAAGCGATCCTTTTGTGAGCTCATTGCTGAAAGAAAATCTATTTTTTTTTGTTTTTTGTTAATAATCACATATCATTATTGCCACAGTGACTCAAGGCCAAGGCGAAAGTGTTATTGTCTTAATACAACCAATTATGAACAAGACAAGTGGTAATTAACTGCACTGAGACTTACTATTTTCATAGTAAGCCAAAGATTAATAGACAGCAAAACGCTCTAATATATTTTGGGTTTCTTGAACAAACGAAAATATGAACCTAATAATTAAAGGTGGAGGGCAACATACTGTTGTTTTGTGCAAAAGGAGTGGATAACTAGAAGATTGTTCCAACTCCTATTTTTGTCTGTATCTCACTGAGACATTTCTACAATTATCAACGGCCAGGTCAATTGACAGAAAAAGGTTTTTAATAAATAAATGTTTCCATTAGACCTGTTACGGTGTTGATGATACCTTAAGCGACACCATCATTCTATCGACATGAAGGCAGCAAAAATTTCTAACCTGAATATATTTTCGCTAGCAACAGTTATCAAAACTATTCAGAGCCAATGGCGATAAATACTGTAACAATTGAAAAAAATTATGATCAAAACTGGTATTTACTAAATCTGATATAAATTATCTCAGTACCGAAGAAATGACTACCTTACTATTGATACCCAAAATTCAACCACAACGGTGATTTGGAACGTGTAAACACAAACATATGTGGTTATCTGCAGTTTTGGGACCAGTCAATACATTATGTTTGACCAGCATTTTCAATGTTGAAATATACAAAGTAGCAAAACAGCAGTTTTTATAGTTTATATACAATGTATATATTTTTCTAATTCTTCGTCAATTTATCACTTTCTGCACCCATTGTATAAAAAAAAAGAATCAGCGTGTGGTTCGTTTGATCTCAGTTCTTTATTGGTTAAAATCCGATTATGACGTCGAATTTTCTTGTTTTCCTCTGAATTTCTTTTTGTGACGGCATGAAAAAAGGCGACCATGCCTGATGACTTCACATAGAAAGAACACATGTTTTTTTGCAGATCAGTCGCAAAGAAGGAATTAGTTTGCCTATGGATTGTTTGAAAATCATTAGAGAAACAGATTCCACCACCAAATCTCGTGTAATACGATATTTATCCAATCTCGACAGTTAAATTTTCAATATTTAAAACGCTCGGCGAGCCTCGCGTTTTAAATTTGAAAATTTAATTGTCTCCAGTGGATAAATATCGTATAACACTCGATGCAGTTGTAGAATCTCTCTCTCTCTCTCTATATATATATATATATATCCGTAACATTTACAAGATGTTCACAGCACATGAGATCAAATTAGAAGAGTTTTTATGAAAAAAAGTAAATGTTTTCTATAATATTTTATACTTTTTTCCACAGATTCAAAACCTAAGGGTAAAAAAAGAAAACGGACGAGATCAACATCAAAAGGTAAAATTATAACCATGTGATAACACGATTATATTTTTCATAGTTTTCAATAAGTTATGATGGTCGTTTCCTATAGTCGACAGACATATAACAAAATTAAAAGGCTACCAGATAGTCGTTAATGCGGTACCTTATATGTGTCATTATTCATATGTCTATCATAATATGTTCATTTAAGAGAAGCCGCCCGTGTTCCAAATTAACATAAGAAGCATACCTCAGTAAGTAGTTGTCGTATATATATTTTTCTTTTGTTCTTTTATTTCATATATACAATATCTATGATATCAAGCGTACATAAGGTAATTACAATTTATATGAGTTAAGCATATTTTTATTATCATTTGTCACATATCAATTTAATAAAGTGCAGTGTATTTCAGTATCTATTGTGAAAATTAGAATTCCCCTAAAAAACTACTGTACAAATTATAGATTTCCCTATGCATGTTATGTCTAACGTTATGATTTGTTTTATTCTTCTTAATTGAGTGATTGATTTTATTGAATTGCATTTAATGAGGAACCACACACATGAGATGACAATTATGTAATTCTTTTGTTTGATATTTTCATAGATGCAAAATATGCAGAACCTTCAGAGAAAACGAGTTGTTCACCCCTCTCAAGTAAGATAACTCATCGTGTTTTTTTTTTATATTTCTAAAAACTATATGTGAAGAAGTCATCATTCATTACTAACATGCACTTTTACTTAATATGTATTTATTAGTGCTACAAAAAATAAGATGTGCTTAAACAGTAAAAAAATGTCTACATGCTAATCATGAAATAGCATTTTTGTTATAACAACCTTTGCAAATTGAACAAAACAATGAATTGAAAATAGTAAAACCAAGCAGTCCATGTGTTTGTTTTGGTAAGATACAATTGCACAGTATAAACAAAAATATTACGCATTTTTTATACATTTTCCTTTGATTTGTGAATCTCAATGAAAAAGGGATCATATTGTAGACATATTTTCTAAAGCAAATAAAACACTCCGTATATATATGTCGAGTTTATTATAATCATTCAGTTTACGAAAACCCTACCTGCGACGTATTGGTTAAAGATATTTCATTAGTTGTTATACCGCATATATTCTAAGAAATATAATGAATATACAATAGCATTATGATTAACCAAATTGAATAAAACATTATTGTTTCTACATAAATATTGTGTCAAATCGATTATCAACCTCATCTTTAAACAAAATAATAATACTACTATCAATTTGAGCACGAACTTTAGATTTCTTTAAAAGTCGACCAAGCAAAGAAGTTTAAAAAAACTTTAACACATATAAAAAAATTTGGTACATTTTAACAAGGGAACTCTACACAAGTGACCAAATAAAATAGAGATAAACAACTATAGATGATCGTACTTCCTACAACAATGAGCAAACCCGTTTAGCATAGTCCACTTTAAATGGTATAAAAATAAAAAAATGTTTGATTCGTTTTTGGCGTAATGGGTAACTTCACATCTCAAGGTTCTAAAAATGTTTTCGGCAAGTTGACATATATTGAATGTACAAACTGTATGTAGTATTAGTTGATACTTTTATTCATAGCTTTAATAACTGGTGACCGTCAAAGAAAACGGAAGACCGCGGCCCCTTTAGGTAAGATGCTGATAAAACATTTCGTTTTTAAAACGTGTTTTCGTAAACAGAAGTTGCGGTTGTATTACTAGAAAACTGCAATGACCGGAAATCATGTTTATATGCAAACATATAAAAACATTCAGTTTTAACATGTGTATAAGAAAGAAATTGGAAGATGTGGTATTAATGTCAATGAGACAGCTCTTCATCCAAGTTACAATTAAAAGAGACTGTTTTGAATAAACCAAATTAAAAATTCATAAAAGGTGTTTGAAGTTTATTTATCTCAACAAGAATGCAAATGTCAGAGTAAAAGGTCGTCGTGTTCTCAAAAAATCGTGTAAATATAATGATTTTGATAATAATAAAAAAAGCATCCTAACGAGTGAAAGAAAATAGGTGATAACCTGTTTGTTATCTATCATATTTAGATGTATGACTAACTATCAACATCATCATTACACCAGACCATCTGCAACAGTTAAGTTATTTTAAACGGGTTTTAAAACTTCAAAACAGTTCTGTTCAGTAGTGTTTAGAAGTATTTGCATTGCGTTTGCTTTTCTTTTTTTCTTTTTTTTAGTTTGTTAAAGTATTAGAGTTCTTTTCCTGTACAGTAGATTTTTTTTCTTTTGATATCGGAATGAATGATGTAACACAATTTTAATTCATAGGTTCAAAATATGATCATGAGGATGCACAAAAAGAAAAACAGCGAAAAATAGCTTCTTTTGGTAAGACACTGCTTTAAATTTCTTGTCCTATAGATAGTTTATATGATTAAGTTGTTGAATAAATGTGACTCATTGGACTATAACAGCAATTTCAAAGCAGCCAGTTGTAGAGCTGTTATGAGACATACTTCCGTATCATTTGTTGTAGTTCATATTTTTTCCTTTCATCCATTGTGTTAATTTCATGTTCATTTCAACACGTTTCATTGATAAAATTTACTCTTTAATGTCACTCTTCGGCAAAATAAAATACAATATAAGATGTTTTGATAGAGATGGCTATTTTTTTTACTATTTATATTTTTTGTATCATTAACATTGATTAACATGATTTAGACGTAATACAAAACAAGTATACGGACAATTTATTTATATTATATGTCATATCATTTCAACAGACAACACCGTTAGATTTTGATTTGAAGATAAAAGAGAAAATTATGAATATTTAATTATTTGATTTTTGTTTTAAAGTGAAAACAAATGTCACGCCAATAGGGAAACTGAGTCCCCCAGTCTTCGGTAAGATTACTTACTTGTTTGCGTCTAATTATTGTCAGTTATCATTTTTTGCTCTAAATAAGTCCTCAACCTGCCAAAAAAACTCCTCACAGATAACAAGATTTAAATGTTGGATACACTGCAAAGAAAACGAAATTTGTGGGAGGTGTTTGAACAAAAACAATCTTATGTTTATGTTCAATCACGAATCCACACTAGTTTTCTTATTTAAAAGTAGCAGTGATGATACAGCACACTATAAAACAAGACTGTAGAAATCAGTTGAATATGGTTTACCCTGTCCATAGGCCACATACACAAATACACATACACCGATATAAGATTGCTATTATATACAGAAAGCTAACTTAAGTTAACAATGCAATTTCTATCAATAAATAACAATATTTTCTGAACAAAAGTATCAATTAACGTAATTTATAAAATATTTGAAGTTTTTACCAAATATAAACAGTATGGAGAATATAAAAAAGAAGATGTGGTATGATTGCCAATGAGACAACTGTCCACTGGAGACCAAAATGACACAAACATTAACAACTATAGGTCACCGTACGGCCTTCAACAATGAGCAAAGCCCATACCGAATTATAATATGAAAGACCCGGATATGACGATGTAAAACAATTCAAACGAGAAAACGAACGAAAAACAAAAATGTAACACATAAACAAACGACAACCACTGAATTACAGGCTCCTGACTTGGGACAGGCACATACATAAATAATATGGTGAAGTAAAACATGTCAGCGGGATCCCAACCCACCCACTAACCTGGGACAGTGGTATAACATTACAACATAACAACGAACAATAAAAATAGTTGCAAAAGGCTTAACTATACCAGTATGGAGAATACATGTACATGTATATACATTATCGTCGTATCTGTTAAACAATTACGTAAAAATTTTTCTTCCTTTGAGGACGTTCACTTTTTACTTTTGTATGAAAAGAAGCCATCATGATAATATAAAATCGAAAAATAAGGCAACAGTAGTATACCGCTGTTCAAAACTCATAAATCCATGGACAAAAAACAAAATCGGGATAACAAACTAAAACCGAGGGAAACGCATTAAATATAAGAGGAGAACAACGACATAACACTAAAATGTAACACACATAGACAAAATCCCACGAGAATAATATATATAAACGTCATGTTGAAATAATTGGTTAGTGAAAAGAAATGAAAATATTAAATTCACATGATCAATATATATATATATATATATATATATATAATTACACATATGTTTTGATATAAAAAGGATCTAGTTGTCGCATTATAGCAAACGTTTGGTTTACAGGAGGCCACATAGTTTTACGTGCGGCGGGTTTACCAAGACCAAGTAGTCCCCCTCATTTGACTAAAGGTAACATAATGAGAAACACTATGACATGTATGATTTGTTTATTGATATGAATTGTAACATCATCATGAAAAGCACAATTATTGTCTAATTTGACAGACATGAAATGTAGTAGCTCTCAATTTTCTTCCATATAATTATAGACATATACATTTATGATGTCGACTGCTGAAAAACAGCGATAGTTTTGTTTTTATGCCCCACCTACGATAGTAGAGGGGCATTATGTTTTCTGGTCTGTGGCTCCGTCCTTCTGTGCCTCCGTTCGTCCATTCGTCCGTTCGTCCGTTCGTCCGTTCGTCCGTTCGTCCGTTCAGGTTAAAGTTTTTGGTCAAGGTAGTTTTTGATGAAGCTGAAGTCCAATCAACTTGAAACTTAGTACACTTGTTGCTTATGATATGATCTTTCTACTTTTAAAGCCAAATTAGACTGTTGACCCCAATTTCATGGTCCACTGAACATAGAAAATGAAAGTGGGAGTTTCAGGTTAAAGTTTTTGGTTAAGGTAGTTTTTGATGAAGCTGAAGTCCAATCAACTTGAAACTTATTACACTTGTTGCTTATGATATGATCTTTCTAATTTTAAAGCCAAATTAGACTGTTGACCCCAATTTCATGGTCCACTGAACATAGAAAATGAAAGTGGGAGTTTCAGGTTAAAGTTTTTGGTTAAGGTAGTTTTTGATAAAATTGAAGTCCAATCAACTTGAAACGTAGTACATATGTTCCCTATAGTATAATCTTCCTAATTTTAATGCCAAATTAGATTATTACACAATTTCACGGTCCATGGAACATTGAAAAGGATAGTGCGAGTGGGGCATCCGTGTACTTTGGACACATTCTTGTTCACTTTCGAATCAATTCGATTTTCAAGCGATACAGATAACCTCATTAGAAAATGTACTCGAAATCACAGTACAATTGGGTAAGTTGTAAAACAAAGAGTGCTAACGATGCCTGTGTTTTCACAAAAAATGTGGAGTGGTCATGACGTCTAGTGACTGTGTTCAAACATACAAAAGTGTGAGGCAATTTTGACAAGTTCAACGCCATTTTATATAATGAGTAGTTTCGAACCGAGTAAAAAATATTGATTTTTTAGCAAAAGGATGCACTTTCAGTACGATACAATATCATTATAAGACAAACTGTCCTACTTTTATTCTGTCTAGTAACTTATACTTGTATTTTGCGGGCAGTACGTCGGTGACGGTTTAAAAGGCGTTGTCTGTGTATAAACGATTGTTTCATGTTATAAATATTTCCTTCAGTGTATAGGTTCGATGGAATCTAAGGTCACTGTGATAGAAATCTACATCATTGTTTCACATCATATTGTTTTCCCCTTTGGTTCTCTTTTGGATAACGAACCAAGCATGTTTTTTTTGTAATTTGGGTACAAATTACTTAATCAATTTGGTCATTTATTTTATTTTGCTTTTATTTTTTGTTGGGTTGGGGGCGAGCGAAAAACTTAGGACATTCAAAACTAATTAGTCGACAAAAAACTAACAACGCCTTTGCAAAGACAAAAAACGACATTTTTTTACCAAATATTTTTAGTAGAATTTCTAAAATAGAATTTTAGAAATTTTGGCGAAAGACAACAATGATGAAATGTAAGTTGTTGGAAGGCGCAGCTATTTGAGTGAAATTTTTACAGTTTACATAAAATCACATCAAAAGGAGAATGATCAATATAAATCATAACTATTATAGGGTTATCTCAGGTGCCAAAGAACCTGTGTATTTGCATAACATATTGATACTCGTGGCTCAAAAGTACTTTTTACATGTAATGATATATTGTCTTTAGATAAAAATAAAATTGTGCTCATAATAATCGTAAAAATATGACTGAAAATTGCTGAAAAGGTATTGTAGACATATTTGATAAAAATATACAATCATTAAAAAATTGGTCTGCTTCATATCTTCACATTTTCTATTAAACGGACACAAAAAATATGAGGATTTCAAACAAGAATCTATGACAGATGTAATGATTTTAACTTTTCCACAGTCAATACTCCAACAGGAATACACACTCTGATCATAGTTACTGTATTTAATGCACATACACGCTACTCAAAATATATGTGTCGCCGTTTGTGATTTTAATTACATTTCGATGGCTGAATACGAAACAAATAATTGACTTCTTCACATTTTTGTGTTATTGGTTTCGAATTCAGGAAAAAGATACATATATTTTAACAGATGTTCTACTGCTGGAAAGTTTGAATTTGGTTTTATGAAAGGAAAATCATCTGTTTTTACTTTTTATAAATGATTCCGAAATAACCTGAAACATGTGTCGATTGCTGCTGGGTTATAGATTAATTTAGACAGATTTTTTTTATGGATCTATTGCAAAAGTTAGCTATATAACTTAGTTTGTAGTGACACATAATGTGTAATAAGATTAATGTTTATTACAGACAAATTAAAAATACCAACAATTGCTGAGGTTATTGATGCTGCTGATGACAAGCCAGTAGTATGGGCACCGCCGCCACCACCAGATCCACCAAATCCTAATTAAGGATTTAAATTGTTTACAGTTAACCTTTAACTACACATTAATAAACCGGAGGTCAATAATCTAATTTGTTTTACATGTAAAAAAAGTTGATATATTTTTTTTATGTTTTATTTAACATTATTTGTATGTTTTGTATTCTGTGCGTTTTAATATCATCATTGAATATATGTATATATGTATGATATGGTATAAATTACCTTAGCTTGTTATCTAAAATAAAAACAGCTATTATTTACCATGAATCAACAGCACCAAATACATAAATTTAAAGCAAAACTTAAGTATTAGTACTGGTTCGTGAAATCAAGTCTGTAAGAAATTGTTGGTTTGGTCTTAAAATTAATTACAAAGTATAAAAAATATATTATTCTTGTTCAGTCTGTCAAACTTATACACTGCTATACTTTTCGGACAATTCGCGTGCAGATAATGTCAGTAGTTTTCAGACCTTCAATAAGGTTATTTTGGTTATTATAGCTACCGTAGCTATAGGCCGTGTTCATACCAAATGTTGTCTACTGTAAACGTGTTCGCAATTAGTTAAATGTAAAATTTGTTCACATCTGTGTATCGGTTTTAGTTACCTGTACATGATATATGTTCACATCAGTAAACAGCATGTATATCTTATTTACATGTACATTATAGAGAACTGAATTCAAAATGTCTCTGTTAACAAATTTATCAGGGAAGTGATAACAAAAACCGTGAATAGTCGGTACCTGAAAAAAAGCGTTCTAATGATATAACGGTTATATTGCTCAAACAGCTTAACAATAGGCAAAAATAAAAATTGAAAAAGTTTTTTTTTTATTTTTCATTGCTTAACGCCCAGTGGCAAATATTTCATGCTGCATGTTCAGGGAGGGAACAGATCCACATATAAAATCAAAATCAATAAGTGGGCCCTGTAAGAAAGGCCGTCCGAAATGAAGATAGACATATATAAGAACGTGTACATCCCGCCAAGCCGAACTGACGAACGTCCAATTTTCACTGCGTGCCCCAATTGCACATATTCAATATACACAGGTGAGAAATTCTTTAAAGTTTCCTTTGTACAATTTGTATTTTGATTATTTGACATTATACACATCTTATAAAATAAGTGAATGTATTCAAAAATGCACTTAATGTTCACAGTTCATATAAACAGATTAAACTTTCACTGGAAAAGAAAAATGAACAACAACGCTAACGTCCGACGTTCACCAAAAGTCATCTTTTAAGACTAAACAAAACAGAAAATTTACTAACATCTATTTTAAAAAATAAATAATGAGCATTTACTACTGTTAATATTTGAAGACATAAAACAAAACATCCTTTTGATTCAGAATAAACACAGACATAGCTATATATGATATTTGATTGTCTTTTTGCTACCTCAGTTTGATATTGCAATTTTCATTGTTATTAAATATAATATCAGTGTTACAAATATAATCCTAAATCAAACCTAATTCTATCTTACGTTTGAGAAACAGGTTTAGTCATTCAAATGTGACGTCAGGTTATTTTCTGTTTTAAAATTTCAAATGCGACGTCATTTTTATGTGGTCTTTTTTACAATTTTAAATGTGACGTCATTTTATGCGTTTAAGTTTTGGCTAACTCGGATGCTTTTTTTTTGTGCTGAATTATTTTGTTTTATGTTATGTATTCGCTTTTATTCGGTAGTAAGTTTCTGCAATGTTGTTAATCTCTTTTTTTCATTCCGTTTACTTCTAACATTATGATTATAATGTGACAGTATGCCTTCTCTTTGGAAACAAAGCTCTTTTTGAAATCCAGTAAATTATGAACTGCACATAACTGATAAATAAAGGCAACAGTAGTATACCGCTGTTCAAAACTCATAAATCAATGGACAAAAAACAAAATCGGGGTAACGACATCAGCATTGAAACTAAAATTGCAACGACAGATGTATTTTGACCAATGCCGGAAATCAAAAGGGATATTGTAGGTCTCGCACGTAACATAATAGTTATTAATCTAACAGTAAGTTTGTATGTAACTTTTTATTGCTGTAATCTTGAAATCGTTGATTTCTGTAACGTTTTGCCTTCATCTTCGGACGATGTACAAAAAGTGTAAACTTGTCTATTAAAATGGAAACAATTCGACAAGGCCATGCTCTTTACTCATCTAATATAAATAAACATTACATTTGTCAATATTTTAAACCACACTAACGCTCGGTTTATAGATATTAGCAAATATAATCCCTATCCATGTTGAAATTATTATAGAGCATGGCATGAACGAGTTGTCGCTACCATCAGTGTTTGATTTTGCTTACAAATTTTATTAAGTGAAACTTAATGAACAATTATGTAAATATCATGAGTTAGGATTCGGTGGATCCGGCGCTGGAGGCGGTGGTGGTGGTGCCCACACTACTGGCTTCTCATCAGCAGCAATTATCAAATTCGCCAGTGATTCTTTCATTCCTATATCTGAAATGAAAGCAGTTAACTATTACGTGTTATTTTCAAACGTAAAAAAATAACGAAACATCTTTACACATTGTTATCATATACTTAAATAGCAATCAGTTCATAGAAACCTCCTGATGATCCATCTGCATACATTGCCTTTCTTTTTTACTCTATGAGTAATGTAAACCATATGTGAGACGCTAGTATTAAAAACTCAGCAGATCTGTTGCACTGCATATGATCAATGTACATAAATGTAAATCTCCTCCAACTGCAATGTAGAAATTGTCATCGCAACTCTAGATTTAAGGTCACAGTAAATAATTTGGTCACAACTTCAGCAAAGATATTTATAAGATACTGTCCAAGTCTCTTGATTTTGGAAGAAACAAATTCAGCTTTTTAAGTACAAACATTTAACATTTTTAAAGCTGTGTATGCATAACATCACTGAAACTGATATCATCAAAATACCAGACGTTTGATTGACAACATAAATGTTTCGCTTGAATGAAAAACAATGTGAAGCCAGTTGGCTTTCCAAGCGAATGTACTGTACGTGTTTTTGTGTGTTTTTTTTTCTTAAACCCACCAAAAAACAAAGGTGAGCAAATGTATTCTGTAAGGTTAAATGTGTCTGCCGTTCAACAAAAAAAAACTTTTTTTTCTTTAGCATATATAATGTATACAAACTACGGAAGGCAAACCTCTACGGTAATAAACAAAACCTTTTATCGGACTTGCAGCTGTCAATATAATAACAAACCGCAAACTCCATATTGATGTAAGTGGCATTAATTGTTTGTTACGCAGCTAATTTCTATTATCGTCAAAAGAAAAGAACTAATGGAATTGCAGAGAAATATTTGCCATGCAATTGACACAGACATATGGAACCATACAAAACATTTTCACAATCCGAATTAACGAAATAATGGACGATATTTATGAACGCTGTTTATAAATAAAATATGGAACATAAACATGATTAGTTATGACAAATAAATAGTATGCCAGTCAATCAAATCATTACCTACTTGTCGTTCGTAAAACTTTTAAAAAAATGCTTTCAATTTAAGGTTTCATGTGTTATCTTTTCTATAATTTGATTTGGGAAAGCAGTATCGCTACATCAAGAAAATTCATGATTGGAAATGCAAAGCAAATAATACCGTATCTTTGAAACGTTTTATGTGCAAACTTTATATACATATACAAACCAGGTGCCATATTCGTCTTAACATTGATGTTCGTAACTTGCACACAAACTTGTGCAGATTTTTGTTCAAAGTAAAATGAATGGCACAAGTATTTGTAAAAGTTGTGATAATTACAATTGTTAAAAGAAACGAGTGCAACACGAAAGAATATTCATTGAATATTCAATAATAATCTGGTATGGTTGGTACCCAGGCTAAGAATGTAACAAAACAAACAATGAGGAAAGGGTAGGGTCCTTACCACTGAGCCACCGACAGCATAGGTAAAAGCATGGAATGTAAATAACAAAGTCCACTTCTCAAGACAAACAAGAAATTTAGAAGGACCTTCTTCAATTTTTTTTTCTTTTTAAGCTGGTTTTGGGAATCCTTATTTTTTTCTAGCAAATATATAGGTAGGTAATCAAGAAGTTTTTGTATTCTTCATTGATATATACCTCTCTATTAATTAAAGCGGTAAGGTGTCATACATCCCGATAATCAAGTAATATAGAAACCAAGCTTTGTTATGGCTTTTTCGACTCCGCCTACAAAGTCATAAAAACTGACAAAACGAAACATGTTGGAAAATATCTCTGCTGATAGATAGATCTGTCGAACTGACATATCTATGAACATTCTTTCTACAGTTTCCTGATAAAAGTGATACTTTAAAAACAACTGAAAAAAACACCGTCAGGTACAAAATACATTCAACTATAGTTATACTTTTTAGGTTCCCTTTTGGTCAGGGCTAATATGCATAAAGCAAATAAGTTCAGATATCCAATCGAAGTACTTATTCATCGTAGGACATGTAAAGAAATCAGTCCGTCCGAAAAAATTACTTTAGTAGCTTCAGTTACTTGTTAAATTGTTTAACAAGAGTCAAGTTTTTCTTTCTTGTTTACAATGTCAAACTCCACATTTTATCTAGTGAACAGCTGATCCAACTTATTAACGAATTGAATTAATATAAAAATGCGCAATCGACCAATAAAGATACTGATTATTGCTTAAATTGTTTGTCATTGACAATAACATTGGACACAATTTTGTTATCTATGGTGTCAACTCTGTTATTAAAACTTATTTTTAATTAATAAGGACAAACAATAAATGTTTCTGTCTTAGTTAATTTCTTCAGCAGTATAAGCTTTTGTGGTTAACAATATGCAGCAATGATTTGTATTTTTTTCTGCATTAAGAAGAAAATTGAGGAAAGGGATTCTTTTTGTTTTACATCTTCATTTTTTTTAATTTTTAAGTGATGCTTAACCAATATAGTTTACCATGTCCCCTGTCTCCTCCTCTGCTATCTAGTCCGTGCATTTGTTCGTCAGCTGTTAAGAAATGCTTATTTAAGTACTATATCAGATATTGATAGTATTTTGTTTATTTTAATCTTAAGTGGTCAGTTTAACTAACTTCTCTTTTGTTCGTTAAATTAAATATTTGATACATGTTCCTCACCACAAATCATTTTTATATGTAATCATGAACGATACGACAAATTTGAAACACAAACAATAATTCAACTTGTATAAAAAGTTCAGGTGATCAATACTTTTTTATAGTTTTTGTTCTTTAATAATATTTGATTTGTCGGCTTGGTCATGTTGAAATCTTTTTTCTCTTCATAAATCCTGCCAGCTATTTTCGTTGGCTTGTATGTTATCCATGATTTAGTTTTCATTTCATTGGCATCATTGTTCATTTGTTTCAATGTTCGTATTGTTAATTTTGTTGAATTAAGCTGTATGCATTTCTTTGTATTTTGTGTCATTATAAAAACAAAGGATGAGTATTATTTGCTAAGCCATCGAATCTTTTTTCTACACAGACACACAGAATTGATCGATTTTGCCAACTGTATCTTTAGTTACTAAAATTTTCTGTAGAATTCAACTATTTATTATGGTCTACATATTACGACTATTTTGAATAATTGATTTTGGTATATATGTTATGTTCTGTCTTTAATGTCTATTTCTTTATATGATTTTATAAACTAATGATAACCATATAACAAAACATTTGAATAAGTCGATTAATATGATCGTAATAGTAATTCAATAGCAAATATTATGTAAATTAAGACTATAGTCATGTGTTACGAATTCGTTCGCCATACCAATCAGAACGCAGATACTCCCCAAACTGGAATCTCATTTAAACGGTTGCCAACATACATTTTGTAATACTGAGTAGTTCTGTAATTATCTGTGACCAAAATTAAATTTCAATTTCAACTTAAGGTATGCTACAGTGTTTGATATGAAGATTATATTAAATATATACAGATCTGATATCAAAGTTATACCACTTCTGACGAAAGCTGTCCCATTTGCAATCAAAACCGCATTTTCTTATCCTTATTGATTTGTTATAATGATATTGTTTACGTATGCTTGAGTTTCCAATTGACACATATTTCTTTAATTTGGAGATATACTTTTTATACAAGCTGTCGACACTTTTCATGGAAACATATGCACAACGCTCTTTGCCGAGCCTCTCCTAGCCAACCTCTCTATATTTTCATATACATATTGTCAAAAACCAGAAGATCAATGAAGTCAGATCATCTAATATCGAATTCATATATATTGATTATGTGCTTTCCATCAAAAGTTAAACTTTTCTGATTTGGTTCTACAGCTAAGGATGGTGTAACTACCCCCTCCCCCCCAAAAAAAAAATTAAAATTAATATATTAGAAAAAAATTAAAACGAAAATGGTGTTAGCATATGGTGCAATTGTAAAAGGTGTATGGTGCTATGGTGTATGGTGTTAAGGGAATGGTGTAATGGTGTATGAGGAATGGTGTGATTGTGGTAACGTGTATTAAATAAAGTGTGCTTATAAAAGTTGAAAACAGTAAAATATTGATTTTTGATTTTATACATTGATGAACAATATTATGATCAAAATACGTTTTTTTAAATAGATAAATAATTTTGTAGTCGCATACTTTCATTGAAATTAAATTGCATTATCGGTAGCTTTTGAAAGTCCAGATAAAATGTATAAGGTGTATTGTGCAACGATGTAACGTGTATGATGCAAAGGTGTTACGTGTATGGTGTAATGACACAGGGTGTACGGTGTAATGTTGTATGATGGATGGTGTAATTTTGTATGGTTTTAGTTTGAAGTTTACACCATCAAAGTACTGTATTAATATATCCTTTAAAAAAAACAACAGACGTGGCTTTATCAGTCTCATTTAAGTATACATTTGATGTATACATCGAATGTGACGTTAGTGGTCATCTCAGAACCGGAATCGAGGAAAAACAATGCTGAAATGATCTGTTCTTCCACCTTTAAATGTGTAACAATATAACCACTGCCCCGTGTTCACCTGTATATGGAATATACATTCCCATACTCGCTTGCAGCTGTTACAAAAAGGTTTATTTTTATAATAGTTATCAAAGGTACTAGGCTTATAATGTAATACGCATGAGGCAAACAAGTACAAAGTAGAAGGGCATTGAGGACCAAACATTCAAAAAGTTGTGCAATATAAACCTCAATGCTTAAAATCTTACCTGGGTAAAATATTGGAATATTTTGGGGATACGCATGTTCTGCATCTATAAGGAAGAATTTAAAAATATGAACAACTTTCTGTTGATTAATAATTTCGGAAAAAATTAAATATAAATATTTTATGTATATATCGATGTCATTTTCAAAATTCATCATACATTAATTATTGTCGGTTATGTTATCTAGGTGAGTGACATTTGTGTCATTATGTTATTGATTTAAGTATGCTTAAGTATAACCCTTGCATCTGTCGACGGTTTTTGTTTTATGCATAAACATTATAGTCTGTTACATATTTTTAAGAGTCCTTTCCCTTGCTTAAGACGTCTATTCAGACTATATCACTGAGCAAGTGTATAAATATTTTGTTCATTATATTTTTCTGCATATTGAAACATCTCACTACTAATTTTTATCGCAAAAACGTAAAATAAGCAAATAGTAATGGTTTCCTCTAAATACAAACATGTTGCTTTTGATATCAAGTATTGGCCTTGTATTGCAATGTAAACTCTAATATAACATGTTCGTATATGCTTTTATGGATTTTGTCTGTTGTTAGAACGGTACAAATCTTTAACTAAAAACCATAATAGCTTAAGCAAATGATAAACTAATGATATATCTAAGGTAATTAATTAACACGATTGAAATACAACAGTTTGTTTAAAAACTCAATTTCATATTAAATAGTAATCGCGTGTGTTGTTATACATTGTGGCTTTGCTGCACAACTTGTCATCGTGAACATTCTTAAAAGACTTACGGCAGACTCAATGCTTTTTACCTATAATTTATTAGATCGAAATATTAAAACAAGAAACTTTTTTTAACGCACACTTTAACTTTACACACAAAAGTCATTCTGTTAACTGTAATTAATTCGTGTAGAGGATTGTTGAAAACAAAAGTTTAAAATCGAATTAATTCACATAGCACAAAGTATTGGAAATTGTTCTATGACATAAATTCATATAAATTTTAAACTATTAAATATCCAAATATTCGCATTCTTCTATTCAGAACAACAACTAGTTTCAACAGCGGGTTTGGAGTAGGCTTAATGTTCTGATTCTCAATGTGTGAAACAAATTGTTATGATTGACAAACGAGAGAAAATTGACTAAACATTATTTGAAATAATAATCTGCTCTTCTACACAAACTTGGATATCAGGGGTGCCCTCCATTCAATTTTACGGTGTTTGATACGGAAAAAACTTAAGGTACGCATTTTCAATAACCTTCTTGTATTTTTGTGTTCTGATTTATAATCTTGATTGGTTAAATGATGTAAGCTTACAGACTTCTTTTTTGTAAGCTCAAAGCAAATTATATTTGCAAATACATATATCATTGAAAAGAAACTTACCCCAATACACTGTTGAAGTCTCTGGTCTTTGGGTGTTCGCATGTTTTGCATCTATATTAAAAAGTATTCAATAATAAATAAAATACGGCTACAGTTATGTCTGCTTAAATGTTGACTTATACATCTTACAATTCACAATAAGGGTCGGTTAAAAAAAAGAAATATTAAAAAGTAAAGATGATTTCAGCTTCCAAATCATTAACTTTTCATTTCCAGTACAGCTTGCATAAAGAGAGATATAACTATCATTTGAACCTATATATCAGGACATGTATCATACATTTCTTGTTACTGGATTGCAGCTAACAAAAACAAGATAAAAAATCAGAGACTTTTGACATTTAAAAAAGAATAAGAAGTAAAAAAATGTACTTGGATTCTCCATTCTTGAATATAGTTTTATGTGAAAGCTGTAAAAATGGATTTGATAGGAAATTGTAATGTCTATATGTACAGAAGAGCAACCTTAATCAATTATTCACCGAGTTTGTGCTTTCCATGCACAATACTTCAAATGGCACTTTATTATAAAAAATAGCCCCAAAATGAGTCAACCCCACATGTGTCATCAACGCATTGAGGATTTTAACAGTAATTATCATGTACAGTATGACGGAAGACAAACTGCAAAGACAAAACAAAATGTGTTCATATACGGTTTTTTGTGATGTAATTTTTGTTCATTCAGTGTTGATAGACTGCTTTTCTACTTACATATTTTTATTGTTTTCCTGTTAATAAATGCATAACCCCATTATACCTTGTTTTGATATTGTCCTTCTACTACTGAAGTTTTTTAGTTCATATGTTCTAATATTTTTTTTCAAAAAGAGAGGTGAACTCAAAACAAGTTCAAAGGAATTTGATAACGTAGAAAATACATATCGCATATATTTTATAACCCAAATATTGATTCGAAATGTTGTCTGTCTCACTTTTTACAAAGATAAATATTCAGTTGTTATCCTTGATAACCTTATACAGAAAAAAGGAAGAATTTAAAAATTAACATATCAAATGAATGTGTATAAGGAAGTACACCACTAATTAATGGCCCCATTGCTTTCTATGTTAAATTCCTCAATTTCGAGTGGTCACAGCTCTTTTATCTTAAGTTCAAATAAAGTGACAATCATTGCATGTCAAAGCAACACCTTCTGGTGTCCTGTACTGAAAAAATCAACATACCTTACATTGCATATAAGAAAGAACTGGTTCCCGGAACTTCGGATGTACCAAAACAGGTACTTCCGATCTGACAAAAAGGCAAAATGTACCCTCCTTTTTAAATTTCATGCCATTTTTTTATTATTCAAATTTATCAGTCAAAAATTGTTCTGCAATGACCACCAGTCATGCAGCTTTCATTTGATACCAAAATTAATAAAATATTCTAAATATATTGAAAGTTATGTCCATGCGTAGGAACTATTTTGTGTTAAATATGAACTACTTTCTGGTATGTGCTTTCTGGCCGGGCCTGAATTAGTGGTGTTACACCTATAACAGAACCAAACTTGCTATATTGACTTGAGCATTACTTTATTTCATTCTATGATCTATTTCAAGCAATAAAAAACATATAAAGCTTTAGTCCAAATACTATTTCATTAATTTTAAGCTCAAATTGGACTGGTAGTAACATATGGGTTATTCAAAGAAAACTGCATATGGATATTACCATTGGCCAATATACCTTTTTTATTCTCAATATTATTGTTTTATTTATTAATTTCTATTAGGAAAGCTATGTGCTTACTAATAGTCATATTTTTATCAGAGGTTCTTCATTAAATAAAAATATATCAGTTTAAACTTAAGACATAAATGAGAAATTATCCCCCCTTTTTTCTTGAAACTGGAAAAGGGCTTTTTTTTGTATATACCATAATTCTGTGGTAAAACATAGATTAATAAGAGCAATTTATATATCCCTCAGCTAGATAACTTGCTAAACTGGTTCAAAATTGCATGTACAGTGAGATTTTAGAATTCTTATATGAGTATGTACCATTTGCCTTGATTGTAAAAGGCTACCATAAGAAAAACAAAAAAACTTGAAAAATCATAAGATTATTTTGACCAAGAGCTATTTTGTTCCATATACAAGTCATAAAATACTTGTTTTATTGATTTCAATCAGAAAAACTGCAAAAATAAGAACTTGGAGTCAAGTCTTAACTGCATGCATGCTGTATGACCATAAAAGGCTAACATACTTGAGTATGCCAATTTAAGAGCTTAAATTTCCCATAAGCAGGACGGTTGACCAAAAAAAGATGATTAAACATGATTACTAACATCAAATTGGACTTATTTTCATTGGAATAGGTACAACTTCTAAAAATTGGATTCCTGTTGATTCTCTGTAATAGGAAGTACACCACTAATTAATGGCCCCATTGCTTTCTATGTTAAATTCCTCAATTTCGAGTGGTCACAGCTCTTTTATCTTAAGTTCAAATAAAGTGACAATCATTGCATGTCAAAGCAACACCTTCTGGTGTCCTGTACTGAAAAAATCAACATACCTTACATTGCATATAAGAAAGAACTGGTTCCCGGAACTTCGGATGTACCAAAACAGGTACTTCCGATCTGACAAAAAGGCAAAATGTACCCTCCTTTTTAAATTTCATGCCATTTTTTTATTATTCAAATTTATCAGTCAAAAATTGTTCTGCAATGACCACCAGTCATGCAGCTTTCATTTGATACCAAAATTAATAAAATATTCTAAATATATTGAAAGTTATGTCCATGCGTAGGAACTATTTTGTGTTAAATATGTACTACTTTCTGGTATGTGCTTTCTGGCCGGGCCTGAATTAGTGGTGTTACACCATAACAAAAAAAGTAAAAGATATCCTTAGTCTTTTTCTTTCGCTTACATATACATTCATATACGTGGAAACAAACGATAGCCGCACCATAAGGAGTCTTAAAGTAGAAAGATGAATAGTGTACGAACATAAATATCATTTGTTACTGTCAGCTTAATTACAAGTGCACTATAAAGACTTTGCAAGATTATGATGAGACACATACCTTTAAACTTGCAACAACGTCTTCTTTTGTATACAGACAGTGCAAGTATGATAATGAATAATAAAGAAAACGTCAGAACAGGGATCAATGCTATAATGTTTTTCGTCATGGTTTACTGAACTGGCAGTTTTCTAAAAAAAAACAAGTAAACAATCATTTACACACACTTTGCAAACTACAATCTCTAAAATTTGTTGATTTTAACATAATACTTCAATTTAAATTTTATACAAAAAATGTTGCATCGTCCATCAAATGGGTTATAAATAAATAATTGTTGTCTTAATAATAATTACACACACAAAAAATCGTAATATAGAAAAATATAACATAACGAAAAGGTTTGAAATTTCAGGAAAAACTTAATATATATAGATCAATGACCTTTGAAAACTTTTGAATGCAGCATATTTATTGCATTTTTCTTTCGTCTAAAATTAAATGGATCAACTCGATTATTTGTATATTGGCATTGCTAACTACTGGATGATATATACATATGTTGTATAACTATGGAAAAATGGTAAAACAAATTTTAAGATAACAAAATCATGCAAAAAACGTCTGTTAATGAGACAACAGAAGTCACATATTTCATTTATCTTAACAACGATCTTTTGTGGGTATTTTTTCGAATTAAGCGTATTTATAAATTTTCTGTTTAAAAGAAAACTGGGATCAAATTCAAGTTTAACCAACTCATGACATCTTCTCTTAACTTTTTTAATGAACTGTTACGGCCCGTGTTTATTCATCCTTTTTTCAATTATTCAATGTATCACACAATCATTACGAGAGAGTAGTTTTAAGTTCCTGGAGCTCGGGTACTCGACGGTGTGACCTTCTAGTGTCAATATCAATGATTTTTTTTAATTGACAGTTTGCACATCACAACTCAGAGTAAAACTACTTTTAAGAAATTGAAAAATAGGTTGCCAATGAAAATCAATCGGCGTAAATCAATCATGATGTAAATTCTCATTTACATATTGTTTAAAAGCATGTACAAGTATTGTGTATACATGTAGTTTCGTGTTAACATTGTTGACATTCTGCAAAGAGTACCAACATCACCATGGATAAGAATTTTATCTGTTCTGCTATAAACAATTTAAAAGTTTATATATGTTTTAAAAAACTATTTTTAAAGCAAAACATACGTGTGTAATTCCATTATAAGTATAGAATTATATCCTATACTTTGTATGGTATACCCCTGTACTTAATTACAACATCTAAATAATTCTATATTCATTATATCTATTTCACTTATGAAGCGAAAACTTTGTAAAACTGATTATTAGTATATACAATAATTTTACCTGATATTTGATGTCACATATCCTCGTACACATGAACAAACTTTTGACACAAAAGACCATAAATATTTAAATTTTATGGAGTATATACTTTTAAAATAAGATTATTTAAATAGAACTTCCTGTTGGATTTTCAACGAGTACCTGTCTACACTCTACACTTTGTCGAAAATTCCATTAGCGTTTCAACTGATCTGTAACGATATATTTGTGTACTTTCCTTATCTGTGTACTTCCTTTATGTGTAATGTATTGAATGCAAATGCAAATATTATCCTTCAGAAGAAATGATATGACAAAAATAAGCAACAATTGATAGAAAAAGACATTTACATCAATATATGGATAGCGTTCCTTTTATAATGTTTACTATCTTACAAAATATAGATAAATCATTAAATGAATAATATTAATTAAAATGACATGACATTTAAATATTTGCAAAAGATAGTTGAACTATATTATGAATGGAAAACTATGTCATATTCATTGAATTTTAATAATTCTATGTCCCAAGTGAGGAGCTTGTAATTTAATGTTTTTTCCTGTTCATAACGGTCTAAATTATTTTGTACATTGCATCGTTATGAACAAAAACCGTTCACTGATTTCACTGGTTTTTTTTTTTTTATTATTATTGTCAGAACGTTTAGTTCCTAAACATATAATATACGATGTGGTGGCAAATGTTTCTTTTTTCCCCGATGAAAATTTGTTTCAATGACATTTCTCCTTATCATCAAAACGACCACACTTTAGCCTAGGTTGTTCTTAAATTTGTGACTAGACACTGCATTACAATATAAACTACATCAAATATGCGATTAACATAAAACAAGTACAGCAATATCTGAAAGGAGACTGATGTAGTTAAGGTATCCAATACAGTGAAAGAAGATCGATGTTCGATAAAATATATTAGTTCCGCATAGTTAGTCACCAATCCTTACACTGTTTAATGAGAGGGCATCATCTTTATCATGTTTATAGCGCAAACTTTAATGCATTCCTTCTTAGACGCTCCTTTATGAGTTCGGTCTTACATGGTTAAAATAAGTCAGTAAGTAGAGGAGCAAAGTCAGTATCAATTGGAACGCAGGTGTTTGTTGAAAAACACATCCTCGAAACATAACAAATAACTGTTAATCAAGATAATGTCAGTTTCATATGCAGCTTGTTTTTCTTTGAAGCAAAATGTAATTTTTCTAAGAACGATCTATCCTAGACAAACACAAGATATTTGCATTTACGTTTACAGACGTTTTTGTTTTATGAATTAAACATGTTAAAGTAAAATTATTTCTTTTAATTTGTCTTTTATTTTGGGATGAGGATAACTTGATGCGTACAAAATATCATAATACTAGAACTATTGAAAGAGGAAAAAGTCTTACATTGTGCGTACTCTAACATTCTTTCGAATTTAAAGTATCAACATGTGATTCACACCGCTCCTAAATCATTGAATATACACCTGTTTTAATGTATGTGAACACAACTGTAATACTAAACAACTTTGGTCATTTACGAGGCAGTTAAATGCAAACCTTCTATTTTAAAGAAAGAAGTTAAATTTGATTTCCATACATGCTTCAATATAAAGTTTTTGCTTATAGATTTGGGAGCAAAATTTTTATACATGCATGTATTTTAAACCATTCAAAAAACATGACGACGGATGCAGTAACACGTTTTCTTAAAATACTGGATTTTCAAATAAATCGGTCAAGGCTGTCACACAATAGCGCTGAAATCTGCCCAAACAGATAGAAAACACACTTTTTAAACGAGATAAATACGAACATCTTTTCTGATATATGATGTCACCTCTTCGAGTATTTAATAGCCATTGTCATAGTAAAACTTATAATGAATTCATGATGAATATGTCTACATAAATCAGTGACTGTACAATTTTTTGCAATTTAACTGTCCAAAACTATCACATATTTTCATTTAGGTTGCTATAAGAAAAATGAAATAAAAGTTAACATAGATAGTCATGTCGTACAGGTCAAAGCACGCACTGAATATATTCACGAAAGACAGTTTTCAAATTCGAACCAATTATCCAAAACTAGATACAACGGAAAACACAAAAATACAATTCAAATATAAAAAAAATCGCTAAAAAGAATGAAGCTCGTAAAAACGCACATACAGGCAAATTTAAACGAGATTAGTTAAGTTTATGTATGTCGCTCTTGTTTAATAGAAAACTGATACAGAATGTAAAAACGAAAAAAAAAGTAAGAATCATGAAGAGAACCAGTCATTACCCTTTGATAGCTGACTATGCGGTATGGGCTTAGCTCGTTGTTGATGGCTGTACGGTTACCTATAGTTGTTATTTTCTAAGACATTAGGCCTCTTGTGGAGAGTTTTTTCATGGCAACCATGCCACATCTTATTTTCTGATATCAAACACTTGCTACTAAGAATCGTTTGTTTTTAAGTGATTCTTTAAAGTGAAACTAACATTTTCAATAACAATGACTTTTTCTTGAATATATTCAAATAGTTTGTCAATATTGTATATATTTTTAAATGCCTATCACCTTTTGTGTAAGTGAATTGAGATTCAGTTTTTACTGTGTTTTTATGAATACATGAGAAACTGAATAAACAGCAGCAAATAACATATTTTCGTTTTATTATAAACAAATGCAAGGGTACAGGAAAAATATATGCATTGAATGAAGTCAGCTGATGGTCAAGCAAACTACGAATTCTGAAATCAACATTTGACTTCTACATCATTTTGTCTAGACTGGAGAGTTCTCTCATTGGCAATAATACCATATCTTGTTCTACAATTTAATAAAATTGTATGTATTAATAACGACAATTACTAACCAAACACCGCCAACTACTTTGACGTTTTTGGGTCTATTCAAAATGGAAAACTTCCAGTAATTATAAACTGTTAACGAGAGAAAGACAAGTTGATATTGATGTTTTGAATATCAACTTGTACATGCAGATACTGTCGATTTATTATTATTCGTTGAGTACCAATTTTCGTGGGTGTCGTGGTACAGGCAAACCACGAATTCAAATATTCAACGAATATCACATTCATAATAGGTTTTGTATGAAGAGATTGGAAAAAACCACGAAATCAAATATCCACGGATATGTAAGTTTTCAGTAATCGACGACAAATTGATTCCCCTGAAAATAAATGAATCCACAGTTCATTTTTTGTTCGATTGATTGGTTAATAAATCGTGTGTTTATCGTTTGATGTTCATTTACAAATAGTAAAAGGTCACATGTTTAAACGCTCATATGATTGTTTCATTTATTAAATCCTGCGTTGTACTAGACTGAAACACAATATTAATGTTGTTATCTTCATAGCTCACAAGCTGTGCGAAGAATGACATTTAGACTGTGCTGGATATTTTGTCTCCGAATCATCAAAATGCTGTATAATATAATTCAGCGATAATCCAGAAGCAATGTGCTTGTTTTAATCACAGGACGACGTGGGTTTGGTTTCTTCAGCTGGAAATTGGCATTCGCTCCGGTTCTCTACTAAGCATGTGGCTAAGTATCGATGAAGTTTTTACCAGTAACCAAGCAACAATACAAGGTCGGCTTTACATGTCGGTTATGTTGATCCCGACAATGCATGTTGTACTTAGTATGATATATAATACACTAATCACTGTATTCACTGAGTCAAATAATCTCAATGATCCCACTGGATATTCTCTAATGGTTGAGTATATTTTTTGTACATTGATTTACCGGTATATAACGCTACTTTCTGCACCATTAGCTAGATCGGTGTTGTCAGTGTTTATTGGCAGAAGAAGCTGGACTGCCACAGAAAACCACTGACCTATGGTAGAAAAATAAACAGTCCTAGTCTATTAAGATTGGAATCGAATACACCTGCCACATTTTCAAACTGACAGCGTCAATGCTCACTTGCCGGTGATACATTTGTTGGACTACTTAGACCAAACGGTCATCGAGCTCCTTTTATTATTTTTTTTATTTGGCCAGAAAATTGATATGTTATTTCTGAAAATTATTTAGATGTATCGATTTTAATAACAAAAATTAAACAGGGTGCATTTTCTTATCACACTTACATGTTCTCGTAGTAAAATAAATATGTGCAATTGGAAATGAAAAACTAATCCGTCAGCATTAGCAGCAGTTAAAAAACACCTTGTATTTTAAGGCCGTATTGCTAATAAAAAGCATGATAGATACCTGAATTACAATTTTGTATGTCAGACACACTTTTTGTTAAAGACTAATCACTCGAATCAAAAAAGCGAAAGAGGCCAAATTAAAATAAAATTTAAAAAAAAAATTGATGACCCAAAATTTCTATAGGTTTTGCAACATACAGCCAAGGTAATCTTTTCCTGTGGTAGACAATCCCTTTTTTTCGACCAATTAAAAATCAATTGATAATTATGATTTGTCAACGTGTTAAGCATGTTCAAATCAACACAGAAGTGCTGACTATAGGATATCGGATGAGATATTTTTTTCATTTTAATTCTATTTCATGAAAAAGAATCTAGAATACATATTTTATTGCGATAACAAAATTAATAACTTGAATAAATGGATGTAAGTTGTGCTCACCCATCCAGAAAACAGGAAACACAGGATGTAAAAAAAAAGAATGGTTGAGCCGTCGACTTATTGTGTTCACATTCTTTGTCATCATAATAAGTTCCATTGTTATCAATGTAGAAATGTTTACTCATATTAACATTGTCAATGATGGAAACAGCAATACCCAGTATTGCACATAGTATACCAATGCCTATGTGCAATCGACCAAACCCTCTCAGTGTCTTCATAGGATAGTCTCTATTGACTCCGTTGTCTTTATTCTGTACATTCATTTTCAGTTGATTTATGATGGTGTTGCTGAAAAATCTTTACATCTATCAATAAACGCAAGTACAAAAACCCAGAAATATGACAAGGAAAAGTATTGAAAAATCATCAAGAATCAGACTTGTTAAAATTGATAATGCGTGAATTCAGATTACGGCCAAGGAAAAAATGTATGGACATCTTTTAAATGAGATATATAATATGAATGGTTTTAAAATAAATTTTGAACTTGTATGCATTGTTAAGAGTTAAAATGACCTTTATTTGCAGTTATTTATAATAGTAATATATCATCCGTTGGAGGAAATGTCCCTTAAAAAAACCAATTTTAACGAGGTTAATACAAGGGTGCTACTACCACAAAAAACCTGAAAGGTTGACAATTTACTGTGAAGTTTTAAAATAATTTGATCTTTTTGCTTCAACATAGTATTTTATATACTAGTATATAGAGTTATTAGTTAAAGAAGGCGTATAATTTTGTTCTTTATGAAACTGATAACAAAAGGATCGTATCAACAAACACGTAAATATATCAAACGCTATTAACGATAAAACAGTTAAAGGTCACACTTGTAAACAACCATATTTGTTTTACCGACAGGAGAATTTATATTAATCATCTGAAACTATTGCGTTATAATTTTCTTATTCAATTGAATTCGGAAAAAAATAAAATTATTGTCTAGAACTATTTAGATATTTTTTTCACAATGCAGGTCATGACCACTTCATTTTTTTAGCTACAGGTGTTATTGGCTTACATATATAGCTGCAAATAAAATGAAAAATGGAAATCGGGAATAAGTCAAAGAGACAACAATCCAACCAAAGAGCAGATAGCAGCAAAAGATTAAAAATGGGCCTTCAACGCAGCCTACCCGGAAGTGGTCCTCTGCTGGCCCCTAAATAAAATTGAGTACTTGTTTAGTGAAAATGGAATCAAACTTAACTGTAAAACATATAATTTTTATATTATATTGAGTTATGGGTATGTCAAAGAACGTGTCTTTTGTACAAAACAGTTCCTCGGAAGGTACATAGACCTTGTTGATAAATATTTCGTATTAAATTACAAATGATACACGATGGTCTTGAAGTATAGATTCTGCGTACTGACGTTGTTTATCATCTAAAGACGTGTTATAGTGTTCTTTTATTTGTTTTTTATTAATATTTTTTTTACTATTTTTTTTCGTGATATCCATATAACTTGGCTCTGTACTTATACATCCCTATATACTAGGTTCAATCCACCATTTTTACATTGGAAAATGCCTGTACCAAGTTAGGAATTTGACAGTTGTTATCAATTGGTTTGATGTGTTTGAGGTTTTGATCTTGCTATTTCATTAGAGACTCCGTTTTGAACTCTCCTCGGAGTTCAGTATTTTTATGATTTAACTTTTTATACACATTAAGCTACACCAATCTAAAGATTGCCTCCCCCACCCTTTCCCATTTTTTTATGTGAGGTTTTCTGACGAAACGAACGTGTGGTGAACCCACTGATAAGTCCAGTATATCTACAGAAAAGGAAATATTATGACATGGTCATGTAGTTTAGCGCACTTTTGTCTGAAATACTGACGAACAGGTCTTAAATATGATCATTAATTTTGCACTCGATTTTTAAGTTACTTTCAAAAATTTTGAAGCGCATTTACGACTGCAACCTTTACCTATATATTTATTGATCATACGTTGCTAAGTCTTCAATTAAAGGAGATTAACGCAGGACACATCTAGCGTATTTATTCGAATAGGAACATGAAATACCGACTTATTTTCACGTATACTTTATTTCGCGTTCATCCCTTTCTAGCCCTTTTGCGATTCTCAAATTTACTAAAAAAAATCCATGTTTTACATATTCACGACGATATATATTCACGATATTTTTTCTACTCGAGAAAATCGCGAAAGCAAATCGCTGGCGAAAATGTGTTGGTTTACAGTAACACTCAATACGGCTGTTTAAAAAGTCTTACCTGAAGAGGACAGATTATCTTTCTAATTGGTTTACTAACTGAGGATGTGTGATTGCATTTCGAAATACATTGATCTTTACTTTGTTATCTAACCGGGGTTTTACAGTGCAATACTGTTATATAAAGGGGTGTATTTGATAATTGTCAATATCCTGGTTCAATAAGAATAATGGGAGAAATGCAAATAGATCGATTTTCATTATCAGAAGTCGATTAAATATTCTGGAAAGGGGGATTAAGAATTTGTTTTTGACGGTATATAAACTTCACCCGTTATTTGTTTTGCTTTTTGAATACTTTGATGAACAGTTATTTCCTGTACTTTGGACCAAGCAATGTTAAAATATTTTTTAGAGTTAAGGTAATAGTAATGAGAACAAAACTGTATAGATCGGAGTATCGTAAGTTTGTGAAAGCAAAGCTTGGATAGATTATCTGAATTTCATCAATTTCTTATGTCATGCGTAATTTGTCCTGATTGAAATATTTGACATCGAGAATTTATTAAACCTGACCATAGGAATATAATTTGGTATTAAATCTTATATTCAGAGATTGTATTTATTGTAACTATTTAAGGAATTACTGTAACATTTTTTTCTGTCTATGAAGAAATAACATAAAACATTTGGTGCACACTGAAAAACGCGCGTAGCGAGTTATTTAACAGTGTGCTCCACATGTTTTATTTTATTTCGAATCGACAGAAAAAATATTACAGTTATTTCTTATAATTTAATTCTAAATTCCATTTCAAACCGTAGAAAACCATGAAAAACGTTGATGACGTCACGGTCACATGACTAAATTATGTCTATGGGCTGATAAGAAAATAACGTAGCCAATCAGAAGACGCGTTACATCCAAAATTACATTATTTACTTTTAAACTTAAGATCTGCATTTCACGGAAAGTCTAAACTAAATCTGTTGTAAAAATGTTCAGAGATCTGCTTTAACTGGAATTTATTTAGAACTTTCCAAATAAGATAGATAGTATTATTAATAAGCAGTTATGATAGTTATATAATCATGATAATAGAACAATTCTAAGAGAGTGCTGTTTTAGCACTACCATGGACATACTGTCAGTTCGCTTTTGAAAAAAAAGTTGCTCTAGTTTTTTTTTCCACTTAACGTTTCGATACAATAATTGAAGTTTGCATTCAACATTTACATTCAGTTGAGAAGACATGAAATATTGATATGAATGAACGGAAAATATTCGTCTCTATTATATACTACGTTCTAAAAGGAACACAACTAATATGTTCAAATACTCATCTGTCCGTTATTATTTGATGATTTTACTTTTTTTGTATTTCAAGAATGCATTTGGCTTTTTATCAGTCCCGAATATTTTGGTAGGTCAAAATATGGCGCGGAACCCAGTGCAGAAACAAAAAATTTGCAAAAGGCAATTTTTTAATGAAATCAATTGCTAGAAGAAATAAGAATGTTTGACAATGCCTTCCAAAATGCAAGTTTTAGTTTTATGGTTAAAAATGTAGATTTTGTGGAAAGCTCCGAAAAAAAATGGTTTTTAGTGTAAGGGTGACTTCTTGGCGCCTGTAAATATGTTAAGCACCTTCTGTATCTAGCTGTCTCAAGTAACGAGCCTATATTTTGGTTGTGTTTATGTGTTGCTAGATATCATATTTATATTTCGTAAATTGTTGTATACATAGTTCATGCAATAGTTGTCTCGTATGGATTCTATCATATCTGGAACTTTTATAGCTTTCTATGGCGTATGGATTTACCTCATTTCTTAATGCCAAACAGTAACCTACAGTTGCTAATATTTACGTAACGTTATAGCTGATGGTAGTGTATTTCATTGGCAATTCAATTCCATATTCTTATTCATAATTTTTTTTCCAGATTTTGTTTTACATATTATAATTGCAGTTTAGCTGTTTTATTTCTATCGGTGCTTAAGGATGTACTGTGGTGGGCTTAGGTAAAATTAAAATCAAAATATGCTAAAAATATTGATAGGTCATAGAGCTCCTTTTCGAGATAGTTGACTAAAATATGGCAGGAAAAGGCTGACTCGGACTTTTACCTTATAAACGCATTGGTATAATTTGGGTCTCAAATCAAAAGAAAGATGTAAAATAATAAATAGGTGTTATGGGGCAAATTCTTTACCTTGTATCGTATGTAAAACACTGAGAAGTCTGAACATTTGACAATAATTCAAAAACCTCACCTTAGTACATCCTAAAATTATTAATCAAGATACGTAAACCGAACTACTGACTTGAGTAACCAAAGTGACTAAAGATGGAATATAAAAGCAAAATCCATTGATATCCCTATGTGCTTGCTGAACAAATTTTGTATCAAAATACATTGAAATATTTGAGCAAAATGAAACTAGACGAATGTTTCTTGTTAGGAAAACAAAATTCCGAAAACAAAATCTGACTATAATAAAATGAATAACAAAAAACTTGATAAATGAAAGAAAAGCGAATGATACTAGAGGAACAGCCAAAATAATAGATCTAAAATAATCTGACAACGCCATGGCTAAAAAATAAATAGACAAACAGACAAATATTATACACAAGACACAACATAAACAACTAACGACTTAGTCAACACGAACCCCGCCAAAAACTGGGGGTGATATCAGGTGCTCCACAAGGAAAGTTAGATCCTTTCCCACATGTGGCACCCTTCGAATTCCTCATGTTATTACAAACCTGGCAAATTGTCAATTCGATAGGTCATATTCAAGAAAAGGGAACAGAATTGTAACTACGACATAAGGAATATTTTCGATATCATCTGTAACGCCCCAGTCCCACTAGACCACGATCGCACCACGCTCATCTCGATCTAAAATAAATTTAGATCGTGGTGAGGTCGCGGTATGAACGGCATGAAAATGTTAATTTTCGTTGCTTTCACGATGCTACTACCTCCTAATTAAGCTTCTACAACGATTCCGCTACGATTGAAACTATGTTCTCACCGCGCTTATTCTGCGACCTCACTACGCTTATAAAGATCTTTCTACGCTCTTCACGCTCTCACTACGACCATACCACGAGTTATCCAATTGCAACACGATCTTACTGCGATTATAGCACGTTCTTTCCACGATTATACTACGTCCATACCGCAATCTTACTACGTTATCAGCAATATCGTCAATATCGTGTTTCATATCAATATAGTTCCATTCCTTCTATTTCTGATTAAAACGGAGATTTCTCGGAAACAATACAGTCCTGCCACCAAAATCTACTAGAACACGTGGGCGTGGTGGTAGGGGTTGATGCAGAGGCAGAGGGAGCAAAGTATGAACGCCATACTAAACTCCAAGAAACTAAAATTAAAAATAGTACAAGACTCCTGACTTTGGACAGGCGCAACATTAGTGGGGTTAAACATGTTTGTGAGATCTCAACCCTCCCCCTATACCTCTAGCCAATGAAGAAAAGTAAATGCATAACAATACGCACATTAAAATTCAGTTCAAGAGAAGTCCGAGTCTGATGTCAGAAGATGTGACTAAAGAAAATATTAAACAAAATGACAATAATACATCAATAACAATAGACTACTAGCAGTTAACTGACATGCCAGCTCCAGACACCAATTAAGCTGATACTTTACACATAAGTATTATAATACTTGTCATCAAGAGATGACCAATCAAACCTAAATTACAACCTATTGGTGGTCCATAAAGCTCAAATGACGATATTTTAGTGAACGATAGCAGAGATGACACAGATGTGTCAATATATATAGGAAGATGTGGTATGAGTGCCAATGAGACAACTCTCCATCAATGTAATAATCTATAAAAGTAAAAGCCATTATAGGCCAAGGTACGGCCTTCAATACGGAGCCTTGGCTCACACCGAACAGCACGCTATAAAGGGCCCAAAAAAAAATACTAATGTTAAACCATTTAAACGGGAAAAACCAACGGTTTAATCTATATAAAAACGAAAAGCATGGTTGAGCCGTTAGAGCAAATGGATAAATACATTCAGACAAACAAAATCTAGGGAGTTTTTTTATATATTTTATGTGAAAATGACAATAGAAATGATGGTCGTAGTGTGAACGTAGTAAGGTCGTGAGAAGAGCGTGATAAGGACGGAAAGGGCGTGCTAGAATCGTACTATGGTCGTGAACAGCGTGGTATAGTCGTAGTGGAAGCGTAGTTAGGTCGCGGTGAGAACGTGATGGTCGTAGTAAGGACGTGATAACGTCGCTGTGAGATCGTAGCGCAATCTCTCCGAATAGAATCACGCTTTCGCTACGCTCTCGCTACGATTGTACAGCGACCTTTGCGATCTTACTACGATCTTCGTGCGCTCTCACTACGCTTCTACAACGACCTGATTTCGCCACGACCGCACCACGATGGTTTTGAACATGTTCAAAGTTGTCCACGCTCTTCACGATCTTGAAAACCTCACCACGACCGTGGTACGACCTTACTGCGACCTACACGATCGTACCACGATCATCAATATTTGCATTTTTTTCACAGATCGTAGTGCGATCGTGGTCTAGTGGGACTAGGGTATAAAACGGATTTACAATAAATATCAACCAAGTCATGATGGCGTCCGTAAAATTGACGACGGTATGATGTCGATTATATGGTCAATGACTGCATGTGAAATTTGAATATACGAGCAATACAATTTGGCTGCTCAAATCGGACAATTGCAGTATTGATAGAAATAAATAACTTGTATCCATTTGTTTAAAAGGAGAGAACATTTAGCATTGTTTAGATCGTGTGTACCTTGTCTACCATACATGTAAAGTGAATAACAGAAATAAGGGACTCTAAGGAAAATTTAAAATGGACAGTTCCTTTTCCGATGGTTTAATCAAAAGCTGAAAAACATCTAACGAATGGAAAAAAACCTGTTTTATTCCATAGTTGCTACATGCATTCCCTTATTTAGAAAATTGTTGATTTAACCTCGCGTTATAGCTGGCTTAACTCAATGCGTGTATGACAATTGCATTCCATTATATTGCCATTAATGTGTGAACTAAAAAAAAACATACATACCTTACTTTGACTTACAAGGGTTAACTTTAACAAATTGTAACTAGGAAAGACAGTTGTCTTATTGGCACTCATACCACATCTGATATCTATATGATACATGTATAGAAGACATTTTGCAGATTTCCTCAAAACTGCGCAATTTAGTTAAACATGAAGATTTCACAAACGTTTCAACCCATTTCTAGAAAAAAATAAACTAATAAGGTAGAAGTTTTGGACATAACACCTGTTGAAAAATGATAACAAAAAATTATATCAAAATGAATCAACAAATACGTGAATGTATTAAATGACATTAAATAGATTAAAGTATATGACCACACTTGTTAACACTCATATTAATTTTATCAACTAAAGACGCATTATCAAACATTTTGAATTATTATGTTTTTTTTTTACTCCAGTTATAAACTTATTCATGTTATTAGCTAGAAACATTGAGATACAATTTTTTCACATTAAAATTAAAAAAAAATTGGAAAGAGTATACTAAGGGAAAGTACATGAACTACTTCTATACGGTATATGGTTAACCAGAAAACAGTATCTTAACCAGACAATATTTGTGTAATATAATCAGAATTTATTTATAGTGACATGAATTATCATTGATGGGTTCATATACTAAAAATTTCATGTTTATTTTTATTAGCTCTAAGATTTTATTGATAACGACTGTCTTAAGAGTAAAGAGACAAAACTGTATGGCATCTAAGCTGACGGAGCGTCTTTATTCCATTCGTTTTATATATTGCGTCAATGTGTTCTTGTTCTATGATTATTTTTGTATTTTCATGTTTGTGTATTTTGTCTGTATGCCTTATTATGTTTCTTTGATACATATGACGTGGCTTATAATTATACATGCCGTCCTTTTGTTATTGTTCTTTGATAACTTTTTTATTCATGTCTTTCATTTATTTTGTTTACAAGTTATGTCTGTTTGTTTTGTTCACACACTTTGTCAATGTTATGAAATTCAGTGCGACTATCATACAAGTCAGGGGTTCAGCTAGCTATAAAACCAGGTTTAAGGTAGCACAATACAAAGATTTTATAACTCCAACTCCGAAGTTTTAACATGCTGTAACTTTCTTAATAATGCTTGAAAATTTATAAAAGTGGTAGTTTTGGATAGCTAACAGATTACTCTTTCAAATTAATACAATGTTAGTATTATGCAACAATTATGTAACCAATTATAATGTTAACCGAGTCTAAAATATTTTTCACCAAATTTCCACTTTCAAATGAAATTAGCTTCTGCATGTGTATCCCTAGAGGGTTGATTTTATTATATGTTGTTCCTATGGCCATTATCTCCAAAAGGGTGTCTCAGATTTCAGATAGAATGTATAGAACAAATTTTACACCTAATTAAACATTTTCTTCTTTTATGTGGTTAGGATGTTTACACTAATTAGAGATTTATGAGAGAATGGAACACCATAGAGACAATCTGAGACACTCTTTTGAAGCCCATGAAGTGTTGATTAAGATTTAGTTAAAATTTTCTGTATAGTTAAAGAGATGATAGAGCTAAATGCATTCAAGTGAACCTACCCATATGTTGCCACTAATTACATAATAATTGATTACATAATAATTGCATAATAAAAATATTGCATTCATTTAAAAGATTGATATTTTATCTATCTATATATACCTCTTTTATTATTTTCTATGCATTCATAAGAAAGTTACAGCATTTCAAAGGTTAGTGATTGGAAGTAAAAAAATCTTTGTATTGTGCTACCTTAATCGACCCTTTTCTACATAAGAAAATGTCTGCACAAAGTCAGGAATATGAAAGTTTTTTCCATATGTATACCGAATAGCGCTCAGCCATTGTTAGTTATATAAAATGTACGAAAGGCATGTTTGATGGGACCGGTCCAAGAGAACTATCCATTTGCAAAGAACACAGCTCCTATCGCTGTTTATTACTTGACATTACCTAATTATATGTTCAAATTGTTTGTATTTGCACATCACCATATGTGTATTGCTTTGTTTGTTATTTGCTTATCAATAGTCCAATACTTGGACTTAGTTTCAATTGAAATATTTAATTTGACGAATGGTTTAAATTGCACTGACTAATTAAGTAATGTAAAGTATAAAACACTAGTAAGTAGAAACAAATGTAAAACAAATGGAGCAAATATTACACTTTACAGCTGCCATTTCAAATTTGAATTTTAATGTCATATTTTCAAAAACCATTCTAGAAATTTGTAACACGCCGTTACAAATCTAGTGTTTCAAAAATTCAAATTAGTTTGGGATGATACATGTAGTACCTTCTTGTTTTGATAAGAAATTCTTCGAACGAGTATAAATGTTTCCAACCATTAAAACATCGACAAAGTTTGTTGTTATTGGAACATTGGCAATGACAGAACCATTTTATCGGAAGAGGTTTTGAAACAATATTCATTTTGTTATTATTGCCGGGTTTGGTCTATTATCAGGTCTTTTTAAATATTTGTGATATTAATCAGAAATTAAATAAAAACTAAAACAACAAAAATATCCGAGGAGCATATTCATATGGTGTAATTTCTTTACATAATTGGGGGTTCATTGGTATGCTGTCTTTTTCATTAAAAAAGAAGACCTGGTTTGATTCCCAGTGAGACAATTCTCCACAAGAGACTAAATGACACAGAAAAAAGACTTGATATGATTCCCAATAGTTAAACTCTCCACAAGAGACCAAATGACACAGACAAATTAACTATAGGTCTCCGTATGACCTTTGACAGTGCGCAAAATCCATACTATATAGTCCGATATAAAAGTTCCCAAAATGACAAATGAACACAATTCTAATGAGAAAACTAACGGCCCAATTTGTGTACAAAAAAATGAACGAAAAAAAGTCTGCAACACAGCAACAATCGACTACCACTGAATTACAGGCTGTTAAAGTTGTTTTAAAATGGAATACACAGTGTTCAATGATTTATAAAATAATGGTTACTTGAGAAAATCGTATCTCCGAAATATAGACGTTAATTTTTATTTTTCAAATTGCGTTTAATAATTTACATATTATGTTTTCATGTTAATGCAAAAAGCCATATGTTTTAATTTTGATACTAGAAGGAAAAACAAACACGGATAAGAGTTCCAGAAAGCAAATGCTGAATATATATCCTATACAGTTATATCTTGTAAGGTGGTGGTGATTGATTATTGACTCCTTGACCTGGAGCAGCAGCTGTAAACTGCGGTGTAGAAACCGGATATTGTTGCGTCATCATTCCTGCAGGATAAACACCAGTATGCGCGGCAGATACGTTCTGTCCGGGTACAGTCTGAATAATTTGGGTATTTGGCATTCTAAGTACATTTGTTTGCTGTCCGGCAGTGATGTACACGAATGTTCTCTGTAAACAGAACAGAAAAAGCAGACATTAGTTTAACTATAGTATCAACAATTTGCATTATGTTGACACATATAAAACACTTTCTTATACCTTAAAAAGCAACTAATTGTGTTTAGCATTCTTTTTCGGATAATCAGCTGATACAGTATTGATCCCCTGAAAACTGAGTTTATCAATTAAATTGTTCTACTTAATGTTTATTAACAAATTATCGTAATTATCGCAATGTACATGTAGCACATGTACATAAATACAGGCTGTAAATCTATTCAAAGCGAGGATAACATTGAAAATGACAATGGGCAATGTGGTCAAGAGAAAACAACCCGACCAAAGAGTTAAAAGAAACAGACAAAGGTCAACGATGAACCTGTAACACAGCGTGAAAATCCCACCCGAGATGGTTTTAAATGAAGTGTTACTTTAAACAGGGAATTTTCGCGGCATGCAGTTTTATTTTCGGGGTAAGAGTTGAAACACGACAATTAAAAGACCGCGAATATTTCCAAATGATTCATAAAACAAAACTTATAGAGAACACGACCGGGACATCGTCAATTCAAAACGGCGCGAATGTAGATTTTGTTGGGAAATCGAGAAGTAAAGACGACGCAAAAATTTCCCGGATTACAGTATTGAAATAAATTACTTACCTCTGATGAACCAAATGATGAGCAGCAACAGCAGAATGACGATGCAACTATGGCTATGACCAATTCAACAAAACCCAACAGTGCAATGATAGACGACAACACTGCAGCACGACTTTTATATTCTGCTCGCTATACAAATACATAATTAGTTATTTTATAAATATTTGAATTATTATATAGAATAATAACACTCAAAATAACCATTTGATACGAATATAATCGCTGTGATCTCTTATTGTCTGTTTATTACACGATTATTGGTTGCATTATTTATATGTCTTGCTTCTTAAAAGCTTTAATATGATGTTAAGTTTGGATATAATAACGACATTATAATGTTCACATCTTTAGAAATTGACGGTAATTCTTCTACAGCCATTAAGAGTTAAACAATATGGTAAATGAAATGTATACAGTTAATGACTGTTTGTTTTCATTCTAGATGACGTTTTGGCTATTTAGTTTGTACGGTTACTGTATTATTGGTATACATCTTCTTTATTTGAACTACCTAAATTCTGGTTTTACTAATTTTAAAATTTTCTCAAGATAACTCAGAATAGACATTAAATAAAGACAATTTGTATCATACATTGTTCAGGAAGCGAATTCATACAAATACATTTTTTTGTTTTATGAGTGTGTGCGTATACACAAAAACTCAAATAAAAAAGGTGAATAGAATGTTTCTTACGAAAATCGCTCCGACAACTCCCAAACTAAATACTGTTGGTACAAATGTCGATGCCCCAACAATACAACAAACCATGAACGCAATTTTCTGTAATAAAATACAAGTGTATATATATTTCAGTGCTGTTAAATATAACGTCAAAGAAAATAGAAGCAAGTAATCAAACGCACACACACACACATTTATATTTCATTTTGTTGAAGTGTTGTCCGTTGTCTATCTATGTAAATGATATATAGAAAACGTTATATTTACATAATATTTCTTGTGTTTCATTTGAGAAATGGCCGAATGTTTGTCAATAAGTTGAAATTTACATACTGGGAGTATCGAAAAAAAAATAATCACATATCAAACAAAAAAAATTGCAAGTCAAATCCAACAAAAAAAAAAAAAGGTTATGGTTGATTTCTGAAATTTTTATTATCTATCCCCTTATTTTCTTGATTTTGATTATGTCATAGATCGAATTTGTCGTTCAGTGTATATTCACTTGTTTGTTTATATAAAAAAAGATGTGCATGGTTTCTCATGTGACACCCAACAAGAGACCATATGACACAGAAATAAACAACTTCCGTACGGCCCTCAACGATGAGAAAAGCACATAGCCTATAGTCAGCTATTAAAGTCCCCGAAATGACAGATGTAAAATAATTCATACGAGAAAAAACTAACGGCGTTTCTTTTATGTTTTCATATTTGTTTAAACTGAGTTCAGCCTTTTCAATTATATTTTATAGTGTGTCTTTCTATGTTGTGATGATACACTTATGATTTAGGTAAGGGTGAAGGTTTGGTACCTATTCAAAACGTTAAACCTGTTGTATTTTTTTCTTGTTTTTTTATATAGACCGTTGATTTTGCCCGTTTGAATGGTTTAAACTTGCCATTTTATGGGTCCTTTATAGATTGCTGTTCGGTCTGATTCAAGGCTTCGTGTTGAAGACCATACTTTTAAGTTTACGTGTTGAAGGCCGTATATTGACCTATAATGGTTTACTTTTATAAATTGTTATTTGGTTGGAGAGTTGTCTCATTGACACTCACACCAACTCTTTCTATATCTATTTGACCTATATGGTCTACTTTTACAAATTATGACTTGGATGGTGAATTGTCTCATAGACAATCTCACCGCATCTTCGTAAATCTATATAGTTTGCCCCAATGTGTCGGAAGGGTGAGCAGATGTTGCCTCGTATGTGAAACCGATCAAAGTTTCTATGACAACACATTATGATCATTTACAATATTTATATAGTGAAGTATGTACTTAGTAATTAAAATTACTCTAAGCACATCATAAAACAATCAATGCAGTTAAACAAGGTGTTAAACTTTAAAACAATCAATACAATAAAAATGAAATAAAATGTTGAACACATATAAACAGGAAACAGAATAATTAAACAAAATATTCATAACTAAAGGGCAACGAAAAGGACATAGATAAAAAGTCAATGTCAGTGTAAAAAGTTAAATGTAATCAATGAAAAGGAGTGTAATAACATGTTTTTTTCTTTCTAAAAAAGTTCAATTAAGTGTTTATGTCTTAATAACGACATATGGTTTCCGTAGTGTTTTCCATTGCCAGCTTTGTACCCTGTTAAGAACACTCTAAGAAATTCAAGAGAAGATAAAGATACCAAAAGAGACATCTAAACTCACAAGTCAAAAACAAACACTGCATAGACCATGGCTAAAAATAAACAAATACTGACAGTCAAGCAACACAATGCAACAGTATATACAAAATAACACCAACAACTAAAGACTGAGCAACGCGAACCAAACCAACACTTAGGATGATATCAGATGCATAGGAAGGACGTAAGCAGATGTTACAGCCATCGTGCAATGTCATGTTTTCTGTGACAAAACAAAATTAATCTAAATATTAAGTATTCTATGTTATGCTTATACATTGTAAAGCATACTATGTGGAACGAGTGTTGCTCATTTATGTCATTGTTGGAGGAATTCTTTATGATTTTGAAAAAGTTCAAACTATGTTGATTTGAATACTTATATATGTTGTCTGCTATATGGTCGGGTGGTTGTCTCTTTGACACATTCCCTATTTTCATTCTCAATTTTATTATAACTCTCTTTGTTTAGCTTATTGAATTAATGAATATACCGATGTATATTCGATCTTATGGTTGGCTTAGTTATCCTTATCCTTAACCGTTACGGTAGTTTTAGTGCTTCCCTGATTGTTCAATGTTAGGGATTTAAAGACAAATTTGATTTTATCATCTTTGTAGAAATTCAATTGTTTTCATAAACCATGTCTTTTGAATTAAATTATGTTTGATTGTTTATTGTAAATAAACACTAGTGCTTACCAAACATTTCCAGCTACTTTGACGCCTTGGGGTCATACAAAATGGAAAAGTTCCTGTCAGTATAAACTATAAAAGATATGAATAAAGCTGATCACTGAATGACAATATAAGTGCGTGTTTTTTTATTTTTTTATTACCAGGTAAATATAATTGGAATCACTATCAAAAATTATTCAATTAATCAAATGCGACATAAATCAAGTTTAAAAAAAATCTGATTAATATATGTCTGAGGGGAAAAATTGCAAGGACAATCATTCGTATACTATTTATTATTTTGTGTTTTGCCGTTAACAAAAATGTAGTATTAATCCTCAAAAAGTCTTTGAACATGTTTGACACGTCTGTTTGCACATTCTCAAGATAATGCTCACAAAGATGATATTCGAATGTTAAGTCAGTTTTTTTTACAAGATACCGCCGTTAAATCATTGTTTTCTTAAATGTTAAAGCATCAAGCCCTAAAACAAAGAGTAAAAAAACCAAAACTGACTCATTATGAGATAATTGGTCTTCATAAGCCCCAGTGAATACAAATTATTTAATCTTGAATTTGTATAATGCAACCAAAAAAAAAAAATACACAAACATAAAAAAATGCATTTTCATTTTAATAATCAGAATTTTGAATGATTTGTTTTTTTACGTTGTGTGTGTTTTTTGTGTGTGAAGGGAAAACTTTTAATGGGATTTAAAGTGTACACTTTTTTCATTTGGTTTCTTTATCTTATTGATAAAATATAGTTTTTTTTTTAAAACTTGATATAATAAAAACAAATTAAAATAGTTTAACATCTCACCCATCCTGAAAAAATGACACAAATTATATCGTTAACAAGGAGTGATGATGCATGGCCGATACGATCACACGGATAGTGATAACCATCATAATTGTAATAAGTGTTATCACAATTTTTACTGAGATTTACACTGTCAGTGATTACTCCAGCTAAACTCAGAATGCCACATAATACACCAATCCCAATCTGTATCCCGCCAAACATCCTCAGCGTCTTCACTCGATATTCGTTGGAGGCTTCGTTATCTGTATTCTGTATAGTCATGGTCACTGGTTGATTTGTGTTTCAACTAAATAGGTTTTTCACATGTACATGTATCCGTTAAAATGAGAAATAGAATATGAAACTATTAACAGTAGATATAAAAGGTAGGTTACTCATTGGACGACAGAGATGAGGAGAGAAGAATATGAACTGCTATTGAATATTAAACTATGTTTGATAAATATGAGTGTTGTTTTTTTTCTAATCAATTATCAAGGATGGTTCGTTGCTGAAAATGAAAATAACTTATTAATCAGTTTTGTTTTAATTAAGTTCAAACACTCACATTATTTTTTTACTTTCGTCATGAGCTGTGTTCCTGATGATTGTTAATCAAGAAATACGCGTCACACAGACATTTTATTATTTGTTTTTCCTGTATATAAGCAATATTTTTTTTAATGGTACAACAATTATCATAATCAAACCAGCAATGACCTCGCAATATTTTTGAATGAAAACGTAGTTTTGTATAGAATATATGTCCCTATAGTAACGAAACATTTTGGGTAATGAATGACATGATAATGATGACGAAATGCATGATAATATGCAAATGTGTGTGTTGATCTTGTAGGACGTCTGTATGCTCGTTTTTATATCGACAAAAAACCTGAGTATTCAAAAGTATATGAAAACACTTATATTAAGAGTTGTAGCACATATTTCAATTTTTTTTAACAAAGATCGAAAATACAACATTTGTACAAAAGGGGATAATCGAATAGGAATATCGGAAAACGACGAAAATAAAAACATCAGTCAGTCTTTGAACAACTTAAAAATTAAATACTTTTAACTTAATTTAAAATTAAAAAATCAAATTAAAAAAAAATAACAGGTGTTTTCTATCCCGTCTGCAATTGATATTGAAAATACAATATGAATTTAGAATCATTGTTGAAATTAAAACACAACGTAATAATCGTAAGACAGAAGTAGCACAGACATTTATTTGCTTTGTGATTACATGGATTACGAATTTCAAAGATGAAATAATTGATACTTGATAACTGCAACTTCTACCCCTTCGTGGTTAATGTAGAGTGCTTAGTTTTTTTTCGATATGAAAGTTTAAGATTTAAAACATGATAGTCGTCATCTTCTATTATAATATAGATAATATTTGTAAACAAATGTGTGGATGTACTGTGTATAACATTATCAACATTGATTTTGAGTACACAGTGACACTAAAGAGATAAAAATTAAAGTATACACTTCTATATCTTATAAACAACCCTAACTGAGGAACCGACAGAAGATACATTATCAAAGATAATTAATACAAGAAAGCTTAATTGTCTCTTGTTAAATGAAAGTAAAAATGATACATTTTCTCTGAATTTTTTCACTTTAAAATTCAGATAACTCGCGCTTGTTATTAAAAAGAAATCAACACGAAACAAAAAAAAATTCGAAAAATTTATAAAAACATAGATAACAAACAAAAGAATTAAAGGATATAGCGGAAATCGTGTTACACATGTAACGATATACTTGTACATGTACTCTATGTTAATACGAGAACAAAAACCGTAAATAATTTTCGAATAGCTAATTCGAAAGGTATATTTTAAACCAGTCTTAAACATGTTTTATCGTTCAGTCCATAGGTATACTTCGCGAAAGAAATAGAGAATATTTATAGCATGTAGTCCGATTGAAGAAAACTAATCTGAATTTGTCATAATAAATTTAAAACAAATCTTATCTGAAGTTTACCTGTAGATACACTACTTCCCCTTTATTGTGATAAATACTGACGCTTATTTTATTTTATAATATCAAATATTTTATCTCATTGATAAAATTTGGGGTTTTACCTCGGAACACCCTACCGAGCGTACTGGTTTTGATAAAACAACATTGATATATTTATCAATAATATGTACATTTTGATTAATTTAATTCGTCCAGGAATAAGTTTTATGTTTTCTCTACGAAAGGTAATGTATAAGCCTCTAATTATCTTCAGTAATATTTTTCAAACAATGACAATAGTCGTTTTAATGCTGTAACACAATTTATCGCAAATGAAAAGTAAAATCACAAAAATTCTAAACTCCGAGGAAAATTCAAAAGGAAAAGTCCGTAATCAAATAGCAAAATCAAAAGCTCAAACACATCAAACGAATGGATAACAACTGTCATATTCCAGACTTGACACAGGCTTATATAACAATATGAAAAAAAATTAATGCCAATGCAGAATAATGTATTCTTGGTCCGTGACACCGGCAATAACATTAATGTTACCTTTTGTAAACGTAGCACTTTTTAAAAAATGTAATCAATTCCTGAAAACGAGGTTAAGAAGAAATATAATCGTATACACTTTTTGTTTAAAAAGACATAATGTTATACATTTTACATCAAATCCGAGGTAAAGATATTATTTCAAAATGTTCAAACAGATGAAAATACACTGTGTCTTTCTTTTTTGAAAGGTACTTTGGTAATCTAACGTCATGTCAGTTGATTAAAATATTTAAAAAAAATCCAAAAAAACCCTTGATATTACGTACATAATTTATCAACATTTTTCGATTGGCAAAAAAAGATACCGTAATTGAAGATTTTTTTGCTAATAAGTTTCTAATCAGTTATGCAAAATATCATGAGTGAGGATTTGGTGGATCCGGTGGTGGAGGCGGCTGAGGTGATGTCCAGGCTACTGACTTGTCATCAGCAACATCATTGAAATCATCAGCAAGTGCCCAAATCAAGATAACTTTCTGTAATGAGCATAAATGTTATTACATATAACATATCATAACGAACAACGTTATAATGTGACTTCTGTCAACTTATCACTTTGAATAAACATAAACATTATTCCATATTACGTGAACAACGTTGTATTGATTTTGTGCTTTGCCAAGTATTAAAGCGTCATAGTCACATGATATAAAAACAAACGTTATTGCATCTTTGTGCATGTAACATGTCTTTATGAACAACGTTATATTGTGTACTCTGTCAAGTATCATAGCGCCAAAATCACCCGACATTAACAAAAACGTTATTATATATAACGTGTCTTTATGAACAACGTTATAATGTGTACTATGTCAAGTATCATAGCGCCAAAATCACCCGACATTAACAAAAACGTTATTATATATAACGTGTCTTTATGAACAACGTTATAATGTGTACTCTGTCAAGTATCATAGCGCCAAAATCACCCGACATTAACAAAAACGTTATTATATATAACGTGTCTTTATGAACAACGTTCTAATGTGTACTCTGTCAAGTATCATAGCGCCAAAATCACCCGTTATTAACAAAAACGTTATTATATATAACGTGTCTTTATGAACAACGTTATAATGTGTACTCTGTCATGTATCATAGCGCCAAAATCACCCGACAATTACAAAAACGTTATTATATATAACGTGTCTTTATGAACAACGTTATAATGTGTACTCTGTCAAGTATCATAGTGCCAAAATCACCCGACATTAACAAAAACGTTATTATATATAACGTGTCTTTATGAACAACGATATAATGTGTACTCTGTCAAGTATCATAGCGCCAAAATCACCCGACATTAACAAAAACGTTATTATATATAACGTGTCTTTATGAACAGCGTTATAATGTGTACTCTGTCATGTATCATAGCGCCAAAATCACCCGACATTAACAAAAACATTATTATATATAACGTGTCTTTATGGACAACGTTATAATGTGTACTCTGTCTAGTATCATAGCGCCAAAATCACACGACATTAAAAAAAACGCTATTATATATAACGTGTCTTTATGAACAACGTTATAATGTGTACTCTGTCAAGTATCATAGCGCCAAAATCACCCGACATTAACAAAAACGTTATTATATATAACGTGTCTTTATGAACAACGTTATAATGTGTACTCTGTCAAGTATCATAGCGCCAAAATCACCCGCCATCAACAAAAACGTTATTATATATAACGTGTCTTTATGAACAACGTTATAATGTGTACTCTGTCATGTATCATAGCGCCAAAATCACCCGACAATTACAAAAACGTTATTATATATAACGTGTCTTTATGAACAACGTTATAATGTGTACTCTGTCAAGTATCATAGCGCCAAATTCACCCGACATTAACAAAAACGTTATTATATATAACGTGTCTTTATAAACAACGTTATAATGTGTACTCTGTCATGTATCATTGCGCCAAAATCACCCGACATTAACAAAAACGTTATTATATATAACGTGTCTTTATGAACAACGTTATAATGTGTACTCTGTCAAGTATCATAGCGCCAAAATCACCCGACATTAACAAAAACGTTATTATATATAACGTGTCTTTATGAACAACGTTATAATGTGTACTCTGTCAAGTATCATAGCGCCAAAATCACCCGACATTTACAAAAACGTTATTATATATAACGTGTCTTTATGAACAACGTTATAATGTGTACTCTGTCAAGTATCATAGCGCCAAAATCACCCGACATTAACAAAAATGTTATTATATATAACGTGTCTTTATGAACAACGTTATAATGTGTACTCTGTCAAGTATCATAGCGACAAAATCACCCGACATTAACAAAAACGTTATTATATATAACGTGTCTTTATGAACAACGTTATAATGTGTACTCTGTCATGTATCATAGCGCCAAAATCACCCGACATTAACAAAAACGTTATTATATATAACGTGTCTTTATGAACAACGTTATAATGTGTACTCTGTCAAGTATCATAGCGCCAAAATCACCCGACATTAACAAAAACGTTATTATATATAACGTGTCTTTATGAACAACGTTATAATGTGTACTCTGTCATGTATCATAGCGCCAAAATCACCCAACTTTAACAAAACTGTTATTATATATAACGTGTCTTTATGAACAACGTTATAATGTGTACTCTGTCATGTATCATAGCGCCAAAATCACCCGACATTAACAAAAACGTTATTATATATAACGTGTCTTTATGAACAACGTTATAATGTGTACTCTGTCAAGTATCATAGCGCCAAAATCACCCGACATTAACAAAAACGTTATTATATATAACGTGTCTTTATGAACAACGTTATAATGTGTACTCTGTCATGTATCATAGCGCCAAAATCACCCGACATTAACAAAAACGTTATTATATATAACGTGTCTTTATGAACAACGTTATAATGTGTACTCTGTCAAGTATCATAGAGCCAAAATCACCCGACATTAACAAAAACGTTATTATATATAACGTGTCTTTATGAACAACGTTATAATGTGTACTCTGTCAAGTATCATAGCGCCAAAATCACCCGACATTAACAAAAACGTTATTATATATAACGTGTCTTTATGAACAACGTTATATTGTGTACTCTGTCATGTATCATAGCGCCGAAATCACCCAACTTTAACAAAACCGTTATTATATATAACGTGTCTTTATGAACAACGTTATAATGTGTACTCTGTCAAGTATCATAGCGCCAAAATCACCCGACATTAACAAAAACGTTATTATATATAACGTGTCTTTATGAACAACGTTATAATGTGTACTCTGTCAAGTATCATAGCGCCAAAATCACCTGACATTAACAATAACGTTATTATATATAACGTGTCTTTATGAACAACGTTATAATGTGTACTCTGTCATGTATCATAGCGCCAAAATCACCCGACATTAACAAAAACGTTATTATATATAACGTGTCTTTATGAACAACGTTATAATGTGTACTCTGTCAAGTATCATAGCGCCAAAATCACCCGACATTAACAAAAACGTTATTATATATAACGTGTCTTTATGAACAACGTTATAATGTGTACTCTGTCAAGTATCATAGCGCCAAAATCACCCGACATTAACAAAAACGTTATTATATATAACGTGTCTTTATGAACAACGTTATAATGTGTACTCTGTCAAGTATCATAGCGCCAAAATCACCCGACGTTATCAAAAACGTTATTATATATAACGTGTCTTTATGAACAACGTTATAATGTGTACTCTGTCAAGTATCATAGCGCCAAAATCACCCGCCATTAACAAAAACGTTATTATATATAACGTGTCTTTATGAACAACGTTATAATGTGTACTCTGTCAAGTATCATAGCGCCAAAATCACCCGACATTAACAAAAACGTTATTATATATAACGTGTCTTTATGAACAACGTTATAATGTGTACTCTGTCATATATCATAGCGCCAAAATCACCCGACTTTAACAAAAACGTTATTATATATAACGTGTCTTTATGAACAACGTTATAATGTGTACTCTGTCAAGTATCATAGCGCCAAAATCACCCGACATTAACAAAAACGTTATTATATATAACGTGTCTTTATGAACAACGTTATAATGTGTACTCTGTCAAGTATCATAGCGCCAAAATCACCCGACATTAACAAAAACGTTATTATATATAACGTGTCTTTATGAACAACGTTATAATGTGTACTCTGTCAAGTATCATAGCGCCAAAATCACCCGCCATTAACAAAAACGTTATTATATATAACGTGTCTTTATGAACAACGTTATAATGTGTACTCTGTCAAGTATCATAGCGCCAAAATCACCCGACATTAACAAAAACGTTATTATATATAACGTGTCTTTATGAACAACGTTATAATGTGTACTCTGTCAAGTATCATAGCGCCAAAATCACCCGCCATTAACAAAAACGTTATTATATATAACGTGTCTTTATGAACAACGTTATAATGTGTACTCTGTCAAGTATCATAGCGCCGAAATCACCCGACATTAACAAAAACGTTATTATATATAACGTGTCTTTATGAACAACGTTATAATGTGTACTCTGTCAAGTATCATAGCGCCAAAATCACCCGACATTAACAAAAACGTTATTATATATAACGTGTCTTTATGAACAACGTTATAATGTGTACTCTGTCATGTATCATAGCGCCAAAATCACCCGACTTTAACAAAAACGTTATTATATATAACGTGTCTTTATGAACAACGTTATAATGTGTACTCTGTCAAGTATCATAGCGCCAAAATCACCCGACATTAACAAAAACGTTATTATATATAACGTGTCTTTATGAACAACGTTATAATGTGTACTCTGTCAAGTATCATAGCGCCAAAATCACCCGACATTAACAAAAACGTTATTATATATAACGTGTCTTTATGAACAACGTTATAATGTGTACTCTGTCAAGTATCATAGCGCCAAAATCACCCGCCATTAACAAAAACGTTATTATATATAACGTGTCTTTATGAACAACGTTATAATGTGTATAAGCAGATAAGAGGGGTTGTTTCCTTTTCAACTTATAGAGCTATGTATAAGGTGCATTTGCTTTTTGAAAGTTCAACTCCACACTTTGCTTTGGTGCCCCCTTTTTCAAATTATCGATCAGCGCCTGTTCTTATGAATTACTTTTAAATTAGGCCGTTAGTTTTCTCGTTTGAATTGTTTTACATTGTCATTTGGGGCCTTTTGTAGCTGACTATGCGGTATGGGCTTGGCCGTACGGTGACCAATAGTTTGTAATTTATGTGTCATTTGGTGTCTTGTGGAATTTTGTCTCATTGACAACCATATCGCATCTCCTTTTTTTTTTTATCTTTGTCGTGTATTGTCTGATCATTGGAGTACACTCGTTATCTATTTGTTGTTATACAGTTTTATGGTTTTATTTTTATGTTCATCATGACGAATCTTATCTTAAAAACGATGAAAGTTTCAGCTTTATTTATTTATTTACTTTTTATAATTGTTTTGTAATCTTGAACTATATATCTATGGTACAAAAAGCAAACCTCAGTTGTCAATATCATATGCTAAAACAGGTACATCAATACATGGTTGTACATTGACAAACGCAATTAAGAATAGAAAGTCATGTACACATTTGTTTATTGTGTGTCTTTTAATACGTATGCACCTAAAAATGTGTATTTCTCTAGTTGCAGCTTTAATGCAAAAACAACATAATAAATGTTATGAAAGATGCAATAAAAAACATACCTTTTGACCTCCAGATATGATATCTCCTATACACACACATTGCTTAAACTATTACTGTACATATCGAAACTGTAAACGAACAGACCAGCAGTGCTAGGCTTCTTGTATCTAAATCGTTCATGGCTAGTCTAAGTTGCAGTGGTAAAGACAATGATTAATAATACATGTTATATAAACTGTTGCAGCTTAATAAAAACTATAGACTCACTCGTTTATATATCAAAATAGGCACATTTATTGTTTTCTATCCATCATAGTTTGTTGTTTCCAACAAAAACATGACAATAAAACGTTATGCAAGAAATTCAAGATGACAACAACATATCTTTACTGTGTTTGCAAAAACAGTACACATTTAATTTGCAAAAAATTAAAAAAAATATATATTGCTTTCATTGACTTTTTATTGTGTTGCTTTTTGAAACCTATTCCCCTTTACAGCCCGCTGATAAAACATTATGTCGAGAGGGTTTAATACGTTGACCTCTTATAACAATATTGATGATTATTCTTAATTGAAATATTACGTAAGTTTGTGTTGTTTATTGATTTGCCAAAAAGTGGACAATTAAGTATTTTTTGTGTACTGCTTGTCATTCTCGTGGTTGAAATGATTCTCACTGAATCAAAACAAAAAACAAATTAAAATAAAAATGTGTAAACCTTCCACCTCCGCTCCTTTATATGCAATGTGGTTATGATAAAATGACTGGACCGCGACTCCACAATCTACCTTGAAGATGATTTTGGTTGTTTCACCACGGTGACCGTAAAACAGATGACGTTAGTGTTGAGTATACACAAACATGTCAAACACTGTTAAATCATTTCATTGACTCTTCCTAACTATTGACTTGTAAATCAGCTGTTTGTGGTTGATATTTTGGTTTCTTTTTTCTTCTATCATCCTGTGTGTAATTTTATCAAGGCATCGATATTATCTACTTAAACAAAAAAAAAATTATACAGACTATCGGTATGGAATTTTAATCATTATTGAAGGCTCCTTACTTTAAAAAAATAAACAGGAAGGGACTATTATTCCCTTGCTTATCCATGTACAATGACACCATTCGTAAATACAGCTCAACATGCAGACTTCTTATACGTTCAGGTATTTCACATCCAATCTTTTATGGTAATATTCTTAACAATGCTTTATAAAACACAAAAATGTCAGTATTTACCTCAGAAGCTAACAAACCTTTAAATAGACTTATTTCCATTCTCAATTTTATTATTACATGTATTAAGAAGGGATAGAGTTACAATACTGTTGTCAGGTCATTAAAGATAGCATATGTTGGCTCTAATATTGATTCACTTATAGAGTCTTTGCATCGGAACTAAACACATGTATTTAAAAACCAGTTGCTGGCATGACACGGGTTATGCTCTTCTCATACATTTTATGATAGTATGGTACTAAACCCTAACGGGAGGGATTGTGCCTGATATTCATATGATGAAGACATAATCTTTCAATCAGTTTAATTGAGGTCTGGAGCTGCCAAGTCAGTTAACTGCTAGTAGTCTGTTGTTATTTATGTATTATTGTCATTTTGTTTATTTTCTTTTGTTACATCTCCTGACATCGGACTCGTACTTCTCTTGAACTGACTTTGAATGTGCGTACTGTTATGCGTTTACTGTTCTACATTGGCTAGAGATATAGCAGTTGTGTATAGGGAGAGGGTTGAGAACGCATAAACATGTTTAACCTCGCCGCATAATTGCGCCTGTCCCCAGTCAGGATTCTCTGGCACTTGTATTATTTTTATTTTTTTGTTTCTTGTGTATAATTTGAGTTTAGTATGACGTCCATTATCACTGAACTAGTATATATATTTGTGAAGGGGCCAGCTGAGGGACGCCTATTGAAGACCTATTGGTGACCTTCTGTTGTTGTCTGTTCTGTGGTCGGGTTGTTGTCTCTTTGACACATTCCCCATTTCCAATCTCAATGTTAGGTACTTACAATACCTATTACATTTCCTGACCTGATCTATGAAGTTTTATTGGATGTTAAGAGAGACTTTGGCTGTGGAATGACATTAAGTTGCTACTCAAATTTGTGTGCCATATTGATTCTCAAACACAAAGAATATGCATAAATGAAGTGCAAAAAAGGAAGTCATTGGTTGCACTTACTATGAAACCAATTATTTTATAATAAAAACCACCCAAGAGGTCAGTTGAGCCTTGGGCTCTTTATATATGCTATGTTTGTAAGAAACTGATAAAAACATGACAATTCGGACCAAGAAAAAGTCTGACCAAGATTACTGAAACCAATTTAAAGACGAAGTGGACCAGTTTAAACGAAGATTCCTTTAAATCAATATACAATTCAAACAATTATGTTATAGATGTGTGTCAAGTTAAAAATGTGATATAATTGCCAACGAGCCAAATGATACCCAAAGTTCTAATAAAGTGGATGAAAGCAATTATAGGCAAGCGTACGGCCTGAAAAAATGAGAGAAACTCAAATCGCATAGTCGGGTATAAAAGGCCAATGAAGGCCCAGACATGCAAAATATGAAACAATTCATAGAAAAATCTAACGGCTTAATCTGTAACAAAACAATTTACGAAAAACAAATATGACAGACATGAACCAATGACAATTACGTATACTGAACCAGATGCTCCTTATTTAGGACAGACACATACATAAAATTAGCAGGGTTTAAAATGTTTGTGAGCGCTCAATTCTCCCCTAACCTGTGATCGATACAAAGAAAAAACATTTAACAAAAACACTGACCAGACGTGGCAGGGAATTTATACACGTTCACTAACAACACAATAGACACGAAGTACAGATCTGAGAGTACTTGCAGTAACTGAAATTCTTCATTCACAGTAATTCTGATTGGCTGACAACAATCGCTAGGCACACCCGTATCAAGTTTTATTTCCGTATGAAATACAGCAGCCAGGACTGCAAATGCTATCCGTGACACTGCAAAAATAATGCACTGAAAAACAAACGAAAAGCGTGTTAAAACTTAACGTAACTTGGGCGTAGATTAGTTAATTTAATGGTTGTAGCATGAACATGTAATTATAAGAATGTAATGCTTCTTTTAATAATCCAATAGGGCTGTAACAACATTGATCGTGACCACATTTTAATTATGAAGCGCTTCCTTCATATATGAAGGTATACAAAGACGTGCTGCTGTAATGGGTTCTTTTTTGATATTTCAAATAATCAATGGGTTGCAATTTCACCAATTTAAAAAGTCAAGGGGTCATTTATTTTCACCCTTTAATTGCATATCTGTATGTATGATGTTTTATCTTTTAAAATCAAAGATTTCCAGATTATTGTATGTGCTAGCTGAGAAATAAAAGAATAGGTGATGATTTTGCTATGAATTTTGTTTCATGGTCAGATTTTCACAGGCTGATTGATTGATTGGCTAATTTATTGGTGTTTGACGCAACTTTAACCACTATTATAAATAAGAAGATGTGGTATGGTTGCCAATGAGACAACTCTCCATACAAGACACAATGTATAAAAAGTAAACAATAATTGGTCAAAGTACGTACGGACTTCAACACGAAGTCTTGGCTCACACCGTACAGTAAGCCATTAGTGTAAGGCCCCCAAAATGACTAGTATAAAACAATGCAAACAGGAAAACCAACTGTATAATCTATATAAAAAACAAGAAACGAGAAACATCTATGAACCACACCAACACACGACAACTAATGAAAAAAAGGCTAATTACGTTGAACAGGTCATAAAAATGCAGCGGGTTTTCATGGCATTCAGCTTTTATTGGTTAAAGAAGCTGGAATACATGGAGAGAACAACCGACCTCCGGTAAGAAAACTGAAAATCGTAGTCAATTACCATTAGAGTTGAACTCACCTTCCATGTGCTGGATGGGACACACAACCTCAGTGTGAACAGGCTAAGTATACAGTCATGTGACTGCTTAGACCATTCGAACACAGAGGCCCAAATTTCAACAAGACCTCAATATTTCAATGGTGGTGTTATAGAAACCCCAACTGCACGTCTGTAGCTTAAATCCTATGTTGACGACCCCCTCCCCCACCCCAATTTGGACCATTCCAACTGGCCAGCGTTGCTTTGTTGTATGTGCTTCCATACATTTGTTGGCCAGTCGTCAATCAATCCGTTCCATTAATTCGTTATATCTTAAAATTGGGATAACTCTTTTAGGAGAGAAGGAATTACCAGAGAATATCCATTGTTAGCTCTTGTCATAGGGACAGCGCCTTCATATTTAATCGATTTTCAAATTTGTTCAAAGGTGTTAATTTTAGAAATTATTAAGAAATGTACGTTTCAACTCCCTCAGACACAGTTGATCTTAGAGATGTCAGATGGATTTGACTGTTATCTTAAGTCCTTTTAAGTCCTTTTTAGTCATATAGATCATCGACCGTTTCTTTGTTGTAATATATACATCTTTGGCTTTCTCAAATAGTCGGCTTTGATCGTTGCTGGTGGAGGTAAATCCAGAAAAGCTTTTCGGTCGCATGTCATTTATATAGTGTTGTTTTAATATTTTCAACTCATAAAAATCTTGGATTAGTTAGATATTCAAAACAATCTGAAATATGGGACCATTTTTTCGGGAGGAGGACAAGCACAAATATTTCATGAATTATAGCACCAGTGATAATTTAAAGAAAACGTCTTTCAATCTTTACTAAGATTGATAAAAACACAGGTTCATAAGTGTTCTTTTAAGTTCTACTAATATTTTGTGATTATCTGAACATATCATAAAATCATAAAAGGCTTATGATTGCAAAAAACTGAAATATGGACTGTGTTCGGCAATTGTGAGTGTCTTCAAAAACTTTACATGACGGATATTCTTTACCAGAACCAACATTTTTAATATTAAAAAATATACGCGTACGCTAAACACAATTGACTTATTTAAGGACGGATAATCACACATCATTGAGGTGAAACGAAGGTATTGATAAGGTCATTATCCAATCCGAAATTATGTTTTTAGTTCACTGGTTTTATCTTTATTAGCTCGAAAGATATAGACATGTCTTCAACTGACACTTTTCAAGGAAAATTTCAATTGCTACATTATTACAATTTTGTGTACACGCAAGCGCAGTCAACATTTTATAGACATAAGAATATAATGTGGTAGGCTAGTCAACCAGTTGAAGGTGGCCGCTTATTGGAAGACAAGTTAATATATGATTATTTAGGAGTACAAGATACATGTATACTACCTAAAATAAACAGTGTCACCATACATATAGCAAATTCAATCACTTGCATGCCAAAAGATGTTTTATAGATCATCACCCTTCGTTGTCCCGACGTTATACGGACCGATAGGGTTTGCCTCCTTAAAGGGAAACTCCACAAAAAAATAAAAAAATGATATTATGTCCATTCTGTATAAAAATGCTCAAATTCATAGATATTAAAGTTTTATTCTGCTAGACAAGAGATCAACATCGATTTTAAATTTAGAGTATCAATTCTCTGAGTGCCGCCATTTTGACCATCTTCTCCGTTTTTAACCACAGTAACCTAATGCATGTAGTCGTACTTGCGTGTCGATATTGGGTCGATCGTACGGTTGTTTTGTAAATCCTATAAATTTGGGGAAATGTAAGTACTCGTTGTCAAAAGTGAAGGACAGGTTGAAACATAAAATAAATGCTGATTTAACAAAAAATATACGCACTTGTCGACCATTCGTTTATACGCCTGGATATAAAGTTACGGAATTATAGATAGTTGCAATTTAAAATTATATACATTTTTACATTGAACATAAGAAAGAAACATACATTTTGTTTAATTTGGGTTAAACGTTTTGTAAATAGACTAGTCCTCGTATGACAACAGTATGTTATCAATGAATGTCGATGGACTATTGTATACTCAAAGAGGAAGAAGAGATCCAATTTGAATTAAATACAGGTCGATATTTAACTTGCTTTGATTCATCGAAGTTATAGACATAGTAAAATCACAGATTTATATTTCAATAAGATTTAACTCGAACAAAGGAAGGAATTTGTCATTACAATTGTTGGGTATAATGTATAATAATGTAAACATAGTTCTGAAAGTGCTTTATGCCAAATTTCCTGTTCCGACATGCATGTTATATATATGTCGCTAGACGTACACTAATTATCCCCAAGGGATGTGAATATTTTGCTTGAAAACTATTGAGTATCAAAGTTTCAAATTAATTTCGGGATTTTTTTCTTTCTTCCTTAGTATTCATTAACAGAAAAAAGAATAAACTGCTTGTCCGCTTAATAGGGGTATTCTTGCCAGATAAAAGACTTATAGTTATATTAAACTAGAGGCTCTAAAGAGCCTGTGTCGCTCACCTTGGTCTATGTGAAATTAAACAATGGACACAGATGGATTCATGACAAAATTGTGTTTTGGTGATGGTGATGTGTTTGTAGATCTTACTTTACTAAACATTCTTGCTGGTTACAATTATCTCTATCTATAACAGTACTTTCTGTGGAAAATTGACTATGAAGGGCAATAACTCCTTAGGGGGTCAATTGACTATTTTGGTCATTTTGACTTATTTTTAGTTCTTAATTTGCTGTACATTATTGCTGATTACAGTTTATCTCTATCTATAATAATATTCAAGATAATAACAAAAAAACAGCAAAATTTCCTCAAAATTACCAATTCAGGGGCAGCAACCTAACAACCAATTATCCGATTCATCTGAAAATTCCAGGGCAGATAATTCGTGACCTGATCAACAATTTTACTTCCTGTCAGATTTGCTCTAAATGCTTTGGTTTTTGAGTTATAAGCCAAAAACTGCATTTTACCCCTATGTTCTATTTTTAGCCATGCAGCCATTTTGGTTGGTTGGCCGGGTCACCGGACACATTTTTTAAACAAGATACCCCTATGATGATTATGGCCAAGTTTGGTTAAATTTGGCCCAGTAGTTTAAGAGGAGAAGATTTTTCTAAAAGATTACTTAGATTTACGAAAAATGGTTAAAAATTGACTATAAAGGGCAATAACTCCTAAAGTGGTCAACTGACCATTTTGGTCATGTTAACTTATTTGTAGATATTACTTTGCTGAACATTATTGCTGTTTACAGTTTATCTCTATCTATAATAATATTCAAGATAATAACCAAAAACAGCAAAATTTCCTTAAAATTACCATTTCAGAGGCAGCAACCCAACAACAAAATGTCCGATTCATCTGAAAATTTCAGGGCAGATATATCTTGACCTGATGAACATTATTACCCCATGTCAGATTTGCTCTAAATGCTTTGGTTTTTGAGTTATAAGCCAAAAACTGCATTTTACCCCTATGTTCTATTTTTAGCCATGGCGGCCATCTTGGTTGGTTGGCCGGGTCACCGGACACATTTTTTAAACTAGATACCCCAATGATGATTGTGGCCAAGTTTGGTAAAATTTGGCCCAGTAGTTTCAGAGGAGAAGATTTTTGTAAAAGTTAACGCCGGACGACGGACGCAGGACGACGACGGACGACGGACGACGGACGCAGGACGACGACGGACGACGGACGACGGACGCCAAGTGATGGGAAAAGCTCACTTGGCCTTTCGGGCCAGTTGAGCTAAAAACAGGGAAATATGACATTAAATTGGTTCTGTCTTTTGTTTAAACATCGTTAAAAAGATGTGTGTCTGTGGTGAACGCCACAAGAACCCTGTAATACTAGTACAAGAGTATAACATGTAAACATTCCTTCTCAATATGGTTGTATTGGAAATATTTTCGTACAGATTGACAACTCATGGTCCGATATGCATGTAATATTTGCCACATGACGCCCTTAGTTCTTTCTATTATCATCATCTTATTCTTTGATATTGCTGTAAACATCGATGGTTCACACCCAAACAAAATGGGAGTAATGTACCTTCAGAGCCTCTCCATGTTATACACTTGTGAAATATATAGACGAAATTTCGGTATTGAAGTGAATCTACATCTCACAAACAGGATTTTTAAATACAGATTTTGAGTGATCACCTACCAAACCAATATAACCGTATGGCAAGATATAACCATGCAGGAATTTAGTTTTCGTCAGACGCAAGAACTCATCATTATCATAAACGTAAAAGTATATGCATGCAGTTTCAAATATCAAGAACAAGCGGTCGATTTCGATAGTTCATTTACTAACTGTTCAAAGTCAGACATGCCATTTGTTCATTCTAGGAAGCCTTCACATTCCCCGTCCGACGATGGGGACTCTTTCTGATTGTGTTGACTATAAATGCTTGTATGGTAATTCTGTCGTTTATCTGTACAAATGGTTGCATGTCCTTTCCTTTCCCAACAAACAAACTAACGAAACGCTACTAGTCTGCTTTCTCTGGAGCACATCCTCAATGACGTGTTTACGTCAGGAAACTTACATGTATACTAATAAATATTGTTTCAAGAACAACGATGTATAGGGACGAACTATTCTAAATTCATCAATATCAGTTATGCTTGACTAAAATATAAGTTTTATCTTAGTATAAAAGTGACACCTAACATCCACGTATTCCAACATCAATCTGAATTACGATAGCAAACAATCTTATTCGGGAGACTCCGTATACATTCTATAAGAATTTTATTGTAATTATATTACAAAATATTGATCACATGATCTTGCAATTGCTTTACATCAATCCGACATTAATTTAATGTTTCGACGGTTTTTGTATTATATGCTAATGATAAATGTATAACATTTATGAAAGGGTTTAAGCATTTGATGCCCTCCATCATCAGGGATTTACCTATATCAATTTATTATAATTTTGTCGTTGTCAATAGATCTGCAATATGTTTATGCTTTTTATTAGCTATTATTGGTTTGCGTGAAAATATTTCATTGCAAACTGCATCCTGTTTTAGTAGATCCCAATGTTTACTTATGCATTGTTTTAATTTATGAATGCATGGATTAAATTTCGTTGCCAATACTAAAGGAATTTCCTTTGTGTTTTGTTTGGCCTTTTTTCTGATTAAATCCGATCTATTACAAGATAATGGCCATTTATGTACTTATTGATTTCAAGCTCCTTGTATTCTCTCTTTATTAAGTTCGATGTGAACTGTAATCAAATATTTTGTAAATAAACATCATTATTTGTTGTTCTAATGTACTTGATTACTGCGCCCCTGATAAACCCTGCAAACACATGTCTACTGTGACAGCTTTTACGATCATGATAAAGGAAGGCATTTGTAGGTTTAAAGAGTGTCTTCCCATCCAAAATGTTTTCATTAGAAAATCTAGTTCCTTTGAAAATATTAACATCAAGAAATATTATTTCTTTAGATGAGTATTCAAGTGTGAATTTCAGGAACGGATGATGATTATTTGCCAACTCTAGCAAATCCTTTATTTCCTCCAAATCGCCGTGATATATTAATATAATATCATGACGATACCTGCCATTGAAAAATATATTTTTTTTCTATGTTCAAACTTAGAAAGAATATCTTTCATAATTTTATACATGAGTGTATCACAGATTTCCGGGCTTAGCACTGCTCCTATCGCGGCTCCTATTGTTTGCTTATATAGCTGTCCATTAAAATCAAAAATGTTGTTCTCTAAAATTGATCTGAGGAGATGGATTAAATCATCCGTCGGTAGGCATTTGATTTTGTAATCAGATTTATCAAACTGATCATACGAAATTTTAACTGCCGATAATAATTCATTAATCGGGCAATTAGTGTACATTGATACTACATCAAAACTACACAGCCAGCAATCTGCATTAAGCTTAATTCTTTCCAACTTGTATATAAGTTCTGACGTATCCTTTATATACGTGTGTTGTTTTTTGTACTAAAAAATAATCGATATAGCGTCTAATAAATTCTGTGACAGTACCAATCTGAGATATGATTGGCCGACATGGCGGCATTATGTTATCAATGTTAAACCCATATTTATTGAATTTTACTAATTCCGATTAATTTAATCCGAGTATTTTAGGCAAGATATGCATATACCCAGGCCCATAATCAATTTGATTACCATTATTAAGGTAATTAAATGTGGAGTAATCTATAACACCTTTGGTGTACATGCCTTTGACATATTTATTGGTATTACATCTAAGGTCATTTAGGTCAAAGTTTTCCAATTTGGTGTAATGTTGTGTATTTAATTGGCGATCGCCTTCAAGAAGGTAATTGACCTTATCTAAAATAACAACATTGTTACTTTTATCGGCTTTCTTAATGATTAATGATTCATCATTTAACAGAGAAAAAATGCCAGACCTCTGTGAAAGACTTAGATTGTTTCGAAATTTTCTAACTTGCATTGAAGATAGTTCATGCTTTGTATTACACAGATAATTTTCAAGGGTGTTGCAGGTTAAAGGTGGCGTGTGTCCAGATTTAACTCGGAAGGGATGAATTTCATCCAAGTTACTATGAAATAAGTAACAACATCTCATTTTTCTGGCTAATTCATCAAAATCATGTAATAAGTCCTGCTTTGCCCTTTTGACTGACGGTGATGGAATGAATTTCAGACCTCTGGATAAAACCAATTACTCGTCATCAGTTAATTTTCTATGCGAAAGATTAACAACCTGTTTTCTAGCTTGTGATAGCATAATTATTGGCTTACTTTGCTGCATTGCAGCTTTGTTTTTCAGCCATCGATAATTTTTTTTTTCTTTTAGCATATTTATTATAATGTCTAGCAATTTCTGTGATCACAGAGACTAGTACTGGCTGAAAAAACTATTTTCAATGCAATATTAACAAAAACAATAATGTAGGAGGCGTGGTGTATTTGCCTTAACTAAATTCGTTGGCTAAGTTTCTTCTCCAATTATATTAAAACAAAACAAATACTTCAATACATACCAATTTAATGGATATTTTAAATTCTAAATTACATAGTAATAAAAAACAAAAGATATTATTGTTTTTTCAGCAGTATATACATGCCGAGTCTAGTTATTCCAAAATGACACAATAAAATATTTATTTTTTATTTCTAATTCCGATATGAGAAAATGCAACAGTTCTTTTAGATTAATATGGTTTATTTCTCCTGTCCCTTTTGTTTTTCCCAGTTTTCTGTAATTTCAAATCCGATGGTATTCTACTACGGATGTCTGTTTTAAATTCTAGAAGTCGTTTCTGTTGTTTGTCCTTCACGTCTATAAATCTCCTCACTAGTTCTTTACGGGCCTCTCCATCGCTTTTACTGGCTAGACCAATGACTTCTTTTGCAGTATCCAGAGTTGACTTCAACTCATCATTGATGACTTGAAGTTTAGAGTCAAAGAACTCAACACTTTCAGTCAATAGGGTCTTTCTAATTGTTTCCTCTTTTTGGTCCCATGTTTTTTGTAGTTCACAAACTCAGTATAAAAGTGACACCTAACATTCACGTATTCCAACATATATTTTTCTATGGAAGGTATCGTGATGATATCATATTAATATATCACGGCGATTTGGAGGAAATAAAAGATTTGCTAGAGTTGGCAAATAATCATCATCCGTTCCTGAAATTCACACTTGAATACTCATCTAAAGAAATAATATTTCTTGATGTTAATATTTTCAAAGGAACTAGATTTTCTAATGAAAATATTTTAGATGTGAAGACACACTTTAAACCGACAAATGCCTTCCTTTATCTAGATCGTAAAAGCTGTCACAGTAGACATGTGTTTGCAGGGTTTATCGGGGGCGCAGTAATCAAGTACATTAGAACAACAAATAATGATGTTCATTTACAAAATATTTGATTACAGTTCAGATCGAACTTAATAAAGAGAGTATACAAGGAGCTTGAAATCGAAAAGTACATAAATGAGGCATTATCTTGTAATAGATCGGATTTAATCAGAAAAAAGGCCAAACAAAACACAAAGGGAATTCCTTTAGTATTGGCAACGAAATTTAATCCATGTATTTATAAATTAAAACAATGCATTAGTAAACATTGGGATCTACTAAAACAGGATGTAGTTTGCAACGAAATATTTTCACGCAAACCAATAATAGCTTATAAAAAGCATAAACATATTGCAGATCTATTGACAACGACAAAATTAAAATAAATTGATATAGGTAAATCCCTGATGATGGCGGGCCTCAAATGCTTAAACCCTTTCATAAATGTTATACATTTATCATTAGCATATAATACAAAAACCGTCGAAACATTAAATTAATGTCGGATTGATGAAAAGCAATTGCAAGTCTAGTAATACTAGCATCAGGTGATCAATATTTTGTAATATAATTACAATAAAATACTTATAGTATGTATACGGAGTCTCCCGAATAAGATTGTTTACTATCGCAATTCGGATTGATGTTGGAATACGTGGATGTTAGGTGTCACTTTTATGCTAAGCTACTGTATTACTTATTTAGATTAATGACGACTATCATGTTCAACAATGCACAAATATTATCATAGAATTTAAAAAAAAGGTTAAAAAATCCTCAAACAAAATAATGCATTATAGCTTAGATTTATTATATTGTACATGTATGTACATCCATTAATGAAATAAACGATAATTGGTATTTTTTTCACAAATAGTTCATGCAAATAATTGTCCAATGAATTCAATTATGTAGAATGAAATGTTAAAAAGAAACTTAAAAAAATCATGCATGTTGTATGTTGTATTTATTTTCATTTAAAAACTTTAAAACTGCTATAGTTTTACGATTGTAAGCATTTAAACACAGCCAGATTCGAATACAAGTTAAGAAATTCCGGCAAAGTATATCAAACAGATGTGCAATGGTATATCCTTATCAAATTGGGAAATATTACATATAGTTTTTATTAAAGATTAAAAGTACTATTTTTTACTTCATATTTGAATCTTTACGTTAATTTCCGCTAAGAAAGTAATCAAAAATTGTTTCATTTTAATTTTATACACTTTCGGAATTACTAATCTGGATTTTATTTTCAATTAATTTACACAATTTCATTATTGTATCTGTGATCTCATCGTGTATTTAATCTTAGTGTATTAAATACGGCATACTCTTTCTGATCCTTTCTGTTTATCCTTTCCAAATAACAACATTCATACCTGTGTACGCTTGAATTCACACCTGCGGCTAAATTCTTACAAGATAAACGAATTGACCTCAAGCCGAGAAATATACAGTGACCTTTAAAAAATAATATACACACTCTGCTCACACATAAGTTGCATTGAAATGATTATCAAAATAATAATGGTAAATAGAACAGAAATATTTTCAGTTCAATATCAGTAAAAATGTTCAATAGATATTTCATGAAAAAATTTCAACAAAAAATAATGAAATTTTTTCGAAAAGATTTACGAGAGATAATTTTACATAAAAAGTTTAATTCAATCAATACAAAACGGTATACGCATATTCATTTTCGCTCATTCTTATATTGTGGTTCATAACTACGACCATTCGTCAGCTGTGCGCTTTAAATTACGTATATTGTCGATAAGCTTTAAGAGTTAAACAGATTTTTTTTTCTCCCAGAATTCAACACATCGGGCTAAAACGTCACAACCCACTCAAGAAGGTCAACCAAAAAAGTTACAAATACTTGATTTTCTCCGTTATTAGAAGGAATATAAATTGAAAACTTGGCAAATGTGTTTTTCGTGTTAAGATGAACATAATTAGATGATAAGTAAAAATTCGCGGAATTTCCCTTTAAATGTTAAATTATATGCTTTTAGAGATTTAATAAACATTTCCGCCATGTTTACAAAAAAAAAGTTATCAGGGACTTCTAATTAGTTGTACATTCTAAGGAATTTATATAATGTAATTTAGTAATTGCATCCGTTTATTTTCAAACTGATCCACGCCTTGGTTAATTGTATGTGGAGTGTTTCTATTTTATAAATTATAAATGATATATAAATTGCCCAACAGATAACGAAAGCGAAAACAATCGTCTTTTGCAAAATATCGACGTAAACTTCATTTCCAAAAAACATTTATCAAAAATAGAAAGATTGGATTATAAAAGACCATATAAGATATATATGATACATAAAAAGCAAAAGCTAAGTAAACGATTATAATTTTCAGATCGTGTATAGTCACGGCTGGTAATCTACACACGCAGAACATTTGGTTCTGCAATGAAAACCGTGAGAGGATTTTCCGGTTGTGCTTGAGTGGAGTAAGTGTCACCGCTTCAAAAGGTATGTTCATTTCTAAATCTCAATTTTCTTATTCAACTTATCAAAATATTAAAAACCGGAGAATGCTATGCTGTGGTGAATACTTTAAGGAAGAGATACATGTATCATTTAAATGTTGTACGTAGAGCTGAACTCCTACAAAGTCAGTTGTCCCACGAAATTTGCCTAAAAAAATGACATTTCAATTTTGAAATGGTTTTATTTACAGACTTACAAGTTCAAATTTAGTTTTTTTTCTCGGGCAATGGGTATGAATGTTGTTTTTGGCGGCGTGTACGCTGTCTTGTGTTGATAGACGTCTAAATAATTCCAAAAACTACATTTTTCCATTAAGTCATGCGTGAAGGGATCGGTTCTGATTGAGGACATCGTGAATGCGTGAGGGGAAGTACAAATAATATCTTTATATTCAAGCTATGAGTCGTTGAAACTTTCCTAAATTTGGCTACATTGTTCATGAAAAAAACACAAATGTGTTTTTAGAATCATCTTTTTTTTTAAAATAAATTATTTAAGGGGAGATAACTCCTTTTGTAAATGTGTAACATGAATCTTCATTAAGCCTTCTTCAACTGGGTTTGATAGTTCGTTCTTATGTTGTACTGTAACGTTATGGGTCATCGTAAATTCGCCTTTTACTATATTTATATATTATATATAACTTGTTCGTCCGGTCACTTTTTCGCGGGGATCGGTTTTTCTCGTGCTTGAGACTTAATGTCCAGACTTATTTAAACCTCATCTGGTCAATATGTCTTTAGATTGGGGAAAACTTTCGTACTGGTAAGTTGTACTATCAATTTCATTTTAGTCGTTTTTCAATGTTTGACGTGAATAACATTTCCCTCTTTACACTTGATAGGTTGTTTCGGTTTTAAAGTCAAACATTTTTAAAATCAATTTACGTTTCCATTCTTAATTGATAAAAGATATTGTACACTGGCGATATATTTTTTGATTTCGGGTTTATAAAGAAATGGGGTTCATTTTGATAGCAATAATTAGAAAAATCTCTGTGACTTATATTTGACGACAGGACTACTTCCAGAGGGTTTAGTTCGTTTCGAGGGCCGGGATAACTTTTATCTCCACGGCTTTTTGTAAAGAGCCAATTTCAGTCCTCTCCTCCTTTTCCTTTGAATAATGGCATTTTCTGAAATTGAACAAACAGTTAAACAGTTTGATTTCATTGAATCAGTGATCAGTTTACATCTATTAAAGTATATGGACAAATCTGCACTTTTTAATCCACATGGATCACATTTTGTGAGTCAACAAAAGTCTCAAAGCCAAAGATTTAAAAAAAATGTGTTCACTTCCCCTCACGCATTCACGATGTCTTCAATCAGAACCAACCCCCTCACGCATAACTTAATGAAAAAAGGTAGTTTTTGGAATTATTTAGACGTCTATCAACACAAGACAGCGTACACGCCGCCAAAAACAACATTCATACCCATTGCCCGAAAAAAAACTAAATTTGAACTTGTAGGTTTGTAAATAAAACCATTTCAAAATTGAAATGTAATTTTTTTAGGCAATTTCTCGTGGGACAACTGATTTTGTAGGAGTTCAAGTCTACGTAAAACATTAAATGATACATGTATCTCTTCCTTAAAGTATTCACCACAGCATAGCATTCTCCGGTTTTTAATATTTTGATCAGTTGAATAAGAAAATTGAGATTTAGAAATGAACATACCTTTTGAAGCGGTGACAATTACTCCACTCAAGCACAACCGGAAAATCCTCTCACGGTTTTCATTGCAGAACCAAATGTTCTGCGTGTGTAGATTACCAGCCGTGATAGTGGTAGTGATTGCCTGTTGAACTGTTGAACCGGTTCAACCCCTGCAAAGTGAGGTTTGGAAACTTAATATTGTTGTGTCATGTCTCTCGCAGGGTAAATTCCATTACGCATTGCTGATCCATCCTGTCCATGTCCTGATTGATTAATTCGTTTATTTGGCATTCCTGTTATATTTGTATCTTGTCCAGAAGTTATATATACTAATGACCTCTGTAAACAGAAAAATAATATACATGTATATGCAAATGAAAAATACAATTATTTTGACATACATCAAACACCCCTGTTATTGATTTGAAGACATTTACTAAATATAAATTTAGTTTTTGAATTTATACGGAGGTTTACATTTTACCTTGGACATACATGCATATTGGGTTTTTTTATGTACTGCAAGGTATATTTAACCAGGCGCGTTATTTAGAATATTGTGGATTCCGTTGATCAACATTTCTGTAGCAAGATGGGAGAAAAAGAAAGTTGATCCTAGTGGTACAGGTCCTTTTATCAGGCTTTATCGAAAACGCGTATGAAGATCAGTTGCATATTTGCAGTTAAAAAAAACTATAGGCCAGTCATTGAATATAGCAATTTTGGAATTAATATAGATTGACCCATAGGATCTTTGCATCGGAAATATACCTATTCATTTAAAAAATAAAACGGTTTTTTGCAAAGTACGGGTCATTCTGCTCTCGATTAATTTATGATGGCATGATACTAAACTAACGAGAGAGATTGTGGTTTATTTTTAAATGATGTAGACATTATCTTATCAGTTTCATTGAGATCTGAGGCTGGCATGTCATAAATTGCTATTAGCCTTTGACACAATCCTCGTATCCATTATCTATTCTGTCAATCATATTACTGTCTTTCTTTATCTTGTGTAGTTTTGAAGATTATAAACAAAACGCCATAATAGTCATCAACATGGAAATAATTCTTTAATGAGTCGATTGATGATTTTTTTTTTATATCTGACAAATTTAAATGTTTTCTTTTGTTGATCATTTTCGCTGTAAATGGGTTCCTCTTTCTATTCTTCTTTTCAAAGATAATTGCCAAAAATAGTAACTTAAGATCAGTAACCCATATATGCAGATTTCGGACACGTTGACTTATATGTAGATCTTATATTTGTATTTAGATGTGTTTTGTCTGTAAAAATAAGGAGATGTGGTATAATTACCAATGAGACAAATATCAACCGGAGTCCACAAGCCATGGATGTTAGAATTTTCTCTGTATCTATTATATTTTCAAGATAATAGTCACAAATGACAAAAATGGATACTTATAGTAATGTAAAGGTAAAATCTGCCATAAGAAATGGATTCATTGACGACATCTGGTCAATAGAACTAACTATAGATCATTGTTTGTTTTCGTTTTACGAGTAAGGTTTGGGTTTTCCTATTTGTAATTTTGAAAAAATGTATTGACCCTGTTTTCTATTGGTATGACAACAGCAGGCATACTGTTTGGTCTACATGGATACAATTCACATTTAATCTGTATATCCTGCAAATCTTTCTCACTTAGTTTGGTTGAAATTTCATCAAAAGAAGATAAGGTCTTTAAAAGTTTACAGAGAAAAGACGTTAACTGTTATCAAGTGATGCCAAGCAAATATATAGAATCGATATATAGTCACTTTTAAGCATCTTCTGACCAACAGTAAAACCTTTGCCAAAGTGGGATGTCCGTTTGGTTGTGCGGGATATATTAATTTGTAACCACGTCCGGTTAGAATGGGAATGTTAAATCTGATGCATTGAGTAGAGAAAGAGCCCTTTTCTGTGCACGTTAAGAACCCTTGCAACAATTCTTTGGGGCTACTTAGTTGGTCTGTTGTAAGTCGAATTTCTGACCCTGTCCATGTTCAAGTGACATACCAAATTTCTTCCTTTATTACCTAGTATTATATTTATTGTTAATTTGTTCTCGTTCTTAACATGCGAAAATGTGACATTTGCTACAGGAAGTCATAAGCAACCAATATTCAATGATCAAATAATCACACAATTAATTCTTTAATTTACAGTTGATCTTTTGTACTGCTGTCCCGCTGAGCAATTTTGCAACACTTTTTCCAAATTTCTACATGTACTTGATAAAGCAGCAGCGCTAAAATTTTGCTGTTCTTGAAACAAACATAACAAAATAAAGCACAGATCTTATTACACGTTCAATAAGGTCCAAACCGAATTGCGCATTTTAAGTAGAATTTAAAAAAAATCTTACCTTATGTGTCTTAAATTCGTCAACAGTTAGGGTAAATAACAGTAAAAATGCATGATGTTATTATATACATTTAAGGCAAGATATGCAATAAGTTCAAGATATACTGTTTACATGTACCGCTTCTAATTTTAAATTTCATATCTTTATCACATATGTAACTGGAAATCAGGAACGATAATTTGATGTTCTCAAAAAGGAGCTTGGATGATAGTTTATTTTTTGGCAAGTCATGTCTTACCACACAAACATTTTTTTCAAATTGTATACCCAATAGTGTTTGTATTGTTGAGGACTTCAGAATATTCATGTTAGCAAATCCTCCTGTCTACCAACATTTGAAGAAAATCAAAGGGTTATCATCTTCCAGTTTAAGGTACTAGTAAGTAAACCTACATCATCATTTTCCCATGGTGTACAACAACAACAGAAGGATGCTGCAGCTATTGCGATTACAAATTCAATAAAACCCAACACTGCAATGCAGAACGACAAGGCTATAGCACCAGTTCTTTGTTCTTCAAGGTTTGCTCTCTAAAGGATAAAAATAAATGTATTTTATATTGCTACTATCATTTAAATTATCAGCAGTTGAAGGAATTATATGCTATGACCGAAATGAATTTTGACCTCTTGGTGTCTATTTATTCCAGTCGTTATTTTTCTGTCTGATTGACGGATATTCGATACCTCCTCTTATTTATATACAAAAATAAAGGGTTTTTCATTTGTCTTCCTTGATACGATTGGTTATGGTGTGTGCTTTCCGGGTAGTATATGTTCAACTTTTTTCTTTTGTTTTTGGAGTTAAACATCATGATATAGCTTTCTACATATCTACCTCATTTGGCCTCTAGTGAATAGTTGTTTCATTGTCAACCATATACATAATCCCGCCCTGTAATTCTTTGCTTGTTTGATTTATTTGTTTGCTTTGCAGTTTTCATTTATTTCTCAGTCCAAATTTTAAAACGAAATCCCCGTCTTTCTTCTATTAATCAACGGGGGTTTATACCTTGACATATTTAATAAACACCTGTTTCACAGTGTTGGAATGGAACTGTACGAATCTATTTTTTTTTTTTTTTTTTGTCATTCGAGAGACTGTCAAGCGAGATCCGCCATTTGATTGAACAAATTGATGGATGTAATGTTTAATTTTTACATATGCGAATACATAAAGTTTATACTTAAAGATTTGGAAACAAAAACATTAAACATTGGCTAGAGGTATAGGGGGAGGATTGAGATCTCACAAACATGTTTAACCCCGCTGCATTTTTGCGCCTGTCCTAAGTCAGGAGCCTCTGGCCTTTGTTAGTCTTGTATTATTTTAATTTTAGTTTCTTGTGTACAATTTGGAAATTAGTATGGCGTTCATTATCACTGAACTAGTATATATTTGTTTAGGAGCCAGCTGAAGGACGCCTCCGGGTGCGGGAATTTCTCGCTACATTGAAGACCTGTTGGTTACCTTCTGCTGTTGTTTTTTGCTATGGTCGGGTTGTTGTCTCGTTGGCACATTCACCATTTCCATTCTCAATTTTATTATGCATATATTATAGAGAATACATGATTAAAACGACCTTTGCACCAACAGGTTTTCATAAAAATACTGGAAATCCGAGTAAATAGGTCAAAATTATCAAGCAACAGTCATTAAAACTGTCCAAAAATAAAGAAACCCCAATCTTAAACAATTTTAATATATAACCTATTTTTAACACATAGTGTTACCTCACTGAATATTTAAATAACCAATGTAACAGTGAAAATTTGGATAAATTCATTATCTTTATGTGGGAATATTCTATTGATGTGCTCATTTACTGTACAATCATTTTGACATTAACTTGGCCAAATATACTAAATGCATTGCATGTCCTATAATGTCGAACCACGATTATTCGAAATAAAAAGTAAATTTTCAGGATTTTTTTACAGATTAAGGGTCTATCAAGTACAGCTTACTCAGGCACGGGTAGAATATACAAATGTATAAGTAATTTTGATAAAAATCGCACCAATCAGTTAATTGATAAAAAGGAAAACGAACATATACAACTCAATAAAAAAGATTTAAACACAAACAAATAAACTCGTACATAGCGAAATCCCTCGCGAAATCCGAAGATAATCAATGAACCAGAAAAGTACGCATCTTCTGAAATATCTTTATTTGTTATTTATCATTATTTGAAAAGACAAATATATATGTCTAGTACAACGAAATAAAATATCAACAGTACAAATAAGACACAGTCAGCAGAAGCCCATTATACATTGAAATGTGGTATAGTAGTTTGAAGGAACTCTAAAACTCATCATATACATTGTATTCAAGGAACCAAGGAAAGACACATTTACAATTCAGCAATTATATGCTATTCCAAAGTATGAAAACAGAGGCGAAGGATACAAAAGGGAGATTCAAACTCATCAGTCGATTATAAACTAACAACGCCATGGCTAAAAAATTGAAAAGACAAACTGACATAAAGGAGTACACAAAACACCACAAAGAAACCAAAAGACTGAGCGAACTCCACCAAGAAATAGGGATTAATTTAGGGTGCTCCGGAAGTATAAGCAGATCCTGTCCCACTAGTGATACCGATCCTGTCCCACTAGTGATACCGATCCTGTCCCACTAGTGATATCGATCCTGTCCCACCAGTGATACCGATCCTGTCCCACTAGTGATAACGATCCTGTCCCACTAGTGATACCGATCGTGTTGCTTATTTAAGTACAAACCGCGTAATAAGTCTTATTCGGTAGGGTCACATTCGGGGTAGAGGGCACCGGATTGTAGTTATTTTATGTTTGCGATGTATGAGATGACACAGCAATTCAACGATAGATGATACGTACATACCTGTAAGTAGGATGATTCATTTTGTTTAAGGGGGTACAGAACACCTAAGAAAAGATAACTCTTACTTATAGTCTGATTCATTGCTACGTTTTAAAATTATGTGCAATATGCAAGCTTTTAAAAGATCATGATCAGAATATTTACATTATTGCTAAGACCAGCTATACACCCTTCAATGTTATTCATTTAATCTTTTAATTCATTTAAAGTTACTCATTTTCCATAATTGAATCTTCAATGAGACATAATAGGGAAATTTCAAAGTGAAATAAATTTACCAAAAGAAAACCAGGACGTTAGAAAAGGAAGGAAACAGAAAGAGAAAGGACCATAACTGTTTTCGTTTTTTACTTGGCAATGCCTAGGTCTTAAATAAAATTAAATAAAGTACAAAAATTCAAAAGTCTAAGGATGCTACCATTTGATTTAAGGGGGGGGGGGGGGGGGTAGGATTTAAAATTTTGTCCTGCATTTTTTCTTTATAGTTGTAATATCATCATTATTGTCCTGCATTTTTTATTTTTCATTCTTTACGGACCTGCAATTTTCATTAGTTTACTGAAATTGTTTTCGTAAATTGTCATCCTGCTTGTTATGCCAAATTACTGATCCTGCCTTTGTTTGTTCAAAAGCCTTTCTTGCCTTTTTTCAAATATCATCCAAGCCCCCCTCCTCAGGCTCAAATGAGGGTGGATAGAACCTTTATCGGGACTCCGGGATCGAGTGTTTTTAAGGTAGGGATTTAGGGATTGACACTTTCGAGATCCGAAAATTCTTTTTTCGAATCTCGGGATGTCGGGATTTAAATTTCTTTAAATTCGGGACCTCGGGATTTCATGTTTTTAAGCCGGGTTTTCGGGATCAGGACCCCTCCTACCCCCCTCTCAAAATTTTAACCAAAAAAATAAGAATCCCTGGACAATTACACAATGCTTATGTTCGTAGATCTTCTTATCAAATTGATTAAATCAAAACTGAATTGACTCCACATTACTTTTTTTTTAAACGAAACATGTAGTTTTTAAAGAAATTCGCCATGGCTTTAGAAATACATGTAAGTTAGTAATGTAAAAAAGATTACGAATAATTCATAATTTTATAATTGCTGTCATATTTTTTTAAAGTGCAATTTAATATTTTATCATGTTTATTGCATGATTTATATTTCATGTAAAAAGTTAGACGATACCCATAGGGATAATCAACCACCAGTGAATCATTTACATGTCACGGAACAAGGCAAAAATAAGAAAAAAACGTCCGATTTAGTCCAAAAAACACTACACATATTTTTGCTTTCTTAATTCATCTGAATACAAAAATATATATCTTTCTAGTATGTTTTTCCAACCTATCCTGACAGGTGTAGAAGATTAACGGGTGTCTTCTATTCCGTCCGCAATTTTAGGGAAAGTAAAGTCTATATTTAGAATCATAGTTGAAACTGAAACGACACATGTATGATATAAATAGAACATGCCATTTTCGCATTATCAAATTTAAATTTCGAAGGGATAGCAAAATTTGTAATTGTCTTTTGTTGTGCTTTTGTTATGTTAACTTGTGTATCTTTCCGAATTTATCAAATGCAATTTTGAAATAATTATAAAAAAGGAAGTGTGGTGTCATTGCAAGTGACAAGTGAAAATGTTTCTTCTCAAGTCTCAATTCAAGATTATTACTGAATAGAGTAATCATTCTCTATAATAATAAGGGGCCCCAAAAATAATGTGAAACTTGTAACTTCCGTGCTTTTAACTAAACACCAGTTGTATCTAATTTTTATAACCTCTGCAGAAATGCTAAAAAAATTCTATGTTTAACGAACTTGATTAAACAGTATAAGGATTTTGCACAGTCAGCTCTATTTCATCTCTCATGAGCCGTGGTTCTTTGCACCAATGGTTTTGTCGTTAAGTTTTGAATTGTATATTTTTGAATCTGGCCAAAAGACCAATAAATTGAAAATCTTGGTCATGTAAAGCATCTGCCAACTTTAAAGCTGTTCCCTATGTATCATGTGTATTTTTGGCGTGTCATGCTTTTAATTTCAACAGCTCGTTTCTCAAATCAAAAATCAGTTACATCCTTTTTTTGCCCCTGCAACTGAAAGTCGGGCGGGTATTGTTTTACCCCTGTCCGTCTGTCCTTCCGTCCTTTCCATTATTGGTATATAGTTATTTGGCATAACTCCTCCTACCGTTTGATTCCTAGGAAGTTTTCATTTTGAAGTCTGTTGAGTAGTTAAGTACGTACACTGCGCCTCAATAGAAACGATTCCCTTTTCAAACAATTTTATGTGACTACATGTCCATTATGTATTCCGTGTGCTTTGAATGGGTTGACATGTCATAAATGTGTCTATATTGTTGTATGGTCGATTAAAGCTTGTGTAATATAATTTTAAAATAAATATGAATTCATAACTACATAAAAGTCATGGCCCGTACAAGTGTTTCTTACCAAAAACCACAATTATTAACCTTGAGGTCAAAGTTCAAGGTCACATGAAGGTCAAAATTTAAGAAGGCACACCACCTCAGGATGATACATCCACATGCCAAAGATGTACGGTCTAGGTCAAAAGGCAAGGAAGTTATGGCCTACATAGTTGTGCTTTCACGGGAAAAAAACCATAAAGTTGACCTTGAGGTCACCTTTGAAGGTCATACAAAGGTCATCATGATGCAAGACACTTAACCCTGTGATGATACATCCATATGCCAAACAGCTAAGGCCTAGTTAAAAAGACGAACAATAATATGGCCATTATGTACTTTTTGAATAAATATTGCTCTTATTTAATGAACCAATTTGAGGGTGGGGCGTAATTTAAACTTAAATACCAAAAAATCTAACGGTTAAATTTTAAAAAAAATTTGCAAGAACAACCGACTAGTATAGCACTCCAAATGCTTTGTTTTATAAAAAAATTAAACGACACATTTTATTTCAAAATAAAAATTCTTCTTCAAATACTAGAAGCACAGCATTCACTTTTCGGGGCTGATTCTGATACCCCCTATTAAAGTTCTGGCAAAATTTTAAATCCGGAATAAAAAACTTACAAGAAAGGGGTATCAGTGAACTAATATTCACCTCAGCTATCATTATTAGCTATGCTATTGTCAATTTAGGATCAAATTTTTTTTTTTAACAAATTCAACCCTATACCCATATTTCAGAAACTTCCAAATTTGGCCGATACTAGTATGTAAAAGATGCCATATTTGAGTTGCCAAATCTTTTAAACCTATGGTTCAAATCTTTTAAAATTTTTACAAGATGTTTAGGTTGGCCTAGTTTATCAATGAAAAAAAAATTTTTTTAGGGTATAGTGTTGGGTACCCCCTTAAAAGAAATTTCAGTTTAAATGATAACCTAAAATTCGAAATTAACGTGAGAAACCAGTATAAAAAGAAGCGAAAGATACTTAAGGAGTATAAGTATCATAATTATTTGAGTTATTTGACAACCTATAAATAAATCGAGGCAACCGTCAGATCCTTTATTTTATCAAATTCAGGCGCGGATCAAAATCTTTTTGTCAAGCCTATCTATTTACTACTGCACTGAATATTCACTTTGCTCAAACGGCTGTTGGTAAGGAGCTGCCTGTCATCGGTAAAAAAACTCCTCTCCTATATAATAACGATACCATGAATACAACACAAATGTTCAGTATTCAATAGTTATCCCATGTGGACGCGGTGTGTCAATGTAAGATCACCCCTCTGGACGGAGGCCAGAGGATGATCAAACACTGACACACCAAGTACGAATGGGATAACTATTTTACATCCCAGCTGTTTAAGATTAGACGAAAAATCATTAACAATTCATAAAATCTAGTTTAGAACGCCACACAACCATTATAATATACTTTATATATTACTATATGAAGTATACCCTTAATGAGCCCCGAACATGATGAGAAGATATCAAATAATGTCAACTCGCCCCACTGGCCAATCGGCCCACACTATATCGCCACTTCATAAAAAAAATGCAACACTCTTGTTTACCGACTCGCCCCAATTTATAAAAAGTGTAAAATCAAATTCAGCAATCAGTCTGACAACTCACTTATTAACGAAAATAGTTTAAACCCCACTGAATACAGGTCTGCTAACTCGCCCCACTTATAAAAATATCTTGCTTCCTTTAAGTATGTTAAATTACTAATAGTTCGTATCCAGCCGTCCTGGTGTAGTGTAATGTCTCTTGGCTTGTTATGCTAAAGGTCTTGAGTTCGAATCCCAGCATATACACTGGATTTTTCTACGTGAATTTTGATAGATAGTCTTTTCCGTATAATTAATTATAAGTTTTATAGTGGATTTGGCATTCCCGCCAAAATGTTACAGAACCATGGAAAGCATGCATAACAAAGAAACTCAAACTGGGGTGATCTGGTAGGGGTGATCCGGCTCAGATCACCCCTGTTAGAACAAAGGAGCTGGGATATAATTTAAAATGTCTATCAATCTTTTAGGGAAATTCCCAAACCTAAACGATGATTAAATACTACAAAATAAACGATCACAGCACGATTTGATAAAACACCTATGATATCAGTAACTTGAAAACAACTTGTCCATAACTTTTTTCGTGAAATCAAAAGATCGAAGTCCATAACTTTAACATGATGTCCGTTACCTCGGAAAATAATGTTTGATAGTTAAAAAGTCCCAGCTGTAACTTTCAAAGAATCGATACATGTATTCGTGGATGTAATGTTTAAACATATTATAGAGATTGCATCAAATATGTTATCAGAAATAAAGCAGATTTCTAGTCTGATATAATTCTTTAGTGAATACCATTTGTGAAGTAGTATACCGCTGTTAAATAGGCATAACTCGATGAAGCTAATATGTATCCGAGTAACAAACTAAAACCGAGGGAAACACATAAACTTTAAGAGGAACAACTGAACGACAGGAAACACTGAACTGCAACAAAAGCAAACGACAACATACATAGAAACGAACTGTTTGATAACAACTGTCATATTCCTGACTTGGTACAGGACATAATAAGAAAAAGTGGTGGGTTGAACCTAGTTTTTATGGCTAGCCAAACTTCCTGCGTAAATGGCAATGTAAATAATACCGCTAAAATGACAACACTGTGTGACAGGAATACAGTTCACACAAACGCAAGAACACTTAGCACAGAGAAATAAATAAAGAAATAAAATAATAGTATATTACAACATGTAGACCGCAGAATAACAATGGACACCTTCAATGAATTAACGACAGCACCCCAGGACACCGTAAACGAAATATTAACTGCGCGTCACAAGAACGGATGAACGTCACAAAAAGTGACGTATTTTATGAAGTTCATATATATATATCATAACAGAAAAATTTCAAAAAAATAAAATAGATTTCTTTTATTTATAGGCACGTACAAGAACATTAAATTGGAATTGAGTTTGTAATGGTGTTATTTTATGTATTTTCTAACCATAACAAGCACATTGAAACGGATTTGTGTTTGGTAAGGTGTTATCAATTGTATGTTCTTACAATGTCGGTTTTTCTTGTAAATCAAAACTGTGTAAAAAAATAATTTCCTGTTCATATTGTTGCTTTAAACTTTAAATCATATAAATGACATAGCTGATTTTTTAACTTTATATACATATAGACAAAAAAGATAAAATAACTGTAATATAACGCACAATCATGTAAGACCAAAACAGTAAACACACATAAAAACAAAAAACATAAAACAAAAACAACGAAGACGAACCACGAGTAACTCGACTGTCGTGACAAAAAAGACATAATGTTATGTAAAAATTTCGAAAATACAGAATTCAAACCACAAACGAAATAAACAGACAACAACTGAGCACAAAATGACCCTCCGGACCCACATGTATAAGAAAGTAACAAAAAACGTCTTCTCCAAAAGCGAACATAAGACACAAATAATATCCAACCGGATTTACAAAAGAAACATCACAACAAAATACATGAATGTTGGATATATAAAAACCGTGACACGTCGTAGAGTAATGCGAATTTGCACTCGGCATAACAATCATATTCGAGAATAGATCAATTTTGGTACTTAGCAGATCAGAAGACTTAGATGACACACCACAATCTAAGACGTGATAAAAATGTCGTAAGTTAGTTTAGACACAGACAGATCGTATAGATCAACCAATACGTGATGGTGTCCATTACATTTACGGAGTGTCATTTTTAATATGTCCTCCGCATAACTCTGTTGAAGAAGTTTCTGCGTAATGAGCACACTCCTGTATACGAAGTCCGTATAGTGTGAACATAAACTCGACGCTTTTTTCAGATAACATTTGTAATTATATTCTCCTTGCTATTCTACACCTAGTGACATAAATACCATATTAGTACTTTATCACGTAATCAGCCAACACTATGGAACTTCAAAATTTAGCATAAAAAACGAGTTTTTGACGAAACATCAGGACATGCAGCTTTTAAATCTCCCCACTTCTTACTGTTGATATTACAAATTTAAGCCATACATTAACAGTGAACATATGCAAATCCCTTTAAAAGAACAAGTTCAGATGTCAGTCCTCAGCGGGAATACATAGACCATGTAGACGAAGCTGTCTGGATTCCTGAAGAAAATATTTACGCTTTGATACAAGATGTTATTGATTCCTTGAGGTCAATGAAACGTTTAAAACATTTCAAATCTACCTTAGTTGCTCTGATAAACAGACAACTGTTCAGCAATCTAGCCTTCCATTTACTGTTGATGTTGGCAATATTTTGTTTCATATTCCACAATACATCACACTGGGTATAGTAAAGAGATTTTTTCGATAAAAGTTCAGAAATTATCAAAAGGAAAGGGTATCAATATTTTTCATGGGGTACAAAGTCATAACAGTAAACAATATATAAATCTAGAAGTACTAGTATGTAAGATATATTGTATCGTACCATTAGATCCCGTTTTATGGAAAAACTCTGCAAAGTATACTTTGGGTGATGCTAAACCAGGTAAGGTTGATTTATCCATTATAGTATCAAAAATCGGGAATAATTTAAAAACAATTAACGGTAAACCTGTAAAACTCAGGTCTGATCTTTTATAGCACTGCTCTCCTTTCTCTTGGTTATTTTGACGCTTATCGTAATTGAATAAAACTGGTTAATAAATAAGGTGTTTGATAGTGTTTATTGACCTTTAATTATTGAAATAAATAATCTTAAAATTTTTAAGACAAAAGTTACCCTCATCTGAAAATAAAGTTACTGACAGTCTGGTTAGTTTTCACCAAAAAGTTTTATGTATTTCTTAAAGTTGGCCTGGCGCTAAAGTAAACTAAAAATTAACAATTTTATTAAAATGGTGATTTCTTTATTCGAGTGTATGAATAACCATATTGCATATTTGAGAGATAAATAAAAAAAAGATAAAAGAAAGATAAAAAAAAAGAAGAACTACTTTAAAAAGCAAGACAAAGTACAAATAGTTTGCCTATTAAATTAGGAAACCCTGTGTTTATTAAATGTAATCATTTCCTTGATAATTATGAAAGACAGCTGAACGTTTTTTCACTTACTATTACATGTATTAGTAAAGAAAAATTGGGATTCTCAATATTGAAAATTAATGTTTGTCAAACTGCTTATATATACAATAAAGTTATTCCTGTAAATTATGTGATTCAACTTACTTGAACTTTGTATATGTTGGTCAATATGTCAAGGTAAGTTTTTTATAAAAATTTTATGAAAATTAATTAAAGAACCAAATATATTTTAGTTATTGAGTTGAGTACCCCTCAATACTGAGTTCCATTTAGTTTGGTAGCTGATGACGAGACACTTAACATCAAGAAACTTACTGAAGCTCCCATCACTCCAAAACTAAATACGGTTGGTACAAATGTAGATGCTCCGACAATACTAAACACCATAAACTTTATTTTCTGAAATGAAAAAGTTAACATTATGTATTTTGCTATGATTATGTAGAAAACTAATATAGCATATAAAAAGAATAAAAAGAAATGACCTATTCGAAAAGTGAACTATTCCGTTAACATTTGATACTAAGGATCTTTTGTTTTGAAACGATTCTTTAAAGTCAATCTGACATTTGAAAAAGAAAAACGTAATTTGTCAGAATGGGATATATTCTCAAATGTCAAACGATTTCAATGTGAGTAAATTGAAATGTCTTTTTCATTATTTTATTTTAGGGGTGGGGTGGAAAATAAATGAGATATAAACAAACAGTAACAAATAAGTAGTGAAATCATTAAAAGTTCTTTGACCATAGACAAATGACGAGAAGTTTTGAATGAAGCCAATAGATGGTCAAGCGAAGTACAAAATCTGGAATAAATAGTGTTACTGCTACGTCATTCAGTTTTATTGGAGAGTTGTCTCATTGGCAATCATGCCACATATTTTTTTATTTTTTTTTTAATCAACAATTTGGTGGAATTTTATGTAATGATATATATTATTGCATACCAAACACCTCCATGTATTTTGATTTCTTTGGGTCATGCAAAATGGAAAGCATCCAGTCAATATAAACTGTTAACGAAAGAAAGAAAAGTTAATATCACGATTTAAAAAAAAAACAATTTGAACATATCAATATCTGTTTGATCGATTTATTGGTTAATTAATCGTGTAACTTTTAATTTTTTTTAAATCAAACGACACTCGTGAGTATAACTTGTAGCGTCCATTGGCAAATGTTAAACACATGTTCAAACGCTTACATGCATATATTATATTATAAATCCTGTGTTGTACTAGACTGACACACCAAATTGAGTTTTTTTTTTTTTAGATCACAAGCTTTTCGAAGAAAGATAATTAACCAGATTAATTTGTCTCCGAGTCATCAATACGCTGTATATCAAACTTCACCAATAATTACGTAGCAACGTGCTAGTTTTAATCGCAAGATGGCGTGGGTTTTGTCGAAAATTGGTATTTGCTGGTTTTCTACTAAGCACGTGGCATCTAGAAGAGAATAACAGTCGGCTCAGTGTCACAAAATTTTGCTCAGATAAGGTTCTACGAGGTGTTTCCCAGTAAATAAACAACTTTAAAAGGTCGGTTCATCGTGTCGCTCTGTGGAATTCCGACAATAATCAGAATAACATATAATACACTAAATGTACTCCGCAAAACGCCCTCAGTGTCCCAATTCAATATTTTTTATTGGTCCTGTATCTTTATTTTGGACATTGATGTGTAGGTGTTTAACGCAAATTTCGACACTACAAGATATTTCGCTGCGGTCAGATTTTAATGGCTGAGGAAGCCTGAGAGCCAATAGAAAATCACCGAACTTCGGTAGGAAAACTGACAATCCTGGTCAATTAAGATTAAAGTCAAATGCACCTGCCACGTGCAGGTTCGAACTCACAACCTCAATAATGACAGGCTAGTTGGACTACTTAGACAACACGGCCAATGAGGTCCCGTTATTCTGTATAGCCATGGCCAGTAAATTCATTTGAAGTTACTGAATAGTATTTAAATGTATATGTTGGAATAAGAAATACCAATATCGTATCGTAAATTCATTAGTACTAATTAAACTTATCATCGATACCAGGATCAAAATTGTATACGCCTGACGGGAATCTCGTCCACAAAACATATATCAATGACGTTGGAATAAAAGAGGTTAAAACGACCAAAACAAATACGAAGTTGAAAGGTTGAGGACCCAACAGTTTGAAAAGTGTTTTCACATATAACTAAGGTAGACAATCCTTATTATTTCGAAAAATTCAAAGTTAATTCATAATTATGACCATATAAATGATAATGTTTGTCACCACAGAAATACTGACTACTAGATATCGTATGAGCGATATATTTGTTTAACGATACTGTATGAATAAATTCAAAATATTCTTGTGTGATTGTGAGCCAGTCTATTTTAAAGATATCACCCAACGGCACAAACAACACAAAGACATAAAAATGCCAACATACAGTTTTCAACATATATAAATACAAATTGTGGGAACGGAGCTGTATTTTTTTTTTAATTGTTTTGTTTATTTGGGAGACTGTACAGCGGGACCCGGTCACATGTTTCTTTAATTTCACTGGCAAAATTGAGGAGGTATATATATATACGCTTTTCTGAGATTACAGTTGAAGTGTTTTAATATTTCTCTACAAATAGAACTTTGAATGTTGTTTTTAATTCTTTGTGTGTTGATGTTTTTGGTTAGAGATGTTTATTAGAGATTTGAGGTAGGTGAATTCTGTTGCTTGACTATATTTCATTTGAATTCTATCATTGAAGAATATTTCTAATTGTATAGGATTTATTTGATATTGCTATAACAAAATTTAACTTGAAAAATGGATGTGAGTTCTTCTTACCCATCCAGAAAACAGGAAACACAAGATGTCAACAAATATGAATGAGTGTGTCTCCAACGAATAATAATTACATATTTTGTCGTAATACTCAGTGCCATTTTCATAAATGTAGCAATCTTTATTCATAGTTATAATGTCTATGATGATTGCAGTAATACCAAGTATTGCAGATAATACACCAATGCCTATGTGTATTCCACCAAAAACCCTCAATCTATTCACTCGATATTCTCTGTAGGCTTCGTTTTCTATATTCTGTACAGTCATTACCAGTTCATTTATGTTTTAGTTACTGAAATTAAGTTACATGTACCTGTAAAACGATTAAAAAAACAAAAACAAACTTCAAGTTATCAGTTATCAAAACAAGCAAAAAACATGAACAACAAAAAAACAAAAATAGACCCAAAATAAAGCAATAACAAACTATTATTTACATTGTCATGTCGGGCTATTTATAGCTGACTATGCGGTATGGGCTTTGCTCATTGTTGAAGGCCGTACGGTGACCTATAGTTGTTAATGTCTGTGTCATTTTGGGCTCTTGCGGACGGTTGCCTCATTGGCAATCATACCACTTTTTTTTTATATCAAACAATGTAAGTTTACCAATTGTTTGTTAAGGAAGTCTGTCATTGGTTAACTAGCTATAAACCAAGTTTAATTCATCATTTTTTTTTTCGTTTTAATTTTACATTCTTCACGTTTTTTTCTTAAATGCTTCTTTTCGAATTAGGAACATTTTCATTTGCACTCGTGACTGCTCTCTCCTGCTTACTTACTCTTTTCTTGATATCATCATCAATAATCAGAAGTATTGCTCATGCGTTAATTCAGATATCGTACATGGATAAAATCGTTATTAAGAAGTTATATGGAAAATAAATTTAAATATTTGATTTTCAATTTCCTTCTCGATGATTAACTAAGGTACTGATATCACTACAATCCCTAATGTGTCTTTTTTAAAATGATATAACGATTTTAAAACAAATTTTGAACTTCTTGCAGTTATGTTATAATAATGGAATGTCATTCTTTGGAAGAGGAGTTCATGGAGTTTTTCTTTTTAAACTTTCACTGATAAAATACCTTAGGTGTTGATACCATAAAACAAGATGAAAGATAGACGTTTGTTGTGATGTATAACTTAAAAACAAATTCATTTGATCTTCTTGCTTCAAATATGGATTGAAATTTGTCGATTTTTAGTAACATATACTACGTCATCGCTACATGTTACAATACTTAAATGAAAATTTAATTATTATTTTTAGGGTTATTGCAAAAGATAAACAAAACACAATTATTAGAATAACAGTATTCATAGATTTGTTTATTGTTATAGACAAAATTAACAACAAAACACAACCATAATCTTATATGAATTATATTAAATACATTATTTTGTTTTATCTCGATCGATGTTTTATCATATATAAAAGTGGTGAACAGTTAGGATCTGATAAGAACTTACATATAGTAAACAGATGTTGTGACCCTGGTGTTTCCCAGACTATAGTATTACATATAGGTCATTGACTTAATATTACACAAATGATGTAAAAAGATCACGCAAGGGTCAGCGAGACACATTGACTAATAAGACAAATTTGTCAATGTGTCTCGCTGACCCTTGCGTGATCTTTTTACATCATTTGTGTAATATTAAGTCAATGACCTATATGTAATACTATAGTCTGGGAAACACCAGGGTCACAACATCTGTTTACTATATGTAAGTTCTTATCAGATCCTAACTGTTCACCACTTTTATATATGAGAACTGTTTCTAGATCAGCATCACTTGCGTGCTATATACTTGACAAGTAAACATGTACAATGTATATAGTTTAGATTAGAATAAAACATATGTATATATTCAAAGAGTATATATTTGCCTCGCCAATATAACAATTTGAATCTGGGAAAGTTTGAATATACAGTGTAAAGGAAGCAGGTGTCAGTCTATAATGAATTGCATAGGAATAATATTCGGAGTCCTTCACTTCGAACAACTTTGGAAACTTGAAATAAAAATAATAAAATGACGTGCAAACAATGAAATCGGATAGTTCGCATGACTTTGTTGTCGCCGTAGTACTGAAATAAAACTTGCACTTCCTCCTGATAGAATAATTTCATCAAATATTCCTTATTCAATATTATGTATGTTCGCTAGTCATGTTTTGGAATTTTTGCCAGATTTTCGGTATCCTCTGGTTTTATTCATTTGGATGCCTTCAAAAATTTTGCCCATTGACCGCCATTTTTCTTTTTATGGATCTCTTACATGTTTCATTATAAGCCATCTGTAAAAGTCTAATAACATCCTTGTTATTTTTTAATAGTTTTTGACTTGTCAATGATAAAGCTATGAAAAATCAAGAGAGAACATTTTCCCGTCAAAATGTCAATGACTAATATCTCGAAAACAAGCACATTGGCCTATATTTTTTGTTTCTCCTTTTGTTCCTTTAATAATTCCCTATCAATATATACTAGTGTCCTGAAAGGTTGTTACTTGGAAAGTGGTCAATACAAAAATGGCATATTTTAGATATCATTTGAATAAAGAAAAGTTTATTGTAGAGAGATAAAATGTTCAGGGTCGATTTTAACAACAGAGATCTAAATTCTAATATGAGGCAGGCATTACCATTACGAAGTTTGTTTAAATTATTTTGTTTGTATTTTAAATATTTGTTAAAAAAAGATACGGAAATACCGTAACGTTTCCGATTTTGGTTCTGTTGTTAGAAATTTTACTTGTGACGTTATTTAAGTTATGACGTCATGTCCAATGTAAACAAAGAAACGCAACGCATCAGGTAGGCCTAACGTTTATTCATACCAAAGACAAAGAATGATTAAAAATGAAATATTGGTATTGTGTTCCTTGAGTTCCTATATTTTACTAGACTAATCAAAGTCTCACGACAACAAGACCGGATGAAGGAAGTAGAGTTATGTGTTCTGCGCAGATCCGGAAATTAAAAAACACGACAAAAAATAATTGAACGATTTTGAGTTCATCAGTACAATGAAAAATTCGGGAAATGTTCCCGATTTTTTTTTTTTTTTTTTTTATTGATTTTTCTACCGTAATTGGGGACTTTGTCCCCATATTACATTTGTTTTTAATTTTTGCGCACTAAAAATTATCTCAAATAGCAAAACGAGTTTGATTGGAGGATGGTTCATTAATTATTAAAGTATATATTCATACAGCTTTCAACAATGAACTGGCGCTAAAATGTTTGCAAACTATAAAGGAGTAGGGCTTTTTCCCCCTTGTATATGGGTCAAATTTGAAAAGTTGTCTGAACCTACTGGAAACTGTATGTTAGAAAATCACTATCATTAAATTCTGTTTTACAACTTTATAATTTTTCATAAAATCAAAAAGTCATTAGGGCCACTTGTTACTGTTAAAGGCATTTTATAACAAAAATTGCTAATTTTACATGTTTTTAACATATTTTGCACTGAAGACATCGCTGAACATGAATTAATTTTATACGAAAGACAATACATAGCTTTACTTGAAAATACTTTTGCTTTCGATTACCGATATCATCTTTACTGATATATAATTACTCAAAATTTGCCAACTGTACAAAATCGCAGATTCGGGTATTCTTCGTCTGGCATTAAAATAGTTTGTAACCTGTTTAAGAATAAACTATATTGTTAGAAACTAAACTTACACATATTTTGCTGTGATATTATGTATGATTTGAGTGGTAATTGGATGTTTACCAAAAGATAGTGAAAGACATTCCGAGTTATCTGAGGAGAGCGTTAATGCTGAATAGTATATACTGTTATTATAACATGAATTCGTAATACATTGTTTAATATTTATACAATTGTGTTATCAAAGTTGAGTAAAGACTAATAATGTAATAAAAACTATTGAGAATACTTTTTTTTTGTAATTATTATATGGGGGAACAGGTATCGTGCTGTAAGTACTAGTATACTCCTGTGACATAATTTTTATCTATTATGTACTTAAAATAGATATAGGAAGATGTGGTGTGAGTCAGTGAGTGCCAATGATTCAACTCTTCATCCAAAAAATAATTTATAAAAGTAAACCATAATAGGTCAATGTACGGCCTTCAACACAGAGTCTTTGCTCACACCGAACAACAAGCTATAAGGGGCCCCAAAATTACTAGTGTAAAACCATTCAAACAGGAAAACCAACGGTCTAATCTATATAAAAAAACGAGAAACGAGAAACACGTATAAATTACATAAACAAACGACAACTACTGTACATCAGATTCCTGGCTTAGGACAGGTGCAAACATTTACTGTATGATTAATACAATCAATGACAATCGATATCATTCATGGTTGCGAAGGCTTTATTAAACCGTTAATCCTTATGACATGACGCCATCGATATCAGGCACGAGTACAAAGGCTTGATCCCATCTATTATCTGTTATAAGTTTAAAAATCAATTATGTTGATACGTTTATAATTAGTTTGAATACCAAAATTAAAATCAATTTTCAACAAAACCTGTTGGTCTCTTCTTTTGTTTAATTTAGAGGAAAGTGATAGTGTATAATTAATCTGTTTTAATTGTATTCTTCTTTATCTTCATCATTTATCAGGACATTTTTTTGTGACGTTAATATTATCACCATCGTTTTGCTGAGAACACGCCCAACATTATATACATTTTCTTTTGAAAGGACATGTTAGTTTATATAACGTTAGTAATTTGTTATTGTTTTTTTATGCATTTTTTTTGCTGATAACAATGTATTCAATGTTTTCCCCCTCAAACCACATGACGAAAAACTGTTGAAAAAGTATATGAAATTGATCAGTTGAAACGTGTAAATTTTTAGCATGTTTAGAGTTGTTATCTGTAGCACGTTTTTCATCCTAGCTGTTTTATATTGAATATGTGATATATTTGAAAAAGATGCATCGATTCAAATGGGATAATTAAAAAATATAAGCCCATTAAAAAAAAACACCAGACAATACCATGGCAACACTTCAACAAAACGACAACAACAAGTTACTGCACATATCATTAAAGACTGGACAAGAGTAACTCAACCGAAAACCGGAGGTAATATGAAAACGTCCAAGTGAGCATAATCCTCTTTCAAGTAAAGCATGTTAGGAAATACGAGCACTAGAATCACGTTTCAACAGGAGGATTATATTGTCCATGTGCAGGCGCTCCTGGCATGTTGAAACATAGACATAATTAGTTCTAAATACGAAAGAAATTAAAGATTGAGAGATATCATAAAATATGAAAAACATATCTCGTTTATTTACTTTGAATACTATTCACACAAAAATAATTCCAGCATTTACAAAGTGCCCCACAATAAACTGTATGAAATTTTGTAAAAAAAGAAAATGTTCAAGTCTTTTCAAACCATTTTGATATAAAACTATTGATTTCAAACCATTTTGATATAGAGCTAATGATAAAAAAGGCGTAATGTTTTCTCATTTTGAAAATCTTATAATAGAATAATTGTATCAACAAATACGTTAATGTACCAAATCAGTACAAGAGATAAAAATTGAAGAACACACAAGCTATTAATAATATTTGTTTTACTGACAATATACGTGTTATAAAGCATTTAAAATAAGTGAACGTTTTATTTACTCCTATGAAAAATATTCGGAATGTTGAACTTATTATTTAGAAATATTGTGACATTTTTTTTTCACATTAAGGTTCAGGACTGTAAACAGAACGAATAAAATATATTCCTAGGTACACGTGTGACTTGTATACTATATATATAGCAACACATGTGTATGGTACACGAAAGACCAGAAAAAAGTAGCTATATCTGACAATATATATTGTTGCTCTTTTTATAACCGTTTCATCCTCGAGTAAATGACCAGTAGTCATCACTATTTGTGCTGAAATGACATATCATAGATATGTTCATTTTCTGAAAATTTCATGTTTATAAAATATTAATGTGTTATAAACCTTTAAGCTACACCATTGTATAAATCTTTAAAAATACACATGGAGTGCTGTTGCAATGTTGTCTGAAATACTACGGAGCAGGTCTTTTATCATAAGATTGAATTTTGAAAGCGATTTGTATGTTACTTATATTTATTTTGAAGCGCATTTAGAACTGCAATCTTTAATTACACTATTTATGTAGCGATCATTTGTTGATGAGCCTCTGTTTAAAATAGATTAATATGGTATGACACATCAATCGGAATTATGTTAACTCCAATCGAAATATCACTTAATTTGGCAGGATAAAAGTATATAAAACATGTCTTACCTGAACAAGACAGATTTTCTAACTATCTGAGGAAGGTTGATCGATTGCATGTTTAAATATCATTTGTTCACATCGCTACGTAACCGGGTTTTTCTAGTGCAATGCATGTATCCAAAGGATTTGTTTGATAAATTTCTACATCCTTGTTCAATTAAAATATTGGGAGACATGTAAATTGAGTACGTTTTCATTATTAAACGTCGATTTGATATTCTGGAACGGGAGACTAAGAATTTCTTTCTGACGGTATATTAATTTCAGCTGTTGTTTTAAGTACTCAGATGAACTGTTATTTTCTGCATTTTGGGCAGGCAATGTTTACAAGTAGCACAGCTTTAAACATGTCAAAACAGACATGTTAGTGTTAAAGTAATAGTAATGAGAACAAAACTGACTATATAGAACAGAGTGTTGTAATCTTTTGAAAGCCGTTTGTCCTGATTGAAATATTTGATATCGGAAATTTAACAATGTGATTTGAGAAATTAGTCATGTTAGTGTCTCATAAAAATACAAAGTATGGTATTTAATCTTTTATTTGAAGATTGTTACTACTTACTTTTTCAACATAAAATGTTACTAACACAGAAAATCTAGGCTAACTGAACCCGTCTTAAAAAAGATCAGAGAGCTACTTTACGTTACGTTATTTAGAACTTGTCTACTATGACACACTCTGACAGTTCTATCATAGAACATATCTTAACAGCCTAAAAGTGTTTTGACAGTTTTATCTTGTAACCGTTTTTGACAGTACTACCCTAGAACAAATTATGTTACTCGAAAACCGGTTCAGACAGTTATATAGTAGAATAATTATAAGGTAGTGCTGTTCTAGCACTACTATGGACAAACTGTCAGATCGGTTTTGAAAACTGTTGGTCTTGTTTCTTCCACTTAACGTTTGTTTAAAATACCTGATGTTTGCATTCCACATTTACACTCAGTTGAAAAGACATGAAGTATTGATATGAATAATCGAAAATATAGGTATAAGTTGATGAAATAGCCTGCAACCATAAATCAATGTACACATTGAAAGCGGCAAATCAATGCAAAACACAACATTACTTTATTTACGAAACACTAAATCTAGGATAAATGTTGTTTGACTATATACTAAGTTCCAAACGAAACGCAACACATCTGTTCAAATATTCTTGTGTCCCTTTTAATTTGATGATTTTACGTTTTTGTATTTTCAAGCAGGCATTTGCTTTTTATCAGTCCTGAATATTCCGGTAAGTCAAACTATGGCCTGGCGATTGGAGCAGAATTCACAAATTTACAAAAGGCAATTTTAAAACTAGATCAATTGCTATAAAAATTTAATATGTTTGACATTGCCACTGAAAATGTAAGTTTCAGTTTTGTGGTTACACATTTTGAATTTGTAGAAAGCTCCGTAAAACAATGGCCTATGTTGAGGGTTACGAATTGGCGACCGCAAACATGTTGATCACCTTTAAGTAATGAGCCTGTAATTTAGTTGTTTTTGTATGTTGCTGTATATCATATATGTTTTTCGAAAATTGTTTTGTACATAAATCAATGCGATGGTTGACTCGTATGATTTTTTTTTCATATCGGGGCCTTTTATAGCTTGCTATGATGTATGGATTTTGCGTAATGGTGAAGGCAAAACTGTGACCTATAGTTGCTTATATAAACGTCAGTTGTATCTCTCATGGATGTGTATTTCATTGGCATTCAAATCACATCTTCTTACCCTTACATTTTTAGTATTTGTTGGTTTAACTTTACATTACACGAGAACAATTAAGCTGTTGCATTTCTATCGTGGCTCATTTAATCAATTAAAACATATTGACTGTACTATTGACATGAATAAACAAAATGACTTAATTTATAGTAATACTCAAAATTCATTGAAATCACTATTCGTTTGCTTAACACATTTGTATCAAAATGCATTAAATATTTGAGCAAAATGAAACGGAATTTTTATTATTTTTGTCGGTTGGTCTTTTAATTTAAAAAAAATAGACCAAAGTTTATAGTTTGGGAAACAAAAATCCGAAAACCAAATATGATTATTATAAGAATAACAGAAAACTTGAAATACAAGTAACACAAACGCTTTCAACTAAGACAATATCGGTATTTGACCAGACGTTCCACTGTTCGACAAAATGTATTTTGTAATTAATTCATCTTAATTTTGGAAAACTTTGGAAATGAAATGATATGGACAATAACTTTTTTGAATCTGAAACGGACGACGTAAATATTCCGCTTACCAGTATTCTGTAGTAACGTCATAAGTAAATTTCTACGGAAACGCATTGTTAACGTCATTAACAAGACGATATATTATTAATAACTGTGAATATGTATATAACATTTGAATATACGGTTAGTGAATGTATATCACATTTTAATATACGGTTAGTGACTGCATATCACATTTTAATATACGGTTAGTGAATGTATATCACATTTTAATATACGGTCAATGCAATTTGACTGCTCAAATAGCATAGTTGCAGTATATATAGGAATAAGTAAAAAATTAATACAATTATGTTATATGAACATTTAGATCGACAAGTATAATACAATATGAAATAAATTTACCTTGTTTACAATATAAAAAAGTGATATAACAAAAATAACGAACTCCAAGAAAAATTCAAAATTGAAAGTCCCTTATCCGATGGCAAAATCAAAAGCTTAAACACATTTAACGAGTAAAAAAAAAACTGTCATATTCCTGACTTGTTACAGGCATGTCCTTATGTAAAAAATGATTGTTTTATAACTAGACAGTCGCAGACAATTTCATTATGTTGACAACACAAACAGACATAATAGGTGTATAGGAAAAACATAACAAACATTTTGCAGAGTTTCGCAAAGTTTGACTGTAAGCTATTTATTAAAAAATAAGATTTCCCCAAATTTCAACCAATTTTTATAAAAGCTATTTAGATCTTAGAGACATATAACACTTTACCTGTTGAAAAATGATCATAACTAAATCAACAAATACGTAATTGTACCAAATAACATTACAGATAGTAAAGTTAAAGAACACACTTGTTGATAATAATATTGATTTTATCGACTATAGACGCATTGCTAAGCAGTTTAGATTATTAAACTTTTTATTTCCTCTATTTAAATGGCATTCTGAACGATAAAGAAATTACCTAGAAACATTGAGACATTTTATTCACATCAAGGTTCGGGCCTCCTGTTACATGTGTTAGATATATGAATTACGTGTATACCATATGGTTTAACCAGAATACAGTAGCTTTACCCGACAATATCTGTAAATCTCTTGATACGACCACTGGGGTGATTTCACTGCTTGTTGAAGTTTCAACCCCGCGGTTATCAGCACCTAAATAATCAGCATTTTTTATGTTGACATGACATAACATTGATCATATACTGAAAATGTTATGTTTATTTATTATTAACTCTTAGGTTTTTCTAGATCCAGATATGGATTGCTTTAGCCGTATCTGACACAACTTTTACAACGTTATCTAATTTTAACGCTCTTAATACTCAATTTTTTATATGAGTTGTTTGATGAGTTTTATGTAGAATTTGGAATCTTTGTCACATTTTATGAATGAGTGGTTGAATAGAATTGACTGAAATGCTACGCAGCAGGTCTTTAAACATTTGGAAGCAATTTGTTAATTATTATTTTTTGTTTTTTAGATTTTAACGAGCATTTATAATTGCATTTGTTTTAACGGTACTTATTCCAATGCAAAATGTGCTGACACACCTGTCTTAAGAATGAAGAGAGAATACTGTATGGCATCTAAGCTGTCGGAACGTCATCTTTCCATCCCACTTATACATCCCGCCATTGTGTTATTATTCTATGATTATTTTTGTATTCTTGTCTTTCATTTTTGATGGTGTGCTTTGTCCGTGTGCCTTTTTGTGTTTCTTTGACACTTAATACGTGGCTCTGTACTTATCTTTCCATCATTGTGTGATTGTGCTTTTGTATTTTTTTGTGCTTCTTTGTTTCATATTTGTTTGTTTTTATAGTGATTTAGATTATAACACAATGTTGACTGCTGTACCCCTATTTTTGATATTTTTACCTATTATGTCTGTTTGTTTTCTTCACATATCGTTGTCAATGCAATGAAATTTGATGCGAATGTCATACAAGTGAGATGGTTAGCCAGCCAGGTTTAATCGACCCTTTTCTACATAAGAAAATGTCTGTACTAAGTCAGGGATATGACACTTGTTATCAACTCGTTTGATGTATTTGAGTTTTTGATTTTGCCATTTGATTAGGGACTTTCCGTTTTATATTTACTTCGGAGTTGAGTATTTTTTTTATTTTACTTTTTTCGATACATGTACCAATTAGAGCTCAGCAATTGTTATGTTATAAATGGTGGACGAAAGTGACATTTGATGGGACCAGTCCAAGAGAAGTATCCACTTGCAAAGACCACAGATTAGATTTTACACTTTACAGCTGCCATTTCAAATTTGAATGTTGTTGTCATATTTTCACAAACCATTCTAGCAATTTGTAACACAATGTTACAAATCTAGTGTTCAAACATTCAAATTAGTTAAGGATGCTAGAATCTTCTTGTTTTAATAAGACATTCATCGAAGGTGTATAAAAGTTTCCACTCATTCAAACATCGAAAGTGTTTGTTGTTATTGGAACATTGGCCATGCGAGAACCATTTTGTCGGACGGGGTTTTGAAATAATATTCATTTGTTATTGTTGGCGGGATAGGTCTATTATTAGGTCATATTAAATATGTCTGAAATCAATCAACAACAAAAAATATGTCAAAAAGTAAAACAACAAAAATACCGAGCTCTGAGGAAAACATTCCTATAGTGTAACTTATTTACATAATGGGGGGTATACTGGTATGCTTTCTTTCTCACTTAAGAAAAAAAGAAGATTTGGTATGATTGCCAATGAGACAACTCTCCACAAGTGACCAAATGACACAGAAATAAATAACTATAGGTCTTCGTATGAACTTCAACAATGAGCAAAGTCCATACTATATAGTCTGATATAAAAGTCCCCGAAATGACACATGAAAACAATTCAAACGAGAAAACTAACGGCCCAATGTATGTACCATTTGGTGAACGAAAACAAATCTGCAACACAGCAACAAACGACAATCACTGAATTACAAGCTCACGACTTGGGACAGGAACTTAAAGCATATGGCGTAAAGTTGTTTTAATTCATAAATTAAAAGTTCAAAAAGTATTGTACACAATTCATTTTCTAGTCAACTCAAACCAGAAGGAAAACATAAACATTGATAAGAGTTCAACAAAGAAAACGCTCAATAAATATCCAATACGTTTAGATCTTGTATGGTGGTGGCGATTGAAAGTTAGCCTGTTGACCTGGAGCAGCAGCTGCAAACTGAGGTGTAGAAACCGGATATTGTTGCGTCAAGGTTCCTGGTCGGTAAACACATGTATGCATTGCAGACACGTTCTGTCTGGGTACAGTCTGAATAATTTGGGTATTTGGCATTCCAAGTACATTTGTTTGCGGTCCGGCACTGATGTACACTAATGTTCTCTGTAAACAGAAACAGCAGACATCAGTTTAACTATAGTATAAACAATTTTCATTATATTGACACATATTGTAGTTAGTTACCGGTTTTATCATTTGTATCTATCATATAGTCATTTTATAAAAATTTACTGTTTGCAAAAGTATGAATTATTCTTAATAATAAACATGTTCTTATCCCAGGCAGAAAATCCTAGCCCACTAGGCACAACTTTTTGGAACTTATGGTCCCCAATGCTCTTCAACTTTGTACCATTTTGGGGCTTTCGAACTTTATTCATCAGAGCGTCACTGGTTAGTTTTGTGTGGACAAAACGTGCATCTAGCGTATTAAATTCTAAACCTGGCACCTGTTAATAGCTATTATTCGTGTGTTTCATTGTCATATATATTCTCCAATTTATTTGTATTGTAGTCCTATCATGTTATGTTGTCATCTTTATGTTATAGTTAACATTGCCATTAAGCGGGAGGTTTTATATGCCACAAAACCAGTTCAACCCACCATTGTGTTCAATAAAAATGTCCTGTACCAAGTCAGGAAAATGGCCATTGTTATATATTAGTTCGTTTGTGTGTGTTACATTTTAATGTTGTGTTTCTGTTGTGTCGTAGTTCTCCTCTTATATTTCATGTGTTTCTCTAAGTTTAAATTTAGTTTGTAACTCGGATTTGTTTTTTTTTTTTCTCAATCGATTTACGAATTTCGAACAGCGGTATACTACTGCTGCCTTTATATAAGAAAAACTTTGCTTATATCTTAAAAAGCAATACATTGTGTTTAGCATTTTCTTTTGGATATTTAGCTGATACAGTGTACCGTATTGATACCTTGAAAACTGAGTTAAACTGAGGGATGAAAATAAAACAATACTCAATTGTTCTACTTAATGTCCATAAAAAAAAAATATCGTAATGATTTTAAGGTAGCACCTGCTAAAACGCAGGCTATAAATTCATTAAAATCAAGGATAACATTGAGGATGGAAATGGGGAATGTGTCAAAGAAACAACAACCCAACCACAGAGCAGACAACAGCAGAGGGCCACCAATGGGTCTTTAATGCAAAGAGTAAAAAGAAACATACAACAGCCAACAATGAAACTGTAACCCAGTGTGAAAATCCCGCCCGAGATGGTCTCATATGAGGAGTTACTCTTAACCGGGAAATTCCCGCGGCAAAAACGGTAAGAGTTGAAACTCGAAAATTAACGGACCGCAAATATTTCCAAATGATTTAATGTATCAAACAAAACGTACAGAGAACACGACCGAGACATCGCGAATTCAAAACGACGCGAACGTAGATTTTGTTGGAAATCGCGAAGTAAAGACGTCGCGAAAATTTCCCGGTTTCCAGTATTGGAATAAATTACTTACCTCTGATGAACCAAATGATGAGCAGCAACAGCAGAAGGACGATGTAACTATTGCTATGACCACTTCAACAAAACCCAACAGTGCAATGATAGACGACAACACTGCAGCACCACTTTTATATTCTGCTCGCTGTAGAAAGAATTACAGAATTAGTTATTTTATAAATATCTGGACTATTATAGAAAATAATAACTCTCAAATGAGGCCCCGATAAGACAATGTAAAACAATTCAAACGAGAAAACTAACGGGCTTATTTATGTAAAAAAATTAAAGAAAATCAAATATGTAAAACATAAACAAACGACAACCACTGAATTACAGGCTCCTGACTTGGGACAGGCACATACATAAATAATGTGGCGGGGTTAAAGGTGTTAGCAGGATCCCAACTCTCCCCCTAACCTGGGACAGTGGTATAACAGTACAACATAAGAACGAATTATAAAAATCAGTTGAAAAAGGCTTCACTCATCAGATGGACAAAAATACAAGTAGACGTGGCCGGGTACTTATACATCCCGACACAAAAAGACGCAGTGAACAGATCTGAGAGTACTCGCAGTTATATTACAGCTAGTTCAAAGCCACTAACAACTAATAAAAAATCATGCATCTAAGACTAAACTATCAATCCGTACAAATCCAACATCCAATGGATTTAGGGTAAAGACGTCATAAACAAAAAACATGACCTTTTTGCAAATAATTGAAAAATTTTAATCTTTTGCGTAATGTAAACTCATGTTTCATTTATCCATAACAATTATTTCTGGCTTTTGTTTTAACATGACATGCAATTCATCAGATCTGTCCAGATACAGCATACATTCTTATCCGCTTCTACTTTCAACATGAATAAATACATGATTCCTAAAAAGCTTGATCATATAATGCAAATTTGTGTCATCTGTTTGCTTTCCTTAGTCAATGAGACACGTAGCCATTGATTTATCTTTCTTTACTAATTTCGTTTCCACGACTCCTTATACATGTTGAAAAACGCCTCATTAGAATTGAGTCAAACTTTTACAAAATCTTAGCTTGATATTGTCGTTTTGTATCTCCTTTTTGTCCACGTTATTTTATGGAAATGTCGTAAGCAAAGTATTTACTTTCCAATACTTCATGACCTTATTGGTGTCGTTGTATTGGTATCTGATTAACATTTCTTCTTTATCTCCCTTTAAACCTTTGATATAAGGCGTGTGTTTGTTCCTATATTCGACGAGCTTTTGCGTTTTATTGATCAGATAGATGTACTTTAATGTCTTCAAATTTGCTTTTTTGTTTGTCGTTTTCTTTTTTAAGTCATGGCGTTGTCAGTTCAGTTTCAATTTATGAGTTTGAATGTCCCTCTAGTATATTTCGCTCCCCTTTTTTGCTTCCCTGTTTGCTCTTTAAAGTCGTCTTTTTTATCTTACATTTTCATCTTGCAATTTACGTTTTAATAAGTTCTTAATATTTTCATGATTGCGCACTTCAGTTGTTATGCATTATTGATTTTTCTTGTTTTCTTAACTGCTTTATATGAGGTTTAGTCTGGATATAATTACGATATTGTCATGTTTACATCTTGCAAACATTTATGGTTATTTCTTTGACAGCTATTAAGAGTCAAATAAAACGAAAAGATACAGGTTTACAATTAATGACTCGTATTTATCTATTTGGTGTGTTCAGTAACTGTCTCATTGGCAAATACCCTTGATTTTTTATTATTCGTTGTATTCGTGGATGTTGTTGGTACAGGTTAATCTCGAAATTAAATGATTAACAAATGACAAATTTTCTTAGGCTTGTATGCAAACTTAGACAAAACCACGAAATGAAAAATCCACGAATATGTTAGTTTTCCTTAATCCACCAAATCGGTAACCACGAAAATAAATGACTCCACAATACCCCATTTCACCTTAATTAAATAATCAAAATTCTAGTTATATTAATTTTCAAAACTTTCCCAAAACAACTCAGTAAAGATACCGACATTTGAAAAATATACTTTGCATTATACATCGTCGCTCGAGAAAGCGAATTCATAAAGAAAGAAAAAAAGAACTTTGATGAGTATGCGCGCACACATAAAAACACAAAACCAAAACAAAATAATAGGATGATACTTACGTAAACTGCGCCGATAACTCCCAAGCTAAATACTGCTGGTACAAATGTAGATGCCCCAACAATACCACAAACCATGAACGTTATTTTTTTTTAACAACTCATGTATATACATATATTAGTTTTGTCGAATAGGACGTTTACAAACAGAAACAGCCAGCCCAGTAGTCAACACTTCGGTGTTGACATGAATATCAATAATGTGGTCATTTTTTTTTTATAAATTTCCTGTAAACAAAAGTTTAAATTTATCAAAAAACTAAGGATTTTCTTATTCAAGGCATAAATTTCCTTTGCCGTATTTGGCACAACTTTTTGGAATTTTGGATCCTCAATGCTCTTCAACTTTGTAATTGTTTGGCTTTATAAATATTTTGATATGAGCGTCACTGATGAGTCTTATGTAGACGAAAAACTAAGGATTTTCTTATTCCAGGCATAGATTTCCTTAGCCGTATTTGGCACAACTTTTTGGAATTTTGGATCCTCAATGCTCTTCAACTTTGTAATTGTTTGGCTTTATAAATATTTTGATATGATCGTCACTGATGAGTCTTATGTAGACGAAACGCGCGTCTGGCGTACTAAATTATAATCCTGGTACCTTTGATAACTATTTACACCACTGGGTCGATGCCACTGCTGGTGGACGTTTCGTCCCCGAGGGTATCACCAGCCCAGTAGTCAACACTTCGGTGTTGACATGAATATCAATAATGTGGTCATTTTCTTTTTATAAATTTCCTGTAAACAAAATTTTAAATGTATCGAAAAACTAAGGATTTTCTTATTCCAGGCATAGATTTCCTTAGCTGTATTTGGCACAACTTTATGGAATTTTGGATCCTCAATGCTCTTCAACTTTGTAATTGTTTGGCTTTATAAATATTTTGATATGAGCGTCACTGATGAGTCTTATGTAGACGAAACGCGCGTCTGGCGGACTAAATTATAATCCTGGTACCTTTGATAACTATTTACACCACTGGGTCGATGCCACTGCTGGTGGACGTTTCGTCCCCGAGGGTATCACCAGCCCAGTAGTCAACACTTCGGTGTTGACATGAATATCAATAATGTGGTCATTTTCTTTTTATAAATTTCCTGTAAACAAAAGTTTAAATTTCTCGAAAAACTAAGGATTTTCTTATTCCAGGCATAGATTTCCTTAGCCGTATTTGGCACAACTTTTTGAAATTTTGGATCCTCAATGCTCTTCAACTTTGTAATTGTCTGGCTTTATAAATATTTTGATATGAGCGTCCCTGATGAGTCTTATGTAGACGAAACGCGCGTCTGGCGTACTAAATTATAATCCTGGTACCTTTGATAACTATTTACACCACTGGGTCGATGCCACTGCTGGTGGACGTTTCGTCCCCGAGGGTATCACCAGCCCAGTAGTCAACACTTCGGTGTTGAGATGAATATCAATAATGTGGTCATTTTCTTTTTATAAATTTCCTGTAAACAAAAGTTTAAATTTATCGAAAAACTAAGGATTTTCTTATTCCAGGCATAGATTTCCTTAGCCGTATTTGACACAACTTTTTGAAATTTTGGATCCTCAATGCTCTTCAACTTTGTAATTGTTTGGCTTTATAAATATTTTGATATGAGCGTCACTGTTGAGTCTTATGTAGACGAAATGCGCGTCTGGCGTACTAAATTATAATCCTGGTACCTTTGATAACTATTTACACCACTGGGTCGATGCCACTGCTGGTGGACGTTTCGTCCCCGAGGGTATCACCAGCCCAGTAGTCAACACTTCGGTGTTGACATGAATATCAATAATGTGGTCATTTTCTTTTTATAAATTTCCTGTAAACAAAAATTTAAATTTATCGATAAACTAAGGATTTTCTTATTCCAGGCATAGATTTCCTTAGCCGTATTTGGCACAACTTTTTGGAATTTTGGATCCTCAATGCTCTTCAACTTTGTAATTGTTTGGCTTTATAAATATTTTGATATGAGCGTCACTGATGAGTCTTATGTAGACGAAACGCGCGTCCGGCGTACTAAATTATAATCCTGGTACCTTTGATAACTATTTACACCACTGGGTCGATGCCACTGCTGGTGGACGTTTCGTCCCCGAGGGTATCACCAGCCCAGTAGTCAACACTTCGGTGTTGACATGAATATCAATAATGTGGTCATTTTCTTTTTATAAATTTCCTGTAAACAAAAGTTTAAATTTATCGAAAACTAAGGATTTTCTTATTCCAGGCATAGATTTCCTTAGCCGTATTTGGCACAACTTTTTGGAATTTTGGATCCTCAATGCTCTTCAACTTTGTAATTGTTTGGCTTTATACATATTTTGATATGAGCGTCACTGATGAGTCTTATGTAGACGAAACGCGCGTCTGGCGGACTAAATTATAATCCTGGTACCTTTGATAACTATTTACACCACTGGGTCGATGCCACTGCTGGTGCACGTTTCGTCCCCGAGGGTATCACCAGCCCAGTAGTCAACACTTCGATGTTGACATGAATATCAATAATGTGGTCATTTTTTTTTTGATAAATTTCCTGTAAACAAAAGTTTTTTATCGAAAAACTAAGGATTTTCTTATTCCAGGCATAGATTTCCTTAGCCGTATTTGGCACAACTTTTTGGAATTTTGGATCCTCAATGCTCTTCAACTTTGTAATTGTTTGGCTTTTTAAATATTTTGATATGAGCGTCACTGATGAGTCTTATGTAAACGAAACGCGCGTCTGGCTTACTAAATTATAATCCTGGTACCTTTGATAACTATTTGGTATAAATGATGGGAGATATTATATTTTTTCTTTGAGTAAACTAGTTTGAATTAATACATGTTAAGTTGATATTATAAATGTGAAATTAAATAGCTTTCAAGATAGAAGATAAATTGCCTGTAGTTAAACATCTTTCAATCAATAAGTCAAAATGTGTATGTTAATAAATGATTTTAATGATTTGCTATACACATACATGACATGTATATATTTAAATGAAATTATAAGTATTACATTTATCTACTTTATTTCCAATGACAATTTCAGGCATAGTTCATATTTAAATTATAATATTAACTGGTTATTCTTAATTTCAAATTATTCTGATTATAAATATTTTTTGATGTCAGAAATCTTCTTGTATTGTTTGTATTCAACAAGATAGTATTTTATATTTTTTTAAGGTATGACAATATTTTTATTGATGGACAGTATAACTAATTTTGTGTGTTCTTTAATTTGCAATTAATTGGATGGTAGTGTAATCTTCTATATAAAAAGTATCATATTTTAACTTTATCCTATTTGATCTACATAAAATATAAAAGTCAATACCTAATTTATGCTACATGTTATTTGTAAATGGAGATTTAACAATAGGGTAGAATGCAGAAAAGACATTCTGCTCTTTTCTTATCTACAGGAAGTAATTCAAACATTTTTAAGTGCAAACATTTTGGATTTGTTTCTTGAACATCCCTGTCAACAAGTTTTTAAATTTATAATTATAGTACAATTTAATAGTTATTACTGATTTACAGTGCTGGGGTGTGGGAAAATGTGTCGTCATTTACCTCATTGGTGACTTTGTATCATTTGTTAGTTCTAAAAACATATTTCAATGAAGTAAATGCATTTGCAAATAAATCTTCTTTGAAAAGTTTTATTTTAATTAAGCTTGATGGTATTGTAATTCATTACGCTATTACACAATTTTATCAACCATTATCTACATAAGATTCAAAATTCAAAACCTCCTTTGTAATGAATAAAAGTATCCAATCTAGAAATAAAACATGTTAACATAACTTTAACAACATAGAAGAATTGATAAAGGACATACTTGACTTTCTGATCTAGGGGAAGTAACTCAAACATTTTAATTCAATGTGAATTACAAATATATTGAGTACAGTTATGGAATTGTATGTGATTAACATTTTGAGGGTGTGTAAATATCTGTGTTGTGCATACTCATAGTATATTTTTGACTGTATGTGTCATATGCTAGTTATAACAAAACAAATATATCAATGACAGTTAAATTTATTTGCTATGTACATTTATCTGCTTTAAGTTTGCTAGTACAAAATGAATTGTAAGTGATTACTTTGTAAAACATTTTATCTGTCTTGTCTACATAAGATATCAAATTAAGAACCTCATTTATGATAAATACAAGTAACCTAACTCAAAATAATCCATGTAAACATAGCTTTGGTATCAAGGACATTCTGATCTAGAGGAAGTAACTCCTTTTTTTATAATTGTTTGTTATAACCTAAATAAAATGTTTCAAAATGTTTCCTATTGGTATGGTGAGGTTGTTTTGAATTTTTTATGTCATTGTTTTAATATGATTTTTGTTCATATATCAAATTGTTTTCCCAAAAAGTAAAAATAAGATTTCATTCTACTCACTGAAACAGTCTTATCTTTATTTATCTTCACATTCATTGCATTTGGTTGACTTTTTTTCTAACAATTTTCAAACATTCTTGATATTTCAAATGAAAAGAAGATCTAAGTATAATACACATGTGAATATTTGTATTTGCTGAAAGATGATGTAAAGTTAATATCTGATTGACAATATTGGTAATTCAATAAAATATGCTTTTCACAGGTATTTTGTTTTTTAAAATGTCCCACTGATTATACAGGATTTTTTTATTTAATGAAAATTAAACTGATTATACTGACAAGTTATTTCTGATTTTTTTCTTTTAATTGTTTTATTGATGAGTACACACAGATTTATCAGAATATTCAACTGCCATATCAACCGAATTTATTTAATTATTAAAGAGAGACAACTCAAAAATTCATATATTCTATATTCTGATTTGTTGATAAAATTAATTTAATGAAGTTCAAATGAAAAGATGCTGTTTCAGATGAATGGCTTATAATGCAGTCAGATATAGCTGTTATATATATATTCCAAAATGAAGTTATAACTGTTGTGGCTTGTAATTAAATTAGAACTTTACTTTGTTGTTTTATTCTTATTATTTCTGACAAAGAAAAAAGACACTAGTTGATGTTAATGACATATTTGTATAAAGAACAGGGCAGATGTGGGGTAAATTTTAGCAAGACAACAACAATCATATAAAAAATACAAGAAAAAAATATAAATTACATGTAGATATTGGAAGAAAACTAACCAAGTACATGTATTTTAATATAGTACTGCTTTAATTTTATCAATTTGTGTCTGTTTATATGGTTAAATTTCAAGACAAGTGGCGGGTAAACTACTTTTGTACCCTTAAATAACAATATGTTTGCAAGTACAAAACATAATGTGGATTTCAACAGAATATTAAGCAGGCAAAGTAACTTGAATGAAAAAGTATATACATTTTATGGATTCAAAACCATAGTATCTATATTATATACATTATACATAGAAACTTAAGCAAATCAAACACAAATAGATCAATTATTTAATCCTGATTTAAAAGAAAAGCGGCTTCAATATTTAAATTCAGTATTTTCTTCTTGAATCCTACTTTTATTCAAATTTCAGATAAAATGAAAAAAGAAGATGTGGTTTGATTGCCAATGAGACAACTCTTCACAAGAGACCAAATGACAAAGAAATTAACTTCTTTAGTCCCCATACGGCCTTCAACAATGAGGAAAGTCCAAGTTGTTGTTCAACTAAACATTTGTTCCTAAAGGAAGACTTAAACTTTGGACAAAGTGAAGATTAAATGCAGTTGAATTTGTAAAAAAGCAATTTAATATTTGCTTAAATTCATTTATTTTGTAAATATGAATAAAAATAAACTTGCTTAAATTCAGACTTAAATGTCTAGTAAAATGAAGATTATTGAAAATTAAACTTTTGAAATATCTATATAATGGTTGATTAAATTTTCTTAAATGTCTTGTATAGCATGTATAGTGAAGATTATTTAAAATTAAACTTTCAAAATATCTATATAATGTTTGATTAAATTTTCTTAAATGTCTAGTATAGTGAAGATTAAATTAAAATAAATTTTGAAAATAAGTATTTATATTTGCTTAAATGCACATAAATTTTAAGTAAAATGAAGATTAAATTGAACTATTCTTGCTTAAATTAAGAATTCATGCAAATATAAATTCATTTAAACTTACTTAAACATTAAATTTAAGCTAGCATAAAGGTTGATTTAAACCACAATTAAATGTAGGAATTTAATTAGTAGCTTAAATTTAAATTAAACCACAATTAAATGTGAAATTTAAATGATAAATAAACTTAAAGTATACATTTAAAATGGGAATTTATCTGTAGTTTATTTAGGGTATAATTACAAATTAAATATATAGTTTCATGCAGTGTTGTTGCTGAGTAAATAAACTCATCATAGATTCCAGGACTAAATTTTATATATACGCCAGAGGCGCGTTTCGTCTACAAAAGACTCATCAGTGACACTCGAATCCAAAAAAGTTGAAAAAGCCAAGTAAAGTACGAAGTTAAAGAGCATTGAGATCCAAAATTCCTAAAAGTGTTGCCAAATACAGCTAAGCTAATCTATGCCTGAGGTAGAAAAGCCTTAGTCACTATGTTGTTTGATTAGTTTATAATATATACATGTATAATGTTTTTGCTCCCAAATCTTGATGAAAAAACTTTATATTGAGACATGTATAGAAATAAAATCTAAACTTCATCCTTGTTTTCTTCCGAATGACGGAGCTGCGCTTGACTGCCTCGCGAATGTTTCAAAAAGTATACTATAACAGTTATGTTCAAACACAGTAAACCAGGTGTATATTCAATATGTCATGGTATCAATCATGTTGATTCAAAAACATGTTGACACGCTAATATGGTTTCAGACTTGGATTACCATATTTTAACTGATATAAATGTCAATCAAAATGGATCAGTATAAAATGAAGAGATGTCGAATGATTGCCATCCTTGCTATTCTTCATTGGCTTTACCTGATTGTTTACCAAAGCAGCATTGCTGCAGTTTCAAAGACACCAAGATGTATAAGTCATTACGTTGATAACAAATGGATCCTTTAACTGTTGATGACGTAAATTATAGTATCAATAGTTCCACAATAAATTTATTTTATCTTATAGCGGACAAATCCTGAAGAACACAGAATTGATGTTGTAGTTTTGTCGTCATTCCTAGCAGTGTTGGGTCTTATTGAATTGGTAATCTCAATAGCTGCAGCATCATTCTGTTGTTGTTGTACATTATGGGATGACACTGATGTAAGTCTTTTTTTATTTCTCATATTTTATTGCAATCTGAACATTCGTTAGTTGGAAAACATCAAGTACCATATCTCATCCTGGCCTCGTTATCATTAGTTAATACCATATTTAAACATTTGTTAGTTATATACATACAATTTTCCATACTTAAATATAAACCATTTCAGTAATATCAACAACAACAAAAAAAAACGAACCTTACCTTTAACATTATCAAACAAATAATTATTTTATATAACAAATGCACAGCTGGTTACAAAATAAATTATGGTTTGTGTTGTTTAAGTAGTAAAGTATAAAGATAAATGTTGAAGTATATCTGTCATTTTTTTTAGTAATTTAATAATAAAGATAGAAAAAAGATACAAGAAAAAAAAAAGAAAATTCAATTGATAAAGAAAAGAAATTAAAAGTTGTTTTATGTGTTTCGTTATATAATATTTTACACTGATGTAAGTCTTACCAAATACACCAAAAACCGTAGTCAGGTGGTGATTGTAGGGGTATTGTAAAATCCTGACTTTTGAAAAACAAATGAAAGATAAACACAAAGTCTTACCAAATACTTTGATAAGACAACCATTTGATTTTTTTGGGTTTAGGAAAATGTGATTTATTAAATGAATATTCTGGACTGGGAAGAATTGACAATCAATAATCCACACAGCGGCAGACGAAAGTAAAACTTCAAAATGAGTTATTACCCTTGAAATTATTTACGAAATTATGATAGAGAGTAACTGCAAACAAAAAAAAGATCAACAGAGTGAGACCTCAAAATTACCCTTGAAATTATTGATGAAATAATGATAGAGAGTAACTGCAAAAAAAAAGATCAACAGAGTGAGCCTCAAAATAAGTCAACATTATCAAAATCGTCACAAGATTCTTTATAAGAGTTTTTGACCTTGAAAGATGACTTTGACCATTTAATTTTCTTCTTGCAAAAACTACGCTAGATAGAGTGATAATGTACTTGGATTAAATTTTCGGCAAAGAAAGCCACACAACTATCTTAACGAAACCAAAATCTTCACGTAATGATTTATTGAATTTTGCCCTTAAAATTTTATTTTCTTAATTTTCATAGAAACTAGAAGAGATTAGAACAATCTTTAATGGCAAAGGACCTACAAATAAGTAAACAAAAATGTCAATTAGTATTTACATCAAAGAGGTGTTGCCTTTAATGAACACTCTTTTAGTTTGTTTCAAAAATTATGATAGATAGATAGATAGATAGATAATTTTGTTAACCAATCATGGTGCCCAAAATTTGAGCTATACAATCAAATGAATTACAAAATAAAGCACAGAAAATGATTAGAATGATTAAAGTATATTTAAATTAAAAAAAAAAAACACATGAATACACATTTACATTAATTAACCTGATATAAACCAAGTTATTGACAAAACATAGTTGTTATGGGTGCCACTGTGACCTGGGGAAATTACATAAATCTTTTTAGTTCTAGGTCTATGGGAGACAACTCCTGATCAATATGATATGTAAAGAAAGGAATATCAAATGGCAGGTGAAATTGTGCAATTAAAAGCATTTAACAGCAAAATTATCGTTGACTTAAGATTTTCGCGAAAAATCCGTTGTTAGCGATTCAGACTCTTCGGAGCCTCTTGTTGCATAGTGACAATTATTTTGAAAAATATGATAGATAGAGATAAGTTGTTACAGCCACGTCTTGATGACTGATATAGATAGTTGTCTTATTGGTCATCATATATACCACATCTCCTTGTATTACGTTGACAGAGAGAAAAAGCAGGTTAAACAGGTAAATTGCACGCTGAACAGGAAATGAAAATTACCAATTAAATCAACATGTCCGAAACTGTCAATCGTTCAGATGCATATATGAATTACTGCCCTTATATTAAAAAACTAGAATAGATAGAATAGCTGAAGATATTGTCAACAGCGACTGTTTAAACACACTGATTGAATTGAATTGACTATATACGGAAAAGTGAGAACAGTTATGTAATTGAGTACATATTTTCTCCCTACAATACCAATAAATTAACATATTGTTACTGTATTTTGATATTGACAAACACATATAGATGCCGATTGAACTTTTCAAAATAAATGTTTTCATACCGCACGAATGCAACTGATCTTTGAACGTTTATTAGGAGATCAACCCGATTTATGTACCTGATAAAACATATCATGCAGTACATACAAAACAAAAACAATGTCCAATGTAAAATGTAAAATGTAAACTTTCGTATCAATTCAACAACTAAATTAGTCAATAACAGGAGTGTGTTGGGGTTTGTTAAAATAATTGTATTGTTTATTTAAATATACATTTGTTTCTCTGTTTATAGAGGTCTGTAGTATACATCACTTCTGGACAACCGACACATATAGTGGGAATGCCAGATTCACAAATTATTCAATCAGGACCTGGACAGGATGGATCTACAATGCGTTGTGGAATTTACCCTGCGGGAGACATGACACAACAGTTTCAAGTTCCTAAACCTCACTTTGCAGGAGCTGAACTGGGTCAACAGTTCAATAGGAAAACACTACCACCATACAAGATCTGAAAATTATAAACATTTACTTAGCTTTTGCTTTTTATGAATCATGTATATCGTATATGGTCTTCTATAATCCAATCTTTCCATTTTTGATAAATGCTTTTTTGAAAATGATGTTTACGTCGATATTTTGCAAAATACGATTTGTCGTTTTCGTAATCCTTGGACAATTTGTATTTCATATAAGTGTCTAAAATACCAACACTCCACATTCAATCTATATGGATCTGTTTGAAAATAAACTGATGCAGTTACTAAATTGAATTATATAAATGCCTTAGAATGTACCAATAATCATAGGTCCCTGATAAAGTTCTCTTTTTTTGGTAAACATGGAGGAAATGTTTATTATAACTCTATATTAAACCATATAATTTAACAAATAAGGACACAAACACTTTCGGTGCGTATAACAGAGGGACAGCGAAGGGAGATGATCTATAAAACATATTTTGGTCCGAGACAAATATAGTCTCAAGGGTTGACAGTGGGTAACTTGTCATTAAATTTTATACCCCTTCCAAATTTATTTCTCCATGTTTAATGCCTCAAATTGCAAGTAGGGGGTGAAATTACACCGTAAAAAATTTGCGTCCAGAATTTTAAAGGAAAGTAGTGATTTGGTCCAGCTGAAAAAGGTTTAAAATTAGTACTTCGGAAGCTGTCAAAAGATTTCAAGACGCCCTTAACATAAAATTGTCCATATTTTGAGTTAGAGCCGATGAAGTTTTATAAATGGTGAAGTTGAAATCAACCCTTCGTAAATTTTACGGACGCCATCACGAGTTGGTTGACCGTTATGGAATAACCGTTTCACAAATGATATCGGATATGTTCCTTACGTCGTAACTACAATCCCCTTCCCTTTCATGAATGTGACCAACCGAATTAGACTATTTACCGGATTTGTAATCACATAAGCAACACGACGGGTGCCACATGTGGAGCAGGATCTGCTTACCCTTCCTGAGCACCTGAGATCACACCTAGTTTTTGGTGGGGTTTGTGTTGTTTATTCTTTAGTTTTCTATGTTGTGTCATGTGTACTATTGTTTTTCTGTTTGTCTTTTTCCTTTTTAGCCTTGGCGTTGTCAGTTTGTTTTAGATTTATGAGTTTGACTGTCCCTTTGGTATCTTTCGTCCCTCTTTTCCAGAATGTTGATATAATTTGTCCCAAAAGTAGTTCACCACACTGTAAAAGTTTCTTTGAGAAAGCGCAGGTTGGATTTTTTTTATTTTCATTTATGTTCTAAAAGAAATGCACTACGAAAAAAATGTGGTCTCGGACCTTTTGACATTTAAGTAATTGAATTTGCTATATGTATGGTGACACTATTTATTTTAGGTATTATACATGTATCTTGTACTTCTAAATAAGCATATATTAACCAGTCTTCCAATAAGAGGCCACCTTCAACTGGTTGACTATCCTACTACATTATATTATTATGTCTATAAAATGTTGACTGCGCTTGCGTGTACACAAAATTGTATTAATGTAATAATTGCAATTTTCCTTCAAAAGTGTCAGTTGAAGACATGTCTATATCTTTCGAGCTAATAAAGATAAAACCAGTGAACTAAAAACATAATTTCGCATTGGATAAAGACCATATCAATACCTTAATTTTACCTCAATGATGTGTGATTATCCTTCTTTAAATAAGTCAATTGTGTTTAGCGTACGCGTATATTTTTGAATATTAAAAATGTTGATTCTGGTAAAGATTATCCTTCATGTAAAGTTTTTGAAGACACTCACAATTGCCGAACACAGTCCATATTTCAGTTTTTTTGCAATCATAAGCCTTTTATGATTTGATGTTATTTTCAAATAATCACAAAATACTAATTGAACTTAAAAGAACACTTATGAACCTGTGTGTTTATCAATCTTAGTAAAGATTGAAAGACTTTTTCTTTAAATAAATGCTGGTGTGAATTGAATTCATGGATAATTGGTCTTATCTCTTTGTAGAAGATCTGATAAATGCTCAATATATACGTCAGCTATACTTCATGAAATATATGTACTTGTCCTCCTCCCGATAAAAATGGTCACATATTTCAGATTGTTCTGAATATCTAACTAATCAAAGATGTTTATGAGTTGAAAATTTTAAAACAACACTATATAAATGGCATGTGACCGAACAGTTTTTTCTGGATTTACCTCTACCAGCAACGATCAAAGCCAAATATTTGAAAGCCAAGGATGTATAAATAAAACAAAGAAACGGTCGATGATCTATATGACTAAAAAGGACTTAAAAGGACTTAAAATAACAGTTAAATCCCTCTGACATGTCTCAGGTCAACTGTGTCTGAGGGAGTTGAAACGTAAGTTTTTTTTTAATAATTTCTAAAATTAACACCTTTGAACAAATTTGAAAATCGATTAAATGTGAAGGAGCTGTCCCTGTGACTAGAGCTAATAATCGATATTTTATGGTAATTCCTTCTCTCCTAAAAGAATTATCCCAATTTCAAGATATAACGAATTGATGGAACGGATTGATGAACGACCGGCCAACAAATATATGGACATACAACAAAGCAACGTTGGCCTGTTGGAAGGGTCGACATTGGCGTGGAGGAGGGGGTCGTCAACATAGGATTTATGCTATAGACGTGCAGTTGGGGTTTCTAGAACACCACCATTCATATATTGAAATTGGGGCCTCCGTGACCGAATGGTCTAAGCAGTAACATGACGGTATACCTAGCCTGTTCAAACTGAGGTTGTGTGTCGAATCCAGCACGCGGAAGGTTCGACTCTAATGGTAATTGACTATGATTTTCAGTTTTCTTACCGGAGGTCGGTTGTTCTCTCCATATGTTCCGGCTTCTTTAACCAATAAAAGCCGAATGCTATGAAAACACGCTGTATTTTTATGACCTGTTCAAAGTCATGAGCCTGTTGTTAATTGGTTGTCGTTTGTAGGTGTGGTTCATAGGTGTTTCTCGTTTCCTTTTTTAATATAGATTATACCGTTGGTTCATTGATTTATAATAGTCATTTTGGGGCCTTTATAGCTTACTGTACGGTTCGAGCCTAGGCTTCGTGTTGAAGACCGTACGTACTTTGCCCAATAATTGTTAACTTTTTATACATTGTGTCTTGTATGGAGAGTTGTCTAATTGGCAACCATACCACATCTTCTTATTTATAATAGTGGTGAAAGTTGCGTCAAACACCAATCAATTAATCAATCAATCAATCAGCCTGTGAAAATCTGACCATGAAACAAAATTCATAGCAAATCACCCCCCTTTCATGTATTTCTCAGCTAGCACATACAGCAATCAGGAGATCTTTGATTGAAAATCATAAAACATCATACATACAGATATGTAATTGAACGATGAAAATAAATGACCCATTGACATTTTAAATTTGTGAAATTGTAACCCATTGATTATATGTCATATCAAAAAAGAACCCATTACAGCAGCACGTCTTTGTATACCTTCATAAATGACGGAAGCGCTTCATAATGAAAATGTGGTCACGATCAATGTTGTTACAGCCCTATAAAATTATTAAAAGAAGCATTACATTCTTATAATTACATGTTCATGCTGCAACCATAAAATTAATAAACGGTTATTTTCGTGCAACGTGTTTTGCAATTTTTATTTCACTCAGTTCACAAAAAGGTTCGTTATTCACCGTGTTTCGTGAAATCGATAAAAAGATCAACGTGCAAAACATTTTGTTCGTTCATCGTGAAATGACAATGTTATTTCGCGTTCTTCCATGGAGATACCCCCCCCCCCCCTTCTTTACGCCAATCTCAGATCTGTATTTCGTGTCTTTTGTGTTGTTAGTGAACATGTTTAAATTCCCTGCCACGTTTGGTCAGTGTTTTTGTTAATTATTTTTTGTTTCGTATAAACCCCGCAAATTTATGTATGTGTCTGTCCAAATTATGGAGCATCTGGTTCAGTAGTTGTCATTGGTTCATATTCTTTGTGTTTGAGAAGCAAGATGGCATAGCAACTAAATGTCATTCCACAGCCAATGTATCTCTTAACATCAAATAAAACTTCATAGATCAGGTCAGGAAATAAGTATTGTAAGTACCTAAAATTGAGAATGAAAATGGGGAATGTGTCAAAGAGACAACAACCCGACCACAGAACAGACAACAACAGAAGGTCACCATAGGTCTTCAATGCAGCGAGAAATTCCCGCAGCCGGAGGGAGACGTCCTTCAGCTGGCCCCTTAACAAATATATATACTAGTTCGGTGATAATGGACGCCATACTAAACTCAAATTTCTACACAAGAAACTAAAAGTAAAAATAATACAAGACTAACAAAGACCAGAGGCTCCTGACTTGGGACAGGCTAAAAAATGCGGCGTGGTTAAACATGTTTATGAGATCTCAACCCTCCCCCTATACCAAACTGCTATACCACTTGTTAATGTAGAAAAGTAAACGCATACCAGTACGCACATGAAAAGTCAGTTCAAGAGAAGCCCGAGTCCGATGTCAGGAGGTGTAACAAACGAAAATAAACAAAAGGACAATAATACATAAATAACAACAAACTACTAGCAGTTAACGGACATGCCAGCTCCAGACCTCAATTAAACATGTTAAACTGATTGAAAGATTATGTCTTCATCATATGAATATCAGGCACAATTCCTCCCGTTAGAGGTTTAGTACCATACCATCATAAAATATATCAGAAGAGCAAAACCCGTGAAATGCCAACAACTGGTTTTTAAATAAATGTGTTTAGCTCCGATGCAAAAACCCTATAAGTGAACCAATATTAAAGCCAACATATGCTATCTTTAAGACCTGACAACAGTATCGTAACTATATCCCTTCTTTATAAGTCTATTTACAGGTTTTGTTAGCTTCTGGGGTGAATACTGACAGTTTTGTGCTTTATAAAGAATATTACCATAACAGATTCGACGAGTACCTGAACGTTTAAGAAGCTGCATGTTGAGCTAAATTTACGAATGATGTCCTTGTACCGATGATAAAATTTAGTAAATGTTATGACTAGTTTGTGAAATCGAAAACCCTAGTGTAATAATTTTTCAGTAATACATTAATTTCTCTCGTTAAAATCTAAAACGTTGTTACATACACCAGCGAATCGTACAAGTTGAGATATTTAAACACCGTAAGATAATAATAAGGGAACGTCACCATCTAAAAATGGATAACCTGTTTTGATTGTATCACAAAATTCGAAAAGTCTATTTGTTGATAACAGTTACGTAATATAAAAACCCTCATCATGGACGAACTTGTCATATATCCGAATTTGTTGAAGTAAAATTCTTTATAATTAGGTGCATATTCAGGAATGTCCGGTCTGAATAGGGATATTTTAAAATTCTATGGATTTTGGTAGGGATAGTGATACTAGAAATAGTTCTTGCAACAACTGTTTGGAGGGCAAAATATGGTAGCAGAAATAATCGCCCTTCATTCTAGGTCTAAAACAATAGTCTCTTTTATCATTGAGACTATATCCCAAGATACACGAGTGCAAGCACTAGATTTATTGTCCATAAAGATGATCGAAACTATGCAAACTCCTACCTATTTGATGTTTTGTTAATTTGCTTTTTTTCCTGACTGTGCATCAATTTTTGCTACTGGACGTAAGCAAACAACAACCAATCAGCCATAAAACATATCATTATTTCTCTAGACTTTTTCTATAAAATGTACATATGATAAACATGATAAATGAAGAGATTTCCCGACCGACTTTAACAAATATTGCTAACTTATATCGTAAAAAGACAAAGCTTAATATGTATACAAAGTACTTCATATGGCGATTTTGTCACAAGTTGTAAGGTATGTTGTTTTCTGCGACATTTATTAAATAAATCAATGACATGTAATTGTGTTTCGTTTTTTTCTTCTTATTGTATTCAGAGTTGTTTCTTGAAGAGAGGCGAAATATACCAAAGGGATATATAAACTCACAAACTTTCAAAACAGAGCCGACAATACCAAGACAAAAACCGAAAAAGACACATCATAAAAACGTAAGACTGATCATGAGCAACAAGAACCCAACAAAAGCCGCGGGCTATCTGAGGTGCTCAATATTGGTAAGCAGTTTCTGGACCACATGTGACACCCGTTTTGTTGCTCATGTTAGTTGAAACCCAGTGATAAGTCAAAATCGGTTTGTCATTCGATGAACTGAGGAGGGGATTTTTGTCACATCATTAAATTAAAATTAAAGTAAAATATGTTTACATGGTCATTATTGATTCTTCCTTACTTATGTTCAAAACGCAATATGTCGGCTTATGAAAATAACTGCACGGAAAAACTAAATGAACTGTCAAAAAAGAAGAACACAATAATACAATGAAAACAAGTTGAGATTAGAAGAAATTTGGGAAAAAGTTAAAAACAAAGGTCCATACCAAAATCGCCTTAGGTTTCAAAAGTTGATCATGTTGATTAAAAAGTCGACATGCAGAAATACTTGGAGTATAAAAACTCATATGGTTCGACAATACGCGTATGATCGGACTATACGCGTATGGTCCAAATACTCATATGGTTCTGAATACATACAACACAATTCTAGCTACTTCCATAGCTTTCTGATTTTTTACTCGTCGCACACATTTTGCATTTTGATCAAAATATGTTTGCACTTTAATAACAAATTTCAACATAATAAATACCTTCTGTCAAAATGTATTAAAATAGGAAGCATAATAACATGTGTCAACAAGCATTTGAAGGAAACGTGTATGTTCCGGAACAGAAACTAAAAAAGAAAAAAAAATGTTGCCTGCATCTTTGAGAACCATTTAGGGAAGAACTTAGAATTCCATTGTTTATATTATGGAAGGATACTGTCCAATTATTTAAAAACCCAAAAGTCTTGCCCTATACAAGTACAGTCTTAAATTAAAGGCATATATGTTAATTGTTGTAAATTGTAGTGACAGTTTTCTTTTATTTCAAATAATGGTCAGATTTTATTTTCTGTTTTTTTTGCTTCCCAAATTATAAACTTTCGTCTAAATTATTTATTCTTAATTATTAACAGAGTGAAAAATAAACCTGATTGAATGAATGTTCCGTATGAAGAAAAAAAATACTCGATCATCCCCAACACCCTCTCCCTCTGCCATCCACTGTTTTCTGCTCATAATAGCAAATGGACATAGATTAATGAAAGCTTATTCTGATAACATTAATCAACATATTTCAGTTGAAGTGGATAATTGAATTTATCAAAAACCTACATTTACATAGCACTGTAAACAACTAGTAACATAGACATGAGGATATAGATGAAGAAGTGTTATCTCTACCCACAAAACAACTTCCTCATTTATTAGCGTAACAAGAGAAGGGGAAGTTATCCGTTCAGGTAAGACGTGTTTGATATAAAGATTCCAACACACCAATAAGTGCTACGATATGTCTCCACTCGAGATAGTTAAATGTTGATACTTGAAGCCCCAGGCTGTTTCAAAAGAAGTACTGACTTTTTCATTTTTTAGGTTATAATCTATCATTCCAAATAAGGAAAAAATAAGACGTTTAATAATGCGTCTATTTTCAGAAAATTAAATATAATTGTAATTTTGAAAAAGTAGGGGTGGGTGGGTTGGGGGGGGGGGGTGGTGTCATTGTGGTATAATCATGTTCCTGTTGATTCTGTTGGTTCATTTTATAGACATGCAATTAAAGATAATTAACATATCAATTAAGAATTGAATGATTCTTTTTAAAAATTCATTGGGGTGTAAAATTCTTGACCGAAGTGTATTCTGTGTGAATTCTCAAAATGAGCACACGGTTAACACTTTTAAGAAATAAATGCTTCGTTTTGTAATTTTATTGGAATGTAAAGTGTTGAGCGAAGCACAGTTTACATGAAGCGTTTTAATTCTTAAAATGTAATGCATGATCAACCTTTCATACACCAATGAAATAAAAAAAATAAGCATTCAATTATTATAATACAGTTTATTCTTATAAGACCATACACAAAAAAATCCAGTTTTGTTTTGTAATAACCTGTGCACTTTTGAAGAAACACATGTCATTACGAATGCAACATTTCATTTTGGTACGAAGATACATATTTGAATGACGCGCAATAGTTGTTAGTCAATCAAACTAACGATTTTTTGTAAAATATACATGTCATGATATAATATTTTGTTATACCTGTTTATCTAACTATTTTTCCAGTTAAACATATATGTATTAAGAATTATTCATTCGTATGTAGCAACATTGTAGGGGAAAACCTACACATGGTGTATGAATCTTCATGTGTAAAAGATATTCCGTAGCTTTCTTTTCCAAACATGATTGGGTGTTATGGATGGAGTTTCCAGAATGTAGAATGATGGAAAAGGTGCATAATATAAAGTCGAGACATACTAAAACATTGAGAAAAAAAGATTTAAAATAATTCAGCAAAAAAAAATTAATAATAAGTCCTTAGTATTGAAAAAAGATACTATCCGCCAGAAAAATCAAAGAAAACAGAAATGAAGGACTTTATTTACACCCTGATAAAGACAACAGTAATATACTGATGTTCAATAGTCATAATTCAATAGAAAAATAGAAATCCGCGTAACAAACTGAAACCAAAGTAAAAACATCAAATATAATTAAAAACAACAGAACAACAGAAATACTGAACTTAAAAAAAAAAACAAAAAAACAACCCCCAACATACATAGAACCTGACTATTTGATATTAATGACATAGTCCTGACTTCGAACAGGACACATATGGCGGGTTGAACCTGGTTTTATGGCAATGTTAAAAAAATACCGCTGGAAGAGCTTGCACCGGTTGTCCACACTTAATTTTTATATGTCCAAGCTTATAATTTTTATATAATTTTTTAAAATTTTTTTTTTCACCTTGTGGAATCGTTATATACTCCGATATTAGCACGACAAGAATAAAACAAGGATACTAGTGCAGCAGCGAAATCTGAAACGATTTATAAAGTTTGAAAACACCCAAAGAACACACACCTAGGAATGTTTTTTTAAAATGGAAGAACAATTATGTGTTAGAGTTATATTTTGAACATGCCGGAAGAAAATTGTAAGGTTGAATTTCTATTAAAATATGTTTTTGAGCGTTATGTAGTGTGAAAGAAAAAATTCACTGATACACTAAAATGTTATTTATAATTATCACGGTATTTTTCACATAAATGAATGATCAAAACATTTTTGTTAAAAGAGACAATAACTATATTTTAAATGTTTAAAATTAGAATTATTAAGTTGTTGTGCTAAACACGATTGTCACCGCTTTCCCTAAATTACAGGATAATAACAAAACCCTTCATTTGCGGCTTTTTACCAAAACAATACTCTCTGGTATTTACTTTATACAAAACAACTTTCATTTGATACATTTCTTATTCGATTTACAAGAAATTCTTAATTTAGATAGACCACACCAATCCGTTACACAATTTATGTAATTCCGGAATAGCGGTTCGAGACGTTTATTATAATTTAATCCTCATTCCGTGCAAGTTATTCATTTTTTTTTTATTTCAATTTCGTCGTTTTATCTGTCCTTACACTTATTTTATATGTGCATTGTTGTAAATTCCATTATTTTATATCTGAAATCCAGAGAGGTTTTAAAAATAATTGTTTATCATTGTTTACATTGTGTTAAAAAATCGTTTAAAGATATTCCGGATCTGTTTTCAAAAATTTCCTAAAAATGTCACACTCATGAAGTCAACTGCCAAGATAGGGAAATCGTCCTTAGATTGGCTTGAACGGTTTATTTGTTTTTGACTGGCAAGGGCAAGTAACTTTATGTTGAAGCTATTGAGGTACGGAAAGATGACATATATTTGAAGATTGTAGACGAGGTAAAATACCAAATACCTTGTTGTAAATCATACACTAGCAAACAAAATCTTATTCGTTATAAACAAGAATTGATGGACGGAGGAGAAAATCTATAGCACTTGCATAATTTCACATGCTACAGGCACATCTAGAATAACAACCCAATCAGACTGGTATTTCTGTACTTTTTGTAAGAACAAATAAGATACAAGACTGCACAAAAATGAATAAAAAGACATTTTCATGAAAAAAATTTTGAACATAGAAATAATAAATACAATTTAGTAAAATATAACATGTATAACGATTGAACAGCACTGAATATTGTCTGTAAACTAAACAATATTAAACCAGATGTGCAGTGTTGTTATTTGTTGATGTGGTTCATAAATGTTTCTCGTTTTTCGTTTTTAATATACATTTATAAATTAGATCGTTGGTTTTCTTGTTTGGATGGTTTTCCACTAGTCATTTATAGCTTGCTGTTCGTTGAGAGCCAAGATTATGTGTTGAAGAACATACTTTGACCTATAATGGGTTACTTCTACAAACTATGACTTGGATAGAGAGCTCTCTCATTGGCACTCATACCACATTTTCTCATTTCTATTGCAATATTTAATCGAGCAGAAATTAAAAACTTTTGTTCTTTGTTACAAATTTAACTTTAATTTACAAGGTTTTTCAGTTTTAAAAATATTCAGTTATTATAGAAGTTTCTTATATGTTTATTTCGTAACATATGTAGACCAAAAAGATTAATAAAATAAAATTGCGCCCGTATCTAGAGCGTGCAAGGGCAATGCTGATCAACATATTCAAAATGTGTATCAAATGCGTTTAAAAGGTCAACGTTGCCTAAATAATTTCAAACTTTATTAAAGGACAATTTATCAGTATGGACTTCTGAGCTGAATATAACCTCTATAATACAATACTACTAAATACAATAGCTGACTCATTAAGGAAAGGTCAAGGTCAAGTTCTTAATTTTGACTTTTCCTTGTTTTGAGATATTCTCCGACACTTTAAAAGATATACATTAAAGAACAAGTGCAAAATGTTTGCTTTATTTTAATGAAGATATGTTACATTTGGTCTGATACAATTAAATAGTATCTTATAGGAGTTAGTGCCCCTGAAATGTCTTAATATAAGGTTATTTTATTATAACTTCAACTAAGTTCATTATAAAGCCATAGGACCTTGTACAAAAGGTTAGGTGACACATGACCTTGAAAAAAGACAACCGGAAGTGACCTTGAGAAAACTGGAAGTAGCTATTTTTGTACTTTTTTCATATCAAAGTACTCAGAATCCATATATTTTGTAACTTAAATACATTAACTTATCACTCAAGACTAGAAAATTAATGACTTTCTGTAAACCGGAGGTGGTCAATTATATCCCGGTTTACAGGCAAAAGTATATAGAAACTATATATAAAGGTAAAGGTTGCAGTCGTAAATGCGCTTCAAAATTATTGAAAGTAACTTAAAAATCGAGTGCAAAATTAATGATCATATTTTAGACCTGTTCGTTAGTATTTTAGACAAAAGTGCGCTAAAACTACATGACTATGTCATAACATTTCCTTTTCCTTAGATATACTAGACTGATCAGTGGGTTCACCACACGTTCGTTTCGTCAGAAAACTCACATAAAAAAAAAAGAGAAAAGGAGCGGGAGGTCTGGCGGATCCTTGCGATTGTGCTAAAATCAACTATGGCAATCTTTAGATTGGTGTAGTTTGGTGTGTATAAAAAGTAAAATCATGAAAAAACTGAACTCCGAGGAAAGTTCAAAACGGAGAGAGCCTAATCAAATGGCAAGATCAAAAGCTCAAACACACCAAACGAATTGATAACAACTGTCATATTCCTAACTTGTAACAGGCATTTTCCAATTTAAAAATGGTTGATTGAACATAGTTTATAGGGATGTAAAAGTAAAGAGCCAAGTTGAATAGATATCACGAAAAAAAACGGTAAAAAAATTATTAATAAAAAACTAATAAAAGAACACTATAACACGTTTTTAGATGATAAACAACGTCAGTACACAAAATATATACTACAAGACCATCGTGTATCATTTGTAAAGTTAATACGAAATATTTTTCAACAATGTACCTTCCCAGGAACTGTTTGTTACAAAAGAACAACACGTTCTTTGTCATACCCATAGTTCATCAACTTTCTACTCAGATACAGTAACATTTTGTAAAACATGGCATTTTCTAAAAATGAACATATCAAGGATATTTATTTGGTTGATTTCTCACAAAACATATTTAATATGTTTGGGATTTGATAATTGTTAAAGGCGTACCGGTACCTACGGTTGTTAATTTCTGTGACATTTGGTCTTTTGTGGAGAGTTGTCTCATAGGCAATCATATCACATCTTCTTTAATTTATATTAACCCCGCTGTCTTTTTGCGCCTGTCATAATTCAGCAACCTTTGGCCTTTATTAGTCTTGTATGTTCGAATTTTAGTTCAATTATATGTTTTTGAGTTAAGTGTGATTCCATTTTCACTGAACTAGTACTAAATTTTATTTAGAGGCCAGCAGAGCACCACTTCCGGGTGAGCTGTGTTGAAGACTCATTTTTAATCTTTGGCTGCTATCTGCTCTTTGGTTGGATTGTTGTCTCTTTGACTAATTCCCGATTTCCATTCTTTACTTTATTTGTAGCTATATATGTAAGACAATAACATCTGTAGCTAAAAAAAATGAAGTGGCCATGACCTTCATTGTGAAAAAAATGTCTGAATATATCTAGATAATAAATTCATTTTCCCGAATTCAATTGAACAAGAAAATTATAAAGCAAGAGTTTCAAATGCTAACTAACAGGTCTCCTGTTGGTAAAACAAATATTGTTGTTTACAAGTGTGACCTTTAACTGTTTTATCGTTTATAGCGTTTGGTACATTTACGTGTTTGTTGATACGCTCATTTTGTTATCAGTTTCATAAAGAAGAAAATTATACGTCGTCTTTAACTAATACCTCTATATACTAGTATAAAAAAAATATTATGTTGAAGCAAAAAGATCAAATTATTTTTAAAACTTCACAGTAAATTGTCAACCTTTCAGCTTTTTTGTGGTAGTAGCACCCTTGTATTAACCTCGTTAATTTTTTTTTTTTTTTTAAGTGACACTTCCTCCAACGGATGATATATTACTATTATAAATAACTGCAAATAAAGGTCATTTTAACTCTTATCAATGCATACAACATGTACAAGTTCAAAATTTTTTTTAAAACCATTTATATAATATATCTCATTTAAAAGATGTCCATACATTTTTCCTTGTCCGTTATCTGAATTCACGCATTATCAATTTTAACAAGTCTGATTCTTGATGATGTTTCAATACTTTTCCTTGTCATATTTCTGGGTTTTTGTACTTGCGTTTATTTAAATATGTAAAGATTTTTTTCAGCAACACCATCATAAATCAACTGATAATGAATGTACAGAATGAAGACAACGGAGTCAATAGAGACTATCCTATGAAGACACTGAGAGCTTTTGGTGGATTGCACATAGGCATTGGTATACTATGTGGAATACTGGGTATTGCTGTATTCATCATTGACAATGTTGATATGAGTAAACATTGCTACATTGATAACAATGGAACGTATTATTATGACAAAGAATGTGAACATGAATTGTCGACAGCTCAATCATTCTTTCTTTTTGACATAATGTGTGTCCTGTTTTCCGGATGGGTAAGCACAACTAACATCCATTTATTTAAGTTTTGAATGTTGTTATAGTAATACTAAATGTAGTTGCTTGGTCACTGGGGAAAACTTCATGGATACTTAGCTCCATGTTTACATATGTAGTATAGAACCAGAGCGAATACCAATTTTCAGCTGTAGAAACCAAACCAACGTTGTCCTGTGATTAAAACACAAAATTCTGCATTTTTATGATTGGGAGACAAAAAATCCAATTTAGTCTAAATGTCATTCTTCAAACAGCTTGTGATCTATGAAGTTCATAAAATCAATATTGTGTCACAGTGTAGTACAAGGCAGGATTTATTAAGGTTCATGTGGACCCTTTGGCTAAAATGGCCGTATTTTCACTTCAAAATTTACTCTGAGTACAGACAAACCTGCGCATCTGTAAAAAATTTCAGGCATAGCATGCCCTAGATAAATAAATTTCAAATATGTTTAATGTTTTAGAAAAATAAAAACTTACCAGGATTTTGCAGTGCACTTTTTTTCATTCCTCCAGAAGGTGCCAAAATAAACTAAGTTGGGAAACAGGTTTGAGAACTTCCCAACAGGTAATAATTTAAGTGAGCGGTATTGATTGACATGGACAATAGATGGACAATAGATACCTGACAATAATTGGCGATTTAACTGTGTACCTGAGTGGACCATATCAAGGGAAACTCAACTGTTTGTTAATTTTATCATCTTCTGCAGGGACGAAAAAAAAGTGCACGGCAAAATCCAGTTAAGTTATGAATTTTCTAAATCATACAATGCATTTGAATTCTATTTATCTAGGGCATGCTATGCCTTAAAACTTTTCAAGATGCACAGTTTTGTCTGTACTCAGAGTAAATTTTGAGGTGAAAAGACGGCCATTTTAGCCATTGGGTCCACATGAACCTTAAATAAAATGCTTATATGAGCGTTTAAACATTTAACCGCATACTATTTGCCAATGAACCTCAAACGATTAACACATGATTAATTAGCCACTCAATCAAACAAAAATGTATCTTCATGTACATATTGATATTTAAAACATCAGGTTATCAAATTGTCTTTCTCTCGTTAACAGTTTATAATTACTGGAAGCTTTCCATTTTGTTTGACCCAGAGACGTCAAAGTAGTTGGAGGTGTTTGGTAAGAAATAGTATATGTTATTACATACAATTTTATTAAATTGTAGAAAAAGATGTGGTATTATTATTCACTCCAGATTAAATGAGGTAAAAGTCAAATGTTGATTTCAGAATTCTTAGTTTGCTTTACTTTCTACTGACTTAATGCAATGCATCTATTTTCCCTCTACCCTTGCATTTGTGTATAATCAAACGAAATTATGTTATTTGCTGCTGTTTGTTTACTTTCTCATGTATTCATTTCTCTTTAACAAAAACTACAAAGTAAAAACAAAATTTCAATTGATTAACACAAAAAGCGAAAGGCTATTTAAAAATATGTAACATATTGACAAACTATTTTATTCTATTCCAAGAAAAAGTCATTGTCATTGAAAATGTAAAATTTTCTTTAAAGAATCACTTAAAACAAAATAAATTTAATAGCAAGTCTTTAATATATTAAAAATGTGGCATGGTTGTCAAGGATACAACTCTCCACTAGAAACCAAATAACATAAAGATTAACGACTATATGTCACCGTACAGCCGTCAACAACGAGCAAAGTCTATACCGCATAGTCAACTATAAAAGGCTAATGACTAGTTCTCTACATGAATTTGAGTTTTTTTTTTTTCTTCGTTTTTACATTCTAAATAAGTTTTCTATTAACAAAAGCGACATACATAAACTTAACTATCTCATTTCAGAAAACAACTTTTATGGTTTGTAATATTGTCGCTGCATCTTTTTTTGTACCAAGTGTATTTAGTTTCGGACTGTTCAGAGCGGTTGTTGTAAGTTGTTTATGTAACGTGCCCCTTTTGATTTGGACCAGTATAAATAAAGGCAACAGTAGTATACCGCTGTTCGAAATTCATAAATCGATAGAGAAAAGAACAAATTTGGGTTACAAACTACATGTAAAACTAAAAATCATGTTTGCTAGATTGTTAATGTCTATTTCATTGGTTCCGCAATTACAATGTCAATAATAGGATTTAGAGTTCCTTGTAACTACTTTTCAACATTTCAATAGCTGTATCAAGTAAGATTATATCCATGGTTGTTGATCAACCTGTTGTTATATTGTGTGTGTTGAGCTAAACATATATACAGTCCTTAGATGGTGTAAACCTCCCACTAACACCATACACCATTACACCATACACCATACACCATTACACCATACACCATACACCATTACACCATACACCTTGTACCATTACACAATACACGTTACACCTTTGCACCATATACCTTACACATTACATCATACACCATTTTCCATTCTATCTACATGATCCGAAATTACCCATAAAGCAATTAAATTTCAAATATTAAGATTATAATTATTGTTTATGTTTACAATTCGAAAAAACAAAATAAAAAGAACTTCGTTTTCAACCAATAAAATGTCGTACACCATCATTTACACCATTCCCGATCGCACGTTACACAATCACACCATTCCTCAAACACCATTACACCATTCCCCTTACACCATACACCATAGCACCATACACCTTACACCATTGCACCATATGCCATACACCATTACACCATACACGTTTTTTTGGAAAGTTTACACCATCCAAGGGCTGTATTTGATCGTAATATAATGTTCAAAAGCCTAGCAAGACCACCTCAGAACCTTTCGGTATTCTGGATTCTTTTTGGAATTTGCCTGTATTTTCGTCCTGTACGAGCTTCATTTTTTTAAGCGATTTTTTTTTATATTTGAATTGTACCTTTTTGTTTTCCGTTGTATCTAGTTTTTGATATAAGGTTCGAATTTGAAAACTGTCTTTGATGAATATATTCTGTGCGTATCTTGACCTGTCCGACATGACTATCTATGCTTTCTTTTATTTCAAATGTTTAAGAGCAACTTACATGAATGTATGTGATAGCGGTTGGACAGTTAAATTGCAAACAATTGTACAGTCACTTATTTATATAGACATATTCATGACAAATTCATTACAAGTTTTACTTTGACAATGGCTTTTAAATATTCATAGTGCTTACATCATATACCAGAAACGGGTTTCGTATTTAACTGTTACAAATTGTGTTTTCTATCTTTTTGGACAGATTTCAGCGCTCTCGTGTGACAGCTTTGACCGATTTATTTGGAGATCCAGTATTTTGAGAAAACATATTGCTGCATAAGTCGTTATGTTTTTGATTGGTTTAAAATACTTGCATGCCTAAAAATTTTGCTCCCAAATCTTGCAGAAAAAATCTTTATATTGCAGCCTGTATGAAAATCAAATTTAACGTCTTAATTGTTTTTCTTCAAAATGGAAGGTCCGTTTTTAACTGCATCATGAATGACCAAAGATGTTTAGTTGTTTAGTATTGCAGTTGTTTTCACATACATTAAAACATACATATATTGAATATGTCTTGGTACCAATCGCGTTAATTCAAAAACATGTTGACAGGCTTATGTGTTTAAAAGAATTGAATTACTATATTTTAACTGATATAAATGTCAATCAAAATGGATATGTATTAAATGAATCGATTTCCAATAAGACAACTGTCAACCATATACCTAGTGAATTAGGGATTAAAACCTGTATGTATCGAAAACTTCTAAACAAAACAAAAACAATTAAAAACCAATTGTTCAGATAACAATTGAAGGTCTTTCCACAAGGAAAGATCTATTTTATTATCAAAATATTAAAAATCAATCTAAAATGTCAGTTCCTATGACTTTATAATGTATAAATATGAATTTAAAGCAAAGGTCAAAATCTAGAACGTCCTATTAACATTTGACCTTGACCTCAATTTCAAGGTCACCAACCAAGGACCTCAAATAAAAAGACCCTAGGTCTGTAATATGTATGGTTAATGAGTTATATCACTTTAGGCATGATTCTAAATATAAGTTGGGCGAAAACTCTCATTTATTGTTTACACACCCTTCCAACTGAAATTTATAAGTTACAACATGTCAAAACTAACAATTAAGTAAAAATAATTTGTCGATATCTTTTAAGGTTTTTGAAAATAAGGGAAAATAAGCCAAAATCAAAATTAAGAATATGACCTTGACCTTCGACCTTGACCTCATTTTCATTTTTTTGGACCAAGAACCTCAAATCTAAAGACCCTTGGTCTCTATCACTTATGGTTTACCATTTAAAAATGCATATCACTTAATTCAAATAAAAATGGGGAATAACTCTCATATGGAATCTCCGTAAAGCTTTGGTCCAAATGAATATCCTAATCCTTAAGATGTAACGAGCAATTTGGTAAAATAAATTTGTCGTAATCTTTTACGGTTGCGAAGGAGTAGTGGCCACAAGAAAACCAGTGTTTGGGGAGATAACTCTTACAAGGTTAAGTATTTTGTTACGCGGTTGTCATTTTTTAAAGCGTATAAACTATACGATATCATATTCCAAATATCTAAGCGACATCTTTTGAAACAACAAAACTACGCAAGAAAAAAATTTAGGCGGAAGAAGAAAAATAATAATTAAAAACCAATTGAAGGTCTTTCCACCAGTTAATATCTATTTTGATATTAAAATATTAAAAATCAGTCTAAAATGTCAGTTCATATGGCTTTATGATGTATAGATATGAATTTAAAGAAAAGGTCAAAATCTAGAACGTCAAATAAACCTATGACCTTGACAATCTCTAATATGTATGGTTAATAAGTTATATCACTTAACACATAATTTTAGATTTGATAGGGGCAAAAACTCCCATTTATTGTCTACGCACCCTTTCAACTAAAATTATTAAGTTACGACATGTCGCAACTAACAATTTAGTTAAAATAATTTGTCGATATCTTATACAGTTTCTGGAAATGAGTGGAAATAAGCCTAATTCAAAAATTAGAAAATGACCTTGACCTTTGACCTTGACCTAATTTTCATTTTTTTTTACCAAGGACCTCAAATCAAAAGATCCTAGGTCTCTATCACTTATGGTGTTCCAGTTTAAAATACATTTCAAAATATCAAATACAAAAGGGGAAATAACTCTCATATGGAGCGTTCATATTGCTTCGGTCGAAATTGGACAAATCATGCTTAGGATATAACGAGCAATTTTATGAAATAAATTTGTCGTAATCTATTACGGTTGCGAAGGAGTCGTGATCACAAGGAAAACAGTGTTTGGGGAGATAACTCCTACAAAGAAAAGTATTCGGTTACGCAGGGTAAATTTCAAAAGCGCATAAACTGTTCGATATCATATACCAAATATCTAAGCGACATATTGCGAAACAAATATTTATCGCAAGAACAAAATTAGGCGGAAGAAAAAAAAAAAATCAGAAGAAAAAGAATAGGTCTTTCCACGGAAAAGTGGAAAGACCTAATAATAATAATAATAATTAAAAACCAATTGTTCAGAGAACAATTGAAGGTCTTTCCATCAAAACAATGTATTTTGATATGAAAGTTGTGAAACTAAGTTTAAAATGTCATTTCAATCGTCAAATGATAGCTTCTAGTACGCTGATTCCAAAAATATTTGGTTTCCATACATTTTTTTTAAATAAGGGAGATAATTTGTTACTTCCGGTTTGAAAAATGTTACGATTATATTTGAATATTTACTTGACACTGATTCCAAAAATATCTGTTTCTATATACTTTTATATTAATAAAGTACAAAAAATATCTACTTCCGGTTTACAAAAGGTCACTTCCGGTTGTTTCTTTCAAGGTTAAATGGTTTGATACCTTTTTCCAAAAGTTTCATAGCTTTATCATGTATACATATAGAATAAAAGCAAAGGTCAAAATCTAGAACGTCAAATTAAGCTATGACCTTGAGATCAATTTCAAGGTCATGAACTAAGGACCTCAAATCAAAAGACCATAGGTCTTAATTATATTTGGTTAATGACTTATATCACCAAACGCGTATTTTTAAATACAAGAGGGGAGAAAACTCCCTTTTACGTTCAATGTGCCCTTGCAATAAAAATTTATGTGTTATGACATGTCGCAACTAACAATTTAGTAAAAATGATTTGTTGATATCTTATACGGTCTTTGGATATAAGTGAAAATAACCCAAATTCAAATATTAGAATATGACCTTGACCTTTGACCTTGACCTAATTTTCATTTTTTTGCACCAAGGACCTCAAATCAAAAGATCCTAGGTCTCTATCACTTATGGTTTATAAGATAGAAATGCATATCACTTATATCAGATGCATAAGGGGAAATAACTCTCATATGGAGCGGTCATATTGCTTCGGTCAAAATAGGACAAATCATGCAAAGGATATAACGAGCAATTTTGTCGTTATCTTTTACGGTTGCAAAGGAATTGTGAGCACAAGGAAAACAGTGGTTGGGGAGATTACTCCTACAAAGAAAAGTATTTGGTTACGCAGGGTAAATTTCAAAAGCGCATAAACTGTTCGATATCATATACCAAATATCAAAGCGACATATTGCGAAACAAATGTTTATCGTAAGAACAAAATTAAGCGGAAGAAAAAAAAAAAATAATAATCAGAAGAAAAACAATAGGTCTTTCCACAGAAAAGTGGAAAGACCTAATAATCAGAACAAAACCTATAGGTCTTTCCACGGAAAAGTGGAAAGACCTAATTATATCATCATATGCAACCCGTATACAAGCAAAAGAAATATTCGATTGTATGAAAAAGAAAAATGACGAACTACTTTTGTAAAATAAAGAGTAGGTGTAGACTAGTCGTTGATTATGCTGAAAGAGGGGCGAAATATACCAGAGGGACAGTCAAACTCGAAAATAAACTGACAACGCCATGGCTAAAAAACGACAAATAATAGTACACAAGACATAAAATAGAGATAAAAAGAATGAGCAACACGAACCCCACCAACAGCTGGAGGTGATATCATATTCTCTGCAAGGGTAAGCAGATTCTTCTCAACAAGCAACAGAATGACACAATTAAATTAAAAACCAATTGTTCAGAGAACAATTGAAGGTCTTTCCACCAATAAGGATCTATTTTGATATGAAAATATTAAAATTCAGTTGAAAATGTCAGTTCCTATGGCTTAATGATGTATAAATATGAATTTTGGGCAAAGGTCAAAATCTAGAACGTCAAATTTACTGATGACCTTGACCTATATTTCAAGGTCATAAACCAGGGACCCCAAATAAAAAGACCCTAGGTCTGTAATATGTATAGTTAATGAGTTATATCACTTTACGTTTAATTCTTAATATAGGAGGGGCAAAAACTCCCATTTTATGTCTACACACCCTTTTAACCAAAATATATAAGTTACGACATGTCGCAACTAACAATTTAGTAAAAATAATTTGTCGGTATCTTATAAGGTTAATGAAAATTAGTGAAAATAGGCCAAAATCAAAATTTAGAATATGACCTTGACCTTTGACCTTTACCTAATTTTCATTTTTTTTGGACCAATGATCTCAAAACAAAAGACCCTAGGTCTCTATCACTTATGGTTTTCCAGTTTAAAATACATTTCAAAATTTCAAATACAAAAGGGGAACTAACTCTCATATGGAGTCTCTATACGGCTTCGGTCAAAATAAAACAGAACATCCTGAGGATGTAACGAGCAATTTGGTAAAATAAATTTGTCGTAATCTTTTATGGTTGCGAAGGAGTAGTGGCCACAAGAAAAACAGTGTTAGGGGAGATATCTTTTACAACGTAAAGTATTTGGTTACGCAATGGTCATTTTTAAAAGTGCATACGCTTTACGATATCATATTCCAAATATCTAAGCGACATCTTTTGAAACATCAATACTACGCAAGAAAAGAATTAGGCGGAATAAAAAAAAAAAAAAAGTGGAAAGACCTAATAAACAAACTTCGAAACAGTGGCAACGTCATCCATGTTATTCTTTATTGAGCATTAAGCAACTTAACATCGCTTCAGTTTCATAGTTTGATAGATAAAGACACCACGAGTTATAATTCTTTACGCTGATAACACATAGACCTTTTAACTGTTGATGACGTTGATGATAGTGGCAATAGTTATAACATATATTTATTTTTATCCTATAGCGAGTAGAACCTAGAACTGATACTGTTGTTTTGTCGTCCTTCATAGCAGTATTTGGTGTTCATGAATGGGTAATAGCCATTGCTGCAGCATCCTACTGTTGCTGTTGTACATCACGGGATGAAACTGATGTAAGTCCATCTATTTATCATAAAAAAAATGAATCTGAACTTTGGTTAGTTTGAAAACATCAAAAACCGGTACCTTATCCCGGTTTCGTTATCATGGGTTAATAATATATTTAATTTATACAGTTGGTTGTATTTGCATTTTTGTTAGTAATAGACATACAATTTTCCAACCTTGAAAAAAGAACATACCATTTCATTAATATCAAAAAAGAACCTTAGCATTAAGATAATCAAACAAATTATTATTTTATGTAACAAATGCACAGGTCATAGCGAAAGAAAGAATTTGTGTTGTATTTTAAAATAATAAAACGTATCAAAATATATATGTTTTAAGCATGCTGTCGGAGTTTTTTTTTAGTAATTCAATAATAGAAACAAAACAAGAAAATCTGCTCACTAGGATGCTATTAAACCAAGAGTTCCAAATGGTGAAGTTGAAATCATCCCTTCATAAATTTTACGGACGACTTCACGAGTTGGTTGTCCGTTATGGAATAACCGTTTCACAGATGATATCGGATATGTTTTTACGTCGATACTACAATCCCTTTCCCTTTTCATGAAAGTGATTTACCGAATTAGACTACTTTCCGTTCTGTTATAACATGAGCAACACGACAGTGCAACATGTGGAGCCGGATCTGATTACCTTTCCGGAGCACCTGAGAACACCCCTAGTTTTGGTGGGGTTCGTGTTGCTCAGTCTTTAGTTTTCTATGGTGTTTTTTGTGTGCTATTATTTGTGTGTGTGTCTTTTTTTTATTTTTAAGCCATGACGTCAGTTCATTTTCGATTTATGAGTTTGACTGTTACTCTGGTATCTTTCGCCCATATTTTCATTGATATAAAAAAAAATATATTTGATTTGCTTTTAGGGCGTCTTAGAAAATGAATATTCGGCACTAGTAAGAATGAAAAATTAATATTCTAATGCAATTAGTTTGTAACGATAATTTTCATTGGACGTTGATAAATATTTTGAGGGGTTAGATTCCACGTTCTACCAGTCCGTAACTAAGAAAGCCACCATTTTGAATTCCGATTTTTTTTTTATATGTAATTTCTCAAAAAATTAACAAGATATTCTCATTTTGAGCCTCAAAATCTTCTTTTTGTCTATATTGAAACCATTATGAAGCGTACGAAAAGTAAAAATACGTTTAGAATTCATGTTTGACATCCAGATTAAACACATGACGTCACACTGTTAAGATGCTAAAAACAATGCGACAGTTTCGCGGACTTTTTCATTAATGCCATTTTTAAGCCAAAAAATAACATTTATTTTAAGATGCGGCATTAGAATGGAGATAACTGTATTGTATTTTAAGCTTGGCCTTCGTAAAACTTGATTTTACTGTCGCAAATATCCGTTTACCTATCTCCGCTCCGCGTCGCTAGGTAAACTCAATTTGCGACAGTAAAATCTACGTTTTACGAAGGCCAAGCTTAAAATACAATACAGTTATCTCCTAAATCTATCTGGCGAAAAAGTAAATCAATTATGTAAAAAATGAAAATAACTTAAATTTTGCACGGTAAAACCATGTGAATAAAAGTAACCGGCTTGCATACACATTTCAAATTGAAGAATCCTCCAGCAATGTATCCCCTGTTTTCTCACCTGCAGTATGCAAACCTAATTATCGTCTCTTTATTACACACACTACAGTAAAACTTAATGAGTAAAAGAGTGACGAAAGAAGCCAAACTCATCAATAGAAAAAAAAATGATAACGCCATGGCTAAAAATGAAAACGACAAACAAACAATAGTACACATGACACAACATAGAAAGTTAAAGAAAACGCCGCACGAACCACAGTAAACGTCTTTAAATAATTGCATTGTGTATTTGCATATACATTATTTTTTTTCTGTTTACAGAATTCAGTAGTATACGCCACTTTCGGACAACACACAAATGTATAAGAAATGCCAAATTCAAAAACTATGCAGTCAAAATTGGATCAGAATGGATCTAAAATGCGTAGTGGAATTTATCCAGCGGTAGACATGACACAATAATTTCAAGTTTTCACACCTCACTTTGCAGGAACTGAACCGGATTATAAGGTTATCACTACCACCATACAGGATCTAAAAACTTGAAACATTTACATAGCTTTTTGATTTATATATATTTATATAGATCTTATTACATTTGTATGGTGTTTTATATTCCAATCTGTTTATTCTTGATAAAGTTCAAGAAATTAAAGTTTACATTAATATTTTGCAAAATACGATTGTTAGCTTTCTTGATCTTTTTATTTAGGCAATTTATAGTCATTATTTTTAAACAAGCATATAGTTTAGTTTAACAAATAAGAACGCAAACCCTTTTGGTAATTTTCAACTTGTTCGCTACCCTACCACATTAGGCAGCAACCATTTGATTTTCTGGGGGGGGGGGGGGGGGCTATGGTTTTTTTTTCTGGACAAATTTTTTTTTCAATTTTAGCAATATATATAGTGGCAGCTGAGGGTGAAACAAACATTTTTTTTTTCTCAGAATCAAAAACAAATTATTTTTTTCTCCAAAAACTGGAAACAAACTTTTTTTTCCAAAAAAAACCATAGCACACCCCCCCCCCCCCCCCCCCCCCCCAGAAAATCAAATGGTTGCTGCCTTAGAAGCTTATTTCTATCAAATGTTGACTGCGCTTGCGTGTACACCATAATTGTCATAATGTACCAACTAAAATTTCCAATGAAAGTGTCCCGTTGAAGATATATTTATATCTTTCGAGCTAATAAAAACAAAACCTGTGAACACAAAACATGATTTAGCATTGAATAATGACCATATCAATACCTTCATGTAATCTTAAATATTTGTGAATATCCGTACGAATTTATTGTTGAATGTTTGGTTCTGGTTAAAAAATATCCTTCTTGATTATTGTTTGAAGACACTCAAACAGTCAAACTTGCAGTTCTCCTATTTCAGAGTATTCTGGATATCAGACTAATCCAAGATTTTGATAAGTTAAAAATATTAAAACAGCTTTTCTGGATGCAACTTCATCAGGATCTTCGAAAGGCAATTTTAATGCCAAAGATATACAAAACAAATTGTATCCTACCCTCTGCTCCGTCGTATGGTGTGTACATAACTCAATTGATACGTTTTGCTCAAACATGTTCACACTATACAGAAGTGTGATCCTTACGCAGAAACTGCTTCAACAGAGTTATGAGGAGGAAAAAGTTAAATTACTCTTCGTAAAATTTATGGACACCATCACGAATTGGTTGATTTTGAGGTTGTGTCTGTTTCTAAATTAACTAATGTCATTTTTCTAAAGTCTTAAAATGTGGTTAACATCTATGTCTTATGTCTGCTAAGTACTGAACACGACCAGTTCCCAAATATGACCATGACTGTTATACCGAAGAATTTACATTTTCAAACGAAGTGTCTCGGTATTTTGTTCATCCAATATGCATATATTTATTATGTATGATGTTTTTATGTTTTCGCTTGAATACTGTGTTATGCCGTATCCTTTATTGTCCAAATATTTTTAAAATAGCCATTCAATACTATCATCGTCATATTCTCAAATATGAATGTTATACCGAGTGGCAATTCATACGACGTTTCTCACATTCTTGGTTCATATATTTAGTTTTATGTTTTTGTTATTGTTTCGGTTGGATAATCTGTTATGTTTTATCGTCTGTAGTCCAAATAATTAGAAAATTGCCATTCCATAACATCATTGTCATGAAATTTGTTTGAACTAACAATGTGAAAATATTTTTGTAAAGTCGAGATTTGAGATTAATTGGCCGTTTCAGAATCTAAAGGACTATGGGTAATTTCATTGTTTGTACCCCAAAATGAAAATAACGTCACGTCATTGGTTGAATAGGACGTTTTTAACCAATCACGACGTTTTGGTGTACACTTTTGAAAATATTACCCAGAATGCATTAGATTCTGAAACGGCGAATTACGTAAGCTCGTCAATATTTTTATTTATCCTGCGATTGAGGTCGGTTGTTCTTTCAAGGTATTACAGCTTCCTCCATCAATAGAAGTTGAACGCTATGAAAAACCCGCTGCATTGTTATACGCCGTTCCAAAGTCAGAAGCCTGTTGTTTAGTGGTTTGCGTTTCTCGGTGTGGTCCATGGGTGTTTGAAATGTTTTACACTAGTCATTTTTGGGGCCCTTTATAGCTTTCAATTCGATGTGAACCTAAGCTCCGTGTTAAAGGCTGTTTTTGACATATAATATTTATACCCTGTAATTTGTATTGAGAGTTGTCTTATTGGCACTCAAACCACATATTCTTATTTATAATAACGATGTAAGTTTAACACTAATCAATTAAATCAATCTGGCTGTAAAAATCCAATCCAGATTGACTTCCGTTTTAGCATGTGTACCAGTTTCATGTTAGTTTTCTGCTTAAATCTGTTTGATATGAACTACTTGTGACTGGTCAATGACGATTTGTCTTTAGGCTAAATAATTAATTAATTATTTAAAGGGTAACGATTTGTTGTGAACTTCAAATAGGCAAGGGTAACATAATGATTTGTACAAGTTATTATATTTTTCTTAGTAACAATTGTACTAGTAATTACTTGTACAATTGTATTTGTACAGGTAATAACTTGTATGATGGCATCAATACAAGTAATTACTTGTATAAAATGCTTGAACAAGTAATAACCTGTACAAAAAAAAAAAAACATGTACACGACATATATAAGGCCATTAATTTGTTTTTCTATTGAATTGTTTCATATTTTGAATGTTAGAGCCTTCATTGGCCTTTAATATCCGACTATTTGAGTTTTTTCCATTGTTGAAGGCCGTAAGGTTGCCTTTAAATGCTTACATCCACTTCACTTGAACTTTGGGTGATAGTTTTCTCGTTGGCAATGAACAACTGTCGTATGCCGGACTTGATACAGGCATTTTCTTATGTAGAAAATTGTGAAATAAACCAGGTTTTATAGCTAGCTTAACCTCTTCCTTGACAATCGTTTAAACTTGTATCATATAGACAATTCACATTAGCAAAGATGAATGTTAAAAATATAAAACATTACCATGACACAATAACTAGATTACGGGATGTATAAGTACAGAGTCACGTCAAATGATTATCACTTAAAAGACAATTGTAAAAGGATTGTATCTAAAACACATATAAACATTGCACAACACATATAAGCATTGCACTGTAAACATCTAGTAACAGACATGAGGATATAGATGAAGAAATGTTATCTCGACATGCATTATAACTTCCTCATTTATTAGCCAAACAAAAGAAGGGGAAGTTATCCGTTCAGGTAAGACGTGTTTGATACTAGGTTTTTTTTTTTTTTTTTGGGGGGGGGGGGGGCAACTACGATACCTAACTGATAGGGATGCTGCTGGGGTTCTGTTACCCAACCCTTTTAAAATAATACATTTTAAAAATGTAGACCTTTTCAAATATTGCGTACGTATACATGTAACATTTTCCCATATTCGTTGGGTTTCGTGTGGTGTGAAATGCTATGTAATGTAAGAGTGGAATACCAAAGTGTTAATAGAAAAGTAAGTTGAAAAAGTGCCGGGAACATTAAGAAATATGACAGACAAATAAGTTAATGGACATGTATTGACCTAATCATATATTTATAATAGTGTTCCCTGTCATGTTTTGTCAGCTTTGTCTCACACCAAACAGCAAACTATAATGGGCCCCAACAAATATTAGTTTAAAACCATTCAAACGGGAAAACCAACTCCATTTCTCAATTTTATAATCTATATGAAAAACGAGAAACGAGAAACAATTATGAACCACATCAATAAACGACAACTGAACAGCTGATTTCTGACTTAGGACAGTATAAAATAGCTACTAATTGCTAGAGAGGTAATAAAGTCGTCTGCACAGTTTCATGGTTTTAATACAACTGATAAACTAATACAAGTTACACACATGATAAGACGGTCTGCATCTGTTAAAGTAATTAAGTTCTGTAGTGACCTTAGATAAACAATTTCAATACATTACATCTCTCCCTTTCTAGATTTAATCTTTATCAGTCAGTAGAATAATAAAATGAAATAAAATTAATGAATTGTGAAATTAGCCATAAAATTAATTTTCTTTAATACATTAATGATGTCCATAAAACAGCGGTGTAATAATGTCCAAATGTTGTATACACAGTTCTTAGTGCGGTAAACATAGCAATTAATATCATGAATGAATGAATGAATCACAACTGAATTAATGTGTAAAATTCTTTGGTATTATCAGTCTAAATACTAGTAGTACTAAAGACATCATACGATACGCAGAAAATTAAAACTTATTCACTTGATCATAAATACTAAGCCTAGTTAAATGTGAGCTCAGGATTATTATGCCTGTTCACTAGCTACACATTACTTTACATAACATGACTTTACATAATCATTTAAGTACGCCGGTGTTTTGTTTATTTTTCCTGACGTCCTGAGTTGTGTTGCTGGTTTTTCTCCTTTTTTTTTCTTCATTTACAATTGTCAGTGGTATTTTAACTTGCTTATAAAACGAAGAATTTCGAGTGATCGTGTGTCCATTATCTCTTTTAGCTGTTAACATTGTACCATTCCTTTCAACTATTTTGTATGGATTTGAGTTATACGGAGTTGAAAGTTTGTTTTGTTTGTCTTGCTTGACCAATACAGTGTCACCAATTTGTAAATTTGACGGTTCGGCATTTCTTCTTGTATCTGCATAGTCCTTCATTTTATCCTTTTTCCTCTCGTCAGTTTCTCGAATTTCTTTGTCGTCATATTTTTGTGTTAAAGTTGGTAATTTGGTTTTGATATTTCTCCCAAATAAAAGTTTTGCTGGTGAAACTTCCGTTGCGGCGTGTTTTGTCGCTCTATATTAAATTACGGAGTAATGTAAACATTTCCTGTTTCCAATTTTGATGTTGCGTGTGTGCTGCTCTGATTGATTTTCCAATGTTTCGCATAAATCGTTCGCACTCTGCATTGCTCTGAGGCCATAATGGTGTTATTTTTCTATACGTAAATCCCATATATGTCGCAAAGTCTCTGAATTCTTTTCCTTGCCACGGGCTTCCATTATCGGTTTTTACTATATTCGGTATTCCAAATGTTGAAAATACTTTGTCAAGTAGTGGTAAAACCGCTTTTGCAGAAATTGTTGTCAGTGTTTCTACAACTGGATATCGTGAATACTCATCCATTATCACCATGAGGTAATGTCCACTTGGAAATGGTCCACAGAAATCCATGCTAAGATATGTCCATGGTGCCTCTGGTAGTTCTGACATAGCTAACGGTTCAAAAGTTTTCTTTGGCGTAGCTGCTAAACATGGAATACAAGCTTTACATGTATCTTCTACACGTTTATCTATACCAGGAAAATAAACTTTTTCCCTTAGTAACTGTTTTGTTCGCACAATTCCCTGATGACCTTCGTGTGCCAATGTTATAACTCGGTCTGTAAGTTTGTGCGGAATGACAATTCTATTATCATGCATCAATATTTCTCCTTTGTCTGTGTTCACTGTCGTTAATTCGCTCTTTAAACGAGCAAATGTATCAAGAGATTTATTGTCATATGAATTTTCCCAGTTTCCCGATTTCACGGCCTTGATAACATACTGAATATTCATATCGGCTTCGGACTCTAATGCAATTTCTTCAATTGTCATTGCTTTCGGTATTGCATTCTCTGATATATAATTCACGAATTCTTCTGCTACCTCGGAATGATCAGTTCGATTTGCTTCGTTAATATTCGGATGTCTTGACATGTAGTCTGCGGCATTTGATTTTCCTGATTTGTACTTAACATCGAAATTATACGTTTGCAGTCTTAATCTCCATCTTTGAATTCTCGCTGGCGGCTTCGATTTTGGATTGTTGAAAATACATTCCAGTGGTTGATGATCGGTAACGAGTGTAAATTTGTGTCCGTACAGGTAAAGATGAAAGTGTTCTATAGCCCAAACTATGGCTAGTCCTTCTCGCTCTGTCTGACTATATCGTTTTTCTACATCACTAAGCGCACGGCTTGCGTATGCGTTAACTCTGCCATCCTGAGTAAGTAACGCACCAACACCTACTGGACTTGCATCAACTATAAGAACAGTGGCCTTTCTTGGATCAAAATAAGCCATTATCCTATTGTTCATTAATTCCTGTTTAAGTGCATCAAACGATTGTTGTTGTTCTGAAGTTCATGTCCATGTCACTCCTTGCTTAGTTAAACGTCTTAATGGTTCGGTTATTGTAGAATATTCTGGTATAAATCTTCCAACGTAGTTAGTCATCGCTAAAAAGCTACGTACTTCCGATATGTCACTCGGTATATTGGTGTTACGAATTGCTTCAACTTTTCTCGGATCTGCTGATATTCCTTTTGAACTGACTATATGTCCATAAAATTCCAAGCTGTCTTTATTAAATTCGCATTTCTTTTTGTTAAGTGTTAAACCTTTTTCGTTTATACGTTGAAATAAGGCTGTCAGTCGTGTATCATGTTCGTCTTGAGATGCTCCAAACACAATTATGTCATCGGAGATATTTCTCACCCCGTTAAGACCTTCTAATGCTGTACTCAGCGTATTCTGGAATATTTCAGCAGCAGACGTGACTCCAAAGCTTAGACGTTTGTATCTTCTTAGTCCAACATGTGTTGTGAAAGTAGTAATATTTCGTGACTCTTGTGTAAGTTCTAACTGATGGTACCCGTTTAAAAGGTCCATTTTGGAAAATACCTTAGCTCCATTAAGGTCAACTATTAGATCATCTATAGTTGGAGTTATGTGTCTCTCTCGTTGTATTGCCTGATTTGGTAGTCTCATATCTACGCATATTCTTATTTCACCTGGACTTTTAGGTTTGGGTGCTACAACTATAGGCGATACCCAGGGAGTTGGTCCATGTACCCTTTCTATAATGTCTAACCGCTCTAACCTTTCAAGTTCGGTTTCTACCTGTTTCCTTTGGTCTTTGTAGCTATCAATTTTGGTTTTCTCTTTATCCTGTTGTAGGTATCCTCATCAATTACATTGATACTTGATCCAGTGTCGATAAGACCGTTGATGTCCGATTCATTGATTTTGACACAAATTCTTGGTTGTTCACGTTTGATAGAATTCACGGTTCCTTTTAGCGATTCTGCCTGTAGTCCAAAAACATATTCATCTTCTGAACTACTATCTATCTTTGTTTGACATTCGAAATTGTTTTCAAAATCTGAATTCTCTAGCGTATTAACAGATTGTTTAGTATGATTATTTCTTTTTGACCTACACATCTTCTCAAAGTGATTAGGCTTCTTACAAAAGTTGCAGGATTTTCCTTGAGCAGGACATTTCCCTCGGTGTGGAAATTCACCTCCACAATTCCTACATTTGTTGTTTCGATTCACACGTTGGTCATTCACACGTTGTTCCGGACGCTTATCTTGTTGTAAATATCTTGGTTGATTTTTCCGAAAATTTCTCTTCTTGTGTAAAGCGTTGGTCTCAAGTTTCTCTTCTTTGTTCTCGATTTCGTTTACTTGTCTTTCAGATAGTTCCAGAGCTCTTGCTGATGATAACAATTGTTCCAAAGTCATATCTTCTCTTAAAGCTTTTCTCCTCAGTCTTGAAGATGAACATCCTTGAACGATTTGAGATTTTACTTCCCGATTGTCATCATTAAATTCACAGTTGACGGATAATTGTCTTAACTTTGTATGAAACGCATCCATTGTTTCTTGCTTTGCCTGACGGAATTTATATATTTCGTATTCAACGTTTTTCTTCGGTGCAAAGTATTCAGTAAGCTTCGTAAGTGCTGTATCGTAATCCTCTCCAGTTTCTTGTAAGGTATCAAAAATGTCATTTACTTCTTCCCCTGCGTAATGCAAAAGTAACGCTCTTTAATTGTCTAACTTTATCCTTGATATTCATTCCAACAAGTAAATTTTGAAGTCGTTTTGTCCATTTTTTCCAGCGCTGATCAGCTGCACTTTCATGTACCCTGAAAGGTGGAAACACAGGTAGTACTGATGCCATAATGGAACTAATCAATACTATTTATTAATCCAATTGTTCATTTGTTAATCCAATTTGTCTCGTCGCCATTATAAAATAGCTACTAATTGCTAGAGAGGTAATAAAGTCGTCTGCACAGTTTCATGGTTTTAATACAACTGATAAACTAATACAAGTTACACACATGATAAGACGGTCTGCATCTGTTAAAGTAATTAAGTTCTGTAGTGACCTTAGATAAACAATTTCAATACATTACAGACAGGTGCAAACAATTTAATGGTACCAAACATTCTCTTATCTGAAACAATAGTGTAATATCACAAATTAGAAAGACCTACTATAAAACATGCAATCATGTAAATATACATATTGATATGTGGCAATATGACAAATAAGAATACACCAAGACAAAAAGATGAAGCTGTAACCAACTACATTTTTGTTTTTCGGTTATTTTTGTACATAAATTATGCCGTTCGTTTTCTCGTTTGAATTGTTTAACATTGTCATTTCGAAGCCGTTTATAGCTGGCTGCAAATGTATGTGGTATAGGCTTTGCTCATTGTTGAAGGCCGTACGGTAACCTATAGTTGTTAATGTCTGTGTCATTTTGGTCTCTTGTGAAGAGTTGTCTCATTGGCAATCATACCACATCTTCTTTTTTTTATACATACTAAGGTATTGTACAGTTTATAAAACAGCATTTAGGAGGGAACAAAAGACACCGCATATAGTAAGCAAGAAGATAGAGATTCATGAAACAATTCAACAGAGAAAGATATACAAAAAATAAAATTACAGCAGACAGCAACTCAACAGAGAAATATATTCACTTAACAAAATTACAGCATACGGCAACCAAGTACGGCAGTCTTTTTGTTTTGGGTATATATGTACAAAATATAGAATGTAGCGGAGCTTATTAATAACATGTATTCAACCACCCGGACCCAATGCTTATTTTTATAGATTGTTTTTGTTATTGGTATTTTCATTTCGGTTGCTCGATAATATTTTGCTTGAAGTTTTAATTTATTGCTACATTTTAATTATATTAAGTAGGTAAAAGATAAATTAGTTGGTTATGAATGTACAGAAGGCAGATAACGAAGTCTACAAGGCATATCGAGTGAAGACCCTAAAGGTGTTTGGTGGAATACAGATAGAGATTGGAGTGGCATGTGCTATACTAAGTTTTGCTGAAATAAGCATTGACAGCGAAATGCTAAGTCATTTGTGCTGCAATGATAAAATTTCAGAGTATAAAATCCACTTATTTTATTATAGTAAAAATTTAGTGACGCGACTGTTCCTTGCCACGGACATCACATGTTTACTGTGTTCTGGATGGGTGAGAAAAAAAAATTAAATAATATTTCAAGTTATTGATTTTGTCTCTAAATCATTAAACGCATCTAATGTAATTATTACTTAAATTTATAGATAACACAGAATTTAAAAACGTCTGATCAAAGCACTATAGAGACTCTCTACAAATTCTCAAAAAGACAGCAACGACTAATATAATAAATCAAACAAAAGAAAAACAACATTTCAAATTCTTTTTTTTTAAGATTCAAATGAATATTTTTTAGCGGTCAATTTAGAAAAGACTATATATCTACCTTAAAACAGATCGGAAAGATTTATATCTGTATTAACTAAACTTTAAGCTTATGAATAACAACAAACTTTGGGTACTATCTTGTCATATTTTCGCGGATACTTTATTTCGCGTTTTACCCTTTCTAGTCTATTTCGCGGCTATATTATTTCGCGATTTTCTAATTTCTGGATATAGTTTATTAAGGAAAGGTCAAAGTTTTACATATTTGCGTTATTTTTCTTCTCGTTATAGTCGCGAAACTAAATCGCTCGCAAAAATAAGTTGGTTTGCAATAACTTGAGGCTATATGCATGCAGTATCAACAAAAACTAGATCGCCAATAGTACTATGTATTGCTACTTAACACTTATATTAAGCTATATTGATTTTAATCTCCAGTTACAAACACTACAGGGCGAGAATGTTCTAACGTATAGGTACCCTCCTTTTTTACTTATTTAAACGGATACATGAATATCAATATTTAGCAATTTCAACACAAATTACTTTATGTCGTATGTACATCATGAAGCATAGTACATGGAATACAAACAAGGAAACTACAAGATAAATCAATGGAAATACGGAAAACGTTTGACGAGGTACACAAAATGTACATATTGTGATTGATGTACTTTTTCATCATATTGTGTTTTTATTAGACCGTTAGTATTCCCGTTTAAATGGTTGTACACTGTTCAATGTGAGCCAAGGTTCCGTGTTGAAGGCGCGGTACATTGACCTATAATAGTTTACTTTTACAAATTGTTATTTGGATGGAGAGTTGTCTAATTGGTACTCATACCATATCTTCCTATATCTAGCCTAGACAATCGCGATTTTTTTTTTTTTGGAAGAAGGGGGTTATTAACTTGTCACTTGAATAAGACAGATGTTATCCATTAGTATGATGAGTTTAGCTTATGATTTTGGCATTTGAATAGGGACATTCCGTTTTGAATTTTCCTCAGAATTTCGTTTTTTTGTGATTTTACTTTTTGTGCACATTTCGGGGAAGACATGTAACCATATTGTTTCACAATATCGACAATCCAGCCATTATTACTTTCTGGTAAATGCCGGATGATAAGCAGTCAAAAAGCAAGTACCATTTTTTTACGGGAAAGACCAAACCCATGCCATCACGCAACAAAGGAAATCACGCTGCTCCGTGATTATCGATAGAACTTGATGTTAAGTATTTTTATGACTAAAAGACGCATAAATCCAGTGCGGGTAAAACGTCATAACTATAATACCTGGTTAGTAATAAAGTTATAAAACGCAATGCAAAGTAGCAAGATTTTTAAATAATATTTTTTTGCAAGCGTGAGTTTGAAATGGATTTTGTTTGAATGGTTTAAACACGGCAGTTGATGCTACTACAGATAACTGTCGAAGTTTTATTCTTCTCGCTAGACGTTTGTTTTCAGAAATCTAATAAAAAATATAGAAACCGTCATGTTTATATCTTACATTCATATCTTTAATATTAGAATCAGTGGCGGATCCAGAGGGGGGCGCGCGTAGAGGGCTTTTTTTAAATTTGTAAAAATGCTTAATCAGACTAATTACTTCCCTTTCATTCGGCAATCCTCGGTAAAATCCGCTACTCTCCTTCAGATGAGTGTACGGAGTCCGCCGAGTTGAGACGAATCACTTCCCTTTGTCAAACTATACCGGACAAAATTGGCTAAATTGCAAATGCAAAGCATAATGAATGGTAAGTGATGTATCGGCGGTTTAACTAATTTTTCATGAAAAATAAGTTTTTATGTCAAAAGTATTTAGCTTAATTAGATATAGGAAGATTTGATCTAATAGGGTGTAGACCTACTTTTAAATGTGCAACCTCCGTCGTGTAAGGCTTTGATATACTTTAAACGAAATGTTAACTAAAATATTGTGAAATGCAAATCAATGTGAATGTACTAAATGTATACGTGATAGTACGAGTAACATGCTTAATCATTTCAAATTGAAACACTCCACATTAATATCGGAGACAAGAGAAAAGGAAAATTTTTTCGGTTTCAGACATATTCGCTTCTACGAGATCAAGAAAAAGAGGGACGAAAGATACCAAAGGGACAGCCAAACTCATAAATCCAAAACAAACTGACAACGCCATGGCTAAAAATGAAAAAGACAAACAGAAAAACAATAGTACACATGACACAACATAGAAAACTAAAGAATAAACAACACGAACCCCACCAAAAACTAGGGGTGATCTCAGGTGCTCCGGAAGGGTAAGCAGATCCTGCTCCACATGTGGCACCCGTCGTGTTGCTTATGTGATTACAAATCCGGTAAATAGTCTAATTCGGTAGGTCAAATTCATGAAAGGGAAGGGGATTGTAGTTATGACGTAAGGAACATATCCGATATCATTTGCGAAAGGTTATTCCATAACGGTCAACCAACTCGTGATGGCGTCCGTAAAATTTACGAAGGGATGATTTCAACTTCACCATTTGGAACTCTTGGTTTAATAGCTTCCTTGTGAGCAGTAACCCTCTATCAAGAAAATCATGATAGGAAATGCAAGCACGGGAATATCGTATCAATTCGGAGATATATACCCCGTACGCAGGTGCTGCTGGAATGATGCTACTTAGAAATGGAAAGTTCACAATTGGAAAGCTGAAATCATCTCTTTTGTCGTAAAGTTTTGTTTTCAACCAGTTGTTTCTTTCTATTTTCAATCTGAAGTTGATACAAACGCCATAGTTGATACGGTGTATCTGAATATTAAAAGTCAAACTTCGCAAGGAATCCTCACAAACAAGCCTTATAATGCTAAAGGACAAAAAGCGTAAATTTATGACTTGGATGGAAGGGTGTTACCACATCTTTTAGCTATGTGTAGGGTACTAAAGATATAAGGCTTTCAAACACCAACTTAAACTACCGGTTAACCGGTTAATCGGTCGAACGAATAACCGGTTAGGCAATAGTGTACGATTTGACAACACTAAATTACAAACATGTGCCTGTGAGCATGAGTTCGAATATCGGCCAGGGAAGAAAAAAAATTTTCCGCAAATGTACAGATTTAAGAATATTGAATATTAGGCTGTTATAGTTTCATTGCGTTGGATAAAAACAATTTTTATACGTGTAAATGAAAAAAACAATTCTTGGTAGTAGGGCCTAAATACAGCACAACCAATATTTTCGAAAAGACCAAAAAAAGTAAAAAAAGATAATTTTACAAAAACGCATTTGATTAACTGGTCGAACAACAGATGTTCTTAAACCCTGCTGAATACCAAAAAAACGCATCAAGTGTCACAAAATTCATCTTAATTATATTTGTAATGTTAAACAGAGAACGATAAACTTACGAAAAATTTGGTATACAGCAAACATGAGGTGCAAAAATGTGTACACCCTATCGGGATTTCGGCAATAAATGGCTCTTTATTGATGTTAGGAATCGATTCTTTAGATTCTGAAATGGCCAATTACATAGATTGCAAACTGTTCCTTAAACGGTTAGAGACGTAATTCATAATATTGAAATATTTACAAATGAATTTTATGTTTCCTCAAGCAACGAGCAGACGGTACAGAATATAGAAATACTATTACTGTCTTGTCGGGCTGCATAGCAGTTTTGAGTTTTATTGAATTAGTCCTAGCTATAGTTGGAGCATCCTTATTTACTGTTGTACATCATGGGATGATACTGAAGTAAGTTCACTACTAGATAAAATTGAGAATGGACATAGGGAATATGTCAAAGAGACAACTATCAAACCAACGAGCAGATACCAGCCGCTGGCCACAATTTGTTTTCAACGTAACGGCAGTGGTCTTCAGCTGAACACTTAATAAAATGGTGTACAAGTTCAGTGAAAATGGACGTCATACTTAAATCCAAAACATATATAAAAAGATATACAAGATTAACAAAGGCCAGAGACTCTTGACTTGGGAAACCTTTAAGAGACAACCTTTTGATTTTTCACACGGTTAAACATGACATCTGGACCTAGCAACAAAAAAACCTCCCGCAGTCCCCCCTCCCTTAAACCCCGTCCGATATAAGCAAATGAACGTCCGGTTTTATAATTAAATATATGGTAAACAATAAAGGTTTGGATTGAGATGTGGTAAGAACTTTAAAATCATGTATCACGTATACACAATGTATATGAATATCCTACATCCATTGCCAAGAGATCGCATCTAAATGATGTGGGATTGTAAGTTAGCTTCTCAGCCACACTACTTAGAAAATACAAAATGTTCAGAGAAATTTTTCACTTCAATTATAAAGCGTCATGGCAATTTTCCCCTGGGTTCTTTTCATTCGATAAGAAAGGCTTATCATGTTTTAGATAGGCCGATAGATGCTAATTATCTATACTATTAAACGAGAAGACCTCATTTTGGGTGTCGCTTCTCTTCTTTCCACAATAAATTAATCAACACGCCTCTGTGTCCTATAGTTACAGTGTAGAGTCGCATTTGTCATCCATTCATATGATTATTCAGATTGAGTTATTTTGGGAGAAAAACGAGAAAAAAGGCATCCGGATATTGTCCCGTCATTGGAGATAATTTTAAGTCAGATTAGACTTCCGGTTTGCGTTTTTCTGTATACTTTGAACATAAATATACAAAGAATAAAGTGTATTTTCAGAATCTATCTGCTATCATTTTCAAGTTTACTATCCACGGTGGTCACAGAGTTTATTAAATAGAGAGAGTCTGTATACTATATCAATGACCACCATGGATCGATTAGTAAACTTAGAATTGAAAGTAAATACACTATATAGTAATGAATGTTCATAATATACAGATAAGAGCTAAAAATATTCATGTGAACTTTTGATACCTTTTCTGAAATTCTCCAGTCATTAAATCTTTTACAAAATTCATTGATTACAAAAAGAAGAAGATGTGGTATGATTGCCATGTTGAGACAACTCTCCACAAGAGACCAATATGACACAGAAATTAACAACTATAGGTCACCGTACGACCTTCAACAACGAGCAAAGCCCATACCGCACACGCAGCTTTAAAAGGCCCCGAACAGACAATGTAAAACAATTCAAACCAAAAAACTAGCGGCTTTATTTATGTACAAAAAATGAACGAAAAACAAATATGTAACACAACCACTGAATTACAGGAGGATCCTTACTTAAATGTTCATAAATCATACTAAATGTATGTTCATATTGAAATTGATAGAAAACCAAAAATTGGAATAACCTATGACTTATGATACTTTTGCTGAAATTCTCCAGTCATTCAATATTTTACAAAATTCTTCCAAAAACACTTTACATACTTGAAACTACGCTTTGAATGCCCGCGATTTCGCGGGTGTGTTCTAGTAGTACATGAAAATACGTCACATTATCTATTTTCATACCTTGAACAGGTATTCCTACAAAAAACAAGGCCAAGACTATTGATTTGTTTTTACATTGATTTGTTTAATTGTTAACACCCTTTATGCACATAAGGTACCATACCACGTAACTTGTCAAGAAGTCAAATAATATCGAACAAATTCAAATGGGATGTTGTTTTTCTCTTTCTGGGATTGTATATCTGTATTTGTCCTGGTCTTTTAAGGTTTTATCGTCTATAGGATAAGATAATATATATTTTAACCGGAGAACATCTTACATTAGTTGGTCATAGAACACCTTGTGTTACTAACACATGTTATATGACTTTTTCTGGCATTTTAACAAATCGGCCCTTTGATGGGATACAGATGCAACAGTTTCTTGATGTTTTACCTACAACCACGATTTGTAGTGTGATTGATCTGTTTTGTGGTGTTTTTATTTTTTATTTTCTAATGACTTAAGTACCGGTGCAGGGACGGTGGTAAACATGTCAGTATTCACAGTGTGGGAACGGAACTGTACGGTTTTCTAATGATTTGGTCATTCGGGACACTGTCAAGCGGGGCTCCGACACAGCACAAGACCAAACTATAAAAAATCAGTTGAATGATCGGATCATCATTTAATACTATCATTGACGATATCAGACCAGGTGCAGATCCCGCCTTTCTGCAAAAAGGGGATTCAAACCACGGAACACCCTGAAACATCCACAAAATTTAAAAAAAAATCGAAAAAAAAAAATGAGCTTTCAACCACCAAAACTCCCTCTCCGGCATACCAGATCCGCTAATGCAGGTTACACCCATTCAAATAAAATCTTCAAACATCAGTAACACTTTTGACTGTGAAATTTAGGTTTAAAAAAAAATTGATAACAATACCAAATAACTACCTGTTATTTATCAAAACAGAAAAAAGGAGAGAAAAATCAAGCCAGACATATATTGTATTGGATTGCAGTAGTTCTAATAAATATTTTTATGACAAAAGTATCAAGGAAAACATAAATTGATCATGAATGTGGCAGAAGAGATAGTAGTGAGTATTATCTACTTACGAGTTATAATTAGTCATATGCCACTAGAAACTATTACAGCAAAATGCAATGAGTGTGTAGGTAAAGGTAATACCTTTGACTAGCTTGATTGCTAGCTGGACCGTGAAGTCATAACAAGGTAAAGTATGTTACCCTCCTCTCGGAAAAGTCTAGGTGGCCAAACGATGAAAAGAAAAGCTCCAAGCGATTGTACAGGAAGGCTCCGAGTGATATTACAGTAAACTTGCAAGCGATTGTACAGTCAATAAAAATATCTAACATGGAGAAAATGAATATATTTGGATTTCTACTGGGACAATGGCTTTAAAACTTTCAGACAGGTAAGACAATATTTTAGAAAAGGTACATGTGAAAATTCAGGTAGCAAACATTGATTTTTCAATATTTATTTGACATTTTTTTATCGCTGTTGTGTGACAATATTAATTTTGATCGTTTTACACGGAGCTCCACCATTCTAAGGAAAACGTTTGGATGCATATATCTTTCTTATTATTTTATTTGTTCATATTTACACAAAGAATGTTTAAGCTATCAAAACTTGAAGCAGAAACGTTATATAGGAACATAAGAGTTCGTCAAAGTTTCCATCAAGCAACTTGTTATTTTGCAAATGTCGGAGACCCGCTTGACAGTCTCCCGATCGCGCGCGAATGACCAAATTATAAGTAAACCGTACAGTACCGTTCCCGCACTGTGGTACTAGTTTCTACACGGTTAGTGAATTGGCGATAAAACTGATTGCTGTTGACTGCATTTTTTACATATCATACCATGTTCAAAAAAGGTTTCGAAAAATTGTTTGTGTTGTTTTGTAACTTGTATACAATGGCCTTATTTTATGTTATGTGTATATTACACACGCAACAGTTGGGATTTACTGCTATAGAATCAAATGAATGCTCGTGTTATTAGTTACATGTTTGTACAGGCACCTACTTCAGTTTGACGGCAGTTGTTCCTTGCATATATGTTATAAATGTAAACACATGAATAGACAGTAAGTCAAGAGTTTCGACAGTCATGGGAATGCACATAATAAGCAAAACTGTATTTTTTTCTTTAGAAAATTATCTATACTATATGGTCAAAATGAACCAGAATGACTCTTTGAATTAATCATACATCCGAAAAAATATGATAGTAACATAAAAATTTAATATAACAACGCAAAAAATGCAAAAAGACTGGGCGAGATTCGAACCCTATCTTGAAAACAATCTTTCATTTGTAGTTCTATGCTCTACTGATTGAGCAACGGCGATGCTTGACCATTTTAAGGAGCTATATCGGTACAATTTAGCAATATTACAATTTTTTCATTAAAAAGTTGTTTTTTTAAATAATACATACTAAACCAATTTCATTTTTGAGGAAAGAGGTAGTATAAATTGCCACAGTCACGAAAAACATAACTTTTTTTTTGGTTTGAAATGTCCTTCTTGGGGGATTCCCTGTTTTTCCCACCTAAAAGCACCATAAATTCCGCATATTGGACTTTCATCCTTTTTGAGGGTTAAATTCAATATTTATCACACATATCATAATATATGTAAATCGAGACATTGATCAAAAAGCATTTTTATTTTTTGTTTGTATAGTAAATTTTATTCTGTTGGCACTTTTTGAAATTGGCCCTTCTGTGAAAAAAAAAATCACGACAAAATGGCCCTATAACTCTTTGGTGGTTGATTAATACATGTACCACATGTATTAGAAACTATAAAATATAAAACTTTCCGCCATTCTTTTTACGGATGTACTTACTTATGTGAAATTAAAAACAATCTAGAATTTAGAATTGATACCATAAGTCAGAATAAGTTAATTAGTTAAGGAACCAAATAGGCTAAACCAATTGATAGGTTATGAAGCTCCTTTTCAAGATATTTCGTAGCTGGGCTTCCAAAGTGTTGTATATGACTTTTTTTGGCTAAAATAACATTTTCCATAATTATAGCACTCAATAAGACTAATAAAAACATTTGAAATAAGTCATGTTATAAAATTGCCAATGACAGCCGTTTGTTTGTAAAGTTTACCTCCAAAATGTTGTATGTAAATTTGAAAATTGTGGTATAATGACTGTGAATCATTACTTGTATACATTTCTTTATTATTGTGTAGTTTTTGAGTAATCCAGAAATGTCAGTTTTTATTTCACTGCAATTTACCCCAAAAAAAAATGTTCAAGTTCACATACGACATTTAGGAAGCTTGCATTTCGACCACCTTTTTCAAAGCCTTCTTGCGAGATTTGTTGTTGTTGAAAAATTAGTAATTTACCAAATTTTGGAAGCCCATCATCAATTTGATTTTTGAAAAATTGCAGAATCTGCTTAAATTTTGGTAATGACCTTTTATGAACTATTGGAGTCTATATGACAAAAAAATTAGATGTTATGGGGCAAAGTATTTTACCCTTTATCGCAGGATGAAAACCAAGGCATCCGAACATATGACAAAAATTCCGTAACCTGACCTCAGTACACCTTTAATAACTTATTTCTATGGTAAAGTCTAGATGTTTATTTTAAACAAATTTCAATTGATTATCATTGTATACCTACATTGTATCTTGGAGTGGTAGTATCAGGTACTGGACACACACATCTCTGCTTGTTGGCAAACTGTTTTTTTCAAGCATGTGTTTGTTTTAAAAGTAATATTATCTGCTCCTTCATCAGCAGGCGATGACAGATTTATATGTTAACTAAACTGTTTTGTAATTGAGAGAAGATTATAAAATGTTCATTCAAATTGGTATGGGCTTTGCTCAATGTTGAAGGCCGTACGGTGACCTTTAGTTGTTAATGTCTGTGTCATTTTGGTCTTTTGTGGATAGTTGTCTAATTTTCAATCATACCACATCTTCTTTTTTTATATTAGATGCAAGATTGTATCGTTAAATGTTTCTGAATTTACCCCTAATTTTCAGAAAACTTATGACAAATAGACTATTTTTGTCTTCGAATTACATATTGTAATTTACAACAATGTATTCTATATGGTAGGAAATCCTGGCGTTCGGTCAAGTAAGAGCAACCAAAAGAGGTGATGTCGAAGAAATAAAAACTCCGAAGTCCAAAGTCGGTAATATGACGAGTCTATTTAGTAAATTGTCTTTTCATTTACATGAAGAAACCCCTTCAATTGTACTCTGAACAATTTGTTTTTAATTGTATTTTATATTTGTATGTACATATTGGGCTTTATTCTTCTGTTTACAGAGATCGATATGGTACGTCACTTCCGGACAACAGATAAATACAATAGAAATGCCAAATACACACATTATTCATACAGGACCTGAACAAGATGTTTCTGGCATTAACCCAGCGAAGGGCATGAGACGAGAAACTCAAGTGTCCACATATCAGTTGGCAGAAGGTGTAGCAGGTCAAGAGATCAACATGCAACAACTACCACCATAGATCTGAAAACTATAAACATATGCACATCTTTTGCTTTGAATGTACCATGTACAACATGGCGGATCCAGGGGGTGGGGTTCTAAACACCCTTTATTTTGGCCGATCAACGCATTTGAATGGGACATATAGTTGGAAACCCCCACCCCCTTTTTTTCCTGGGTTGGGACCCCCTTTTAAGATGGCTGGATCTGCCCCTGTAACAATGAATATTGTTTTTCTACGCCACTTCTTACACCGTTGTGCTATTTCGAGCCGGTAACATTTTATTGGTTGAGGAAACCAAAGTGCCGCAAAGAACTACTGACCTTCAGTAAAAAGAACGTGATAATCCTAGTCATTCAAGATTGGATGAGTATAACTGTCATTTGCGAAACAGGCTTTAGTATTACAGCAATCTAATAAGACCTATCGCTCACTGAGCCCTCTCCCTTACCCCTACCTCAAACTATTGCTCGGAGTAATAAATAAAAATACACTTATATCACTTCATACTGAACATAGTGAGCTTACCACAACATACCGTAAACCAAACTTTATTTTGATTCGGGACGGATAGACGCACAGATGAGAAATATAGTGCCCCTCTACTAAAGTAAGCGATGTAAAGAAAACAAAAACATTGTATATGATCAATTTAATTTATTTTACAGCAGCTTGCATTGAATGTGTAGATAAAGATAATATATCTGGTTAGCTTGCTTGCTAGTTAAACCGTGAAGTCATTATTAAGTAAGGTAAACTACCCTCCTTTAAGAGGAGACTAGTCCGACAGATAACCATCTACATTTATCTGTCTTTAGGACAAGGCTACTTCGAAAAGAGGGTAGTATACCTTACCTAATAATGACTTCACGGTTTGACTAGCAAGAAAGCTAACCAAATATATTACCTTTACCTACACACTCAATGCAATCGGCTGTTATCACTGATATGTTAACCTCTTTTTAGAAATTTAGCTAACCCACGTTTGTCCTGTTTTTCAAGTTCATTTGTTATTGATGCCGCAAGATCTTCGTCGTTAATAGGTCTAATAACAATACGTGCTGTTGTCTTGTGACCAGTTCCCATGGTACCAGTAATTTCAAATCTCTCATCAGCTATTTTAATTGTTGGTGTCTCATAGCGGTATTCGCCTCGCACAAAATTCAAACCTTGACCATTTCTTCCACTGTACATTTGATTGAACCAATTTTGATGAACGCCATAAAATGATTCCGTCAATCCAATTCCTAACACATTTTTGCGCCACCAAAAACTGTAAGGACAATTCCACAAGACAACAACACGACGATCATTTATCAACCATGACGCTACTCCGTAGGTTCCAGAAAACCATGACGACTTGTGAGCTATCTACAATACATTAAAATACATGTTAAAGTAAACCATGATGACTTGAGAGCTATCTACAATTCATTGAAACAGGTGTTCAAGTAAACCATGACGACTTGTGGGCTTTCTACAATACATTAAAATATATGTAGAAGTTAACCATGATGACTTATGGGCTATCTCCATTACATTAACATATATGTTGAAGTAAACCATGACGACTTGTGAGTTATCTACAATACATTAAAAGATATGATGAAGTAAACCATGACGACTTGTGGGATGTCTACAATACATTAAAATACATGTTCAAGTAAACCATGACGACTTGTGGGATATCTATAATACATTGAAATATATGTTGAAATAAACCATGACGACTTATGGGCTATTATACATTAAAAAATATATGTCGAAGTAAACCATGACGATTTATGGGTCATCTACAATACATTAAAATATATTTTGAAGTAAACTATGAAGACGTGTGGGCTATCTACAAAACAATAAAATATATGTTAAGTAAACCATGACGACTTATGGGCTACATGTATCTACAATACATTAACAAATATGTTGAAATAAACCATGACGACTTGTTGGCTATTTACAATACATTAACATACATGTATTATGTTTAAGTAAACCATGATGACTTGTGGGCTATCTACAATAAATAAGAATATATATTAAAAAGAATATGTGGTATGATGCCAATGAGACAACTCTTCACAAGAGACAAAATAACACAGAAATAAACTATAGGTCGCCGTAAGGCCTCCAACAATAAGCAAATAAAATTGAGAATGGAAAATGGGAATGTGTCAAAGAGACAACAACCCGACCATAGAACAGACAAAATCAGAAGGTCAGCAACAGGTCTTCAATGCAGCGAGGAATTCCCGCACTCGGAGGCGTCCTTCAGCTGGCCCCTAAACAAATATATATTCTACATGTAGTTCAGTGATAATGAACGCCTTATATTAGAAAAGAGCAAAGGATGGCGTCCAGAATATGAACCAGCATACCGTATAGTCATATCACATAGTCAGCTATAAAAGGCCACGAAATGACAAATAAGTCAAACGAGATGTGTTCCTTTCAACCATATCGACTTTAAATAGACAACGGAGAAATGAATCAACAGTATATATTCAACTTAGGTTTTCATAAAATTGAGAATGGAAATGGGGAATGTGCCAAAGAGACAACAACCCGACCATAGAAAAAAACAACAGCAGAAGGTCACCAACAGGTCTTCAATGTAGCGAGAAATTCCCGCACCCGGAGGCGTCCTTCAACTGGCCCCTAAACAAGCATACTATATATTAAATATGAAAAACTAAAAATCTAATCGAATGTTTTGTTTCTAAAGTCAGTCAGTTTATAATCTAACTATATACACGTATATCATATGCAATCATTCTAATTTGAAAATATTGAATACATTTCGTGTAAAATAAATAATGACACAGCCCTCTCAAAGTGTAAATATGAGAGAAACATACCTAAAGCATATGTCAATTTCGTTCATGTACAACATATACATGTATATTGTTTAGAATTCATACAATAGTTTTTTGAAATTTGCCAAAACAAAATACTCACAAACTTTTCCCTTGAACCTGGTCTAATCACTACTGGCGAAGACTGCAAACGCCCCATCCCTACAGTAGAATGTGGGTCTTCAAGAGTAAACCTTGTCCAGTTTTCAACCTCGATGGCACATACAACTTTATAGTCATTAGGACTTGACGACATACTAGAACCAGATGAAATAACAGTACCAGCGACTGTAACAATTGCGCTTATAGTGGCTGGATCCAAGCCTACAGAGTTGGAAATTAACCCTACAAGAAAAACATGCACAGCCATTACATCAAAATTGTATAAGGCATGACAAAAATAACCAGTGGGTTCCTGCTAAACCTACATACCCTTTTTAACCGGATTTTTGTGACAAAAATGTCGGTTATTGATTTGGGGATGTACGGCGGGCGGGCGGGCGGGCGGGTGGGCGGGCGGCAATCAAATGTTGTCCGTGCATTAACTCATGAACCGTTCAACCAAAGCTTTTAAAATTTTAATATGTTATTACTGACAACTATACGAAGGTCAAGTTCAATAATGGCGATTTTGACTTTTACCGTTCAGGAGTTATGGTTCTTGAAAGGCGGCAATCAAATGTTGTCCGTGCTTTAACTCATGAACGGGTCAACCAAAGCTTTTACAATTTTAATATGTTATTACTGACAACTATATGGAGGTCAAGTTAAATAATGGCGATTTTGACTTTTACCGTTCAGGAGTTATGGTTCTTGAAAGATTGAAAAATGGAGTTTTCAGTCGTGTCCGTGCATTTACTCATGAACTGTTCTACTAAAGCTTCCCAAATTTTAATATGTTGTTACTTATGACAGAATGAAGGTCAAGTTCAATAATGACGATTTTGACTTTTACCGTTCAGGAGTTATGGTTCTTGAAAGATTGAAAAATGGAGTTTCCAGTCGTGTCCGTGCATTTATGCATGAACAGTTACTGTTCTACCAAAGCTTTCGAAATTTTAATATGCTGTTACTGATGACAAAATGGAGGTCAAGTTCAATAATGACGATTTTGACTTTTACCGTTCAGGTGTTAAGGTTCTTGAAAGATTGAAAATGGTGTTTCCCGTCGTGTCCGTGCATTTTCTCATGAACCATTCAACCACAGCTTTTGAAATTTTAATATGTTGTTACTGATGACAAAATAGAGGTCAAGTTCCATAATGACGATTTTGACTTTTACTGTTCAGACGTTATGGTTCTTGAAAGATTGTAAAATGGCGTTTCCATTCATGTTGTTGCATTTACTCATGAACCATTCAATCTAAGCTTTTCAAATATTATTATTTCAAAATGTTGATACTGATGACAAAATGGAGGTCAAATTTGATATTGATGATTTTCACTTTCACCATTCATCAGTAATGGTTCTTGTGATATTGCCAGGACACAAATAAATGTAAATAAATCTGGTTTGCTGTCGTTGTGACAGCCTCTTGTTTAAAACATCCTTCTGTACTATTTCTCGATTTGTTTAAAGTTAGAACACGCACTATTAAGGATGATCGCTCCTCTTGGTTTTAATTCTTTTGTTACATATTCAGAATCCTCTTGTTTTATCCATCTAGAGCACAGTAAAAAAAAAATGTCCGCCAAGCCCTACTTTTTTTCATTATATTATTTCTAATAGTTTTTCTTCCATAGTTATAGTCTTTTACCTAAGGGAAGTTACTTTGAATAAATCAAATTTAAACGGTAATAACTGTTCTTTCCTGTATTTAGATATTTCGGTTTTACATGGGGAACTTCTGAATCACACAAAAATTAACGCCAAAAGGGACGAATTTTCGGATATATAGCAAAAGTAAAAAAAATAGAAAGAACATCCTCATGTTATATGGACATATTGTTGTCATACTAGCTAAATTCTACTAAAACTCACCATCATCTGTCAATTGACAATTACACACAATGCTCAACTATTAAATGTCTTTGCTATGTTCAGGTTAATATCCATTCTGTTTTTTTTCTCAAATTTTCGGTCTCTAAATCTAATGGACTTTGGGTAATCTCGTTGTTCGTACACCATAATGAAAAAAACTTACTTTACGTCAATGATGAATATCCATTGTTGAAAATGTCTTAAGCATTTAAATCGTTTTGGTTTATACACTTTTGGAAAAATTACGGTAACTCAGCATTCATGCATTAGATTCTGAAAAGGTGATTCATAGACACACGTGTATTGTGAACAGAAATAGTGCCAGATTTTTGCATTTTACAGAAATTGTCTTATTGGACGTCAACAAATTTTTAACGCAGAAAAGTTGTTTTGTTTAAATGCATTTTTTAATATACTTCCTCTTTTGCATAATATATAACTATGAAGGTATTAAAAGTTTTACCTGCTAGAACTACCAGCAACCTTAAAAAGTCATAGCTCAATGTGGACATTACTGGAACTTCTTCCTGAAAAACAAAATATAAAAATTTCCTTTTAATACGCACTACCCCTCTTCAAGAACAGTAGAGGTGTCACGGAATAGAGGTTTCTTCATAATATAAGTTCCAAAAAAGGAAAACATATTCTGGAATATTATGTTCATTGAAACTTCTGTTAGGCGGAACAAATAAACGTTGACACCCCCCCCCCCCCACACTTTTTTTCCCTTTTTGAAATTAAATGGTTAAATAATTTTCTTGCGGTTCATCATAAGAAATGGACAAATATGACCGTTTTACCGCTAAAAACTACTCTGTGCACTGGCTTACCGGTGCAGTTTTGAAGTGTTCATGTCTGGCATCTACTAGATATATTTGAAGTGTTCATGCCTGGCATCTACAAGATATATAAACAGGTCAGGAATAACCACCAATTGGTGGATTATACCTCAATTGACGTACAATCCACCAATTGACATATAATGGTATAGACCAATTGGTGTATAATTTTTTGTTTTTCAAAGCAAATTATTCCACCAAAATGGAGCATTGTTTTCTTAAAACCATATTATGGTATGAAAACTTGTTAAACATTCCTAGTTTAGTATAGTGACATAACATATTGCATTTAAACAATAATTGTATTTGAAGTTTCTTCTATTGTTATCTTGTCAATTCTTGATTGGCAAAATTACCTGTAATCACCTGTATGCAGTCATGTGATCATGAGTACAACTCCACAGGTGAATGAAGCTCTTTGTTAATACTCGACTTTCATTATCAAAAGTCAATCATGGTCAATAGTACAAATGTTTCAACAAAAGAATTGTTGTACACATTCTCAAGAGATGCAGCAAGCTTCGACAAAACTGAAACTTTCGGAGGACTCAATAAGGGTCATGAAATAGGTTGCAAGTTGCAAAATCATGCTCCTATCTCACACTTGCATTTAATTACAAAAAACTGGCATTATACGTCAATTGGTCTATACCAATATACCTCAATTGGTGGATTATACGTCAATTGAGGTATAATCCACCAATTGGTGGTTATTCCTGACCTGATAAAAGTTGGTAGTTTTTTAGGTGTAAATATGGCAATATTTGTCTATATGGTATGATGAAGCTTACTGGCCGTTACTAACTTTCCATGTACTGCTCGAGCTCCTTGGGAGTCGGATCCCTCGAAGATCCTTGCGTAATTGTAAACGTGAATTTATAATATATGAAGTGCATCTTCGTTGAACCCGTTGGATTATATTTATAAATTTTTTTATGTTGATAATTCCCTTATCCCTGCAATTTCATTTTATGTCATATGGTGGATTACGAGGGCGGTTCCAGGGGAGGGTTCCGCATGTTTGAATCTCTTCTTTTTTTTGGACGATCAATGCAATCGAAAGGGAACGTAACTATGGTTGGAAACAACCTTATCCTGGGTTTGGAATAAATTAGGAAAAGCGGAAAAACTGACTAGGGCCCAACTTGTACATTGTCTGACAATTCCATCACTTTGCTTTTCTAAATGCAAATTTATGTAAACAAAGTAATTAAAACATTACTTATGAAACATACACTTGCATCGAGGAAAAGGTTCAACCCAGAGACAATCACGGTACGGAATGATTGGTTTCTTTCAATTTACGATTTAAAAACAAAATATATGAATCATAATTATATGCAACGCTTGATGTTATTCTTATATATTATTTATTCAAAATTGCTTTTTAAGTACACTTAATTTCGTACACCTAATAATTTAGACTGTCTTACCTGTATTTTCTTTAAGTCCGTTGTCCTGGAAAACAACTTGATATATGTTTATCAAATTGTAACACTAGCTCAATCGGCAATATTCGGGTGATTCTGCTACTCAGCCGAGTTATGACGATTGGATCTACCTTTTGGAAGCATGCTTCGCACGGATTTCTTTACAGGTAGGAAACAACTCTATTCGCAAATCAATTATCAAAATGTAATAGATCTCTTATTGCGTTAGGCCAAACGAACTAAAAAAAAACGTTTCCGCTAACGTGCTGAAAATGTACGGTAGGTAATAGGTATTATTATTTTTTTTTACAAGTTTTTTTTAGCCGATTACTTCTAAGGAACTAGTCTGACTTTAACAGTGCTTGTTCCAAAATTGCATAAAAGGTGTTGAGGTAAGCATTGACAATTAGGGAAGGAAGGGTAAGCGTAAACATACGTAATATTTTTTGCTTTGCCTTAGTTTGCACGCGAGTTGCGATTGACTTGTATTTTTATTCAGAGTACACTTTCCAAATTAAAATGGAAAGAATTTTTTTATCTTGATACATTTTTTGTAGTTTTCGTTCATTTTTGTCATATGTTTTTTCCTGTTATTTGATTTATTATTTACTTTTTTATATGATATTTCGTGTTTCATGTTTTTTTCATGTCTCTTTTTTTTTTTCTTGTAAGATTTTGTTATTTTCTTAAAGATAGAGGGGGTTTGTAGTTTATGTTATTTGTCTTGGTCAGTTGTTTGTTTGTTTGTCCAACTTCACGTTTTAAGGGAGATTCTTTATTTTTACGGTACATATTGTTTTTGTTAAATGTCTGAAAAAATCTTTATAAATTCTTTAGTTCTGTTGTGATGCACCATTTTTCTTTATGATTAAATAAATGCCTAAATCTGAAATAGTTTTATTTCAATTTTTTTTGTCTGCATCACATAGGCCCGTTTTTTTCACAACAATAAAAAAAAAAAGCTACACGCGCTTTTGGGGGGGTTTCTTTATTGACAAAACCAAGCTTTTAACAGGTCGAGAACTCTAGATTTTCTGACGTCAGAATATATTTGCATAGTAATTTCCAAAACACAAGGCCAATATGGCCTTGAAAAACTGACCAATCGACTCAATGAACTACAATGCATTGTGGGCTACTACGAGTAAACTATACTAATAAAACAGGTGGATTTAGACGAGTTGTATATATATATATATATATAAGTACGTCTGAGTCAGTGACAACTCTACAACAGATGTATCCATCGGATCGCCATCAATGATGGTGATACATGGCTGTGTACATAATGTATATACAACTCGTCTAAACATCAACCCAACAATGTTAGATCTGTAAATTTGCTTTCGCAAATTTTTGGTTCTTCCCTCGCCGGGATTCGAACCCATGCTACTGTGATATCGTGACACCAAATCGCCTGCACTGCAGCCGTCCCGCTAGACCACACGACCACCTGGGCTCTCAAAAAAAGAGCTTTCGCTGGCCGTGTGTTACCTTTCCTCGTCAGTTTTAATCTAGCGGCGTACTACAATACATGATATATAAGGCATGAAGATGTTATTGTTACAGATCAGCTAAATTATCTATAGTAAAGGATCCTACAAATTAATGTAATATACAGTCACAGAAAATAATTATATTTATAAGTACGTCTGAGTCAGTGACAACTCTACAACAGATGTATCCATCGGATCGCCATCAATGATGGTGATACATGGCTGTGTACATAATGTATATACAACTCGTCTAAACATCAACCCAACAATGTTAGATCTGTAAATTTGCTTTCGCAAATTTTTGGTTCTTCCCTCGCCGGGATTCGAACCCATGCTACTGTGATATCGTGACACCAAATCGCCTGCACTGCAGCCGTCCCGCTAGACCACACGACTAACTCGTCTATATATATATATATTGTTTGAAGATGTCAATCTTATTTTCATAGCTTGTATAATCAACTATACAAACAAAGCAAGCAAGCCAACCAAAGTTTTACTTTGCAGGTTTAAGAAATCAGCTGTAATGATTTTATTCAGTTTGGCAAATGTCCGAGCCTGTTAAAAAAACGAACAAACTGAAACTACAGTTGCTGACTTCACTACCTTCAAAACAAAGGGAACAGTTTGGAAGTCCCATATACTGAAATGTGACCAACAAAAATACTTATAGATTTTGTTAACACTGCCATGTATGTAAATATTTCTTCGCTTTTTTTACGAACATAAAATTCAATGATCCCACATTTGCCTTTAATTATCTATACAAACATTGCTGTACTTGTGAATATCAGCACCGGCTGTTATCGACCGCTTACTTTACACCAGTAAGTTTGTCTCATGGGTAATTGTGTTTTTTCGCTGTTGTTTTGTTGCTTCTGGTGGACAAATACATGAAATCTCTGTGCCATCATCAAACACACGCCTGGTAAACCATCTAATCTCAACCAAATGGTTGAGACGGGAAAAAGTATTCTGGCACTTCCTGTTAAGCTTATCTGGTTCAAATTATCCAAAATAAACATAGGGTAGCTCGACTTTTCGTCAATTTTCTGAAAATCGATGGGTTTTTTGTAAAATAGGAGAATGTCATGCCATAGATAATTGAATTAGGGTTTCTCTCGTGAATAACATGGACCAATATGATTTAAAATGACATCGGAATGACTTTTCTCCAGCAGGTAAATGTGGCCAGTGCAGTCAGCTACTGACAAAATGACAGTGATATCATTGATAAACTAACGTATATATCAGTGAATTAGTATTTTTCTAAAACCTTATAAACATAAAATTACAGTTTGTTCTTTTTCTTTACTTATATATCTGCATTAAGCGAAATATGCTATTAAGTATGTCATGTTGAGATTTTCTGGTATCGGTTGAGATATTCTGGAACAATGTTGAGATCTTCTGGTGAATGAAACTTTAAACTATAGCTTAGTATCAATTACATATACAACCGTCAAAACGTTCCAACTGTCATTTAAATCTTGTCTGTAGTTATGACAGCAGATTCTAAAGAGACCTTTGGTTGTAATAGAGTCTAGATAGTAAACAACTGTGTGTTTTGTAAAGTATTAAAGTTCTAGCGCTGGAAATTAATAGTCTAGCGTTTGAGATGCAGTTTTGCACAGAAACTATAAAGTCAATAATGGTGTAATTGACATCTCCAAAAGCTAGAATTTATTCCTACATCGCTTATCTTGACATCTCAATAGCTAGCTTTTAGATATCTACATCGCTATACTTAACATTTGCAGTGCTGGTGTTAACATCAACATAACACAGAACTTGGTTTTAAAAATCGTTAGCACGAGACAATTTGCATCCCCTGCGCTATATTTACATAATCAGTGCTTAACTGTGAATCTTCAACACTAGACCTTTATCCTGACAGCCTCATATCGTGGTATGGGGTTTCTTCTTTATGAAGAATACATAGACGTGCCACAGGAATGGATCTCTTTTTCATTGTCAAATTATATATCAACGGGTAGCAATTTCACCAAAGTAAATGTCAGTGGGTCAGTTATTTTCTATAACGTATTTTCTATGTTTAAAATCAACATGAACAGGAGTAAAACTGCAAAGATTGTAGTATGATGTTTGAATGAGTCATTAACGCCCATTGTCTAACTACATGCATATTCAAGACGAGTAAATGAAAATGTTGCACGAATATAAACCCTCCTATGTACTATATTGAAACGCCGTGTGTGCTTTTGAAATGAAATTGATATACACGTCCACTTGTATTTGTGTACTTCTGATGAGTTGCCCTTTTCAACTGATTTTTTTATTCGTTCTTTAATGTTGTACTGTTATTCCAATTTCCCAGGATAGGGGAGGGTTGGGATCCCGCTATAACATGTTTAACCCCGGCACATTATGTAGTATGTGCCTGTCCTAAGTTAGGACCATGTATTTCAGTGGTTGTCGTTTGTTTATGAGTTACATATTTGTTTTCGTTCATTTTTTTTTTAAATAAATAAGACCCCGTTCACACTTTTTATTGATTTAAACTAGACCGGTTCACTTTAGATCGGTTTAAGGGCTAATGTGAACGCATTGAATCGATCTTCAATCGGTCTAAACTAAAACACCAAAAGAGGTAGTTTAGTTTGAATCGATCTAAAGTAAACCGATCTTACTTTAGATGTGAACGCAGAGATCGGTTTAAACTAGAACGATTGAATCGAAAATAGCGTATGCGCATGTATAGCGGCAAAACTATCTCTGAGGTTCGTTGTTTAACCCATATTTCTCTGTTAAAAGACCTTTAAAACAAACTGTAAACATGTTGTCTTCGCCATAGCATAGATTTGCGAAGTCTGTGTCTTCTTTTCTTATGTTGATTTTTTTTCTTTGCAGGAACCGCAGTATTTCCGGCGTCGTGTTGTTACTTCGTTGCTACAGTTATTTTTTTTCAAAATTAAAGAAAACTGCAATAACACCAGTATCAAAATTTTAAATTGTGATTCAAGAGAAACAATAACTTTATCCAATTTTTTTTCCAAGTGTGTGTATCAGTGTATCAGCACATGAATTTGATAAATCAGTTCTATTTATACACAGTGTTTACAGTTTTACGGGCAAAAAGGTTAGATCGATTACGTTTTTAATTGTAGTGTGAACGCAGTGGTTCATATTAGACCGATAGAGATCGATATGATTAAAGATAATGTGAACGCTAACTGGTTTTATTTAGATCGATATAAATTAGATCGATAAAAAAAAAATGCTAGTGTGAACAGGGTCTAAGGCCGTAAGTTTTCTCGCTACAATTGTTTTACATTGTCATTTTAGGGCCTTTTATAGCTGACAATGCACTATGGGGTTTATACCACATCTTCATTTTTTATATATTTGCTCATGGCCGAAGGCCGTACGGTGACCCATAGTTGTTAATTTCTGTGTCATTTTGTACGCTTGTGGAGATTTGTCTCATTGGCAATCATACCACATCTTCTTTTATATCTATATTTATAGTATACACAAGGTATTGTCCCACAGTTAATATTTTTCCCTTTTTAAGAACACATTATTCTAAATCTATGCCTAGAAGTGTTTACTTCTCACTTCAGCTGTGATCACACTGTACCGGATAGCACGAACGGACGCCTAACGGATAAATGAAAAGGGTTTCCGTTGACAAAATTGATATCCGCTGGGAGTCCGTTGATGAAGATACGGATTAAAAACGGAAACGGAACGTACACATACTGTAAAAAAATGGACGCCTACCGGATGTACAACGGACACTTCATCCGTTGAACGTCCCTTAATTCAAAGTTTTGAACATTCTCAAATTTTCCACCGGACAGAAAGGACATTGATGGATAAAACGGATACTGAACGGACATAAAACGAAAACTAAGGGATGTCTAACTGACATGAACGGATTGAAAAAAGTTATCCGTTCGGCGTCCGTTTGCACTATCCAATAAGGTGTGACTGGTGCTTAAAACTCCGGTCACATCTCACCAGATAGCGCGAACGGACGCGGAACCAATAATTTTTTTTTGAATTCGTTCATGTCCATAAGCCGCATGTTGTTATCCTTTAGACGTCGGTCGATATCTGTTTCATTTCGCTCAGTGTCGGACTGTCCGCTTTATCAGTCGTCGTCCGTTTTGTTCGATGGAAAAATTTGAGCATGTTCAAAACTTTGAACGGACGTTCAACGGATGAAGTGTCCGGTGTAGCGTCCGTTTTTTTTTACAATACTCGTCCGTTATGTGTCCGTTTTGTATCCGTTATTTGTCTTATACTAAGGTATATAGGATTTTATTTCTGAGACAAGTGCCTGAGGAACTAGACATCAAAAGTTCAATGTAGGATAAAAAAAAAATTAATTCATATAGTTTTTTTCACTACCCCCACCCCCCCCCCCCCCCCTCTTAACTTAATTTGGGAAAAATTGATTGACCAATAAGGATATATATAAAATCGATGTCAATTAATAAACATAACTTGCAGCAATTTTTGCCCCCCCCCCCCCCCCGAAATATTTTAATTAAGTTTTTTATCCTTCGTTGATTTTTTTTTATGTTGTCCCTAAATGGGTTTTTTTTTCTGTGCAAACTTTTTTTTTTTTCGCCTGCGGCGAAAAACAATCTATTTTTTTCGCGACAAGTCGAAAAAAAAATTTTCTTTCAATTTTAACATTACATATAGTGGCAGCTGAGGGTGAAACAAACAATTTTTTTGCTCAAAATCAAAAACAAATTATTTTTTTCACCAAAAACTGGAAACAAACTTTTTTTCTCCAAAAAAAACCATAGACAATTAACTCTCAACAAGGGACCAAATTACGCAATAATTAACAACTATAATAATAGGTCACCGTACGGCCTTCAACAATCAGCAAAGCCCATACCGAATAGTCAGCTATAAAATGTCCCGAAATGTAAAACAATTCAAACTACAAAACTAACGAACTAATTTATTCACAAACAAGAAAATGTTCTAATAAACGGATGCCCCATCCGCATTATCATTTTCTATGTTCAGTGGACCGTGAAAATGGGATGAAAACTCGAATTTGACATTAAATTAGAAAGATCGTATCACAAGGAACGTGTGTACAAAGTTTCAAGTTGATTGGACTTCAACTTCATCAAGAACTTCCTCGACCAAAAACTTTAACCTGAAGCGGGATGGACAGACGAACTGACGGATGAATGGACGAACGACCGAACGAACAGACGGAGTCACAGACCAGAAAACATAATGCCCATATATGGGACATAAAAATGAACGAACAAAAGTATGTAACACATTAACAAACGACAACCACTAAATTACAATCGGTTTTTTTTTTCAAGCATAATATTATCTGTTCACTTATCAGCACGGCTTTGCGATGACAGATTTATATATGTAAACTAAATTGTTTTGTAATTGAGATACGATTATGTTTATTCTAATTGGTTTAGATCGTGTATTTTTCTGTATTCTCACCTTATTTTCAGAAAACTTATGACAAATAAACTATTTTTATGTTACCGACTTTTGTCTTCGAATTACATATTGTAATGTTAACAAGTGTGGACACAGATGAGTGTGGATAGTATGTTTTGATGTTGGACAGTTACTTATGACAAAAGGGAGTTCTATGTTTTCCTATATGGTGTTATTAACGGCGTTGCACGATGACAACCAACCTGAGCATTAGGAGTATCGTTTATTCAATATTTAGTTTTTATGTTCAAGATGGGCATGGAAGAGACAGACAAGTAATTACATTAGTTACCAACTGATTATGATCGAATATGTTCCACATCTTTGATTTTTGTAATGTTAACTATATGATAGGAAATTCTGGTACTCGGCCAATTAAGAGCAACCAAAATAATTTAAGTCGAAGAAATAAAAACTTTTAAGTCCAAAGTCGGTAATACTAGTCTATTTAGTAAATTTCTTTTTGTTCAAGTGCGAAAATTCATGTCAATTCCTCATAAATTTGTACTAAGATCTGAATAGTTACATGTGGAAACTCCTTCAGTTGTTCTCGAAACAATTGGTTTTTTAATTGTATGTTATATTTGTATGTACATGGTGTACTTTATTCTTCTGCTTACAGAGAACGATGTGGTACGTCACTTCCGGACAACACATAAATACAGTAGAAATGCCAAATACACAAATGGTTCAGACAGGAGCTGAACAAGATGTATCTGGCATTAACCCAGCGAAGGGCATGAGACGAGAAACTCAAGTGTCCACATATCAGTTGGCAGAAGGTCGACCAGGTCAAGAGATCAACATGCAACAACTACCACCTCAATCTTATTAAAATAAGTTCTCATCACTTGCTCCTCGATTTGTTATATGTCGCCGTGCTACATGTACCACCATAGAAGATCTGATAACTATATAAATACATGCGCAGCTATTGCTTAACATATACCATATACAATGTATATTATGTTCTATCACCTTTATCATCTTGTCTTGCCATTTTTTAAGAATGTTATTAAAATGTTTTACGTCTGACTCAATATTTTTTAAAATTCGATTTTCATTTTTGTAATTTGCATAATATGTATTGTAACATAATACGGCATTTTTTCCTTTGATGTTTATACGTGATAATCTGCATAATAGTTCGGTTTTTGAAAAACGATGGTTTAATATAAAGATTGATACTAGTATGTTATTCCATTAAAAAGAATCATGACGTGCTTAGTCCTTGCAACTCCATGTAGATAGGCGGAGCTTGGACTGATATTTTTTTTTTTATGTTAAACCATGATTTAAACTCCGCCAGTTTGTTACGTCTCCGTGTGATTGACAGTTTAGTAAATGCACGAGGACAAGGATTTCGTTTGTATTACAAAGAGGATTAATTTTCTACTTTCCGTCACTGACTTTATAATTTCAACGTTTATAATTTCAACGGGGGGAGGGGGGGTTGTCTGTTTATACCTGAGCCGGAATATTTATTGCAATACAATTTTGTTGGGGAAAATCTTTTTTTTTTCAATTCAGAAAAATAACTTTTTGTCATATCTGATGTGCCGTATCCGAACTGGACCGGTTTTCTTGTGCGCGCGCTAAGCAGTGGGCTAGAACGACACTCCAACTGTTTTTTATTGGATAAAAAATTACCAGTCCACTTTTGAATGATGTTACAAAACATATACACCACGCCTTACTCATTAACACATTTAAACGAACTCATCCTGCGGATTCGTCGTTTAAATATGTTAACTAGTAAATAGCGTGGTATATATAATACTTCAATGTATGAATATAGTTTATGAAACAGTGTACAAAAGTAAACAACTAAAGATAAAGTAGCCAGACAAGTTTTAGCATTTCTGAAATTATCTAGCGCAAAGTACCAATGTGATGAGCCTTTTCATCTGAGTTATAAAGTTTGTTCTCAAGTTGTACATCTCCACCAGCACCAGGTAATGGTAGGTTTGAGCGTTCACAAACATAGTTAACCCCGCCAAATTATGTACTTGCCGATACTAAGTCAAAAGCTTGTAGTTCAGTGGATGTCATTGGTCCATGTCAGTCATATCAATTTTGTTTTTCGTAAAATGTTTTGTTACAAATTAGGGCGTTAATTTTCTTGATTTTTTTTAGATTTTTCATGGCGGGACCTTTTTTACCCAACCATGCGGTATGGGTTTTTCTCATCATTAACGGCCGTACGGTTATCAATAAATGCTTTCATCCACTTCATTTAAACTTTGGTTACGAGTTATCTCCGTGATAATCATACAACACCACATCTCCTTAATCTTTAGATTTATACACTTCTCTAAAAATATGAATATGTACATGTATAGTTATATTAACTAATTTAGGGTGTATAATAATAAGATGTTCAGGAAACAACAAACAATCAATGTTCAAAACAGATCTTAAATGCACTGTAGTTTCTGTTGGTAAATTACAGGTGATCAGTAAAAGATATTCAAACCAACTTGAACAAATAAGGAGGCAATCAAAATTAAGGACATTCTAGTTTAAAGAACGTGCAAGTTGGAATGTCAGTTGTTTTCTGAGACATTTATCAAATAATCGAGTGAGTGCGATTTTTAATTTTTTAATTGTAGGTTTTTGTATATACAGATCATGGCTTTTCATATTTTGCAAAAGTCGCATTTATACACATATTATATAATCTGTATAAGAATTTACAAAAATGTAACTCAAGCATAGGCAATTGTGTATACCATTATTTTTATTCATTTTGATAATACAGAATATTATTTTTTTAAACTAAAAAACTAAATATTCGTTTGATTGTTTTTTTTAACGCCACTTCTAACACCGTTGTGCTATTTCGAGGCGGTAAAATTTTATTGGTTGAGGAAACCGAAGTGCCGGGAAAGAACTTCAGTAAAGAAGAACCTGATAATCCTAGTCATTCAATATTGGATGAATATAACTGTCATTTGCAAAACAGGCTAGTAATACAGCAATCTAATAAGACCTATCGGTCACTGAGCCCCCTCCCTTGCCCCCACCCCAAACTTTTGAACTGAGTAAAAAATAAAAATACACTAATATCACTTCATACTGAACATGGTGAGATTAACACAAAAAACTGTAAACCAGACTATACGGTATGGGCTGTTCTCATTGTTGAAGGCCCTACGGTGACCTATATTTGTTAATTATTTCTGTGTCACGTTTTTTCTGTTTGTCGAGTTCATTTGTAATTGATGGCGCAAGGTCTTCGTCGTTAATAGGTCTTATAACAATACGCGCTGTTGTCTTGTGACCGGTTCCCATGGTACCAGTAATTTCAAATCTCTCATCAGCTATTTTAATTGTTGGTGTTTCATAGCGGTATTCGCCTCGCACAAAATTCAAACTTTGACTATTTCTTCCACTGTACATTTGACCGAACCAATTTTGATGAACGCCATAAAATGATTCCGTCAATCCAATTCCTAACACATTTTTGCTCCACCAAAAACTGTAAGGACAATTCCACATTACAACAGCACGACGATCATTTATCAACCATGACGCTACTCCGTAGGTTCCAGAAAACCATGACGACTTGTGGGCTATCTACAATACATTAAAATATATGTTGAGGCAAACCATGACGACTAATGGGCTATCTACAATACACTTTTTGTGCTGACAAGAATTATCATTGATATGGTTACATTTATGAATTAACTGTTTACAAAATATTGAATTTTTGAAATATTAAGGCTTTTCTACTTCAGGCATAGATTATTTTAGCTAAATTTGGCAAAACTTTTAGGAATTTTGGTCCTCAATGCTCTTCAACTTCGTGCTTTATGTGGCCTTTTTAACTTCATTGGTTCGAGCGTCACTGATGAGTCTTTTGTAGGTGAAACGCGCGTCTGGCGTATATACAAAATTTAGTCCTGGTATTTATGATAAGTTTATTTAAAACATTTTTTGAAGTAAACCATCGTGATTTGTTGGACATCTACAATACATTAAAACATATGTTCAAGTAAACAATGACGACCTGTGGGCTATCTACAATACATCACAATATATGCTGGAGTAAACTATGACGACTTGTGAGCTATCTACAATACATTAAAATATATGTTGAAGTAAACCATGACGACTTGTGAGCTATCTACAATACATTAAACTATATATGTTCAAGTAAACAATGACGACTTGTGAGCTATCTATCTAAACTCGGTGTTGTGTTAGTGTAACTCACACGCAAACTAAATAGACAATAAAAGTGCATTGACTTGACATATCAACGATATAAGGATGAGGCTTAGAAACGGGGAAAGCGAGGCTATGCCGAGCATTTTCCCCGTTTCGTGCCGAATCCTTATATCGTTGATATGTCAAGTCAATGCACTATTATTGTCTTTATACTGCAATCTAAAAACAACATTTTCAATTGTTGTTTAATGTGTTAATTTTATTATTTGATTTAAATATTGTGGGAAACCCCCTTTTATAAAAAGGCCTCATATCATGCAGGCGGAGAAATGTGTACATTTCCTGATGAAACCCTTAATCGGTGGTGTAGGAATTGTTTGAGAATGAACTAAAATATCAACAATAAGCATAAAACATAATAATTTAGGTGAAATATTTTTTTCTTCTAAAAAAGAAATAGTTTGAGTCGTTGTATACATTGAAATCAAGAACAGGTTGAATAGGTCGTATGAATAATTAATTACAATTTCGGCAATTTCTATTTAAATATTCATGAGGAAACGTGATATCAGGTCAGTGACTGTATATGAAATAACAATATACAGTCAACGCATTTTGACTGCTCAAATAGAACGAGTGCAGTATAAACACAATTGCGTTCCCATTGATAAAACTCAATGTTTACATGTAGTTTAAATTATGTTTAGTCTATATGCAGTCGATGGTCAATGTAGGCCTTGTGTAGGTTAAGTGTACACAAAACTAAGCATTTACAAATTTTTTTATATGTATATTTAAAAAAGAAACGATTGTTGAAAAAAAATGATATCAATAACAATATGATAAAGTTCTTTACAGAAATAAGTTGGAGCTTCTCTCACTGACCCTTTTAGCATTAAATTAGGTGTAAGACAAGGAGACAACTTGAGTCCTTCATTATTTAAAATTTTTATAAATGACTTCCCATCTTATCTTGACTCCTGTCTGGATGCAGTTTCCCTGCACTCAGAGAAATTAAATTGTTTGATGTATGCGGATGATATTGTGATTATGTCAACATCAGCCACAGGGCTTCAAAGTAGACTTGATCAGCTAGAAAAATATTGTGCTGACTGCAGGTGCCTGAAAGTTAATATTAGAAAGACTAAAGTCATAATTTTTAATAAGGGTGGAAGGAAAATTCAGGCAAATTTTCGACTGCAGAATAACTTGATTGACTGTGTCGCTCATTACAAATATTTAGGTGTTCACTTTACTGCATCTGGAAGTTTTCATCTAGCTAAAACTGAACTTTATAATAAGGCTCTTAAGGCCTACTATAAACTTAGAAAGGATTTTATCAATTTGTCTCCTGGAATAAAATCTTGTGTTCATATTTTTGATCATACCCTTAAACCCATTCTGTTATATAATTCAGAGGTATGGGGAGGTTATAATGTCTCTTGTAATAAATTACAGTCTTCCTTATTTAATCTTGAAAATGTTTTTAAAAATCTTAAGTGTGAGAATCTCCATCTTAAATTTTCTAAATTTATACTTGGTGTACACAAAAGGAGTGTCAATTTTGCTGTATTATCAGAACTGGGACGTTTCCCCTTACATTATGATATTGTAAAGTCAATTGTAAAATACTGGTATAGATTTGAAAATCTTACAACTGAATACAGTCTATTGAAAGATGCTTATAAATGCAGCCAAGAGCTTCACAAATCTAACATAACTTCTTGGTTCTCATTTGTTAAAAAAGTATTAGAAGTTTTTGAAATTAAACAAGAAGTAAAACATTTCGGACAATATAAATTTTTGAACATATCTAGTAAATTAATTCACACTTAATATATTAGCAATTGGTATGCTAGCCAAAATAAAGCTTCTGATGGAAAACTGTTTAATTATGTGAAATTTAAGCAGAATTTTGGTTATGAAAATTATCTTTCTTTAATTAAGAACTTTGATTTTAGAAGATCTATAATATGTAAATTACGTATTTCTGCTCATAAGCTTCAAATTGAAGTTGGTCGTTTTTCAAATATTCCACGAAATGAAAGAATTTGCAAAAAATGCTCCTCTGGCTGTGTTGAAGATGAAATCCATTTTTTAACTAACTGTGAAAATTTTAAATCGGATAGAGATGCTCTCTTTGACTTTGTTTGCCAAAGAATTCCGAATTTTTCTATACTTGATAATCAGCAGAAATTTATTTATTTATTAAACTGTGAAGACAATCAGGTCCTTAATGCTGTTGGTAAATTTATTAAAGTGAATATGAGTTAGTAATTGTATTGTAACTGTATGTAAAAAAATGTTTGTATCTATGTATCTATGCAAATCAATATTCTTTTGCCTTATTCATGTATACTCTGTATGCCCCTTGTGGGCCCTTAATTGGAAATAAAATATGTTCTGTTCTGTTCTGTTCTATTTGTCTAAACTTGATATATTTATTTGTTATAAAAAAAACCTTAACGTAGCTTTTCTAGCCCTTTACCCAGACGCAAAGCATTATCTTTGCCGTACACCTAATTTATTTGAAAAGGTCTTCCCGAATCGACTGGACGTACACAGAAATAATTGCCACTGGTCTTTACTCAAATAATCGGATTCACTCATACATGTAAATGCATTATTAAAAAAGTGCGAGTAAAATTACATTGTTTGTTTAGTATCTCAAATCCGTTAAAATACACTCAGAAAATAATAAAAAAAAACATTCAAATCATGTAAACCATGTCGACTTGTGGATAAAAAAGAAGATGCGGTATGATTGTTGATGAGACAACTCTCCACAAGAGACCAAATGACTCGGAAATTAACAACTACAGGTCACAGTACGGCTTTCAACAGTGAGCAAAGCCCATACCGCATAGTCGGCTATAAAAGGCCCCGAAATGAAAAATGTAAAATAATTCAAACGAGATGTGTTCACTTACTTATTTTACTTCACTTTATATCTAACTTCGTTTTAATGTGTAATATGTATTTCAAAACGAAAACCTAAAAATCTAATCGAGTGTTGCGTTTCTAAAATCCGTCAGTATTTAATCTAACTAAACACACGTATAGAATATGCCAAAATAAAATAATATGAAACTATTGGAGTACATTTCGTGTAAAGTAAATAATCACAGCCCTCTCAGAGTGTACATTTGAGAGAAACGTACCTTAAACATGTGTCAATTTCGTTCATGCACATAATGTACATGTATATTGTTTCAAATTCATACAATAGTTATTGAAATTTGCAAAAACAAAATACTCACAAACTGTTCTCTTGAACCTGGTCTTATCACTACTGGCGAAGACTGCAGACGCCCCATCCCCATAGTAGAATGTGGGTCTTCAAGAGTAAACCTTGTCCAGTTTTCAACCTCGATGGCACAGACAACTTTATAGTCATTAGGACTTGACGACATACTAGAACCAGATGAAATAACAGTACCAGCGACTGTAACAATTGCGCTTATAGTGGCTGGATCCAAGCCTACAGAGTTGGAAATTAACCCTACAAGAAAAACATGCACAGCCATTACATCAAAATTGTATAAGGCATGACAAAAATAACCAGTGGGTTCCTGCTAACCCTACATGGCCTTTTTTTAAAACTTCTTTCTGTACTTTTCATTTTTCTTTTAAGAGTTAGAACAAACACTACAGTACTACGGATGTTCGCTTCTATTCTATTTGAATGTTTGTCACATATTCGGAATCCTCTTGTTTTATCCATCTAGTGTCCAGAAAAAAAACTGACCGCTAAGACCTACTTTTTTTCATCATTTTATTTCAAATAGTTTTAAAAAATATAAGAAAAATATAAAAAACATGTACTAGATATTTTTTTCATAGTTTTAATCTTTTACCCAGAGGAACTTGCATTAAATTAATCAAATTTAAACTGTAATAACTAAAATTTACGACACAAGGGACTATTTTTCGTTCTCTGTTGTTAATTTTCCCTTTTTGAATGGTGATGTTCCTTTGGCACCATCTTACGGTGCTTGTATTTCACAACTAGTTCGCTATTCCCGTGTCTGTTGTGACGTTTTTTTTTTTATTTTAACGAGCGTAATCGATGTATAATTACTGTTTAATTATTCAGTAAGGGATTTTGTTACAAATTACTTAAATTGAAAATTGGCTGGAAATATTCCCCCCCCCCCTTACCTACATGTACATAATGTAAAATTGGCACCCATTTTCTTTAGAGATTGATGAAAAAATAACAAGGAATTTTTTGGATTTTCAAATATGGCTTTTTAAAACTATATGCAATAAAATTGTGAAAATAAAAGTAGGCCTGGGGTTAGCGGATTTTTTTAATGGCTGTGCATGGATACAACCAGGGGGTTGAAGTCATAAAACTTTGCTCAGTGCTCGGAGTACAAAAATCATGCTCGAAACATGAAATCCAACATTTTGATTGATTGAATTTGGAGTATGAGTACAAAAAACTGACTCGAAAGTTTTATGACTCCAAGGCAGAGGAAGAAAATCTTTAGGTTATACGAAAATATTATTGTCCTGCTATCTTAAGTTTCTGCTAAAACTAAAAAAAAAAATGTAAACATCATCATCATTTGTCCATTATTGACAATTATCACCCCGTGTAACCCCGATACAAATGAAACCGGACGTTGACGCGTTCAAAGCGATAATCAGGACAATATTTAGGATGACAACAATTTGGAATGCCTTTCTAGAACTTATTTGAGTATATATAAATATGTCAATGTGCATGCTAGTTTATTTATTCAATTATACAATTGTTGTTAGTTTTAGATATTGCATAGAACGTTTGATAAAACTGCTAGATGCAAAACGCACAGACATGGTGCAATTTCATACGTTTTATGAGATAAACAATGCTGAATATCTTTTCGTGCATACACCTTTGCGTATTAATACCTTAAGCAATGACAAATAACTATACTTTGAATTACTACGTGCCTTCAAATGTTCCCTAGAACTAAGAATAAACGCAATATCATAGCAAATAAATTTTCTCTTACTGTATTGTTCGTTCCACTAAATGTGTCGCGTTCGTTGTGCGTTTTTAAAAAATCACTGTACAGTTCGTTGACAAAAACCGTCACAAATCACTTTCTTGTCAAGGTATTCGAGATGATGTCGGCGATCCTTTTTTCTGTATTTTATTGTAAATGTTTATCCGTTAAATTAGTCAAAATAGTTGAACTTAAATCAGCAGTCACCCAAAGCCAAAATTGCAGTGTTTAACCAGCGTATGTCTGATAGGAATGTTTCTATTGAAAATTGGGACTTTCAACGTTATTCCAGATGAAATGAACAGTTAATAAATATATTCCAGAGGAAATAAAGTTTCAAAAAGTATAAAAAAGTCATTAAAACATTAATGACTTCCTTTTCACAATTTGAGGCTCTTCAAAATGCTGATGTTGGTCCAAATTCGCATAGACGAAAGCAGACATAGGAGCTCGTTGAACTTAGTTTGCCGAATGCCTTAGATGGCATTCCAACTGCTTTATCTATGAGTGTTTTTTTTGTATACATATAAAGCTTTTTAGATGTGGTGTGATGGCCAGTGATTCAACTTTCCACCAAAGTTTAAATGAAGTGGATGAATAAAGCAATTATTATAGTCCAATGTACAACATTTAACAGTGAGGACAACCTATACCATATAGTCGGCTATAAAAGACACCAATATAAAAAAAATGTGAAAAAATAAAAACGAGAAAACTAACGGTTATTTATTTATAACTTATGGATTATTTATCAAAGAAAAAAAAATATGAAAGATCTATATAACCTATGTTATACAAGCCCATGACGTAGGACCGACAAGAAAAAAATGCGGCGGGATTAAACATGTGAGCCCCCAACCCTCTCCTTAACCTGGGACACTGGTATAACAGCACAACTTATAAAAAAAAACTTAAAAAAAAAAACTGTACAGTTGCAATTGGCTCAACTCAAAATGTCGGTACAAGGCACAAAAACCATATACATAAAATATCGACAAAGGAGTAATTGTGGTAACTTATAGTTATTTTAAAGCGAATTAAAACTAAGAGTTAAAGCATGTGTATCTAAAGTATTAGTCAGTGATTATGTTCCAGACCGTATGAGTATTTGGACCGTACGCGTACGGTCTGGGCCGTATGCGTACTTTTTCAAAATACTCATACGGTCGGACCGTACGCGTACGGTCTGACTAATATTAAGAAGTATACATAAAATATCGACAAAGGAGGAATGGGAATTTACGATCCAATTTCTCGTGTACTTTACGAACCCTTGAAAAACTTTTTGAGAGGTCCATAAATGGCCTGTTGAAAGGCAACATTTGTGTCCTTATTCAATATACCTCATTTTATCCAGTGGCAGTCTAAACTTCCCTGGCATAATTCCGGAGGGCCGACTTCCAGGACCTACATGTAGTATGTGTTGCTACTTTGTGCTTATCTTGAACGTTAAGCAGTCAACAATCAGCTATTACGTACGCGTGTCATTAACAAACAAAGGGGTCCAGAAGTTGTTAAGTATCATGCGAAACGTGTCAATTTTTTATTGATAACTATTAAGACATGATAAAAGAAACTAAGCAAATGTCTAAGGTTAGGTTGATGGCTGATGATTGATGCTTTCCTCAATTGCACAATTTACCGATGACGCCAAAGGTAACTGGGGAATATAAATATGGTCCTTTTGGTCTTCTCCGAAATAAGTCAAAATTTGAATTAAATGCATATGGGTGGGTATAGACTTCAAGGTGCTTAAAGTACCAGAATTACCAATCATGTCGATTTTGGCATCACAGTAGAAAGACCGTAATGTTCGAGGAAACTAAGCATAATCTTTATACCTTAAAAATTAAACAAACAAAAACAAAAAACATAATCGAAGAAAGCAATTCAGTTAATATTTAGAAGTATATCTTCATCTTTATATCTTTACATTAAAGAAACTGTATTACGACTTACGGCTATAAGTTACATGTTCATTGTATACACACATTCTCTAGCCTTAATGTAACTCTATTGTAATCTATGACCCCCTTGGACCCGCCTCTGAGATTCAGGCCAAAAGCCTTTAATCCATTAATTGTTTTTGATTGCTGTCTACATCAAAAAGAAGATGTGGTATTGAAACAACTCTTCGCAAGAGAACAGACGACACAAAAATAAACAACTATAGGTCCCCGTACGGCCTTCTACAATGAACAAAGCGCATACCGCATAGTCAGCTAAAAAATCACACAGAAATGACAAATGTAAAACATTTCATAAGAGAAAACTAACAGCCTAATTTTTGCAAAAAATAGTGAACACAAAAATATATATAACCACTGATTACATGCTCCTGGCTTTAAACAGGCACATACAGAATATTGCGGGATTAAATATGTTAGCGGGCACCTAACCCACCCCTAACCGTACATTGACTGTCGTATGGTAAACATTTTCTAAAATGCTATCAAATTAGATATTCGGACGTGTGTATCTGTATGCATAGTCATATTTGCATCTGTCGAGTTAATGTATTTCTTCCAACTTTCGTATACATGAGGATTTTTTTTTACAAAATACAAAATACCTCCAAGAGTGTTTCGGCAATACAACGGATATTATTGTTTGCTGTCTGCATGTTATGGTGGTAAATTATTTATTTTTTAAACATGCATATTGGTTATAATCATATCAAAGCATTATTTCATACACGCAAAATTCATTGACAAACGCAATATTAATTGTGTCAACGAAGCGTACAGTATAACTAGAGGCTCTAAAGAGCCTGTGTCGCTCACCTTGGTCTTGTGCATATTAAACAATGGACACGGATAAATTCATGACATAATTGTGTTTTGGTGATAGTGATGTGTTTGTAGATCTTACTTTACTGAACATTCTTGTTGCTACAATTATCTCTATCTATAATGAACTTGGCCCAGTAATTACAGTGGAAAATATTTTCTAAAAATTTACAAAAATTTATGAAAAATGTTAAAAATTAACTATAAAGGGCAATAACTCCTTAAGGGGTCAATTGACTATTTTGGTCATGTAAACTTATTTGTAGATCTTATTTTGCTGAAAGTTATTGCTGTATACAGTTTATCTCTATCTATAATAATATTCAAGATAATAACAAAAAACGGCAAAATTTCCTTAAAATTACCAATTCAGGACAGTAACCTTAACAACGGGTTGTCCGATCCATGTGAAAACATCAGGGCAGATAGATCTTGACCTGATAAAAAATTAAACCCTGTCAGATTTTCTCTTAATGCTTCGGTTTTTGAGTTTTAAGCCAAAAACTGCATTTTACCCCTATGTTCTATTATTAGCCGTGGCAGCCATTTTGGTTGATTGGCCAGGTCACACCACACATTTTTTAAACAACTTACCCCAATGATGATTGTGGCCAAGTTCAGTTTAATTTGGCCCAGTAGTTTCAGAGAAGAAGATTTTTGTAAAAGATTACTAAGATTTACGAAAAAATGGTTAAAAATTGACTATAAAGGGCAATAACTCCTTCAGGGGTCAACTGACCATTTTGGTCATGCTGACTTATTTGTAAATCTTACTTTGCTGAACATTATTGCTGTTTACAGTTTATCTCTATCTATAATAATATTCAAGATAATAACCAAAAACAGTAAAATTTCCTTAAAGTTACCAATTCAAGAGGCAGCAACCCAACAACAGGTTGTCCGATTCATCTGAAAATTTCAGGACAGTTAGATCTTGACCTGATGAACACTTTTACCAACTGTCAGATTTGCTCTAAATGCTTTGGTTTTTGAGTTATAAGCCAAAAACTGCATTTTACCCCTATGTTCTATTTTTAGCCATGGCGGCCATCTTGGTTGGTTGGCCGGGTCACGCCACACATTTTTTAAACTTTTAAACTTCGGGCCAGGTGAGCTAAAAAGGTGTAATGACAACGAAGCGTACACAACATGAAAATAAAGACACTTTAAAACGTGTATTTTTTTGTTTCTAGACACAACACAAACATACGACCTTTATAAGTTTGCTAATTTTAACTATGAAATTTTCAAAAATGTATGTTATAAAAACTATGAGGTACAAGAAACATTAAGTTTTGAATATTTAAAAATACCAAGCACGTTTTATCATTGATATCGTCGTGCGTTATTTGATGTTTGTATATAAAAATTCCACATATTTGAAAAACCTGTTAGTAACTAATGAGTATTATGGTAAAGAATATATTGGAGCAAAATATCCGAAGAATAGACATTGGATTTTCTTTAAAAGTATTCATTTCTTACTGTCTGAACTCAGTGTTACACGATGTGTTCGATTCGAACGCGTCAACGTCCGGTTTCATCTGTATCGGGGTTAGACAGGGTGATTATATAGCAACATTTAACTATTAAACCTATTTTTGGTATTATCAGGTTATTCCTATATAATTTAATTTTGAATGTAACACTTCTTCTGATTGGCTGACAGCGTTTTGTTTATCAGCTCATACACATAATTGTGTCTTGTGATCGTGACTATTAAACTTATTTTTGCTATTTTCAGGTTATCCCTATTATATTCAAGGGTTCTTTTTTTATGTTCTCAAATTTCAGGTCTCTAAATTAAAAGGACTTTGGAAATTCTCGTTGGTTGTACACCAAAATAAAAATAACTTATGTTACGTCATTGGTTGAGTATCTATTGTTGATTAATGCTCAAACCTATCATATCATTTTGGTGTACACTTTTGAAAATATAACATTAATTCAGCTTTTATCAGATTCTGAAACGGTGATCAATAGAAACACGTATTTTGTGACCAGAAATGGTGTCACTTTTTTGCATTTTAAAAAAATTGTCTAATTGGACGTTTACATAAAATCATTATTAACACAGAAAATTAGTCTTCGACTAGTTTTGTTTAATTGTCTTCCTTAATATACTACCCCTTTTGAAAAATATATAATAACTAGGATTACATCCCAGCTCCTTTGTTCTAACAGGGGTGATCTGAGCCGGATCACCCCTGCCAGATCACCCTAGTTTGAGTTTCTTTGTTATGCATGCTTTCCTTTGTTCTGTAACATTTTGGCGGGAATGTCAAATCCACTATAAAACTTATAATTAATTTTACGGTAAAGACTATCTATCAAAATTCACGTAGAAAAAATCCACTAGATAGGCTGGGATTCGAACTCAAGACCTTTAGCATATCAAGCCACGACACATACCACTACACCAGGACGACTTGATACGAAATATTAGTGATTTGACATACTTAAAGGAAGCAAGATATTTTTATTAGTGGGGCGAGTTGTCAAACCTTTATTCAGTAGGGTTTTAACCTTTTACGTTAATTTGTGAGTTTTCAGACTGATTGTTCAATTTGATTTTACACTTTTTCAAAGTGGGGCAAGTCGGTAAACAAGATTGGGACGATATTTTTATAAAGTGGCGATATAGCGTGGGCCGATTGGCAATTGGGGCGAGTTAACATTTTTTGATATCTACTCATCGTGTTTGGGGGTCAAAAAGGGTATACATCATATAGTAATATATAAAGTATATTGTTATGGTTGTGTGGCGTTCTAAACTAGATTTTATGAATTGTAAATGGTTTTTCGTCTAATCTAAAACAGCTGGGATGTAAAATAGTTATCCCAGTCGGACTTGGTGTGTCAGTGTTAGATCACCCTCTGGCCTCCGGCCATCGGGGTGATCTTACACTGACACACCGCGTCCTTATGGGATAACTATTAAAGATATCAAATGTGTACCTTCTAGTACTACCAGCAACACTAAAAAGTCTAAGCTCAATTTGGCCATTACTGGAATTCTTTCCTAAAAAAAGAAATAAATAAACAATTTAAAATCTAGTAAGGCTATAGCATAGCCGAAATTGTCAAAATAGTGCTATTATCAGACCGATTTTCATCTCATTTTAGGGATGACATCAAAAGATCGATGTAGGATAAAAAACTTAAATCGAATAGTTTGGGGGTGGGGGGGGGGGGGGGGGGGGTGGGGGGTCAACATTGCTGCAAGTTTTGTTAATCTAAAATCGATTTTACATATATCCAAATAGGTAAATCAATTTTTCCCATATTAAGTTAAGAAGGGGGTAGGGGGGTCAGCGAAAAAACTATGTGAATTAAGTTTTTTATCCTACATTGAACTTTTGATGTCGTCCCTTACTGCATTGTACTATAATAAATTGACGGTCGCCATTTTCCCTAGGATGAAATTTGAAAAAAATAGGCAGGACAGGAGTTTTGAGTAAAAAAAAAAGTCAGGATGAGACACTTGCAAAAAAAAAAGTCAGGACGACAATTTAGGTAAAAAAAGTCAGGATAAACTAAAAAAAAAGGCAGGACCGAACAGAGTGAAAAATAAAAAGGCTGGACAGAGATTACAGCTAAAAAAAAATGCAGGACAAAATTTTTCATCCTAGCCCCCCCATAAAAATCAAATGGTAGCTCCCTTAGTGAAATTAAAGTTTGATCCATTGTGTAGGAAAAACGTGGATCCGATTTCCACTGATCATAATGGAACGACCATTTAACTTCAAAGTGGAAGAGAAAGAGGTGGGGTGAAAAGAATACTCTAATCCTCAATTTGATAAAGAAGAAAAAATATTGTGGTCAAGCAGATGACGAAAAAAAAATCTGAATCCAGAGTTGCCCCACGATTCCTAATAGACTAAGTGTTAAGGTTCATCATAACCTTTTGGCTAAAATGGCCGTATTTACACCCCAAATTTTACTCTGAGTACAGACTAACCTATACACCTGCAACAGTTTTAAGGGATGGCAGGAACTAGATATATAAATTTTAAATGCATTTTATGTTTCAGAAAATTATAAACTTTTCTAGATTTTGCTATGGAACGCCACGACTGCCTTATGTTAATAATCAGCATTATACGCAGTGTTCACAGCATTATATGAAGTGATCACAGCATTATATGTAGTGCTCACAACATTATATAAAGTGATCACAGCATTATATGCAGTGCTCACAGCATTATATGCAGTGTTCACAACATTATATGAAGTGCTCACAACATTATATTAAGTGCTCACAACATTATATTAAGTGTTCACAACATTATACGTTTTTTGTTGTATGATGAGATTGATGTATGATGAGATTTATGAATGATGAGATCATTCGGTAAACTTCGTTTTTAGCGGAAATTACCGAATCCATAATTGGTAAATTACGGTAAATTAATGCCCAGCAAACAAAATTATATATGTGATCATTAAGGCAGTATACAATATTTAAAACGGATTGAAATAAGTAAATTAAGAAGTATGATCAATTTAACCCAAGTTTATTCTACACCAGGGCATTTTAAACTTATTTTGAGGATTAGTTTCACCATATTCACAACTTAGTATGTATATATATTTACTAGAACACTCCGTGATATCGCGGGTCTGTGACTGAATTAAAGAATATAACTATGCGTAAGCCTTATTTTAGTATTGGTATTGTCATCTGATAACTTGAGTCATGCCGATTATAAGATGAAGTTTTCTCTGCTTTTAACATCTTTCTGTTTGAACCCGTCGACCTGGAACTTGTCAATTTAATATTGGTATTATTGATTTTGTTTGGAAAACAAAAGTATCTGGAAAGGAGTATTTTTTAATCAACAGCTTTGTCCTTTATGAGTTATGAATAAAATTGAATCTTTGATTCGCTGTTTTACGTCTAACAAATTGAAAACTGTACATGCTGTACCTATACGCCTTATTTTAAGTCCAGATTTTTATTATTCGTATTGTCATCTTAAAAAGTCATACTGATTAAAGTACTACAATCGGGAACAATGTGACAATGATTGAATTAAGTAGTAGTTTCAACCCTGTGATTACGACCCGTGTATATAGCAAAATCTTAAATACAGCGTTTCGTGGTACTCCTGTCAGATGCGGAACGTACAGATAATGTAATAGTTAACAGGTGAATATATTATTGGTATCGATTCGACCCGGAACTTCTTAATTATTGGCAATATTAATTATGTGGAAAACAAAAGGGTCTGGAGTGATGTTATTTTTAATCAACAGCATGGTACTATATTAGTTATATATACTCTCAGATCAGTACTTATAGTGTCTTTTTATTGTTGGGATATACAAGTACCCGCCCACATGCACGTTCACTCTATTTTCTTGTTAGATCATATGTATTTATATTTGTACCCATCTAATGAGTTAATATAAAAAAGAAGATGTGGTATGATTGCCAATGAGACAACTATCCACAAAATACCAAAATGACACTAACATTAACAACTATAGGTCACTGTACGGCCTTCAACAATGAGCAAATCCCATACCGCATAGTCAGCTATAAAAGGCCCCGATACGACCATGTAAAACAATTCAAACGAGAAAACTAACAAGCCTTTTACAACTGATTTTCATAGTTCGTTCTTATGTTGTTCTGTTACGCCACTGTCCCAGGTCAGAAGGAGGATACCAACATCCCGCTAACATGTTAAAACCCGCCACATTTTGCATATATGTGGCCGTCCCAAGTCAGGAGGAGCCTTTATTTTAGTGGTTGTCGTTTGTTAATTAATGTGTTACATGTATATACATGTCAGTTTTTCGATCGTTTGTTTGTACATAAATTAGGAATATTTTTCGTTTATCATTTCGGGGCCTTCTATAGCTGACTATCCGGTATGGGCTTTCCTCATTGTTGAAGGTCGTACTGTGGCCGTTTAGCTGTTTAAAATTTCTGTGATGTCATTTTGTCTCTTGTGGAAAGTTGTTTCATTGGCAAGCATACCACTTTTATATAATATTATATACATGTATGTACCGTGCAAACTGACGAACAAACGTAGTAAATGTTTTATTCATCCCCACAAACTCAATTTTCATAAGAGATGATAACTTTAAATGAAAATGTTAAACAGGGTCTTGAAAGGGTAAATTTTTCTATGAAAGTTTAAATTTCTATATAAGACTGCTGATCATATTTAGAAGACAATCTTAGTACTTGCCGTGCTAAAAAGCTTGTAAAAAAATGGAATAATTGATGTAAAGTTATGTTTAACACCTACAGTGAAATGCTTTAAACTGCATTTTCCATATCTGTTAGATACTTATTCATGTAAAAATGCCAAATTCTGAAAATCGATGATAAAAATGACTCTATCATGACATATATAAGCTAGCGTAATATTGCACCTATGTGTTATAGAAAGCTGACTGTTTTATTTAAAAGGTAATTAAGCTTTTTAAAACTGAGTACGGACTATAAAGTGGCACCTTGCTAAATTTCTTCAGTAGGAAATGAACTCGAGAATATATCATACAAATTTTCCTACGATATTTCATTAAATAAACTTTTTATTATTTAACTTACATTTTGCCATTCGTATTTCTTACGACGAACAGAACTACTTCAATCATTCACCTCTCAGTTTCATCTTTTCCTTACTTATTTCAATCAGTTTTAAATATTGCATGCTACCTTATGATAACATGATTTTAATAACTTTTTAAATTTGTTTGCTGGGCATTACCGTTATTTACCAATTATGGATTCGGTAATTTCCGCTAAAAAACGAAGTTTACCGAATGATCTCATCATTCATAAATCTCATCATACATCAATCTCATCATACAACAAAAAACGTATAATGTTGTGAACACTTAATATAATGTTGTTGTGAGCACTTAATATAATGTTGTGAGCACTTAATATAATGTTGTGAGCACTTCATATAATGTTGTGAACACTGCATATAATGCTGTGAGCACTGCTTATAATGCTGTGATCACTTCATATAATGTTGTGAGCACTACATATAATGCTGTGATCACTTCATATAATGCTGTGAACACTGCGTATACTGCTGATTATTAACATAAGGCAGTCGTGGCGTTCCATATTTTGCTATCCATTTTTTTTTCGTTCCTGCAGAAGGTGCAAACATTAACTAAGTAGTGAAAACGATTGAGAAGCTCTCCTCATAAAATCAATGTTGTGAGTAGTATTGATTTAAATGGACAATAGATGGACAATAGACACCTGTAAACAATAGGTTATTTAACAGGTTTAAACTGTGTAACTGAGTTGGCCGTATCAAATGAAACTCGGGTGTTTGTTTATTTTGCTATCTTCTGCAGACTGGAAAAAAATGAACATCAAAATCCAGGTAAGTTTTTAATTTTCTGAAACGTAGACTTCATATAACTTTTATATATCTAGTTCCTGCCATGCCTTAAAACTTTCCTGGATGTACCAGTTTGTCTGTACTCATAGTAATTTTGGAGGTGTAAACACGGCCATATTTTTCAATTCCTTATGATGAACCTTAAATTTGAAAGCGTCGAAAAACTAAACCCCCCTCTTTTCCCTTTTCGAAATTAAATGGTTGCTATCAAAGGTCGCATATTTTACATACGGTTCATGAAAACAAATAGACAAATATGGCCATGCCCGTATTACCCCTAAAAACTACTCTGTACAGACTACCTGTGCAGTTTAAAAGCTTTGATGCCCGGCATCCACTAGATATACAAAAGTTACTAGCTTTTAGTAGCAATCTCCAAATTCTCTCAGAGAGAGATAAAGGACCGCTAACTCTGCATGGGAAATTGGACTTTGAGGTGAATATATAGCCACAATTGTCTATATGTTATGATGAACCTTACCGGCCGTTACTAACTTTCTATGTATTGCTCCTCGGGAGTCGGTTCCCTCCAAGGTTTAGGGTCGGGATCCTTGAGTAATTGTAAACGTAAATTTAAATATATGAAGTACATCCTTGTTTGACCCGTTGGATTATACATACATGTTTTTCATTTGGATAATTTTCTAACCCCTATTTTCTCACTTCAAGTCAAATGCTGGATTATACCTGAATAGCAGTATAATTAACCAATTACTTGTTATGTCTGCCCTCTCTTAGGAATAAAGGCACAAATCAGGAAAAGTTGGAATACCTGACTCGAGCCCAACCTGTACAAAAGTCACGGAGTATTCCTTTCTTTTCTATATATTTAAATGCAAATGTAAACATAAATGAAAAATAAAGTTCAACCCAAAGACACTGAATTACTGTACGCTATGACTGGTTTCTTTTAATTTACGAATAAAAACACCCCCACCCCTTCTTTTAAACATAAACCATATGTGAAGGCTTGATATGATTGATTTTCTTAATACTATTTATTTAAAATTGCATTTTAAAAGTGCACCTATTTTCGTAGACCTTATAATTAAGACTGTCTTACCTGTATGTTCTTCAAGTCCGTTGTCCTGGAAAACAACTCGAGATATGTGTATCAAATAGTAACACACTAGCTCATTTGGCAATCCTCGGGTAATCTGCTACTCAGCCGAGTTGTGACGATGAATCTACCTTTTGGAAGCATGCTGTGCACGGATTTATTTACAGGTAGGAAACAACTCTATTCGCAAATCAATTATCAAAACATAATAGATCTCTTATTGCATTAGGCCAAAGGAAATAAAAAATGTGTTTCCGCTAACGTGCTGAAAATGTACGGTAGGTAATAGGTAGTATTATTTTTTTTTACAAGTTTTTTTTAGCCGATTACTTCTAAGGAACTAGTCTGACTTTAACAGTGCTTGTTCTAAAATTGCATAAAAGGTGTTGAGGTAAGCATTGACAATTAGGGAAGGAAGGGTAAGCGTAAACAAAAGTATTAGTTTTTGCTTTGCCTTAGTTTGCACGCGAGTTGCGATTGACTTGTATTTTTATTCAGAGTACACTTTCCAAATTAAAATGGAAAGATTTTTTTTATCTTGATACATTTTTTGTAGTTTTCGTTCATTTTTGTCATATGTTTTTTCCTGTTATTTGAATTATTATTTACTTTTTTATATGATATTTCGTGTTTGATGTTTTTTTCATGTCTCTTTTTTTTTTCTTGTACGATTTTGTTATTTTCTTAAAGATAGAGGGGGTTTGTAGTTTATGTTATTTGTCTTGGTCAGTTGTTTGTTTGTTTGTCCAACTTGACGTTTTAAGGGAGATTCTTTATTTTTACGGTACATATTGTTTTTGTTAAAAGTCTGAAAAAATCTTTATAAATTCTTTAGTTCTGTTTTGTGATGCATCGTTTTTCTTTATGATTAAATAAATGCCTAAATCTGAAATAGTTTTATTTCTATTTTTTTGTCTGCATCACATAGGCCCGTTTTTTTCACAACAATAAAAAAAAAGCTACACGCGTTTTTTGGGGGTTTCTTTATTGACAAAACCAAGCTTTTAACAGGTCGAGAACTCTAGATTTTTTGACGTCAGAATATATTTGCATAGTAATTTCCAAAACACAAGGCCAATATGGCCTTGAAAAACTGACCAATCGACTCAATGAACTACAATGCATTGTGGGCTACTACGAGTAAACTATACTACTTAAAACACGTGGAATTAGTGGGAAAACAGTCAATTAATATATTGTCTCGGACTCTCATTACCAAAGTTTTTATTCTTATTTAATGTAAAATATATAACGTAATCTTCAATTTGCATGCTCAGATTAAAAAAATATTGTTTATTGGCTTCACGAATGATTCGACTTTCTTGTTCGCCTTGCAAAAGTAGTTGAACCGGTTTTGTGCATTGTTATGAATTGAAACTGCATTAATTTCACGACATGACACAGTGAAATATCCAATGAAGTGACCACTGTCCAGTAAGAAAATCATTTGAGCTCTTTTAGACCTGTATAATGTCATTGCAAAATCATTTCTGCCTAGAAAAACACGAAACTTTCATTGAAACACTTCTTTCTGTACTGAATGTGTATTTTTTTATAAGGACCTGAACTAATAGTAAGAACATCATAATATTCAGTATGCTAAAAATAAATAATTACATTAGATGTTTGTTTCATTATAATATTTTATTCTGATTGGCTAACTGCACATCACGTGTTATTCCGTAAGCAGTTGCATTGCTCAATACAACTTTTCACTCATGATAACACGTGCTCCAACAATAAAGTGCACACTCAGGTGAATTAAATAATAAAATATATATAATTCGTGTTTTCATGATCATAGCTAAAAAATGTAAATATAAGTATTGAATGCTTCTTTTTGTAACTTTATAGGGTTGTAAAAGCGTTGACCGTGCGTACATTTTTAGAATGAAGCGCTTCCGCTTAAAGGAGGGTAGTATACCTTACCTAACAATGACTTCACGGTTAAGCTAACAAGCAAGCTAACCAAATATATTACCTTTGTCTAGTACATACTCAATGGAATCGACTGTAACTAAAAACTCGAATACATTTTAACAGACAGTGGTAATGTTTGTTGATGAATATTGTTTTTCCTAGATTCACTCTTGAAAAATCATTTGGTAACGTTAGGTCAAGTAATTTCAGAAAAGATCTTTTTGTAATTGCGGACGCCGAGACAATAAATAAACCTCACACGACCCCTCGACACAGGTGAGCTTAGATTTGTGTGTGTAGATTTATATTGTTTTAAACTGTTATGACCTTTTAAAGTTAAATGTAGGTGTTTAATCTAAGAATTTCTTTTTTAAACTTATATACTTGTTTTATACTCAATTGGTAGTATGAAGCTACGAGATATTTTAATTTTTGAAATTGAAGGCACAATTAACAAAGCAAACGGTAATTTCAAATACATTGTACTTTTAAATAGATCTTTAAGGATAATGTACCCTTGTGTTGATCCCATGCTAAACATAACAAAAATCTCTGTACAAAGGTTATCTCGTCTTCATTCTCTGACATATTCTAGTCTGCCCTTTCATAAAATAGTGATTTTTTTTAGTGCCCTATCGAACTTTCGAAAAGAAAAAAAATACCTGATAACCGTTCAGACAAAAAAAATATGTTGAAAAAATCTTACAGATACAGCAAGTGATTCTTAATAGCTATAAGATACATTTTTCTTTTAAAATTTTAAATCTTACGAGAAACTATTCCAAGCTTAAAACTTTCACTGTAACCTGGCTCTAACTTATCCCCCACCCCCCCCCCCCCCCCCCCAAAAAAAAACCCAAACAAACAAACCCGCAATACTATTGTCATTCTTATAGTCAGCACTAAATTGTTCACACACAAATGTGTTTACAAGCTGCTAAAGACATATGTTTCAAACGCTCATAAATTCCTTTGTTCTATATTTTTGCTCTCCATTTTTATGCAAAACCTTTTACATTTTTATTTTATGGGTTATTATTGAAGGTCGTACGATGACGTATGATTGTTAACACATACTTCCTTTGGTTTCTTATGGAAATTTGTCCATTGACAACAAACATACCACATCATCTACTTTATATAAGTATTGTATAAATTACAACGTATTTTGGTGATCTTGCAAAATGATCGTAATCCCGAAAATCGTAAACATATTTTCTTATCTTAAAAGGCGGCAAGAAGGGTTCCATTAACAGGCCAATAAAAAAGATTACAGTTAATTTAAAAAAATAAATAAAAAAAAATAGGGGTATTTTTTCTCTCATAATAACAGTAAACAGATTCACAAGAATGTCAATTTCAAGAAAGCAGACAACAGTTAATTAGTCAATAACAGTACAGCATCAATGATCTTGAATATATGCCACTTTTAACGAAAATATAAAGGCACAGAACCAGGACATAGGAGCACAGAACCAGGACCGTTTTTCTTATCACCAGCACAGCGTCAGGACAATTCCGTTTAACGAACTTGTACGACTTTTGCAATATAATATTGTTGTAATATACTTTGCATGGTACTTATGACACATCAGAGAAAAATTAAGCAACAAAACAGTCGTTTTATTGCCGTTCTGATACAATGTAAACAAACCCACCAGCACAGAATCAGGACCCACCAGCACCTGACAGGACCAAATCACCAGCACAGAACGTTCTCTCGCAGGACAACCATACCCACCGTGAACACAGTTCAATCGAAGTCATTAGTCATAGAAATGCAAAAAATACATTGTATCTTATGTAACAATGTATTTGTCTCTCCGTGAATGAACATGACATATTTGCCACTGGACATTAAGTGTTCGGTTCAAATATAGCTGGATGATCTTACATTATTTGTATGTTATGCACACATTATAGCTGTTATTTATGTCAAATGGATTGTAGTAGATGCAAACCAATTTTGGTCAGGAAATTGCATACTTGTAAATTTCACTATAAAACTATAAAAATGCAATGCCTATATATTCATGTATCTCGTGTACAGACGCATTTGTCTCTTCTTGAATGGACATGACATATTTGCCACTGGACATCAAGTGTTCGGTTCAAGTATACTAGCTGGATAATCTTACATTATTAATGTCAAATTAATTTTAAGTATATGCAAACCAATTTTGATCAGGAAATTGCATATTCATAAATTTCATTATGACACTTTTAAAAAAGAATGCAACAAAAAAAATGATCTGAATCTGTTAAAGGCATTACTTTCATAGTTGTCCCTGGGAAAAGTATTTTGAAACTCTTAATGATCTGTTCGTTATGATATTTCATATTTAGTCTAAATTTAGTCAACGTTCTGGTTTGCCAAGCAATAGCATTCAACAACAAAAAAATGATATTCATGTACCATCCCGTTCCAGATTCCATTTATTGTAGCTCTATTTCAAATTTTGATAAACATATTATTCAAAGTTTATGTTATTGCCTTGACACCCAAAGAAATGTCTTTGTAATACGTTATCAAAACAGTAAATGTACATGCATGTTTTTGTACACTAGTTATGTCGTTAGTTTTCTCATTTGATTTTTTTTTTAACCTTTATCATTTCGGGGTCTTTTATAGCAAATGACTATGCGGTATTGACATTGCTCATTGTTGAAGGCCGTACAGTAACCTTTAGTCGTTGATTTTAATTTGCGTCATTTGATCTATGGTGGAGAGTTGTCTGATTGGCAATATTACCACATCTGCTTTTATTATTTACAAAAAAGGTGTGTTTCAAAAATGACGAACTGACGTCTGCTGGTTTAGAAAGGTAATTAATCAAAAGCATCTTGCGCCCCGTGTTTTTCCTCTTTCAAATTTCTACCAAAACGAATAGTTTATCATCTTCAATTTGAGTGTTATATGTATTTGTTTTTTCTAGTTGAACGTTTAAAAGTTTTCTGAAAATACTTTCATATAATTAATAAATATGATAAGTTTTATTGCACTCACGAAAACTCACACTGACCACCTTAAGCTTTCAGATAGTGAAAGACACAAACATAGTTTACATTTTACTCATTTATTTAGGCAATAGCACAATTTGTCATTTGAAGCAGATATTTCAAGTAAAATGACGGTAATGAATGATACAATGGGTATATAATTTACGATTTAAATGAGCTACCATACAGCTTGTTTGAAAAAAAAAAATAAAACGTATGACTTGGGACATTCTTTACAACGCGAGTTAGATAGCTGTCGGCTGCTAGTACTGAATACTTCGAAATAAAATTAGAAAACAAATCAAGAGTAAACGTGGTAAAGAAATGGAAAAGCAAGTTCTCTTTCTAAGAGGTATAACTCAAATGCGTCGGACCGGTTGTGAAAACAATTTGTCCTGATTTTTTTAGTTGCAATCTCTGTCTTGCCTTTAATTTTTCACTGTCTTTGGTCATGCCTTTTTTTTTAGTGTACCCTGACTTTTTTACATACATTTTCTTCATGCCTTCTTGTTTACATGAATTATCATATTTGGTTTATATGCTCGTCCTGCCTTTTTTTTTTTACTCAAAACCCCTGCTGTCCTGCCTTTTTTCAAATATCATCCCCCCTCCCCCCCCCCCCCCCATAAAAATTAAATGGTAGCGCCTTTAGTCAAAACATAAAGAAAACAGTAAACAAAACAAATCATAATCTGTAAAACACGTCTTTTAACAAAATGCTTAAAAATCTATAACTATACATTATTCTAGAACTACGATACATTTTTTATAGCAAAAAAATACTTGGTGAAAATAAGCTTGCGCTTGGTCGAGAAATTGAATAAATGTCACCCTATGTAAATAAAGTCATCTTAATTGATTAACGGAAACTTTCTGCACGAGTAAATCACGAGTTTCAACGGCTACTATTAAATCAATTTTTAAATCAGTCAGTGCGTACCTAGGCCAGCGAAGAGGTAAGAGCTTTGTTAGTTAACAAACTATTATGGAATGAAGAGAGAACTAATTCAATGTTAATTTTAGGCAAATATTATGTTATCTACTAATTTGAGGTTCACCATAATGTATTTTGAAATTTCGTAGAAAATTCGTATCTGTCCAAGAACAGACGGGAATCATATTATACACTTCTAGTTTTGTCATATCTGTATGGATAAGAGCAAGAATACATTCTTATAATTAAAATTAACTTGAAATTATAGGATTCATCAAAAGGAATTCAAAAATATGGCCGTGTTTACACCACAAGATCTACGATGAGTACAAAATAACTGATGATTGATTTCATTTTTTATGTTTTAACGCCACTTTTAAGCACCACATTTAGGCTATTTCGTGTCGGCCAGTTTTTATCTGTATCTGTATCTGTAGTGGTACGTGTAGAATCCTGTTTAGGCTTTTATACACGGTGGAGAAGAGCGCCGTTGCTATGGGTGGTGTTCTTGTAGAGCGGTCTTAAATGCCTCTACAGAACCTGCATGCACAACTTTATCTGGTAGTTGGTTCCAGTGAATAGTTGTTTCCACGAAAAAAGAATGTTTATACTGTGGTTTGTTGCTGTTTGGTACCTTTAGTCCTCTGGTGTTATTGATGACTTGCCGTTCTATGATATTTTATTGGTAGAGGAAGCCGGAGTGCCCGGAGAAAACCACCGACCTTTGATAGGAAAACTGACAAAACAACTGATGCACCTACGATATGTTTCCATATGCACAGGGTTGACTGTACTCAATTTTAAATATATATTAAGAGCAAAATTTGTAGTGTAAATACAGCCATATTAGCCAAAAGGTTATGAGGAACATTAAAGGACAACAACTAAGCAATCAAAACAAACAATATACTTATAGAAAAAACGGGGGTCCAGCGCTGCTGCCTGTGGATCTGAGCTCTGGAAAAGTTTCGATGCGTAGCTGGTCCTTGATTAAGTTGTGTCATTTTTAAACCGGCTATACATTTTAGATCGTCAGATAACTGATTGTGATACAAACTAGAGGCTCTCAAGAGCCTGTATCGCTCACCTGATTCTACTTGGGTTTTTGAAATCATATGAAAAAATATAAAATTTGGCTAAAAGTGACAACACAACCTCATTGATAAGGAAAGGAACATGTTTAATTTCATTCAAAAGTCCCCCACTGGCGGCCATCTTGGATGGCGGATCGGCTACAAAGTAACAACACTTGGTCAGCACCTCATAAGGAACATTCATGCCATGTTTGGTTTTATTCCATTCAGTGGTTCTCTAAAAGAAGTCATTTGTATGCATTTCCCATAGGGTCCTATGTTAAACTAAGTCCCCTGCTGGCGGCCATCTTGGATGATGGATCTGCTACAAAGTAACAACACTTGGTCAGCACCTCATAAGGAACATTCATGCAATGTTTAGTTTTATTCCATTCAGTGGTTCTCTAAAAGAAGTCATTTGTATGCATTTCCAATAGGGTCCTATGTTAAACTAAGTCCCTGCTGGCGGCCATCTTGGATAATGGATCGGCTACAAAGTAACAACACTTGGTCAGCACCACATTAGGAACATTCATGCCATGTTTGATTTCATTCCATTCAGTGGTTCTCTAAAAGAAGTCATTTGTATGCATTTCCCATAGGGTCCTATGTTAAACTAAGTCCCATGCTGGCGGCCATCATGGATGATGGATGGGCTACAAAGTAACAACACATGGTCAGCACGGCATAAGGAACATTCATGCAATGTTTGGTTTCATTCCATTCAGTTGTTCTCTAAAAGAAGTCATTTGTATGCATTTCCCATAGGGTCCTATGTTAAACTAAGTCCCCCACTGGCGTCAATCTTGGATAATGGATCGGCTACAAAGTAACAACACTTGGTCAGCACCACATTAGGAACATTCATGCCATGTTTGATTTCATTCCATTCAGTGGTTCTCTAAAAGAAGTCATTTGTATGCATTTCCCATAGGGTCCTATATTAAACTAAGTCCCCCGCTGGCGGCCATCTTGGATGATGGATTGGCTACAAAGTAACAACACTTGGTCAGCACTCCATAAGGAACATTCATGCTATGTTTGGTTTCATTCCATTTAGTGGTTCTCTAGAAGAAGTCATTTGTATGCATTTCCCATAGGGTCCTATGTTAAACTAAGTCCCCCGCTGGCGGCCATCTTGGATGATGGATCGGCTACAAAGTAACAACACTTGGTCAGCACTCCATAAGGAACATTCATGCTATGTTTGGTTTCATTCCATTTAGTGGTTCTCTAGAAGAAGTCATTTGTATGCATTTCCCATAGGGTCCTATGTTAAACTAAGTCCCCCGCTGGCGGCCATCTTGGATGATGGATCGGCTACAAAGTAACAAAACTTGGTCAGCACCCCATAAGGAACATTCATGCTATGTTTGGTTTTATTCCATTCAGTGGTTCTCTAAAAGAAGTCATTTGTATGCATTTCCCATAGGGTCCTATGTTAAACTAAGTTCCCGGCTGGCGGCCATCTTGGATGATGGATCGGCAACAAAGTAACAACACTTGGTCAGCACCTCATAAGGAACATTCATGCCATGTTTGGTTTCATTCAATTCAGTGGTTCTCTAAAAGAAGTCATTTGTATGCATTTCCCATAGGGTCCTATGTTAAACTAAGTCCCCGGCTAGCAGCCATCTTGGATGATGGATCGGCAACAAAGTAACAACACTTGGTCAGTACCTCATAAGGAACATTCATGCCATGTTTGGTTTCATTATATTCAGTGGTTCTCTAAAAGAAGTCATTTGTATGCATTTCCCATAGGGTCCTATGTTAAACTAAGTCCCCCCGCTGGCGGCCATCTTGGATGATGGATCGGCTACAAAGTAACAACACTTGGTCAGCACCTCATAAGGAACATTCATGCCATGTTTGGTTCCACTCCATTCAGTGGTTCTCTAGAAGAAGTTCAAAATGTAAATTGTTAACGACGACGACGACGGACGACGGACGCCAAGTGGTGAGAAAAGCTCACTTGGCCCTTCGGGCCAGGTGAGCTAAAAAAAGGACCGAATTTCATTAAATACAGGCTTTGTTCACTCAACTACACTATAAAAATACTAGCATATTGATGTTCAGATATATATTGCCATTCTTTTGCTACGTCCATATCAATTTTACATGTAGTAGTCGGTTTTGCCGGTTTGTCTGTACTTGGACTTTGTGGTGAATATACGGACATTATATATGACAAAAGTGTGTATTTTTCAAAAAAACTAGTTCAGGAAATAATAATAGTAGTCCGTTATGTGGAATCGTAATCATATTGGGGTTTAAATGAGTTTCTTACATCCCTGTATTCTTTAAATTATTTTTGTTTGATTATTTGTTTCTATTTTTTATTAATTTTGCCCATTATACTCGATTATGTTTCGTTTTTTTTTTTTTTATTATTTAGCATCCAAATATACTCTATTCCCATTAATTTAGCACCCCAATATACTTTATTCCCTATAATTTAGCACCCCAATATACTCTATTCCCTATAATTTAGCACCCCTATATACTCTATCCCCTATAATTTAACACCCGATATTCTCTATTCCCTATAGCTATAATTTAGCACCCCACTATTCTCTATTCCCTATAATTTAGTACCCCAATATACTCTATTCCCTATAATTTAGTACCCCAATATACTCTATTCCCTATAATTTAGTACCCCAATATACTCTATTCCTTATAATTTAGCACCCCAATAATTATACTCTATTCCCTATAATTTAGCACCCAGATATTCTCTATTCCCTATATTTTAGCACCCCGATATTCTGTATTCCCTATAATTTAGCACCCAGATATTCTCTATTCCCTATATTTTAGCACCCCGATATTCTGTATTCCCTATAATTTAGCACCCCAATATACTCTATTCCCTATAATTTAGCACCCAAATATACTCTATTCCCTATAAGTTAGCACCCCGATATTCTGTATTCCCTATAATTTAGCACCCCATTATTCTCTATTTCCTCTGCATTTTATTCTCTATAGGTTTTTGGTGGACCAACAAAAATTTAGTATACCTGACCTAATAATGGCTTCAAGGTTCAGCTAGTAAGCAAGCTAACCAACGATATTACCATTATCGACACACTCAATGCAATCTGCTGTAATGTAGCTATTCGTTTTTGTTTTAGGAACCGTTTGATCATACAGAATCAACATGGAAGCGTCTTGTACTTTATTCCTTGTCGTATTGGTTGGTAAGTATATATATATATATTATCTACGTATTCTTTAAGAACTTAAATAGTTCTCGTTTAACTTTTTTTTTTTTTATCTCATTGTTTGTATTGTATTATAAAAAAATTATTGATGTTGTAATGTTTATGCCCTTTGGGGCCCATAATTGGAAATAAAAATATCTTATCTTATCTTATACCGAAATTGTAAACCTAGTTAAAATTCGCATGACAATTAGAACCGCTCATATCAGAGAGCTGACCTCAGATTAACCCAGTGTCCCATTTTACACCTGAATTGGCTTTATTTCAAGTAATTTTTTCAGTTCTTCAGCCTTTGTGTAAATTTATTTTTGTATATATAAATTGGTAGACAGTTGATGCAGCTATCGGTTAGCGAGCAGATTTGGAACGAGAGATAGACAAAGGAGTAGGTCCAGTACAAGACCCCTTTTTGACCCCAAAATATAGCAGTTTTACAAAATTGTTTAAAATGTAAACTTCTGCTACATAAATATGGGCTGTTTTTGACAATCGGAGCGTTTTAAATGACTTAATCAGTTAAAATCTTTCACATGAATTAATTGAATCAACTGAAATAGACACTTTAGTGTTTAAAAAGTGTCCAAAATCTTTAGTCAGATGAGCCTGAAATTTGAGGCCAAAATTGGCCGTTACCGGACCTACTCCTTTTTAAATTCGGACTGATAGCAAAATTTAAAAAGTACCGAAATAGACACAGATCTTCGCAGGATTCAAATTCTGTCTAGTATTGTTTTATGATTGTGTAAGCTCATACCGATTTGATAAATAGATTAAATGCATGCGGATTGCATTGTGAATTTCGAATGTTTTTCGTTTACAAGAAATTTAGGTTATTGATAATGCCAAAAAAGTTTGTTCTATTGAATGAATCATCATCAATGTATCTATGTTTAAATTAATTTATTTTTAATAACCCTATTTAAATCAAAACTTAAGTATTGTAAAAAGCTCAAATGAACTTTTAATACTTGCCCTTGGAGGACATAATTTTATATCTACTGCTATGATATATTGTTCTTTAAAGAGACATAATGTCATAGCAATGAACATTATTTGATAAGTGTAAACACTTTCTAGGCGGACACTCTTTCACACGACACTATAATATCTGACACTAGCATGATCAAATAAACTCCTTTTTAATTTCAACAATAGTTTTAAACTTTAGATAAAAAAAAGACATATCTTTGTGTCCACAGCTCACGTTAAGAGCCTGCAAATTCACTGAATTTCTAAAATGTTTCGTTTCTAATTGTTTTCATCCATAGGATCAATGGCATACTCTTCAGCTGTGAGAATTCCAATTAATTGGGCCGACTTGGGGGTTACTGCTGCCTCGACTTCAATAGAATCTGGAGCTACTATGATGACAGCCGAAGCTAGTTATCGTGTTGTGTGTACAATTGAAGTAGAAAATTGGACAAAATACAACCTCGTGAATCCTCATGCTACCATTAAGAAAGGTGAATTGCAGTCATCTCCAGTTTTAATCAGACCTACACTTCGAGAGAAATTTGTAAGTTTTGTAATCACATTTAATCAGTGATAGTAATCATATATAACCAGTTAAAGTAAATATGTAATTAATAAATGTAATCGCATGTAATCAATATCTTTTATCACATATTTATAGATTATCGTTGATCATTTCAACGAGATTGATTTCTCGCTTGAGCCGGGACGACGAAAGCGAGAATGGCAATCGAGTTGAGATGACCAATGAAAATCTGTTTATCGCTATTTTACCTATGACGACGTTGTCAGTTAAATGTCAATTTCATTAGTAACGCTGCGTATCTGCTTAGGAACTAACAATAATTTTCAATCTCAAGCGAGTAGCATGATATGAAAAAATATCACAAAAAAAGATCAAAGGAAAAATGCACAAAATAGCGATAAAAAGTGTTATCAAATGTAAGAAATTCTTTATTGTAGTAATCGATTGGATCGTTTTTACTGTCATTTTTTAACATCATTATTCAAGTAGGTCCTGACGACCGGCATACTGAATAACTGGCAGACACCCAAGTGTCGTAGAATGACGGTGAGGCGCCACAGCATTTGAGTACCACTATGCCCCCAGTATAAATATATGTACTACATATATATTTTCAAATTATTTATTCATCAAAGACTTTAGTAATTTAATTGCAATATTTGCACTTTATACATCAATTGAGGACATCTTTGAGTTAATTACATAATAAAGCTTTTTTTGATTTGAGTCAATAACTTGAAGGTCAATTATCTAAATATGTATTTAAATTCTTTCTTCTGCAAAGTTAAGCACTCTTTTATTTTCGTTGGCTTCAATCCAAAACATATAAACCGGTTGTCTAGCTATGGAACGCCACAGTTAACATGAAGTAATAAAAGACCGACATAACGTAATGTCAGAGTTCTACATAAGACAGCTGTGGCGTTCCATACCTAGCGATAGTTTGTTCGTCTCTAATGTGGGAGGTAATGGGTATTTACAAAGTTTTATAAAAAAAAAAAAAGCAAACACCACAGTCAGAATAATTTGTTCGGGTATTGCAAACTGTTATCTCGTAAACTAGCACGTTACAAATTTGGCTAAACGTTGCTGCGGGGTACAGATTAGGTTGAATTTTCATTATTGCAATAATTACATTAGATGTGTGTTTCATGAAAATACGTTATTCTGAAATGTTAACATCTGTGTCGAGTTATAACTAACATTCAATTTGAAATAAATTGTAACATTCATGTTGACACACGCTTCAACAAAAAATGATTGTAACTGTGTTTTCATTATCGTAGCGAAAACATGTCATTATAATATTCAATGCTTCTTCTAGTAATTTCAATGGGTTGTACATGTGTTGACTGTGTGCATATTTTTAAAATGAAGAGCTTCCGCGCTTCATACAAAATGAACTTCTGTCAACGATTGTTCAACCCAATGTGTATGGATGCCTCATGTTACGACCTTTCCGTCAGTCACATATCCAATGTCCTTGACCTCATTTTCATGGTTCAGTGACTACTCTTATAATAAGTAATATGATAACTATATTTGGTAAGTGTGTATCTTGCAAGGTCCTCCTGCCCGTCAGACAGTTTTCATCTGACCTAGATCTCATTTTATAAATCAGTGAAGGTCAAGTTTTGGTGGTCAAGACCATATCTCGGATACTATAAGCAATAGGTCTTGTATATTCGGTGTATGGAGGACTGTAAGGTGTACATATCCAACTGGCAGGGGTCATCTGACCTTGACCTCATTTTTCAGTTTTGGTCTTTTAAAACTATAAGCAATAGGTCAACAATATATGTTGTATGGAAGAATATAGCTAGGACCATGCTGTACAACACTTCACAAAAAGACGCATTCAATTCTTTATTAGCATGTTTTTGGTCTGACTATCAATATAACTTAACCATTTATTTATCATCATCTAAACATATAGCCATAAAACCAACCTGTTATAACAATCTAAACATTTTCATTTTCAAATCATGTTTTAGCAGGATGGCAACGTTCTCCACCAAAAACATAAAATTGAAGTTCACAATTTTTAAAAATTCAAATGAGCTCAATTATTTTCTACAGTTACCGAAATACAATACTCAAATATAGTTACATGCATACAAAATTATTCTATATTCTGTACTTGTGTCCACTTATTCTTGTATGTGAACCTCAACCACCCCTGTCAAACTTATTCCTCTTCAGATTCCCTTTTCATATATACAAATTTTTCTTCAGAAAACTAAAATTCATGAATTCGCCGTTTCAGAGTCTAATGCATCCTGCGTAATATTTTCAAAAGCGTACACCAAAACGTTTTGATTGGTTTAAAACGTTATAAACAATGGAAATTCAACCAATGACGTAACGTTATTTTCACTTTGGGGTACGAACAATGAAATTACCCATGATGCTTTAGATTATGAAACGGCCAATTGAAGCACCTACAAACATGCAACTTTTGTTTTATCCACAAAAAATGAGACTCACACAAAAAAGTACTTTCACTACATAATATGATATTTTCCCGTTAGAACTCTCCCATGGATGATCGGGAGGGATTTTTTTAATGGCACCCGCTCAGCTATGTTTTATTTATATATTGTTTATTTCAAAATTTGCAACTGAGGTTAGAATGGTATGAATCTAAGTTTGTTATCGTTGATTGAATTTTGAATTCTTGTTGTATTTTACAAAATGTAGATACAAAATATCTTTGAACTGACAACTATTTTCCAATTTGTAGACGGCACATAAATCCTATTGGGGATTTTCCGGAACGTACGGAGTGGCATCATGGAGAATAGATGATGGGGAGGGACGAAGAGCAGTTGTGATGTGGAGCTGTCCGTACAACTTTTGGTGGCACAGTAATTATCTCGGTGTTGGATTGGCGGAACCAGCTACTGAGCGTCACCGTGATTGGTTTCACCAAATGTATAACGAAGGAAACGGCAATGGCTTGAGATTTGTGAGATCTCGTTATGATAAACATACACCAACGATAAGAACCAACGACGGAAAGTTTGAAATAACTGGTATTATGGGAACAGCTCACAGAACAAGAGCACGCGTTATTGTCCGACCCGTATATGAAGATGATCTAGCTCCAAATATATCGGACGCATTGCGTAAACGAAACTTAATTTAATAAAAGCCAATGCGTGCTTTGGTTTCATTGGTCTAAAATTATTATAGATTAAATGTACGCATAGTATTGAGTTCTATGTTTATTGAAATGTAACGGTCATGGACTTGACTGTTCTATTTGAGCTGACTTTACTAATGTTCTATTTGAGCTGGTTTTACTAATGTTCTATTTGAGCTGGTTTTACTAATGTTCTATTTGAGCTGGTCTTACTAATGTTCTATTTGAGCTGGTTTTACTAATGTTCTATTTGAGCTGGTCTTACTAATTCGCTTAGTCTTTTATAAACCTATTAATCCAGGTGAAGTTGAATGCATATATGCGTTTTTACTGAACTACATGTTGATATAAAAAAAAAGATGTGGTATGATTGCCAATGAGACAACGGTCCATAACTGTTACAGACTAAAATTACACAGAAATTAACAACCATAGGTCACCGTACGGCCTTCAACTATGAGCAAACCCACACCGCAGTCAGCTATAAAAGGCTCTGAAATGACAATGTAAAAAAATTTAAACGGGAAAACAAACAGCCGTATTTATATAAAGAAATGAGCTCGTTTATACTGGTTTTGTAATGTTTTTCATGCGAGATCTTGAACTCTAAGAATTATCTTTACAAATTGCCACAATTTTTATATGTTTGAGAGCCTTTTCATGATAATTTGATTTAACAATTTTAGTAGGTTATTGCTCCAGTTTGCTGTTAAGTATACTAACACTTTTATTATTTAGTCGACCTAAAGAGGCGAAAGATACTAAAAGGATATTCAACTTCGTAAGTCGAAAATAAACGGTTTACGTTTACAAACGACTTGGATGGAGATAAGGCCGTTAGTTTGTTCGTTTGAATTGTTTTACATTGTCTTATCGGGGCCTTTTATAGCTGACTATGCGGTACGGGCTTTGCTCATTGTTGAAGGCCGTACGGTGACCTATAGTTGTTAATGTCTGTGTCATTTTGGTCTTTTGTGGATAGTTGTCTCATTGGCAATCATACCACATCTTCTTTTTTATATTGGATGGAGAGTTATCTCATTGACACTCATACCGCATCATCTTATATTTATATACGCCATGACTTAAAAAAAGACAAGCAGACATAGTGACTGTCCACAAAACACAATATAGAAAACTAAAGACGCAACACACGAATCTCATTAACAAATTAAGGTGATCCGAGGTACTCAGAAGGAAAGCGGATTCTTCCTTACATGGGGAACCAGTTGTTGTATAAATGCCAACTCTTCTAAGGATAACATGTCTTGTCAGATTACTTCTAGTAAAGCATTTGCATTTTTTACGTATCAGGATTCGTGCACGGATCGACATATACGTATCGAACAGATTTGTTTACAATAATGATTTTACCCCGATCTCAATTAAAATTAAATGCATTATAAAATATTTTCGTCAGGACCAACTTGACTTAATTTATCCTTTCCTCATATAAGTGTTAAACGATACGTCGATACGAATACGCCAGCAAATACTTGATTAATGCAAATGCTCTAGTTGTGTGTTTCTGCTAATCTTCTTCTTTTCTTTTATTTCATATATTTTTAATACAACACTTGAAACAAATATGAAATCCTTCTTATTTTTGCTCATAACTTGCGATAGTAAAAAAAGGTGCCAATTTGTAAAAAAGAGGATCAATTTAATAAACTCATCATAGATTCCAGGACTAAATTTTATATATACGCCAGACGCGCGTGTCGTCTACAAAAAACTCGTCAGTGACGCTCGAATCCCAAAAAGTTGAAAAAAAGCCAAATAAAGTACGAAAGAGACATTCAAACTCGCAAGTCAAAAATAAATTGACAACGTAGAAAAGCGACGAAAAGACGTGCACACATTTACCAACCACAAAAAAAGAGAGAAATCATACTATAAACTGCGGGACACCAGTGTCACCAAAGGAGTTATTGGCAAGGCAATTTAAATGGTAAAAAACAATCATTCACATCATGTACGTAGCAATTATATATGACAACAACATACAAAAGCACACCGCACAGCAGTACACGAAAAACAACACAACATAGAAAACTATAGACTGAGCAACCTAAATATCAATAAAAACTAGGAGTTACCTCACGTGATTCGTACATTAAATGAATCCTGCTCCATATGTGACACCCGCATAGTTGATCACACAGCAGTACACGAAAAACAACACAACATAGAAAAACTATATACTGAGCAACATAAATGTCAATAAAAACCGGGAGTTACCTCACGTGATTCGTACATTAAATGAATCCTGCTCCATATGTGACACCCGCATAGTTGATCACACAGCAGTACACGGAAAACAACACAACATAGAAAAACTATAGACTGAGCAACATCAATGTCAATAAAAACCGGGAGTTACCTCACGTGATTCGTACATTAAATAAATCCTGCTCCATATGTGACACCCGCATAGTTGATCACACAACAGTACACGAAAAACAACACAACATAGAAAACTGTAGACTGAGCAACATTAATGTCAATAAAAACCGGGAGTTACCTCACGTGATTCTTACATTAAATGAATCCTGTTCCATATGTGACACCCTCATAGTTGACCACACAACAGTACACGGAAAACAACACAACATAGAAAACTATAGACTGAGCAACATTAATGTCAATAAAAACCGGTAGTTACCTCACGTGATTCGCACATTAAATAAATCCTGCTCCATATATGACACCCGACTTGTAGATCATGTAAAAACAGACCCGTGATAAGTATAATTCGGTAGGGTCGCATTCATGAGAAAAGATGACAGGATTGTAGAACATCCGTCGTCATCTGTGAAGCAGATTTTCCATTGCTGCCCAACCAACTCGTGAAGACGTCCGTAAGATTTACGAAGGAATGATTTCAACTTTACTATTTGTAAAGCTTGGTTTATAACTTTCTTTTGAGCAACAAACCTCTATCAATGATCTCATGATGGAAATGCAAGTCCTGTGCCAACTGAGATAGATATTCCATATACAGGCGCTGCTTGAATGTTGCTACATACATGTATGAGATTTTCAAATCTATGAATTATAGTTTGTTCCTTAGCATTTCGAAAAATATTATGTTTTATCTAAATTTTCGAATGTATGTTAAATACACGGTCTCAATGTAGCAATATTAAAATGTATATGTACGAACGGACGGACGGACAGGATTACTATCAGATGCGGAAGTAATGGACGAAAGAACATGCAATTCTCTTTTATAAAAACAAGGTACTAAGTATACCAGAAGATGATTGATGCGCAGATAAAACTGTTTTACAACGTTTTTCTTTGTACGAACTTGTTGGTACTGTTATCAAAATATTTAAAGAATGAAAGAATTCGAATAACAGTTAAATTAATTAATTCTAGATTAGTTTCAATCAAATATAAGATGACCAACAATTTTCAGATTATTAGTTACATTTGCAGATCACAAGTTTTCAGATCATATAGTAACAATTTCGAGATTATAAGTAACAATTTCCAGATCATAAGTTACAATTTCCACAGATCATAAGTAACAATTTCCAGATCATAAGTAACAATTTCCAGATCATAAGTAACGATTTGTAGATCAGTGTCGCTTTTGTTAAAACTATATGAATCATAGGTTAATATACGTAATAATTTTAACAATCATAAGATTTATAAGATTACTATAAATGAATGGAAAATTAAAATATTTTTAAGATCAGATATAGATTATGTAATACAAAGATATAACAACTTGAATGCTCATCGGAAACGGAAGCCCTAATCTTACAACAATTCCATAGTATGTACTCGGATAAACCAATCCCATAATTCCATTCGGCAATCCTCGGTAGAATCTGCTACTCTCGGGATCGGACGAGTTGAGACGAATGCCCATAATTCAGGTGATTATACTGGTGTTCCACCCTCAAAAGTTAACATTTTGACCCTTTAATGAAATTCCAAGTACACACGTGTATGCTCCTTACAAATTTAAACATACTGTACGGTCTGGTTTCTATTTTGTGGCGTAAAAGAAATAAACGTAAGAAAAGCGAGTGTGTGGTTTCCGAAAAAAAAAATATATCCAATTTTTCAATACAAGTCTTTTGTTAGTTACAATAGAATAAATATGATGAAACCTTTGTCACAAATTAATATAATTCATAAAGCCTTAATTTTTATAAATAATTGTTATGCACTGGTTAGGCTTATAAGATCAGGGCTTCTGCTCACAGTTACATCTAATCAAAGTAAACAAACATGATATACTGTAAACCAGCTTATTTACGACGATATTTTACTTCGCATTTAGTATTTCTAGTCCACTTTGCAACTTCATGTATTTATTTGTCGATTTTCATATTTACCTGATGTAGAAGGAAAAGGAATGTGCTAAGTTTCAAATTTTCGCGACTGTTTATTTTCACGTTATTTTCTACATGCTAAAGCCGCAAAAATAAATCGTTCTCAAAAATTAGTTGGTTTACAGTATGTGATCAATACATTAACAGATGTTATAGTTTGCTGGATTGTACGTGTTTCTGTGTAGACAATCTATAAACACCTTATCACATCTACACACTCTGTATTTACAGGAACCATAACTATCTGAAAGTAAAAACAAAGATGGATGAGTATAAAAAAGTAAAATCACAAAAATACTGAACTCCGAGCAAAATTCAAAACGGAAAGTCCTTAATCAAACGACAAATTAAATTTAAAAGCTAAAACATACCAAACGAATGGACAACTGTCACATTCCTGACTTGGTACAGACATTTTCTAAAGTAGAAAATGGTGGATTTAACCTGGTTTTATAGCTAGCTAAACCTCTCACTTGTATGACAGTCACTTAAAATTCGATTATATTGACATAGATAAGTGAAGGAATAATTTCAAAAAGACGTACATTTGGCAATTTGATTTTAGCATTTTTTTCTAATCGGGCGAACAAAAGTAAATTGATAACATATACATAGTACTAGTTCTGAATATTCTATTAATGCAACCTATCTTCTTTTTGGCACATCATATATATTTTACAACTTTGACCACTTTAATATGCATTATGTTTGCTACTATGGAAACACTATGATTTGTATGGGCTGTTCTTATTTTATCCCACGTCGAGTGTTTTTGATGAACGATTCACCTCACGTTAGAAGATAAAAATGACGATGTAGCTCGTGGTAAAATATTTAGCATTAGTGGCCAACTCATGGCATATGCACAATAAATTCAAGACCCCCTTTCCGCCCCCATGAAATATATTCTTGAATATAAATCTTACCGTCTTCTTTAATTCCATTTGTTGAGTCCATCAACTCAAAAAGATGAAAGTAATTAAGGTGGTTAAGATGGTGCGTTAAAGTTATAACCTTAAACCTATCTCCTAAAAGTAGTAAGCATATATGAGCTTACCAAGTAAAAAAACCCAGAAAAATGAGAAAAATTAGGACTTATTTTTTTTACAGAAACAAAATAATGAATAATAGCGCAATTAATATCACGTTATGTAATATATTCTTTTTAGAAACCTGAAATATAGCATATGAAAACCTACTTTTTATTACATGATCAGTACAGAAGCCAGGAATTTCCAAGGGACATTTTTTTTGGGGGGGGGAGGGGCGGGTTTACATGGACATCATGATTAACTTTAGCGGTTACAATTTAAATTGAACATCGACTTTAATAGCGCTTATTTGTTTTCAAGGGGGTGATCGTGCTAACCCCTCACAATCCCATGTTTACGAGTATGCTTATTTAACAATACCATAGGTCTCTCTTCTATTGAATTTTACACTGTCACAGAATATGGCCATTTTGGAAAGTCTTTACATACTTACCTTTGCAGTCAACTGTCCTCTGATTCAAAATCTTGTAGTTATAATGTGTCCATTTAGTCCGGCACCACCAGTCTTCTTCATCCCCATAGCATTTGTCATGAGCTTGACAGCACCTCAAATTTATAACTTATACTTATTATTTAAATTCGACTACACATTGTAATATCTCTTCATCACTCTTACATTGAACATCATAATTTCTAATAGTTTTTGATGAAAAACTATTTAAAATAGTACTCTGTTAATAAAAAGAAATTCCTGAGGTACAACCTACATTTATTAGCTCATGGTTAGGTCACCTGCATAAAGATGTTGCATCTGCATTACATTTTGTAGGAACATGGTAAATGTATAACAATAGCTTACATGAAATTGTAGTAACTTGAGCAATACGACGGGTGACAGATATGGAGCAGGATCTGCCTACCCGTTCAGGGCACCCGAGATCATTCCTAGTTTTGGTGGGGTTTGTGTTGCTCTGTCTTTAGTTTTCTATTTTGTGTGTTGTGTACTATGTTGTGTCTGTTTGTCTTTTTTGTTTTAGTCATGGCTTTGTTTTATTTTCGACTTACGAATTTGGTTATAAATCTGGTTTATTTCGTATCTCTTTTACATAGTGCTTCGTAAAAGAAATCCAAAGTTTGGTTTCTGGTATCAAATTACTTAAACCGTACTATCGTCTTAACTTCCTATTCTTTTTTTTTAGATTGTTTCCATTTTATTTGGTTACAAAAGTACAGTTTCTTTTTTTAAAAATTATCATGACCCATTTTCATGTTATGAGGATTGCTATTGAGTAGTATTTAAACCTTAAACTATAAGGATATTAGGTTTCCTTACTAAACATACACGTCAAAAATGTAATACTGCTGTTACCATCCAAATTTCCAATTGACATGAAAATGTAAAACATGCGTTGAATGCATTTTTGGATTCCAAAAAGACAGTTGATGAGTTCACTTTCACTCGAGATATAGCATTGAAATAATGACAATCTCATATGAAGACACATCCATAAACTTACCGATCTATACCATCTACTGGTGTACCTGCACCACCAAATCCACAATAACAACCATAATCAAGAAGTTCGATACCACGTCTGTATCCAAAAATTGCGATCATCAGATTGGAAAAATTCCACATCGCCTTCTTACTTATGTTACTATGTACATCTGAAGGAGACAATTATTAAGTCAAGATTTTTTCCATTGATTTCTGATGCTTTTTATTAAAAAAACAACATATTATCAGTTAGTTTTGTAAATTGAAAGTTTTATCTAAAGGTGACCGTCCTTTTCCAACATAATCAAAAGAGAAGTTACGGTATGATTAGTACCACAATGACCGTACGAACTGCAGGACTATTTATAACAAATGTGCAGATTTAAAAAGTATTGTCAATTCCATGGTTATTCAGTAATGCTCAGACAGTACGAGTACGACACATTAAATCGCTACTGTGCCAAAAATTGTAATAATTTGACTCACAGAAGATGAGAAATTATAAAGAGCTCAAAAAGCTGTCCGAAAAGATAATATCGAAGTATATGATTATGAAATTTCTAAAACAAATGTTGTGTGACGCTTGTATTTCAGTATATCCCGTGTTTTCTCAATTCTTATTTATCAATTAAGCTTCCTTTAAGTTATGTTTTATACAGTCATTTAGAAAATCTCCGAAACAACAGTCAAATATATTTGTATTTAAAATTACCAGCTTGATCATCCAATGCGTTGACATCATCTAATTCTGATCTTTCCACATAATTCCTCACTTCATTCAAAACACTTTTGGAATAACCTGAAATATTTATGATGTCTTTATTCCAAAACCAAGCTTTGTTTATATGATACTTACAATGTTTGACAAATTAAGTATCCATGCACCACATAACATATACATACACAGACATGCAAGTTGTAATACTTTTCCTTTGGGTTAAATCACTTAATCATATTATAATAATATGTATAACGACATGCATGCGACATACAAAAAATATTAAAAATTAACTAACTTGAACCACGAGACTGCTCGGCTAATTGGAAGCGAATGCCATACAATGAGAAATTTAACTTGATATAAAACCAGGTTTAATCCACCATTTTGTCAGCATTATCAAAATATCATAATAGAATTATAAACCAATTGTTCAGAGAACAATTGAAGATCTCTCTACATCAAAGAAATTTTGAAAAGAAGCTAGTTTATACTGATGCGATACATAAGTGGTTTCTATTTACTTTTAAGTGAAATAAGGAAGATAATTAGCTACTTCCGGTTAAGTTTCAAGTCACTTCCGGTGAAGTTATTGTCACTTCCGGTATCATATGAAAGCTTTTTTCACACTGATTCCAAACATATATAGTTTATATATACTATACCTGTAAACCAGGAGATAATTGGCCACTTCCCGTTTATCGAAAGTCACTTTTAGTCTTAAGTGATAAGTTTCTAAATTACAAAATATATAGGTTCCGAGTACTTTTTCAATGAAAAAGTGTCCAAAGAGCTACTTCCGGTTTTCTCAAAGTCACTTTCGGTTATCATTTTGTCAAGGTCATATGTCACCCAACCTTTTGTTAAAGGTCATATGGCTTTATAATGAACCAAGTTGAAGTATAATCAATTAACCTTATAATTAGACATTTCAGGGGCACTAACTCCTATAAGATGCCATTAGATTATTTCAAACCAAATGTAACATATATTCATTACCATAAAGCAATCATTTTGCACTTGTTCTTTTATATATATCTTTTAAACTATTGGAGAAAATGCTAAAACAAGCTAAAGTCAAAATTGAGAACTTGACCTTGACTTGTGACCTTGACCTCATTTTCTAAGTAAGGACCTAGGGGCCTCAAATAAAAACATTCCAGGGTTATACGGTTAACGGTTTATGAGTTAATAACACATACCGACAAATTTATTTCGTAAAGGAAGATAACTGTAATAATAAGATTTCATCAAATCGCTTCGATTCAAATTAGCCAAAAATTCCTCAGGATGTAACGAACAATTTGTATCAGAAATTTTGTCGATATCTTTTTTTTTGTTACGAAAGAGATGCACGCATATGATAAAAAGTGAATAGGGAGATAACTCTTACAAAGAAAATTGTTCGGCTTAGATTGAATGAAAATAAAAAAATGCATAAACTGTATGATACTAGATCATGTAGATCAGAAATATCTTAGCGACATATTGTGAAACAAAAATTTTACGCGTAAACAAAATTTGGCGGAAGAAACAAAAAATAATAATCAGAGAACAATTGAAGGTCTTTCCACCAATAACAATATATTTTGATAGGAAATCATCAAATTTCAGTTTAAAATGTGAGTTCCTATTGATTTATGATGTATAAATATGAATTTATAACAAAGGTCAAAATCTAGAACGAGGTTATAAACCAAGGACCTCAAATCAAAAGACCATTGGTCTTTAATATGTATGGTTAATGAGTTATATCACTTTACGCATAATTCTTGATATAATATGGACCAAAACTCCCTTTTTTTGTTTACGCACCCTCTCAACCAAAATTAACATGTTACGACATGTCGCAACTAACAATTAAGTAAACATTATTTGTCGATATCTTATAAAGTTTTCGAAAATAGTGAAAATAAGTCAAAATCGAAATTTAGAATATGATTTTGACCTTTGACCTTGACCTAATTGTCATTTTTTTTTACCAAGGACCTTAAATCAAAAGATCCTAGGTCTCTATCACTTATGGTTTACAAGATAGAAATACATATCACTTATATCAAATGCATCAGGGAAAATAAATCTTATATGGAGTGTTCATAGCACTTGTGTCAAAATAGGACAAATCATGCGAAGGATATAACGAGCAATTTAAAAAAAATTGTCGCTTTCTTTTACGGTTACGGAGGAGATGTAGTCGTATTTGGTTTAGAATGGGTGAAATTAAAAAGCGCATAAACTGTATGGCACTATATAAGAAATATCATAGCGATATATTGCGAAACAAAATTTTTACGAGAGAACAAAACTTTGCGGAAGAAAATAATAATAATCAGAACAAATACAATAGGTCTTTCCACAGAAAAGTGAAAAGACCTAATAATAATAATTAGTTCTTTCTATCAAAAACCATGTATTTTAATATGAAAGTAGTAAAATTAGGTTTAAAATTTCATTACAATCGTCAAATGATAGCTTATTGTACGCTGATTCCAAAAATATATGGCTTCTATACAATATTTTTTAAATAAGGGAGATAATTTGTTACTTCCGGTTTGAAAAATGTCACTTCTGATACTATTTGAATTTTTACTTGACACTGATTTCAAAAGTATCTGGTTCTATATACTTTTATATTAATAAAGTACAAAAAAAATAGCTACTTCCGGTTTATACAAGATCACTTCCGGTTGTTTTTTTCACGGTTAAATGGTTTGAAACCTAATTTCTCTAATTTCTTGGCATATATACACAGTTTTCCCTTCCCTGTCACAGATTTAAAGACATTTGCGTTCTTGGTATATGACTTCAGCATGTATGTTTGCCTTTTATGACGTCACGATAGCATCCTCAGATGAAAACAAGAAAAATTAACATTAAAATTTAATTTCGAGCAATTATTTACCGATTACAAATTATCTCCAAGGATGAAATATATTTTTATTACACCCGTCGAGCAATGTGAAAAAACTTACATATAAGAGAAACAACCGGCTTGGTACAAACGTTGTCCGATAAAGATGTTGGATTAAACGTTGGTTAACAGCTATTAAAAACTATTATTTCTTTACTTGAAATATTTTTTTTTCTTTTAAATTGCTGACTATATTCTTATTGTACAACATTTTCCATCATTTATACAATGCTTTAAATGGCATAGTGTATGCAGTCGAAGCTGTAAATATCATTCTGCCATATTGTGTGAATGCATACTAGTTCAAAAATGTCTGAACACATCTAAATATATGCACCTTGTGATTTAAGTGTGGCCAGATCTATTTGTAATATTATACACATAGTTTGTTCACTGTCAACCAATAAATAAGAAAACAAATTTTAGTTATATGTACTGAAAACCAACTAATTTTCGCGGATACTTTATTTCGCGTTTCACCCTTTTTAAGTTACTTCGCGGCTATTTAATTTCGCAATTTTCTTATTTACTTGGTGAAATTTAATAAGACATGATCCGAGTTTAACATATTCGGGACGATTCATATTTGCGTTATTTTTCTCCTCGCGAAAATAAATCGCTCGCGAAAATAAGTTGGTTTACAGTATCAAAGTTTACCTGGTGGGCTGGATTGCACTGCGACACAGAGAACACACGCAGTAATATACTGAAATATTCAAACAAGAAAATTAGGTATTAATTAGCTTGATATCGAATACAAGAGATATAACAAATTATTTCAAGATGTTATATCAAAGTTTATCAATTTTGAAAGAGTACATCAAATTAGTAAATGAAAACAAATTTTGAATTCGGAGGGGGGCTTTAGCTGAGTTTTAATATACTTTTGGCATCCTTTGAAAACAAACAATGTTTCTTCTACGTGTACCTTTGTGCATGTTTGATTGTGCAACACAAGAGATAAAAAATAACAGTGTGACACCTAAAACTAGACAAACTTACAACGCCATGGTAAAAGAAAGACAAAATTACTAATATGTTTTTTTAAACAATACATAGTAAAATGTTGACTGAGCAACACGAATTCCATAAAAAAAAACCAGAGGTAAACGTAAATGGTCCCGTATTATAAGCAATCCATACTCCACATGTGACCAAGTCATGTTGCTCATTCAACTTAACGTTCTTAAAAAATGTCTAAAACAGTGATGTTATAATCATATGTAAGCGGGCAAGATTGAAACATAGTCGTGACAATACAAAATACACAAAATGACAATAGGGAATAATTGTATTCGCTATAAAAAAAACCAACATTTAAACATCTGTAGAAACCATTGATGAAATGTATATCAGTTTTAAATTAGTTCGCCTTTTGTAATTGATATACTTACGTGTAAGGTTAGCATCTTTCTAGATAAAAAAAAAATTAAAAAAATTATGAGAATGAATGAATGATTTTAGATACAGTATTGCCGATCTTTTTTGTCGTGAATATCAAATTCGTTTTACCAACATTATTTTAAACAAATTCGATTAAAACTATGCTTGTTAATATAGTCATTATGTACATATTACTCTTCAAAGGTTTTATATTTTTGGAAAAAAAGGAAGCTTCTCTTACCTGTTATATTTTTATCTAACGTTGATAAATTCATTAAATCATTAAAACCATAATTGGTCCAATTATGGTTTTAATGATATAATCATGATTTAACCGATTGATTTCTTTTTATTATTTTTATTTAAATGCAATATAAATATATTTTTCAATTCTTTTATAATATTTCTCTTTTCTTAACCAGATTTTTGTGGAGAACAAATTGAGGACAATTCAATCTTTGCTTTTTTTTTGTTGATTAGATCAGAATAATTGTCAACGGTGTATTGACTAACTACATGGCATACTTATTTTGAATCTCCAATTGTTTAAAACCGGTTTATATAATCTTTTTGTTGCACGCAACATTCTTAAAAGTGTGCAATATAACTCCAAGTATAGCAAGGTAAATACTATCACAATGGGGAATAGTCAATTCGTACATGATAAAACTGACACCCTTTTATACTAATTGCACTTAAAAACCACTACAGTGTAAACGAATCTTATCTGTAACCCAAATCATTCATTTAATACAAAGTGAATACTGTACACTTCAATAGATTGAAGATATATTTCATAATTGCATATAATACAGTTTGTCAAGTTAAAAATTCATAAATCAGATGATAACAAATGACACTCATTTAAATGCATATTTGGATACAACACGTTTTTGTATCACATTTCATTTTAAAACTATCGACAATATATAACAGGGTCAGAACATGCAACGGTTGTGTCATTAATTTGTATGCGATATTTGATGCTCAATCCTTAATTTTAGGTATTTAAATTCGTATTTGTGAGTTTATTTGTTCGTTTTTTAACAGGTTAGGAATGATTTATGTCGACTTAGCGAGTTTGTTTTTATAGGATATTTAAACATTAGCCACGGTATAAACAGTTTTGACTATGATATTGTCGAGTGTCAAGAATTACTTTCATTTATCAGTAGATCAGTAGAATAAATTTTAGTATTCAGTTTTATATGTTTCCCCTAATAAAATGCATTGAATGAAACAAACACTGAAAAAAAAACCAATTCAAACACAGATTATATTTTGTAGCCCAGTAGAAAGTTGACATCCGTTTACACAAGAATAACAGGTGAAATATATTTAACTGCAATACTGAAGCCATCTTTTGCTGCAGGAATTAAATGTTGAAGTCCATTTTAGAACCATTTTTTTCTAAAGTTTTGCCAAATAAAGCTAAAGTTAACTTTTCCCTAAAGAAAATAATCCATAGTATTGTGGCAGTTAGGATTATTATGTCATTATTATTTCCCTTGTTGAAAACTCTAAATTTCATATTTCTTTATTTGATGATTTAGATGAAGCTTATTCAATACATATTTGTTGAATTGAATAGATATTGTTATTTAGAATTCATTGGTTAAAGATATTTATTTATATTCTAAAGTGTTATATTTGCATCGTCACAAAACCTTGATTACCTTCTGCGATTAACTTATATATTTTATACAATGGGTTTGAAATTAGTACTTTGAATCCTCTGAGAACTGACATTCAGTCCAACCACAAAAGCCATTAATAAAGATAAAAAAAACCACAAAAGCCAAGTTTTCTAACAACCCTTTAGATTAGAATATAGCCATGTGCCTTCTTAAAAGTGGTTACATTGAAGTCAATGAATGCTCCATTTTTACTTTTGGCTTTACAGGATAAAAGTTGTATTTTGTTGATTAAATTATTATATATTGTTTTTGCTTTTCAGTTTTCATTTACATAGATATTTTATAGCGCTTTTACATTTGGCATCTGTCGTTTTCGTACACATCAGTTTACAAACTAGAATTAGCTGTGGTCCGCATCCCCGAATTTCCAGCAAAATTGCTCCTGCTACAGTATTTTGAAAAATTCCAAGTTTGGAAAACAGGTAATTTGTTCTTAAAGAAACTTTAACTGTTAAATTTAAAGTCAAACTTACAGAATTTAAAAAGAAGCAAGCGTTTTTATTTAACAGCTTATACATAAATAAAAACCAAGATGGTGTATGAGTGCCAATAAGACAACTTTCCATCCAAATCACAATTTGTGAATTTAAAGAAAACCATTATAGATCAAATACGGTCTTCAACACGGAGGCTTTCCTGATACCGAACAGCAGGCTGTAAAGGGCCAAACACAATGATTAGTGTAAAACCATTTAAACTGGAAAACAAACGGCCTTATCTACATAAGAAACGAGAAATTAGTGGCACTTATGAACCACATCAACAAACGATTAACACAAAACATCAGGTTCCTGACATAGGCTAGGACAGGTGCAATAAATGCAGCGGGTTTAAACGTGTTAATAGACGCCCACCTTCACAATTCTAACATAGTAGTGTAAAATCTCAACATAGAAATACAATATATGTATAATATCAATTTTACTCGCCCTCTATGGTCCGTAAAGGGTCAGTAGTGACCGGCCGTATATCAAATTTATCGCACACAGGACTTGTCTTGCCTCGTTTTGTAGAAAAATAAAAAATGAAATAAAACAAAATCAATGGATGACGTTACCATAAACAGTAGACGTGACTTCTAAGACCACGTGACGACGTTAATCTAATAACAGCGTAATAATTTACCTGCGGTGCGATAATATTAGATATTGTTACTCAATTAAAAGACATATTAACGACATCAGGGGATACATTGAGCATGGAAATGTGGAATGTGTCAAAGAGACAACAACCCAACCGAAGAGTAGAACACAGCCGAAGGCCACTAAATGGGTCTTCAATACAGCGTCCCGCACCCGGGGATGTGTTTCAGTTGGCCTCTAAACATAAATGTGTACTATTTCAATGATAATGGTTGTCATACTAAACTTCGAAATATATAAAAGAAAATCAAATAAAAAATTATACCAGACTAATAAAGGCCAGACTCCTAACTAAGGACAGGCTAAACAATCAGGTGGCGTTAAACATGTTTTTTTTAGATCTCTACCGTCCCCGTATACTTCTAGTCAATGAGAAAAAACAAACACACATATACTGAATGAATAAATTTGATCCACGGCACAAAAAGAATACAAAATCAATAAAACAAGGAGGTTAGATTTAAAGGAATATCAGAACGCTTATTTAAGAATTACATATACAAGCAATACAAAAGGTCACTTTCATTTAAATTCACGATGTTCCTGAATATCCGTCATATTTGATAAATAATGCATGCATATATTGTAGAAGTAGTAGAAAAATTCTCAAACAATAATTGCTGATTACAAATCACAAAAAAGTTTCTACGGTACACTTAATTTTGAAACAGTGTAATTTGTGTTTACTACAGCTAGTACTGTATACGAGTCATGTTTCTACTGTCCACACTTCATATTTTGTAAACAGTTGAAGAAGTTGCTTTAAAAAAAAAAAGCTTATTAGAAGTCTAAATGTTCAAATCATCAATTCCAGTTTTTTTTTTCGCTTTTCTTCAATTCTTCCAACATGCTACATGAATGAAGCTTGTCACTGAAAAAAAATAATGCATGTAACATAAAAATCTTCACAAAATGTTCATGCTAATAATGAAAATAAATAAAATACGTCTACAAAAGATTTTATTTAATCTTGACACCACAAGTATCTACAAATATGCAAACATTTTTGATAAATTGTCTTTACCTGAAATCCTAGGTACGATGAGCAGCAGTCTATGTTTCAGGCTGAAGTGGTTTTAACATAATACATTTTTGTATTTATCCTTCTCCATTGTGATGTCACTGAGGTTTAAATGAAAAGAAACACATGATACTTTGATGTCATGTTTTTTTTTCATGTAAAAGGCGTACTGTGGTTTTTATTCACATAACAAACAGTTTCAATGAGAAATAAATTGGATTTTTTTTACAAAATAAGCATTTTTACAATGCATTAAATCTTAGCAAGTTGTTAAAAACACTGTTAGGACATAGTGTGACATATATAAACACATACTAATATAACTTTCATCCCCATATTTTAGCAATATTGCACATGTTTTTTTTTCATTCACATTTATTGATAGTTAGTTAATCGAGTACGACTTTGACTAGCTTCAGGTCAGGAATATGACAGTTGTTTCCCAGTCGTTTGAGGGGTTTTATCTTTTGATTTTGACATTTGTTTAGAGACTTTCCGTTTTGAGTTTTCCTCGGAGTTCAAAATTTTTTGTGATTTCACTTTTTTATACATTTTATGTGTATCATTGAAGTGGAAGCGAATATAGTAAACATCTTTGGTGTCGTTTCAAAACAGCTATTCTATAACGTAAAGGCATCAGTTGCAGTTTCGAAGCTGATGATACAAAAATAAAGGCAAAAGTAGTATACCCTTGTTCGAAATTCATCAATCGATTGAGAAAAAAACAAATCTGGGTTACAAACTAAAATTGAGGAAAACACATAAAAATATCAGAGGACAACTACGACACAACAGAAACACAACACTAAAATGTAACACACATACACAGAAACGAACTATAATATTACTTAATCCACTACGCCATGTTTTGTCATGTATTGCTTAAAAATGCATTGGATCTTGTACCCGAAAATGGACCTTAAAGAGTTTCCAGCTCGTTTGGCATATTGTTTTTGTGCGGAAAGTACTTTTTCGTAAATGAAAAATTAATATAAGGGAAATGAAATGATCTTAAATGGTAATAACATGTATCATGAAGTATTAACACGCACTTGTGTATCACTGAATTATATTTAACAATGCATTTAAATACATATAGCAAGGTAAATTTAAAAAAAAGGAGGAAGGCTACTGAGAGCAGACAAAAGACAAACGCTCGACTATATGAACCAAAGGAACAATTGAAAAACAAATTTAAAATTTTTTACTTGGTTTAGCAAGTAAATTTCTAGTTCATATGTGCTTTTACTTGCAAGAAATGAATATACATACTATGAACTTCACTTTTGGTCAGTATAAAAATATCTTTTTATCTAGACGGCCTTATTATATCAATATAATTCTCGATTTTATTGTGGCATATACATACGGTATCTGGGTATTGATGCCTGTTTTGCCGAACATAATCTAGATGAGCATTTCTGAAATGGTTCTCACCAATTTTACAAAGACATACAACTTTTACGTGTACACCTATTGATACTGAAAAACTGACAAATTTAAACATTGTCATCAAATGGAACTAGTGAATAACACTTGGTATGCAACGATATATACATATCGTTAAGAAATGCATACCAAATACACAAATATGTTTTCTTCGCTGTTACACACTGGCTGACGAAACATCGACTGAGGCACTTATAGTATTTCATCAAACAAATTATAAAGAGTTATACTAATTTATTCAACTCTGATCTGCCATGGTTATGCTATGGATGACTCATTTATCAAGTAAAGGTTTCATGTCTACTTTTAGATCTTTTATATCAACACAATGCTTTTCAAGGTTTGGCATTATCATATAACATTCAAAGTGTAAAAAAAGAATAATCACAAAAATACTTAACTCTGAATAAATTCTAAACGAAAAGTCCCTAATCAAATGGCAAAATCAAGATTTCTAACACGTCAAACTAATTGATTAAAAATGTCATATTCCTGATTTGGTACAAACATTTTCTTATGTCTGAAATGGTGGAATTAACCTTGTTTTCTAGTACAAAAAACACAACATAGAAAACTAAAGACTGATCAACACGAACCCCGACAAATACTGGGGTCATGTTCTACGAAAGGTTAGGTAAATCCTGTTCCTCATCTGGCTTCCGTTCATATTAAAATTTGTTATAAGTAATTCGACAAATCACAAGTAAACCCCTTGTTTCTATAATTCTTATTATGTTTTGTTTTTCAGAAAATATTGTTTTCGTTTTGATTTGTTTTGTCAAAACATTGTTTTCTGAGAAAAAAAAAATATATATATAACAATAAGAAGTAAAATGCAGCTTAAATTGCACGTTTTCAAAATTGTACATGTTGTGCTTGTCTAAACTCGGCTTATCCACAAATCAAACAGACTTCATATTGTTCTCATTGTAAACTCGACTGTGACCTGCATCAAGGGTTTGAATAACGTAGTATTATTAAATGATTTTAATCTCACGTTGGGGAAACCTGTTGAGATGGTTTTTCATTGCACCAAATAATCATACAAATGTGTATTATTATTATAGTTAAGTTAATAATACAATGTATCGTGACAATAAATAAACTTCTATTCATTTTAAATCCATCATTGTTTGTTTTCAAAAACAACTGTACTGCATCGTATCTGATAAATGATCACCGTCGTGTGGTATTTTGAACCACATCATTTATATGAATACTGTCTGTAGTTGTTGATTCAATTTTAAATATATTACATAATAAAGTGTTTTAAAATTGACTGTGGGAAAAATATAAATATCTCAGGTCAGACAGAAGAGTCCATTAATAACAAAGAACATTAATTTAAATGCATAACTGCATACAAACCGATTGTGTAACATTTTTTTTATTATAACGCTATTGACAATATATTACAGCTCAGCACATACAATGATTACGTAAACAATTTTGATATGGTTTTTGTTGCTCAATCTTTACTTCCTATTATGATAATACATGTTTTGTAGAAGAAAAAAACCTTGAGTGTTCGTTTTTTATAAGGTATTGAATTGAATGACGTCTGTCGACTCGATTTTCAAGACCAATATAAGCAGACGACAAGGAGAATATTTCTATGCGAGCACCTCTTTCTCAAAATGTGTTGAATCAACAAAAGTTTGAAAATAGATAAAATACGAATATTAATGTTTTTGTTTTTATCATGTCACTACACTTCTATCAAATAACAACTGTTTCTGATTGTGTTCATACATGAAATCGTAGGCACTTAAGTGAGTAGCGATATAATTTTTCAGTCTTAAATGGTTTCAAGTAAACATGTTTTCGTATGTATTCATTCCATATTGCGATTCTACTAATTCAAACATTTAATGACACCATTTGGCCCCTCTTTATTTTTACTGATATGCCATGTTTTCCCAATTCAAATGGCGTCGTGATATTTATTCATATATGTTGTTCAATGATGCTGTTGATATATCAAGCTTAGGCTTATTGGTAAAATTAATCAAAAATTACATAGAAGTAGTTAAAACTTTCGTAATTTTGGGACCTTTGTGCATTTCAATGTCATATTGATTAGGCATTTAAAACCTTTCCTATTCGGGTTTCAATGATGAGGAAAACGCGTGTCTGGTTTACAAAAAATCAACCCTGTTATCTTTGATTAGTTTATTTAAAACCACAGAGTCGATGCCATTGCTGGTGGAGATTTTCTCTCTGAGGTAGCAGTAGTCAGCACTTCCTTTTTCAACATGAAATATCATTCAAACAAATAGATATAAAATTAACTGAGAACGCCATGGCGAAAAAAGAAAAGAGACAAACAGACAAATAAGATGCACAAGACAGAAGATACAAAACAAATGACCAAATAACACGAACCCAACCTCAAAACTATGGTTGGTCTCAGGTGCTCCAGAAGGGCAGGCAAATAGTGCTCCACATGTGGCACCCGTCGTGTTGCTCATGTTTATTGATATTGTCTTATTCATAAATCAATCCGTAACCGAATTATAAATTTTCAAAAAAATATTAAATGTGTATCGCAAGAATAAAATACATAAGCTTTATATGGTAAAACTATTTATATGTGTGGTTCCCTAATACTCTTCATTCGTAATTTGTTATCATTTTTATTGATTTGCATGTCTACGTAAGTCACAGGTAGAAAGTTTTAATTTTGGCATCAATGATTGGTTTATTGTATTGTTCAAATTCATTAGTAATATATTTACCATAACATTTCTTCAAAAATGGACAAAAACGGCACAACATCACATTGTCATTAACCTTTACATTGAACAAATTGTTTTCACCAACTGGTGACAACAAGCATTCTATCGATATTAAGTCGTTTATCTCCAATTAAGAGCTACCGACATTTTTCATGTACCTGTTTTTATTACTACCTTTAGCGTATATGTAATATAGATACATACGTTATAATATTGTATTAAGATTATGTCATAGATCACACTTGATTGTCAGTGTATGTTTTGTTATCTTTATAGCGAGTTAACTCATTTTAACTGATATTTTATAGTGTGTCTTTTTTGTGTTAAAATGTTACAATACTATTTCTGGTTAAGGTGAATGTTGGCCCCAATGGAACATGTTGAAACGTGTAAATCGCAGCAATTGTATGCACCTGTCCTGTGGTTCAGTGGTTGTCGTTTGTTGGTGTGGTTCATATGTATTTCTCGTTTCTCTGTTCTTTTAAAGATTATATACTTAGATCGTTGGTTTTCTACACTTGTCACGTTGGGACCCTTAAGAGCTTGCTGTTCATTGTTACTCTTACATAATCATAACATCATTTTATATACATTTAAATTAATCCCAAGTGTATTTATTTCCTCAACCGTGTCCAATTTCCAGAACGTGTCTATTTCGCCCAAACGTGTCTATATTTCGAAAAACTAAGTAGTGTGTACCGCAGGTATAAAATATATAAGGTGTATTTTGCAAAATCCTTTAGAATGTTTGGTCCCTCATGATCTTCACCTTCGTAATTTATCTACCATTTTAAACATTTATTGATTTAAATATCAACGTGCCTCATGCGTAATTTTGGCATCAATGATTGGTTAATTGGCTTGAACAAACTAATTAGTTATATATTAACCACAGCGTTGATTCAAAAATAAACAATAACGATACATTGTTCTTAAATTCACTTCTTACAAGTTTGTCAGTGGTTTTGTGTGGCATCTTTTGTGTTCCAAGTATTTTTTATCAACATGAATACACAAATTTTATAAATCAAGTATGAATATCAATTATAGAGCCATTAGACTGTTGTTTTGCAATTATGTACTTTTGTGTTCATCTGATGCGAAATAGTCCTAAAGTCATGACATTATTTCATATATAACTCTCCCAATTGTGTTTATTTCCTCAAACGTGTCCGATTTCTCCGAACGTGTCTATTTTGCCTAAACGTGTCTGATATTACATCCCAACACGAATCCGATAATTGTTATTCGTCAAAACGTGTTCAATTTAAAACGCCAGAATATCTCAAAACTGTTAGCGCTAATATGTACTCAATGAAGTCAATTAGGTTAAAGGCAATTCAATGATGAGGACACACACAAAAACGTCGGGTTTCGGTTGGTTTCTAAACAAAATATCGAAACCGTTATTTAAATACATTTAGAAGAAATGTGAAGAGATCCCAATAGACAAATGTCCAATATATTGTAAACTATGCACAGTGACTTCTGATTTCAAATAATCAGACATCATATAACAAAAATGATAGCACAATACATAGTTATTTCTACTTACAGCGGTTAAATACTGTTTAATTCATTACTTACTTAGTCAAATATGTTGTACGAAAACTATATACTCCGGTAAGTCGAATAATCTTATTGCACGACCGGCTTATTGTAGGAGTGATTTCTAGGCTTTTTAAATAGTAACCCTGTTTTTGTTTTTTTTTTGATAAATTTTCATTGGATTGGACATGATATGTTTTTTTTTTTATAAATGAACACGATTTTGGCGCCTTTTAGCAACTTGACATGTTTTGCAGTTAAACGACATCATATGGACTCGTTTTGGGGATTCGGACACGTTTGAATACGTTTCTGAGTGCTACATATATGTATAGATATATTTGTAAAAATGATAAATGTCCTACTTTTCCTGCGTAACCTTCTTGAATGTCAGGATTTGCCAAATTCATTTTTTTTTCTTACTGGGTTATGCAAAGAAAAGAACAAGTATTAATGTTAACAATGTTATGTGTTTGAATGATCTGTTTTACCTTTCTCGGTTGTACTTTTTTTTCGAATAAATGGCTCAGAATGTTTCATAGATATAGGAAGATGTGGTGTGAGTGCCAATGAGACAACTCTCCATCCAAATAACAATTTAAAAAAAAGTAAACCATTATAGGTCAATGTACGGCCTTCAACACGGAGCCTTGGCTTACACCGAACAACAAGCTATAAAAGGCCCCAAAATTACTAGTGTAAAACCATTCAAACGGGAAAACCAACGGTCTAATCTATATAAAATAAAAAAACAAGAAACGAGAGACACGTATAAATTAAATAAACAAACGACAACTACTGTACATCAGATTCCTGACTTAGGACAGGTGCAAACATTTGCAGCGGGATTAAACGTTTTAATGGATCCAAACCTGCTCCCTTTTCTGAAACAATAACATAACATCACAAGAAGAAAAAACACACATTAAAATATCAATAGGCAGGCTTAACTCAATCAAAAAACGTAATAACATTTAACGTAAAAACATAATATATATTGTTATTTAACATGTATATGAAAAATATTAATACTAATGACATAGCTCAAAAATAACAACAACACAAATAAGTTTATTTGAATACACATATATATATATATATACATAAGCAAAATTAACTAGGAGTTCCATGTACTGAGCTCTGAAGATTATTTTATAAAGGAATCTGTGTTTTCACTTTGTTTATATTTAAAGGATATACTAAATCTGCAACATCAAGTAACAGTTTAAGAAGGCAACACCGATGGTTTTAGGAGTACCATACTGCAGTTATCAATATTTTAAAAAAAATACTGTAATTGTTACTAGTAGTTTATGTATTTCCTTAAACTACCATTTAGATGGTGTAGTACATGTTGTAAACAATTGATAAAAGTCTATCTCTAACAGTTAAAAAACCACGATTACATCATTTTTTTCTGGTCTAAAATATATACTTATTTAAAAGATAAAATCATGTAACGTTATATTTACCTAGGTATGAATCAGTGTCAAAATAAAATTATATAGTTACAACAGTTATCAAAGGTACCAGGATTATAATTTAGCACGCCAGACGCGCGTTTCGTCTACATAAGACTCATCAGTGACGCTCATCTCAAAATATTTATTCAATATCTTACAGCGGATTCATCTATTTTCGGTACTAGTTTTCTTGGATTAAGGAACACTTACATGTTCGTTGATATTTAATTTCGTGATTTTGCATAATTCTTTATGCAAACGTATAAGACATTTGTTTTTCGTGAAACGTTAAATTCCGTGGTTCTATACTCATGAAATCAACGAAAATTGGTATCCAACGAATAATAATGATCACCAGTACTATGTATTTGTAGAAATAGAAACCTGAATCCAGGTCATAATACAACACACTAAATCATAGAACAACAATCGACCTTTGCAGGGAATTATGTTTTTTTTTTAAATGCTTTTGAAGCACGAATGAATTGATCAGTTGTTTTTCCCGAAAATGATAATTGACTTTGATCATGTTGATGGCAAAGCTCTCAAATGTTTGTTTCCTTTCTTATTGATCTAAATAATGTATATTTTAAAGTTTGGAATATATTTTTGAAAGAAAACCACTGCTTTAAAACAAAGTGGTTGTTCTCTTATTCACACATTATACGGTAACGTATATACTTGAACTGCACCAGATAGCTTTATTTGTTAAAAAAAACAATCATCACATCCACCTAGTGGTTATTTTGAGCAAATATAAATCTCATGATGTTCAACACGTTAGAATTAAAAAAAACAAAACAAACAAAACAAGACCAGCTACCTGTTATCCATTCAAAGAAAGACAATTCAAACCTTAATACTAGCATATGATAAAAATGTTTTATCATAGAAGAAACAGTAATTGTAGTTGTTCTACGTCTAGCCTCCTAAAACACAAAAGGTTCACCTCCACACAACCACTTAAGCCAACTGAACCACTGCAACCTCCACAGGCTCCACATGCTGCACCACCACTAACCCCACAACTTCCGCCTCCTGCACCACCTCCACCACCTCCTCCAACTCCTCCTCCACCACATCCGCCTCCACAACCACCACACCTTCCACCGCCACCTCCTCCTCCACCTCCACAATCCGCACACCCACCTCCTCCACCACCGCCACCACACCCTCCATCACCGCCGCCACATCTTTCACCTCCACCGCCACCACCTTCACCACACCCTCCACAACCTCCACCTCCTCCTCCATCCCCTCCACAATCACCACCTCCTCCTCCACCACCTCCGCAACCATCACACCCAACACCGCTACCTACTCCACCACTATCCCCGCATCCTCCGGCTCCTCCACCATCACTCTCTTCATTACTGTCACCGAAGCAATCGTCATATCCGTCATCCCCATACAGATCTCCATTTGCATCACGATAATATACAAACCCATAACCACACTCATTTCTGGAATCTTCTAAATCCTTCCCCAATCTGATCCAGATTTATTACCTGAATAGAGAACTGTGGTTCCACCCATATAACATGGATAATATTTCCATATTTTTTTCTAATATGATGATTGGATGGTGGGGCTTAATTCATTCCTGCTGCGTTAAACATTGCAATTTTGCCGATATCAAATTGCTTAATTCTACTATTATTTTTTGTTTAAGATTCCCTTGCTATCCTGGTTCTAAATTCGGTTTGCTTGGTCAACAAAACACGTGTAGAAGAGAAACACTGAATGATACTGCAATATGTTCTGCAATTGTATCACTGTCTTTATTGAATTTTATTCTACCATCGACTAAGTCGACCTGTGTACCATCTATTTCAAATTCGTAACAACTGTGGGCATATGCATTTCTCTCTTCAAAATTGAAATATTTCCATGACTTGGTGTTTATACTGTACAATTTAACATCCGAATGACCCGGACTAGCAGGCTTATCACCACAGCCTGAAAACCAGTAGTTGCAATTCTGAAATATCTTAAAATCTGCAAATTTGTACATACTTAGAAGGTGTGTACAGGTCATTTGGAATATATTGTATTTAATGGATTTTTTCCTCGAAGTGAATTGCAATGGCAATGTACACATATCCCTTTTGTTCATGCGAACAGTCAAGCGGAACTATATTATGCCGTGTATGTGTCTAAACAATTCGTCGACTAAAATCATTACGAAAGTAGGTTATCTGAATTTAAAGTATCTACAGCAGTCGGTATTTATGGATATTTAACACCAACAAGAGTTAATCTGAAAAAAAAAGGTATGGGACTAAGTTCCAACGATAAATAAAATATTCAACAAATGTCAGCATGTTTACAAAATCGTTAGGATAATAACGGAGGATATCTCATCATATTTTAACTTTCTCTTATGGCTAACATTTATAAACAACTCTGCTGTTATGTTAGAAATGTAGTGCAAATTGATGTCTACTTACAATCATGTTAACATGAAAAATTCGCATCAGGTATTAAACATAGGAAAACAATCACTGAATAGAAGATAACTACCTGACATATCAGTAAATGGTTCTCAAAGAAGATATAAAATTTCGAACAAAATATCAAATCATTCCCTTTTGCAAAGGCTGAACAATTTGAAATTAAATTTATAAACAGACACATCAATACAAGAACAGAAAAAAAAAACGATTGCTGAATACAGCATATTTTATGAGTTCGGGGTTTAAGGATAGACATAAGTGAAATTAAAAATTCAAGAAATATAAATTGATACTATAAATGAGAAGAGCATTAGTTAAGAAACAAAATAAGCTAATCATATTGATGGTTCATGAGGTTCCTTTTCATGATATTTGATTTTTAAAGTATAGCTGGAAAGTGCTGACTCTGGCTTTTACCTTTTACTTCCATTGGTATAATTTGGGTCTGAAATCAAAAGAAAATAAATCAAGAATCTGCTTACATAAAAATATAAAACGAACAGTTAACACAATTCCAAAACCTCACCTAAGTATATCCTTAACAAGATGTTATACTGTTGTGTCAGTTTTGATCGTTACTTTCGAACTCGTCTAAATTCTGACCACTTTCCGATTACAATGCCCTAGTCTCCATCGTTGTTTTTGATCAAAATAGATCTTTCAAAATTTACAGGGTCAACTGTCACACACTTAGATTTCTATGCTACCTATATAATCAGAAAAAAACACTTTACAACATATTTTCAATGTAAATGATGGATTATTTAATTCTGTTAGATATACTCAATACTGAAATAGATTTACAAATGACTTCAAATATTGTATTGCTTAAAATATTTCGCCAGCTTATAGTTGAATTTTAGTGAATATTGCTACACACTTAATAGTATAGTTGTTTGCTGTATTCGTTTCTGAGACCTTTCTGTTCACTGGTTTGTACATATTTGCATATTATGCATATCACAACCATAGCTAACGACCAGTAAAGGCTTTAGTTCACTGACTAGCTGCACACATTAAAGGTAGTGTTGCCACGATGTCGCAGATTCAGGGGTTCGAATCCCAAATTACAAATTTGAGTAGGTAACAATATTGGTTGAATTTTAGAAGAACTAAATATGCATTGTGATCACGTCACAGTAAGACCTGTTTGTCTTTATTCCTAATAATTATTAAATTTAATCATTAAAGAGCAAGATCACCGTGTAGAACCCCTTATGTAGGGTTTCAGCTATGTTTGACATGGGCTTGCTGTTTTGAAGCGGAGAAAAACAATAAAGGTAAGTTCAAGTATTACAATTTCTGTTTTAAGAATCGTTAGTACCAAATAATGTATTGCACGGAATGCACCAAACCATAGTCTATATCAAGCAAGCAAAAGCAGACGTTTACAGAGCTCTTGTTTCTCAAAAACTTCTCCCTAGATTTCCGTTTTGCAGATTTATATACTCGAACCCGTTGTACAACCCGTGTCAAACATAGCCGACAGCCCGCATGTGGTGTCCTACACGGTGAAGATTCAGAATCTCTGTTAACATACGTTCCTTGAGAGTTGTGTTGCATGTCGTGTAAACAATAATTAATATTTTACCCATGAAGAAACTGGTAGTCGGTCTAATCCAATCAGCTGACATACCACACTAAGCGTGTTTTTACAAAAAAAACAAGTATTGCTGACATTAATAATGGAATGCTGTGTATAATGTGGCATGTAAGGTTTGTGTTCGGTTTCTCATCCTGTAAATAAGTATAAATTAACTGTCAATTAAAGACCTGATATAAAAAAGCATTACATGAAGAATAAAATTGAAATAATTGTATTCCTATTCTGAGATTTCTTTTACTCGGCGAACACAATGAAAGTAGAATATACTATCTGCTGTTCAAGCGCATGTACTATAAGTGTGCCCTTTAAAGCGGTTTAAATTATTAAAAATTGTAAATATCTGTTACCAACTACTCATGAAAAAAATGAATCAGACGGGATGCTTTATGAAAAAAATCTCGGAAGTATAACTATATCGCAAATAATTTTGTTAAAAAGAAATGATAACATACTGAATATATTTTAGAAAACATATATGCATATTTTATTTGGAGACCTTAAGGTTAAGTTGTACTTGTACCTACTACATTGATGAAATATTTTTGAAACTGGTCATTTGCATAAATGATAAGTACACTGGATATCTTACTAGAAAAGAGCTTTTCAGTTGCTGCTAATTATTAAAAAAATATTGTGATTGATAAATACACACTCGTGGACACCGATGATGCAGACACTGTCAACACTCCCTGGTAATTGTGGCAATGCAACAAGTTCAAGTTGATCAATATACTCCCACAGGACACATGAACGGAATATTCCACTGTGAAATGTAAAGTCCGATCCATTGATATACCTAACTGTAATACCATAGTTCATCCCGAGCAACGATCCATCTGACAGATTGACAAATGTTGTGTCATAAGTTTTCACATCCATTGGCATGTTTGCCAATAATGCATTTACTTCTATATACCCTATGACATTTTTCTTAAAGAATCGGCATTTTTCAGATTTCTTGAATGTAATCGTGATGATATCACAAATACTGGAATTTACAGAAAAAGAACCTTTATCAAGGGTCTTGTTTGTCCAACTTTTTTTCTTTGTTGGCTTTTAAAATTTTATCAGAGCAATTATAACAATCTAAGGTAAGCTCTATACCGCATATTTTTTTCCTCTTACTACTTACTGCTTTTCGTACAACTTGTATACTTAATATGTCAATGAAAGCAATTTGTTTAAGAGTTTGAAAAGCAAAATCTTTTGAATTATTTTTCAGCTTTCCATTTGGAGGTAACCCCCTGTACATAGAGGCTATATTAGTAAATCTTTCTTTGTACAATTCCTCCTACATAATTTGAGTTTCGTGCATAGACCGACACAATTTAGATCCATCCGTCCTATCATTTACCGAATCATCATGGCCGAAGTGCTCTCCAAGAATTAACATTGTATTTGATTTATATGACAATGGATTTAGGAGATGAGTATGCCAAATCAAGTCAATGTCAAAACAAGGCACAATGACACTGTCTGGATAGGACCTTTTCATATGTAAAAACCTTTTGTATCGTATAACACTGTTTTCCAGAAATTTGTAATCAGTATAATGTGGTAGAGATACTTAATAATAAAACACTCTGTGTCTGTAGACAGCAGCTTCCAAGTCATACGTCAGACATGACACATAATCTGATGGAATGTCAAAAGATATGGGAACATTGTTAAAAAATGGTGCATTAGGATACATCTGTTTCCAAAGTTGTTTAGTAAATACTAATCCTTTTGATCTATCCTGACCAACCATTATATTGTGGTTCAAAATTTTTCAAAATAATGTGTAACAACTATAACATTTATTCGGAACCACTCATATCAGTAAAATATAAATAAAATACATAACAACTGACAGGAGTAGTCAAATCAATTCACATCCTTCAAATTCAAACATCAAGTAAGAGTTAATGAAAAATATCTAAATACACATAAACACAATACCAGATATAAACTTTTGCTTAAAATAATCCAATCCAATCCAATACCATAATTGGTTATAAAATGCTAAGACTTGACAAAATATGAAAGAAAAAAAAAATCCAATCGAGAAATCTAAGTCTTGAATTAATACTTATTACAGCATCATCAAATCATTCACCATATCAGCGAATAATGATTTAAGAAAGGAGTTGGGTTAAGGCAAATATCATGATTGTATAAATAACCTAACTTATAATTAAGGCTTGGTGTCAGATATAAATAAAATGTCATTATTTAGCTCTACAAAGTTGCATCAAAGGACGTCACTTAACAAAATTAATTACAGATGATAGCAAATATTTTACAATTGTTGTAACTACATTCCCAAGTCCCTTTCAACGAATGTGACCTACCGAATTAGACATATTATTGCGTTTGTACTAATATGAACAACAATACCAGCGCCATGTGTGTAGTGAGATCTTCTTACGTGTCCGAAGCATCTGATATCTCACACAGTTATAGTTGGGTTCGTGTTCCTCGGTCTTTAATTTTCAATGTTGTGTTTTGTGTATTGTTATATGCCTTGTGGTCTTTTTTTTCAGCCATGGCGTTTTCAGTTTACTTTTGACTTATGAGTTTGATTGTTCCTTAAATATCTTAAGTTTATATTTTGTAACAGCAATACACTATTCAAATTTACTTCCAAAAGTATTTTTGTGTTGGTTTACAACGTTCTTCTATTTTTTTGGACAAAGACATGTACTAAATACTACAAAATATTTCAAAGTAAGAGTTTTGGGATATCTTCAATCACTTACAATTTGTTAATATGTTTTGAAGGTCATTATATTGAAAGTACACACATTAGCCTGTGATTGAAAGGCGAATTTTTGAAAACTGTCTTAATAAGTGATAGTATTCCTGACGTATCGATTATTTTTTGTCCAATCAACGTGTGGTTGATTTGATCTCAGTTCTTATTGATCGAAATTCGATTATGATGTCAAATGTTCTTGCTTTCCACTGAATTTCCTATTGTGTCGACATGAGAAAAGGCGACCATGCCTGATGACGCCATATAGAAAGAATTTTCTACTGTTGAAGTACAACTATGATATAATGATCCTTACATGTCATTTTCCTACAAGACCCTTTATCGGCCCTCTTTTTGACATGAAATAATTTATACATAATGATATCTGATTATATTACCATATGTCTATATGTGCCTTAATTCTATTGTAGTGATTATTTAAAAATGAGATAATGCAGACTGCAGTTTTTAAAACAAAGAAGACTTCAAATTTAGGATATGAAGATATAGAATTTAATATTAATTTGGTAGACGCGGCTAAAAAACAAGTAGAGTTCCTGCATCTTGTCGACAAAGAAGGGAATCTTTATGAAGGGAATATAGTAAGACAAGTAACAGGTACCTTAGTTATTCTATGCCGAAAGCAACATTTAATGCATTTCGTTATATAGAGTTTATATGTTTATATTATTATCAGTAGATCGAAGAAAAAATTTTGTTAGTTCTTGACAAGAACTAACAAAATTTTTTCTTCGATCTTTTAGATAATAATTTACACACAACCAAATACAAATTGCTCAACTGTTACTGTATTTATTGATATTACAAGTATTTCATTTATCTTGTGAAATATCATATCTATTATCATGTTCTTAGTTTGAAAACAATATTGTCACCTTTCCTCTGATGGCTGACCGCCACCCATCCCCCCGAAAATAGTTTATCTTTGATATTTCTCATGTGCAATTTCTGGCATTTCATTTTGACCTGAATTTGTTGGGGCTAGAACCTGTCTAGAGTTGGACGACTACAAATTTGATACACGTCTTTCAAATCATGTTTAATCTTAATTCATTGTTGCTTCTTAGCCATTTTGTGTAAAGTGTTAAATCACTTGCGGGTTTCTTCACTGTGTTGTCGTTTGTCAAAAAAAAAAAAAAACGTTAAATGTAACCGTGTCGTCTGCCATATTTTCAAACACACGCCGCGGACATTAACTGAATGGCATGTGATAACATTCCAAAAGCAGTCAATAAAGGCTCGTTTATAGGTTTGGCATGCCAAAAAACCATGTTCAACACACCATTTTTTTTTCTTAAAATGTCCTGTACCAAGTCAGTAAAATGGCCATTGTTATATTATAGTTCGTTTCTGTGTAGTTACATTTTGAGGTTGTGTTTTTGTTGTGTTGTAGTTATCCTCATATATTTGATGCGTTTCCCTCAGTTTTTGTTTGTAACCCGGATTTTTTTTTCTCAATCGATTTATGAATTTCGAACAACGGTATACTACTGTTGCCTTTATTTATCAGCCCGCCGTAGAAAATCTTAGGATTATGGTTAATAAACATAGTAATCCTTTCATAGCCTTTTAATATTTTTAAATGTTATTGATCTGTAAAATTTAAGTAATATTTTATACAAGTATCCGATAAATCAGGCGCGGATCTAGAGCTTAAAGCGGGTTTTTTTAGAGAGGTTTTGAACATTGAAGAAATGTTCTCGTTATACCATACCCTATGTTTTTTAATTGTTGTCACACTTTTTATTCATCCGGAATCTGGTTACTAAAATAAACTTTTCATATTAGTTTAATTATTTAATTGCAGATCTTTTCAACCCGTTTTACCATTGCTTTATCATTTAAAATTCAAACTATTGTATCCATTTTTTATTAAGATTACATCAACTAATAATGTTTATTTATTTTCATTGGACACTATAAAGCTAGTTGTATTCCTACTTTTCAGTAAGTGTAAACATTCTTCAATTGTTTTCATTTAACTTAGGTGTGTATTTTATTGTATCTTTTAACTTATAACTCCCAATTGATACGATATTCCCGTGCTTGCAGTCCCTATCATGATTTTCTTGATAGAGGGTTGCTGCTCACAAGGTAGCTATTAAACCAAGAGTTCCAAATGGTGAAGTTGAAATCATCCCTTCGTAAATTTTACGGACGCCATCATAAGTTGGTTGACCGTGTTATGATATTGTAATTATGTTATATAAATGATATTGTAATTAGTGTATTTATTTATGTTGGCCTGATTTGTGTTGTGTGGCCTGATAGTTGTTTACAGAATAATCTTAGAACTGTGCAGTTTAGAAATCACTGGAACAATTACAGAATGATTGGAACTTTCCAGAATGATCCTAATAAAAGATGCGTTATATAAACTTCTACATTTTACTAGAAACTTCTGTTGTAATTTTCTTGGATGTTCCATTTATAGACTGTTCTAGAATCTTCCATGACAACTATATATATATATATATATATATATATATATATATACAGACACTAAAGAAAAGACTCACTCTTACTCTTGGACTTGGACTTAGACATCGATAGACATTAGCATTCACAGCATTTGGATTGACACTTTTATTCTACAAACAACATCATACTGGATTGTGACCTTAGTAGTGAACGTAATATTCAGATTGGATTCCGAAAGATATCCGGATACAGATAAAGATAAAAGATTGGACTAATATTTTGACAGTTAAGTTGACAGTAATATTTGGGTATTAAATATTTCTTGTAAACTTTTGTATAATAAATATTGTTAATTTTTATAATTGATTTGTGTCGTTTGTTGGCTACAATTTAAAGGCGATTTCTGGCCGTAACAGAAATTAGGGGCTCGTCCGGGAGACTGAAAATATCTTATTCAAAATTTGTTCAGTATTTTTATTATAACTAGCCAACAAAATTCTACAAAATGGCATTTGATGCCGGTAAATTTTTGAAAACGCCAGACCTGGAGGGGTTTGATAATTTAAAGAAGGAGGAATTAGTGTTGCTTGCTAAACATCTGAAATTGAATGTTAAGATATCTATGAGAAAACAAATTATAAAAAACTTGGTAATAGACAAATAATTGACGCAAAAATTTTAGGTGAAGAGGCTCTTGAACTTAAGGTCGAAAATGTTGACGCCTTTAAATTAAAACAGCTTGAATTAGAACATGAACTTAAATTAAAAGAACTGGAAATGAAGGAGATGGAGAAAATAAAAGTAAAAGAACTTGAAATGAAGGAAAGATTGGAAATGGATAAAAAGGAAAAAGAAGATGAATTTAAATTAAAAGAACTGGAAATGAAGGAGAGGGAGAAAATAAAAGAAGATGAGTTAAAATTAAAAGAACTTGAAATGAGAGAAAGGCTAGAGATGGAAAAACTGAAAATTGAAATGGTCAAAGAAGAAAGCAACTCTAAAGTCCAGTCGAAATCAGACTATTTTGATGCAGCAAAAAATATACGTTTGGTTCCCAGATTTTGTGAAAAAACAGTCAATAAATATTTTCCACAGTTTGAGAAAATCGCTCGTAATTTGAATTGGCCAAAGCCGTATTGGACTACAATGCTACAAAGTGTTTTTGAGGGTAAGGCCGCTGAAATATACTTCGCACTTCCATCAGAAAAAAGTTCTGATTATGACACGGTGAAACAGGAAGTTTTGAAAGCTTATGAGCTAGTACCTGAAGCATATAGACAGAAATTTAGATCTTATAAAAAGTTTGATTCGCAAACCTATGTGGAATTTGCTCGGGAAAAAGAAGATTTATTTGATAAATGGCTTACTTCAAAGAAAACAGATAACAATTTTGATAACCTAAGACAATTGATGTTATTAGAAGAGTTCAAACAATTTGTTCATTTAGACTTAAAAACACATTTAGACGACACAACTGTGGGGACAATACATGATGCAGCTGTAATTTCAGATAATTATACCCTTTCACATAAAAGAAGTTTCAAGGGTCAAAATGTTAATACTTCAAGTGGAAATTACAAAAATCAAAGCACTGAGCGTACTGATAGTAAGCCTGTTGCACAGAATAAGAGTCAGTCCAGCTATAATATGTCTAGTCCAAAATTTGATACTTTTGAGAAGAAGTCACTGATTTGTGCTTATTGTAAGAAAAATGGTCACCTGATGGTTGATTGTTTTAGACTTCAGAAGAAGAATGAACGAGATAATAAGCCATTGCTTTATCATTTAAAATTCAAACTATTGTATCCATTTTTTATTAAGATTACATCAACTAATAATGTTTATTTATTTTCATTGGACACTATAAAGCTAGTTGTATTCCTACTTTTCAGTAAGTGTAAACATTCTTCAATTGTTTTCATTTAACTTAGGTGTGTATTTTATTGTATCTTTTAACTTATAACTCCCAATTGATACGATATTCCCGTGCTTGCAGTCCCTATCATGATTTTCTTGATAGAGGGTTGCTGCTCACAAGGTAGCTATTAAACCAAGAGTTCCAAATGGTGAAGTTGAAATCATCCCTTCGTAAATTTTACGGACGCCATCATAAGTTGGTTGACCGTGTTATGATATTGTAATTATGTTATATAAATGATATTGTAATTAGTGTATTTATTTATGTTGGCCTGATTTGTGTTGTGTGGCCTGATAGTTGTTTACAGAATAATCTTAGAACTGTGCAGTTTAGAAATCACTGGAACAATTACAGAATGATTGGAACTTTCCAGAATGATCCTAATAAAAGATGCGTTATATAAACTTCTACATTTTACTAGAAACTTCTGTTGTAATTTTCTAGGATGTTCCATTTATAGACTGTTCTAGAATCTTCCATGACAACTATATATATATATATACAGACACTAAAGAAAAGACTCACTCTTACTCGTGGACTTGGACTTAGACATCGATAGACATTAGCATTCACAGCATTTGGATTGACACTTTTATTCTACAAACAACATCATACTGGATTGTGACCTTAGTAGTGAACGTAATATTCAGATTGGATTCCGAAAGATATCCGGATACAGATAAAGATAAAAGATTGGACTAATATTTTGACAGTTAAGTTGACAGTAATATTTGTGTATTAAATATTTCTTGTAAACTTTTGTATAATAAATATTGTTAATTTTTATAATTGATTTGTGTCGTTTGTTGGCTACAATTTAAAGGCGATTTCTGGCCGTAACAGAAATTAGGGGCTCGTCCGGGAGACTGAAAATTGAAATTGAATGTTAAGATATCTATGAGAAAACAAATTATAAAAAACTTGGTAATAGACAAATTAATTGACGCAAAAATTTTAGGTGAAGAGGCTCTTGAACTTAAGGTCGAAAATGTTGACGCCTTTAAATTAAAACAGCTTGAATTAGAACATGAACTTAAATTAAAAGAACTGGAAATGAAGGAGATGGAGAAAATAAAAGTAAAAGAACTTGAAATGAAGGAAAGATTGGAAATGGATAAAAAGGAAAAAGAAGATGAATTTAAATTAAAAGAACTGGAAATGAAGGAGAGGGAGAAAATAAAAGAAGATGAGTTAAAATTAAAAGAACTTGAAATGAGAGAAAGGCTAGAGATGGAAAAACTGAAAATTGAAATGGTCAAAGAAGAAAGCAACTCTAAAGTCCAGTCGAAATCAGACTATTTTGATGCAGCAAAAAATATACATTTGGTTCCCAGATTTTGTGAAAAAACAGTCAATAAATATTTTCCACAGTTTGAGAAAATCGCTCGTAATTTGAATTGGCCAAAGCCGTATTGGACTACAATGCTACAAAGTGTTTTTGAGGGTAAGGCCGCTGAAATATACTTCGCACTTCCATCAGAAAAAAGTTCTGATTATGACACGGTGAAACAGGAAGTTTTGAAAGCTTATGAGCTAGTACCTGAAGCATATAGACAGAAATTTAGATCTTATAAAAAGTTTGATTCGCAAACCTATGTGGAATTTGCTCGGGAAAAAGAAGATTTATTTGATAAATGGCTTACTTCAAAGAAAACAGATAACAATTTTGATAACCTAAGACAATTGATGTTATTAGAAGAGTTCAAACAATGTGTTCATTTAGACTTAAAAACACATTTAGACGACACAACTGTTGGGACAATACATGATGCAGCTGTAATTTCAGATAATTATACCCTTTCACATAAAAGAAGTTTCAAGGGTCAAAATGTTAATACTTCAAGTGGAAATTACAAAAATCAAAGCACTGAGCGTACTGATAGTAAGCCTGTTGCACAGAATAAGAGTCAGTCCAGCTATAATATGTCTAGTCCAAAATTTGATACTTTTGAGAAGAAGTCACTGATTTGTGCTTATTGTAAGAAAAATGGTCACCTGATGGTTGATTGTTTTAGACTTCAGAAGAAGAATGAACGAGATAATAAGCCATTGCTTTATCATTTAAAATTCAAACTATTGTATCCATTTTTTATTAAGATTACATCAACTAATAATGTTTATTTATTTTCATTGGACACTATAAAGCTAGTTGTATTCTTACTTTTCAGTAAGTGTAAACATTCTTCAATTGTTTTCATTTAACTTAGGTGTGTATTTTATTGTATCTTTTAACTTATAACTCCCAATTGATACGATATTCCCGTGCTTGCAGTCCCTATCATGATTTTCTTGATAGAGGGTTGCTGCTCACAAGGTAGCTATTAAACCAAGAGTTCCAAATGGTGAAGTTGAAATCATCCCTTCGTAAATTTTACGGACGCCATCATAAGTTGGTTGACCGTGTTATGATATTGTAATTATGTTATATAAATGATATTGTAATTAGTGTATTTATTTATGTTGGCCTGATTTGTGTTGTGTGGCCTGATAATTGTTTACAGAATAATCTTAGAACTGTGCAGTTTAGAAATCACTGGAACAATTACAGAATGATTGGAACTTTCCAGAATGATCCTAATAAAAGATGCGTTATATAAACTTCTACATTTTACTAGAAACTTCTGTTGTAATTTTCTAGGATGTTCCATTTATAGACTGTTCTAGAATCTTCCATGACAACTATATATATATATATATACAGACACTAAAGAAAAGACTCACTCTTACTCGTGGACTTGGACTTAGACATCGATAGACATTAGCATTCACAGCATTTGGATTGACACTTTTATTCTACAAACAACATCATACTGGATTGTGACCTTAGTAGTGAACGTAATATTCAGATTGGATTCCGAAAGATATCCGGATACAGATAAAGATAAAAGATTGGACTAATATTTTGACAGTTAAGTTGACAGTAATATTTGTGTATTAAATATTTCTTGTAAACTTTTGTATAATAAATATTGTTAATTTTTATAATTGATTTGTGTCGTTTGTTGGCTACAATTTAAAGGCGATTTCTGGCCGTAACAGAAATTAGGGGCTCGTCCGGGAGACTGAAAATTGAAATTGAATGTTAAGATATCTATGAGAAAACAAATTATAAAAAACTTGGTAATAGACAAATTAATTGACGCAAAAATTTTAGGTGAAGAGGCTCTTGAACTTAAGGTCGAAAATGTTGACGCCTTTAAATTAAAACAGCTTGAATTAGAACATGAACTTAAATTAAAAGAACTGGAAATGAAGGAGATGGAGAAAATAAAAGTAAAAGAACTTGAAATGAAGGAAAGATTGGAAATGGATAAAAAGGAAAAAGAAGATGAATTTAAATTAAAAGAACTGGAAATGAAGGAGAGGGAGAAAATAAAAGAAGATGAGTTAAAATTAAAAGAACTTGAAATGAGAGAAAGGCTAGAGATGGAAAAACTGAAAATTGAAATGGTCAAAGAAGAAAGCAACTCTAAAGTCCAGTCGAAATCAGACTATTTTGATGCAGCAAAAAATATACGTTTGGTTCCCAGATTTTGTGAAAAAACAGTCAATAAATATTTTCCACAGTTTGAGAAAATCGCTCGTAATTTGAATTGGCCAAAGCCGTATTGGACTACAATGCTACAAAGTGTTTTTGAGGGTAAGGCCGCTGAAATATACTTCGCACTTCCATCAGAAAAAAGTTCTGATTATGACACGGTGAAACAGGAAGTTTTGAAAGCTTATGAGCTAGTACCTGAAGCATATAGACAGAAATTTAGATCTTATAAAAAGTTTGATTCGCAAACCTATGTGGAATTTGCTCGGGAAAAAGAAGATTTATTTGATAAATGGCTTACTTCAAAGAAAACAGATAACAATTTTGATAACCTAAGACAATTGATGTTATTAGAAGAGTTCAAACAATGTGTTCATTTAGACTTAAAAACACATTTAGACGACACAACTGTTGGGACAATACATGATGCAGCTGTAATTTCAGATAATTATACCCTTTCACATAAAAGAAGTTTCAAGGGTCAAAATGTTAATACTTCAAGTGGAAATTACAAAAATCAAAGCACTGAGCGTACTGATAGTAAGCCTGTTGCACAGAATAAGAGTCAGTCCAGCTATAATATGTCTAGTCCAAAATTTGATACTTTTGAGAAGAAGTCACTGATTTGTGCTTATTGTAAGAAAAATGGTCACCTGATGGTTGATTGTTTTAGACTTCAGAAGAAGAATGAACGAGATAATAAGCCATTGCTTTATCATTTAAAATTCAAACTATTGTATCCATTTTTTATTAAGATTACATCAACTAATAATGTTTATTTATTTTCATTGGACACTATAAAGCTAGTTGTATTCTTACTTTTCAGTAAGTGTAAACATTCTTCAATTGTTTTCATTTAACTTAGGTGTGTATTTTATTGTATCTTTTAACTTATAACTCCCAATTGATACGATATTCCCGTGCTTGCAGTCCCTATCATGATTTTCTTGATAGAGGGTTGCTGCTCACAAGGTAGCTATTAAACCAAGAGTTCCAAATGGTGAAGTTGAAATCATCCCTTCGTAAATTTTACGGACGCCATCATAAGTTGGTTGACCGTGTTATGATATTGTAATTATGTTATATAAATGATATTGTAATTAGTGTATTTATTTATGTTGGCCTGATTTGTGTTGTGTGGCCTGATAATTGTTTACAGAATAATCTTAGAACTGTGCAGTTTAGAAATCACTGGAACAATTACAGAATGATTGGAACTTTCCAGAATGATCCTAATAAAAGATGCGTTATATAAACTTCTACATTTTACTAGAAACTTCTGTTGTAATTTTCTAGGATGTTCCATTTATAGACTGTTCTAGAATCTTCCATGACAACTATATATATATATATACAGACACTAAAGAAAAGACTCACTCTTACTCGTGGACTTGGACTTAGACATCGATAGACATTAGCATTCACAGCATTTGGATTGACACTTTTATTCTACAAACAACATCATACTGGATTGTGACCTTAGTAGTGAACGTAATATTCAGATTGGATTCCGAAAGATATCCGGATACAGATAAAGATAAAAGATTGGACTAATATTTTGACAGTTAAGTTGACAGTAATATTTGTGTATTAAATATTTCTTGTAAACTTTTGTATAATAAATATTGTTAATTTTTATAATTGATTTGTGTCGTTTGTTGGCTACAATTTAAAGGCGATTTCTGGCCGTAACAGAAATTAGGGGCTCGTCCGGGAGACTGAAAATATCTTATTCAAAATTTGTTCAGTATTTTTATTATAACTAGCCAACAAAATTCTACAAAATGGCATTTGATGCCGGTAAATTTTTGAAAACGCCAGACCTGGAGGGGTTTGATAATTTAAAGAAGGAGGAATTAGTGTTGCTTGCTAAACATCTGAAATTGAATGTTAAGATATCTATGAGAAAACAAATTATAAAAAACTTGGTAATAGACAAATTAATTGACGCAAAAATTTTAGGTGAAGAGGCTCTTGAACTTAAGGTCGAAAATGTTGACGCCTTTAAATTAAAACAGCTTGAATTAGAACATGAACTTAAATTAAAAGAACTGGAAATGAAGGAGATGGAGAAAATAAAAGTAAAAGAACTTGAAATGAAGGAAAGATTGGAAATGGATAAAAAAGAAAAAGAAGATGAATTTAAATTAAAAGAACTGGAAATGAAGGAGAGGGAGAAAATAAAAGAAGATGAGTTAAAATTAAAAGAACATGAAATGAGAGAAAGGCTAGAGATGGAAAAACTGAAAATTGAAATGGTCAAAGAAGAAAGCAACTCTAAAGTCCAGTCGAAATCAGATTATTTTGATGCAGCAAAAAATATACGTTTGGTTCCCAGATTTTGTGAAAAAACAGTCAATAAATATTTTCCACAGTTTGAGAAAATCGCTCGTAATTTGAATTGGCCAAAGCCGTATTGGACTACAATGCTACAAAGTGTTTTTGAGGGTAAGGCCGCTGAAATATACTCCGCACTTCCATCAGAAAAAAGTTCTGATTATGACACGGTGAAACAGGAAGTTTTGAAAGCTTATGAGCTAGTACCTGAAGCATATAGACAGAAATTTAGATCTTATAAAAAGTTTGATTCGCAAACGTATGTGGAATTTGCTCGGGAAAAAGAAGATTTATTTGATAAATGGCTTACTTCAAAGAAAACAGATAACAATTTTGATAACCTAAGACAATTGATGTTATTAGAAGAGTTCAAACAATGTGTTCATTTAGACTTAAAAACACATTTAGACGACAAAACTGTTGGGACAATACATGATGCAGCTGTAATTTCAGATAATTATACCCTTTCACATAAAAGAAGTTTCAAGGGTCAAAATGTTAATACTTCAAGTGGAAATTACAAAAATCAAAGCACTGAGCGTACCGATAGTAAGCCTGTTGCACAGAATAAGAGTCAGTCCAGTTATAATATGTCTAGTCCAAAATTTGATACTTTTGAGAAGAAGTCACTGATTTGTGCTTATTGTAAGAAAAATGGTCACCTGATGGTTGATTGTTTTAGACTTCAGAAGAAGAATGAACGAGATAATAAGCCGAAGTCCAGTGCTTGTACGACACCTTATATTACCAGTACGTTGGAATATCCTGCGAGTCAGGCTTTTAAGTCCAGTTTTTGTGATTACATGGAGGAATATAAACCCTTTATGTCTGGTGGGTTTATTTCTATTGTTGATGATACCACTCTTCAGCCTATTAAGATTTTACGGGACACTGGAGCTTCTCAGTCTGTATTGTTAGAATGTGTGTTGCATTTGTCCGAAAAGACTTCTGTTGGTGCCTCCGTTTTGTTACAAGGTGTAGAATTAGGTTGTATAGATGTTCCTCTCCATCGTATTTATCTGAAGTCAGATTTGATAACTGGACCAGTTATTGTAGGTGTTCGTCCTAATCTCCCTGTAGAGGGTGTTACATTATTGCTAGGAAATGATCTAGCTAGGAACAAAGTGGTTGCTGAACCAATTGTTACCAGTGAACCAGTGGTGGATGTTAAATCACCTGAAGATGATGCTGAATTGTATCCAGCTTGTGTTGTTACTAGGGCGATGGCTAGAAAACAACAAGATGAGAATTTGCAAGAAGACCAGTTCGATTACATGGACCTTTCTGACACTTTCCTAGCTGACATTGAAGGTCCTGGTAGCTCAGAAAAGGCCATAATAAGACCACAAGAATGTTATTATGCCATGACCAAACGTAAACAGCCATTCATTAGACCGAAAGAATTTATTCGAAGAACAACATAAAGACCCTGAGGTTCTTCAGCTCAACCAGCGGGCTCAACCACAGGAGGAAGCAGACAAAGTGGCCGAATGCTATTACCATCAGGACGGCATTTTAATGAGGAAGTGGAGGCCTCCTGATGCTACCCCAGAGGAGGAATGGAGAGTGGTATACCAAGTGGTGGTGCCTAAAGTTTATAGGCAAGAAATTATTGGTCTTGCCCATGACACCCCCTTGGCTGGACACTTAGGTATAAGGAAGACTTGCCTTAAGATCTTGCAGTATTTCTACTGGCCCAGACTTCGAAATGATGTCGCAGAATATTGCAAATCATGTCATATATGCCAGGTTGTTGGTAAGCATAACCAGAAAATACCACCAGCACCACTTCTGCCTATTCCAGCCTTTGACGAACCTTTCAGCAGAGTTCTAATTGACTGCGTTGGACCTGTACCAAAAACCAAAACTGGAAATGCATATTTATTGACGATCATGTGTACATTTACTCGCTTTCCTGAGGCTATTCCGCTTAGAAATATCAAGACACCTACTATTGTCAAAGCTCTTATCAAATTTTTCACGTTAGTAGGACTTCCTAAGTCTATACAGTCCGACCAGGGATAAAATTTCATGTCAGGTTTATTTCAGCAAGTCGTGTACCAGTTAGGGATTGCTCAGTTTAGATCAAGTGCGTACCATTCAGAATCTCAAGGTGCCTTAGAACGTTTTCATCAAACATTGAAGAACATGATGAGAACTTTTTGTCTTCAATTTGACAGAGACTGGGATGATGGAGTTCACTTTCTACTTTTTGCGGTCCGAGAGGCTGTTCAAGAATCCCTTGGTTTTAGTCCCTTTGAGTTGGTATTTGGCCATACTGTAAGGGGACCGTTAAAATTGATTAAGGAAAAGTGGCTTACTGAACATACTGACTTGAATCGGTTAGACTATGGTTTTTGAGCCTGGTGATAGGGTACTTGTATTTTTGCCAGTTCCCGGACATCCTTTACAGGCTAAATATTGTGGTCCTTATACAATAGAGAGTAAAATCAATGATTTGAATTATACTGTAAAAACTCCAGGTCGGCGTAAACAAAACAGAGTGTGTCATATTAATAATGTTAAAGCCATATTTTGAGCGTACTAATGAATGTGAGAGTAAACCAGTTGCCACTTGGCATGGTTAAATTTGAGAACAATCATGACAAACCAGATGTAATTGAACCACCTTTTAGTTCTAAAACTCTGGAAGAGACAGTTAGATTGAAAAATTCAGAAATTTTGTCAAATTTAGACTCAAAACTTGCACATCTGTCTTTTGATCGTAGAGAAGAAATAAAAACTTTGGTATTTTCTTTTAAAAATCTTTTTCCAGATGTGCCAAACAAAACTACTGCTGTTTGTCATGATGTTGATGTAGGAGATGCTTCTCCAATTAAGCAACATCCTTACCAGCTTAATCCACTCAAACTTGAAGCTATGAGAAAAGAAATTAAATATATGCTTGACAATGATATTATTGAGCCGAGTAACAGTGAATGGAGCTCTCCTTGTATCCTTGTGCCAAAACCAGATAAAACCTTTCGTTTCGTGACTGATTTCAGAAAAGTAAATTCAGTCTCAAAATCTGATTCCTATCCGATTCCAAGGATAAACGATTGTATTGACAACATTGGTCAAGCAAAATTTGTGAGCAAATTTGATTTGTTGAAAGGTTATTGGCAAGTTCCATTGACACAGAGAGCTCGTGAAATATCAGCTTTTGTTACACCAGATGGCTTATTTCAATATACTGTAATGCCGTTTGGCATGAAAAGTGCACCAGCTACATTTCAAAGAATGATCAATAATGTTATAAAAGATTTAAACTGTTGTTATGCTTAAATTGATGATCTAATTGTATGTAGTGATAGCTGGGAACAGCATTTAACACATTTGTATGATACTTTTGATAGATTGTCACAATCAAATTTGACTGTTAATCTTGGTAAAAGTGAATTTTGTCAGGCCACTGTTGATTATTTAGGGCATACAGTTGGCCAAGGTCAAGTGAAACCTATTATGGCTAAAGTGGAAGCTATTTCCAAATTTCCTCCTCCTACAAATAGAAAACAACTTATGATATATTTAGGCATGATTGTATTTTACAGAAAATTTTGTTCAAATTTTGCTACTGTGGTTCAACCACTGACTCATCTTTTACGAAAAGATTCTAAATTTATCTGGAGTGAAAATTGTCAAAACGCTTTTGAAAATAGCAAATCACTTTTAATTAATAGTCCAGTTCTGATTACTCCAGACTTTAAAAAACAATTTAAACTTGCCGTTGATGCAAGCGATGTAGGAATTGGAGCTGTTTTATATCAAGAGACAGATGATAATGTTGAGAAACCTATATCATATTTTTCCAAGAAATTAGATAAACATCAGAAAAATTATTCAACTATTGAAAAAGAGTGTTTTGCAATGTTGTCAGCACTTCAACATTTTGATGTATATTTGAATCCCACTGTATATCCTATTCTTGTTTGTACTGATCACAATCCTCTCACCTTCATACATAAAATGAGAAACAAGAATCAGAGGTTGACTAGGTGGAGTTTATTGTTACAGGAATATGATGTAATTATAAAACATATCAAGGGTAAAGATAATGTAATAGCTGATGCTTTATCTAGAGCTTATTAAAACACTTTGTATATACAATGTATTTTTGTTCATATTATTCATGATAACTTTTGTTACACTAAAACTTCTTTTAAGGGGGGAGGTGTTATGATATTGTAATTATGTTATATAAATGATATTGTAATTAGTGTATTAATTTATGTTGGCCTGATTTGTGTTGTGTGGCCTGATAGTTGTTTACAGAATAATCTTAGAACTGTGCAGTTTAGAAATCACTGGAACAATTACAGAATGATTGGAACTTTCCAGAATGATCCTAATAAAAGATGCGTTATATAAACTTCTACATTTTACTAGAAACTTCTGTTGTAATTTTCTAGGATGTTCCATTATAGACTGTTCTAGAATCTTCCATGACAACTATATATATACAGACACTAAAGAAAAGACTCACTCTTACTCTTGGACTTGGACTTAGACATCGATAGACATTAGCATTCACAGCATTTGGATTGACACTTTTATTCTACAAACAACATCATAGTGGATTGTGACCTTAGTAGTGAACGTAATATTAAGATTGGATTCCGAAAGATATCCGGATACAGATGAAGATAAAAGATTGGACTAATATTTTGACAGTTAAGTTGACAGTAATATTTGTGTATTAAATACTTCTTGTAAACTTTTGTATAATAAATATTGTTAAATTTTATTATTGATTTGTGTCTTTTGTTGGCTACAATTTAAAGGCGATTTCTGGCCGTAACAACCGTTATGGAATAACCGTTTCACAAATGATATCGGATATGTTCCTTACGTCGTAACTACAATCCCCTTCCCTTTCATGAATGTGACCTACCGAATTAGACTATTTACCGGATTTGTGATCACATAAGCAACACGACGAGTGCCACATGTGGAGCAGGATCTGCTTACCCTTCTGGAGCACCTGAGATCACCCCATGAGTTTTGGTGGGGTTTGTGTTGTTTATTTTTTAGTTTTCTATGTTGTGTCGTGTGTGCTTTTGTTTGTTTGTCTTTTTCATTTTTAGCCATGGCGTTGTCAGTTTGTTTAAGATTTATGAGTTTGACTGTCCCTTTGGTATCTTTCGCCCCTCTTTTATAGAAGCATCAAATAAAAGTAATAATGGTGCTTTTAAACATCCACGATATATGTCCATGATTCATTCAATTCATTGCAATGTATGATGAATTTTCTAAAACTATCAAATGCAAAGAAATATTTTGTCGACCTTTTTTTCATATGCAACCAGATGTGACGTACTACGATTTGAAGGTATTACACCTAGAGGAACCAGACCTAATTGCCTATTCAGATTATTTAAGACATCCTAACGAACAATCATGGAAAAAGAACTGAAATACTATTTATACTAATGATAAAAGAAAAAAAAATGTACTGAATGAATAAATCATATAACTGCAGAAACAGAAACAAATACAAATACAATATTATACATTTCTTTGTAAGATTACTTTAAAGGTAAAAGTTACTGCCCTACAAATTTAAATGAACACAGAAATAAGAACCCCCTTTACATGCTTTCCATCCTTAATAAACTTTTTGTGTACCTGTTTAATCAATCAAGCTATACATAGACTTAAAAGACAAATTTTGTTGCAAATTAAAATTTATTAAAAAAACAATGCTGTATTAGTTTGTTATATCGTGTACATTGTTACTCTGATAAACACTAAACAATTGAAGGAAAACCATTTAAATCAGAAATCAAATTATGTTTGTGATTGCATATGCAAATGTGTATTTAATTTCCCAACTTTTAAGATGAAAACAACTTACAAATGTAAACATCAAGGTAACTGCTTACAGACTACCAGACATGTTAAATATCTTACTTAGTTAAATTGATCGAGTTAAAGTACCTTTATTAATACGTTAAAATAAATAAACCTTTATCTGTAACATTTTTACTTATTGCTGTATACTTAAATTTCCTAGCAAAAGGTAGAATATTTCCATCAAGCTGGAATTGTTTATGTCTACTATCACAGACGGAATTATTTATGTCTACTATCACAGACAGAATTGTTTATGTCTACTATCACAGACGGAATTGTATATGTCTACTATCACAGACGGAATTGTTTATGTCTACTATCACAGCAAGAATTGTTTATGTCTACTATCACAGACGGAATTGTTGATGTCTACTATCACAGCAAGAATTGTTTATGTCTACTATCACAGACGGAATTGTTTATGTCTATTATCACAGACGGAATTGTTTATGTCTACCATCACAGACAGAATTGTTTATGTCTACTATCACAGCAAGAATTGTTTATGTCTACTATCACAGACAGAATTGTTGATGTCTACTATTACAGCAAGAATTGTTTATGTCTACTATCACAGACGGAATTGTTTATGTCTATTATCACAGACGGAATTGTTTATGTCTACCATCACAGACATAATTGTTTATGTCTACTATCACAGCAAGAATTGTTTATGTCTACTATCACAGACGGAATTGTTTATGTCTACTATCGCAGACAGAATTGTTTATGTCTACTATCACAGCAAGAATTGTTGGTGTCTACTATCACACAGCAAGAATTGTTTATGTCTATTATCACAGACGGAATGGTTTATGTCTACTATCACAGACAGAATTGTTTATGTCTACTATCACAGCAAGAATTGTTTATGTCTAATATCACAGTAAGAATTGTTTATGTCTACTATCACAGCAAGAATTGCTGTAACATTTTTACTTATTGCTGTATACTTATATTTCCTAGCAAAAGGTAGAATATTTCCATCAAGCTGGAATTGTTTATGTCTACTATCAAAGACAGAATTGTTTATGTCTATTATCATAGACGGAATTGTTTATGTCTACTATCACAACACGAATTGTGTATGTCTACTATCAATGATCCATGGTGAAAGTTTATTGGAGGAAAAGTAGGGCATGTATGTTAATTAAATGATGACATCTTAATAATAAAGGAAATGACTTCTGACATTATATGTAAAACAGACAAACATGCATCCTCCCAAGGATAAATTAATTTATAACAGCTACACAACTTTAAATCATTACAAACATACTAAAATAAATTAACATGGTTTGGTTTAGTCGCTTTTCTCTAACAGGTAAATGTATTAGGAGTTATATTAATTTTACAATTAAAACTCGACAAAAAGATGTTTTGTTTAAGAAAATAACCATTAACCTCATATAAACTGATTGTGATAAACAGATATTTGATAGAGTAGAACAAGTAATAATACACAATTCTTTTTTTAACACTGATTGTAGATTGAAATCCAAAAATGAAAATGATTTGAACTTTATAACAAATGAAAATGATAATTGACAGAATTAGTTATCTACTTAGATATATTGCAAATATTGTAGTGATCAATTAACACATCGAAAGTAATGCAAAATAAAAAAAACAATATCGCAATATCAACTCATCTCTGTTTCATGTGCACCATGATTCTGTAGTAAATGTTTATCAGGGCCTAGATCATGTTATTTTCGGCAACACATTCGAAAAATGATTAGAACCTCAACGTGTATAGTGATAATAAAGCAGACCTATTCATTTCAGCAAACTTAATCATTTTGAATTGAAGAGCTTGGTGAGATATTTTTAAGGAAATGTTTACATTTTATAATAAGCATGGTATTTATATCTATAATTATTATCTTTGCAGTTCTGAATTGCTCTCAAGTTACATGAGTTTTGCAACAATCATTGATTAATTTGAACCAATAGTATTAGACAATTGTCCAATAACAGTAGATTTTTTGTCACTTATTAATGCACCTTTCTAGAGATTGAGTAACTGTGTCAGTTGAGTTAGAACAACATCTTGCACATAGGTTTAAATGTCAGTTAGTATAAAATACATTGTTTAATTACCAAAAATAGGAAACCCGATACATGTTGAAATCAAGGCTCAGTGACTAAATGCAATTTATAATTTCGTTTGCCCCAGCACTTTCATTCGAATGTATAGTTGTGCGTTTATTTCACAAATATGATTTGGTTTAGATTTGAAAATCTATAGTATACATTCCTAAAACACCAGTCAGTGTCAATGGCTTTAAACATTAAATACAATCACTTCTAAACAATTTCAAGTACGTATATGCAAATTTCATTTAATTACTTTTCGCTGTGGCTTATTTAATACAAATATTTAATTTATCAAAAATCTTGCGGTTTTTTTTATATCAAGACTGCAGAAATAAAGTACGTACATCGAAGGAAAGTTATGTTTGTTTGTAACGTATTTTGCTTTGACATTGTTGTATCTCTGCAAAAAAAAAAGAAATTAAATGCATTTTGATAATGGCAATTCAAATAAAATGACAATAATATTTTGTAAACACATTTATTCTCTCCCCTTACAATGTGTATCATGGTTTATATTGTAATTGTCTAGATTAAACGTGTTGTTATGAAGACAGTCCACAAATGTTTTATCACACATGCATACTCTTCCCTTACATGAATTGGGACTATCTGAAAATATAACAAAGACATATTATAACACTGAATTATCAATTTACTTTATTGGAGGTTATGTGATATATACAACAATAAAGATATAACTGTATTTTCGTGAACCAAACACACGACAAAGAGGGCATATGTTAAACTATATAACATTGGTAGTAAATTGGAGAAATATGATGGTAATAATTATAATAATAATAAAACAAATATTCATAACAAAAGCAAAGCATAAATGATAATCATCATAATTTAAGAAGGAAATCAGATGATGACAATGATTAATCGCTGTGTAAATTAACTGTATAATCAGGACGGGAACAAGTCCACACTGTCACATGTACCTCTTTTAAAGTCTTTGGTATGATCCGGTATGTGTTCAAACCAATGACTCCTACTATTGAGGTAAAAACACTACCACACCACCGAGGGAGTATAAACAATTCAGCATATCCATGTTCCCAATCATGCATAGTGTTGAAGACCGTACTTTGACCTATAATTTTTTACTTTTACAAATTGTGACTTGAAAGGAGAGTTGTCTCATTGGCACTCACACCACATCTTCTTATATTTTTAGACATTCATCTAAATTCAAATTTGACATGTTTTTTTTTAGATGAAGCCTCTGTCAATGTGTTATATTTACATGTCAGCGTTGACAATATTTGCAATGTGAATTATTGAAGGAGAAACACATAAATTTCTGTTTCTTATACATCATAAAACATACCACAATTAGACTAATTTATTCATCGCAGTTCATGTAGTTTCGAAAATTGCAGTGTTACTATGCATGACATAGCATATTAACTCCTACAAATGTGAATAAGTGCAGATTATCGTAACGTACATGTCTATTGTACTAAGAAGGTAAAAGACGGGGGTGGGGATAATTTAACTTGAATGCTGAAGATTGTTTATATTTATTTATTACGTCAACGACTATTTTACTAGGAATTATACTATGCTGTGCATGATATTGACAATATTGAGGATATTTTGATAGAGTTATTTGGTTTGCCAAGTTTATTTAAAAGGCAAATGCTTCGCTATTATAATATATCCACATTTGCAAAATGTTGATTAATGTTAAGCCAATAGATTTCTTATTTACAATATTTTGTACGTGTTTTGACTTTTTAACATTTTTGTTAAGATCTTGATCAGAAAAAACTGCAACCAATTAAAAATGAAACGATTATCATTTCGAAAATATTTGGTTTACCTTGACAGTGAACTGTTTTGTTTTGGAGATCATATACATAAGGCCACGTTTTAGGCCAACATGCGTCTACATGACCATAGCAATCATCATGGTCTTTGCAACATCTGTAAAAGAAAACAGAATTGAATGAACAAACAAAGAGAAGAGACAAATGGCATACAATATGGAAAACAGAAATAACGACCCTCGATTTAAACTTTCTTCAATGATTGAAAATAGTTTCGATAGAAACGATCCAAGATATACACATACACGTTCATAATTAGAAGTAAATATTAACTAGACTCAGTGTGAAGTAACATGAAAGATTCACAATCTGTATTGTATTTTATATTTCTATTAGTATATTTGAGATATAGTATAGTGTTCAGAAATTTAGCATATATCATCATATCATCAAATAACATCAGTGATAAACGTCATTTTCGAACATTTATTGTATTTCAAAAAGTAAAATATCAGCATTACCGAACTCCAAACGAATTCAAAAAATGGAACGTTTTTAATCAAATGGCAACATCAAAAGCTCAATCTCATCAAACGAATAGATAACAACATTCATGTTCATGACTTGAAACAAGCATTTTCATTTGTAGAACATAGTGAATTCAGCCTGGTGTTATAGATTGCTACACTTGTGTATGATAGTCGGATAAAGTCATTTACACTGACTTTATTTAAGGAGGATATCAGATGATCGCTGTTTAACGTTAATGGGCAAATTAAGCGCAAAATCGGAACAGAAACAACTGCCTCATGTAGCTCTTCTGAAGTCTTTGGTATGACTCCCACTATCGACCTAAACACGCTACCATACTACCGAGGGAGTATAAATAATTCAGCATAGCTATATTCACAATCATGCATAATGTGAACAAGTCTACGTGTTTAAGACTGTACTTTGATCTATAATGACAGTCGGATACAATTCCTGTAAATTGACAAGATCATGAAATAAAACCAACAGATATAATAAGCAAATTTAAGATTCAGCTGGCAATATTGTGTCATGGTGCTAATCACTATCAAAACTATCAATCAAAGAAATATTTAAACAAAGAAAAAGGAAAAAGGCTAATAGAAACCCTATGAACAAAATATATATAAAAAAATTAATGACAGAATACGAAAATGACAAATTTACATTTTCATTTATATGTGTGAAAATTACTTTCGAATAGGACCCTAATCAGAACTAAATATCGATAAAATTGACTACCTGTTGACAAATAATGGTTGTAAACTTAATTTGTTTAATTTGATATTTATAACGTATTCCGTTTGTCCACAATGTTGTGGTAATTGCATGCATTGTTATGTCTCGGCAACTGCAACTATCCTTTCATACGATTCTATTTCTTTTCATATTCGTCTAAATAAAAGACCACTTTACGACAAAGTGTCGGTTCAATCGGATAGCCTTATCATATTTTTTTTTGTATTTCTCTACAAATCCATCATCTTTATAATCAAACTAATTTAAGACTTGTGACGAGTACTGTATAATCATATAATTATCATATTGTATACATTTAATTGATCAAACTGTTATTTTTAGAAGCATACTTACTGATCCACGTCATCTAGTGGTTTGCTTTCACCATACCATCCACAAAAGCAACCGTAGTCTAAAAGTGAAAAGGCTTCCCCTGCTCCAAAATAATAGGTTAATTGATATGCAAAGTTCCATATCGCTCTCTTATGTCTTACCGTTCTGGCCTCTGAAACATAAACATGTGCAATAATGTATATAACTTAGACAACACCGAACATCGTAGTGTTTACAAATTATAAGTTCATACTATTTTTTACGTTTCCATTTGTTGTTTTGTTTGATCGAGTTTTAAGGGTTCGTGTTGCTTATTCTTTAGTTTTCTATATTGTGTCATGTCATGTTTTATAATTAGCCATGTGTTGTCAGTTTATTTACGATTTATTAGTGTGACTGTCACTCTGGTATCTTTCGTCCGCCTTTTAAGGAAATATAAGACGATGGTTCAGATGAACCAAGTCAGTTAAAACAACAATTTCAACATTGCAAAGTCAACATTCGCTTTAGAGAGTTTCAAGTTTGATAACAAGTTTGCCATTACGAACAATGCGTTTATGTCTTACCGTATACGTACCCTTGTTTCTTTTTAAATGTTTTCATATTAACTAAATCGTCCAAAATTCTCTATGGTACCTTATCATTCCTGAAAATCTAACGTATTTTAACCACCAATTACGTTGCTAAAAACAATAGTGCATAGAGGACGGCAAAAAGACAATAATTGATTGTTTCCAACCCCGAGTTTACTTACCTCCTATATACATGTACATTATTATACACAATAAGCATGCCGCAATATTCTGAAATAAACACAAATATGTATGTGATGGTCATGTGCAAATCAAGTGACAAATCTATCAAGAAATTAGAAGAAAATAAATTGATTTGTGTATCAACATTCTTTTTTTTATTTGAAAAAATGTCAAATACAGGATCTTTTTACAGTTTGTAATAGTATGTCAACTTTGATTGAAACTCAATATGATTACAGGGGGCCTTGGTGGCCAAGTGGTCTAAGTACTACTGCAATATCTAGCCAGTAAACACTCAGGTTGTGGGATCGAACATCGTTCGTGCGGTTGCACTCAACTCCACTCTTATTTGACTAGGATGTCAGTTTTCTTATCGAAGGGTGGTGATTTTCTCCGACTCTGGCGTCTACCACCTTTTAAAACTGACCGCTGTGAAATAGCCAAAAAGTGGCGCGTGAAAGTGGCATTAAATCACCAACAGTAAATTAATCAATCAGTATTATGTAAGTCTTAAAATTGAGCAAAATTTGGTGACTATGTTTAATGCATCTATCCAATCAAAGTTAAGTAAAAAATACAACGAGTACAGTTATATCTGCCTCATATTTTGACTGCCATGTAGAAACTGACATTAAATGTCAATTGAAAACAATACTTTCAGGCAATAGGTATGATTCCATTTTCCCAATTGCGAACTTTTTATTTTTGTGTAGAAACATTTCAGCAGCGCATGCATGCGAAGTTTATATCTTCCATTTGATATTATATTACCAAGCTTCAATTTCTTATCATGATTTACTAAAAAGCTTGATAAAGGGTTGCTGCTCCCAAGGAAGTTGTTTAACGAAGAGATCTAAGTTGATAAGTTAAAAGTATTTCCAAATTACTCGAATGTTAACTTATTACATCTACCGGGTTTGTACTAACATTACCAAGACTGTGGGTTCTAAATGTGCAGCAGAATTGTTTACTCTTCCGGAGCACCTGTAATCACTCCCAGTTTTGACGGCGTTCTTTTTTTCATTTTTTTTTCTATGTTTTGTGTCGTCTTTTTTTGTCGTCAATTCGTCTTTTTTTAGTTATTGGGTTGTCAGTTTATTATTTCAAATAAAAGAAATTCTATGAATATCCTTTGGGAATCATTTTTTTTTGTTGTCCAGATAAAGCAAAATATCCATCCACCGAAAGTTGAATGTTAAAATGACATAACCACTAAATATTCTGTTCATCTGATATGTTTAAATATATTTCAGTTACAACATCCACACTGCATATTTCGATAAATCTACTCATCATACATATCAGTGTTGTATTGTTGACGCAAAATGTGCGTTCCGTCTACAGAAGACTGGTAACTGACGCTCGATCCAAAAAGTAAAACAAAACCAATATATTAAGAAGTTACTTACACACAAAAGCTGCATAATTAGATTTTCTTACTGAATGGTGATTACAACAAGAATTGCAATATATTAACAAATTAAACGGTCGTCCGGGTCTACAGCACTACATTTCGCTACTTAAGAATAATGAGAAGAGCAATGCCGACATATTGCTAGGGATAAACAAGTCATTGTACTATCGTTTAAGACTAAAATGTGTATATACTGACTTCTACTGACGTTATACGTGTATATAGATCAAACTAGTGACCTCATTTGCATTAAATCTACAATATACATGTTTGTTAGAATGACAGAGGATGACATTAAAATATACGATGTATGTAATAGGTAAACGTTTCGATTATATGATCTGTTCTGTCTATTTGTTAGCGACATATAAGGTAAAATGTATGTAATTTATTTATAATCCGACGACGAAATAACTGTAGAATACAATGATATTGTAATATATTATATAAATATAAGTACGTTGTCGTACATGTACTTGACACGAAGTTGTGAACGTATTTAGTAAATCGGCATCAATAAAAAAAGAATAAAGTTATTTCTGAGACAGTTAGAGACAAATAATGTTTTTAAAGAATACATAATATAATAACATAAAACATTTAATGTGAAAAAGTATTATTGTGAGCTGTGAACATAAAGTAATTCGTGCATTTTTCTGAGTAGGTTTTGAAACATTTTAATAAATAATACTTTAATTTTTCCTTTGACCTGTAATGGTTTACTTTTTACACATTGTGACTTGGATTGAGAGTTTTCTCATTGATACTCATACCACGTCTGTGTATCTCTATTTATGTTGTGCTTGCATTCGTTGAAAGTCACCACTAACGACTATTGGTTATATTTAGAATCTCAAACTTGAATGCAGTGTTACCTTCAATCTACTATTTTAATATTACGTTTGGATGCAATATGTTCTATGTTTCAATTCCGACAAGTCTTACGAGGCTCCCTTAAACAGGTTCAGCATTTCCCATTCACACATAGGTATTTGATTTAATATTAAATCTTTAATACAATTGTAAGCTCGTTCTTATAATTCGTTGTGATATGGTTACCAATAAGTCAACTATTCAAAGTTCAAATAAATTGTATGAAAGCAATTATAGGCAGCCGTACGACCTTTAACAATGAGAAAAACCCACACATTATATAGTCCAGTCAATATAGCACAAATTTGACCCCAACCTGAAAGTAATTGCATTAGAAGATTTTTAAGTTTTAATCTTTAGCATTATACCCCAAATATACACAGAAAAAAGTCCCATAAAATCTTATTTGACGAAGAATATAAAAATCACCATTTACAATTCCTATGGAGATTAGCATTGAAAAGATAGATAACGCTTGCAAAAAAGGCATAAATATCAATAAAAATTGATACAAAATTATAACTTTACCGCTGCTATTCATCAGAATGTATTGATTCTTGATTTTTTAGCGGTCTTTAGGGTATAAAAAAACTCTAAAGGTGTTTTCATATCTTTTATCAACCTATAATCTAGATTTCGTAATTAATTAGTTGACCACTTATCGAATTTTTCAACATGTCAAGGTAAAGAATTTCAAATTCAATAAAAATAATTAAGTATGTATTATTTTTTTGTGGTTTAAAGTTTCTTCAGAAGAGTTAGATGCTACAATATATAATCAATGATAATATACAGATATAAACAATAACCAAATTTTCACAATAATTTTCAAAATGATTACAAAGCTTCAAATTTGCAATTTCTTTAATGACAAATGCATAAAAAAAAAATAAAACTACCTATTGTTTTGTACTTTTCATGAGCAGAAAATTATATAATTAATCAAATATCAACTAATAACACCATCAAAGTCTCATACTTTACATAAGTTTTAAGAAAATCAACCAAAAACTGACCAAAAAAGTTTCATAATTGTGGAGTTATCTCCCCTTCCAATGTTAATTTCCATAGGAAATTAAAAATGCTGATTTTAAGTTTTCCTCAAGTTAGATTTTATGGGTCTTTTTTTTTTCTGTATGTATTAAGGACATAATGCTATAGATTAGAACTCAATTATTTTCTGTTGCAATTAGTTTGAGGTCAAAAGTTAGTTTGACTGGACTACGAGGCTCCATTAAACAGGTTCATTGTTTCCCTTTCACACATTATTTGATTTAATATTAAATTTTTAATAAAATTGTAAGTTAGTTCTTATAATTCGTTGTGATATGATTACCAATAAGACAACTATTCAAAGTTCAAATAAAGTGTATAAAAGCAATTATAGGCAGCCGTACGACCTTTAACAACGAGAAAAATCCACACAGTATAGTCTGCTATAAAAGGCCTATACATAAGATTTATGAAACTTCCATTGATAAAATTAACGGACAAATATAAAAAAGAAGATGTGGTATGATAGCCAATGAGACAACTATCCACAAAAGACCAAAATGACACAGACATTAACAATTATAGGTCACTGAAAGGCCTTCAACAATGAGCAAAGCCCATACCGCATAGTCAGCTATAAAATATAATGTATAACAAAAAAATACGAAAAAAATGTATGACACAAATGAATCAAAAACAACCACTGAACTAGAGGCTCCTGACTTGGGACTGCCGTATACATAATGTTGGGCGGTTAAACACTTTTGTGATAGTTATACCATCCCCTACATTTGACAGCGGTGTTACAGTACAACATAACAACAAACTATCAAAATCAGTTAAAAATGGCTAATCTCATCAAATTGATACATACGAAAACTTAAAGAAAAGAAAAAAAAACACAAACCGGACGTTGCAGTGTTATTTACATCCCTAAAAACAAAAGAAACGATTACAGTATGATATAAGAGTACTTGCAGTCTCTGACAGCTTCAAACCATTAAACAACTAATAAATAAGTTATTTATCTAAGACTTATATATCAATTATGATATAAAGAGTAAGTACTAAAGAGTAATGACGAACGAAGCCATTTGAGATTTTTCATGATGCGCAAATTTTACCAAACGTTGTAGGCGAGAATAGTACATCAAATGTCTTTATATAGTGCTCCAAACTATTATATGTAGCTTTTCCAATTAAGTGTCAGCTCGTCTAATATAAACATTACAGCTGGTAACAACGTTCTATTGGCTATTCTTTATCACAAGTGTATAGTGATTCTTCTGGAATCTTCTATCAAAAACATACCAGACATCCAGGAAGAAAATTGAATCAATATCCAAAGTTGTAAGGATTATAACATCAATATAATTCTTGTTCGATATGTCCCTACACATTAGCACAGAGTTGTATATCAAGAACCAAACAAAAAATACGCAAAAGGCATACTCATGACTAAATAACAACAAGGATTTAACAGTGTCAATCAGACAACTATCCATATAGTACAAAGAACAAAGGTGTGAATAAATCAAAGTCACTGCGATATCTTCAGCGATTACAAAAAACTGTGTCTTAAAGATACCCATAAAAGTCCATGGGACGACAAAATTTAAATTAAATTTTAAAAAGAGCAAACAGTCTGAATTAATTTACATCAATAGGCGAAAATCAAGTCTAATCCAATCAAATGCAACGACAGCCGTCGGATTACAAGCTTCTGGCTGACTTAAAAATGTGACGCCGTTGTGTTAAACATGTGTGCTGCTAACTTCTACGTAATTTGGTTTCAGTTTTAGGGAAAAAAATGTCTGGGACTTATAAAAAATAAAATCACAAAAATACTGAACTCCGAGGAATATTCAATAGGAAAGTGCCTAAACATATGGTAAAACCAATTAACAAAACACATAAAAAAGAATGGACAACAACTGTCATATTTCTGACTTGGTACACGCATTTTCAAATGTAGAAAATGGTGGATAAATTTATCACATGTTCTCATTCTTCATTATGACGGTTAACCTTTCTCTTACCTAAGAAGGTTGTGTACAACAAAGTTCAAAATTGTCTTTCAAAATCTAAACACGATTTTCTAAAATATATTTCATGTGTTTGGCTTCCTGATCTCAGCCAATCAAAACATATATGCAACAATCAAATGGACACATATCAAAGTTAACACTTCTGTTGTCCTTAATGCATTTAAGAATCATAAGTTTTGTCCGTAATTCAATGCAACGTTAAAATACTTATATACGAAAACTAACTGAGAGTGTATGTTATATGTTCCACATTTATTATCTCCCATGGCAATGTTCATCTTGATCTACGTCATGATTGTCCGGATTAAACGTGTTGTTATGAAGACAGTCCACAAAAACTTTGTCACACAAACATATTCTCCCCTTACAGGAACTGGCACGATCTGGAAAGAAAAAACATATCATAAAACTAAGTAGATATAGGAAGAAGTGCTGCCAATGAGACAACTGTCCATCCAAGTCATGATTATAAAAGTGATATATATCATAGTTCAAGGTACGTTTTTCAACACGGAGCTTTGGCTCATCCCGAACAGTAAGCTACGAAAAGACTACAAAAGATTTACTAGTGTTAAACCATTCAAACGGAAAAACCAACGGTCTAATCTTTATAAAAACGAGAAACGAGAAATACTTATGAACCACATAAATAGACGACATCTACACATATGTATTCCTTTGAGAAAGAGGTAATGCCATAATTATGCTGATTATTAGTATCATTAATTAGCATTATTGTTATTAATTATTATTGGTATGTTGTAATCATTATAAGTAAGTGAGTAAGTGAGTAAATAAGTAAGTAGGTAAGTAAGTAAATAAGTAAGTCAGTGAAACTTTATTTTGACTCGGCATATTGACAAATTACTATAAGCACAAGCTCTCATGAGCTTTTCATCGAGTATAAAAATATATGCAATAACAAATAAAACAAGACATGCAGCATGTATGCAAATAATAAAAAGCTGTACAAAAGTCAATTTTGGCATATACATGCATTTTGCTCTATACTAAAATATATATATCATGAGTGTATATGAAGTACTAATCTTAAAAAATTGCAGTTTTAGTATTATTTTGTTTTTTAGCATTGTTATTATTACTATTATTATATTATCTTTTTTTAATTATTATCATTTATATCATTTTTATAATAGCAACATAGATTTTAAAAATAAAAATTTTAAATTTACTTTGACAATTAACTGTTCCGTTTTTAAGTTCATATGCGTATGGCCAAAGTTTAGGCCAGCATTCGTCCACGCGATCATAGCAATCATCGTGGTCTTTGCAACATCTGTAAAATAAAGAAAGTTTTCAAAGCGGATACATTCAAATTAATGGTTGATAGATAGAAAAAAAATATACAAAACTAGAATACACAAAACGGTCTGTACCTGAACTCATATTTAAAATAGACATGTCAATTGAAAACATTGGTTATCATTGTTGCTTCCTAACTTATTTTATACTTGATCAGTTATAAACCGAAGCAATTAAAAGAACACAAATGTGTTATCCCGCCAAACGTCAATATGCATTTCCAAAATTAAGAACAAAGCAAGTGTTTGTCTTAAGTATCAGAACTGTTGTTCTTTTAAACAAAATACTATATTGTTAAAACAGTCATTTTGGCACTTATCTTTTGTTGCCGACTGTCTTTTGACTCCTATATATTCTTTCTGTGTTTTTGTGTTTTTATAGTTTTGATGGATTGCTGTCTAAATAGCACATATCAAATACTTCCTTTAGTCTATTGATATTTGGTTCATAAACTTTCTGTATGATTTTAGTATTTCAATGGACACTATAAAGCTAGTTGTATTCCTACTTTTCAGTAAGTGTAAACATTCTTCAATTGTTTTCATTTAACTTAGGAGTGTATTTTGTTGTATCTTTTAAAAGCAGTTCTAAAATTGAAATGTTTACACTTACCATATTGACATATTAAGAAGTCATGTTATTGTTTAAGAGTGTATTTTTATATCTTTTTGTTTTTACGTCGTTAAGTTGATGAAACATTGGCGTAGAATCAACAAGTCCTTTTACCAATAAGATCAACCGTGGTAGTGCATACTTACTGGTCTACTCCGTCAACTGGTTTACCACTACCATGCCATCCACAAAAACATCCATAGTCTAGAAGTGCAGTGGCTCGGACCACTCCGAAATAATAGGTTAATTGATATCCAAGGTTCCAAAGAGCTCTCTTATTTCTCACGCTTCTCGTCTCTGTAACACAAAATTTAATATGAATAAAAGGTCAGCGACCATGAAATTTGACACAGTACTCGTAGTGTAGAATGTGTACTTGAAACGCCAAATCAAGTATTTTCATTGGTTAAACTTAGAGTTAAATAGAACATATATATTTCAAGTTTTTATGTAAGAAATTTCAGGATTGTGCATAAAATCACAAACATATGTATTGAAATTAAAATTGTACATACGATAGGTTGTTCCTCTTTTCCGAGGAAAGACCTATTGATTTTGTTTTGATTATTGTTAGGTCTTTTTCCCTTTTACTAAGAAAGTCCTATTGATTTTGTTCCGATTATTATTTTTTTGTTCCAACTTATTTATTTATTGCCTGTAAATTTTGTTTCGCAAGATGTCGGTTAGATAAAACGTATATGTTATCGACAGTTTAAGCGCTTATAAATTTGATCCTGTTAAACCTAACTAATTTCTGTGTTAGAATTATCTCCGCAAACACTAATTTTCTTGTGTGTGCATCTCCTATGCAACCGTTAAAGATTATGACAAAATTATTTCATAAAGTTAGTGTAACTGGTAAACCATAAGTTATAGGTGTAATACCACCAAATCATGGCACGTCACATCCGGTTGTATACGAATGTAGGTCGAAAAAAATATTCCCTTGAATTTGACAGTTGTAGGTAATTAATCCTACATTATATTGCAGTAAAACCATTTCTGTGTCATAAACATATGTCTTGGGTATTTCAAAACACCATTATTTTTATTTGGGATTTCTATAGAAATCTTTGTAATCTTGAGGTTACATGATGACTAAACCTTGTACACAGATAACATAAGTGGAGAAATTTGATGGGTTAACTTCCAATGATGGTTATTTTCTTATATGCTATGAAATGTTATGTGAATTTTTTTTCTATAGAACTGGACAGGATAAAACTTTGCTCATGCAAAGTATTTCTTTACTTGAACTCATTTCCTTTAAGTATTTCTTTATTTGAAACAAGGATAAATTCTGTACATTTTTTTTTAAAGTGCAAATTTAACAAGACTAATAGGGGAAAATCATTGGTGGTATCACACCTCTTATGGGAAGCTGTACATGCACCCGTGACCTTGTGAGTAATCTCATGTGTTAAAATTTCTTGCTATGTAAGTGAAATAGTTCAAGAAATGAAATATTCTGAGTGGATTGAGTCTTCAAAACACATTTTATGAGAAAATTGTCTTGAAATAGGACTCTACCATTTCTTATAACATTTCTACCATAACTGAGTGAAAGTTACCCCATTATTTTTTTTATTGGCCTGTAAAGTTGAAATCTTGAGGAAATGAGAGGTATAAATTGACCAAAAGAGACCTTATAAGGAAAACAAAAAGGTCCATTAGTGGTATTTATCTTCCTTCAATCATCTTGTGTATCATATTCAACTGTTTGTAGGCAGATAAGATAGATATTTGATCATTTTGATCTAATAGAAATGCTTAAAATAACCAATATTACAAAGGGAAAAAGTTACATTCAGTTTATTGAACAAAAATGTCTTCTTTAGGTGTAATACCACCAAATCATGGTACGTCACATCCGGTTGTATACGAGAGTAGGTCGAAAAAAATATTCCCTTGAATTTGACAGTTGTAGGTAATTAATCCTACATTTTATTGCAGTAAAACCATTTCTGTGTCATAAACATATGTCTTGGGTATTTCAAAACACCATTATTCTTTATTTTGGATTTCTATAGAAAATTTTGTAATCTTCCAATGATGGTTATTTTCTTATATGCAATGAAATGTTATGTGAATTTTTTTCTATAGAACTGGACAGGATAAAACTTTGCTCATGCCAAGTATATCTTTACTTGAACTCATTTCCTTTACATAGAGGCGACTAAAGGTCATTTGATTTTAGACCTTTCTTTATAACCTTGAAATTAAGGTAAAGGTCAAAAATAAATTTGGCGTTCTAGATTTTGACTTTTGCTGTAAATTCTTATATAAACATGATACACTGACACCGTTTAACCGAATACTTATCTTTGTAAGAGTAATCTCCCCATCACTGTTTTTCTTATGCTTATATATAAATAAGCTCCATATGATAGTTATTTCAAATTATATATTTGTAATAAGTGATATGTATTTGTGACTGGTAAACCATAATTTTAATGCAACAACGTTTGTAACGTTCATTTTGATTGGATAACGTTACTTTTTTACAAGGCACCAATTGACAATTGACAATTGATGCTATGGTGCGTACGCGCAGGCGCAGGCTGCATATGACAGATTTTAAAAACACATTTTAACGTTGTTTTCTGTCAGTTTAATTAGAATGGAGATAACAATATTGTATTTTAATTTCCGACGGCATCAATTGGGGATTTGATGGTTGCAAATACGCTTACTGTTTCCGTTAGTGCGTCACCAGTAAACTTAATTTGCGACCATCTAATCCCCAAGTGATGCCGTCGGAGCTAAAAAAACAATACAGTTATATCGTAAGTGATACAGTCCTACGGTCTTTTGTTTTGAAGTTCTTGTTCCAAAAAAAAAAAAAAAATAAGGTCAAGGTCAATTGTGATGGTCTTATTAAAAATTTTGATTTTGGTTTATTTTCTCTTCCTTTGAAAACCCGGTTAAGATAAACACAATATAATTATACTCAATTGTTTGTTACGACATGTCTGTTACCGAAAGTAACCAATTATTTCCTTTATTTCAAACAGAAAATGTATAGAAACCATATATTTTTTATCACTACTATAAGATATCATTTGACACTGTAAATGAGATACAATTCTAGATTTGGAAATTTCCATTGCAAATATATCATTTCGGGTGTAAAGACCGTCAATATTTTTTCCCCACTTTTTTTTTACTTTTTGCGAGAAGATTTTGTTTCGTAAGGTATTGACACTTTTCTTTGTAAAAGTAATCTACCCAATCACTGTTTTCTTTGTTATTGCTACTCCTTCGTAAACGTAAAAGAACCGACACATTTATTTTTCAAAATTGCTCGTTATATCCTCAGGTTGTCTGGAGACTTCGTGTGAGAGTTATTACCCCTTATGCATAATAATTAAAGATACATATTTGAAACTTGTACAGCATAAATGATTAAGACCTAAAGTCTATAATTTGAGGCTCAGGTTCCACCAAGAAGAACAGGAGGTCAAGGTTGAAGGTCAGAGTAATGTTTTGAATTTTAATTTTGGCTTATGATATTGATTTGAGGTCCTTGTTTTTTGACTTTGAAATTTAGGTCAAGATCAAAGGTAAATTTGACGTTCTATATTTTGACGTCTGTTATAAATTCATATTATACATGTATGTGTTTGGTTTTTTTTTTTTTGCATTAGGTTGGTAGATAAATGACCATTAAAAGAGACCTGTAAAGGACCTTTTGTAAACCGATAGAAGCCGTTTTCCGCAATGATATCGTTTAAAAGTACCTTGACAAATATTTTTTGAAATTAGTATAATGTAACCTATCAGATGATAACGGATATGATATTTTGTAAACCGGAAGTGGCAATTTATCTAACTTATTCCGCGAAAAAGTATAAAAAAAACATCTATGTTTGTAATCTGTATGACTGAAGCTATCATAGAGACCGAAAGTGACATTTCTTAATTGGAAGTAGCAAATTGCCCTCCTCATTTCAGACAATATCATCAAGAGATCATGTATTATTTTTTTTATATCAGTTGAAAGGAATCTAAATTATACGTGTTTCTCGTTCGTCGCTTGTATATAGATTTAACCGATGGTTTCCCGTTTGAATGGTTTTACAATAGCAATATTTTGGGCCCTTATAGTTTGTTGTTCGATGCGAGACAAAGCTCCGTGTTGAAGGCAGTACATTGACCTATAATGGTTTACTTTTATAAATTGTTACTTCGATGGAGAGTTGTCTAATTCTTACTCATACCACGTCTTCCTATATCTAATTGGATACCAAAAGTAACTTTGGGTAAACCACAGGAAGTTTCTTATTAATTATTTAGAAATGAAATGTAGAAAGAACTTCTGAATAATTGGTTTTTAATTCTTATTAAGTTGTATACTTTCGGTGCTTTTTATTTTAACTTTTATTTCTTTTTATGTCAGGTATTTGATATTTTTTTACAAAAGCTCTTAATGAAATCTAAAGAAGAACAGAAAACGGATAAAAAAATATGTGATCAGTGTATACAATAAGGTCAACATTAAGGAGTGGCTGATATTTAAAGATTAGTTGTTGATATTTGAGCCATGACAAAAAAAATGGAAATATTTGAATTGTCTTGTTTTAGAAGAATTTATTATTCTGTTTGGAATTCAATGGCGACTAAAGATTATTTACAATCTGTTGCTTACGTACCCACTTTATCAAAATCAATAAACAAGATGATGCACAACAAACATGCAGCAATATTCTGAAAAAAAAATACGTTTTAGAAAAATCATTAAAAAAAATCGTTAATTTTATTCATTTTTTAAACAACTTATCAATGTACAGGAAACTCGATTTATACCATGCATATCATGTGACAAGTCTTATTTTTAACTTACAAATTGAAGTTCAAATTTCCAAGCCTTCATCTCTGTTGTCTGTTTGCAGTCTCTTGTATTTATGTTTGATGTGTTTAATGTATTCTTGATTTGAATATGCATGACATATTTGCATCTGGACGTTAAACGCGGCAATATACATATAGCCATTGTTTAACATGTAAAATACTTTGTAATGCTTCTTTCTAGTGTAAAATTGTGTTTATTCTCCGTTTATCAGTAAAATGTAATTGGTAAATTGTATACACATACGTGGACATACATGGAAGAAGGTAAAAATTACATGGTATACATTTGATAACGGTATTGATAGTAAGGTCTGTTTATCAATTTCGAATTAAAAATATTAGAATTTTCAAAAACTGAGGAGTTTCGTATCCCAGGATTAGATAATCTTAGCCGTATTTGGCACAACTTTTTTTTGAATTTTGAGTCCTCAATGCTCTTCAACTTTGTATTTATTTGGCTTTATAACTATTTTTATAATAGCGTCATTGGTGAGTCTCATGTAGAAGAAACGCGCGTCTGACGTATTAAATCATAATTCTGGTACCTTTGATAACAATTAATAGTACTCAGTATAATATGTATATAACTAAATCTTCTTTCTTTACTTTCTGTATAAGGCTATACAGTGAAAAAATTACCGAACCGTACTTTGGTGTATTTATCAATTTTCAAGCATAGAGTTGCTGTTCCTATTAGAAAAAATCAAGAAGTCAACAGTTATAATCAATTTATATCGAAACGAATTTTCTTTAAAGAGGCAGTGTATTTCCATCTCGTATTCTTTTGGCACTCATTTATTGTTGGTTAATATTTAGTTTGTTTATGATGATTACTGTATTTACAGTGGCGTAAGGGACATGCAACTGTATGTTCATTGGTGTAAGGGACATGTATATGTATATGTACAGTAACCACAGATTGTCAAAAGCAGAAATCACGGAAAGTAGCAAATTCCATCCAATTTAGATATATATTATTAAACGAACACCTGCTTTAAAAAAAAATAGCATTAATGACAATGTGAATTCGACAAACACTCCGCAGTCAGGGTATGAAAGGTTTGTTTGTTTTTTTTTTGTTGGTTTTTTTTTTCTGTTTTGGCCTAATACATTTCTTAATCAGTACAGTGTTGTTCAATTACCATATCTAGGGATATTCGATTTAAAGGTTACTTACACGTAAAATCAGCATAACTGAACTGTTTCCGTCTACAAAAAAATTAGAAATATTGACAATATCTAAGACCGTTTGAGCTGAAAATACGAAATCTCGAAAACGCTAAATGGCTTTAACTGGCCACCATACAACATAGATGAAGACTACAGAAAAGTACCAATAGCAATTAAAGAATACAAAAATAAAAAAACCTCCATCCAAACTTTCATATATGCATTTCTGTCAGGAGTATAGCATGACCTTGACATTTTTAAATTAAATGAAATAGCAACATGATTTGTGTAGTTGTCTTGAAAATGACATATATATCGTGTAAATTTATTAAGGGAATACAATTTTAACTATGAAAATAATGAGATCTTGTCTGATTGTCAACGAAACAACAATTCACTATATATCAAATGCATTGCCAACATTCAGCTATATTTAGATGTAGTTGGCCTTCAACACAAAATAGAAGAATGTGAAATTAGTGAAAAGAGAAAAACATTAAACATGATATATACCCTGTCACGTGTTATCTGTGTTTTTGTTTTATGTTTTTGTTTGTATCAATCTGCTGAATTAAGCTTTTTTAGCTGATTGTTTTATTGTGATTTTTTATGTTTGATTTTGTTCTTTAGACTAAAGCTGTCATTAACTTTGAAAAAATAGTTATGACTGTCATACGCCTGTTTATCATGTACAAGCAATGAAAATATGCCATCAACAATATATTTTCGTGTTTAAGACAGATGTAGCACAAACCAAAATTTAACTTATCACAAATCGCCTCCGCGATAGCTTCTGTTGTCCATTAATGTGTAAGTTTTATTCTACTTGTTTTCTGGTCTCTTTTGGCCTAACAAGTAATAAGGAATTGAAATACATGCATTGGCAACCACAGCGTGTCAACTTATTGCGTTTGTAAAAATAAACCGTGAAATTTCGTGGGTATCAGTTTTCGTGGATTAAGAACAACTAACATGTGGATATTAAATTTCGTGTTTTTGTCGAGGTCTGCATACCAGCCTATAGTATTTGTCATTTATCGAACAGTTAATTTCTTGGTTCACCTGTACTAACGAAATCCACAAAAAATAGTTTCCAACGAATAAAAATGAATCCACAGAAGGACGTATTTACAATATTCCATAAAAAGACAATAAATACCATGTTCTACAGTCAGTACGACATATACATTTGTACAGGACGAGAAAAAAAAGGTATATAAATGTAACACCTCAACTACATTTGACCGAAAGGCTGAGCCAGATGTTTAGGTTGGTAGAGTTATATGTCTGCATCCCACTTAAACAAACGAGCCAACTTGTCTTTATGTTACTCTGAAATGTCAAATGCGTACCAGAAAAGACAGAAATACCAGTGTTATATATGAGTTTAATAAGCATAATATCTTCTTATTTAACAACAGTTTGTCCATCACCAAAACTCCCATTAAAGATATGTGTAGTTATGTTGTATTGGCGGAGAGTAATGACTAAAGAATGCATTGTCAATGGCATATTCATACTGTTAGTAGCTTGTATAAACATAAAAGGTCAAAAATAAAGAATCTGGTGCTTTTAGAACGCTTTACTAAATAACTGTACCTGTATATCATCATTGTTATGCGCTACGTTGATCACATATTTGACAAGTCAGAAAGAAAACGGAATCCACGGGATCCTTTATAATCATCAGACATACATTATACAACAGAATCAGTTATACATTGAAATCATTTTGTATGATTAATACAAAATTAAGAAGATGTGGTATGATTGCCAATGAGACGAATCTCCACCAGAGACCAAATGACATAGAGGTCATCCACTTTTCTTTACATAGAAGACGTTAATAGCTCATCAAAATTTCATTACCAACATTAAGAAGATTCCAGATTTCTTTTCTTACGATTTGAGACCCAAATAATGTCAATGCCAAATATATGGTTAAAGTCTGGGTCAGCCTTTTTTTTCGCCAAAACAAAATCGAATATCTCAAAAATAACCTATCAATATTTAAGTTTATTTTGCTCCTCAACAAATGCTCTTCTTTTCTGAAATAAAGTATCAATTTTATATCATGATTATTTTTCAAATTCACCTGACTACATCTTTAAGTCGTATTTTTCGATTGAAAAAAGTCTTCTGTTCTATGTTAAAATATATACAATCAACGAGTTCACATAATCGGAATGCGCTGTGTAATTTGGGTGTAATAATATTTTGTGCGCACAAAAAAAAAAGAAATAATTAAGATCTGACATGTTACAATATGTTTCAAAATACCTGCTACTATTCTATGTATACTTGATGTTGTATATATATAGTTATTATAACTTTAGAAAGTAAAGATTATGATTTAGTATTTGTTTACAATCTTATCACCATAATTGTACTAGGTATAATGGTTGTATATAGTGTACCAAACGCGTCGTTCGTAAATCCCTAGTATTCGTCAGAGAAAAGTAATCCATGTAAGGTTTTAAAAGCTATGTGAACATTGTCAACTGTTGATTAAAGTATAATTTACAAGTTGCTTTTTTAAAATCAGATTTCCAATATTCTATGCGGTTGTCTTTATGTGTGGACCTGTACGATTATTTCTTTATCTACTGACTCTTAAAAGAGGGGCGAAAGGTACCAGAGGGACAGTTAAACTCATAGATGGAAAAAAAAACTGACAACGCCATGGCTAAAAAACAAAACGACAAACAGACAAATAATGTTTCACAAGACACAACATCACAAACCCCATCAAAAAATGAAGGCGATTTCAGGTGTTCTTCTGAAATAAAGTTTCAATTTTAAATTACAGGTATTTTAAAATTTCACCTGCCAGCATCCTTTAGTCTTATTATTCGGGAAAAACTTTATTACTTACATGTATATATTGAAATCAGAAGAGTTGGTCTGATTGCCTATGAGACAAAACTCAACTAGAGACCAAATGACATAGAGATTTACTACTAAATGTTACTGGACGCATTCAACAATGAGCAAAACACATACCATATAGTAAGTTATAAAAGGCCCCGAAATTAAAAATATAAAACCATTCAAACGAAAATTTTAACGACCTAATTGATGTATAAAACAAAGAATAATTAACAAATGTGATGAACAACAACAAATGACAACCATTGAATTGCAGGTCCTTCACTTGGAACAAACAAATGCTGAATGTGCGGTGCTTAACATGCTCGCGGTCGTTCGACCCTTCCCTTAGCCTGGTATAATGGTATAACAGCACAACATACGAACAAATTATGAAAATTATTTGAAAAGGGCTTAACTCATCAGAATGCTACAAAGAGGTAAAACAAGCTACAAACACACAGACCAGACATGACACAGTATTTTTTACATCCCCACAACAAAATACTAACTTAGTACATATCTGAGAGAACACACAAGTTTATTGTACATATACTGATAGGTAGTTCAAACAGATTAACAAACTAAAAAAAAACATGTATCTAAGACCAAAACTCATGTATGTAGCAACTACAGAACGAAGTTATTTACAGTAAAATTTATTTTTGCTCCATATATCTTTATAGTTACTTATCAATCAACAACTTTTACATTCTTTAAAAAACTAACACTACGTACCAGATAAAATTTATCCAACTAAATTGGTCACAGGGAACGCACTTTACTCGTCCTATTCCTAACGTATCTATAGCAACTGACACTATCTTAGTAGATACATATTATGCAAATAATCTTTCTTTAACAATAAATAATGTTTCTATTCTAGTTGCATTTTAACTAAGAATTGAATAATTAACCTGTGCTTAAACATACGTCCTCTATATGACCAAAGCTATTAATTACCAGGTGAAGTTATGTGGTAGCAAAAACAAATCGATGATACATTGTACATAATGTACAAGACGGCTGCATGCCATATTGTTGTCATTTTAGTGGAATATATTATGCAAACAATTAAGCAAATCGTGATCCAAGCATGAAAATTTGCTATAAAGGTGGTCTAACTATTTTCTACCTGACAGTTACATGTTCATAATAAACAGAGTGGCTATTTGTCCGGCTAGCACGACGAAAAGTGCCACAGCGATTTGTCCGGCCATTGCAATGCGCAGGCCAATTTTATGCGAATGGAAGTGCATATAATATTACCTTAGTAAAAGGCAACAGAGGTGCGAGCGTAATCCGATCACTGATTCCAGTTGTCAAGGTTACAAAAAAGTGGGAATTTAGATATAGGATTTTAACATTTGGGATAATGAAATATAGGGGACAACAAAAGTAGATCTTGAGGAGAAAAAAGATAGAGGAATTTGGGGAAAAGGAGCATGCTGTGTCGCCCAAAACTCCTATCGTAAATAAGATAAAATCCCTCCTGGGTTTTCTGAATAAGCTTTTTACAGTGTTGTTTACTTCTTTTTGTCGGGAGAGGGGAAGGGAAGGGTTCGGGTTATAAAAAAAATGTGTCACGCAAAATATGGATAACCCTATGTCAAGGTTCATATATTTCTCTTTAACTGCTCAAGACATAATACTTTTGTAAAGCCAAATATGAAATAATTTATATGGAATATATATGCTTTTATTCTTATCATTCGTAATCCACATTGGAATATTTAAATATATAAGTATGAATAAATTACTAGTAACAATATTGGGTCCTAACAATAAAGATTACAAAACATGGATTTTTAAATGTACATAATAATGTATATTTTGCTACCCCTTGTGTTGCTGAAAATACTATTACACGCACACACACATAGTTACATGCGCATTGTTTTGACTGGACAAATAGTCCTGTTACTTGTCGTCCGGCTAGCCAGACAAATAGCAACTGCCCATAATAAACTCATCATAGATACCAGGTTTGCAATTCTATATGTGCACCAGACGTGCGTTTCAGTTACCTATAGTTGCTTATTTCTGTGTCATTTTGGTCTCTTGTGGAGAGTTGTCTCATTGGCAATCATGCCACATCTTCTTTTTTATATCGAAAAAATACATGTTAAAAAGTCCAAATAAAGTTGAAGAGCATTGAGGGCAATACAGTCCATTTTGGTTTTCAACTGTTATTGTCGTTTTCTTTCAATAAACCACAGTGTTTAGGACTTGGTTATGTTGGTACCTGTTGAACGCATTTAAACTAGTATCCGTTTTCGCCAAAAAAACATGTCCGCCTTCATATGCAGCTCTTTTGTTGTGTTCTAGAAAAGCAACTCAGTTAGGCGGAATGGTATCATTAGGCCGGTGCAAAAGCCTTCCTGGTACACAATTCAAATTGTGCCTAACTAATATATAAATGAACTGCCATACATGAGGCAAACAAATGCATCTATGATAATAATGTATGTGTCCTCAGTAGAGCCCGGTCCCATACTCCTGCGAATAAGAACGTCCGTAACAATTAAAAATACTTTCCATATTTGCGAAGCAAACTTCGTCCCTTTCGCATGAAATACCGAAATAGTGTTAGAAAATATACATAATTACCTAACGAATTTGATATGTCATGTTGAGGAGGCCATCGTAGGTATTTCTTTTTTCAACAACCTCTCCACAATTGGTCCACACCTTGTCTTTAGACATGCTGTAATTCCTAAAACTAATACATCCGAGTCAGTACTACTTAAAAGTACTTGTTTACAACTGGGAAGAATCCGTATTACAATTGCAAACATCATGTTTACCTTGCGTAACATACACAATTTTATCAGTCTCTAAAGACACAATTCTATCGGCGAGAAACAATTCTGTTTTGTTTTCATCGTCTCGGCGATAACTTATCTAAATTATTGGCGCTCTACCAGAACAAATGACTTTCCGTCTAGCACCAGAAACTCGCGTTCTTCTCGTCTTGGCCTTTAAATTATTCCTTAAGTTAACGTCAAATATAATGTCTACTCTTGAATACGTATCTTTTGCCTTTCGTGGTGGCCTGATATTATTCGATAAACGATAACAGTTTCCGAATGTGGATCAGTTGATGGCAAATCGAAGACTGAATAAAAAATGACTTATTGGCACTCATATCACATCCTCTTATATCTATATCAATAAGCTTAATACCACTGTTTAATTTGTCATTTTGAGACAAATACGGTTGAATAGTTTGGTTTTCATGGCTATAGAAATTTTCAAAGTCACACTGTCTATTTTGCATGAAATTAAAAATCTAAAAAAACGATAGCAATCGCTTTTTGTGTTCTTTAGCTTGGGGTTTTTTTTTCGGTTTAATAATGGGAAATTGTTATTTTGCAATCGGTTTTAAAAAAACAGATTCTCCTGCGTTACGAAATTGTCTCAAAAGGTCTTCGTAATGTTATTTTACCTGCCTCCGAATCAACAATTAGTCAATTTTGTACAACTCAAATGACTCCTCTAGATATGGATTTTCAAGCTCATTCATCACTTTAGAAAGCCTATGAACCTATCCGAATAAATCCTTTTGTGTTTTCGTAGTCTTCGTGATGTCGGTCGACTGTTGTCGAATGATTCAAACCAGTAGATCGTTAAAATTCATTTATTCCAGTTTGCTGACTTTTGATCCAACTACCACCCATCGTCTCAAAGCGGAGGAATCTTCTATTAAACATATGGCACCACCGTCACCCTTCACGATTGCATTATTCTGTTCATATACCTGATATGAGAATACAACTTGGTGATTTATGTACAATGAAGTAACCATTTGCACATTCCATGGCCACGATGAGAGTGATGTTATTAAAGTGGAGCTTTATCTCGAAAATGGATCGGTTGAACTGTTGGGCATAATTTTTGCGATCAAGACAAACAAATAAGGTATCATGCTTGATATGGACTAGTAACGCACATCAGATGACTGCATTTGTTTTGTCTGAATTGTTTACGTCGGCTGATGTATATATCAGTTATATATAGTTGATTACTCTGTGACGTCCGATGATTTTATAGACTAGTGTAAGGAAAGACATCTAGACTACAGTTTAATTTTTGGCGTTCAATTTTGAATTTAAAGCTTCTTGTGCTGTCATTAGTACGCTCAATACTTGATACTTTACAGTACATGTATAGAACATACAAGAAAAGAATTTGCCGTTCCAGGTGTTTATTTTTATAACCATCCAAAGTTGATGTTAACGTTTCAACTGTGTCTTACTGACACAAACAACACTTTGAAATGCCAGTTTCCCGACTATTTGTTGAGACTGATGAAAGACGAGTTATATTCGACATTGTGGCAAGTTAAAATAAATCCAATATAAAAACTTACAATAACAACAATATTTGCAAAACAGAACCTCGAACCTTTCTAGAAGTCACTTTACAAATAATTGGGAAAATACTGGTAACAGACTGAGGAATTATCCTTTTACGACCTGAAACTGCACTTCCTGGATTCGACTTGGTTCGCTGATAGTGTACCTTAACCCAGCCCGATTGTTCATCCATTGCCATTTAACTCCGGTGAGATCTGTACACCATCCATGAATTAATGTTTTTCCCCCTTTCAGAGGCGTAGCTAGACTATTTTCAACTGTACGCCCACACATCTGCATGGGGTTTGAGGGCCTCACTCGGTTTCAGGTAAAAGCATCCACTGAAAGTGTGTTAAAGTGGGCTAACCCCCAGAAGCAAACGAGTTATGGAGAAAGTGATAACATTTCTGTCAATAATAAATTACTTAGCCGAGCGCAGCTTGATACGACCAGAGAGATCCAACCCTGAACAGTTTGGGCAAAAATGGACACATTATTCGCGCTTGATACAGATCTGAATTTGGATTTTAATTTAATAAAGATTGCAAAATAATTTAAAAATCTATTTTTCTTATCACAAGCAGCAAACAAATGACATTGGAAATTCACAGTCATCTAAACATGCTTAATTGGCATGAAGGAGCTTCTATTGATTCAAAATTACACAAAACTGTTTCCGCTAATTGCTAAATGATTACTAAGTACTTAGAAATAGGGATATATATTCATTGAAAGTCATACCCCGTCTCCTTACTTTGCGTACACATGAAAAAGGACAGATGTAAACAAGGGTCTATCAATACACCAGCCGAATAATTGATTTTCTATGAAAAAATGGTTCCTTGTCTTTGAAACATGTTGGTGGTTTAGAGAGTGTTTCAGCTAATAATAAAAGCTTATTTAAAAAGCTTACCTGAGTGACAAATCAGTGTTACAATCTGCAGGTCAAAATCGTAGAACATCATTAAGAGAGATTTTGCTGAAATATATACCATTGCTTAAGGAACCTGTGACATTACCATTTTGAGTTTTAATATCAGAAAATACTTTAAATTATAAAATTTATGATGCATCAATTTGTTAGATGATTCCCAATAAAAAAAAAGATCGTTTTAAATATCTGATTAATGCTGTGCTACTGTTGGGGACAAAACAGGAGATGTACAATAAATTATTCTTGTAAAACATTAAATGACGACGCCATTATACACAGAATTCAGTTTTTAAGACGGAATTCTTATTGACAACACACTTATGGATCATAATCTTTTTACTAAGAAAATTCTTTAAAGTGATTGGATATAAAAGTGTTAATTTTTGTAATTACTTCAATAATAATGTTTGATTTTTGATTTTTTTTTTTTACTTTACGGGAAGTCATCGATTCACGTACATATATTCAACTTTATTTCATTGCAATATTCCTAAAAATTACAAAATTCTCCAAAAAAAAACTTACGTTGAATGTTGAAGATCAACTGGGTATTTTAGTTACAGGTTAGAGATCAACTATACACTTTAGTTAAACATCGTTGAATGTTGAAGCTCAACTGCGTACTTTTGTTAAATGTTGATATTTAACTGAGTAATTCGATTGAAGTTTAACTAAATAATTTGGTAAAATATTGAAGCTCTATGAAGGACCGTTTGGGTCATAATTCATTTTGGAACACGTACCTTAGAGGTGCGCGTAACAGGTCGTTCATGTACTCTAGATGTAAAAGTAACACTTTGTTCACGTACAATAGCGGTACACATACTTCTTTGTTCACATACTCTAGAGTAACGCGTAACTATTTTTCACGTACCCCAGAATTACACATAACTGTTTTTCATGTATGCGGAATAACCTTTATACAGGTTAATCAGGATTTTTTTTTAACCCAAGACATTCAATGAATAGCATTAACGGTACCAACTTTCCTGCACCAGATGCGAATTTCGACAATACATGTCTCTTCAGTGATGCTCGTGGCCAAAATAATTGAAATCTAAAGCTTATATAAATGATGAAGAGCTATAATCCAAAAGGTCTAAAAAGTATAGCCAAATCCGTAAAAGGAATCAGAGCTGTGCATGCGGGAGATACATTCCTTAATTTATAATAGTTTTTAACATTTTGTAACAGCAAATTTTAATAAGACAAACCATTCGTATTTTCATGCCAGTATCGAAGTTCAATCAATGTATCATTGTTTGGCCGGACGGGAATGCATATATGTGCATACACAAAGCCAAAGAAAGAAACGCAATAGCATGCATGGAGCATTAACTATTTGAAATAAAAACAAGACTGTGTCCATAGTACACAGTTGTCCCATCCACACTACTATGTTCTATGTTTTAAACTCAAATTTGAAATTAAAATTAGAAAGATTATATCATAGGAAACATGTGTACTAAATTTCAAATTGATTGAACATCATCAAAAACTACCACGACCAAAAAACCTTAACCTGAAGATGGACAGACGGCGATCGAACAGATGAACGAACGATCAAAAGAACGGACGCACAGACCAGAAAACATAATACCAATTAATGGGGCATTTGAGGAATTATATGAGTCCGAAGCTGTTTAAAAAAAGACGTACGAATATCTAAATTTTTAAAAAAGGTTTATCAAATTCTTATCCTGTTTGCCTTGATAAAAAGACACCAAAAATCTAATAGGCACAGTAAAGGAAACTTGTTTTTGTCTGTAACATTTTTACTTTATATCTCTTATCACAAAATTAATTCAACGTAAAGTGATAATGATAATTCAAGTACAATGACAAACTTTAATTCGCTAACACATTTATTATTGACATCCATCAACACAATATTTATCTTGGTCTGCATTGTAAAATTCCGGATTTAATTCTTTGTTCTGCAGACAGTCCACAAATGTCTTGTCACATTTACATACTCTCCCCTCACAGGTATTGGGACTATCTAAAAAAATATAACACTGAAATATCATAACACTGAAATTATAAAATAAATAACAAGAATGTGTCCATAGTACACATATGCCCCATACGCACTATCATTGTTCATGTTAAGTGAACGTGGAAATAGTTAATCTGAAACGGGACAGACGGCCGAATGAAACGGAGGGACGAACGGACAAACAAACGGACGTACTGACGCACAGATCAGAAAACGTAATGCCCATCAATGGGTTATAGAGATACTTCATTTGATAATGTTATATATGAAATAATAAAGACACAAGTGTTTATACTTGTAACAAACACACGATATCAGAGATCTCACTTAGATAAATTAAGAAGATTTGATATAACAATAATAATAATTAAAATAAATAACTTTAAGGAAAAACTGTCAATCCTAGTCAATGAAGCGGGGTTCAAACTCACAACTGTTGCCTGCATAGTATTCTGACTCCAGATAGACCAGTATTTGCTTTTTCTTAAACAACAATATTGCACATGCTGTTAACATGTCTTACTGGTACAGCTATTTCAGGGGAGATCAATGTATATTAGTACCTAGGTGTCTTCAGGTATATTTATATAATTCCGTTAGTATACGTGTATATAGAAATTCCCATTTTTTGTTGGATTTGTTGGATTCATAATTTAACTTTTATATATGATACCCGGGCCGATAGGGAAATGGCCATGCATTAATCTCTTTATCGTGCAGATACTTCCGACAACTGTTGTATGCATGGCAAGTTAACAAATAAAATAACTAAAACAGTCAAAACCTTTATATAAAAGTTAAATTATGAATCCAACAAATCCATTAAAAAATGGGCATTTGCCCAACAATAACATCACTACCTCCATAACATCACTATCTCCATATTTATTTATGTTACTATTTTCTAAAGAGGCATTTTGAAACATTGAAAATTTGGAAGAGTTTTATGATCATTATTTATACTCCATGACTGTTGTACTGTAAAATAATTCATAATTGTCAACGGCATTTGAAAGCAAGTACTAAACTATCCCCACGAAAGTTCCCGCGTAAATTTTGACGTCGTCATAAAAAACTATCTGACGTCACAATGGAAAAGAAAAAAACCGATACAGGAAATACCGGAAGTAACTTGCACGAGAGACACTATTATGGGTTTTGTGCACGAGATGCCCCTGGTTATGGAAAATTATGGCCTGTGTACTTCCGCTCATTGCAGATATGCAAAAGCTATCATATCAATGCTAAGTTTCATTAATCCATTATTAATTGATGATACATTATTAATCCTTAGTACATTATTTATCATTAATACAGTATTTGTCATTAATACATTGTTTATCATCAATACATTATGTTTTTTTATAATAACACTTAATATGTACTTCATATCAAAACAGTATCCCGTAGTGTATTAGCCCGTAGTGTATTAGTATTTGTTCTAATTAAACCTGCATTTTATAACATAAACTCTCAAAAGCTTATGTTTGTATTTCTAAACCATGTCGAATCAAAACAAATTTATGTTATGTTATGTTATCTTATCTTATATGACTCGACCGGAGTACAAACCCTCGATATGTCGCACTCGAGGCAATCACGTTACCACAACGTAGACACAGTATAGCATTGTTCCCAGTCATACGTTGAGATGCAGCTGTGTTCAAACAGTAATATGTTTCTATCAGATTGAGCATTTTTTAATTTGTAATATTGAAATGTCAGCAATGACAATCTTTGAGATGAAAATTATTTAAGCAGATTTGAAATAAATTTATAATTGTTCTCTCGTATATCACTGCACAAACCACAATTAGACTTATTTATTCATTTTATGTCATTCATTGTCACACATTATATTGTAATTATGTGTAATACAACACATTAATTACACATTTTCATTGTGCAATAAACGTGTATGAGGGTAGTAGGCTTATACCCAGTTGATATTAAAGATAAGAAATGAAAATCTGTATTAGAGAAGGCCAAGTTGGTGTAATTGAACTGCTTATATCATACATGTTATTATGGGCTTTACAGTGGTATGTAGGTTATTTATATATATAATTTTTTTTCTTAAATTATCGTTCGGAGCTTCACGGTATTTGTAAACTTTAACACTTAAGATTTTTTTTTAAATAGTTGATTGTTGTAGGTGCAAATACAATGTGGATCTTGCTTGTACATAAGTATAAATTCAACAGTGAAAAAAATTCAAAAGTTAAAAGATTGGGTTTTAAGCATGAATGTGCATCTCTTCACCCGACAACAGTCTTTTGGAAAAAATCACACAAATTTGACATCTAAAAACTTGTAGTTTGCCCTTTCAACAAAATATTTAATTTTTTAATGTTTTTGAACTTTCATAAATTCCCCCCGAAAACTGATCAGACAAAAGTTTTAGGTTGATTATTAGCAATTAGCTGATGCTTAATAGACACATTTGTCTTTTAAAGTACAACTGTCATATTAGGGTTGTAATGATGCTGTGTGAATAAATGAATAGGTTTTCAAGAGCAAAATTTACACCTCGTCAAACCTGCCATAGATTGAATTTTTATAGCGCGTCATCCCTAAACTGGCTTACAATTTTACGATTGAGTAATAAGTAGCGTAATTGAGAAATAATTTTGAAAGTAGAATTTTGACTGATATATGGGTGTCGCCCGGGTAAACACACATGGAGGTCTGTTATCTTTTCTTGTTCGTCATTAAAATTCCATCGTCCTGGATTTATATTGAGATTAGTATATGTTCAGTCATGTATGGACATTTACTTCGATTAACGGTTTAAAATGAGAGTCACGATATCTGCAACTCAATGATCCCGTGCAACAACTCTTTGAAGGGTTCCTAGTTGCAAAAACTATAAGTTATATGGTTCGCTACTAACCTCTTACGGATCCATAGAAGGTAAATAAAATCCATAGGGGGTGAGGCCCGAGGCTGAATCCCCTATGCATTTTATTCACCCTCTATGGATCCGTAGGGGGTCAGTGGTAAACCGTATAACGAATTTATCGCACGTCGTTTTTTTTTCTGCTGCGTTTTTTTGAAAAATAAACAATGAAACACAACAATATTAATAGAAGACGTCACCATTATCGCGTCATGAACCCCTATGAAATTTACCAACCCCCTACGGTCTCATAGGGGATCACCACGTGACGGCGTTAAACCTATCACAATGTGATTATTTACCCGCGGTGCGATAAAAAAAAGTTTACTCTACCCAACACACTCTTTTTTTTCCATTCGCAGACCCAATATGTTTCACTGTCTTAACGGGTCACCTATATACCAGCATAACTATACAATTTGATTTAATTGTTTATGTTTTGTCGTCTCAGTTATGCAACAAATGATTTGACTTTATCTCAATATCCATCAATAATGCGAATATCAATTATGTATGGTCCGAAAGCAATAAAAAAAAATGATGAATAGAAACTAGAGCCTGTGTCGCTCATCTGCTATTTTTATTTACAATTGATGCATGCAAGAATTCAACCATTATACCTTTGTTTTAATTTCAGATATTTAATGCATTTTACCCCTAGGTTATATTTATATCCATGTGGGCCATGTTGGTTGGCAAGCAGGGTCATCGGACACATTTTGTAAACGGAAATCCCTTATGATGATAGTGGCCAAGTTTAGTTAAATTTGTCTCGGAAGTTTCTGAGATTTTGGTAAAAAAAAAAAATACCAAAATTTACTAAAACTGTTAAAAATTGACTCCTGTACGGGTCAATTGATAAATTAAATAATTAGACATAATAAGACATACAGCTTTATTTAGAGTCGGTATTACAAGTACAAACATTGTTAGTCTTGTGTTATTTTAATTTAAGTTCCTTGTGTACAATTTGGAAATTAGTATGGCGTTCATTATCACTGAACTAGTATATATTTGTTTAGGGGAAGGACGCCTCCGGGTGCGGGAATTTCTCGCTACATTGAAGACCTGTTGGTGACCTTCTGCTGTTGTTTTTTTCTATGGTCGGGTTGATGTCTTTTTGGCACATTCCCCATTTCCATTCTTAATTTTATAAGCTCTGACGAGCTTTCAAAACCGACAGAGTAGCAATTAAAACAAAACATACATACCCAGTCTTGCACACATCAATTAAAAATATAAAGCAAGAGCTCATATCAGTATATAAACATGCAGCACAAAATACTAGTCAAGATAATAATCAAAAACTGCAAAACTTCCTTGAAATTACCAATTCAGGTGCAGCAACTTATTAACGTCTTGACTGATTGGTCTGAAAATTTCAGGGCAGATAGATCTTAACCTGAGGAATATTGTTTACTAATTGCAAGATTTACTCTTAATCCTTTCGTTTCAGAGATATATGCCAAACATGCATTTTACTTGTATGTTCTATTTTTAGCAATGTCGGCAATGTGTGTTGGCAGGACACATTTCGTTTAACAAGATACCATAATGATGATTGTGGCTAAGTTTGATTGAAGTAATCTATGTAGTTTCAGAGGAGACGATTTTTCGTAAATGATTATGAAAATTTACGAAAAATTTGACTATGCGAGCGATGAATTCCTTAAGGGGTCAAATGACAATTTTGTTAATGTTGACACATTTGTGGATCTTACTTTATTGAACATTATTTCTGTTAACACGTTATCTTTATCTATAGTAATATTCAAGATAATAACAAAAAACTGCAACCCAACAACGGATTTTCTTTTTGGTTTCAAAATTTCAGGGCAGATAAGTCTAAACATAATGAACAACATATAGAAGAACGATATACTCTGAATTCAGAGAAATACGCCAAAAACTGCATTTTACCCTTTGTTTTTTTTTTAGCTATGGCGGCCATGTTTGTTCGCAGGCAGGGTTGTAAGACAGATTGTTTAAACAAGATACCCTTATGATGATTTTTGCCAATTTTGATTAGATATGGTGTCAGAGAAGTTTGTTTGTAAAAGTTAACAGACGATGACGGACGACGACAAGGGACGACGACGGACGCCAAGTGATGAGAGAATCTCACTCGGCCCTTTTTGGACCAGGTGAGATAAAAGGTTGTAAAAGGGGGAGAATAAAACAAATCTAGGGGAACTTGAATATATAAGTGCATACAACACAGTTACAGGGAGATATTGACGTTGTTTAAGTAAACTTTTCTCGACGTCAGACTGCGACATATCGGGAAAAGATGCATTGTTCGGGTATTTTGATCATAAGCTCGAAAACTAGTACATCGGACTCCTCTTTTTAAAATTGATATTTGACATGATACTGTAAAAAGATTATTTGTTTCATTTTATTATGAAGAAATCACCGATGTATTTTTTTTTTAAATTTAGATAAATATACAGAAAGAAATGCAGGTTTTTTTCTTATATCAAGAACATTCAGTAAAAATGAATTATTTACAAAATATTGTTACACAAATTAATGTACTACTTTTGGGACGAAGATTTTCCGAATCTTTTTACACAAATTTGCATGTTTTTGTCTTTCGAAACACAAAAGTTAAGTACATGTATGTCTGTTCATAGTTAACCGAAATTTTAAGTAAGTGTCTAGTCTTTTGACTCTGTTTATATCTTAATTAAGCATATGAAGGTATATTTTTTATAACAAAGGGGAAGTATAAACAAATCTAGAGGAACTTCTATATTAAAGATTGTTATTCATATCATTCGTCAACAATGTGTACTAAAACTAATGCTATTTAGCTGTGCATTTATATTGAAAACAATTGGGTAATTTGATAGAGTAATTGTATTGCAAGCTTTTTAAGCACGAATGCTTCGTTTATATAATATCTCAAAATTAGCAAAATTGTGTTGTTAAAATTGAAGCGTTAAGCCAAAAGAATTTTGAAATTTGTGGCACATGTCATGATTACAATATTGTGATAATTTGCACTTAATTTAGCCTTTTAATGTTTTGTTTCTATGGTAACTGTTGCGTCTAATATACACTAAACGAGCGTCTTATGACGACTCTTTTGCAGACAAACACGTGTCTGGCATACAAAATACAAACTTGTATCTTTGATGAATTTTGTTACTTTAAAAAATGAAATTACATATGATTGACACAAAAGTTCACAAACATCTTGATGTGAAAGAAACCAAGTAAAAATTATTAAACAAATAAAAAACGACGATAAAAATTTAACAATATTGTTTAACTTACTTTCACAGTTGACTGTTTTGTTTCCAAGATTAAATTCATAAAACAAAGTTTTAGGCAAACAATCCTCTTCACGATCATAGCAATCTTCGTGGTTTTTACAACACCTGTGAAATAAAATGAAGTATAAAATTGAGAATGGAAATGGGGAATATATCAAAGAGACAACAACCCGACCATCAAACAGACAACACCAATGAGTCTTCAATGCAGCGAGGATTTCCCGCACCCGGGGGCGTCCTTCAGCTGGCCCCTATATAAATATATATACTAGTTCAGTGATAATAAATCCCATACTAAACTCCAAATTATACACAAAAAACTAAAATTAAAAATAATACAAGACTAACAAAGGCCAGAGTCTTGACTTGGGACAGGCGCAAAAATGCGGCGGGGCTAAACATGTTTATGAGATCTCAACCCTCCCCCTATACCTCTAGCCAATGTTGAAAAGTAAACGCATAACAATACGCACATTATAATTCAGTTCAAGAGAAGTCCGAGTCTGATGTCAGAAGATGTAATCAAAGAAAATAAACAAAATGACAATAATATAGTCCATAAATAAGGGCAACAATAATATACCGCTGTTCGAAACTCATAAATTGATTGAGGAAAAACAATCCGGACTACAAACTTAAACTGAGGGAAACACTTTAAATGTAGGAGGTAAACAATGAAATGACAGCAGCACAACACTCAAATGTTTAATTCAAAGAATATCTCCAAATATGTAATGAGAATTGCAATAGGGTTGATTTAATAATGGAAAAAAAAACATTTTTTTTTCAAATGAAAATAAATGGACATTTTTGAAGAATATTATAGTTTTTAATTTCTGTGTTATTTAGGTCTCTTGTGGGTTGAGAGTTGTCTCATCGGCAATCATACCACATTTTTTATTGTATGAAGAATAATAGATAAGCAAACACACAATAGTAAAAAAAGGCCTAAAATGTTTTAATACAGAAATAAGGACTCTCACTTTCCATTCTCTTTAAGAATTGAAAAAATTATACAAAACGGTCATAACTCAAATCAGATGTAAATAAGACTCAGTGTCAAGTAAAATGAAAGAGTTACAATTTGTTTTGATATAATTATTTCTTACTATGTTAAAGAGATATTGTAATGTCCCTTCTGTGTTAAAGATTTCTCAATGATTATACATTTGTTCATAACATCAGACTAATGTGATATTTTTTTCCCTGCATTTCTTGTGGACCAATTATATTTTAACTTATGTTTGTAACAAATTCTTCGTATTGTCGAACAGGACTCTTATCTGAAACTAAATTTGAATGATTGATATTGAACCAAATCTGCAATTTGATGCATTGTTACAAAGTTTTTGTATGTTTTGTCACGAAAAATAGGGTATGTTGAAGTTGGGCAGACATTGTTTTTTCTACAGTGGCTACCTATGTAAGTGTAAAGATTGTTGATATCTGATTTATCACTTTGTGCGTTTGTCCTGAATGTTTTGCTTATTGCAAGTAGTGTTATATCTTAACTGCGACTATCCTTTCATATAACGTTTTTTTCTTATTTATTTTTATATTCTTCTAAATGAATTACAACTATACGACATATTTTCATCTTAATCGGTTAACCAGGCTATTTCGCAACAAATACATCATCTTTATGATAATATAAAAAAGAAGATGTGGTATGATTGCCATAGAGACAATTGTCCACAAGAGACCAAAATGACACAGACATTAACAACTATATGTCACCGTACGGCCTTCAACAATGAGCAAATCCATACCGCATAGTCAGCTATAAAAGGCCCCGATAAGAGAATGTAAAACAATTCAAACGAGAAAACTAACGGCCTTATTAATATAAAAAAATGAACGAAAAACAAATATGTAACACATAAACAAACGACAACCACTAAATTACAGGCTCCTGACTTGGGACAGGCACATTCATAAATAGATAATACTGCTTCAAGCTGTTAAAATTAGTTTTTTATAAACCTGGGACGAATACAAAATATAATGCAATCATATCGTATGCAACTTATTGTTAAACTGTATCCTTCGTGCATACTTACAGGTCCACATCATCTAGTGGGTCGCTTTCACCAGACTTTCCACAATAACATCCGTAGTTTAAAAGTGCAGTGGCTCGATCTTCTCCAAAATGATATTTTATTTGGTATTCAAGCTGCTGTAAAGCTCTCTTATGTCTCACAGTTCTGGCCTCTGCAATGAAATTGACCATTATATATGTTCACATAGAACAAAGAATATCATGTATTTTAATCATAAATTGATACTAATTTTCACCTTTGCACATTTGTTGTTTTGTTTTTGTTTTTATTTCATTTGTAATATGTTTTATGGCATACAATGTAAAAAACATATAAACCAACCACAGGCATGGATAAACCAATGTCAGTTTAAGCTTACCAATCTACAGTATAACAACGCTCACCTGTATGAGTTAACGGACTCAATAACAAAGAATTATGCATGTATTTTTAACCCGTTTTAGTATCCCTGTTTGGTTTTAGATGTGTTCATATTTCATACGGCCTACAACAATGACCAAAGCCAATACCACATAGTCGTCAGCTGTAACACCTGTGTAAAGGCCCCAAAATGACTAAATTTATTTCTATTTTCAACCTACAGTTCACGTACCTCCTTTATAACTGTACACCATTATACATGTTAAGCATGCAGCAATATTCTGAAATTTAAAATATATATATATATGAAAATAGGCTATGCAAATGACGAGATAAATCTTTCACCAAATTAGAATAATTACGTAACATGTATGTTTCACGAGAATCTGTTAGTTTGATTGGCTAATAACAATCGCGCGTCATTTGAAAACTAATCTTTATATCAAAATGTTACTTTCGTGATGACTCGTGTTTTCACAAAAAAAAAGAACACACTTTAAGTTGTTTTTCCTTTATCTTACTGTGACACAGTAAGATAAAAGAAAAACTACTTCAGACTTTTTTCACGGTCTTATTAGCATAACAATATAATTATAAGAAATGAATGCTTCCTTTTTGTAATTTTATTGGTGTGTAAAAGTGTTGATCGTGCATACATATTTAGAATGAAGCGCGAAACATACAAAATGCGCTTCGTTCAACACTGAAACTCCCCTAACAGAATTACAAAAGGAAGCATTCATTTTTAAATAAAGTACTAGTAAATGATTTGTTCTTCATAATTTAAAAAATGTCAAAAACATTCGTTATTGATATTTCTACAGTAACTATGAATAGAATTAAGTTCACACTTATTTCATAAGTTATTTTGAAAATTGCTCTTTTTAACATGTATGTCTAAATAAGAACAATGAGATGATTCAAATAAAAAAGTAAATGAACAAAAATAATCAATTCCAAGGAAAATTTAATGCGGAAAGTTCCATATCAAATGTCAAAGTTAAAAGTTCAAAGACATCAAACGAATGAAAAATAAACAATAATAAAATGCAAGTGTGTTGGAACATATAAATTACATACATCATATACATTAAACAGGTTTAAGAGAATTGAAAATTCTTAGGAAATGTTCTGACCTGAAGATCATTGATTATATAAATTCATGAATTGCCAAATTCTCCCACTAATTTAATTGAAACTGTCTTTATTTTGGTTGTTGCTCTTGTGGTACTATTTAAAACGATTCGTTTTTGTAAGTTAACGTATAGTTCAATCTTGTTATTCCTCGTTTTGTTCCTCTATGGGTAATTCCAAACAAAATGAATTCCACAAATATCCTACGAAAATGATACTATTCAATTGAGAAAAAGCAAGATATCCAGCCACCAAAAGCAGGATGTTGAAATCATATATCCATCAAATAGTTAGATCTAATATCTGTAAACCAAACGGCTTCAACAAAAGACTCGTAAGTCACACTCGATCTTGATACTATATTAAGTTACTCACACGTAAAAACTGCATAATTGGACCCTTTTCGTCCGCTATTTGATAATAAGATATGTAATATATAAACGAATTCAAAGGCCATTTTGTAAATAACACTGCTATTTTCAGACTTATCTAGACTTCTACTGACATTGTGTATATATACAGGTCAAACTAACCTAATTTGCATTTATTATATAACAGTTGCAATGTGAATGTTTGTCATAATGACAACAGATGACGTTAAATTATACGATGCATGTAAGAGGTAACTGTTTCGATTATGACATCTGTTCTGTCTACTTACAATTTATTAAGGATATATATTAAGTAAGTGGATTTTTAAGTCGAACCGATGACGGGATAGCTCTACAATACGATGAAATTTTACATATAATATTTAATAACGATATCGGGATATTGGTGCCTGTATTTAGCCAAAACTTCACATGAAGATCTGATAATATTAAAAAACCGGCACTGCTAAAAAAAAAACTGTCAAACTGTGCTGGCTTGAATTAAATTTGTATTAGGGTAAGTTGATTCAATCATACGTTTTATATTGTTTCTTAGATAGTTAAAGGCAAATAATGTTTAAAAGAATACATAATAAATCATAATGTCATGAAAGTGTAAACATTCTAATTTGTGAGCTATGAACATCAAGTAGTTCGTGCATTAATCTGAGTAGGTTTTAAAAAGTTTTGAAAAAATATACGTTACTTTCCTGTGTGTCTACTCTTTTAATTTTACTTTCTCCCTTTGTTCTGTGTTCCAATTCCCACAAGTTTTGCAAGGCTTATTGAAAGATGTTCATTATTTCACTTATATATATTTGTAATTGATTTATTTTTACTTCGTTACAACATTCATAAGTTTAAAAGACTGTTGCTCAATCGTGTATTACAGATATGTACTTTTTTCATTTTTTTTAAATATTATATACTTATATAAAGTACCTTTCATAATTTTATAATAAAAAAATATTTATCTACATTTCTGTAAGTGTCTATTCAACGACCTTTCCAACCAGAAAGGGAAGCCCTTTTGACACAAAATAATCTTGCGATTATGTAGTCGGAAAACTGTAGTATGGTAATTATTGTAGTTTGTTTAATGCTGTGTAAAGTGTGTTCACATTTAACGTTATGTAAGGTATACAGTGTATTACAAATAAAGGCAACAGTAGTATACCGCTGTTCAAAACTCATAAATCCACAGACAAAAAACTAAATCGGGGTAACAAAATAAAACTGAGGGAAACGCATTAAATATAAGAGGAGAACAATGACACAACATTAAAATGTAACACACACAGAAACGGACTAAGCATAAGACAAAATCCTATGAAAAAAACAAATATAACATCAAAACCAAATACATGAATTTGGGATACGTGACACGTCTTATAGTAATGTGAATTCACACTCAAAAATAAGAGAAAACAAACGACACAACGGAAACACAGCGTTAAAATGTAACACACACAAAAACGAACTATAATATAACAATGGCCATATTACAATTGTGTTTCATGTGACATCTGTAGTCAGTCTGTCCGGCATGAATAAGGTGTTTTAATTTATATTCCGTAGCCACTTAGGTGCCAAAGATGAAATATAGAATATTTCTGTGCGCGACTGTTTATCTTGAATTTCAAATATAAGTCTTTGAGTGTTGTTCTTGATGAAGTAAATCCAGAAAAGCTCTTCGTAACGAGTTGCTTTTATTTCATTTTTTTTGTAAACCATTCAGTTATATGTTTTGTGTATAGTATGTCTCGTCAGAATTCAGATGAAGCAGACAAATTGTCTTGTTTCACACCCTCCCCCTTTTTTCTCCTCCAAAACAACCCTTCAGACACACATATACACACAAACACGTGTACGAAACCCCATAACCACCACTTTTAAAAGACTTTAATATAAGGTCAAATGTTTTAGTGAGAGTTTATGACTGATACTTATATTAGCTTTACATCACGGTGCGGAGCTATTAGTTTCCGTCGACATAAACGCCATCTTGAAATAATTACTTATCCCATATATATTATGATTCCTTGATTTATGGTGTGGCTGAGATACAACGAGTGCTATTGGATTAACAGAGAAAAGAATTACAGATTTTTCTTGTCTAAGGATAAGACATCAAATGCCGGAAAATTAACTATGTGTATCAGTTCCGATCAAATGTCACGAATTCAAGTTCGTTTTATTATGCATATATTGCACACTGAAATTAATTTGCTTTGTCAATCTGCAATATGCGTAATATGTTTTGCTAAACAATGTTCCTATACATTTTTTACAAAAATGCATTATCTGCAAAGTCGTGTCTTTTGGTACATGTTTTAATTTTCAACAAGTAATTGCAAAATTTTAAAAGCATGGGTGTATAACGTACACTCTTATAGTTAATCCATTTCATATCAATCAATATCTAAAAAAAACACCATTCCCAATACTAAATCAACAACCACATGCACACCTTAAATTAAGAAATAACGAAGCAGTCCATAGCTTTTAAGAAAGCTCAAACTTGTAGGCATTTTACTTTTTAAAAAAGTCTATCTGAAAGACAAATTTGATTATCTCCCCGTAAGGGAAATCAAGAACCCAAATGACCACAACAAACTACAAGAGGACCTTAAATCACTAGAAAAATGGGCCGACTTGGGTACGCTAACGCTAACAAATGCTATAGGCTAAGTCTTAAAACCAAAAGCCCGCGATTCTACAACCTTAACAAACACACGTTCGAACAAGTGTCATCCAACCCATACCTGGGATTACAAATACGGGAAGACATTAAATGGACGGAAAAAATACATGCAACAAAGCTAGTTTCTCGCTAGGCTTCCTTAGGGGAAACCTACAACACTGCCATAGACAATACCGTAAAACAGCATATATAGCACTCATAAGATCAATTATGGAGTATGGATCAATTATTTGGGACCTATAAACGCCAAAAGACATCGATAAATTGGAATCCATACAAATTGAGGGGATATATTCATCACTAAGTAAAATTAAGAATGGAAATGGGAAATGTGTCAAAGAGACAACAACCCGAAAATAGAGCAAACAAAAGCCGAAGGCCTACAAGTCAAGAGATGAAGGACGTATGACAAAAATACTAGTATAACTTCAGCTTCCGTCACTACAATCAAGACGTCAACAGCAACGACTGATTTTTTTTTTAAAAGTGGTGGAGGTGAAGATACCAGCACTCCCCCTGACGACCTCTTCAAATTTCACAGACCAAAATGAGAAATTAGAGCAACAAACCCTTAATACATGTAACTTTATGACTGAGGACATTATAGACCAACAAGCCCGTAACAACAAACGAGCAGTCATAGTTCCAAACAGTAAGACCGACCAGTTCAAAAATTCTACTTTTGTGCGCACTGCAGTAGTTTGGAACATTCTGAAAGACTCAGTGGCGAGCGTCACTACAACCGAGCTAGGACTTTAAATCAGCACTCTTCAGCAAGCGCCACGAATTTGTGTGCAGACCAACCAGTCACCCAATAACCGAAAGGAATCTGTGACGTACCCATCTATAGAGAAAAGTAGTAAATACAAATACCTAGGATAGTGGTGTGTAACAAACTTAAAATGTGCCTTTCAATATCATCTTTTTGTTGGTTTCAAAACGAGTTTTCTAAAATATATTTCATGTGTTTGTCTTCCTGATGTCAGCCAATCGGAAACATATATTCAATCAAGTGGAAACAAAGAAAACACTTCTTTTGGCCTTAATGCATGTAATGCTCACAAGTTTGTATCCATAATTCAATGAAATATGAAAATACTTATGTAAGAAAAGTAACTAAGAGTAATATGTTTCAAATTTATTATCACCCCTGACAATGTTTATGTTGGTCTACATCATGATTGTCCGGATTATACGTGTTGTTATGAAGACAGTCCACAAAAACTTTGTCACACATACATATTCTCCCCTTACAGGAACTGGCACGATCTGTAAAAAAAATGGCATAGCATTAAACTAAAATGTTAGAAAAAATAGTGACATGGAAAGTGAGAATGCTATAGGTGTCAGACCACCAATTAAAAGTCCCTATCTGTTCAACCAATTTTCTAATTTTCAGAGCTTTTAAAATATTTTACCTTTTAAGTTTATAGAAACTAAGCATACCCTGAATTTTACATGTATCAGCTTTCTACATGCCAATTTTTAACATATCTTTAAAAACATGCAAGAAATCAGAGGTCTCCCGAATAGAGGTACCACTAAAAATAACCCCTGGTTTTCTTCAAATCTTAAATCAGTATATTATAGAGAGCATTAATCCTCAACGGTGTATGCAAACTCATAGACAAAAAAATGTCATAATATATTTCTCTTTCACCAAAAATTGCATTTCTTCCAATTTGTTGGTTAGTTAAAGTAAGTAATGACATCAAATGCACTATTTTTGTCCGAGTAGGCCTACATTCACTCAATTGGAGGGAGTAATTTGCGGTCTGACACCTTAACTTGAAATTAGCTATGAAAATAAGCTTCTTATTTTGAATAGTTTTATGTATCTCATACTCTGCGTTATACTTAATATTGTATTATTATGTATAAGAGTGATTTGATGTGTTTAAATGTCGTTAACATTTTATTTCATGTCTGTTTATGTGACTATAGTATATTTCATGTATAATTTATTTGTCAAACAGTGTATATACAATGTATATATCCTATAAGCCGTTAATGTTTTGAAATTAAATATTATATAATACATATACAGATTATCACAAGGAATTTTTCATATCAAACCCTTTATCGGCCCTCAGGTCATGATATCAGTTTTGATTATGTCTTTCTAATACATGCTTAATGTTAATTCATTTTTCTCCTCTACCAATTTGTGAAAATTCGAAAATCACTTGTGGTTTTCCGCTCTCTAGTTTCGTTTTTTTAAGATTTGACAAACACAGTCGTGTTGTCTGTCATGTTTACAAACAAATGTTTGGAAATGAAGAAAGTTGCATGCAATGAAAGTCACAGACTTTAACGGAAAGGCATGTGATAATATTCCGGAAGCAGTCCATTAAGGTTCGTTTATCAGCCCGCCGAGGAAATTCTTAGGAATCTGGTTAATTAACACAGCAATCCTTTCATAGCCTATAAATATTTTTAAATGTTATTGAACTGTAATAGTGTATACAAGTATAATATGATAACGCTTATTATCATTTGAAGTAGTAGTAGTAATAATGGTAGTAGTACTATTATAAGTATTTTTGTTTATCCTTATCACCATCATCTTTATCATTATCATTAATTAATTTACTTTGGCAGTTGACAGTTCCGTTTTGAAGTTCATATGAGTATGGCCAAATCTTAGGCCAGCATTCGTCCACACGACCATAGCAATCATCGTGGTCTTTGCAACATCTGTAAAATAAAAAAATCATACCACATCTTCTTTTTTTATAATTAATTGATTAATGGTTGACAGAAATCTATACAAAACGAGAACACAGTCTTTTCTGAACTCAGTAATGTTTCAACCTATAGGTTACTAATTTGTTAAAAGAGGGACGAAAGATACCAAAGGGACAGTCAAACTCATAAATCCAAAGCAAACTGACAACGCCATGGCTAAAAATGAAAAAGACAAACAGAAAAACAATAGTGCACACGACACAACATAGAAAACTAAAGAATAAACAACACGAACCCCACCAAAAACTAGGGGTGATCTCAAGTGCTCCGGAAGGGTAAGCAGATCCTGCTCCACATGTGGCACCCGTCGTGTTGCTTATTTGATTACAAATCCGGTAAATAGTCTAATTCGGTAGGTCATATGCATGAAAGGGAAGTGGATTGTAGTTACGACGTAAGGAACATATCCGATATCATTTGTGAAACGGTTATTCCATAACGGTCAACCAACTCGTGATGGCGTCCGTAAAATTTACGAAGGGATGATTTCAACTTCACCATTTGGAACTCTTGGTTTAATAGCTTCCTTGTGAGCAGCAAACCTCTATCAAGAATGTATCCATAACCTCAAAATTGAGAATGGGAATGAGGAATATGGCGATGGGACAAAAATCGGGATCCTAAAGTAAGGAGCACAGAGACGTTCTCGCTCGGGCACGCACTCAATACGCATGTGCATGGATATCATTAGAGCGTTAACCTGAAACACGGTGAGACAAACGCTTTAAAAAATAGAATCTACCGTCTACATTCGGAACCAAAGAGACAAAAACCCGATCATAAAGTAATAAACATGGTGAAGTTCTCGCTTGGTAAATATACTTTATTATCTTGTATATTATATACTTACTGATCTACTCCATCGACTGGTGCACCACTACCATACCATCCACAAAAACATCCGTAGTCGAGAAGTGCAGTGGCTCGGCCCGCTCCAAAATAATAGGTTAATTGATATGCGATGTTCCAAATAGCTCTTTTACTTTTTACGCTTCTCGTCTCTGTAACAAATATATGAATATTCAATTTGGGTCTACGGCCATTCAATTTAAACAGTACTCGGAATGTAAATTTGGTACTAAGTACTCGAAACACCAAATCCAGTATTTTGATTGATTGGTTTTAGTCTAAATAGATTAGTCATACTTCAAGTTTCTAAGACTGCCAGGTCAGTATTTTCACGGCATACAACCACAAATATAGTTATTGAAATTAAAATGATATACATGTATTTAATTCTTATTCAGTTTTATACTTTCGGTGTTTGGTACCTTTGTTTTCTTTTATAATATATCAGGTATCAAACATATAGGAATATAGAAAACGGATAAAAACATATTACCAGTGTATTCAATAAGGGTGAATATAGGCAAAAACTAATACAGTGCAATGGCTATATTAAAGAGTTGGTGAACCTTTAGATTAAACGAAAGACAAGTTGTCGATATCGGAAACATGACCAATAAACTGCTTGAAATATTTGGACTATCATGTCTATCAAAAATTTATCAACCTGTCAGATATTTAAAGTCGAAAAACGATTATTTTCTACTAGTTGCTTACGTACCCACTTGATTAAAGTCAATGTATAGGATGGTGAACAACACACATGCAGTTATATTCTGAAATAAAAATACAATTAAACAAGAATGTGTCCTCAGTACACGAATGCCCCACTCGCACTATCATTTTCCATGTTCAGTGGACCGTGAAATTGGAGTAAAAACTCTAATTTGGCATTAAAATTAGAAAGATCATATCATAGGGGACATGTGTACTAAGTTTGAAGTCGATTGGACTTAAACTTCATCAAAAACTACCTTGACCAAAAATTTTAACCTGAAGCGGGACAGACGGACGGACGAACGAACGGACAGACGGACGCACAGACCAGAAAACATAATGCCCCTCTACTATCGTAGGTGGGGCATAAAAATAAAGTTTTTCGTTCGTTTTCTGTATCAGGATATAAATAAAACTAAGTAATTAACCGAAACGTACTTCGAAGTATTAATCAGTTGTTTAGGATAGAGTTATTATTCTTTTCAGGTATAAAAATGAATTAAATGCAATAAGTTATATATATATTACAATCAATTCATATTGTTAGAAAATTTGTTAATACTTATATCTATCTTGGTATTATTATTCCAAAATACATTTAATTTTGGTTATATTTAGTTTTATCATGAAAAAAAAAAAAATTTCAAAGTGTTGTAAAGGACATGAATGTAACACTTTAGTATGTTGTGAAATATGCACAATCGATAGTCAAAAGCAGAACGTTTTTCATGGTTACAAAGTTTATAGGATTTGGCCAATGCCAAACAATGTAGATACAAAAATTTGCAACTGCATTCCAAATAAGAAAGCATCATGAACAGAATGAAATCAACCAACTTGCCATCATTGCAGGTAGGATGTGAAAGTTGATTTATATTATTTTTATTAGCTAGTTTTACCAATTATATGTCTTAATATGAACACTACAAGTACACTGTTGTCATATTTACAATGTACAGAGGTACAGCAGTTGAGCCTGTATTCCATTAAAAAGATACTTACTCGTAAACACAGCATAATTAATCTGTTTCAGCCTGCAAAGTGACAAAACAAGTAGACATATATTGTCAAAACACTCGTTGGTTTGAAACTACTAGTATGGACACACAACGTTGAGAGAATAAGAAAAGTGGAACCAGATGGATTGGGATAATCAATTTATTATACAATATTTAAAAAAAAACTATTTTCATCAACACTTCCAATTACGTAGTTCATAATTATGCACAAGTAAAAACTAGCGAATGATTTTTCACAACACTGAGGTATGAGGGTCGTAATGGGGTTTACAGAATAAAGAAAAGGGGACATAAAGTAAACAATGATTTGCAATAAAAAATTAAAAATAGACAAAAATAAGCCAAAAAAGTAACGAATAGTGAACAATGGACAAAATATATAATAATACAGAAAAATGACATACATATTTAAAGATTGCAGAAATAAAGTACCACTTATTCAGACCCTCATATACAAAATGTATGCATGTCTCTCATGTCGTGAACATGACGTTAAACTTTGTGGTTTTAAATGTAATGATAATAACTACAGGATTTGTTTAATTGTTTGATATATATATATGACGATTATTGTGTCAATTTATTAAGGAAATATAATTAATTAGAAATTGAAGAGTTCTAGCGATACATTCATTGATAATCATACCCCGTCGTTTTATTTTGTATACACAAGTTAAAGGACAGACTAGTTCTGGCAAAAAAATAATATATATCATGTCCTAAAGTCAAAACTCTTACGATGATTATGGACCAACGAATGTATTTTTAATGGTATAGTTATACTACTAGTAATTTAAAGTACACAAACGGCCATCAATAATGAAACTATTGCTTTCGAAGAGCTTTTATAAATAATCATAAATTATATGCATATCTGCAAAACAATGATTTATCGCACGTGTAACAAGCCATAAAGGTGAAGATGCTCTCTGGAGGCTATATATCGACATTAAAATAAGCAATTAATACAATACACTTTAATATGATGAATATAAAAAAAAATATGTGTTTTATGATTGCTAATAAGAAGACTCCCCAAAACAGAACAAATGGAGTAGAAGTACGCCACTATATAGGTTACCATAGGCCTTCAAAAATAAGCAAAAACCCGTAATACATTGCAAGCTAAAATAGGAATTTAAAATCTGTAATTGTTTACTAGTCTTTAAATTTGAAACATGAAAACTTATTGAAAAACGATTTTTATCAGAAGGAGAGCTTAAATGTGATCAAAAAGTCAGTCCATGCATGTCTTTGTAGCATTATATCCGTTGGTGGTATTTGATCTCCTTAGAGAGTGTTTTGGCTAACGATAAAAAAATAAAAAAAAAATTTAAATAGCTTACCTGAGTTACAAATCAACGGTACAATTTGCTGGTCCAAATTATTGAATAGCATCAGGAGAGATTTGGCTGAAATATATACCATTGCTCAAGGAACCCGTGAAATTCCCAGTTTGAGTTTTAAAATCAGGAAACACTTGAGATTATAAAATTTAAGGTGTATACATTTGTAAGGTGGTTTCCATTTAAAAAAAAATAGGATCGTTTTAGTAGAAAATATTTGGGAAAAACTGTGTTACTGTTATAAACAAAACAGGTTACATAAAATAAATACTTTAAATCTTGTAAAATATTAAATATTGACGCCATTAGAAACACAATTACGGCTTTTTAAGACGGAAATCTTATCGTCAACAAACATATGGCGAATAATTTTTTTGGTCAGGAACTTCCTTAGTGGGTGTAGTGCTTATTTTTGTAATCATTTCAATATCATACTTTTTGTTTTTAATTCATCAGAAAGTTATTGATACACTTAAATAAAGGCAACGCTTAAAATTGTCCGTTTATACATACATTTTATAAATTATTAAGAAACTAAGGTTTCAACCTCCTCAGGCAAAGTTGGCTTTATATGAATTTGGCTATTTATTTTAGGTATTTTGACATATAGCTCTTCAACGGTTTCGGTACTTATACATCTTCGGATTTTAAATATTTGGCTGTGAGCGTTCCTGTTGAACGTAAATTAAGAAAAGCGCTTCGGACGCAAGGAATTATTAAACGTGTTGTTTTCAATCTTTTAAACCTCTATAAAGTTATTTTACTGACAGCTACATTCCCAAAAATCACCAACTCGCCCAAATAAAACAAACTAAAATTAAAAAAATATATAATAATTATCCTTAAAAAATGAAAAGTACGCACTGTAAAATGTGTATGCATTCAAAGAAGGTCTTTTTTTTATTTACTTTCATCAGAAACATTGGTTAAAATTGAAAATGGAAATGGGGAATGTGCCAAAGAGACAACAACCCGACCATAGAAAAAAACAACAGCAGAAGGTCACCAACAGGTCTTCGATGTAGCGAGAAATTCCCGCACCCGGAGGCGTCCTTCAGCTGGCCCCTAAAAAATATATATTAGTTGTATTGTATTGAAAATGAGCTAAGGGGTATAGGTTTAGTTGATATTTTGTATAGGCAGTGCTTTTTATTTGATAATAAAACAGCGCCTGTTTGGTCGTGTGAAGCAAGATTTCGACAGCCAACTGAGTACTATAGTTAAATGTTCAAGTTCAACTGATAATTTTATTTTATAGTTCAAGTTCAACTGAGTACTATATTTAAATGTTCAAGTTCTACTTAGTACTATATTTCAATGTTCAAGTTCAACTGAGTACTACATTTAAAAGTTTTAGTTCAACTGTGTAGTATAGTTATAAATGTTCAAGTTATATATATATAGGGTTCACAATTTTTGTTTATGCACTAATACGTATATTAACCAATACCACTGTGTTAATTGTAAGACATGTTTTCCAAAATAAAACTCAATAGTCATCAGTTAGCTATAGAATGTAGATGTTACTCTGCCGTTACTCTTCAATTTCTAGAAGATTGGAAATGACGTTTTGTTAGGATGACATTGAGGATGAGATATACGTTTCCTTTTAAATTGTCCCATCTTTTAAGGCCTAAAATCTTTTTAAAATCTACTAAGAATGTAGTCATTTCAGGTTTATAAAATGTTGTCAGATATTTGGACTCCTTTGGGTTTTTTCTACGATAAAGTGTAAACTATTTAACCCTATATCAATCACATTTCTTTTCTTAGAAGACTTCAATAGATCAAAGAAAGTCATTACCAAAATTTAAGCATATTCTAGATTTGTTTTCTTACTATTTGTGACCCAAATAATGACAATGCTAAATATAACTTATATAAATCCGTCTTTCAACACTGGTTTAACAGCACAATATATGAATTAACTATCAAATTAGTTGAAAAGGGCTTTAAAGTTAACTCATCAGATCGATACAAATCAGAAAAACAAGTAACAAAAACACAGATCGGACGTGGCCGGGTGTATACATTTCCATAACAAAAATGATATTAAGTAATAATTGATCTGAGAGTACTCGCAGTTACTGAAAGCTAGTTCAAACTGAAAAACGAACTAATAAGAAAAGGCATGTATCGTATCAGTATCTAACACTGAAATCGTGTATACATGTCGCGGAACGTATGTATTAGAGAACGAATAAAAGTTAAATCGATGCTTTGCTTCATACATGTATATCTATATACACTGTAGTTATACTTATCAACAAAACCACTGTCAGAATCTTTAAGAAATAACACTACGTACCAGATGGACTTTGGAATATCTGTGTGGCGGCAAACTCATTTCACTCGTCCATATCATAACGTTTCCATACCACTAACAGGATAGTAGATACATATAAAGCGACTTTTATGTGACAACAAATACTGTTTCCTTTTAAGAAGTATTTGTCAATTTAGAACAAAGACATTATATTGTAATGATTATTTAACTTATTCATTTATAATCGTACTTTTAATATACAAGACAAAAACTATCGCCAGGTGACGTCAGGTAGAGGTAAAAACTTCGATGATATAAGACGATTGCATATCATGTTGTCATTAAATGACAATTATGTCACAAATTTGTGTGTACATTCGTCATTCATTTCGGCGTATTGATATAAATGTACCTGTACAAGGTATTTTCTCTGTATAACAATGACTTCTCGAACATTAATGTTATTTGGTCAAGAGACTGAAGGTGGTGTGGCCTTTAAAATTTGGTTACCTTATAGTGTAATAATGATTTGCACCAAGATGTCGTTAAATGAAATTTGGATACACAGGCACTCGTCTCAGAAAAAAAATTCCTATATACCTTTATCTAACACAAGGTATTTAACTCGTGATTTAGAAAAATGTCAGCCGGGTGGCGAAATTCCGTTATATGCCGATTTTTTGGCTGTCAACCCCACTAAAACTTGTTATGCCGTAAATCTAAATTGATTTATCTTCACAATCATTATGGTGTATAACACGCCTACTTTTGTTGTCGGAATCATCCGTAGCAATCCTACCCATGTATGTCAATCGTAATTATTTCGTCTACCAACGATGGATAGGAAATAAGAAATAGGCATATATAACGGAATTTCGCCACCGGCTGACATTTTTTTCTAAATCGCTAGTTACATGTATAGGTACTTTGTGTTATACATGTATAAACTTTTTAAGGTATATAGGAATTTTTTGTCTGAGACGAGTGCCTGTGTTTGGATACCTTACATTTATAATGTTTTTCCATAGCATATGGTCAAACCGTTTAAAGACCCAATCCTAAATTATTGAAATCTATCATCCTGCAATGTTAATTAATATCTACATCTGTGTATTTACATTATATCACCGTGACAGATCAAATTTATTCGTTCATTGTGTGTAAATTTGTATAACTAGTTACTACGTTTATTGATTGAGTAACGTAATTTCAATTGATATTTTATAGTGTGTCTTTCTATGTTGTGATGTTATACTAATGTTTTAGAAAAGGGAGAAGGTTTGGTACCATTAAAACGTTTGATCCCGCTGCAATTGTTTGCACCTGTCCTACATGTAAGTCATGAATCTGATGTTCACTGGTTGTCGTCTGTTTATGTGGTCCATAAGTGTTTCTCGATTTTCGTTTTTATATAGATTAGACCGTTGGTTTTCCCGTTTAAATGGTTTTACAATAGTTATTTTTGGGGACCTTCATAGCTTGCTGTTCGGTGTGAGCCAAGGCTTCGTGTTGTAGGTAATACCTAGACCTATAATGGTTTACGTTTATAAATTGTGACTTGGATGGACAGTTGTCTCAATGGCACTTATACATGTACCACATATTCCTATATCTATGTAGGTGCAAATTAGATACGCAATTTAGGGCTAGACCCTCAAGGTGTATATCCAATACATGTAGTTGATTTGTAAATACTCATGTGTTTTGGGAACGTCACTTTGTAAAGCTAATTGCCTTCACATATTGAGTGATATACATATAGATTGATTGCCAACTTACCCGCAATTACAAAAAAAATCTAATCTTAAGTTCATTTAAATTAACAGTCTCAGCGCCCTGTGTGTATCTTGGGATTCTAAAACTGTTATGAGACCAGGTTATTTCTAACGAGATGACCAAGACATAGTTTTAAAAAAGCCCAACACCTTAGCACTGACGAATTTAGCTAAGATTTTAGCATTTTCCCCGGAAATATTAAAAAAGATCTTTTGATTAAAAGCCGAACTGTGTTGTTAATAAAAATACAAACTATAAGTTGTTCGGTTACAAAATTAACTTATTTTGTTTAAAAACGTCTTTAAATACATCAAAAAAAGATATATTGTATAGTTAAAGTAATTTTCCTAATTTGAAAGTAAAAAGAGGGATTGCATTACTAGTATCTAGCGTGGAATAATTTTATTATTTTATTTTATTGAAGATAGGTAGAAGTGTTTTGAAAAGTTCCGAATATACAATGCAGACTCTTTATCAGTACTCTTTATTATTGTGATTCTATTAATCTTTTAAAATTCAGATTAATTTTCCGACTCTGTGAAATAAACAAATACAGGGGAAATTGTTCCTGTCTCTATATTGAAATCTGGGTTTTCAAAGCTTTTCAACTTCGTACTTTATGTTGCTTTATCAACATTTTTTATTTGAATGTCAGTGGTGAATCTTTTGAAAACGAAAAGCTTCATCAGCTGGTGTACAAAACCTAAATACAAGTTAAGTGTATTTGACCAGGTGTATAAAAAAAGCACCTGCCGCCACCTAGTCCGAGATTACTCTGACGTCCAACGGCTGTCGGGATTGAAATTTATAGTAGCCAACCATGATAACTATCGGAAACACTCGGATATTTACCTACCTTGCATCGTAAATGGACGAGGTGTTACATTATGTATTCATATTGAACTAGAGTCATTTGCATAAATCAGCTCCCATAATCCATTGTGCCTTACTTTTTCTCGTTGGTCACATGACAATCTTTCAAAACGAAAGTTGAAATGCCGGAATTGATTGGTCACTGTAAAAACTGTCTTTATATGAGATAATAAAAGGTAGCAGGTAGATAAAACTTAGAACATAAATGAAGAGATAAATGAAAAATGAACAAATTGATAACTGATTTACATAATTCCAAGGCCGTTAGTCGGCACTAGAAGCGACGTATGTCCAGTGCACGATGAAGTGACGATATCGCCGCTATTGTCAACTTCGTCCATGATTATATACCTGCTCTCAACATTGTCTACATCGTCCCCTTTATGTCTACATCGTTGACATCGCCGACATCGTGATGTTGACAACATCGTAACAACATCGTCTGCATCGTCCCCCTTTCCTGTTAACATCGTTAACATCACCGACATCGTGACGACATCGTCTACTTCGTCCCACTTTCCTCACTACATTGTTGACAAAGCCAACATCGTGATGACATCGTCTATATCGTCCCTATTTCCTGTCCCCTTTCCTGTTCTACACTGTTCCGACATCGTGATGTTGACAACATCGTAACGACACTGTCTACATCGTCCCCCTTTCTTGTCTACATTGTTGACATTGCGACATCGTGATGTTGACAACATCGTAACGACATCGTCTACATCGTCCCCATTCCTTGTCCCCTTTCCTGTCTACATCGTTGATATCGCCGACATCGCGATGTTGACAACACTTTACTACATTGACTATATCGTCCCCCTTTCCTGTCCATTTTCCTGTCTACATCGTTGATATCGCGGATATCGTGATGTTGACAACATCGTGACAACATCGTATACATCGTCCCTTTTTTTCTGTCAACATCGTTGATATCACCGATATCGCGATGTTGACAACATAGTGACGACGTCATCAACATCGTCCCCCTTTCTGTCTACATCGTTGATGTCGCCGAAATTGCGATGTTGACAACATCGTGACGACGTCGTCTCCATCGTCCCCCTTTCCTGTCTTCATCGTTGATATCGCCAACATCTCGATGTTGACAACCTCGTGACGACATCGTCCCCCTTTCCTGTCTTCATTGTTGATATCGCCAACATCTCGATGTTGACAACATCGTGACGACATCGTCTACATCGTCCCCCTTTCCTGTCTACATCGTTGATATCGCCAACATCTCGATGTTGACAACATCGTGACGACATCGTCTACATCGTCCCCCTTTCCTGTCTACATCGTTGATGACGCCGACATCGCGATGTTAACAACATCGTGACTACATCGTCTACAACGTCACTCTTTCCTATCCATTTTCCTGTCTACATCGTTGATATCGCGGATATCGTGATGTTGACAACATCGTGACAACATCGTCTACATCGTCCCCTTTTTTCGGTCAACATCGTTGATATCGCCAACATCTCGATGTTGACAACATCGTGACGACGTCATCAACATCGTCCCCCTTTCCTGTCTACATCGTTGATGTCGCCGACATTGCGATGTTGACAACATCGTGACGACGTCGTCTCCATCGTCCCCCTTTCCTGTCTACATCGTTCATATCGCCAACATCTCGATGTTGACAACATCGTGACGACATCGTCCTCCTTTCCTGTCTTCATCGTTGATATCGCCAACATCTCGATGTTGACAACATCGTGACGACATCGTCTACATCGTCCCCCTTTCCTGTCTACATCGTTGATATCGCCAACATCTTGGTGTTGAAAACATCTTGACGACATCGTCTACTTTGTCTCCCTTTCCTGTCTACATCGTTGACATCGCTGACATCGCGATGTTGACAACATCGTGACGACATCGTCTACATCGTCCCCCTTTCCTGTCTACATCGTTCTCATTGCCAACGTCGTGATGTTAACAACATCCAGACGACATTATCTACATCGTTTCTTGCTGTCCACATGGTCTAATTAAAATTGATTAATAAAAAATTATTATATACAGAACTATTTCCGTATTAACTTCAAAACGACTAATTTAAGCAACTGGATGAGGTGAGGGGGGGGGGGGGGGGGGGAGGGTAACTTTCTGTTATTATTCAAATATTGTAATTATTATTCATTTTGCAAGTGATTTTATCACAAATTTTTTTTTTTTCGGTGCCTGCGCCAACGTGACCCAGGATTTTTTTTATTTCAAGCTCATGAGAACTGTTTTTGCTGTCTAAATCGACATATTTTTTCCGGGTCACGTAGGCGCACGCTGTTAAATTTAAAGAATAAATAGCCATAAATCGTTATGTGGTGCCCTTTTACCCCCCTCACCCCACACATTTTCAGAAATTAATGGTTTTGAAGTTCATCCAAACAAACTTCAAACCTAAGGGAATATTTCAACGTGATAAGTAGCATTTCAAAACAAAATTTAGAAAATGAGAAAATAGGGGGGGGGGCAAAAACCGTCCTTATCGTACGTTGTCCTTTGCTAATTTAAGTAATTTATTCATAAAGGCATATCATGAATAATTTAATAACTAATAAATGTTTAATATGTCAAAGCAGTTGGTTGTTTGTACTTATTTTATTTTTATAAATGAAAAGGTTTTAGTTTATCGATTTCATTTCCAAATAATATATTTATATTACGCATGTAACAGTGTTCTTAATAAAGAAGAACTTATTTTGTCAGTTTTTTAATGTTTGCAAATCTCTATCTTATTCCTCCTCCTCCTCCTCATCGTCAGCTCTGCGATGTTTACATTATAGATTATGTTGTAAAACAGTGTTATATCATTCTCAATGTCGGCTCAAGCTGGTAAAAGGCTATCAACAAAGAAGTACAATATCATGTCAACAACGTTTTATTCAAAATTAACAACATAAAAACAAGAAATCTGAAGCATTATCGGCAATATCAACAATGTAGACAAGAGTATGAAACGATATCGACAACATTGTACACTAACGTGTTGACATTGTCTACTTCGCGATGTCGTCAATGTCGACGATGTAGACAATAGTATGAAACGATATCGACAACGTTGTATAATATCGTGTCAACATTGTCTACCTCGCAATATCGTCAATGTCAACAATGTAGACAGGAATATGAAACGATATCAAAAAGGTTGTACAATTTCGTGTCGACATTGTCTACTTCGCGATATCGGCAATGTCAACGATGTAGACAGGAATATGAAACGAAATCGACAAGGTTGTACAAAATCGTGTCGTCATTGTCTACTTCGTGATATCGTCAATGTCAACGATGTAGACAGGAGTATGAAACGATATCGACAATGTTGTACAATATTGTGTCGATATTGTCTATTTCACGATATCGTCAATGTCAACGATGTAGACAAGAGTATGAAACGATGTCGACAAAGTTGTAAAATATTGTGTCCACATTGTCTAATTTGCGATGTCGACAATATCGGTACTACTTTATACACTGGACATGAATGCTATTTTGGACGGGCAAATATCCACTTTTTGATATGGGACGTGCTAGCCGCCACCCTCCCCCCCCCCCCCCCAAAAAAAAAAAAAACATCATATCAAATGGTAGTCCCCAAACAAGATCGTTTTAATGAGTAACGCTTTTTTATAATGCAGGTCAAAGGTGGTGATTTTGAAGCCTGCGTGTGGCAGGTCCTTTCGACTCGACTCCCATCTAAATTGACTATATATAGACTCAGTTTTCCTACCGAAAGAAGGTGTTTCTCTTCGGGCACTCCGGCTTTATCCGACAAAAAGAACGTAACTGCAAACGAAATAGCACAATAGTGCTGCATATGGCGTTAAACACCAACCAATCAAACAGTTTAATACAGGTCAACTGATAATTTATTTAGAACCACTGACGTCGATAATCGCAGATTATGTGTACCGTGAGTCTCTCCACAGCATTAAAAATGCTCTTCGACCTCGTACTTTATTTGACGTATTCATTATGTTTTTGTATCCGACTGTCACTGATCGAGTCTTCTGTAGACGAGACCATTGGATGGTGTACAAACCTTAAATCCTGGTGTCTATGAATATCCTGTGTACGTGTTTCATTTGCGCCACGTATATGTTATACTATGATACGGTAGTTCGCTAAAATGCGATAAACATTCAAATTCTGAATTACTGAAACCATATAGTCACATAGAAATAAATAAATATCAAGTATGACTTTGATGGTTAATCATCTTAGTTAAGTCGTTACGGTGTGTAAATAATGAATGGAGACGTCTAACACTACGAATCCCGCCGAAATCTGCGGAGGGATCCGAATTCCGAGGAGCAATAATAGTGACAAGTATGTAACAGTGGATGGCGGGGAAAATCTGCATCCAATTTCCAAGGAAAAATTATGTTCCATGTGAATCGGATCTACATTTTACCTACCCAACGTAGCAACTTTTTATTGATTGCTCCTCGAAATTCGGATCCCTCCGCGGTTTTAATCGGAATATCTATTGTGAATCTCCTTCGGTTTTCCCAAAACACGCTAGATTGATTTATGACTGCTTGTTTAACTTCTTTATCAAATATGTTATGCAGATTCAGACTGTGAAGAAACTGTGAAAATAATACAACAGATTGTTTTTCGAACTTATGTAAAACGGGTTTAAAGTAGGGATTATAGAACATTTAAATTACAACATGTCACCCACGGAACCTAGGAAATGTAAAGTCGTAGCAAGCGTCCCATGAAGAAATCGTGTCATTGGAAGAAGGAGAGCAGCAGAAAAATAGAGATGAAAGGCTATTTAAGGCTTGACGAGTTAAGAAGGGAAGTAGCATAACAAAATAGTGAGTTATGGATTCATCGTTCTAGTTCGTTCCAACTGGACGTGCTTGCGTATATATAGATCCGGCACAGTCAAACGGACCCAAGCAAGAAAAATGTAAACTTTGGTTGAAAAATATCCAATTAAAGAATATATGCATGGGCATGTACTTGTACACTTCTCTGTGACTCAAACGTTATAGTATCTGATTACAAAAAAAGAAGAGAAAACAATATAGAAGACACTTTCAACAAAGAAAGACTTCCTACAAAGGTCCGTAGTTCTCTCCGGACTCTCCGTCTATCTCCACCATTAAAAACTGACCGTTACGAAATAGCACAATAGTGTTGAAAATGACGTATATCACCAATCAATCAACAAAGAAAGAAATATACCATATTTATGCAATAAAATCTAAACTTGGAAACATAATTCAACATTTGACAATTTTGGTAGCCTCCCTCTTTTTCCCCATGCAATTTCAAAAAGCTGGTTTTGAAAACTTTTTTAATGTATTTAGAACTTTAAATCTGAAATCATTCTTCATCCTTTATGTTTCGATATTTTGATACGTGTTCAAATCGATTGTGATAGATTTGAGGATTACTATAATTTTTTCTTCCGAAGTTCGGTGTGTTGTTTTCTCTTCGAATACTCCGGCTTCTTTCGCTGATCAAAACTGGCCCGTAGGATGAAGCCAAGATGGAATTAAAACACCACCAATAACATTAACAAATCAGGTGCACATTTATTAATTTCTATAAAATTTATACTTTAGAAAATACATATAGTCTTGCTGCAAGAGTGTCTTCATCATCAATGCTGAAGAACAAATATAGATCTATCTATACACCCTGACAAATTTATGCTTTGAAAATAACCACAAATAAATAAATTTGGTGTATTTACTGTCTTCTGATTGGTTAAAATTATTAGTTTTATTTTCAATGATGTCAATTTTGATGGCCGACACGCCCACTCTGACGTTGTGTATTCATACGCCAACATGTGTGTACGTTGTTATTGTTAATATAAATAATATAAAATGTTCCTTGAGCCTTATTTTTGATAAAAAATTATTTATAATGAATGGCAATAATTTATTTTGATTTTATTGAACCATAAAACTAATTTTTGACTCTTCACATTTTACATAATCCGCGAAAATGTGAAGAGTCAAAAATTAGTTTTATGGTTCAATAAATTCAAAATAAATAATAGCTATTCATTAAGTATTACATGTCTAAGTTTAAGATGTTTAGGATTGTGTGTAATATCTCATCACATTTCTTTGTAAGCACATATTATAATGTACGCATCTCTTGAATATCAACCATTTTGATAGATATAGGAAGATGTGGTATGAGTGCCAATGAGACAACTCTCCATCTAAGTAACAATTTATAAAAGTAATCTATTATAGGTTAAGGTACGGCCTTCAACACGGAGCCTTGGCTCACACCGAACAGGAGGCTATAACGGGACCAAAAATTAGCAGACTGTGAAAAAACATTCAAACGGGAAAACCAACGTGTGTTTTAGCGTCAAAGAACGTAACACAATCCTAAACACTTCTTTAACCAAAAAATGTTGAGAAATATGACAAGTTTAGACATAAAAAGAAGCACAAAAAGGTGTGATTAGAATTTTAACACTTTTTTACAATGAATAAATATAGTATATTGCTATTATTTAGTGGAATACCCATATATCTAAAGTTAAAACGTTTAAAAAATATCAATTTATAAAACAGTACACCAAATTATAATGAAACAAAATGTGTCCATAGTACCGAATCGGCACTATCATTTTCTATGTTCAGTGGACCGTGAAATTAGGATAAAAACTCTTATTTGGCATTAAAATTAGAAAGATCATGTCATAGGGAACATGCGTACTAAGTTTCAAGTTGATTGGATTTCAACTTCATATAATTACATTAAATGTATGTTTCACTATATTACGTTATTCTGATTGGCTAACTGTACATCACGTGTTATTCCTTAAGCAGAGTATCACACACTAAAACTTTTCATTCATGATGACACGAGGTCCCACAATAAAGTGCACTGGTATATGAAATAAAAACTTGATAAAAGGCGTGTTTTCATGATCCTATAGGTAAAAATGTAATTATAAGTATTGAATGCTTTTTTTTGTAACTTTATAGGGTTGTAAAAGCGTTTACCGTGCGCTCATTTTTAGTATGAAGCGCTTCTATGTACTTCGGTCAACGCTTTTACACCCCAATAAATTTACAAAAAAGAGCATTCAATTCTTAAATAAAAAAACTACCTCGACCATAAACGTTAACCTGAAGCGGGACACATGGACGAACGAACGGACGGACGGACGGACGAATACACAGACAAGAAAACATAATACCCATTAATGGAGCATAAAAACGTTCTTAACAATTTAAATTGAACTACTGATGTGTCGTAGATTTCACAATTCTCGGTAATAACTCTGTCATGTGTTCAGGTAGCAATTTAGTAAATAGACAATAATAGTGCATTGAGTTGACATATCAACGATATAAGGATGAGGCTTAGAAACGGGGAAATGCGAGGCTGTGCCGAGCTATTTTCCCGTTTCGGGCCGAATATCTGGTCAGTGACTGTATATGACATAGAAATATACAGTCAACGCATTTTGACTGCTCAAATAGAACGAGTGCAGTATAAATAACTATACTAGTCATCACAAGAAACGATACAATGCTATGCATTTTCCATATATAATGAAGTTTGATTCACTGTACCAAGGTAATGGTTGCCTAATAAGTTTAATATCTACAGACTGCTATTGTCTCATCAAAACCACGTGCACTGATCTCAGGCAAATACCGAACTTTTTGATTTTTGTAATTTCAAAAATCATATTTCACCAAACAATTTAAAATATTATAAAACTTCAAACTTTAAAGATGAAAATAGTCTGCTTAAATTTTTGAATCAGGCCTTTGAAGATATTTGAATACTTTAATCTCATCTTAGAAATTAAATATCGACTTTTGTTATCAGTTTCCGCAAAAAAAATTGACCTCTTTGTTCAATAACACGTTTTTTTTCTATCTTTCCAATATTGTCAAATTCTTTTAATCATATGTAATGTATTTGCTTTGCAAATGAATATTTTTTATTGGATAATGAAACAGTTTGTCCTATTTATCATATATTATGATAAATTCGATCTCAAATTGTATATGTTTTCTCATGTAACACATATTTTGTGTCTGAGTGTAAATAAAGTATTAAATTGTTAACTAGTACAAAATGTATATGTAAATAGCACGATAGCACATTAAAGACATTGCGTGTAGATTCTATCTTTCTTCGCACTTTTCTTCTGTATCTAAAAATAAGCTTTCATCGTTGTATTCGTCAATGTGTAAATGGATACAATCTACAAAAATCTTTTCACACATACACACATCCCAATGACAACTGTCTTTTTCGTCTGAAAAAAAACCAAACAAGAATGCGTCACTCATACTTTCATTTTATATGTTAAATCGACCGTGATATTGGGGTCAAAACTCTATTTTGGCTTTTAAATTAGAAAGATCATAAAAAATTATCATAGGGAACATGTGTACTAATTTTCAAATCGATTGGACTTCAACTTCATCAAAAACTACCTTGACCAAAACCTATAAACAAAACCTTTAACCTGAAGCGGGACAGACGGACGAACGAACGAACGGACGCACAGACCGAAAACCATAATGTTCCTAAAAGATCATTATGTATACGCCCAGTTTTTTCAAATTTTTAAATAGCTTCCATACGTTTTAAAGCTTTTTACTGGATATCCGTATTCTAATTTTATTCTTAAACAAACATGTATATAGTGTTACATTATGAACTGGTACATAAAGGGTCCGACTGAATATGTTGTCGGGGGATTCGGTGGTCGATTGGTCTAAGTAGTTCAACTACTATTATACCAGCAGCTTGTCGACAATAAGGTTGTGGGTTCGAAGTCTGAACGTGGCAGATGCGTTTGACTCTAATCTTAATTGACTAGGATTGTCAGTTTTTCTGTCGATGGTATATGGGTTTCTCTGGTCTTCCTCTAAAAATAACTAACCCCATGATATAGTGAATAAAGCCGAAAGTAGCGTTAAACACCAACATGTATATATGTATATAATTCAATATATCCCATTTAAACGCATTCTTCGGATTTTGTATCTAATATTTGTCACTGGTCGGTTAGCAATCCCTAATAAAACAATCCACTCATCAAAAAATGCAATAGGCCAAACCATTTTTTTTTTATTTTCGTTGTGTCCTGTTTGTTTTTCAAAGGCAACTATAAAGCAGTGTAAAAACAGAGGACAAACACGCAAATTTACTGAACATATCATATACCTAGAAACAATCTTTTGTTTAAACAAGAAGACCATTATTTTTTTTTCAGCTGTTTTAAGTTATACAAGTAGTATGACTCCTTTCAGATATTGATGTATCCCCAAGGTTGCAATTCTGTAAATATAGACAATGTAATTTCCCATAGGAACTCCCTTTGCGGCTAAAACTGTGCCACTTTTAATATGAAGTTCTGTGAAAAATTATATCCCAGAACGGAAAGTTGATCTACACTACTTTTTTATTCACCACTATTTTATTCAAAGATAAAAACATATAGAGCTGTGCAGTGTGGCATATTTTCAACATTTATATGTCCTGAATTTCTAAGAGTTTAAACGTATACTAAAATTCTATACTACCACTACCTTCTATTTTTGTGGACTTACTAAGAATTAAATTTTAGGCGCTACTATATTTTTCTATACTGATAACATTCCCAAGTTATGTCTCTATGAGATGAAACACAGAGATCATATCAGGGAATCAGTACGTTAACAAATTAATATATCTATGAATATTATATACACATGGAAAAAAGTATTGCAACACCTTGATTTTTTAAAACTTGAAAAATCAGACTCTTTTTTTGGATGAAATATAATAAAATATGTGTATAATATTATTGAAACATAGTTTATGATAACATTGGCATTAAAACGAACAAAAAATGTTTGAAAAAAAAATGATTTATATAACCACAATTTTAATAACAAAATGAAGTGTTATTTGTACAAAAAAATGCATTTTATAACTTTTACTGTAGTCGAACCTTGCAATGTCAGACATTTCAAAATTAATCTTCAGATGACTGTTAACATCATGGTTGATCGTTATACGCCAAAGAATTAGTACTTTGTGCGCAGCCTCCATTCAAACGGATAACCGCATCTAAACGTCATCTGATTGCTTCCATAAATCGACTAATTTGTTGCTAAGGTAGCAGCAACCATTTCTGATGAAGGGCATTGTTTATTTCATGATGTGTTTGAACTGGGGTGTCCTTTCGCGCACTTTCCGCCAAATAGTGTCCCAAATATGCTCGATATGGTTCAAATCCGGGCTACGATCGGGCCAAGGAAGATGAACCGAATTCCATTTGAACATTGGATCTTCCTCCACGATGCTGATTTCCAACTTTGGCGAGCTCTGCACTACATTGGATACGGAAGACTGTGTGTCTGTTCGTTAGCAAAGGTCTCCGAAATGGTCTTATCGCACGATAACCAGTAGCAATGAGTCGATCTCGAACAGTTCTTGTTAAAAGCTTCCTGGATGGTCACCACTCTCTTTTTATGATTGTCTTGTATGCAATAGGTTTCCTTCTGACCAACCTTCATTATGCTTAATTTTCCCTAGCAAATGGTATAGGGGGTCTTCATTATCTCGGAAGGTCTTTAACAGCGTTTATTGCCTGATTTTTATTCTCAAAACGACTTATAGTGGAATGGTGATGACCAACAATACGTTCAGTTGTTACAACGACATCCCTGCTTCTGTTATGCTGATAATATGCCATCTTGCTGCAGTTAAAAGTTGTCAAGGACCCATTACAAGGTGTCAATCACATAACTTAAAAAACTTGGTTATTTAAAGTGTTGAAAACAATGAGGATGAAAACAGCTGTTTTGCTGTTTACGGGTACAGTAGCTGCATGTGCAGATAAAAACTTATCGAGTCGATATTTATTGATTAAACTCAGGTGATACTTAAATAATGTTTATTACTTCTATTTTACCAAATTATATCACAAAAAAATAAAGAGTGTTTTTTAATTTCAATTTCAATTAGGTGTTGCAATACTTTTTTCCATGTGTATATATCTTTCCAAAAGAGGCGGTAATTAAAGTGAAAAAGACAACATTGACATTATACATGTTTGACTTGCAGATATCAAAGATGTGAAATTGCTTCTTCGTATGATCATTGAAAAGAGATGATTGACATTACAACAACATTCAAAACTCCGTGGACAAAACAAACGTTGACAAAAAGTTAAACAAGATCACAAACGATACAAAGTACTACTAAAGTGTCAATCAATACCAAATAACACAACAAAAGACTGTATACTAGCCTCCTTTTAAAGTAGCTTAGTTCTACAGACAGATAGATTGGTTATCTGTCGGACTAGTCTACTCTTAAAGAAGGGTAGTTTAACGTTTAACTAACCTTACACTGCCTTCACGGTTCAGCTAACAAGCAAGCTAACCAAATAAATTACCTTTGCCTACAAACTCAATGTAATCGGCTGTAACATTTAGATGCTGTCTTTTACAAGGACCATTATACCTCAATAACGGTAAAAGTTAAAATCACAAATATTACACTTTGACCTCCATTTTGCCAGCAGTAACAACATATTAAAACGGTTCAATGGTTCATGAGTAAATGCACGGGCACCGTTTGGCAGACGCCCACTAGTCCGCCGGAACATCCCCATCGGAAATCCGGTTAAAATATGTTTTTGTACTGAATAACTTATACATTTGTAATTAATTACATTAATCATACCTTTACATTCTACTCTGTTTTTCCCTGTTACGTTAGAAATAATATAATCATAAGGCGTCCATTTAGGATGAAACCAGCATTTGTTTTCCTCTTCTACTATGGAGTAGCAAGCGTCGTGGACTTGACAGCAACTATAAATAAAAAATAACACGATACTGGTACATGTATCATGATAACAGGGCATTGCAACATTTATATCATTTTTATTTATTTTTTCTATACTTTTTAACAGGGGAGGGGGGTATCGGTTGAAGGACCCAATAAAGATCCGTCGTTTAATTGATAAATTTAATAACAATTACTGTTACCTTGGCAATATGTTGGGTTTGAATATATTCAAAAAATCTGTAATTACAATATACTACGTAGTACAAAGGGACTTGCTTAAAATAAATCTGAATTAATAGCAGACCTAATGATAATTTTTAAAGATTTCATGTAGTTCTTTCAGCACGGGAAACTCAAAAAAAAAAATAAAAAAAAAATTTGTTTTTTCAAGTTTGGCTGTACCTGTAGAATTCTTATTACAAACGAAATGTCACCTGTACCCGGTGAATAAAGACCTATACATTTCTATTGGATATATCTAATTTAGGGATTGTTTTCAATATATTTTTCAATCAATGACATTAAGGGATTGGGGCATGCGTCCTGGTATTTTAAATAATTTCGACGTCTTTAAAATTTTAAGACGTCCACTCTGTGTAGTATATCTATTTGGATCCATCTGATGAGTTAGGCCCTTTTCAACTGATTTTTATAGTTCGTTCGTATGTTGTAATGTTACACCACTGTCCCATGTTAGGGGAAAGGTTGGGATCCTGCTAACATGAATAACCCCGCCACATTCTGTATATATGTGCCTGTCCCAAGTCAGGAGCCTGTAATTCGGTGGTTGTCGTTTCAAGTGTTGCTGTGTTACATATTTGTTTTTCGTTCATTTTTGTACAAAAAATTAGGCCGTTAGTTTTCTCATTTGAATTGTTTTACATTTGTCATTTCGGGGCATTTTAAAGTTGACTATGCGTTATGGGCTTTGCTCATTGTTGAAGGCCGTACGGTGACCTATAGTTGTTAATTTCTGTGTCATTTGGTATCTAGTGGAGAGTTGTCTCATTGGCAAGTATACCACATCTTCTTTTTTATAATAATATTTATTTTAACTAGTAGTATCCTGGAAACAGATTCTACGCTGAATAAAAATAAACGTCTTAGCAAGGCTATTACTTTAGGAATAAAAAAAAAAAAATGTAATTGTTGGGTGGATATTTTAAAAAAATGTTGAGATATTGAACGATTTACTTTGTGAAGGAATGGACCATAGCCCTCAGGAGCAAATCCTTATCATTGGTTGTTTAGAAAAGTCTTTCATTGACGATCAAGTATATACGGTTTCGATGTGGACATGTGGAAATATCAATTATTTGACCTTGAAGGTCGAATGTCATATTCATTTATACGCGACAATTCATCTTAAGATACTATACCCAGTTAAATATCAATTCGAAAGAACCTATGTCAGTAAGTAATTCTTGGCACAATAATGTCAAAAAGGCAATCAGTTTTTATTTATAAATGTTTATTGACATATATATATATATACATGTATATATATATACACAATTATACACGTAGCTAAATGTTCATAAGCAATATTAATTTAAAAAAAAATGATAATATGATATGTCCATTCAATGATGGTCGCACACTGATACAAGTATTGTAATTTCAAAAAAGCTAGCACTAACTTTGAAAGATTTAAATGTAAGCCCTCTCAGGCTTGTTGTTAACGGTATCCCCAGCATTTGATTGTTGAATTTTTGTTTTCAGTACGTCCAGTGGCAATTAGTTCGTGCATATGTAGACCGATAACACATTAAAAAAATAGGTTCTGTTCAATTTAGTCCTGGTATCTATGATGAGTTTATTCACTGGACAAACTGGGTTGTAAGATTAGAAATCCAAAATTGACCAAGAGGAAAGAAGGTAATAGGGGTAGATATTTTGACTTCAAAGAAACAACACACAGACCCATCAAAGAGTCGGACAGGACATTTTCCTATTTCGATTCGACGAGTCTGCGTATTTATATATCCCGCATTTCATGTTATTTAGTACTGGATTAGATTACTCTTGTTGACATAACTTCAAGTTCCAGTTCTTTAAAATCGGGCGATAAAATGATACTGAGAATAGTAAGAAATTATGTGTCAAAAGGACAACAACCCGACCAAGGAGCAGAAAACAGCACAAGGTCTCAAATGGATCTTAAACACATTGAGAAAAATCCCGCACCTAGAGGCGGAATTCATTATTATGAATATATATAAAGGATGTGTATAATATTCGGATATCTTAATGTGTATCCATTATTGGTGACTCATGATATTAAACTTACTTGTCGATCGTGTCAACTGATTCACCATGACCCCGATATCCACAAAAACAGCCATAGTCAAAGAGAAAAAGGGAATTACCCAATCCAAAAATAGACAACATCTGATACGTAAAATTCCACCAAGCTTTCTTTTGGATTGTACCCCGTTTTTCATGTCTTTCTGAAATAAAGTAATTAATATATTAGCATATACATGTACATACATGTACATGTTACGTTAAATGCAATTCTTAGTTACTTTGCTGATTCAAGGCATGTACAAACTTAATTAACTCGTTATCATAGGATTTTTTGTATTGGAACATTTCGCCGTTTGAAATTTAAATGACAAGTTTCGTTGTTCTAATTTCATCGGTTGAATGACACATTTTTGTGTATTTTTTAAGTAATCAGTTTTATTAACTATCATCATAAATTTAGCATTTTCATCAAGTAGAATATTTGTCATACAATCTGTAAAACAACTAATTCTTAGTCTAGCTGACTTTAACTTAGACAGAGTGGTGAAAATTCTCCGTAAACTGATCTGTGCTGAGGAAATGTACTTTTAGAATAAGTGATGAACACGGTATATTTAAAACTTCATACAAAAACATTAGATATAAAACATTTTACTCCAATTCTCCGGCTATGTATACAAAATTGTATGGCTAAACTCATATAGTAATACATGATAGATCGGTTACAAGCACTATGGATCACTATGTATACCATAGTTTTTACGAGTTAACAAAATTTAAACAAACGAATCCTAAGTAAGAGACATGGTATATAAAATTTGTAATATAAATAAAATGATTGACAGCTTAAACTAGCATAAGAAATTAATTGATCACGTTACCATTTTATGCAATGAGATGGAAGCTCGCGCAAATCAGATGTGCGCCCCGTGTTTGATCGTCTGGCTGCGTTGTTCATTATTTAGAAAGTATAGAAAATGCGTTCAAGTGAAGTTCTTTGAAATAATTTATACATATTTAATAGTCTTCTTTTTTTTCAATGGTAAACAATGATCGTGTTTAGTCATGACATCTTCAGTGCAAGAGGCTTACCTGCGGGATTTGAAATCACAATGATGAACAAAGCACATGCTGCCATATACTGAAATACAAAATAGTTAATTACGGTCTGGAATCCTAACACAATAGTCGCAATACTGTAAGCGGACTTCCGGTTCCATACCCGTAGCCAGGGGGGTTCGGACCAATCACCCTTAAACACAAATAAGCACTGTTAAAGTCAATGTTTTGTTCGAATTGTGACTGTTAAAGTCGAGTTTGTGCGTCCAAATACACCCCCCCCCTTTTCCACCTTGGACATTCCTGGCTACGGGCCTGGGATTCGAATGTAGAATGTACATTTGAATTGAAGCTTGCAAAATGGAAAATATTTCATCAGGATTCTATTTCAGGTTTTAAGGTGTTGATCACTGCACACTGATCAGGTTGGTTTAACAAATACTAGATTGAACTGCAGTAATTCGTTCATAACTCAGTAATGTATTATTTAATAATTGTTTATCTATAATTTATGTTTAGTACATGTACAAAATACGGGAGGCTAGTATAATACAAGACAAAGACACACACTAAAAAGGAGGCAAGTATCGTTATTCGGTAATAACAAGGATACATAATACAGTTAAGAATTCAAACGGGAATATTTCGTCAGACAGACAACCCGATCAAAGAAAAGAACACAGACCAATGGCTCTTCAACACACGGGGAAAACTGCGCACTTGGAGGTGGGCTTCGATTTGCCCTTTAGCAAAAAAATGTGTACTAGTTTAGAGAAAACTGACGTCACTCTTTAACTCCGAAACATAAATGAACCAAATAAAAAACAAACATAATATAAGACTAAAAAATACCAGAGGAAGTTGCACATACATTGGTGTTAACAATATTGTATTATGAAAATATTAACACAAACTTTACAATAGGAAAGTTTTATTAGGATATGAATACTAGTGATTTCTTCTTACAAATTCCTCTCCCACTTATAAAATTCAAGCGGTTTTTAATGTAAGATTCGGCAAAGGAAATACCATAACAAATGGGTTTATCAACCAAATAAAATGATTAATTAAAAGTATTAAATAGGAAAATGTTACAGAATGATGAGGTATCAAGTATTATAATATATACTTACACGCAAGAAAATCATGATTGATTCTGAAAAGAAGAGAAATTGTTTTGAGCATAATTATCAATAAAAAGGTAGTATTGAAACAGGGAATGCGTAAAATAGACAACAACCCGACAAGAAGCAGAAAACAGTTAAAGGCCTCCACTGAGTCTTCAACACAACGAGAAATACGTAGGTCAGCTTCACTTTTGACAGTTTGCTTTAACCTGCCACGAATTTAGTTACCGGTCATTATTAAAAAAATCATCTGACGTCAGTAGTTTTGTGCAATATTTTTGCTTTGTCATTTTGTGTATGTTGTAAAACTATAAAAGTATTTGATTTGTAAATAATTGATAATTTTTTAAAAATTATTGACTAATTGTAAAGATATTCATTAAATGTTGAACATATTATTTTTAACATCGAAATATCTTTAAAAAGCCATTTTTGTCATTGGGTTGCTGTATCTTTGACGTATAGATACCATTTTCCATTATTCATTAAAAAATCGTGATATAAAAACGACTCCACGTGATTAAAAATAATGCATACTTTGATGGCCATTCCTAAATCGATTACATTGTCGGCTGATTCCAAGTCAACCTTTACCACAAATTTATCGGTAACTTTCGCAATCGCCCAAACACATGCTTCCTGTCACTGCACCGATTGTGACGCTTTGCAACTTTACGTATTTTTTGTCATGTGTATATACCACACACGTTCGGTACTAGTACTCCTCGGACATTTAATCTAGCCTGGCATCCTGACCCAATCTGATACTTCGTCGATAGGCTAGAGTAATGAGCCAGGAAACATAGGCTAATATTACATACCGATTAGTAAATTAGTAATTGTAACGTTTTAGTGATAATTACCTTATGATGACAGCTACTTGTATTTATTTCCTCAACGTTTGAAATGAAGTAGCGAAAATAACTAATTTGCACTACCACTTTCGATGCAATTTTAAAATTCAAAATTATAAAATCTGAGCCAAAGAGTTTAAAATATGATAAGATGTATTTAAAAGATAATAAGTTCACCACATGGTATCAAATCTAACCTTTTACATGTATGCTATTTATATATCTATATAATATATATTTATCACTCATGCATATTTTGTTTATTTAAAAAATTGATTTGGGTTTAAACGAAATTTCTTCGTACGTTCAACTATTTACTTCAAAGAATGTTGACGTGTGTTTCGATTCGGTTCTTTAACGAAATTTATTTCATCATACATTCAACTTTTAAATTCAAGAGACGTTTAATTTCTTACTAAATGATACAGTGTTTGAACTTATTGAAACAACTGCGTAGATATATATTAAACCTTTACATGTTGTATAACTAGAATATTTAATGTCAGTTGCAAATGTTGAGGTTTTACAAAAAAAAGACATTTTATAATACTTTGTCAAATACTTCACAGGAAAAAAAGTAGGGAGATAAATAACAGATTTACATTATTCTACAATTACGGCATGTTTTTTTTTTTATCCCATAACACATGAAAACAGTTACAAGCAACACCGCATCACAGAACGCTCACAAAATATATTTTAGATTCGGCTCAACGCACTGTAACCTGATATTTTGAATTTATTTATCTTACGGTAATATTATTTTCTGTACGTCACAGTATATTTCATATATACAACTACAATATAAACAGTGAACGACCGACCATCAGTAATGCTCAGAACAATGCCCACCCCAAGGAATATAATTATTTATATGTGGATTTAAGAAAAAGATAAATATTGATGTGTACTGTAGTTATTGTTAATTTGTTCTAGTCCTGAACTTCCATGAACTATTTGCCACTTGGCGTTAAGTAACCAACTGTCAATCATCAGAACAATACATGCACAGGTGTACATGTACAATGACCACCATATTTAAGTCTTACTAAATTTAATCATAAATATGCAAATGGATATTTTCCGAAAAATACCCGATGCAATGATACTTTGCAACAGACTTACATTCTATGTATTCGATGGAGTGTTCTTATTAATCTCTCCTTTAACAAAGTTATACAGTAGTGTAAACTCTTTTTGGACATGCTATTACAAAAAAAAGGACATTTACAGAAAATTTTAACAGCTCCAGACCACCGATGCTTAATGCTGCGTACTGAATGGAAAGAGAGGCGTAAGATACAAAAAGAACATTCATATTTATACGCGCGTTATAAGTTGAAAATAAACTGACAACGCCATGGCAAAAACAAATTACGAAAAAAAAAACCACCAAAAGACAGACAACAGTATAGTTACCAAATACAACATACAATACTCAAGACTGAGCAACACGAACCACATAAAAAAAACTAGAGACCTTTCCTATTTTTAAGCATGTACATGTAGTTCGATGCCGCTATGTTTCGAGCCAATATCCTCCCAATGAAGAAGTTTGCACCAAGAAGACCAATGATGTTCCTGATTATCTTACTATTATATTTATATTTAATCTGTTAAAGGATAATAAAATATTTTTTTTCTTAATTTACTTTTAAATTAAAAAATTAGAAAATTAATAGTACTATATTCTATTATAATTTACATACCTTTAATGTGACAGGACACTACTTGCTGCAATGGTTTATGGCAACAATCTGAGCGAGTTTGGTTTTCGTCAGTTTACGTCGATCTGTGTTCGTTTCATCAAATTTCACCCACATCAATATATCAAGACAAGACTTGCATAATTGTTATGTTTTTAATATATTTTATCAAACGAAATGCTAGCAAAATTCTTATGAATTTAACAGGATCTGTTTGGATGAATCTTCACGTATCACTTAACAAAGGTGTAATAATCATAATTGTTCGTAATTAACATGAAAAATGCTATTAAGTAAAGTCTTATTCAATAGAATTAATACCTGTAAACAACCATTAGACATGTTACGAAAAGGTATATTCACGACGCTGAGGTTGACAAATTACACTTTAAATGTGGGGACTGCGTCAAAACAGAAAAGAGATTACCTGTGTACACCTGTGTTTTCATTGAATGTTATTTGAAAACTGCATTGATGTTTTTGGAGGCAATTCCGTATGGAACGAATATTCAATAACATTTGTACCTTAAGAAATGTAAGAAATAGATTCCATTATATTTTTCAAGAAACTCTAATGCAAACAAACGTGAATATATATATGTAACGGTCATTTTTATATACATGTGTAGTTATGAAAAACAAACAAAGAAATGTATGTCTTTTGATCCATATCTAAAGGGGTCTGTTTTAAAACACCTAAACACGATTGTTATACAATTTAAACTTGAAACATGATGCATTCTAGTTTAGAAAAATTACTCCCGGTCACATAGCTTCGAGGGCATGTATATTTTCCTTTATTACCTTCCAACTTTGTCTTAATTTAAACAGTTTCATCTCAATTTGTATTTTCTTTCTAAGGGATTTGTGATTGATTGATTGTTGGTTGCTTAACGTCCAGTGGCAAATATGCAATGCATGTTCAGAACGATTAAAGGTTTGTGTAAAATATGACTCACTATTCACCGGGTGAACATCCCTGCCGCAGAGTTTCAAAAGCATCACATAATGACTTTGCATTTACACCTTAACACTACCTTATGCAGATATTTTGTACTTTATAAATTCCTGGAACGTCTTGTGGAAATTCGCCAATCGTTTCATTAGAAAATGACAATAGGAAAATTAACACCGATGACCGATGGGTCTTTCCTCAATTTAAGCTAACAATGCTAGGGTTTTCCTAACAAAGTTATTATGGCGTTTTTATAGATGTGTACATATTACTACTCTACGGAGGTACCAGGTTTTTTTTCAGGGAGAGGGAGGGGGCTAAGAATAAATTTGAAAAACTGCATCAACTAAGAGCTTAACCACGAGTAGATAGAAGAAAATTAAAAAAAAAAAAAAAAAAAAAAATTGCGTATATCAGAGTGTCGGGTATATGTCGAAGACGCTATAAGGCCCTTAAAAACTTTCAGAGTCATTGGAAGCTTATGGAGACACCCGAGAGACAGTGGAGCGACAGATTGAACTTTTTCAGGAACTGTATTACTACAATAAAAACTAATGTCTAACTGGCTTACTATGTATATATTATCAATCTAGAATCGAATGAACTTGTATAATTCTCAGCCCCTTTTTCTAGCACACCCACTCCTGCACGCGTACAACTTTCATGCCTTATGATAGCCAGCAATGATATCACAAAAGCAACTGTCATAATATAAGAATGCTACTTGATGATGTTCTACATATACATATGATTTGAATTAACCAAGACGCACATGATTTAAATTTTATCTATTATCTATGTTTTGACACCGTCCCCAAATTTAAAGTGTAATTTGTCAACCTCAGCGGCGAGAATATACCTTTTCGTAACATGTCTATTAAATCGTCATCTATCAGATTCACGTTAATACTTATACAATTAAACGATGATTTGGTTAAATTTAAAGTTTTAATACTAAGGTAGGCGAGTGATGTTCTTGATCTTGGACATTTAGTTAAAGTACTCTCTCTCTCTCTCCACATTTTACTGTTGGTTTTTTTTAAATGAAAAGAAACTGAATGTTTTATTTGAAGGCCGTTTTTTTTTTCTTTTTGCAACACTCGACTTTTGTATGAGGTCGATACGACGTTCCATACATGTAGACATAAGGGAAGAATATAAACTGAGGACTAAGTCCGAGGTCAATATGGTTATCTAGGTAAATGTAACATCGTGTTGGCCTCAACCATATGCGGCGTTTGGTATATTATTTATCAAAAACTATTGCACAAACATTGAAAAAAATGGGATTTATAGAATGTGATTTATCTACGAAAAACTAAACGAAACAGTAAAACTGTATTGGCGTGCAAACTGATTAAATACAAAATTGTAAATTAAAAAAAATAATAAACCGTACACGGTTCTGCATCCGGATCACTCTGCATGCAAATAGTGTATCACATTATTATAATATTATTATTTTAGTACTATAAATTATTGTATTTAATACTCGATACAGCATATATAAAAGTTTCCGTTTCATAAGTCAGTTATGGCTGGAAACTGATATTTTAACTTCGATTAAAATTTTTATTTTTATACTTATATTATGATGTACGATATTGTTCTGTATTCGTATGTGACAATATAATACAATATTATGTCTGTGTTCTGGCCGTATTTAGTTGTTTTGTTCAAATAATCATGTACTATCCGCAGGAGTTCTGGTTGTATTTTAAAGCCGTATAATAAATGCGTGACTGTTTTCGTATCCACTCTGTATATAATGCATGAATTGTGCCATACAGATTAGTTGGCATAATACAACATGTACAAAGCCTCATTTCAAAAATAAATTCTAGATTTTAAGATTTGTTTGTCCATCTTTCCCGACAATAGTTACTTAATTATTCAGTATATACGTTCAAATAACGCGAACACGTCTATACTATAATTATTAATAACGGATCATACACGGGACGCCGTGTGTACGCCGTTAACCCTTTCGAAACAGTTTGAAGTTTCGAAATGATAAAAAGTGAGCCATAGATCAAAAGTTTATACTATTTGAAGATGCATGTAAAATATAATAATCGCATGATATGAAATATGACCAGCTTATTTTTAATTTGAAAGTTTTGATTCTGTTTTGGTTACGAACTTTATCATACGATCCACTGTTTACTTTAAAATAATGTTATGTTCGATTTAGTTCTTTTGCGAAACTTCGCTGTGCGTTAAACTTTTTACCTTAACAAAGTGATGTTAGATTCGGTTTATGAATTTAATAAAACTAACTTTATCGTGCGTAAAACTTTTTATTTCAAAAGAAGTATAAGTTATAGATATTTCATATCTTTTGGATAGTTTTGTGGTGTATCGTAAATTATACCATAGCTTTTGTTGAAACTCCCGGCAATAACCTCACGAGACGAAGTCGAGTGAGGTTGCCGAGGGGTTCTTACTTACTTATACAGTGTTATTATTTATTAAAAGTACTTTGTTTACGTAGATGCAAGTACTTTCAACTGTAACAAGTTTTATAACGTATAATTGAAACAAGAGGTATTTTTTGGATCATAGAAGACCAATATTTAAATTTATTCTCGATTTTTTTTTTGTTAAAAAAAGACGAAAGACCTTGACAATGCACAGACTGTAGGTTAACAATAGCAATCAAAATGGTGACTGGTGAAAAACATATATGTACTTTTGTAAAAGCTTGGGACGAAGGGCAGTCGTTTGGATGTGCGGGATGTAAAAGTATTCAGCAACGTTCAATCGCAGTTGGATAATTCAATCCGACGCTCCCCACACAAACAGAATGCCACGTTCAGAAATTTGCAACAACTTTTCCCTACCATTATCCCGGACGGCCACTTTAACAGAAAAAAACCCATTGTATTTATTGTTTATCTATTCGCGTCCTGAACATGTATGAAATACCTGCCACTGGACTTCAAAGAACCTACTGCCAATCAATCAGAACAATTCATCCACAAATGTGCAATGCACAACAGATTTTAATCATACTGTATTAAATACCAAATGAATATAAATTTTATCAGAAAAATCCAAGATTCAATTATATACTTTGCATCAGATCCAGAGTAATAGGTGATCGCTTTTTTTTACTGATTTCTTTAGAATTGTTACCATCATATGTTACATAAAGATGCAAAACTGACATTTTAAACAAACATCAAATGTTGCGTGCTTAATGTATGATTAGAAAAAAGATGCAAAAGATACAAAGGAACATTCTCATCATTAGCCGAAAATAAACTGAAAACGCCATTATGGTAAAAATCAAAAACCAAATAACAAAAATAAGTACACAAAACAAAACAAAGAAAACTAAATGTTGAGCCCACGATCCACACCAAACACTGGGGGAAATTTCAAATTTAAAGTATTTTGTTCGATGCAGTCATGTTTCGAAACAGTTTACCCGCAGAAGGTGTTACAATGTAGCAACGAGAATCTAGGCTGCTACTATTAACATGATTAAGTCGTAGTTTTAAATTACAACTGTAAAATAATAGACAAACTAATTTCTTATCCTTTTCAATTGCTTTAAATTAAAAAAAAAATACGAAGTCAATAGTATATTATACATGTTATATTACCATTTACATACATATATAATGTGACTGACACCACTTGCTATTTTACGAACATCTACGTTCGTTTTTTATAAAATGTCCCCCGCATTTACATATATACATGTATATCAATACATAACTTGCAAATTATGCTTTTAATTATGATGCATTTTATGAAACGAAAAGAAATAATAGTGCAATCCTAAATATAAACCTCTTGAGAATTTAGCAGTATTTTTGTTGGTAAAGGTTAGGCGAAAGATACTAAAGGAGCATTTAAAGTTCATAAATCTTCGCGTATCGCCTAACAAAGGGTTAATAATCGTTAATAAAAGTGCAAAATGTTGTTAATCAACATGTTATTCAATAGAATTATCAGCTGTTAAAAGCTGTAAAAACTATTTAAAAGCGTCATCAATCAGATACACGTTATAAAATTAAATGATGATTTGCATAAATTTAAAGTTCCGATCCTAAAGGAACATGTAAACAAGTCGTATGAGACTCCTTGATTTTGCATATTCTGTTAAAGTACTTTCTCTCTTTCAACTGTTAAGTTTTGGCCCACCTAGGGACATCATGTTTTTTGGTTTGTCTCTCCGTTTGTTTGTTTGTTTGTATGTCTGTCTGTTCGTCCATCCGTTCGTCCTTCTTTTCCGTTTCAGGTAAATGTTTTCAAAAGTACCAATCGAGATATTTATACAATTTCTGGAAAAGTATTATAACAAAATATTTCCCCATCTGTAACAGTAAACCTATCGGCGATATACAATGTATTTTATGACGTCCAGCTGTCTTAAATAAGATGCAACACGAATTCCTATCGATTGATAAATAAACGGTGACGCTATCCATCTATAAAGGAGATAAGTCTATATATAAAATTCACCGAATTGAATACCAAAATATGCCTCAGATGATTCTTGCAATTTGACATGGTCATAGCCCGACTTTTCGTTATTATGTTATTGTCAATGCAGTCTCTTGAGCTTACCTATACTCAACTCATAAATTATCCAAACGAGTAGGTATATATCTGACCCATAAATTAAGTGTCCTGTCGTCATGGCATAGCCGTAGTTAACTTAGTTATTGTTCTGTAAAATTTCTGTATACTTGTCTTTCATTGATGTTAATGTTCTTTGTTTGTATGCCTTTTTGTGTTTATTTTAGACATATAACATCCCGTCATTGTTTAATTGGGCTTTTGTAAATTTTTCGTTCTTATGATAATAACATAATGATGACTGCTGTGCCCTACTTTGTGATATTTTTACCTATTATGTGTCTTTGTTTTGTTCACATATCGTTATCAATATTATGAAATTTGATGCAATTGTCATACCAGTGAGAGGTTTAGCTAGCTATACATTGTTTTATTAACAATTCATAAAAAAAAATGCTTGTACCAAGTCAGGAATATGACAGTTGTAGCATATTCGTTTGATGTGTTCGAGCTTTTGATTTTGCCATTTAATTAATGAATTTCCGTTTTGAATTTTTTTTCGGAGTTCATTTTTTTGTGATTTTTACTTTTGGTGATACAAATGGCATACAAACCTCAGGGGGTTTAATGTCTCTTGCATATTTCCAATGATGTAAAACAGATTAATTCATACAAATAGCTGCATTCTAGAAATAATTTATTGGGCGTGTTTCACAATTAAAATATCTTCCCTTACAGTTTTCCGTGAAAAGTTGGAAAAAATCTACCTAATCAACTACATCTTTAAGCCATTTCATTATGTCTTGATGTGCATTTTCAATAAGAATAAGCTTCCATTCTTAGACTGATACAAACTCGTGTAACTGTCCAGAAACAATGTCACCAGGGTCAACTAATGTTAAGGCTTGTATATCAAACAAAACATTATAATGAAAGACCTATTCCATACATGGACTGCGTTTTGTAAGTGATCGAACTCTGTCTTTAAGAATCAACCATGCTGATTTATCCCTCATTGTAACATTCAAAGGATCTATACAATTGAGAATGGAAATGGGGAATGTGACTAAGAGACAACAACCCGACCATAGAACAGACAACAGCAAAAGGTCACCAACAGGTCTTCAATGCAGCGTGAAATTCCCGCTCCCGGGGGCGTCCTTCAGCTGGCCCCTAAACAAATACATATACTAGTTCATTGATTATTAACTCCATACTAAACTCCATATTACACAAGAAGGTAAAATTAGAAATAATACAAAACTAAAATGGCTAGAGCCTCCAAACTTTGGACAGGCGCAAAAATGCGGCGGGGTTAAACATGTTTATGAGATATCAAGCCTCCCCCTATTATACCTCTAGCCAATGTAGAAAAGTAAACGCATAACAAAACACATAATAAAATTCAGTTCAAGAGAAATCCGAGTCTGATGTCAGAAGATGTAAAAAAAGAGGATCAAATCAAGTTTCTAACTGCTCAAATTACTATATAGTAACGTGTTGGTTTGAATACCACATACGAGTAAATAGAATAAAAGCGTCTTAAAATTATTTCTTGTACATTATCATCTTCTATTACAAAAACGTTATATTTTTCAATGAATAATTTCATTGGGCGATTTCATCATTTCACAGTCGTTTATCTGATGTCCGGTACTTTCACAAAACTGACATGCACCTCTAAGACGGTTTAAAAATGACCTATCCCCACTAGGCCTTGTATTCCTTAACTCCCTTAAAATGAGCATAAGGTTGCACGCCTTAATAAGCTGGTTGATACATTACGTCATTGGGTCCATGAGCGGGTTAGGAAATGGGGAGAACATATTCCAAATGAGAATCATCGCGCTTTTGGGCACCATCCCCATCATAAAAAGATTTGCTACCAATATTTTTATCTGATTTTTTCTACTTTAAGCACTTTGAAATTAGCCTTCGTTGCTTTTCCATATGAACCCGACAGATACAAACTAGAAAAATCAAGTTTATCCTAAGGCCTATTCTCCTGCCTATCTAGCTCTTCGTAGACTTTCGCGTCATCGTGGTCCCTTTATTCAGAGGCCGAGGTTTAGCTTGCTATAAAACCAGGTTCAATCCACCATTTTCTACATAAAAAAATGCCTGTACCAAGTCAGAAATATGACAGTTGTTATCCATTTGTTCCATGCATTGGCGCTTTTAATTTATCCATTTGATTAGCATGATTAGGGACTTTCCTTTTTGAATTTCCATCGGAGTTCAGTATTTTTGTGATTTTACTTTTTAGGCATTATGACGAAATTATTATGATTTTATCATATACGGAATATACCATATACATGTATACAGTGTCCAGTTTAGATGTTTTGCCAAGAATTTATATTTGTTTATATTCTACTCATCTTTTTGTAGAAATCAACTTGACACTATAGGAAAAAGCCGACATGTCATTAATCAAATGTATCTGTGCATCGATATATAACATTCAGTATCTTGGAACAGACGTGTAAGATTCATATGCAGTTCAACGTGATAATGACCGAATGTTTTAAAAAAAGAGAAGCACATCCTGCTATGTATGCATCATACATGTGTTTAAAGTACAAGGTAAACCATATACATTACATAAATCCAACAAACAGTATTACAATGTCTTATTTGTCTAAAGGTTTCATTATTCATTTTATGTGTTTGAGCTTTTGATTTGGCATTTTGATATTAAAGTTTTCATGGAGTTCGGTATATTTTCAATATACTTTTTTGAGTGTATTTCTTTTTAAAATGAAGGGGCAACCTTGATTAAAGCTAACACAAAAACATTTGAATTGAAACAAGTTTTTTATTTAGAAATATGTCATACGTAAACGGATAACATCAGTAGATATAGAGATATTATAATCATATAAAAATAGAAAGGCATCCACATGAATGTAAAAATAATCCTTTTCCAAACGAATAAGATATATATGAAAGAATCAGTCTTCAGTTAAACAGCTATTCAAATTCTAAGCAACAAATGAACAGTTACTGTATTACACTAAATCAGTATTCTATCTTTAGATTTCGATCTTCAATCAAATATGGTAGCCTGTAAAAAAACATTATCGCATGTTTTCATTTAAACATGTTATAATTCACACAGTATTTTGTTTGGTTTGTCATATGTACAATTTCAATTGTATTTATAGAATGCTGAATTAATCTTTTGAATGTTTTAAGGAACGTCTTTAATATTGTTTCTGTATTTGAAGAAATTACATGAAAAATGTGATGCTACTGAATAACTCGCGTAGTGGGTTATTTTAAAGTGTGCACCACATTTTTCATAATACTGTGGATTCATTATTATTCGTTGGATACCAATTTTCATGGATTTCGTTGGTAAAGGTGAACCACGAATTCAAATGTTCAACGAACAACATAGTTTCAATAGTTATTGTACGCAGATATTGGGAAAACCACGAAATCAAATATCCACGAATATACAAGCTTTCACTAATCCACGAAAATTGATACTGACGAAAATAAATGAATCCACAGTATTTCGAACAGACAGAAAAAAATATTACAGTTAATTATAATTTAGTACCAAATTCCATCTCAAGCCGGGGTAAATCATTAAAAAACGTTGATGCCGTCATGGTCATAGACAAAATAATGCCCATGAGCTGATAAAGACGAACACTGTCAGCCAATCAAACGCGTTACACCCAAAATCTTATTATAGTTCAATGTTGTCAGATTAAATGTCATGATAATCATAATAACGTTGAACAACAATTTAATCTATTTTGAATCGAGTTTGTTTTTCAAAAATTGATCCTTGTATTCAAAATAATATATTTGTCCTCGGAAAATTTGCCCCAAATTTTGATATATTGATATCGTATGTCTTCATATCACATGTCTCACATATTTCATTATTAATAACGCATTTCAATAATATTTGTAAAAAGTAAAATCGCAAAAATACTCAACTGAAAATTCAAAACGGAAAGTTCCTAATCAAATGATAAAATTTATCAAACGAATGGACAGCAACTGTCATATTCCAGACTTAGTACAGGCATTTTCGATTGTAGAAAATGGTGGATTGAACCTGATTTTATAGCGCTACACATCTCACTTGTATGTTTATTGAATTATATGCTAATAAAAAATTAATAATCCATAACATTATATGTGACTACTATATCTTTTTTATGTTATATAGTAAATTCACACATATAATTCCTAAAATCAAATCGGCTTAATTCATTGCGCATGACATTTCATGAATTTTACGACACAAGAAACTATTAACCTGAATAAATTATATTCTTAGAGAATAAAACAGTTTTTTTTCAAAATAACCATTACATTACAGAAACCTCTGGTGATATGAAATAGTAGGTTCCAAAATAATCTTTCTTGTAAATTTAAAAAAAATTGTATTTTGATGATTTTTAACGGTCGATTGATGCCTGCAAATCTGCAAGATTAGTAATTCAAGTACAACTGACAAAAATCTTTGAATAACAAACACCGATCATTTCCCTAAATCTGAGCTTCCGCGAAAAAGTTACAGACAATCAATTGTTGAATAAGTAGTATGGAAGCGTTTAAAGCAACAATAGGTTATGGTTTTCAAAATTATTGCCTTCATCAATAGGCTATGTACACGTTCTGACTTATCTGTTTTCAGATTATTCTCATTTGACATGTTTTGGGTCAAGTCAAAATCGAATAAAATTGTTCTTAATTATTTTATTTATAATTTGTAACATGAAGATAAAATTGTAAACATGCTTACTTTCTCACAGAGAAAATTAGTTAGAGAATGACACCAACCATCATCAAATTTATTCCCTTTCCATATCTGAATGCAGTCATGTCCTTTTGGCTCACCAGGGGTCCATAGCGTGTCAGTTACTTGCAACTCTTTGCCAGAAGTGGTCCACTGATATTTTCCGTTATAAAGTCTGCATCCAATAAACACAGTAGCTAAAATTCATTTTTAGGATTAGTTATTAAGGATGCTCGCTCCCCTTGTTTTTGAATGTTTGCCAAATATTTGGAATTCTCTGGTTTTATACATGTAGTGCCATTAAACATTTTGCCCACTAACCCCTACTCTTCTTTCCATAATTTGATTACATGTATGAAAAATTTAGAGAGAATCATTTCCCGCCAAATATTTAACGGCTAATATCTCGAAAATAAGCACACGGACCCTAATTTTTCTTTTTGCTTTTTTAGTTCCTTTATTTACATACAGTCTTTTTAAAAAGCTTGTTTTTTTTAAAGAGAGTAGCGAACATCCTTAATATAATTTGCACTTTATTTATAATTCGAGCTTGACCATAAAAAAACGTTACTTACAATTATTAAAGATGATCACTATACTATACTTGATATTTGATTGTAAATTTTTGCTTGGACAGGGTTTTTCGCTTCTAAAAATTTTGAAATTTCAAAAGAGAAATTTAAATATGTCATAATTGCCAGCTGACAGACTTAAGTCTTATCAGTCCTTATCATTGTTATTGATAGATTGATTATATATTTTTTCTTTTATTGCACGAAATAAAAAATGTGTTATTTTCAATATTTCTTCCTCGAAGATAAATTATTTAAATCATTTAATCAAATATACATTTATACGTTACTTTTTGCGTATATGGCTTACCAATCAAATTGTTGAAAATGTATAAAACATTCTAAATGAAAAATGAAACTTAATCATTTCAATGCATATACCTTTTTGTGTTTCTTTGTTACATATGACGTGGCTTTGTACTTATACATCCCGTCATTGTGTTATTGTGCCATGGTAAATTTTTGTTTTACATATTTATTTGTTTTTTCTGGTGATTAAGATAATATTACAATGTTGACTGCTGTACCCCCATATTTAACATTTTTACCTATCATGGCTGTTTGTTTTGTTCACACATCGTTGTCAATATAATGAAATTTTATGCGACTGTCCTACAAGTGAGAGGTTTCTCTTGCGAAAAAAAAGCTTCAATCCATCAGGGACGATCGACTAAAAGGTTTTAAAGCCAAAGATTATAAAGATACGTGCATAACTGGGGCCTTATATGACAGAAAATTACCTTGCAAATAGCAAAATCCATCAAGTTCAAACCATAATGTCTTCATAATTTGCTACCAACCTAACATTTTAAACGGATATATCATATCAATCCTAGAACACCGGCTCCTAAACTGATACTACTTTCGGTTAGAAGCAATCTTCTGCCAGTGATATCGACCAAAATAAAGTATATTATAATGAACACAATTTTTTTTTAATAATTTAATAAGGCCGAGGCATTTTTTAGGATTAGCCTTCCTCATAAACGCTCAAACTCATCAATCCGAAAACCAAGAATGTATGAGAACTTGAATACGTTAGAGAGCTATATGACAAAACAGGACATACAAGGTTTAGCTTAATTAATCTATGGTCGACCTTTTCCAAGATTGTTGAAACCTTATTTTTGTAATAATTGAATCAGATTGAGTCTTATAGTAAGCTTCAAATATATTAACTGCTGTAGACTTGGTGAACTTTTTTGTTTTGCGATTGTCATTCAAGTGAGAAGTTTAGATAACTGTAAAACCAGGTTTAATCCACAATTTACTAATTATGGAAATGCATATACAAAGTCAGGAATATAGCAGCTCTTTTCTATTCGTTTGAACTTTTGATTTTGCCATTCGATAAGGGACTTTCCATTTCGAATTTTCCTTTGCATTCGGTATTAATGTCATTTACTTTTTGGTAGTGTTAGTACTTTACGCTTGGTGTGTATAGAGGTCTACTCAGTCTATTTTGTGAACGTTGAAAGCCGGTATTTTAATATAAAAACATGAATACACAATGAAATCAATCGTTTTGAAAAGATATAGTTCAAAGAAAAACAAACTGTTTATTAATGAATCAACCAGCTGAAATTCTGCTTCATCTATCACTTCCGCTAGATATCCTCCATGAGATACACAGTAGTTCTACAATAATCAATCAGATTTTGATTCTCTGTTAAACATCAAAGAATTATAAAAATTACGGAAAGCAACATAAAGTAAAATGACTCATGTTCTTGTGAAAGATAAGAAGTTCCTCATCTTCGAATAACAATACAATGATAAAGCATCGGTGAAGAGTTGAATTCTTGTTGACATTTTTTCATACTTTTCATAAATTTTGCATTAATACATGTGCAATTTAAGAAGAAGCTATTGTTCAAACAGGCAACATCCTCAGACAATGTTGACCTTAGATTAATTAATATTGTAAAACAACCCATAGTCAGGTATATTTTTGGATTTCCATTTAGGTTTCTATCGTTTCTGATAAATTAAAACGGAGAAAAGTGCAGCAGACGCACACTTTTGATTTTATTTTCATTTTAAATGTATGTCTTTTTTGATATTCTATCGGAACAAATATTAATCACTGCAGAACTCTTTAGCATACCCATTATTGATCAAATTTGCACGTGATTTATAAGATCAGTAAATATGCTAAAAACTAGCGACGAAAATTGACTTGATAATAAAATCATGTGTTTCAGACAAACTGAAACTAGCTATTACAACATGTATTATAAACGGTAGAACGTCATTGTTAGAAAAACTATAAACATGATCAATATCGATATTCAATGAAATACGTTTTTGTGAAGAAGAAATAAACACTTTCCTTGGCTTCTTATTTGCGGACACCGAACTATACATTATATATAAGTTTTGAAGAAGTTTTACTTTATCGTTTGAAGTGAAAAATATTTGAATCGACATTTTAAATTGATACAAAAAAAATTTAAAAAATTCTGATCTATAGATTTCCTTTCATAAATGAGTCTGAAATATATATCCATAATAAATGCACCGTATCAAATGCATATAAGAGAACACCTACTTATAAACTGTTACGCGTCGCATACTATGTATAGAGACATACATAATAAATCTAAACTTAAAAAGGAATTCTTAAAGCTTACTTAGATTTATTTCCCCGAGGGTATCACAAGCCCAGTAGTCAGCACATGAATGCTGACATGAATAGTCAATACTGTGGATTCATTATTATTCGTGGGATACCAATTTTCGTGAATTTCGTTGGTACAGGCAAACCACGAAATTAGATGTTCAACGAATGACAAATTTTACAAAGGCTTGTATGCAGACTTCGGTAAAACCACGAAATTAAATATCCACGAATATGTAAGTTTCCCTGAATCCACGAAAACTGGAACCCACGAAAATAAATTAATCCACAGTAATATTTTTTTATTTATAAATTTACTGTTTACAATTTTTTAAATTTTTAGGCTTTTCTACCTCAGGCATAACGTAACGGTACCCAAATTGCAACGAGTACCCAAATTGCACCTATTTAGCAAAAATAGCAGCGGAAATCTTACAAGATCTCATAGAGACTAAACAATTTGTATTTTTATGTTTTGATACTATACAGGTCTTTCAAAATAGGTAAAGATATTTAGATATACACAAAACGTTTACAGTATTTATCAACAGATGAAGTGTTTACTGGAAAAGCAAAATGTACTGAAACGTCGCCATGCGACGTCATTAAAACGTCATCTTTTTAAAATTAGAAAATACAATATGTTTCAAGTATTCATTTCTTAAAAAAAGAAGAGTAAGCATGGACAAATATCCAATTGTTCAAAATATTTGAAAAAAATAAACAAAAGCTCTGTTATTCGACTTTTGACGATGCGAATTTAAGCATGGATGCAATTTGGGTACTCCTCATTACATAATCATTGATGGTTTGGAGGTTAGTTCAGACCAATTTTTCTATGATTCCATATAAATTGAAAATCAAATTGGTGTACCTATATAGTAAAGAAGGATACGGCTACAAAATAAACACAAAATTGAAACTTTTGTCTTAATCATAAAAAACGTAGTTGAAAAAACTGTCAAAATAGGTGCAATTTTGGTACCGTCACGTTAGATTACCTTAGCTGTATTTGGCAAAACTTTTAGGAATTTTTGTTCTCAATGCTCATCAACTTCGTACTTTATTTGGTCTTTTTTACTTTTTTGGATTCGAGCGTCACTGATGAGTCTTTTGTAAACGAAACGCGAGTCTAGCGTATATACTTAAGTTAATCCTGGTATCTATGATGAGTTTATTTGACACATTTTAAACTAACTTCATTTCAACAAGTTTAAATTACATGTTCTAAAATAGAGCTAAGAATTGTTTGCATCGTAGTAAATTTAAGTCTTTGAAAATTTATTAAAAATACGCTATTGAAAATCACTATGAGCCAATAAATACAATAATTTTGTGTTTTATAAATTAGTGCCTTCAATAAATAAAAGTCGTCATAGAACAGTCTCATTTTCAAACCGGTATTCGAAATGACTCGTTTCATAGCTATTACAACAAATATGTCTTAATAACATGACAGAGAGTTTTGTTTCGGAAAATTCTAGATAAATGTACAAAATGCAAATTTTTTTTATACAATTTCCTAAGCCTGGAAATGGCTAGTCACAGATAGTTAACGGCGTTATTCTAACAATGACGTTCTACCTCAATAAGCCTGGATATGTAGTGGCTGGTCACAAGTAATGTAATGCGACTGTCATACGATTGAGATATTTACCTAGCTTTACAACCAGGTTTATTCTACCATTTTCTACATAAGAAAATGCTTTTATCGGTAATTCGTATATTTTCCCTTCGATCTTACTGCCTAAATTTTTCGAGTATCAACGTACTGGCTGTGTCATTGAAAATATTAGGCAATACATTGTGTGACCTCATAATTACCGATAAACAGAATAATAGGTAGTTTCGTTTTTGATACTGACTATATCATGTGGAATATCTTAACTCGCCCTATGTATCAAGTCAGGAATATGAAAGTTGTGTTCCATTCGTTTGATGTATTAGACTTTTTGATTTTGCCATTTGATTATGTACTTTCTCTTTTGATTTTTTTGTTGTTGAAAAAATCATTATCTTTTTTATTTTACTTTTCACTTACGGTTGCATCATCCCAAGATAATGTCATGGTGTTGTCGTAAAAATAGCAACTGTTTCCTAACCACTTCCAGTCAGCAGGACAAACTATAACAGACAAACTATTGTTAACAATAAATTACAATTTATTATGTTACATTTTTTGATAAGTTGTCCCAACTTGCTAAGTACAAATGGGGTAAAACTTTGCAATCACAAGTTTCCTTTAGTGAGGCAGGTGGCTTTTTTTTTAAAGTAAAATAAAACTTTGCAGGAAAAGCAAAATAGCAAGCGGTGCAAACTCAATATTTCACATTTCGTTAGATAAGGATGACATCGACGAGACTACCGTTATCATAATATAAAAGTTTGCGCTTCATCTTGATTCAAATTTTCAGACGACTATATCATGTATACACATAACACAATCTCTGTATCGTTTTGTTCAATTTACATCACCACTACTTCTATATCTTTCAAACTTTTGCAATTTGAGCTTTTTATTCGGTAAATCTCTCCTTCCCATGGAATTTATTAAAACATGTTGAATATATTATGTTTGGATTTGGTAATAGAGAGCAGTATATATTATTAAATTGTGAAAACAAAATTATATTCGGTTATTTCATTCTGTATTGGTATCTTATTATAAAGTTTCCCATTTTCCGTGTTGTTAAGTTTATATGAGAAAAAGAAGACTTGGCATGATAACCAATCAGAAAACTTTAGATCAAAGAATGAAGTCAGATTTCTATCTTTATTTCACAGTACGACTATACCTATAGATGCATATACATCACTGTCATGTTTAAAGTGAGAAATTGGCAAAAGTATATATCGATGCAATTCGATGTTAACTTTATGTTTAACAAATTTTACAAGACACAAATTAACTTTGTTGCATATAGGTAACTTTGTAATCCTCATCGGATAATATGCTTCGCGATTTCTTATACGGCGAAGGGTAACGTTCCAAACTAGTCCCTTTTTAAGGGCATACGATACAGTTGCAGGCCGAGGTAATGACGTTGATAACTTAAATTGTTATTTACCCCACGTCAAACTGTGATATATCGGGAAAAGATGCATTTTTGACTGATTTTTATCACTCAAAATGATTTAACTTAAAAACGAGTTCATTGACCCCTTTTTAAAATGGCATTTGGTTTGATTATGCGAGAAGATTAAGTGTGCCAATTTTCATGAAAAAGTAAAAAGTGCATTTTCTTCAAATTTGATAAATATACATCAAAAAAGTTTTTTTCTGTATTCATGAACATTTGATAAATATAAGTTATTTCTTAATTAAAAATGTATAAATTTTTAGAATACTTAAAAATACAGAAATTAAAAATTATTTAACAAAAAACAAGTTGTGTTTATCTTTTAAAACCAAAAAGGTATGTCTTTCTTTCGAAAGAGAAAATACGGCAACAAATCAGAATTTTGAGCAAATATACAAAAATTCGACCTCATTTTACTCAAAAAGTAGCACATGAAGGTATATTTTTTATTACATAAAAAAATTATTTGATTTAATCAGGTAAACAAATAGTCGAAATGGACATTTTCATCAAAATGTAAATACGGGATCTAAGCCGTATTGTATGCCCTTAAACTAACAATGAGTAACACTTATGAAAAGACAAGCATTGGATAACATGCAATGTTTTTCTTACCTGATATTTTTGTAAAAGTCATTCCTCCATTCTTCTTAGTATTTAAATCACAGTTTCCAGTACCAAGTCTCTGATGCAGACGACACATTTTAATCAAATCATCGTAGGTAAAAACATTGCATTTAGCAATTTCTGTGCACAATTGTGCACAATGTATAGCTGATACACACACACTGTTTAAGAACGGAGTTTTGTTAACAGATAATGTCCCTACTTGTATACATTTTGTATACACCCCTACATATAGTGCAGGAATTACAGCGACGCCGAAATTGTATAAAGTGATACAGAATGCAATATATAGCATTGTAGTCTTAAACTACTCCTCAGTTGAATAAAGTTATCTGGAAAACACTACGATACAATATTTTCATGAGAGAACTCAATATATATGCATCCACAATTATTCATTTAAATCCATTGGTTCATTATAATGTTGACCTCTTATTTTCAAATATTTTATTAAATTTGCATCGAGTAAACGACGTAATCAATAAATACAAAAGTAAATGATTTCTTTGTGTAAAGGTACTGATAATAATGAATTCATTATATTTTACAATCAAACCTTTAAAAGTACAAAGCAAACATTTCCTTAAAAAAAAATAACAGAACATTTATCGGATAGAAAACATACTAGTGTTTGGATTTTGTTTAAATTGTACTATTTTGTATATTTTTGTTCGTTACAATGGAACAAATAATGTGTATATGTATCATGTGTATTGTGTCAACTATAAGCAACGATATAAAATACTTGAGTGCAAGCACGTTGCTTTTTTTTTCTTATGCATGTAAAGTTAGGGGTTGATTCTACCATTTCGTGATTGCGACAATAATTATTCATAAAATCAAAAAAAAAAAATTGATTTAAATCCATGTCAATTTTTTTTTTCATGCAGGAATTTTTCATCGTGTTTCAAATAGAACCAATATCATAAAATATGTAGCACTGGTAAGGGGACGGTTAAGGTTGTAATGATACTGTTGTAAAGTATTTAGAAGGACCGACAAAGCGTTAAAGGGAATTCATTATAGATTAACACTATGAACCAAAATCTCTAGGAAGATTGAGAGTTAGTGACAATAACGTTATGGGGGTAAACAAAAACACCACAACAATACAACTCCCTTGTTCTTCCATTTCATTTCAAATTGTTAATTCATTTTTTTCTCATCTTTTCAACACAAAAAAAGTTCTCTTATTGTCTCTCCTGAAAGTATTGCGATCATTCTCACGAGCTGTTTTGAGGATGAAGACAGAAATCGCATTGGACAGAAAGACACACATTTTAAAGAAAATTGACATACAATGCACAACTAATTCATTTTCAATATGATTTCCTTCATGCTAGTTGTGTTCGTTTTTAGTTTGCTTTCACTATGTAGGTAATTGCCATCAATCTTCGGTATATATTGTCTATTCTTTCTCATTTCTCTTTTTTGTTTTTGTGTCATTTTTGCAATTAATATACCGCGTACTTTATCTTCCTATGTAATTTATTGTTATCCTGTTTTTTGCCTTTCTTTAAAAAAAAACTGATGGTTTAACATTCACTCTGTTCAAATCTATATAAATTGATTATGTGTTAAACCTTCATTTTTTAGCTCACCTGGCCCAAAGGGCCAAGTGAGCTTTTCTCAACACTTTGCGTCCGGCGTCCGGCGTCGTCCGTCGTCGTTAACTTTTACAAAAATCTTCTCCTCTGAAACTACTGGGCCAAATTTAACCAAACTTGGTCACAATCATCATTGGGGTTTATAGTTTAAAAAATGTGTTCGGTTACCCGGCCAACTAACCAAGATGGCCGCCATGGCTAAAAATAGAACATAGGGGTCAAATGCAGTTTTGGGCTTATAACTCTGAAACCGAAGCATTTAGAGCAAATCTGACATGGGGGTTAAATTGTTTCTTAAGTCAAGATCTTTCTGCCCTGAAATTTTCAGATGAATCGGACAACCGGTTGTTGGGTTGCTGCCCCTGAATTGGCAATTTTAAGGAAATTTTGCCGTTATATGGTTATTATCTTGAATATTATTATAAATAGAGATAAACTGTAAACAGCAACAATGTTCAGCAAAGTAAGATCTACAATAAGTCAACATGACCGAAATGGTCAGTTGACCACTTTAGGAGTTATTGCCCTTTATAGTCAATTTTTAACCATTTTTCGTAAATCTTAGTAATCTTTTACAAAAATCTTCTCCTCTGAAACTACAGGGCCAAATTAATCCAAACTTGGCCACAATCATCTTTGGGGTATCTAGTTTAAAAAATGTGTCCGGTGACCCGGCCATCCAACCAAGATGGCCGTCATGGCTAAAAATAGAACATAGGGGTAAAATGCAGTTGTTGGCTTATAACTCAAAAACGAAAGCATTTAGAGCAAATCTGACATGGATAAAATTGTTTATCAGGTCAAAATCTATTTTCCCTGAAATTTTCAGATGAATCGGACTACACGTTGTTGGGTTGCTGCCCCTAAATTGGTAATTTTAAGGAAATTTTACTGTTTTGGGTTATTATCTTGAATATAATTATAGATATAGATAAACTTTAAACAGCAATAATGTTCAGCAAAGTAAGATTTACAAATAAGTCAAAGAGGGACGAAAGATACCAAAGGGACAGTCAAACTCATAAATCTAAAACAAACTGACAACGCCATGGCTAAAAAAATGAAAAAGACAAACAGAAAAACAATAGTACACATGACACAACATAGAAAACTAAAGAATAAACAACACGAACCCCACCAAAAACTAGGGGTGTTCTCAGTTGCTCCGGAAGGGTAAGCAGATCCTGCTCCACATGACTGAAATGGTCAATTGACCCCCTAAGGAGTTATTGTCCTTTATAGTCAAATTTTAACAATTTTTATAAAATTTGTAAATTTTTACTAACATTTTCCACTGAAACTACTGGGCCAAGTTCATTATAGATAGAGATAACTCTAAGCAGCAAGAATTTTCAGTAAAGTAAGACGTACAAACACATCACCATTACCAAAACACAATTTTGTCATGAATCCATCTGCTTCCTTTGTTTAATATTCACATAGACCAAGGTGAGCGACACAGGCTCTTTATAGCCTCTAGTTTCGTAAATCTTAGTGATCTTTTACAAAAATCTTCTCCTCTGAAACTACTGGGCCAAATTAAACTAAACTTGGCCACAATCATCATTGTGGTATCTAGTTTAAAAATGTGTGGCGTGACCCGGCCAACTAACCAAGATGGCCGCCATGGCTAAAAATAGAACATAGGGGTAAAATGCAGTTTTGGGCTTATAACTCAAAAACCAAAGCATTTAGAGCAAAGTTGACACGTGGTAAAATTGTTTATCAGGTCAAGATCTATCTGTCCTGATATTTTCAGACAAAACAGACACCCTGTTGTTGGGTTGCTGCTCCCGAATTAGTAATTTTAAGGAAATTTTGCAGTTTTTGGTTATTATCACATGTATCATGAATACTATAATAGATAGAGATAAACTGTAAACAGCAATAATGTTCAGCAAAGAAAGATCTACAAATAAGTCAAATGAAAAAAAATGTCAATTGACCCCTTAAGGAGTTATTGCCCTTTATAATTAATTTTTAGCATTTTCATAAATTTTTGTAAATTTTTAGAAGATATTTTCCACTGTAATTACTGGGCCAAGTTCATTATAGATAGAGATAATTGTAGCAACAAGAATGTTCAGTAAAGTAAGATCTACAAACACATCACCATCACCAAAACACAATTATGTCATGAATTTATCTGTGTCCATTGTTTAATATGCACATAGACCAAGGAGAGCGACACAGGCTCTTGAGAGCCTCTAGTTAATATATATAAGTAGTGTTCGTATCTACACACATCAATATAGGTATACGTTTATTTAACACGGCATTTTCATGATTACATTTATCGTGTATATTTAAGTGAAATGGCTATCTACTTATGTCTTTACGAAAGTAAACCACAATAAAGAGAGATTTGAAACAGGCGTCATTGACCGAACCTCGTTGTAAATTATGTAAATCTTGTATAATTTTCTTTTTTATACTGACCACCGTCATTGGTTTGCTACTTTTGGGTTATACTCTTAAAGCTGAATTCTTTCAAAAATCATTATGCAAACCAACAGATATCAATATAACATGTATTTATAATTAAATTTGGTTAAAAAATGAGGATGACCCTTTTTCCTCCTTCTTACTAATATGCTGTTCTTTCATTGACAGATCACGGTGAAAAAAATCATATCACTCTTTACAAGCTCTACGAAGGGGTAGTATCTATTTGTTTTAAATGTTTGATAAAAAGGAAGCACATCAAAGGGTGAATTAGAACACATAAGTTAAAAAAATATAAACAATGGAAAAAAATCATGGCACAAAACAGTAAAATAATGAAACCTAGAAAATAACAAAGCACTACATCTGCCAAAAAAAACCTACAAACTGAGTAATGTTAACCTTACAGTCTACAACATTTTCAAAAAAAACAAAGACAGTCATGCTTACATTAAGTCTACAAATACAACATTTGTAAAAATAAAACACCCAAAGACTTGGTAGTTCTAACCTTACATTCTAAAAAACAGAAAACAAAAAACAAAAGAAAACAACACCTAAAGACTGAATAATGTTAACATTACATTCTACAAAGTACTATATTTGCAAAAAACAACTTAACGACTGAGTAATGTTAACCTTACATTCTACAAAGTACTATATTTGCAAAAAACAACATAAAGACTAAGTAATGTTAACCTTACATTCTACAAAGTACTACATTTTCAAAAAAAAACATTATGACTCAAATCGAAAGCAAGTCACATTTACATTTTAAACATTTATAATTCTGCAAAAGGCAGCCTGTAAATAAGAGACATGAGAGAGTAGCGAAAGATATCGAAGTGAAATTCAAACTCATAATCAAAAACAAACTTAAAACGCAATAACAAAAAAAAAAGACAAAAACAACCCAATAGTATCGATATCCACTTCACGCCAATGCTACATCAACAATTCTGTTTGGAACTAGTATAACATGTGATGTAATAAAAATATGCTTTATGTCAAAATGCCAACAAAGATCGATAATTGCATTTCTCCATGACAGTTTTACAACAGTCCACATGGATTCTAAAATTATAGAGCGAAAATTTTGATTCAACTTGTCATTTAAACAGAAAACATAAGAATTGAATTGTTTATTATCTTTTTTTTTTAGCTTGATATTTTTTTTATAGCATGAACTGCACTTCTTCCGGTAAACAGTACAAAAGGGGATGGAAATTAAATTATTTAAGGATGTACTCATGTGAGATTAGGTAAAAGTTAATAAATCAAGAATTTAAAATTGATACTATAAGCTTGTAGAGCATTCTTTAAGGATAAAAATAAGCGAAAAATATTGATAGGTCATGGAACTCCTTTTTCAGATAATTGAGATTAAAAATATGACGGGGAAAGGATGACTCGGACTTTTACCTTATGTTTGCATTGGTATCATTTGATCCCAAACCAAAAGAAAGAAAATTAAGAATCTTCTAAAATTTTGGTAAATGACCTTTCATGAGCTAATTAGTCTTATATGAAAAAATAAATGGGTGTTATGGGGCAAAATATTTTACCTTGTTATGTATGGAAAAACACCAAGGAGTCCGAAAATTTGACACGAATTCCAAAACCTCACCTAAGTACATCCTTAAGTGGTAGTCCAGCTATTATCATGGTTATGTTTAGTTCCACATTGTTAAATAGTCAAGACAAAACATGACAAAATTACTAGCCAAGCTAAAATTCTTCGAGGGCTGTTATGGATACTAGGCTCTTCTAATTTCCATACCAGACCAACGTTTTGATGAAATGATAAGAGGGGAAACTTTCCCTCTGACAAAATTAAGGATTATCTGTTGAACATTGGATAAGGTGAATGACAGTTGTTGCATATAAATGCTATTTCTGTATTGGTTTTTTTTAAATATTTTATTCCTATGTTTATATTTTTTGCTAAAAATTGATATTTCTGAGTGCAAAGAGTACATGATTATGGTCTAGGACCGCAACATATAATATCAGTCAATTTTCAAGAGTTACTCTATTCTACAATTTTGTCAATCCTTTTACAATTATGTCACGACAACTAGACATAGCGATCCAAGGATCCGTCGTCTGTACATGTGATGGTGGCATAAATATTTGGGTTTATTCTGTTAAAAAAAGCTTTCTGAACCAAGATACAGTACACGATCAAGAACAAAATTATGAAACAATTCTTTTTTAATTCTCCGTATTTTATTGATAAATGGGTCTTTTCTGAACAATTTGCATACAGTTTGAGATTGAAATTTTTAGCACGATGAATTTGTAAACCTTCATGGATTGTTATGAAACTTGGACAGCCGCTACTCTTCGAGGTAAAAAAAAGTACTGAACTGATATCTTTCTTAGATAATATGATAAAATATTCGCCTTTTTTACCATTTTTATTCGAGCAACACGGATGAGTCTTTTGTAGAGCAAACGCGCGTCTGTCGCAAATATCAAATTTCAAATTTGTATCTTTGATGAGTTTATTTGTAGCGTGGAATATGATTTATACTATCATCAGCTTTAATTTTGCCCATGAAAATAATGTTTTAATACACCTGAATTGCAAGTGTTTTAGTTCTGGCATCACTGAAGTAAATGTCAAATAAAATTTGGTAGCTTTTACTTAAGTTATACAGATTATGTATTTTATTTTTTTTCAGATGGAATGCTTTTATTTTGTATTCATTATTAAATTACTGCAAACTGCTTGTATACATTTTCTTCTTAAAATATCCTGTACCGAGTTAGGAAAATGGCCATTGTTATAATATGAGGCAGGCATTACCTGTAAATGGGGACGAAGTATGTATGTATTATTTTTTGTAACTTAAATATTTGTTAAAAAAAAGAAACGGAAATACCGTAACGTTTCCGATTTTGGTTCTGTTGTAAGGGATTTTAGTTGTGACGTTATTTAAGTTATGACGTCATATGCAATGTTAACAAATAAACGCTATCATCAGGTAACGTTTTTTCATATCAAGGAATTATCAAAAATGAAATTGGTATTGCGTTCCTTCCTATTTTATACTAGACTGATAAATATATATTTTACTCAAAGTTTCATACAAACAAGACCGGAAAAAGGAAGTACATTGAAGATTTCTGCGCAGATGCAGGAATTCAAAACATGACATTAAAAAATTGAACGATTTTGAGTTTATTAGTACAATGAAAATTTCGGGAAAATTTCCCCGATTTTTTTTTTATTTTTTTTTATTGATTTTTCTACTGTTATTGGGGACTTCGTCCCATTAATATGAGGCAGGCATTACCTGTAAATGGGGACGAAGTCTGTATGAATTATTTTTTTGTAACTTAAATATTTGTTAAAAAAGGAAACGGAAATACCGTAACGTTCTGATTATGGTTCTGTTGTTAGGGATTTTAGTTGTGACGTTATTTAAGTTATGACGTCATATGCAATGTAAACAAAGAAACGCTATCATCAGGTAACGTTTTTTCATATCCTGGAATTATTAAAAATGAAATTGGTATTGCGTTCCTTCCTGTTTATACTAGACTGATAAATATATATTTTTTACTCAAAGATTCATACAAACGAGACCGAAAAAAGGAAGTACATTCTGGATTTCTGCGCAGGTCCGGGATTTCAAAACATGACATAAAAAAAATTGAACGATTTTGAGTTCATTAGTACAATGAAAAATTCGGGAAATTTTCCCGAATTTTTTTTTTTATTGAATTTTCTACTGTTATTGGGGACTACAACCATATTATAGTTCGTTTCCGTGTGTGTTACATTTAAGTGTTGTGTTGTAGCTCTCCTCTTAAATTTCATGTATTTCCCTCAGTTTTAGTTTGTAACCAGGATTTGGGTTTTTTATCAATCGATTTATGAATGTCGAACAACGGTATACTACTGAAAATTCCTTTATACTTTATTTTTTAAGAAAAACAGTTTCATAATCATAAAATTATCGGAAAAAATAAATGAAAGTAACCCAATATTAAAGCAAAGTAAAAATCACAAAAATACTGAATTCCGAGAAAATTCAAAACGGAAGGTTCCAATCAAATGGCAAAATCAAAATATCAAACACATCAAACGAATGAATAACAACTGTCATAAATATTTAAGTGAAGTATTGTATGTGTTTCAAGTCCAGGGAAAGCGATACGCATAACATGTTATGCTTAACACTACTATCGATTTGCGACAGTGTTTATATCCGTTTGGTACATACTTTGCAATACATAACCTAACACATGTTATATGAGTACAGTGTAAGGCAGTATGTAGCGGTACTGATATTATTCTGCGTGGAAGATTACTCTTTTTCTAAATAAATAGCATTGATGGATAAAATTCAGTTTTGCTAATGATAAATTATTTCTAAGATGGAATATGGTTGATGCTTTAATCACTTTCTAGTTTATCCACAAAGAGAATATTAGTTAGAATATAAAATACAAAGGATAAAAATCCTAACTTGACCCTTGCATATGTTTTTGTTTTCATTCATCTTAAAGATAGTTCTTGCAAATGAATTCCAGTTATATTTCGAAATTTGCTTAACTTTGCAACAATCTGTATCAATTATTGATGATGCAAAATTATCCTAAGAATTTATTATACCCTCATTCTTTCATACTTAATATAAATCCAGAAAATATAAGAAAAAGCCATGCATTAATAAAGAAGCTGCCATTTTTATGCCCCATTTATGGGCATTATGTTTTCTGGTCTGTGCGTCCGTTCGTCCGTTCTTCCATTCGTCTGTCCCGCTTCAGGTTTAAGTTTTTGGCCAAGGTAGTTTTTGATGAAGTTGAAGTTCTTTCAACTTGAAACTTAGTACACATGTTCCTTATGACATGATCTAATTGTAAAGCCAAAATAGAGTGTTGATCCCAATCCTAGTCCATTCAACATAGAAAAAGATAGTGCGATTGGGGCATACTATGGACACGTTCTAGTTCTTATTAAGTGTTCCGTTGTTTTTATATTATCAATGACTAACATAATCACTGTCTGTTTTGGAAAAGTTTAGAATGTTAAGATTTTATTTTGGACACTATTTTGAAAAGTTGCAAAATCCTTTTTAACAGTTCTTCGCTGGTATATGTTAAAGAATCGATCGGCAATCAACCGGAGCCAATTTGTCATAAAAGCTATTCATCATCTTTTCATTAGGAGATTGATTGAAAAATGTGACATTCAACCACTTATTGTAAATCCATTTCCAGTTTCCGCGTCTAACAGTAAAATTAAATATTTCATTTGAGATCTCAGACAGGTTAATAATGGTCTTTGGAAAATAAGTGTAATATTTAAAGATATTCGCATAGCCTGCATTTCAAACCAAAAAAAAATCTTTCTGTGTCTAGATTGATATTGTATCAGCATATTCATGTTATATTGACAGTATACCGATTTTTCAATAACAGCATTAAATGTAGTATCTCTAAGCTGCCAATATAGGACATCACGTATATAAGAAGGAAACAATCTATAATTATGCACCTTCATTGAACTTTTAAAGCCCATTGACCAAATGCAGACAATTTTAATATATCTTTTTGCCTTTTTTACCGTCTATGACAGAGAGTTTTTCATTTCTTCTGTGTAATTTTTGTAACAAATAGTAGGGCTTAAAATAGCATCTGCAGTTATTTCCCAAATACAACACACTGGGAGATGGATGGCAAAGCTAGCAAATAATGTTTGCATGCAGCCATGAGAAAAGTACTGTTTTCCGATTTAAAACAATGAAGTGCCAAAATATGAAGAATATAAAATAAAATGAGCAAAACAACAGAATAATAGAGAAAAGGTCATAAAAAAAGTAAAGAAATGAAGGAATCCCCATGCAGACCCTTATGTATCCAGAAAATGACGGCTTCGTATTCAAAGGAAACTAAATATAAATTTTACTTAAATTGTCAGACAAATTTTGAGGAATTTCGTTTGTACGCAACATCATTGTTCTGACATATTATGCATGTAGCTGAATGAGAACATTAAATCGTGTATTTAAATTTGAATCTGTTAATTTCGTTTATATGCATTAGATTTTTTCCCTGTAGTACATTTACGTAGAAATATGCTTTTTAACGTTATGCTCTATTAAACTTCGTGTCTATAATTTCTTAACAACTCGGGGATATCAGATTTGTGAATGAGAGAACGATATAAGATGAATCGATTGATGAATAATGGTGAACTCTCTCCTGCAAAAAAAGCTAAAGGAAATTAAAATTGTCATCTCGAGGGCAAACAAAATAAGTATTAACGCGCAGATAATAGTCTTTGCGTGAAAAACACATTATAACAAAATAAAACATAATACATGTAATATTACAATTCACAATTTAAAAATAAATGGCTTATGTTATACATGTTATAATATAGTATATATTTTTAACTTATATTTTAAAGAAATATCATGTATAATTTCACTCTTAATAATCAATCAAGGTCTGGCTTTAAAAATACATAAATCATGTAACATGTGTAAATAGACTATATATACCTGAGTAAAAGTGTAAGTAAAGGATCTGATTACAAGTTTGATGAAAATAATGTTAACATGATCATGATTATGACGTTTTCTTCCCCAAAAATATATGTACTGCATGAACAAAACAAAATAACCCCTCCCCAAAGAAGCAAAAAAAAATAATAATTAATTAAAACAAAAAATATATTTATATAATTAATAGTATATATTTAAAAAAAAAAGAGGCATACTATCTCAAGGGGACAGTAAAAATGATAAGTCGAACAAAAGACGATTACATGGCAAAAAAAAAGGAGATGATGAAAAACAGAAACAGTCTACATCCTTTAAAACACAGATGATGAATAAATCCTCAACAAAAAAAGACTGAGATAGTGAATGATATCATTTAACTTTTTCAGGGGGCCAGAAAATTATACCCTACCCAATATATATCATCTTTGTATTAGATGTATATGTATATACAAGAACATAATGTATATCACGACAAAAGAGATGTTAATTTGAAAGGTGTGGATACACTTACGTGTATTACTTGAAAGAAAGAGCGTATTTATAGCAGTTATATAGTCGTATACTATTAGAATTTTTACAATTCAAGTTAGGAGGAAACTACTTGAAATAAACAAATAAACAAGGAAGATTGTGAAAGCCAAATTAATATAAACAGTTCCTTTCAGCTTACTTTTGTTGAAGTGGAATTAACCTTGTACGCACAAATCCTACTTGAAATACTCTTAAGAGGTGCTCTGTTGACGATTGATAGTATTTTGCGGTAATATTAAAGTGATGTTGATATAAGCTATGATTATGACTTTTAAAGTCGAAAACATAAAGTTTTTCATTTTTTTTCAAAAATGGACAAGAATGAAATATTGAATGATAATTCGTCAATAACTAGCAGTGACCTGCAAAATCGGTTTAACTTGTCACATTAAAGCGCAAAAACTTCGATGATATATTTCTGTCTTGCAAGACAATTATTCTACTCCAATTTGATCCATGCATTCAACAACTAAGTTGGAGATGATTGCGCATGTGCTCAGCATGTTGTTATTAAACAAAATGTCTGCTGAAAAGCTCAAACTGAGAAAGCCAACAGAAGCACCGATTTCGTTAAAACAAGATAAACAATATGTTTTTTTTTTCTATGATATGAAATAAAACGGGAAAAAAATACATAAACCTATTGCATATTGCGCGTATTATTTATTTTATCTGTTTATATTTATATTGGGGTCACTTGACAGTCGTCAAACTTCGGAGGTCATGGTTAAATAAATGGCATTTACACCCAAATTTGTGCTACTCTTTACGTTTGAAGATGACAGGGTAAAGAAAATGTCTGTTAGGTAGACGTAAACCTTGTGTCAAAAAAGGGGGAAGGACTGTAAACGTTATATTCAGTTTTCGATCACAAACGGCCGTAGAAAACGAATTATATTTTGAATCAAACGTTTAGTGACCTTTCCAATCTAGTAATGAACACGGGTGTCATTCGGTTTAACGAGAGAAATGATCGTGAAAGAATATATAACGGCGGTCAAGTATTGAGAGACGATCGTGAAAGTTCTGGTAACGGATCGTGAAAGACATTTAATCGAGAAGACATCTGAAAGGTTAATAAATATTCTAATTTTATTAATTACACAGACAAATTAACGACAAAATAAAACTCTCTGTCAAAATGGTTGAACATTATGATCAGTATGTGAGAATATCCAGTTTTAAAAGTACATAGTTATTACAAAACATTTCAATGACATAAAAATGAAAACAAACATGATTTTTTCACAAATTCGACTAAAAAAACTACTTTTATCCGAAAAAGGGCATTCTATTTGAATTAATCAAATGGTTCTCATAGTTATTTTGTATAAACATAATCTGAAACTTGGTAAATAAAGAACTTTTTACACAAAAATTGATTTTTCGGATCGCGAAAGATCGCGTACCTCATTTTTGAAGATTGTGAAAAGGATCGTGAAAGATCTGATGCTACGAAGACATTCAAATTATTCTTCAATTATATCATAATTTATATTTGTTATTGGTATTGAGAAAAGCTAGATAGTGCAACATCCTCAATAGGTTTAAGCATTTCAAAGTATTAACATTTTTAGAAAATGAAATGTAAAATAGTTGGATGATTGTAGGATTAAGCTTTTTATTGTCATGTGAAGTACTCACTTATCACGAGTTATAAGATATCCACTTTTTGTGTATTGGATCCTGTAAACTACATGTCCGTCAGAAAAGATTCACCTGACCCCGAATTTGCCTCATTTCATGGATGAAGATTCATTTTGTGGTCAAGTTCGTATCGCGGATTCGTTAAGCCTTATGATAACTGTCTGTTGTTATGATTGTAAGGTGTACATTTTACGACTTCTGCAAGGTTTCAAAAAACATCGAACTCATTATGATGCATCATTCGGCAATGTTCGTTTTATGTTGTTTAACCTTTTGGATATATACCAGTATGCTATAGCGCCAAGGTATTTCGTGTATGGTGTACATGTCTATCTGCATGTTTCATATATGACCATGATGACGTCAATTTTATCTGATATATTAAATGATAGTAAGATGTCTATGTCTGGCTGTCGGTCAGGGTTCATATACTTTTGACCTTATGTTCCGAGCTAATTGGCCAAGCATAACTTTTAAATTTGCCAGTTTCTAAGGAACTGTAAGGATCGGAACACATTTATTTGGTGTACGGGATATTTGTAGAGATCTGTATGGCATGGTTCATCTGACCTTGAACTATTTTTATCAGCCATTTACAATCTTCAGCGCATTTGACACTTCTAGTTAAACCCTTGATATCATAGACTTTCAACAAATATACTATCATAAGTAAAGCAGACGAGACATTACAGCATTTGCGCTCTGGTATTCTAATTTTGTAGTATGACAGATGCTGTTTTGTTTGATGGATATCAGTTTGCATATCCATATTATTGGCTAAATAGTGTCGGTCTGCCTGAATTGCACTTGACCGATTCTCGGAGCTGAATCTTTCACACTTATTTAGACACGTTTTTTAGTTGTTGCTTTCGAGGTAAAATGTTCAATAGAAAAAATATACTAGCTATAGGTTGCATTTCTGTAAATATTTACAATGCAATTTCCCATAGGAACTCCTGTTACGGCTAAAACTGTACCACTTGTACTAAGAAGTTTTGAAAAAAATCTTATCCTAGAAGTGAAAGTTCATATGCACTACATTTTTTTTCAAAGGTCAAAATATAGTGCTGTGCTGGATATTTTCAACGTTAATATGCCCTGAACATTTCAGAGTTGAAACTTGCACAAATTTTCTTAATTACCCCTATCTCGAATGAAGGGTTACCACAGATTACATTGTAAACAATATGCACATGTATATTTACTGGTAACATTGAGATGAAAACAGAGAGCATAACTGGGAACCAGTATGTAAACAAAATGAATTTTCTATGAATATTCTAGATCTCACCAAAAGAGACGTGGTTTTAGAAACAGCTGTATTTACAATGTGCAATCTATGATGTTCATCCTATCAAAATAGTTACAGGCTTCAACCAGTTGCAGGTTTATCAAATGGTAAAAGAAATACTGATTTCTGATTACTAGTATTAAGTCTGGTCACGCATTGTCTTTCACGATCAAAATAATGCGTTGCCTGATCTTTCACGATCAAGTTTGATGGAAATTCAACAAATTCAAGGTTTTCATATACAAATTAATGCTTTTAAGGGAAGAACATACTTTAATTTTACTGTACTATCAGATACACCAAAGATTAAATTTCAAATATATCATGATAAACAGAAATATGACCATTATAGGTACAAAAAGCGTGTTATTTGTAATTAATTTCATAGACATGATAGACATGACTTGCGCCTTTTGTGTTTTTTCATAAAGTACTGCATATTTTCTTTATCTTATTTCACAGTTATGTTGAGTAAGTTAAACCATTTTGACAGACATATTTTTTGTTCGGATTTTTTCCGCGGTTTGAAAATTAAGCGATTTTTTCAAAGATTCTGAACTAGAATTTACATTAAATGTCTTGCACGATCCGTTACCAGAGCTTTCACGATCGTCTCTCAATACTTTACCGGCGTTAGATATTCGTTCACGATCGTCTCTCAATACTTGACCGCCGTTAGATATTCTTTCACGATCATTTCTCTCGTTAAAACCGAATGACACCCGTGATGAACAGGGAATCGTATTTTAGATAAAACTATTCCTTTGTTAAAATTCTAACAGAGGTCCGAAGGTTAAATCGGGATCATTTAACCAAGGATTTAACAAAGGGTTAAATTTTACCACACGATGAACAACACAAAATAACCTAGGGTTAAATTTTAAACTGAACAAACGAACAATTGAAATTAAACATTTGTTTAATTGTGTATCTGATTCCTATTTTTGGTGCTCGCCCAAGGTGTCACTTGCTACAACAAGTAACGTATTTTTTTTTTTACATTTAAAAATGTATATGTTTGCAGTTCGTGCATGTTCAGTGGCGGATCCAAAGGGGGGTTCCGGGGGTTGAAACCCCCCTTTTTTTGGACGAGCAATGCATTTGAATGGGGACATATAGGTGGAACCCCCTCTTTATCTTGGGTTAGGACCCCCTCTTTTTAAAATGGCTGGATCCGCCCCTGATGTTCATTTGCATTTGCATTTTTTTTGTAAAGTTGCTAAACATTCTAAAACAACTGTCCTCCCATATTATGTTTACTTTAGATATCTTCAATTTCAGTGATTAAAATTCATTAATTTGTATAACTGATCGACATTCTAAATACAAGCGATTAACAGAGTTGATTAGCGTGATTTTTTTTTTAAAGTTGGAATATTAAGTTTTTATTTCAATTACAAATATATGCATTTGTATCTAATACATTTGACCAACTTCTTAATATTAGTCTGACTGTACGCGTACGGTCCGACCGTATGAGTATTTTGAAAAAGTACGCATACGGTCCAAATACTCATACGGTCTGCAACATATATATAATAGTTCAGTAATAATGAACGCCATACTAAACTCCAAATTGTACACAAGATACATGATTTCGTCCGCTCTCTCAGAGTTTACGAACTCCCGACGTAAATCATGTCAGTGACCTTAGTGGCCAGTGGTTGTCGTTGGTTCATGTCTGTCATATATAATTTTTCGTAAATAATTTTTTGTTTTTTTTTTATAAATTATGTCTTTAGTTTTCTCAATTGAATTGTTTCATATTTTTCATGTCGGGGCCTTTTATAACCGACTATACGGTACGATTTTTCACTGTTGAAGGTCTTACGGTTACCTAGTATTGCTTAAATCCACTTAATTTGAAGTTTGGTGGATAGTTGTCTCATTGGCAATCATATCACACCTCTTTATTTTTGTATAATTTTTGTTGAGTAAAAAAGATTTAAAGTTGTGCGCACAAGATTAAAAGTTATGTGCACAATATTAAAAGTTGAGCGCACAAGTTTGAAAAAGTTGTGCGCACAAGTTTGAAAAAGTTGTGCGCACAAGTTTAAAAAGGTTATGCGCTCGAGATTTTAAGTTGTGCGCACAAGTTTCAAAAAGTTGTGCGCTCAAGATTAAAAGTTGTGCGCATCAGATTAAAAGTTGTGCGCACAAGATTAATAGTTGTGCGTACAAGATTAAAAGTTGAGCGCATGAGATTAAAAGTTGAGCGCACAATATTTAAAGTTGTGCACACAAGTTTAAAAGTCACGCGCACAAATATTATACATTTCATCTTTGGCACTAAAGAGGCTCTGTATAAAACAATAAAAAGTGTTTTTTATTTTCTAAAAATATCTTTATTGCACTTTTCTTTGCCATATTGACAAATTACTGGGCCTACAGCAGTTGGCAGAGTATCTCTGTGAATTAGTCACTGAATAACCAGGGAAATTACCCAGTGAATTCATATTTATAAGTAGTTAGTTAGTTTTATAACTCATAGTTAACACAAACATGTTTGGTAAATATATAGTCACATAATTAGAAAATAACAGTGTTGTCCGGTTTTGTTTCTAAGTATTAGAACTTTATAAAAAGTTTAGATTGCATGATCTCATTTATGGATAACATTTTTCTCTACAGCATGTTCAAATTTCGATTCTTCAACTTAAAATGTAACATTTGTTTTAAAACTACGTATGTCCGCCCCACCTTTTCCTCCATTATGTTCTAAACTGTGATAAGAAATAACCGCAACAAATAATTTTTAGGTTGCTCATTGGCAAACATATATATTGACGCATCCTGGATTAAAACTAAACTCCAATCATGACTTTTTTTGGTCGCCCAATGAAATCGGTTTTTTCGAGGAAAACCCTCAGGAAGACTTAATAACCAGATGATTATATACTGATATATAAGCAGCTACAATTAACTTTAAAAGATTAAAATTATATGATCTTGAATAGCACTAGATCAAAATCATGGTGTATGGCTTACTTTTGATGGTTCTTTTAGGTAAGAGATAATTTACTTTTTAAAGAGAAATCGTTTTCATATTGCTTCTTTTGGGGTTTTTTTATGATTTTTTTTATATCTTATGTCAAATTGGTTTGAAGGTTTAAAATTCATATTTGACAGCCATAAAAGTTTATTTAATGTGTAACTATAATCTTTATACAAAATGAACATGTATATGTGTAGGGTTCATGGCTAACAATAATTGATTAATTGGTAAAGTAATAATACATATGCATTAGTCAGATAAATTTTTATAATTATATATATAAAAACATGATGGGGGGGGGGGGGGGGGGGGGGGGAGGGCTAGGATGTAAAATGTTGTCTTGCATTTTATTTATTTTTTCTGTAATCTCCGTCTTGCATTTTTATTTTGCACTTTATTCGGTCTTGCATTTTTTATTAGTTTATTCTAACGTTTTTTTTACATAAATTATCATCCTGCCTTTTTTTTTGCCAAGTTGCTCACGTTGCCTTTTTTTTTACTCAAAACTCCTGTCCCGCCTTTTTTTCAAATTTCATCCAAGCCCCCACAGTTTTTATTGTAAAATGTGATTTATTTTTAGGATCCTGTAAATCTATTAATGGGCTTGGAATACTTTCGAGTCTACTGATTTCGGCTGGTTTATCGATGACGAAGTCGGGAGGAGGATACAGTATTGAATGTACAGTCATAGTAGAAAACTGGACAAAATACCCTCTAACAAACGCAAGAGTTACACCATACTCTGGAAGCTTATATTCCTCTGCAGTTTCCATAAGACCTGGAGAGAAGGAACAGTTTGTAATTAAATGATATAGAACACATTGTCTTACTTTCACTTTTTGAATACTTGTTTTCTATGAATAAACATTTCTTCCTTAATTTCTATTCGTTTCTTTGCGTGATATCCTTTTTCACTTGAACACAAATTATTGTATTCAATCCGATGAAAAGTTGTTTAATTTAAAAAATCAACCGGTTTTGAATACATAGCGTTAAGTCGATGCCACTGCTGGTGGAGATTTATTTCCCCGAGGGTATCACAAGCCCAGTAGTCAGCACTTTCTGTGCTTACATGAATTGTCATTGATATGGTTATATTTATAAATTTACTGTTTACAAATTTTTTAATCTTTTGAAATACTAAGGCTTTTCTACCTCAGGCATAGATTACCTTAGCTGTATTTGGCAAAACTTTTAGGAATTTTGGTTCTCAATGCTCTTCAACTTCGTACTTTATTTGGCCTTTTTAACTTTTTTGGATTCGAGCGTCACTGATGAGTCTTTTGTAGACGAAACGCGCGTCTGGCGTATATACTAAATTTAGTCCTGGTATCTATGATGAGTTTATTGTTTATGCAAACAGTTAAATGTGTATATATATATGGTTTTCAGATTACACACAAGACTTCATGGTCCACCTATGGAAGCGCGGGAGTTGCCTCTTGGTTGATAGAAGACGGACATGGGAAACGGGCAGTTGTTATGTGGAGTGTACCCTATTCCCATTGGTTTTATAGCAACTGGCTTGCTGTGGGATTAACTGAATCCGGTAATCAAGCGCATAAAGACTGGTTCGACCAAATGTATTATCATGAAAGTGGAAGCGGTTTGCATTTCAAGAGGAAAGATTACTATTATGACACAAATATCCTATCTTTCAAAGACGAAAAATTTGAAATAACCGGAATCATGGGAACAAGCTACAAACCAACAGCTCGTATTATTATTAAGCCTCTTAATGAGACAGATCTTGCACCAGGACTTAAGCGTGATGAATGACATTTTGCCTGAATTCTTTATTTATTTATATTTTTTTTTACTCGCTGCTGCTGCTTACGTGAAACATATGTGAGCGTCTGCAATTTCTTTAATATGGAAAAATCTATCAAATATGCCATAATACATGTATATCATTTTTTCAGATGTATTTTTGTCAAAATTGAAAGTGGCCGCATATGTGTTCACTCTCAATCTTTATATATGCTATGTATTATCATCAAATACAACTTAGATTTAGATATTAAGAATGAACAAAAATGAGGCTACTTCCAAGGCATACATTCAACAACACTAATCAGAAGAACATACTTTGAGTCAAATCCGAAGGTTTAGGAAAATATTGAACTTGTGACCCTTATCTAGTTAAAATCTTAATAATGCATTTCCCTGAAAAATATATAACATTTGAAAGAAGCAAGTTTGAATATTAGATTTTTTTTTTTGTCTGCGTGGTTCATGTAGTTCGAAATCAATATGCACAAATTCTTTCATAAATTATTGATAATTAAACTTGATTTACTGATCGCGAGACTACATATACATGAAAATTATGTATTGCACAACATTTGAGTGCCTCTGTTTATATTCATCAGTGTGAGTTTTTCTTTTAAATTTAAGCAATTTCACCTCCAACATGGCGACCAAGGAAAACAAATCAACTTAAAAACTAAAAGTGTCTACTGTTGTTTGTTTATTAAAGTTAACATTATGTAAATAAGTAAACTATGACCGCCTTACTTTTTTTCAATCAGATTTGATAATTGATTGAAAAAGATATAGCACAATACCAATTTTTTGTAATTTACATATGCATTCAGTTAGTCAGCTATAGCTTACTCTTCTCATCTTTTGTAGTCTGCCTTTTTAATAAAGCAATATATAGAATTGCGTTTTTACTCACAATATGATTCCTTGATTTGATAACCTACGATTGCGCTATAAGTAATATTTTATTTATACCATGTGCCTGCGCAAACTAGTGTTCATACTATGTAACACATAGTAAGCGGAGTATTTGAGATTGGCGACCAAAAAAACAAAGATGGGAGATTACACGTAAGGATAAATCATGTACATTGAAAACAAATAAGTGGAAGAGAACATGATGAGCCAATGTAAATACGAAAACGGGAAATACAAACAACGGCCTACAAAACACTTGAAAAAAAACTAAAGGGCTGAGCAAAACGCACTCCTTTGGAAACCGGGGAAGAGTTGCCCTCAACATGCTCACTATTATGAACATGATTTTTTTTAAGCCTCATAGTGTATTCTCCAATTATCATACAGCAGAAAATTTGACAGTCAATAAGGCTTTCACCTGTCGATCAATCGCCTGTTTCTAATATAGACGAACAACTATTTTGGCATAATCAAAATCGTCAACATTTTATGGACTAGCTCATCTAGTTGACCCTCTTCAGACATGTCGGTTGCACCACATTATCCTCCAATCCAGGATCCATTCCTGTCAATTAGTTGCATCTGATTAGACATAACTTTTAGACATTTAGTTATGTCAGAAAAAAAGAGAAAGAAAATACCCAAGGGTCTTTCAAAATCCATGTCGAACAAAAACTAACAATGTCATGGCAAATAAAACGAAAAAAACGAAGAAAAGCCTACATAGAAAAAGTAGAAAAATTATCTACACAAATTCCACGAAAAACCGGGGTTGATCTCTGGTGTACCATTTATTTTCAGGGTGGTCACCAAGATACTGAAAAAAATATACATTTAATGCCTTAATCCAATGTCGGACTCTATCTTGAGTTGACCGGAAGCCAACCATTCTGGCATCTGGCTCATAATAATCTACATCTATCTCTTCAAACTTTAGTAATTTTGCCTTTTTAGCCGCTGGCGTTTTTAGTTTATCAGAAACGCATGCTGCTGGGTATGTTTTATTTATTTCACCGTTATTAAGGTAGTTTGAAACGTAGATATGTCTGTTGTTGACATTGTGTATAGAATTATCTCCCTGTAGTGTTTTGCTCCACCTCAAGACGCTTTCCCCAAGATTATAAAAAACATAAACAGTAAAAAAAAAAAATGAAAATTGTATCTTTAAAAAAAAAGAAAGAAAAAAAAAAACAACATAATATCCAAGTTAGATAGTTCATGTAACACCAATATAAATTTATTCTTATGTTTTACTTCTACATGTACATGTATGTTGGTCCCGCGAACCTACATAATTAGTTTTAGTTACAGAGCTAAATTGGATTACGTAATTATGTTTTCTGCTACTGTCTGACTTTTTAAAAGAATTCTTTTAGGTATTAAAACTAAACGTTGGCCTCTATAGATGTCTTTCTACCTATATTGATATTACTTCAAAGATAATTTATTTACATTTTAGTGAATCGTGAGATGATTCAAGGGACCATAAGTTGTACACAAACCAATACATTTCAATATTATATTAGACACAATATCAAGACAAAAGCAACACATCCCTTTATTTGCTAATTTCAATAATGTGGGTGCAATTACATGTATTACATGGTTGGAAGAGCGTATTTATAGCAATCGTATAGTCGTATACTATTAGAATTTTCACAATGCAAGTAAGGAGGAAACTACTATAAATATACAAATAAACAAGGAAGATTGTGAAAGCCAAATTAATATAAACAGTTCCTTTCAGCTTACTTTTGTTGAAGTGGAATTAACCTTGTACGCACAAATCCTATTTGAAATACTCGTAAGAGGTGCTCTGTTGACGATTGATAGTATTTTGTGGTAATATTAAAGCGATATATATATTAACTATGATTTTGACTATTAAAGTTGAAAACATGGACAAGAATAATAAGAATGCCATATTGAATGATAATTCGTCAATAACTAGCAGTGACTTTCAAAAATGGTTCAATTTGTCACCAAAAAAACTTTGATGATACAGTACTTTTTTTCAAGACAATTATTAGGTCTTTCCACTTTTCTGTGGAAAGACCTATTGTTTTTCTTCTGCTTATTTTTTTTTCTTCCGCCGTATTTTGTTCTTGCGATAAATATTTGTTTCGCAATATGTCGCTTAGATATTTGGTATATGATATCGAACAGTTTATGCGCTTTTGAAATTTACCCTGCGTAACCGAATACTTTTCTTTGTAGGAGTTATCTCCCCAAACACTGTTTTCCTTGTGATCACGACTCCTTTGCAACCGTAAGAGATTACGACAAATTTATTTTATAAAATTGCTCGTTCTATCCTTCGCATGATTTGTCCAATTTCGACCGAAGCAATATGAACGCTCCATATGAGAGTTATTTCCCCTTTTGTATTTGAAATTTTGAAATGTATTTTAAACTGGAACACCATAAGTGATAGAGACCTAGGATCTTTTGATTTGAGGTCCTTGGTCCAAAAAAAATGAAAATTAGGTCAAGGTCAAAGGTCAAGGTCATCTTCTAATTTTTGAATTAGGCTTATTTCCACTCATTTCCAGAAACCGTATAAGTTATCGACAAATTATTTTGACTAAATTGTTAGTTGCGACATGTCGTTACGTAATAATTTTAGTTGAAAGGGTGCGTAGACAATGAATGGGAGTTTTTGCCTCTATCATATCTAAAATTATGTGTAAAGTGATATAACTTATTAACCATACGTATTAGAGACCTAGGGTCTTTTGATTTGATATCCTCAGTTTGTGACCTTGAAATTGAGGTCAAGGTCATAGGTTAATTTGACGTTCTAGATTTTGACCTTTGCTTTAAATTCATATCTATACATCATAAAGCCATATGAACTGACATTTTAGACTGATTTTAATATTTTAATATCAAAATAGATATTAACTGGTGGAAAGACCTTCAATTGTTCTCTGAACAATTGGTTTTTAATTCTACTTCATTTGGTTCCATGCATTTAACAAATCAGTTGGAGATTATTGCGCATGTGATCAGCATGTTGTTATTAACAAAATGTCGGTTACAAAGCTGAAACTGGAAAAGCCAACAAAATGACTAATTTCGTTAAAACATGTTTTAGAACTAGATATTTAACAATGTGTTTTTATCTATGATATGAATTAAAAGGAGAAAATATATATACAACTATTGCATATTAAGCGTATTATTTATTTTTGTCTGCTTATATTTATATTTGGGTCACTTGCTGGTCGGCAAACTTTGGAGGTCGTGGTTGAATAAATGACATCTTAACATAAACGTTTACTTCGTTTTACGTTTTCATGCATTTTGTAATTCTTCCCATGAAATTGTTTTGTAGTTCTAATGTACTTTGAAATGTTACAAATCAAATGAGAGATTGGGTCGATAAGATCGACATCTATCTAAAAACTAATATCTATTAAAACCTCATGTTAGCTAATCTGCTGCGGAAGACGAGTCCGAGATTATTATGATATTTGTCAGCCTTTGAGGCATTTTATTTAATCGTGTGACGTCGATATACATGTAGTTCATAATACAAAAATTAAAATGTCAACACACACTAGGGAAGGCAGTTTCCGTCTCGAAATCGTCATAGATCTTTTTCTAGAGAAAAATACGATAGCTTTCGAATCCTTCTTTTTTTTTCTACAAATATTTACCTTTTATCAACGTGCTAGTGATTAGGAACATAACGTCCCATGACCTCAGCACGTAATGAAAACGCAGTCAGACATCTAAGCAATATCAGCTCTTGAAAGGTTGCAAGTAATGCACAATAATAAGGGGGCACAATTCGGGCTTTATTTACAAACACTGTGCATATCAGCGATCATCTGTAACTAAGAGATTTTTAACTCAAGTTAATCAAATGAATGCATGAGTTTGTCCCCTCTGTCCGCGTTTAACAACTTCATTTCAATGAACATAGTGGTCAGTTGTTGTCGTTGGTTAATGTCTGTCATAATAATTTTCGTGAACGAGAAATTGTTTTGTTATAATTATGTCATCTTTTTTTTTTATTAATTGACTTGTTTCATATTTTTCATGTCGGGGTTTTGTATAGCCGACTAAACTGTATAGCTTTTTTTCTTGTGGGAGGCCGTATGGCTTCCTATAATTGCGTAGGTCCACTTGTTTTTTAATTTGGTGTACAGTTGTCTCAATGGCAATTATGAAGCATCTCTTTATTGTGATATAAAACAGTAAAACAGAATAAAAAGTTGGGTTTTTTTTCCCTTCTAGAATCATCTTTATTGCACTTTTCTTTGCTATTAGGAAAGTTACTTGACCTAAAGCAGTTGGCGGAGTATCCCTTGGAGTTAGTCACTGAATAACCAGAACGAGTACCCAGTGAATTCATATATTTATAAGTAGTTAGTAGTACAACTCATAGTTAATACAAACGTATTTGGAAAATATGTAGTCATATTATTACGGAAAATGTGCATGTGTCTCCGGTTTTGTTTTTAAGTTTTATAACTTTATAAAAAGTTCAGCTTGCATAATATTTTTTTGTTGATATATTTGTTCCTCTATAGTCTGTCTAAATTTTCTATTCTTCAACTTTAAATGTAACATTTTCTTAAAACTACGGAAATCCGCCGAACCTTTTCCTCCACTCTGCTCTAATCAGTGATAAGAAATAATTATAACCGCAAGATTTTATTTTCAGGTTGCACATTTGCAAACATATATATTGACGTATCCTACCTTGATTAGTTCAAGGACCGCGCTGAAGTACGTCCATTATTCATAGTTCATTATTCATTATTCAATAATGATTAATGAAATAGTTCACTATTCACTATTCAATATTAAAAATGATAAATGAATAATGAAATAGTTTATGTTTCATTATTCAAATTGAAGCGGTGAATAGTGAAATAAATATAAAAAAAATTGACTGTGACACTATAGCTATATCCTAATTCGCAATTACCATTAGAGGGTTTACGGAGGATCTAAATGCCACAATATGCGTAAAAATGAGAAAATACAAGTAGCTTATTTTGAATAATTGAATGGACTGCTATGACAATTCAGCCCCTAATTACAGATGTATATTATACATCGACCGAAAGCTTATTAATAGAGGAACAAAATGTATATAGTCAATATGTTCTACACCGCATATAAGAGGAGTAATGAAGGACTTAAATTTCGAAATACGCGTAGACATTGAGAAATAGCCAATTTTGAATAATGAAATGGAAATTTTGAATAATGGAATGGACTGGCAGGACCCTTCAGCCCCTAAATACAGATATATATTATACCTCGATCGAAAGAGAAATAAGAGTGGCAATGACCATCAATTCAGATATAACAATTATGGGTGATTTTAATTTCAATTTTAAAGCACCAAACAAACCTCCTCAAAAATGGCTGAATATTTTAGAATCATATAATTTTCAACAACTGATTGAAGAAGCCACAAGGGTAACAAAAGATACTAGTACACTGATTGATCATATTTATGTCAATAATCCAAATATGATAGAGGAATCACATGTGTGTAGATATGCAATAAGTGACCATTATCCTATCTGTTTAACAAGGAAAGAAGTCAACATAGGCAAAAAGAATACACACAGTACAATTACATATAGAAATTTCAAAAATTTCAACCAAAACAATTTTTTATTAGATCTGCAATCTACGCCTTTTCATGAAATTGAATTTGAAGAAAACCCCTCTGACTGTCTACAATTGTTTTATGATATGTTGAACAAGGCTTTAGATAAACATGCTCCTGTTGTTAAAAAGAGAGTTAAAAGAGACAGACAGCCTGAATGGTATAATAGTGAAATCATTTACGCTAGGAATATGAGAGATAAATATAATGCACTTGGTTTATGGAGTGAGTATAGATTTTGGAGAAATAAAACTAAACAAATTATTGATAACTCAAAAAAGAATTATTATAAAAATATGGTAAAAGACTCAAATGACCCTAAAACATTATGGAAATGTCTTCACAGTCTGAACCCAAAAGTTAAAAATACACCATATGAGTTAGCCACAGAAGATAACAATACAACTAAAAGTAAAAAATGTATAGCTGATACTTTTAATAACTTTTTCACTTCCTGTGCGGAAAAACTAAGAGAACAAGGAAGTTATACACCTGTTAACAAAGCAGATTTTAGTAATCTTAGTAAATTTGTTAAAAATAAATTACATAAACATGAAAAATTTTCTATACCACCAGTGAATATGAATGAGCTATTTAATGAATTAGCAAAACTTGATATAGATAAAGCATCTGGTATGGATAATATTGGTCCAAAAATCCTAAGATTAAGTGCCCCTTTTATTGCATCACCTCTCACATATATATTTAACAGAATGATAGATACTGGTATATATCCTTCATTACTGAAGAATGCTAAGGTAACACCAGTTTTCAAGGATGGTGACAAGCTTTTAGCAACAAATTACAGACCTATATCTGTTCTTCCAACTTTATCAAAATTAATAGAAAAACATGTTTCTAATAAAATGTACAAATATTTATCTAAACTTAAACTTTTACACCCTACACAATCTGGTTTCAGGCCGCAGCATTCTTGTCAAACTGCACTTATCAATATCATTGACAAATGGTTGCAAGAAATGAATGATGGTAATTTAAATCTAGCAATTTTATTAGATTTTAAAAAAGCTTTTGATTTGGTAGATCATGATATTCTTTGTTTAAAGCTTGAAATTTATGGATTTAGTGAGGCTACTGTTAGTTTTTTTAAGTCATACCTCAATAACAGAAAACAGCAGGTAAACATTTGTAATGTTTATTCTGAACAACAACATATAAAATTTGGTGTCCCCCAAGGTTCTATACTTGGTCCCCTATTGTTTGTACTATTTATAAACGACCTTCCCTTATGTATTGAAAATTGTGAAACAGACCTATATGCTGATGACACCACTCTTCATAAATCTGGGAAAAACATAGAAAACATACATGATGATGTTCAAGAAAATTTATACAGGGTTGAAGAGTGGTGTAAAATGAACAACATGTTCATTAATGCAAATAAAACAAAATGTTTGGTTACTGGAACAAAACAGAAACTATCAATTCAGACTTATCAACCAAACTTGATAATAAATTCAAAAGTCTTACAAAATTCTTCATGTGAAAAATTATTAGGTGTTAAAATTGACAGCACACTTAACTGGAAAAATCAAATTGACCAAGTTTGTGCTAATATATCATCCAGAATATACCTTCTTTCTAAAATAAAGAAGTTTTTAGATATAAATGCAAGGAAAACATATTACAATGGGTATATTCTTCCCTTAATTGACTACTGCTGTATTATTTGGGGTGAATGTAAAAATGAAGGGAAAACAAGAATTTTAAAACTCCAAAAAAGAGCAGCAAGATTAATTCTAGATGCAGATCCTTTATCCCCCTCAGCCCCCTTATTTAAAAAACTTGGGTGGATGACAGTTGACAATAGAATAAATTACCACAAATATTTACTTCTATATAAATGTATGCGTATGGAAGCACCAATGTACCTAGTTCAAAAGTTTAAACTGAAATCAGATAATAATCCTTACTCCTTAAGAGGTGTCACTCAAGGTAATCTGATAGTTCCTAAGCCAAAAGCTGAACTATTTAAGAAATCCTTTGCTTATTCTGGATCAGTATTATGGAATGGACTACCACACAAAATGCGTAAGGCTCAAAACACTTTTACTTTTAAGCAAAGTATCAAGAAGTACCTAACACAATCCTGATAAGAAATATTTGCTACAATCATGACAATGCATTTGTAATGTATATTTTTTTTTTTATTTTCATTTGATTTTTTTTACTACATGTATACTTCTTAAACAGCATTATATCTTATGTTAATAACAATACATTGAACTACATGACTGTAAATTAACTATGTGTAAATATCTGTTTTGATTGTATTGTAATTTGTATGTGAGGGCCTCAGGGAAGATTAGTTGATTGTAACTAACTGAGTTTACCCTCTTTAAATAAAGAATTTATTATTATTCATATTATTATATAAAGCTTATAAATAGAGGAACAAAATGTATCAAGTCAATATGTTCCGGAACGCATATTAGAGGAGTAACGAAGGACTTAAATATCGAAATACGCGTGAACATTGAGAAATAGCCAATTTTGAATAATGAAATGGAAATTTTGAATAATGGAATGGACTGGCAGGACCATTCAGCCCCTAATTACAGATATATAGTATACCTCAATCGAAAGCTTAACAAAAGAGGAACAAAATGTATCAAGTCAATATGTTCCGGAACGCATATTAGAGGAGTAACGAAGGACTTAAATATCGAAATACGCGTGAACATTGAGAAATAGCCAATTTTGAATAATGAAATGGACATTTTGAATAATGAAACGGACTGAATTTTAATGTGCGTATTGTTATGCGTTTGCTTTTTTACATTGGCTAGAGGGTTGAGATCTCACAAACGTATTTAACCCCGCCGCATTTTTGCGCCTGTCCAAAGTCAAGAGCCTCTGGCCTTTCTTAGTCTTGTTTTATTTTAATTTTAGTTCCTTGTGTACAATTTGGAAATTAGTATGGCGTTCATTATCACTGAACTAAAATTGAGAAAGGAAATGGTGAATATGTCAAAGCGACAACCACCCGACCATAGAGCAAACAACAGCCGAAGGCAACCAATGGGTCTTCAATGTAGCGAGAATTCCCGCACACGTAGGTGTCCTTCAGCTGGCCCCTAAAATATGCATAATAGTACAGTGATAATGGACGTCATACTAAACTCCGAATTATACACAAGAAACTAAAAATTAAAATCATACAAGACTAACAAAGGCCAGAGGCTCCTGACTTGGGACAGGCGCAAAATTGCGGCGGGGTTAAACATGTTTATGAGATCTCAACCCTCCCCCTATACCTCTAGCCAATGTAGAAAAGTAAAAGAATAACAATACGCACATTAAAATTCAGTTCAAGAGAAGTCCGAGTCTAATGTCAAAAGATGCAACAAAAGAAAATAAATAAAATGACAATAATACATAAATAACAACAGACTACTAGCAGTTAACTGACATGCCAGCTCCAGACCTCAATTAAACTGATTGAAAGATTATGTCTTCATCATATGAATATCAGGTACAATCCCTCCCGTTAGGGGTTTAGTATCATACTATCATAAAATATATGAGAAGAACATAACCCGTGTCATGCCAACAACTGTTTTTTTTTAGAAATAAATGTGTTTAGTTCCGATGCAAAGACCCTATCAGTGAATCAATGTTAAAGCCAAAATATGCAATCTTTAATGACCTGACAACAGTATCGTAACTATATCCCCTTTTAATAAGTCTATTTAAAGGTTTTGTTAGTTTCTGAGGAGAATACTGACACATTTGTGCTTTATAAAGAATATTTCCATAAAATTTTGGATGTGAAATACCTGAACGTATAAGATGTCTGCATGTTGAGTTATATTTACGAATTATTTCCTTATACCGGTGATAAAATTTAGTAAATGTTTTGACCAGTTTGTGATATCGAAAACCCTGGTGTAATAATTTTTCAGTAATACATAAATTTCTCTCGCTAAAATCTAATACATTGTTACATACACGAGCGAATCGTACAAGTTGAGATATATAAACACCATAAGATGGTGACAAGGGAACGTCACCATCTAAAAATGGATAATTAACAATAGGAAATGAAAAATCATCTCTTTTATCATAAATTTTTGTATTAAGCTTCCCGTTTATGATATAGATATCAAGATCGAGGAAAGGACAGTGGTCATTGTTATCATTAGCTTTATTTAAAGTAAGTTCTACAGGATAAATTTCTTTAGTATACATACTGAAGTCGTCATTATTTAGAGCCAATATATCATCCAAATATCTAAAAGTATTGTTAAATTTTTGTATCAAATGTTGTTTTGATGGGTCTTTGCTAATTTTAGTCATAAATTGTAACTCATAACAATACAAAAACAGGTCCGCAATAAGTGGTGCACAGTTAGTCCCCATTGGAATTCCAATAACTTGACGATATACGGAATCTCCAAAGCGAACAAAAATGTTATCAAGTAAAAATTCAAGTGCATAAAGCATGTCCAATTGACATAGTTCTTTTGTTTATTGCTACTAAAAAATGATCTAAAAGAGTTTGAACATATGTACTCGCATTCCGACTTTTTAAATGCCCAGTTAATTAGGGATGTGAATTTTTTCTTAATAAGAATATGAGGCAAAGTGGTATATAGGGTAGAAAAATCAAAACTTTGAACAGATTCAAAATCACCAATATATGCATGCAATTTATCAAGTACATTTGTACTTCCAACGAGTTTTTGACACTCCAAAAGTAATTTATTCCACTATTTTCAAAGGCCTTATTTGAACAATTTATTATCAGGTTTTTTATTGTACCAAGTGTACTAGTAAGTAAAACAGACAATTTAGTAGTTGAACAATGGCTGGAAGATGAAATAAATCTATATTTGTAAGGTTTTTTGTGCAGCTTCGGAAGCCAGTACATAGTTGGGACTTTCATTGTGTTTGGTTCTGCTTGTAAAGAAGTAGCTAAAAGTTTATGTTTGTTACAGATGTCGTTTTCTGAAAATGAAGTCAGTTGGAATGTTGGTGAATTCGTGATTTCCTTTTGCAGAACCTCTATATAAAATTTACGTCAAACAATAATGATATTATTAGTATATATTTGTTTAGGGGCCAGCTGAAGGACGCCTCCGTGTGCGGGAATTTCTCGCTACATTTGTACATTGAAGACCTGTTGGTGACCTTCTGCTGTTGCTTTTTTTTCTATGGTCGGGTTGTTGTCTCTTTGGCACATTCCCCATTTCCATTTTCAATTTTATTTCATTATTCAAAATTGACTAATTCTCAATATTCAGGCATATTCCGATATTTATAAGGGGCTGAAGGGTCATAGCAGTCCATTCCATTATTCAAAATTTCCATTTCAATATTCAAAATTGGCTATTTCTCAATCTTCACGCGTATTTCGATATTTAAGTCCTTCGTTACTCCTCTAACATGCATTGCGGAACATTTTGACTATATACCTTTTGTTCCTCTCTTGATAAGCTTTCGATTGAAGTATAATATATATCTGTAATTAGGGGCTGAAGGGTCCTGCCAGTCCATTTCAGTATTCAAAATGTCCATTTCATTATTCAAAATTGGCTATTTCTCAATGTTCACGCGTATTTCGATATTTAAGTCCTTCGTTACTCCTCTAATATGCGTTGCGGAACATATTGACTATATACATTTTGTTCCTCTATTGATAAGCTTTCGATCGAGGTATAATATATATTTGTTATTAGGGGGTTGAAGGGTCATAGCAGACCATTCAATTATTCAAAATATCCATTTCATTATTCAAAATTTGCATCTTTCTCAATGTTAACGCGTATTTCGATATTTAAGTCCTTCGTTACTCCTGTAATATCCGTTGCGGAACATATTAGCTATATACATTTTGTTCCTCTTTCAATAAGCTTTCGATCGAGGTATAATATATATCTGTAATTAGGGGCTGAAGGGTCCTGCCAGTCCATTCCATTATTCAAAATACCTATTTCATTAGTCAAAATTGGCTATTTCTCAATGTTCACGCGTATTTCGATATTTAAGTCCTTCGTTACTCCTCTAATATGCGTTGCTGAACATATGTACTACATAACTTGTGTTCCTCTCTTGATAAGCTTTTGACTGGAGTATAATATATATCTGTAATTAGGGGCTGAAGGGTCATAGCAGTCCATTCCATTATTCAAATTATCCATTTCATTATTCAAAATTGACCATTTCTCAATGTTCACGCGTATTTCGATATTCAAGTCCTTCGTTACTCCTGTAATATCTGTTGCGGAACAAATTTACTATAAACCTTTTGTTCCTCTCTTAATAAGCTTTCGCTCGAGGTATAATATATATCTGTAATTAGGGGTTGAAAGGTCCTGCCAGTCCATTCAATTATTCAAAATATTCATTTCATTATTCAAAATTGGCTAGTTCTTAATTTGTAAGCGTATTTTGGCATTTATGTCCTCTGTAACCTCTGTAATGGTCATTGCGGCACATATCAATTATACTCAGTTTATTTCTCCATCAATAAACTTCAATTTGGTGTATATTTTGTTCCTTATTTAGGAGCTGACGGGTTGCATCAGTCCATTTCATTATTCAAAATAGGCTATTTCTTAATGTTCAGGCGTATTTCGATATTTAAGTCCTTCGTTACTCCTCTAATATGCGTTGCTGAACATATTGACTATATACCTTTTGTTCCTCTCTTGATTTCATTATTCAAAATTGGCTATTGCTTAATGTTGACGCTTATTACGATATTTAAGTCCTTCTTTACTCCTTTAATATGCGTTGCGGTACGTATTGACTATACACCTTTTGTTCCTCTCTTGATAAGCCTTCGATTGAGGTATAATATATATCTGTAATTATGGGTTGAAGGGTCATAGCAGTCCATTTCATTATTCAAAATTGACTATTTCTCAATATTCAAAATTGGCTATTTCTCCATCTTCACGCGTATTTCGATATTTAAGTCCTTCGTTACTCCTCTAATATGCGTTGCGGAACATATTGACTCTATACCTTTGGTTCCTCTCTTGATAAGCTTTCGATTGAGGTATAATATATATCTGTAATTAGGGACTGAAGGGTCATGCCAGTCCATTCCATTATTCAAAATGTCCATTTCATTATTCAAAATTGGCTATTTCTCAATGTTCACGAGTATTTCGATATTTAAGTTCTGTGTTACTCCTCTAATATGCGTTGTGGAACATATTGACTATATACATTTTGTTCCTCTATTAATAAGCTTTCGATTGAGGTATAATATATATCTGTAATTAGGGATTGAAGGGTCATAGCAGTCCATTCCCTTATTCAAAATATCCATTTCATTATTCCAAATTGACTATTTCTCAATATTCAGGCATATTCCGATATTTATTAGGGGCTGAAGGGTCATACCAGTCCATTCCATTATTCAAAATATCGATATCAATATTCAAAATTGGCTATTTCTCAATCTTCAAGCGTATTTCGATATTTAAGTCCTTCGTTACTCCTCCATATATGTGTTGCGGAACATATTGACTATATACCTTTTGTTCCTCTCTTGATAAGCTTTCGATTGAGGTATAATATATATCTGTAATTAGGGGCTGAAGGGTCCTGCCAGTCCATTTCAGTATTCAAAATGTCCATTTCATTATTCAAAATTGGCTATTTCTCAATGTTCACGCGTATTTCGATATTTAAGTTCTTCATTACTCCTCTAATATGTGTTGCAGAACATATTGACTATATACATTTTGTTCCTCTATTAATAAGCTTTCGATCGAAGTATAATATATATCTGTAATTAGGGGATGAAGGGTCATAGCAGTCCATTTCATTATTCAAAATATCCATTTCATTATTCAAAATTGAATATTTCTCAATGTTCACGCGTATTTGCGTTGCGGAACATATTGACTTTATACCCTTTGTTCCTCTTTTAATTAGCTTTTGATCAAGATATAATATATATCTGTAATTAAGGGCTGAAGGGTCCTGCCAGTCCATTCCATTATTAAAAATATCCATTTCATTATTCAAAATTGGCTATTTCTCAATATTGACGCTTATTACGATATTTAAGTCCTTCTTTACTCCTCTAATATGCGTTGCGGTACATATTGACTATATACCTTTTGTTCCTCTCTTGATAAGCTTTCGATTGAGGAATAATATATATCTGTAATTAGGGGCTGAAGGGTCCTGCCAGTCCATTCCATTATTCAAAATATCCATTTCATTATTCAAAATTGACTATTTCTCAATATTCAGGCGTATTCCGATATTAATTAGGAGCTAAAGGGTCAAAGCAGTCCATTCCATTATTCAAAATTTCCATATCATTATTCAAAATTGGCTATTTCTCAATCTTCACGCGTATTTCGATATTTAAGTCCTTCGTTTCTCCTCCAATATGCGTTGCGGAACATATTGACTCTATACATTTTGTTCCTCTCTTGATGAACTTTCGATTGAGGTATAATATATATCTGTAATTATGGACTGAAGGGTCCTGCCAGTCCATTCCATTATTCAAAATGTCCATTTCATTGTTTAAAATTGGCTATTTCTCAATGTTTACGCGTATTTCGATATTTAAGTCCTTTGATACTCCTCTAATATGCGTTGTGGAACATATTGACTATATACATTTTGTTCCTCTATTAATGAGCTTTCGATCGAGGTTTAATATATATCTGTAATTAGGGGTTGAAGGGTCATAGCAGTCCATTCCATTATTCAAAATATCTATTTCATTATTCAAAATTGACTATTTCTCAATATTCAGGCATATTCCGAAATTTATTAGGGGCTGAAGGGTCATAGCAGTCCATTCCATTATTCAGAATTTCCATTTCAATATTCAAAATTGGCTATTTCTCAATCTTCAAGCGTATTTCGATATTTAAGTCCTTCGTTACTCTTCCATATATGCGTTGCGGAACATATTGACTATATACCTTTTGTTCCTCTCTTGATAAGCTTTCGATTGAGGTATAATATATATCTTTAATTAGGGGCTCAAGGGTCCTGTCAGTCCATTCCATTATTCAAAATTTCCATTTCATTATTCAAAATTGGCTATTTCTCAATGTTCACGCGTATTTTGATATTTAAGTCCTTTGTTACTCCTACATGTATAATATGCGTTGCGGAACATATTGACTATATACATTTTGTTCCTCTATTAATAAACTTTCGATCGAGGTATAATATATATCTGTAGTTAGTGGCTGTAGGGTCCTGCCAGTCCATTCCATTATTCAAAATTTCCATTCCATTATTCAAAATTGCCTATTCTCAATGTTCACGCGTATTTCGATATTTAAGTCCTTCCTTACTCCTCTAATACGCGTTGCGGAACATATTGACTATATACATTTTGTTCCTCTATTTATAAGCTTTCGATCGAGGTATAATATATATCTGTATTTAGGGGCTGAAGGGTCCTGCAAGTCCATTCTATTATTCAAAATTTCCATTTCATTATTCAAAATTGGCTATTCTCAATGTTCACGCGTATTTCGATATTTAAGTCCTTCCTTACTCCTCTAATACGCGTTGCGGAACATATTGACTATATACACTTTGTTCCTCTATTAATAAGCTTTCGATCGAGGTATAATATACATCTGTAATTAGGGGCTGAAGGGTCATATCAGTCCATTCCATTATTTAAAATATCCATTTCATTATTCAAAATTAGCTACATGTATTTCCTAATTTTTACGCATATTGTGGCATTTAAATCCTCCGTAAACCCTCTAATGGTGATTGCGAATCAGGATATAGCTAAAGTGTCACAGTCAATATTTTTATGTTTTCTATGTTGTGTCGTGTGTGCTGTTGTTTGTTTGTCTTTTACATTTTTAGTCATGGCGTTGTCAGTTTGTTTCAGATTTATGAGTTTGACTGTCCCTTTGGTATCTTTCGTCCCTCTTTTCTTTCACTTTTTGAATACTTGTTTTCTAAGAATAAACATTTCTTCCTTATTCTCTATTCGTTTCTATGCGTGATATCCTTTTTCACTTGAACACAAATTAATGTACATGTATTCAATCCGATGAAAAGTTGTTTAATTTAAAAATCAACCGGTTTTGAATAAATAGCGTTAAGTTGTATATGCAAACAGTTAAATGGGTATATATAGACAATAATAGTGCATTGACTTGACATATCAACGATATAAGGATGTGGCTTAGAAACGGGGAAATGCGAGGCTGTGCCGAATCCTTATATCGTTGATATGTCAAGTCAATGCACTATTATTGTCTTTATACTGCAATCTAAATAAAAACATTTTCAATTGTTGTTTATTGTGTTAATGTTATTTTTTTAAATTTAAACATTGGGAAAATTCCCCTTCAAAAAGGCCTCATATCACACAGACGGAGAAATATAAAACACGATGAAATGTACATCATTACCGCAATCAATGGTGAACGAATTCGTTGCAGACTAAAATATCAACAATAAACATAAAACATAATGATTTATAGGTTGCAAACAAAATAATATTAAAAAGTGAAATATGTTTTCCCGAAAATTGCAAAAGAAACAAGTTTGAGTCGTTAAACGCATCGTTGTTTACATAGAAAACAACAACAGGTTGAAGAGGTTGTATGAATAATTAAACATAATTTCGACAATTTCTATTTAAATATTCATGAGGAAAAGTGATATCAGGTCAGTGACTGTATATGACATAGAAATATACGGTCAACGCATTTTGACTGCTCAATAGGTTGCATTTCTGTAAATATTGACAATGCAATTTCCCATAGGAACTCCTTTTACGGCTAAAACTGTACCACTTTTACTATGAAGTTTTGAAAAAAATCTTATCCTAGAATTGAAAGTTCATATGCACCACAATTTTTTTCAAAGGTCAAAATATAGGGCTGTGCGGCATATTTTCAACGTTAATATGCCCTGAACTTCTCAGAGTTTAAACTTACACCAATTTTCTTAACTACCCCTACCTCGAATGAAAGGTTACCACAGATTTCAATGTAAACACTATGCACGTGTTTATTTACTGGTAACATTCCCAAGTTCTGTCTCTGCGATATGGAACACAGAGAGCATAACTGGGAACCAGTATGTAAACAAAATCAATTGTCTATGAATATTCAATTACTCCCCAAAAGAGGCGTGTTTTGAGAAACAGCTGTATTTACAAAGTGCAACCTATACAGACATTTATTCAAATAGAAAACTCTCTAGAATCAGTTTTTCTCACATTAATACTCATTTATCAGAATTAAAGTCTTAAAGAAATCACTGTGTATACTCTAAGTTTTTCTTTACTATACATTTTATACCCCCTCCCCTGTTTCAATTTTTTAAAGAATTTGAAAACAAGACTTTAATTATTGCCAGCTTACCCTATTTGCATATTTTCTGATAAAAAATGCCTAGAACCTGTTAAAAACTGTTTTGATAACATATTGAAAGCATATCAGAATATCATAAATGTAATGTTTAGCAGTCAATCATTACAACATTCAAGAGTATCCAATCCAGCCTCTATCTCCAGTCCACATCTTACTGTATGCCTATTTGTCAATTAAAGAACACATTTTCTGCCTCAAATGGTCAATTTAGAATTCGTGTCACAACAGTATCATCTGTAACCATATATCTGACACAATTTAGCTACTATATATACTAGAAGTGTTCAAACAAAGCTATAGTTGCAATAGTTGTATGTATGCAGATACCAGTCTGAGATATAAATTCACTTAAAATGTTGTAGAGATGACTGCTAACATCTGATTTTTGCATAACTTCCAAGCATAGTTATTGTTTTCTATATCAAGAACTTTAAAATCATAAAATCATAGCATTTACAAGTTAAATTATTTGTTTTATGACCCAGGGGGTAGGCAATTTTTCTATGTTTTTTGCCCCTGGGGCCTCAAATTTCCAAAATCATTCTGCTGTTTCTAGCAATTTGGAATATTTAGTACATATTCAGGATATAACACACTATTGTAAGTTTTCTTGAGATATTTTTGTTTTTCTAGCTTGTATTTATTATGCCGTGGTGACAAAAAAGCAGATTTAGGTGTTGCGGCTTACTTTTGGGTTATCGAAAGGACACAAATACCCCATAAATAATATTCAGGAAGGATCTATGAGTTTCAATGACTGCGAAAAGTAAATATAAGCACTTCTTAACAATTTAACTTACAAGTATGCAAATGTGATGATTTAATTTTGTATCCAGGACTTTAAGTAAACTATGCATACTGTAAACTGTGAATTTATGCTGAGACATCATATTTAAGGCCCAGGATTCTATCAATCTTCATTAAATATTTATAAAACTTTTTATTTGAGTTAATTTCTTTAAAATCTGTGAAAAAAGCACATTTGGTTAAATTCTGAATGTTCCCCTTTTTCACCCAATATAGGTTGCATTTCTGTAAATATTGACAATGCAATTTCCCATAGGAACTCCTTTTACGGCTAAAACTGTACCACTTTTACTATGAAGTTTTGAAAAAAATCTTATCCTAGAATTGAAAGTTCATATGCACCACACTTTTTTTCAAAGGTCAAAATATAGGGCTGTGCGGCATATTTTCAACGTTTATATGCCCTGAACTTCTCAGAGTTTAAACTTACACCAATTTTCTTAACTACCCCTACCTCGAATGAAAGGTTACCACAGATTTCAATGTAAACACTATGCACGTGTTTATTTACTGGTAACATTCCCAAGTTCTGTCTCTGCGATATGGAACACAGAGAGCATAACTGGGAACCAGTATGTAAACAAAATCAATTGTCTATGAATATTCAATTACTCCCCAAAAGAGGCGTGTTTTGAGAAACAGCTGTATTTACAAAGTGCAACCTATACAGACATTTATTCAAATAGAAAACTCTCTAGAATCAGTTTTTCTCACATTAATACTCATTTATCAGAATTAAAGTCTTAAAGAAATCACTGTGTATACTCTAAGTTTTTCTCTACTATACATTTTATACCCCCTCCCCTGTTTCAATTTTTTAAAGAATTTGAAAACAAGACTTTAATTATTGCCAGCTTACCCTATTTGCATATTTTCTGATAAAAAATGCCTAGAACCTGTTAAAAACTGTTTTGATAACATATTGAAAGCATATCAGAATATCATAAATGTAATGTTTAGCAGTCAATCATTACAACATTCAAGAGTATCCAATCCAGCCTCTATCTCCAGTCCACATCTTACTGTATGCCTATTTGTCAATTAAAGAACACATTTTCTGCCTCAAATGGTCAATTTAGAATTCGTGTCACAACAGTATCATCTGTAACCATATATCTGACACAATTTAGCTACTATATATACTAGAAGTGTTCAAACAAAGCTATAGTTGCAATAGTTGTATGTATGCAGATACCAGTCTGAGATATAAATTCACTTAAAATGTTGTAGAGATGACTGCTAACATCTGATTTTTGCATAACTTCCAAGCATAGTTATTGTTTTCTATATCAAGAACTTTAAAATCATAAAATCATAGCATTTACAAGTTAAATTATTTGTTTTATGACCCAGGGGGTAGGCAATTTTTCTATGTTTTTTGCCCCTGGGGCCTCAAATTTCCTAAATCATTCTGCTGTTTCTAGCAATTTGGAATATTTAGTACATATTCAGGATATAACACACTATTGTAAGTTTTCTTGAGATATTTTTGTTTTTCTAGCTTGTATTTATTATGCCGTGGTGACAAAAAAGCAGATTTAGGTGTTGCGGCTTACTTTTGGGTTATCGAAAGGACACAAATACCCCATAAATAATATTCAGGAAGGATCTATGAGTTTCAATGACTGCGAAAAGTAAATATAAGCACTTCTTAACAATTTAACTTACAAGTATGCAAATGTGATGATTTAATTTTGTATCCAGGACTTTAAGTAAACTATGCATACTGTAAACTGTGAATTTATGCTGAGACATCATATTTAAGGCCCAGGATTCTATCAATCTTCATTAAATATTTATAAAACTTTTTATTTGAGTTAATTTCTTTAAAATCTGTGAAAAAAGCACATTTGGTTAAATTCTGAATGTTCCCCTTTTTCACCCAATATAGGTTGCATTTCTGTAAATATTGACAATGCAATTTCCCATAGGAACTCCTTTTACGGCTAAAACTGTACCACTTTTACTATGAAGTTTTGAAAAAAATCTTATCCTAGAATTGAAAGTTCATATGCACCACACTTTTTTTCAAAGGTCAAAATATAGGGCTGTGCGGCATATTTTCAACGTTTATATGCCCTGAACTTCTCAGAGTTTAAACTTACACCAATTTTCTTAACTACCCCTACCTCGAATGAAAGGTTACCACAGATTTCAATGTAAACACTATGCACGTGTTTATTTACTGGTAACATTCCCAAGTTCTGTCTCTGCGATATGGAACACAGAGAGCATAACTGGGAACCAGTATGTAAACAAAATCAATTGTCTATGAATATTCAATTACTCCCCAAAAGAGGCGTGTTTTGAGAAACAGCTGTATTTACAAAGTGCAACCTATACAGACATTTATTCAAATAGAAAACTCTCTAGAATAAGTTTTTCTCACATTAATACTCATTTATCAGAATTAAAGTTTTAAAGAAATCACTGTGTATACTCTAAGTTTTTCTCTACTATACATTTTATACCCCCTCCCCTGTTTCAATTTTTTAAAGAATTTGAAAACAAGACTTTAATTATTGCCAGCTTACCCTATTTGCATATTTTCTGATAAAAAATGCCTAGAACCTGTTAAAAACTGTTTTGATAACATATTGAAAGCATATCAGAATATCATAAATGTAATGTTTAGCAGTCAATCATTACAACATTCAAGATTATATAAAGTATCCAATCCAGCCTCTATCTCCAGTCCACATCTTACTGTATGCCTATTTGTCAATTAAAGAACACATTTTCTGCCTCAAATGGTCAATTTAGAATTCGTGTCACAACAGTATCATCTGTAACCATATATCGGACACAATTTAGCTACTATATATACTAGAAGTGTTCAAACAAAGCTATAGTTGCAATAGTTGTATGTATGCAGATACCAGTCTGAGATATAAATTCACTTAAAATGTTGTAGAGATGACTGCTAACATCTGATTTTTGCATAACTTCCAAGCATAGTTATTGTTTTCTATATCAAGAACTTTAAAATCATAAAATCATAGCATTTACAAGTTAAATTATTTGTTTTATGACCCAGGGGGTAGGCAATTTTTCTATGTTTTTTGCCCCTGGGGCATCAAATTTCCTAAATCATTCTGCTGTTTCTAGCAATTTGGAATATTTAGTACATATTCAGAATATAACACACTATTGTAAGTTTTCTTGAGATATTTTTGTTTTTCTAGCTTGTATTTATTATGCCGTGGTGACAAAAAAGCAGATTTAGGTGTTGCGGCTTACTTTTGGGTTATCGAAAGGACACAAATACCCCATAAATAATATTCAGGAAGGATCTATGAGTTTCAATGACTGCGAAAAGTAAATATAAGCACTTCTTAACAATTTAACTTACAAGTATGCAAATGTGATGATTTAATTTTGTATCCAGGACTTTAAGTAAACTATGCATACTGTAAACTGTGAATTTATGCTGAGACATCATATTTAAGGCCCAGGATTCTATCAATCTTCATTAAATATTTATAAAACTTTTTATTTGAGTTAATTTCTTTAAAATCTGTGAAAAAAGCACATTTGGTTAAATTCTGAATGTTCCCCTTTTTCACCCAATATAGGTTGCATTTCTGTAAATATTGACAATGCAATTTCCCATAGGAACTCCTTTTACGGCTAAAACTGTACCACTTTTACTATGAAGTTTTGAAAAAAATCTTATCCTAGAATTGAAAGTTCATATGCACCACACTTTTTTTCAAAGGTCAAAATATAGGGCTGTGCGGCATATTTTCAACGTTTATATGCCCTGAACTTCTCAGAGTTTAAACTTACACCAATTTTCTTAACTACCCCTACCTCGAATGAAAGGTTACCACAGATTTCAATGTAAACACTATGCACGTGTTTATTTACTGGTAACATTCCCAAGTTCTGTCTCTGCGATATGGAATACAGAGAGCATAACTGGGAACCAGTATGTAAACAAAATCAATTGTCTATGAATATTCAATTACTCCCCAAAAGAGGCGTGTTTTGAGAAACAGCTGTATTTACAAAGTGCAACCTCAAATAGAACTGGACAAAATACCCCCTATCTGACGCAAGAGTTACACCATACTCTGGACACTTATATTCCGCTGCAGTTTCCATTAGACCTGGAGAGAAGGAACAGTTTGTAAATACATGATAGAGAACACACTGTCTTCCTTTCACTGTTTGAAGACTTGTTTTCTATGAATAAACATTTCTTCCTTAATTTCTATTCGTTGCTTTGCGTGATATCCTTTTTCACTTGAACACAAATTAATGTATTCAACCCGATGAAAAGTTGTTTAATTTAAAAAATCAACCGGTTTTGAATAAATAGCGTTAAGTCGATGCCACTGCTGGTGGAGATTTATTTCCCCAAGGGTATCACAAGCCCAGTAGTCAGCACTTTCTGTTCTGACATGTATTGTCATTGATATGGTTATATTTATAAATTTACTGTTTACGAATTTTTAAATTTTTTGAAATACTAAGGATTTTCTACCTCAGGCAAAGATTACCTTAGCTGTATTTGGCAAAACTTTAAGGAATTTTGGTTCTCAATGCTCTTCAACTTCGTACTCTATTTGGCCTTTTAAACTTTTTTGGATTCGAGCGTCACTGTTGAGTCTGCTGTAGACGAAACGCGCGTCTGGCATATATACTAAATTTAGTCCTGGTATCTATGATGAGTTTATTGTATATGCAAACAGTTAAATGTGTATAAATATGGTTTTCAGATTACACACAAGACTTCATGGTCCCTCTATGAAAGCGCGGGAGTTTCCTCTTGGTTGATAGGAGACGGACATGGGAAACGGGCAGTTGTTATGTGGAGTGTACCCTATTCCCATTGGTTTCATAGCAACTGGCTTGCTGTGGGATTAACTGAATCCGGTAATCAAGCGCACAAAGACTGGTTCGACCAAATGTATTATCATGAAAGTGGAAGCGGTTTGCATTTCAAGTGGAAAGATTACTATTATGACAGAATCATGACAATTATCCTATCTTTCAAAGACGAAAAATTTGAAATAACCGGAATCATGGAAACAAACTACAAACCAACAGCTCGTATTATTATTAAGCCTCTTAATGAGACAGATCTTGCACCAGGACTTAAGCGTGATGAATGACATTTTGCCTGAATTCTTTATTTATTTATACGTGTTATAATTTTTTACTCGCTGCTGCTGCTTACGTGGAACATAATATTCCATGATAGTTTTGTAGTTACTAAAGTTTTTTTTCAGTCGATTCAAAAAGTGTATGTGAAAAGATTTGAACTGATTTAGAAATTACAGACGCTCAAATATCAGCTTAAATATGGAAAAATCTATCAAATATGCCATAATGATTTTTCAAATATGAAAGTAATGGTGCATTAAAATTTATTATTAGACAGCTGATTACCAATTAAGCAATCAAAAATAGTTTTTTAGATAATCAATATCATATTTTACCTGTTTAATGGAATATTTTTGTTTGACTGTCCGTATTTTCTCTATGCCCAGAATGTTTTGTAGTATAACAATAAGAAGATGTGGTATAATTGCCAATGAGGCTTGTAACTCTCCACAAGACACCAAATGACACAGATATTAACAACTTGATGTCACCGTACGGTCGAATGTTTACAAACACTTTTTTTCATACGCTTTTTGACACAATTTAATAATAAAAAAAAAAAAACGAGAAGAAAAACAAATGATTTTTATTTGAATTCGTGATAGGTATAGGTAAACGACTTCAGAAAAGGTATCCTCCAGGGATTGAAATTCTGTTTTGGGTCAAATTTTGGGAAATATGTGACATCTTAATCCCCTTTTGCAATATTATTAGTAAGAACAAGCAGGTTGTTGCCATCGATACACCAAAAATAAATATCTTGAACCATTCAACTATTGGGTATCAGACCAATGGAAAGTACTGATTACATCCACTGTATATGACACGAACAGTAGGATTAATTTGTAAGAAAGCAAGGAAAGGGGGATGGTAAAATTTATGTATATTGCTATCTTACATCATTACTAATCCAGCGACAAATCTCATTTTGAAGAAAAGAGCAGTAAAACTCCCATAACAATCAGCGTCCTACTTTACTTTCTGGAAGTTTTGTAAACATTGGGGTCCTCTTTGTTCAGCTCCTGTAAGTCTCTCATACTTTTGATTTTGCCATTTAATTAGGGACTTTCCCGTTTTGAATTTTCCTCGGAGTTGAGTATTTTTTGTTATTACCATTACACAGTGGTCGCAGTGTCAGCCAATACATCACCTAGATTTATCGGCATCATTTGCTGTCTACCCCTGTTTGTTATTCTACGCTCTCTCCAAGCACCTGTCTATTTGAGGTCTAACCACCTTGTCATACAATCCAAATGCTTTATTTCCATTTAGATATTTTAAATATATAATCTTACTCAGACCTTCTGTGAACTACTGAATCTAACCAAATAAACGGGGAATGTGTTCATTGGACACAGATAATGCCCCAGCTTGCATATAACGTTATAAAGAGTCAAGAACGTTAAAATGACACTACCCAAATTCGCACTTGATCTGTGTTTTATGGTATTTAAAATGTTATTGAGGCAAAATAAAATAAGAGAACGGAAACTAATCGTTGGGACGTACATATACGTACTTGCGGACGGACAAGGGTAGCACTGTTCAGCCTCCTCCGCTGCATTGATCCGTTGAAAACAGCACAGGATTAAATTCAATTTTACCATATGATTTTTAGTGGGAGTTTTTTTCTTTGTTGATTGAATATTAATTTTACACAACTGTTGGTAGTTAGTAGTGCGGCTTATTTATTTTGCGCGACAATTTATTTCATTTTTTGTACACAACTATTTCTTGCAAAGTACAAAATATTAATTTTCATAAATTCTTGGACAAGGTTATTTTTAGAGTTAGTACCAGTCCTGACAATTCATTTTCAAATCACCCCATCTGTGACTGTGGATTAGAAATATGGTCAATTTGATCTTCTTCGAACCGGCCGTAATATTTTTGCCAGAGTGGGGCCTCAATTTGACTGTGCGGGATGTACAAGTTCTCAGCCACGTCCGACCATTTATGTGAACATTAAATCCGATGCCTCAAGTATGGAGGGTCAAGATCTCTGCCCGTTAATAAACTTTGCAATAACTCTTAAAGGGTCCGTAGGTGGCCTGTTGCAAGGCAAACCTTGTGACCCGATCCGATATACTCTCATTTTCAGATGGCAGTCCGAATTACCCCAATCTTCATCTTGGACGTTCTCTTTTACTGGAACTACCTATTGTATTTATTGTGAATGTTTTTCTTGTCCTGAACATGCATGACATATTTGCCATTGCAAGTTAAGCAATCAACAAACAATCAGTTTGAAAATCCAGTTTTTGCCTATTGTTACGCAGCTTTAGTCCGAGTAATCGTGACATCTTTAGAACTCTCAAAGTTCTATAAATCAATAGAACGAATTTCTTTAGGTACCGACCATTCATCTCCGTGGGACAAACACAATTATTTTTTCAATAACATACAGGATCACTTTTTAAACTTCATGTTGAAACTTCGTCAATTTTGAAAACAAAAAGGACAGATAATTGTTTACGAATACTTCGGCTTCTTTCGCCGATTCAAACTAACTGTTATGATAAAACCAAGGTGGCTTTTAATACCCTCATGAGCAAAACAAACAAATTGAGATGCACATTTATTGATTTCAACAAAAGTTATTCTCCGATACAAGAATTAAAAAAAATAATGAAAAATACAGGCTTTCTTCAAAAGTGTCCTCAACGTCAATGTTAAAGAACACATATATAAAAATTATATAATATATAAATCGTCCAGATAGAAATTATATACATGCATATACTTACAAACTGTAAAAATCGTTCTTTGAAACACTAATGCAACCTACATATGTTGAGAAATCAGACATGCTTAAACATCAATAAAAAAGTGTATTTAAAAAAGATGTGTTTAGGATTGTGTTTAGGATCTAAACACCATTTGATAACTAATTATAGTGTTGATAATCGTCTGGTGATATTGATTAGGAGATAAACCATACAAGTTAAAAAGATTTTAAAAAATATCCATTTTGTGGTTAATATACTTTCAAAAAGTGCCCCAAAACATCGTGATTGGTTATAAACTTCCTAAACAATTGAAATTCAACCAATGGTGTGACGTTAACGTTATTTTCACAAAGCTCGGTAAAAGTTAATGAGTAGTCGATTTACAATTTAGTAAAAAAAAATATGTGCTAATAATATGGTAACAAATTAAAAAAAGACATGTAATTTCTTTGTTCTTTCTTAGCACCTTTCTGCTACATTTACATTATAGTTGTCATCGTTATACTCCTCAATGTGGTCATGGAGACAATCTATATATAGCTTGTCACACATGCAAACATCCCAATCACAGGAACCAACATCGTCTGAAATAAAAAATAAAAAGCAAAGCTAGAGAAAAAAAAAACCGCCCAGTGCTCACAAATTTTCAAACAGCTTTCCTAAGTTTCAACGATTTTAAGTGGAATTTATATGCTTAAAAAGTAATCAATTTAAAACTGTAATAAGATCACTGAATATTTTATTTATCGATACATGTACTTACATTGATTACTAATTTAGAATATGTATTGCTTTACAGTTATGGACATAAGTGGACCTACACCGTGACTGGGTAGTTTAAGTAGCTCAACTACTTTATCACAAGCCTAGATAAGGATTGTTAGTTTTCAAAGGTCGGTGATTTTCTCCGGGCACTCCGACTTCCTCCACCAATAAAAATTGACCGCCATTGTTACCGGAAGTGGCGGTAAACACCAACAATCAATCAACCAGTATGTCGATTTAACATTGTACCGATTACAGTATTTGTGATATTTGTTACTGGGCAGTAAGCAGTAAATATCAATCATTCAAGCAAGCAACACATGATGCATGGTTTTATTTGTTTTGATTTCAGAGCAAATGCGACGGCAATTTTATTATGTGTTAACATACACAAATACTCAGTAATACACAAATACTCAGTAAACAAGAAATTAACGAATAGCTAAGAAATGATTATATCATGCCATGCTCTATATATGAATAAGAAGATGTGGTATGAGTGTCAATGAGACGAACGAACAGCAAGCTATTAAGGGCCCCAAAATCACTAGTGAAAAACACTTCAATCAGGACAACCAACAGTCTTATCTATATAAAATAAAACGAGAAACACTTATGAACCACACCAACAAACGACAACCACTGAACAACAGGCTCCTGAATTAGGACAGGTGCATACAAATGCTGCGGGTTTAAACGTTTTAACAGGCGCTTACCTTCACCCTTACCTGAAACAGTAGTGTAACATCACAACATGCTCATTTTAACGTGGGTAGGCATTATATTTGTTAATATCTTTATACCGAGCGTAGTGATGTATAAATTGTTGACAAATCTAATGCCTTCGCATGTTAAAATAAGAATAGAGTATGGCATGATAGAATTATTTCGATTCTAATAGGACATATATAACAACTTTCTACTTCGAAGCGGGCCTATAAAACACGTTCGGAAGGCAACCATTTTGATGGTCAAAACTTTCTATAGAATATCAACCGTTTTACGATAAAAAAAAAAAATGACCAGATACAGTACTCCGCCATAAGTATTCGTAAAACAACAATGGCGGTCACGTCACGGAAGGGTAAACAAGATTTTGACCGTCATCTCCATGTCACAATCGGGATTGCAGTGAATCTATCTATAGATGGTCATGTAGAAAAACATGTGGTTGTCATGTGACACGTGCGTGATGACGTCAGAGGCGTCTGTTCATACGTTGTAGCTAACGTAAACAAAATGGGTCGCAAGGGAAAAGTACTGACATCTGATTAAAAACACACCATTGACCTTATACGTTAGTGACTTGAATATTCAACGCAGTTTTTCTTCAGAATTCTCTATAATTATCATTAAAAATAGAACATGTAATTCATCATATTGATTATACCTGTACATTCCACTATGTTGTCAGAAATAATGTAATCATAGCCATTATTTTTAGGATGCCACCAGCATTTTCCTTCAGCTACAACATTACCATAGCAATTATCATGTACTTGACAACAACTGTAAGTAAAAAAAAACACAGTACTTTAACAGATAAGTTATATTTAGATCTTCAGTTCACATAATTTAGAAAAAGCAAAAAATAAACTTAGTTTGAACTGGGTTAGTCGACTAATATATGTCTCAACTTTCATATGTATACATATAGCATGTATGTAAGTCTCTCCAGTGAAGAACACGCACATCAAACACATTCGAGTACTGGATATGTATACTGTCTTGGCAAATAGAAATGTATATTTTAAATGGATGGGGATCTAAATGGTTTCCCATGTTTATAGCAATTCATTATAATGGGCTGGGACAAGCAATCAATGTTGCAGTAGAAAAGAACAGTGACAGTTATCTAAATTAAGAATATATATTGTTTACGAGTGAAAATTTGAGCAAAAATTATTGTACAGATATTTAAACAACCTGTGAGATATGCCACCCATAACAAAAGTGTATGGTGCACTGGAAAGGTCTTACCATGGCAGTAAGATATATAGTTATGATATAATGGGCGTGTGCCAGATATCAAAATAGCTATGTCATAGGGTAACAAAGTTATATTTCGTACCCAAAATGAAGGGGGAGAGGGGGGGGGGGGGGCTGCTGATCAATTGTTTAGATACAACTTGTCTTCAAAAATTAATACAGTACAACAAAAAAATGGAGGGGGAGGGGGAAGTCAAAGATTAAAAAATTAAACATTTTTTTCTGTTTACTTAAAATTTCAAATTAACTTAAGGTACATCCATCCCTCGGTTCATTTTCCTCTAAGCATATTAATGAGGGAAAGAAAGGCAACTAATCTATACCCAATAACCCTTTTAGTTATGATTTTTTATACACCGATTTAAAATTACAGCAAATGGAACTAAAACTGTAGGAGATGTAGGTTATACGTCAATAAGACAGCAATCAAACGACAAAAACAAACTAATGACAACTAGAGGGCAACATATGGTATAGTTTCAAAAAAAGATAGGTGTCTACAAAATATGTCAATTAATTTATATAAAAATTGTCAATAAATTAAACAGAAACGATAAAAATAAACAGCTGCGCCATGAGCGCATGATACGCCCGTCGCCTTTTGAAGGAATAAAATTCAATAACTTCTCAATGTCATATCAGAAATTAAAAAAAAACAAAAAGGGAACTTACTGCAATAGATATAAACAATTCACCAAAGTTTCATGAGAACTGATGAAAGCACTTTTGAATTATTGTCCGAAAACTGGAAAATCCCCCCTTTTTTAATGAATGAAAGTCCAAAAACTGGAAAATCCCGCCTTTTTTAATGAATGAAACCCCATAACTCGGAAAAGTTACATCTAAAATTTATAAAAATATAAAGGGAGCTTACATGTGTACGTCAATAGATATAAACTATTTACCAAAGTTTCATGAGACCAGCTGAAAGCATTTTTGAGTTATTGTCCGAAAACTGGAAATCACCCCGTTATATTGAATACAATCCCGTAACTCAGAAAAGTAATATCTAAAATTCATAAAAACAAAACAAAAAAGAGGTCATGACAATAGATATAAACAATTCACCAAAATTTCTTGCAAATTGGTGAAAGCATTTTTGAGTTATTGTCCGAAAACTGGAAAATCACCTTTTTTTTAATGAAACATGTAATCTAAAATTTATAAAAAATGAAAGGGAACTCACGTCAATAGATATAAACAATTGACTAAAGTTTATGCAAATTGGTTAAAGCATTTTTGAGTTAATGTCCGACATGGTGACGACGCACGGACAGATGAACAGACGGACAGACGGACGGACGGACAGACGGACGGACGTACACTGAACGGTATACCCTAATACGTCCATTAACGGGCGTATAAAAACCAATCTACCATTAAATTGTAATTCTCCAAATAATGTAACAATTTAGGAAAAAGTCAAATATGAAAAAAGTTAATCATTTAATACGTACCAACCTTTAACTACATGAAAGCGTATATCCACCTCATTGCCCTACAAGGAACTTTCCTAGGAGCCATGGATTGCGATATATTGTCCGCATATTTCCAGAATGTTCACGTAAATTGATGACGTCATGTGTTAAAACAGTTATTAGCCAATCAAATCGGTATATATAATTTGATCTGAACGGCTCGGGATGACCCTTTAATCCGAACTCCTACGTCGTTCGGATTAATTAAGGTCATCCGAGCCATGCAGATTAAATGATATATACCGACTTGATTGGACAATAACTATAACTTATTTTTTCGTATTCAGATTCGTTGTGGATGCGTACTTAGAAATCCCGCATAGCATTATTTTACCGCTTGATAAGAAAACTCCAGACCCGGTGACCATACTTTTAAAACACGTGGTATTCCAAAGCTGGAGATTTAAACCCCAGTGTTGAAGATGAATATGACATTATACAAACAATGTGTAACATATTTGGATATCTTGAATGCGCAGGTTTTATTTTAAATTTGTTATTGTTCTACTAACCTGTCAATATTGTCAATTGGTGTACCTTCACCATATAATCCACAAAAACAGCCATAGTCAAGAAGGCTAGTTGATATATCCAATCCAAAAATGTCCATCATCTGGTACGAAAAATTCCACCAAGCCTTCTTAGTGATAGTACCCCGTCTTTCTGAAATAAAGTAATATATTGACACAATGTTTAAACATGCAATTCAATTCGCCGTTTGAGAGCTTTGGACATTTTTTGTGTTCTTAAATCATCACGCGATTTGTTGAATTTAATTTTATTTTTTAACGGAGTTAGTAGCAAATTATAATTGAAAATTGAATTATCATTGATTAAACAGTTTTGGTCAACAATTTTGGACAATTAAAACAAAGTCTTGTTTGATTTTATACTGCAGCTTGGGCGCTTCCTGTTTTTTAGTCTACCAAATATAGTAACAAAAAAATATTTCGTTTCACGTCACTTGTCTACACCATTTTTGGTTCGTTTAGGGATGATAAATAAGTTTTATATTCTTGTTAACATTTTCATCGCTATAAGTCTTAGTTATTTTTTGGATGCAGGATAAACTATTTTCTGTCAATGTCAGAAAATATTATCATCTTAGTATTCGGTACGAAACTTTAAAAGAGTTCGGTAAGCCTCGCCTTTCCCAAGCTTTTAATCCTAAAACAAAAGTTGATTATTTTCTGACTTTGACCTAAATTATCTTGAGACAAATAAAGGCAACAGTAGTATACCGCTGTTCAAAACTCATAAATCCATGGACAAAAAACAAAATCGGGATAACAAACTAAAACCGAGGGAAACGCATTAAATATAAGAGGAGAACAACGACATAACACTACAATGTAACACATATAGACAAAATCCCACGAGAATAACAAATATAACATATATATATAACATCAAAACCAAATACATGAATTTGGGATAGACAAGTACCGTGACACGTCTTATCGCAATGTGAATTTACACTCAAAAATAAGAGAAAACAAACGACACAACGTTATAATGTAATACACACAGAAACGAACTATAATATAACAATGACCATATTCCTGACTTGGTACAGGGCATTTTTAAAGGAAAAAATGGTGGGTTGAACCTGGTTTTGTGGCATGCCAAACCTCGCACTTTTATGGCCATGTGAAATATAACATCAAAATGACAACACAGGACTACAATATAAATAAATTGGACAAACACTTTGCAACTGCTGATGAAACAAATCAGCCAATGCTCCTTAAATTTCAATATGCCGTTACCATGGTTACTGATGACAAAATGGTGGTCCACTTTGATATTGACGTTTTTTGTTTTTGCTGTTCAGGAGTTATGGTCGTTGATCGATCGAAAAATAGTCAAAGAATGGGGCAGGTCAAAAAGCCTGATAGCGCCTTTCAAATTACAGAAAACCCAGCTTGCTGTTTATTTGACAGCTCATTCCTTGTTTTAATAAAATTGAGAATGGAAATGGGGAATGTTTCAAAGAGACAACAACCCGACCATAGAAAAAACAACAGCAGAAGGTCACTAACAGGTCTTCAATGTAGCGAGACATTCCCGCACCCGGAGGCGTCCTTCAGCTGGCCCCTAAACAAATATATACTAGTTCAGTGATAATGAACGCCATACTAATTTCCGAATTGTTCACAAGAAACTAAAATTAAAAAAAAATACAAGACTAACACAGGCCAGAGGCTCCTGACTTGGGAAAGGCGCAAAAAATGCGGCGGGGTTAAACATGTTTATGAGATATCAACCCTCCCCCTATACTTCTAGCCAATGTAGAAAAGTAAATGCATAACAATACGCACATTTTAAATTCAATTCAAGAGAAGTCCGAGTCTGATGTCAGAAGATGTAACCAATGAAAATAAACAAAATGACAATAATTCATAAATAACAATAGACTACTAGCAGTTAACTGACATGCCAGCTCCAGACTTCAATTAAACTGATTGAAAGATTATGATTTCATCATATGAATATCAGGCACACTCCTTCCCCGTTAGTGGCTTAGTATTATACCATCATAACATATATGAGAAGAACATAACCCGTGTCATGCCAACAACTGGTTTTTTTAATAAATGTGTTTAGTTCTGATGCAAAGACCCTATAAGTGAATCAATATTAACGCCAAAATAAGCAATCTTTAGTGACGTGACAACAGTATCGTAACTATATCCCTTCTTAATAAGTCTATTTAAAGGTTTTGTTAGTTTCTGAGGTGAATACGGACATTTTTGTGCTTTATAAAGAATATTTTCATAAAAAATTGGATGTGAAATACCTGAACGTATAAGAAGTCTGCATGTTGAGCTATATTTACGAATGATGTCCTTATACCGATGATAAAATTTAGTAAATGTTTTGACTAGTTTGTGATATCGAAAACCCTGGTGTAATAATTTTTCAGTAATACATAAATTACTCTCGTTAAAATCTAAAACATTGTTACATACACGAGCGCATCGTACAAGTTGAGATATATAAACACCGTAAGATGGTGACAATGGAACGTCGCCATCTAAAAATGGAAAATTAACGATAGGAAATGAAAAATCATCTCTTTTATCATAAATTTTAGTATTAAGCTTTCCGTTAGTGATATAGATATCATATATACATGTATTCTAACTTTTAATGAGTAAATGCATTCAGTTGTAGTCATAAAATATTAAGTGCAAGAAGCTTACGTGCTGGACTTGCAGTCATATTAATGCACAAGAAGTCTACCTGCTGGACTTGAAGTCAAAATGAGACACAATAAGTTTACATGCTGGGCTTAAAATCCAAATCATGCAGAAAAAAGCTTACCTGCTAGACTTGAAGTCACAGTCGTGCACAAAATGCTTACCTGCTAGACATGAAGTCACAAATGGCATAATAAACGTACATACTGAACATGAAGTCACAATCATGCACATAAAGTGTACCTGCTGGCCTTGAAGTCACAATCATGTACAAAATGCTTACCTGCTGAACTTGGAGTCACAATCATGTACAAGAAGCTTACCTGCTGGACCTGAAGTAAAAATCAAGCACAACAAACTTACCTGCTGGACCTTAAAAGGTTAAGTCACAATCATGCACAAGAAGCTTATATACTGAACTTGAAGTCACAATTATGCACAATAAGCTTACCTGCTGGACTTAAAGTCACAATTATGCACAATGAGCTTACCTGCTGGACTTGAAGTCACAACTATACACAATAAGCTTACCTGTTGAACTTGAAGTCACAGTCATGCACAAGAAGCTTACTTGATGGACTCGAAGTCACATTGATGCAAAAGAAACTTATTTGCTGGACTTGAAGTCACAATTATGCAAAATAAGCTTACCTGCTGGGCATGAAGTCACAATTATCCCCAATGTGCTTACCTGCTGGACTTGAAGTCACGATTATGCACAAGAAGCTTACCTGCTGGACCTGAGGTCACAATCATGCACAAGAATCTTTACTGCTGGACTTAAGTTCTCAATCATGCACAAGAAGCCAACTTGCTGGACTTGAAGTCACAACCATGCACAATAATCTTACCTGCTGGAATTTGAAGTCACAATTATGAACAATGAGCTTACCGGCTGGACTTGAAGTCACAATTAGACACAATAAGCTTACCTTCTGAATTTGAAGTCACAATTATGCACACAATGAGCTTACCTACAGGACTTGAAGTCACAATCATGCACAGTACACATGCAGCAACATACTAGAATACAAAGTATTACAAAATTGCAAATTATTCATAAGAACATAAAGTATACACAGATTGAAATGCAGTGTTACAAATGTACGTCCTGAACGAAATGTTACTATTCAAATAATTTACTATTTATGTTTAGTACAAAATGCGAGAGAAAATACACGACAAAGGACCGAATTAAAAAGGATTCAAGTCTCGCTACCCTTCCTTACAGGAATCTATGTTGCGCATTGAACTAATTATGAAATTACCGTGGTTATTGAATTAAAGAAGCGGCAAAGGAAATGCCACATAAACTGGTTTGATTTACAAAATGCATTGGTAATAAAAGTTTTTTTAATTCAATAATGTAAAAAAATAATAAAGTGTTAGGTGTATTTTGTACTTACACGCAGGAGAACCATGTTTCGGACTGAAAAAGAAGAGAAATGAACTTCAACGATTTAGTAATTTGTTTAAACTCGACGCGTATTTCTGTTGCGTCATATTTTTTTTCTTCTTCATTTAATAGAAAATTTGGTGATGATTGCAGATATTTAATTGTTACATTTACTCCCAATTTGTATTGACATATTGTAAAGATTTTATATTGCCCTGTATATGTCTTTAAGCCATTTGTATCCTCGGGTTTCTGTCCCATTGATGTGCACATCACATATCTCTTCATTCATAGCAACTACACGTAACTGATTAAACTTTTTTGCCAAAAAAAAACCAACAACAAAATCACAGAATTTTGCTATAATGTTTATAGTCTTTGTGATTTGTATGCACGAACATTTTGAATAGATTTGACTTCTAAAACTTATGGTCGCATACTAATACGAAGTTATTGCAGACATATATATTGTACGGAAATTGCTACCTCCGCTACCTCCCCCTCATTACCGCTAATACAGATATGTTTCCTTCCTCCCTACCTATTCTAAATTGACATGACTACCCATACTCATTTTATTGACTTTTTTGGGTGAGCACTGTTTAAAGTCCAGACTTGTGTTAAGCACCATTAAAAGCCTTTATATTTTCATATGTAGTCTTTATAAAATTGTATTCGCCAGAGGGCAGGACACGTATATATAATATACTTTGTTTTCTGTAGTATAACCATCCCTTTGTCGATAAACTTGTCTCTGGATCCAAGTCCACATTTACCACAAATTTACAGAACACTTTCAAAATCATTACTTGTTATATCTGACTATACTGATTACGACCCTTTGCTGCTTTGTGTATTTGTTTTAAATGACAACCATATGCTCTTTCGGTACTCCTAGGAAACTCACTACATCAAAATTCTGAACCAAACCATGTAAACCTATCTCGTTTTAAAGGTATTGACCGAGGCCATTGTCCACCCAAGTATCTTCCTAGGATCTCCAATTAAGTATCGTCCAAAGATCAGGGCCCATATGGATACCACATATGTTCGAAGGTTCAGCTTATGTATTTTTCATGTCAACCACACACTCTTTTAGTACTTCTCGGAAATATCCAACTACAAAGTTCTGACCAGCTCTAGCTCAATTCAGGTATTGACCAAGGCAATTGTACACTTAGTATAGTCTTGGAATTCGGGTCCGTCAGGCACAACATGGGTTCAAAGATGCAACATTTTTTTGTTTATGTCAATCACACATTCTTTAGGTACATGTACTCGTTGGAAATTCCTTATGAAGGCTAGATTGAAAGCCATTGTCATATCTTTTACTCATTTGATCGCCTGGGTCCAAGAATGAACCTTTATGTTAACAACGGAGTACTAGTGTCTTAGTCGACTATATGTTATGGGTACGGACACAATTGACAAAGAAAACTTTAAATTTACATTATTTAACTTGTAATGTTGCATTTCATATAAATTTTCACAAAATTATCCTCGAAAGATCGATCCTCTTTGAAAGAACTTGTACACAGCATAAACAGTTCAAACAACATATATACAAATGTATGTACAATTGTATATGCACATTTTTTAATGTGATGTGTAGAGAAATAGACATTTAAAATAGTTTTAACTGAAAATATACGGGATATTTGAGGATACCGAATGTATGGAAAGGTATATATCGTCCGTCGCGCACTTTATCTTTCTTATTCAGGTCAATTTCAAATATATCAATAACACAATTCATCTCAACGTTCACAAATTCAGTATTTATAATATGGAATTTATAATTATATTATCTTATTTTTTATTCTTACATTGCTTCTGTAGCTCCTTATTTAATAGACAAAGAGAGAGAGCGGAAAACATAATATTTTGCTTATATCAAATACATAGCGGCCCCCGAAAAAAAGTTTCTGTTGGAAAAAAGTGGCTGCTGGTATCATTAGTATATATTAGTATAAACAGGATATCAGCTTAAGTAAATCATACATGTCAAATTTAGCTGTCAAAGGAGGTGCTTTAAAGTTAGCTAGCATTTATAGATCTTTTGAACTTTGAGTTTAATACTAATTTTGGATTTTAGATATAAATTTTATCATAAATATTGGCTGCTGGCTTGATTATTCTAGATTGGCTTCTTAAAATTGGCCGCCGGTTTGCACTCCATGTAATCACGCTACAATATAATAAGATCGCTGAAAAGGTTTTATTCCGAAAGACTTCGCGTTATCGATAAAAAAAAATAAAAAAAATAAAAAATCGTTGTGCTATATATTGTTGCCAAAATTTATTTGTCTTGAGTGAAAAAAAAAATCCATAATATTATCATTCATGAATAGTGAACTGTGTTTTTTTTTCTCACTATTCACTATTCAAGTTTATTCAAATCGAATAACTTTGATATCTACTTGTTCTGTTTTGTGTAATAATTGTTTTAACCCTTCAAATCTCTGATTGCAGGTGCATCCTACATATCCGAAGAAACCTTATAGACTGGGCACCAAATAAAGTGCACAGATTCGATTAATGGGGTTATGGAGCGCCCTTATACCGAAAACGGCCGAACATAAAAAAAAAATACACCACCAAGCAAGTTTTGATTGAGTTATGAACCCTTGTATCCCCTAATTACAGGTATATTCTATATATCCTCAGAAAGCTTGTAGACTGGGCAACAAAAGCTATGCAGTGAATAAAGTGCGCAGATCTAGTTTAAGTGGTTATGGAACGCCCGAATACCGAAAACGGCCGAACCTAAGAATAAATACACCATCATGCACGTTTCGATCGAGTTTTGAACCCTTGAATCCCCTTATTCTAGGTATATCCTAAGAAAGCTTATATATTGGGCAGCTAAAACTATTTAGTGAATATAGTGCACAGATCCGGTTTAAGGGGTTATGAAGCGCTTGAATACCAAAAACGGCCGAAACTAAGAAACATACTTCACCAAGCATGTTTTGATCGACCGTCAGACCCTTGAATCCCCTAATTACAGGTAAATTCTAAATATCCTCATAAAGTCGATATACATCGGAATAAAACGTATATAGTGAATATAGTGCACAGATCCGATTAAAGAGGTTATGGATCTCCTTAATTTCGGACGTTTTCGGTATTCGGGCGCTCCACAACACAGATCTATTTGTACATGTTGTATAATAATTATTTTACCCTCCCCTGACACAAGGTGTACCGTGTAGCGGTCGGATTCAATTACGTGAGGACATCCATCGATTTCTCACTTTAATGCTTCATGAATAAAAGTTGGACCCCTCGCCTTCCCAATATAAAAAATATGTAACAAATTAAGTGCGACAATTGTACCGTAAGCTTCTAGATATGCATAAAAAGTATTATGTATCATTGAACGAAGTAGATATAGATGCAATTGTTAATAATCAAGTGAAATTTTAAGTCAAAAGTAAATAATTTTATTTGAAAGAGGTAGGGCAAAAAACATATCTTGTCTCTTTATACCTTAATATTATAATACTAGGTAGGCCTCAACGTTTTTAGCTGATAGAATTTGAATCGAATTGAAACCATTAATACACAAACTGATTAGTTTTTCAATTTGAATAAACTTTAAAAGTGAATAAGGGAGAAAATCACTAATCATGAATTTTCAATAGTGAAAAGTGAATAGTGAACGTACTTAAGACCGTTTTTTGTTTGTGGTTTTCAAGATAATGCTTAATTTCTTAGCACAATAATGGACAAGAAAGGATATAGCGTGACACAAAATCAGTATCAAGATTTGGTTTAAATTGATTTAAGATTCAAGATTTTTTTTTCAAGATTTTATTGATAACGCTCAGACACATTAATGTGTAACATGAGGTCAAAGTATAATACATAAACAATTGAATGACGAAATGAGCATGCAGTAATATCTAAACATATAGAAATACAATAATTATTGTAGATATTTTAGAATAAACAAGCAATGTTCTTAATAAAAAATGACAATCGTTTGTAGACTTCCATATTACATATGGACAATAATCCTTCCAATTTAATATATTGAGGATTAATAGTATAATATTTAGGTAAGTATTTGTTTCTATAATTAACAATAGAACCATGTTGACATACAAATAAAACATGAAATTCATCACCAATAAATTTATGACATAAAGTACATATTCTCTCTGGTCTATGTATATTTTGCCAACGGCCTGTCTCGATTGGAATACGTAAGTTCGATGTCCTTAATTTAGTTATCCACCCTCTATTCTGTTCAGATAGTCTGATCAGATATTTTTCTAGTCCAAAGTCCTTTTTGAATGTCCCATAAAATTGTCCCCGGGAAGAATTTTCTATATCGCCAAACCATGAGGTAATAAACTGATCACTCAATATACGATCAAGATAATTTTTATCACAAAAGCCAATTTGGTTTATGAAAATATATCCTAGACCAGTGTTGTTAAATATTGATTCGACAGAATCAATCCATTTGAAAACATAATGGCCATGATTCTTCAATGATAACATCAGCCTGTACAAAGAACTACTTAGTTTACTGCTATTGTTTACAACTTTACACCAATACGAAATCATTCTACATTTAACTCGAATTTAGTTAAAAGGACCTGTAAAAAGTTTACTTTGAACTACAAAAGAGGTTTTCCTTGTTTGTCAGAATCAGAATATATTACACAGATAGCGATAAATGGTAAAAGCTAACCAGAACATCACACTTATCTTTGAAACATATTAACGTTCTCATTTAAACCACCGTTCAAAAATCTATCTTCTTCTTCCGTCAACCAAAAAGGGGGGTAAATGAAAATTTTCCCCTCATTGTTGATTATTTAAACATTTATAGAAAAATTACTACTTTCAACATTTTATTGATAATTACCTTTTATGATAACACCTACTAATTTTCTTATATTATTTATTAGTAAAATTAAAATTAGTAAGTTTTGATTCTGTTGGTTTTTTTTTACCAAACTCCATCGTACGTTCAACTTTTTACTTTAAAAGAATTTTTTTTTCGATTCGGTTTTTTAGCGAAACTTCATTAGACGTTCAACTTTTTACCTTAAAAGAATTTTATGTTTGATTCAGTTCTTTTACAAAATTACCTTCATCGTGCGTTCAACTTTTAAATTCACAAGAAATTCACGTTCGTATTTATTAGTAAAGGGTTTATACTTATTGAAACCTCTGCGTAGATAAATTCAACGTTTTAATTTTTTAATAATTAAAATCACATTTGAAAAACATACTTGAATATATTTTTTGTCATTCCACAAAGAAGGATGAAAGTAAAATCATCTGCATAGTACATTGTAACATAATTAAATTTCTGAATTTGAATTTGTATGCCATATTTAAATGTTGTCATCATGGTAATAATTATAAAAATTGTGTAAGAAACAAAAAGCATTTAGTTAAAACATAAAACAACTACCAACGAGGTTCCGGAATAAAGGCGGACGTATGGTGAATATGTGGTGGGATTAAATATCCTCTCCTTGTTTTGGTTTTGGTCAATGGTTTAACAAACAGGTTCATTTTGTGCATACGTTGCCAAATACTTTAAATGGAAAAAAAACGGAGGAGAAACAAAACCCCAAATACATTCCGTATAATTACGGTAACACATGTTACCAAAAACATAAGCAAAACAATTACAAGCATCACCACGTCAAAGAACGCACACATTTTTTGTTAGATTCAACTCAACGTACGCCCATTTAATGTGCGGGATATTCAAGTACGCACTCACGTCTGATCAGAATGGGGCGTGTAATTTGAGATTGAGGTAAAATTGAGAATGGAAATGGGGAATGTGTCAAAGAGACAACAACCCGACCATAGAAAAAACAACAACGGAAGGTCACCAACAGGTCTTTAATGTAGCGAGACATTCCCGCTCCTTCAGCTGGCCCCTAAACAAATATATACTAGTTCAGTGATAATGAACGCCATACTAATTTCCGAATTGTACACAAGAAACTAAAATTAAAAAAATACAAGACTAACAAAGGCCAGATGCTCCTGACTTGGAACAGGCGCAAAAATGCGGCGGGGCTAAACATGTTTATGAGATCTCATGTTTGTATGTGGCCTGCAGCAAAGCAGAATTTCTGTTCTTAATCAACATACCTTCATTTTCCAGTGAAATATTTTCCCGACCTTCATGCCGGACGGCCTCTATTACAGGACAAACCTATTGTAGCTATTGATAATTTGCTCTCGATCTAAACATGCATGAACTATTTTCCAGTGGATGGTAAGCAACCAACTATCAATCAATCAGATCAATACATGCACATACATGTATGTGCAATGCACAACCGATTTCAGTTTTACTGCATTAAATTATTAATAATTAAGCAAACCATACCTCATCTCTTTATTTTTAAATGGATGATATTCGTAAAATATAAGATGCAATATTATAATTTGCAACGTGCCTACATGCTGTGTCGATCTTGTGTTATAAATTATCACTAATTAAACTAAATTATATAAATGTGTAACCAATTTCGGACATAATATAACAAAACTGACCTTCCCTGACCTTTTATTAAAATCGTAATGCTGCGAGCTTAGGAGATGAATGGAAAAAAGATGCGAAAGATACCCACGAAACATCAAACTCAAAAGTCGAAAGTATACTGACAACGCCTTGGCAAAAAAAAAAGGAAAAAAATACCAAAAAGACAAAAGTATAAAAAAAAAAAACACAACATAGAAAATTAAAGACTTTGCAACACGAAACTCACCAAAAATCTGAGAGAACTTTCCAATTTAAAAGCATTTAGTTCGATGCAGCCATGTTTCGAACTCATGTCATCCCGCAGAAGGAATGAGCAACGAGACAACCAAGGCTGTTCCTGTTTAGTTATAGTGTTATAATAAAGCTGAAAAAAAGATAGGAATACAATTTATTTTCTCCATTTTTTTAAATTAAAATTAATCAAACTCAATAGAATATCTTTAATAATTTACACCTACCTATTATGTGAGAGGACACTACTTGCTGCAATGGATTATGGTTACGATCTGAGCGAGTTGGTTATTTTCCAGTTTTTAAATGTTTACGTGCATCTGCGTTCGTTTTATAAATTGTCACACCACTTCTATATATATCAAGGTTATTATGTTTTTAATATATTTTATGAAACGAAAAGAAATAACAGTGCAATCAAAATACAAATTTCTTATGAAATAAACAGGATATGTGTAGGTGCATCTTCACGTATCACTAAACAAAGGGGTAATATTCATAACTGTTTCTAATTAAGATGAAAAATGCATTACGTAAAGTCTTATTAAATAGAATTAACAACTGTAAATACACATTAAATCGTCATCCATTCAATTTACAGTATATAATTACATGATATTTTCGATAAATTTAAAGTTTTGATCTACTTAAGGTAGACGAGTGATGTTCTTTATTTTGGACATTCTGTAAAAGTACGTTCTCTCGTTTTATTATTTTTGTTTATTTAAAATGCAAATTGAATGTCTTAAGTAGGAGTTCTAGTTGTAGATTAAAGGTGCAACATTATTATTAAACCGTACTGGGGTCTACATGCACCCCGCTTGTATTTATTGTATCATTTTTTTTCTTTTTGTACTATTACTATTTTTATATTACCGACTTTTGACTCAATCATGTCCATTCAACAATAAAATAATTGCACTTTTATTTCAAGATTAATGGACAAATTGATCGTATGGAAAGGACAAACAATGTTTCATCTGATATATTGTAAACAAACATGTCTTTTGATTTCATTGTATGCAAAATTTAAACTGTTTATTCCTGAATATAAGCGTTGTCAAATGAACTGATATAAATATTTCTTCGTTATGAATTTGTACAGATATTAAACTTGTTTTTGGGGCATTCTTTGAAATTTTCATTTTCTTGGGTGATCCTAACCTGGTCAGGGAGATAGTTCTATCATTTTGGGTAATTACAATGACTTTTAAATCCGCCAGAAGACTTAGAAATGTGACAGGTTTACCCTCTGATACCTTAAATTGAATGCTTAAATCTAAATGCCAACTACATTTTTTCAACTGAACTACTTTCATTTTTTTTAAATAAATCAATAATACAAATAAACCTCATTTACTCGACTCTGTCTGTCATTATTGGTTTTTAGTCTGACCTTGTATGCACGGATCGGACGGATACGTATTTAATAATTTGTTTTGTGTATCACAGCATTTGCATGCGATAAACGCGGACCTCTACGAAGACACCTTTACTCGTTAATTTGTAATCAACTTGGTCGCAATAACACATAAAAAAATATATAAATTATTTTTCCATATAATTTATATTCCTTCATTATTGGGATCTTATTCTTCTGTCAAATAAATGATGGAGATTTGTCACAATGCAATTATAGCAAATGTTTATGATATAGGATTTGCACAACTAGGAGAAGTAATGTAATAATGTGTATAACTGTATACATCGAGACGATGTACACTTTTTAAATTAATCAAACCTAAGTCAATAGTTATCAAAAGTACCAGGATTATAATTTTATACGCCAGACGCGCGTTTCGTCTACATAAGACTCATCAGTGACGCTCAGATCAAAATAGTTAAAAAGCCAAATAAATACAAAGTTGAAGAGCATTGAGGATCCAAAATTCCAAAAAGTTGTGCCAAATACGGCTAAGGTAATCTACTCCTGGGGTAAGAAAATCCTTAGTATTTCGAAAAATTAAAAGTTTTGTAAACTGAAAATTTATAAAAATGACCATATAATTGATATTCATGTCAACACCGAAGTGCTGACTACTGGGCTGGTGATACCCTCGGGGACGAAACGTCCACCAGCAGTGGCATCGACCCAGTGGTGTAAATAGTTATCAAAAGTACCAGGATTATAATTTTATACGCCAGACGCGCGTTTCGTCTACATAAGACTCATCAGTGACGCTCAGATCAAAATAGTTAAAAAGCCAAATAAATACAAAGTTGAAGAGCATTGAGGATCCAAAATTCCAAAAAGTTGTGCCAAATACGGCTAAGGTAATCTACTCCTGGGGTAAGAAAATCCTTAGTATTTCGAAAAATTAAAAGTTTTGTAAACTGAAAATTTATAAAAATGACCATATAATCAGATAATTGATATTCCTGTCAACACCGAAGTGCTGACTACTGGGCTGGTGATACCCTCGGGGAGGAAACGTCCACCAGCAGTGGCGTCGACCCAGTGGTGTAAATAGTTATCAAAAGTACCAGGATTATAATTTTATACGCCAGACGCGCGTTTCGTCTACATAAGACTCATCAGTGACGCTCAGATCAAAATAGTTAAAAAGCCAAATAAATACAAAGTTGAAGAGCATTGAGGATCCATAATTCCAAAAAGTTGTGCCAAATACGGCTAAGGTAATCTACTCCTGGGGTAAGAAAATCCTGAGTATTTCGAAAAATTCAAAGTTTTGTAAACTTAAAATTTATAAAAATGACCATATAATTGATATTCATGTCAACACCGAAGTGCTGACTACTGGGCTGGTGATACCCTCGGGAACGAAACGTCCACCAGCAGTGGCATCGACCCAGTGGTGTAAATAGTTATCAAAAGTACCAGGATTATAATTTTATACGCCAGACGCGCGTTTCGTCTACATAAGACTCATCAGTGACGCTCAGATCAAAATAGTTAAAAAGCCAAATAAATACAAAGTTGAAGAGCATTGAGGATCCAAAATTCCAAAAAGTTGTGCCAAATACGGCTAAGGTAATCTACTCCTGGGGTAAGAAAATCCTTAGTATTTCGAAAAATTCAAAGTTTTGTAAACTGAAAATTAATAAAAATAACCATATAATCAGATAATTGATATTCATGTCAACACCGAAGTGCTGACTACTGGGCTGGTGATACCCTCGGGGACGAAACGTCCACCAGCAGTGGCGTCGACCCAGTGGTGTAAATAGTTATCAATAGTACCAGGATTATAATTTTATACGCCAGACGCGCGTTTCGTCTACATAAGACTCATCAGTGACGCTCAGATCAAAATAGTTAAAAAGCCAAATAAATACAAAGTTGAAGAGCATTGAGGATCCATAATTCCAAAAAGTTGTGCCAAATACGGCTAAGGTAATCTACTCCTGGGGTAAGAAAATCCTTAGTATTTCGAAAAATTCAAAGTTTTGTAAACTGAAAATTTATAAAAATGACCATATAATTGATATTCATGTCAACACCGAAGTGCTGACTACTGGGCTGGTGATACCCTCGGGAACGAAACGTCCACCAGCAGTGGCATCGACCCAGTGGTGTAAATAGTTATCAAAAGTACCAGGATTATAATTTTATACGCCAGACGCGCGTTTCGTCTACATAAGACTCATCAGTGACGCTCAGATCAAAATAGTTAAAAAGCCAAATAAATACAAAGTTGAAGAGCATTGAGGATCCAAAATTCCAAAAAGTTGTGCCAAATACGGCTAAGGTAATCTACTCCTGGGGTAAGAAAATCCTTAGTTCACTTAACATATCATCAAAAGATAACAACCAAACAAATAGATTGTTCGTATGAATACATTTTACGTATCATCCAACGATAACCCCCAAACACATAGATCGTTCGTATGAATTTTGAATAATATCTTTGTACATTGTAAACTTTTTTTTTGAATTTTTCTATGTTGTTTATGTAATGCTCCTTGTATATCCATTTCAATTTAATTGATATGTTTTGCCAATTAAACTCAATGCTTCTCGTTTATTTGTAAACTATACGCATTGCATCTCTTCGTCCTTGTATATAACGTCAACATATAATACTGTCACCATTATCCTTTTTACTGCATTAAACTATGTCGTTTTTCAAAAACACCCTACTTGTTAAATGCTGCGACACCCTTTTCTCTCTTTAAATAAGATAATTTTGACATAAGCTTTCAAACAAATGACATGCAATATATATGGTTGTCATATTCTATATTTTCTGCATAACACTTATTTGATAGAGAAGATGAAATATTGACAGCAAAGTAAGTACATTTACTAATATTAAGGGAAACAAAAATTCCGACTACATGAAAAGACTGATATAAAGTGGAAAGTTCGTTTCTAATGGTTATTCGATTCGAAGAACACATCTTGACTGAACATCATCTGATTTGGAAGACATTTTTGTTAAATTTAAGCAGCCTAATATTGGCGGAATGAAACTTTTCAGAGCCAATACATATCAGAAAACAAAACCATTATTAAACAGTTAATTTATAATTATGACAATATCACATGAATATCAACGATAACTCATGTCACCACAAATTGATAGAAAAAAAGGAATGTTGATTCGTAGTACAAAACTTTTCATATCAATTACATATGTGCAAACAAAGTAAAAACAAAGCCATTATTTCAGTTATCATCACATTTATTTACATCCAATCAACGGTGTACATTAAACCAGATGCGGGAGCTGTTACATTGTGAACCATCATGTTACGAGAACATGACTGAGACATCATCTGCAATAATAAATGCATATGTAACAAAAAAAATCAAATATAGCAAAAGCATAATATGTAACTAAAAAAGTAAAGTAGATACACATATACATGTATTTTAAATGTAATTGAGGTTTAAAAAAAAATCAAATTATATTCCAAGAAAAGAAACGAACAGACGACCTAACAATAAAGACATTAAACAAACGATACCAATGTTATTCTGTAAAATCCTTCGTCGGATGATTTCGAGATCAAAGGTTTGTCAAATCAAAATATGTAAGGTGTTGAAATAAAAAAAAGCATGTAAAGTTCTATAATAGTAAATATACTTAAGAATTATGCAATCCAATCGCATTATGTATTTTATGAAATTCTTGTGACCATTTGTTTTCTTCGCGTATGAAAACGAATGGAAAAAAATATGATACTGAGAACAATAGAGAAGGCACAAGCAAACAAACTTTTTCTTAATACTTCCAGTATGTTGGTGTGTCAATTGCAATAATGCTGCGTCACCGAACACATTTAACATGTTTGGATAATTCACTAAAATGTATAAAATGTAAAATTAATACCTAATGAAAGTATATGAAGTGAAGTATTAAAAACCATATGTAGTGGGTAGTAAAACACGTACCTCAATGACATCATTTTGGCAGGATACTAAAATACCAATGATATCACTGAATCCATGACCTGTCCATTCAGCAATGGGTACATCATGTTTCAATTGACTGCAATGACTGTTCACCTTTAGTTGTATTATAAATTAAGGTACATACGATAATACATTTTATGGAAAAAATAAAAATTAAACATATACAACATGTTTCGCTTGCCTTTAATAATGATATTAACAAATCAATATCTTGCGATGATATCTTTACTAGTAAGACTGTTTTACGTCTTTTAATAGTTCAGTTGAAACAAAATAGAATCTACATAGTACATATATAACGATCACATTTAAGAAAGAATGCTTCAGTTTAAAATGGTGGGTCAAATAGTTAGTTTCTCACCGATAAGTAAAGGGTAAACAATTAAGACATGAATACAATTTACTGAGGTTAAATTTAACTATTGCAAACAGTTGCTAGTAATGTAAGGAGTATAATATAATGCATCCTTTGATTGTCAATGACAGTTCCTTACAGATATATAGAATCAAGGTGATTGACAGGAAACATGTATGTATGAATGCAAACAAAAATGTCGTAGTCATTAAAAAGGCGTGAACATGTATTCCTCAGAAATACAATTACATCGAAATATTTCGGTAATCTTCCGGACGTTTCTGTCAACTAGCAGAGTTGGTATCGGAATGTGGACTTTAATATTTTTAAAGCTATATTTCAATAGTTTTTTGTCATATTCTATATTAGTTTTAAATGAAGCCAATAGCATATTCCTAGTTTCCCTTTTCGTCGATATTTAGATGTTACTTATAAAATGTAGCACTTCGGTGTTGACATGAATATAAAGTATATGGTCATTTTAATATATTAACTGTTTGAAAAAATTTAACTTATTCGAAATACTAAGGATTTTCTTATCCCTGGCATCGATTACCTTAGTCGTATTTGGCACAACTTTTTGGAATTTTGAGTCCTCAATGCTTTTCAACTTTATACGTGTTTGGCTTTCTAACTATTTTGATCTGAGCGTCACTGATGAGTCTTATGAAGACGTGACGCGCGTCTGGCGTATGGAATTATACGCCTGGTACCTTTGATATCTATTATAACGTTTCCAAACAATTTAAGATTCATTTTCTGTGTTTACATGGGACGAAATTTGAAAATGCCTTTTCACTGTAAATTACACCACAAAAGATTTTAATAAAAGCAGAACTTGCAGATGGTCATAAACTTATCTAAGTTACAACATATGAGTATGTGTTTTTATCAGTAATTTTGAATTACGCTCGTTGATGTTTATTTTATTTTCGATTTGTCAGTTTGTTTTCGATTGTTGAGTTTGAATGTCTCTCTCGTATCGTTCTCCCCTTTCTTAATAATCATATCAGGGTAAAGTTGATATTGCTATTCAAAGATATCAACCATACTTATTAATTTTAAAGACTATAAACATTTACCGTTTGGTTTGTTTGTGACATCGGAATGTTGCGTAAGCTGTGGTCAGTTTACAAAGTAGCATTGGTAAATTTAAACGACAGTACTTCTCCATGTTTACCGATGTTCAACTATGTCGAAAAACTTAAAATATCAAAAACAAAGACCTACAAAATGTAAATCCCTTCAAGAATTATTTAATGTTAATGTATTATGTTTAAACAAATACATTTATGGTTTCAGTCATTCACGGTTTAAATGATAGGAGTTGAAATAATATACATTTCATATCACGAAATGGCAAGCCACATGCACGAGGAAGAGATCAAAATAAAAACCTGTAATCCTTTTTTCCATTTTGAAAATACTGGAGCTTGGCAATGTTTGAGGATTACCGCATCAGACGATTTACCACCACATGCGTTTGCGTTTTGCATTGTCACAGTTTTGCCTGCAGCTAAATCCATAAGTAGTCCCATTTTATCACAGACATGATCTGAAATATATATTTATTTTTAACCAAAAAGTTGGTAATTTTTCGCGTGATTGACATAGGTTTACATATCGATAATATTACAAATTTGTAAATGTGCAAGTCGATCTACACTTGACACTAGACAGTTCAGTTTTATCTGCAACAAGTCATGAGTGTAACATGTGCTTTTCGTTGGTTCTGTTGGGCGTTGTTGTCAGTTTTTTTTAATTGAAATATAATGAAACTATTTATATATATTGACATCATTAAAATTAACATGAACATTTGAAATTATGCTCAAGTATCTGGTATATCGCTTACATTTTTTTATTTATCGAAAAATAATTATTTTGTCGTTTTAAATTGAACATTTCGATTTTCAACCTAGAGATGGGTGCTGTATCTAACCTGTACAAAAGTTAACTTGGAGCAGACTTGTTGACTATTTTCTAAGTTAACTGGAGAAATTTTAAACAGACAAGCAAGTTAACTTCGTTGTTGGCAGACCAAACCTACGGTCTGCTTTTCTAGGACTGCTGCAGACCTATTTACAGGTCTGCTCCAGACCAGACCTGAGGATAAGTCTGCTTTTGACCAGTCCTGAGGATAGGTTAGCCCCAGACCAGACCTGTGGACAGGTCTGCTCCTGACCAGACATGTGCACAGGTCTGCTTCTTACCAGACCTGTGGACAAGTCTGCTATTGACCACATCTGATGACAGGTCTGCTTATTACAGCTGACCGTGTTTAAGACTTTTCATATCAGACTTGAATTTCAAATATGTAAACAATAATCGCATTGATCACGTTATACTCTATAGATATTATACACAATCATTTTTTCATGTCATAGATTCTTATATCATACATTAAACAATAGCTATAAAATCACATACAGCTTTCATACAATAAATGGAATTTGTTTTTTTTAGTTAGAAGGCGGATAGAAAGGTGATCCAACGCATCGGAACAATATCCTTATATCATGGGATTTCGACATCATTGTCGACGTTGCTTCGTTCCCCATTTTTTACAGTCTCTTCATAAATTTTACTTAATGCATAACATGGATATTTCATCGTAATTCACCTTGTTTGCATTGGATTTACGATTCTGTTTTTGACAAAATATTCTAACGATAATTGCACAGTGTCCGGATTCATAAGATGTTGTATAAATATGAACAATCTCGTCAATTTCTTCAGAGTGTGTATTTGCCGATTATAAATGATATATGGGACGTCCGAAAAATATACTCCGATTACTCGTTGTGCACATGAATGAAATAGTTGACACTTGAAGTTTAGCTACAAATAAAATCAATCAACCGACATTATATATCAACAGTATACTATTCCAAGAAAAGAACCTCATATATTTTTTGTTATAAATGAATTCAAACATGTCAGTGTTGGTACTTGGATAATGCGGCGAAAACATGTAGTTTTGTTTTATGGTATACACACCATCTTGAACTACATAAATGTACTAACTTTAGCGGCGGTTCAATATTATGAATACAGAGATGAAATGCTGACACTCTAACTTCAGGCGGAACAGATTTTTCATTCAATTTTTCCAATATTGCTTTCATTTGAATTATACAGTCCATCCTGACATAAAAAATATTGCCGAATTGCCATGCGGTTAAATAGATTTACATAATAAAGTGCACATATGGTCAGTTTAGGTTGATGCGGTCAAATTTTCTTGTTATAGGAGTCAGCCTGAGGTATCAAAACTACTGAAAATTTATTACGTATCAATATATTGATAAAAGGAGGACATGCTGGCACTCTAAATTTATGTGGACAAATTTTTGTAGTTATTTTGTTCCAATATCGCTTTCATTTGTATTAACATTCAATCCTGACATAAAAATATTGCTGATTTACTATGCCGCTATAGATTTACATAATAAAGTGCAAATATGGTCAGTTTAGGTTGATGTGGTCAAATAATGTTGATGTACAAGTCAGCCTGAGGTATCAAAACTATTGAAATTTTGTTACGAATCTATATATTGAATAAAAGGAGGACATGCTGGCACCATAAATTTATGCGGACAAAATTTTGTAGTTAATGTGTTCCAATATTGCTGCCATTTGTATTATACATTTAATCCTGACATAAAAATATTGCTGATTTACTATGCCGCTATATAGATTTATAAAATGAAGTGCAAATATGGTCAGTTTTGGTTGATATGGTCAAATAATTTTGTTATAGGAATCAGACTGAGGTATCAGAACTACTGAAAATTTGTTGTGAGACAATTTGTTGAATAAAAAGAGGACATGCTGGCACTCTGAATTTATGCGGACAAGTTTTTGTAGTTATTGTGTTTTAACATTGCTTTCATTTGTACGGCTATATAGATTTACAAAATAAAGTGCAAAGATGGTCAGTTTTGGTTGATACGGTCAAAAATTAAAGAGTAAAGAAACAGTTGCGCATTATCCTTTTTAAATCATTGATAACTCGGGATCTATATTTTCTATTATTCAAAACCTAACCTATACCATCCAACTTCAAAACATGCATCATACGTTACAAAGAGGGGCCTCGGTGACCATATAATCTTGTAGTCGAACTACTGTTACACAGTATCATTAGTATGTCAACACTGAGGTTGTGAGTTCGATTCCGGTACGCGGCTGGTTCGACCCAAATCTGAATTAACAAGGACTTTCCGTTTTCCTACCAAAGGTATGCGGTTCTCTCCGCTTATTTATGCTTCATTAACCAATAAAAACTCCCCGCCACACAATAATGCTGAGAGATGCGCCAGCGCGAATCAAACAATCAATCATTAAATTAAAGAAATGTAGCCTCAGTCCACAAATATATAGATTGAAATACAAAATGGTTGCAAAAATGAACACAAGAACCATGATAGAGAATACATGTACAAGATGTATGAGATAACATTGACAAGAATCATAAGGTTCGAAAAATAAGATGACTAAAATGGAGATTTGAAGATTTGATAAGAAAATAAAGTTATAGTGGTAGACACCGACGTGATACTATGCCGCATAAACAAATTTGAAATCCGATAGTTTAACAATACTGGTAGAAAATCTACAAATTATTCTATTTGAATACTAACTAGATTAATTTGCGGTTAACTAATGAATTTTGCCTATTCAGAAAAATATACCATTGTTCGCTTTTCATAACTTTGCACTCCAAATTCTAATGTTGTTAGATCAACATAGACTTGTTATTGAAACGACATCTTACACATATTACATATAAGCCTCCGATGATTTTAACATTCAGAATTAAATCATGAAGGATATAGAAATAAAAAATTAAGATATATACAAAAATGATGTATTTTACCTTTGGTTGTTGGTTGAGGTTTAAAAGGCAAAATTGCTGAAATTGTATACAACAGTTTGCAATCATTTGGTTCCATGTTTGGACAAAACCATACAGTTATGACAAATAAATGAATTGCAGAAGAATGAGAACAAATCGGAAAAGTAGCATGTATTGTTAGTGCAAACACAGAAATAGCAATATGAACAATTTGAATGAAAAAATCACATTATTTAAATTCAATACCGTTTACCATTTGATATGTTACATTCCAACTTACCATCTATTTGTATATCTAAAACATATTTTTCGGTACGCCCCTTTTTAAAAATGTCTTTTAACAAATGTTAAATGCATACAACACTTATTTTTGGACGATTTACAGCTTTGACGTCAATGTTCATGATGTTTGATATTGGTGTTTATGCGTTTGCATGTTTATAGTGACTATTTGTAAAACCCGAGTCTTAAATATCAGACAATTTTCTGTGTAAAATTGTCAATATGAAATACATCAAACCAATGTTATCGTATATCGTCCCCCCATATATTTCAGATTTTAAATGTATTAAAATAAAACTACAAGTATAGATCGGTGTGTCCTTTTAAAATAGCAACAAGGCGTCATATGCTTATGATAAGCACAAACATTGCATATTTTAATATAAAGTAGTGTTTTAATGCAGATGATGATTTCGTTACAAATAAAGGTCATATTTACAGACAGGTAAAGTTTGTAAATGCCTGTACAAAATGGTTTTACATGTGTAACTCCGGTTATTTTGTTTTTTGTTCAACGCCAATGAATTTATATGGAATTTAATACATGTGATTTACCTTGTTGATTGGGGGATTTAAACATATCCTTAGGGTAATATAAGGCATTAGCAATCTTTAAAAAAAGCTACATAACTGTCTTAAATCAAGGACTTAATTTGGGCATACTTACGACCTGTTCCAACGATTGGCTGTTTCGTTGCAGCTGTAAAATGGAAAACTATAATATATGAATGGTTAATGCCAACATCAAAATAAAATCTAAAAGAAGTGTGTCTAGTTTGTTTTAATAATTAAAACGTCATGTGTATTTCGTTTCTTCTATAAGATTCTTTCGTCATTTAAATGAAAAAAATCAAACAGTCAAACATTTTCATAAACAAGAAATAGACATTGTAAATTCTCTTTTCCAATTCAAACACTTTAATTATGTTAATGCATAAAGATAACAAGATTTTACAAGAATCAGTGAATTATTCCTGTGGGCTTTTTTTTTGCTTCCAAAAACAGATTCCAAATTGTTTGCAACATGGTTTATTACATTATTTATACGATATCAAAAGATTATCGCTCATACGTGTTTTGGGTGTTTTTTTTTATTTATTTTTGCCTTCTAAAAGACTGTGTACATGTACATAAAGCGTCAATCTATAGTTGAATATATTATTCAGATCGTGACATTTTTAAGAATGTCGTTTAACAGTGCATAAATAAACTCATCATAGATAACAGGATTAAAATTTTGTATTTGCGCAAGACGCGCGTTTCGGCTACAAAAGACTCATCAGTGACGCTCGACTAAAAAAAAAGTTAAAAAGGCCAAATGAAGAACGATGTTGAAGAGCATTGAGGACCAAAAATTCCTAAAACTTTTGCCAAATACAGCTAAGGTGATCTATTCCTGAGGTAGAAAAGCCTTAGTATTTCAAAAATTCAAAGTTTTGTAAACAGTTCATTTTTAATTATGACCATATCAATGATAATTCATGTCAACACAGAAGTGCTTACTAATGGGCTGGCGATACCCTCGGGGAAAAAAAACTTCACCAGCAGTGGCATCGACCCAGTGGTTGTAAATAAACTCATCATAGATTTCAGTATTGAAATTTTGTATCCTCTTGACTGCCAGATCAACACTTATGGTTCTGATCAAGTGGTCATAATACTTAATAGCATACTAATGTAACAGTGTACGACACGGCACTATAAAACATAAATCTTCACCAATTGGCTGTAGTGTTGATGTTAAGAATTGCAATTACACAAATGTCTATAAAATGTTTAGAGCATCGAAACCAACAATGTCGAAATTTAACAATAACAACATCTTGTTTTAACTTTGCATGAGAATTGTAACAAATTATCTTTAAGTAAAAGCAAAAAGACATCTTTGAAATCATACCAGTTTTAACTCATTATCTACCCATTGAATTGAAAATCCCCTATTGCATGTATTGCAGGCAAAAACAGCACAGATCTGAAATTGCTTATCGGAATGACAGTGAATATTTCGTGTTACCTGTTTGACAGTTGGTACCGGAAAACCCTGAGTGACATTGACAAATGTGCCCTCCCACTCCATTATAACAGTCACCATGTCCGTGGCAAGGATTAGAACTACAATCTAAATCAAATGTGAGCATATTGTAAGTTGAATTTAAAATGAAAGAACAGAAGTTTTATTCTATCTAGTTTTAAATTATGTTTGATCTACTGTCTACATTTGTTTTTGTGTGTATTATTATGTCATACTCAATTACGTTGTTTATTTTTTTAATTTGATAATATATAAAACAAGTCTTTTATTTAATGCATAATGAAATGTTGAGATAGCAGTTTAATCTAGACAGAAACCTTTCAGACTATTTATGTAAAGTTGTAAGCATAAGGCTAACAAAAATCGCAACGTGTTTTCATTGCTCTTCCATACTATGCTATTTTAACTTGAGCTTCCTCTTAGTGTTTCATATACAGATTGGACGATTGAAGTCAACGAAAGCATTTCATCCATAGGGTATTTTATCGTAAAATTGAGATTTACATAAACTTTTTGAATGCCAGCATCTACCAACAAATGTACTCCATGTGAATTTGAACAGATATCCAAGGAGCAACAACACTTTATATAGAATCATGAACACCCTGTAAAATCAAGGAAATCCACGAACAGCTATCAATAATAACAATTCCTGACAGAAACTAACGATTCAGCAGCACGACCTCCCCCCCCCCCCCCCCCCCCCCCCCACTAAACATCAAGTTGAAATTCGGTTCTGGGGAACACTTAGCAGTTTCTTTTCTACTAGTTGTAACAGATGTGTTACTCATGATACCAATACTAGCATCTTTAATCCCAGCAGCTGACATCATTAACCCCGACTCATTCTGTAAGTGCCTGTCCAAAGTTACTTGTCATTCAGTGTTGTCGTTTGTTTCTTTAAATCATATATTAATTCGTTTAATGTATTTTACATAAATCAGGCTGATAGTTTTCTCGTTTAAATTGTTTTACGTTTGTCATTTCGGGGCCTTTAAAAATTGACTATGCAGTAGTGTTTTTGATCGTTGTCGGTGGCCATTCGACGATCTATAGTTGTTAATGCTATGTCATTGTGTCTTTGATGGACAGTTGTCTCATTGGCAAGTATGCCATAACATCTTATTTTTAAAGATGATTTGCATACTTACGATCAATAACTGAAAATAAAGAATTAAGTACTTATATGAGAAATCTACAAGAAAGTAAAACAATCATAGAATAAGATAACAAGAGAACACACGCTGAAATGTCTCGCCTGCTTAAATTATTTGAATCGAACTTATGTTGATAGTCCTTAATATAAAGATTTTACTACAAGTATCACATAAACGTAATATTATCAATGATCCATGGATGTCAGATAATGTCAGGTCAATTAGCCACCATACACCAAATACAGGTACTCATTAAAGTCATATCATACACACCATATAAAGTTATTATAGTTGCTCATGTTGAATATCAATACTGAAAAACAGACCTTATGTCATAAACTGAACACTAACTAATGCACCATAGAAATAAGGTCAAGGTCAGATAAACCCTGTCGGACAACAAGTACACCATGCAGTCATTCCATACACCAAATGTAGGTTACCTATTGCCCAAAGTGTCTGAGATACAACACAGCCTTGAAAAATTCACATTGACTAATGAACCAAGAAAATGAGGCCAAGGTTTCAGATTAATCCTGCCAGAAAAACATGAGAACCTTGTAATCACAATCACTCAACATTCACCATTGAACTAGGAAAATCAGTTCAAGGACAGATGAAACATGCCAGCTTGACTGTACAATTTTCAATCATTCCACACATCAAATTTAGTGGCCTCTTGCATAAAGTATCCAATATTGCTTTCATTTGAATTATACAGTCCATCCTGACATAAAAAATATTGCTGATTTGCTATGCGGTTATATAGATTTACTAAATAAAGTGCAAATATGGTCAGTTTAGGTTGATGCGGTAAAATTTTCTTGTTATAGGAGTCATCCTGAGGTATCAAAAGTACTAAAAATATATTACGTATCAAGATATTGAACACGGAGGACATGCTGGTACTTTAAATTTATGTAGACAAATTTTTGTAGTTATTTTGTTCCAATATTGCTTCCATTTGTATTATACATTCAATCCTGACGTAAAAATATTGCTGATTTACTATGATGCTATATAGATTTACACAATAAAGTGCAAATATGGTCAGTTTAGGTTGATGTGGTCAAATAATGTTGATGTACAAGTCAGCCTGAGGTATCAAAACTATTGAAATTTTGTTACGATTCAATATATTGAATAAAAGGAGGACATGCTGGCACCCTAAGTTTATGCGGACAAAATTTTGTAGTTATTGTGTTTCAATATTGCTGCCATTTGTATTATACATTTAATCCTGACATAAATATATTGCTGATTTACTATGCGCCTATATAGATTTACAAAATGAAGTGCAAATATGGTCAGTTTTGGTTGATACGGTCAAATAATTTTGTTCTAGGAGTCAGGCTGAGGTATCAAAACTATTGAAAATTTGTTGTGAGACAATGTGTTGAATAAAAAGAGGACATGCTGGCACTCTGAATTTATGCGTACAAGTTTTTGTAGTTATTGTGTTCCAACATTGCTTTCATTTGTACGGCTATATAGATTTACAAAATAAAGTGCAAATATGGTCAGTTTTGGTTGATGCGGTCAAAAATTAAAGAGTAAAGAAACAGTTGCGCATTATCCTTTTTAAATCATTGATAACTCGGGATCTATATTTTCTATTATTCAAAACCTAACCTATACCATCCAACTTCAAAACATGCATCATACGTTACAAAGAGGGGCCTCGGTGACCAAATAATCTTGTAGTCGGACTACTGTATCACTAGTATGTCAACACTGAGGTTGTGAGTTCGAATCCGGTACGTGGCTGGTTCGACCCGAATCTTAATTAACAAAGACTTTCCGTTTTCCTACGCAAGGTTTGCGGTTCTCTCCGCTTATTTAGGCTTCATTAACCAATAAAAACTGCCCGCCACAAAATAGTGCTGAGAGTTGCGCCAGCGCTAATCAAACAATCAATCATTACATTAAAGAAATGTAGCCTCACTCCACAAATATATAGATTGAAATACAAAATGGTTGCAAAAATGAACACAACAACCATGATAGATAATACATGTACCAGATGTATGAGATAACATTGACAAGAATCATAAGGTTCGAAAAATAAGATGAATAAAATGGAGATTTGAAGATTTGATAAGAAAATAAAGTTATAGTGGTAGACACCGACGTGATACTATGCCGCATAAACAAACTTGAAATCCGATAGTTTAACAATACTGGTAGAAAATCTACGAATTATTCTATTCGAATACTAACTAGATTAATTTGCGGTTAACTAATGACTTTTGCCTATTTATAAGAATATACCATTGTTCGCTTTTCATAACTTTGCACTCCAAATTCTAATGTTGTTAGATAAACATAGACTTGTTATTGAAAAACGACATCTTACACATATAACATATAAGCCTCCGATGATTTTAACATTCAGAATTAAATCATGAAGGATATAGAAATAAAAAATTAAGATATATACAAAAATGATGTATTTTACCTTTGGTTGTTGGTTGAGGTTTAAAAGGCAAAATTGCTGAAATTGTATACAACAGTTTGCAATCATTTGGTTCCATGTTTGGACAACACCATACAGTTATGACAAATAAATGAATTGCAGAAGAATGAGAACAAATCGGAAAAGTACCATGCATTGTTAGTGCAAACCCTATTGCATGCATTGCAAGCAAAAACAGCATAGATCTGAACTTGCTTATCGGAATGACTGTGAATATTTCGTGTTACCTGTTTGACAATTGGTACCGGCAAACCCTGGGTGACATTGACAAATGTGCCCTCCCACTCCATTATAACAGTCACCATGTCCGTGGCAAGGATTAGAACTACAATCTAAATCAAATGTGAGCAAATTGTAAGTTGAATTTAAAATGAAAGAACAGAAGTTGTATTCTATCTAGTTTTAAATTATGTTTGATCTACTGTCTACATTTGTTTTTGTGTGTATTATTATTTCATACTCTATTACGTTGTTTATTTTTTTAATTTGATAATATATAAAACAAGCCTTTTATTTATTGCACAGTAAAATTTTGAGATAGCAGTTTAATTTGGACAGAAACCTTTCAGACTATTTATGTAAAGTTGTAAGCATCAGGCTAACAAAAATTGCAACGTGTTTTCATTGCTCTACCATAATATGATATTTTAACTTGAGCTTCCTCTTAGTGTTTCATATACAGATTGGACGATTGAAGTCAACGAAAGCCTTTAATCCATAGGGTATTCTATGGTAAAATTGAGATTTTCATAAACTTTTTGAATGACCTTATGACATTACATAATATTGGCATAACAGATCATTACAAATTTATCTTAGTGAATGAATTAACCGTATTCCTTATTGCGAATAATATTTTTATTCCTGTCATCCCTTTTGTTTGTATAATGTGTGTGACTTACTACCGACAAAAAAATATCAAGCAATATAAATAGATATAGGAAGATGTGGTGTGAGTGCCAATGAGACAACTCTCCATCCAAATAACAATTTAAAAAAAAAGTAAACCATTATAGGTCAATGTACGGCCTTAGGTCAATGTACGACCTTCAACACGGAGCCTTTGCTCACTACGAACAACAAGCTATAAAAGGCTCCAAAATTACAAGTGTAAAACCATTCAAACGGGAAACCAACGGTCTAATCTAAATAAAAAAACGAGAAACGAGAAACACGTATAAATTACATTAACAAACGACAACTACTGTTCATCAGAATGCATGTTTGAATGGAATAACGAGATGTCATCCTTTTCGATATAGTTTCTAGCATCTACCAACGAATGTACTCCATGTGTATTTGAACAGATATCCAAGGAGCAACAACACTTTATATAAAATCATGAACACCCTGTCAAATCAAGGAAATCCACGAACTGCTATCAATAATAACAAATCCTGACAGAAACTAACGATTCAGCAGCACGACCCCCCCCCCCCCTCCCCACTAAACATCAAGTTGAAATTCGGTTCCGGGGAACACTTAGCAGTTTCTTTTCTACTAGTTGTAACAGATGTGTTACTCATGATACCAATACTAGCATGTTTAATGCCAGCAGCTAACATCATTAACCCCGACTCATTCTGTCCCAAGTTACTTGTCATTCAGTGTTGTCGTTTGTTTCTTTATATCATATATTATTTCGTATTTTTCATAAATCAGGCTGATAGTCTTCTCGTTTAAATTATTTTACATTTGTCATTTCGGAGTCTTTACTAGATGACTATGCAGTAGTGAATTGCTCGTTGTCGATGGCCGTTCTACGACCTATAGTTGTTAATTCTATGTCATTGTGTCTTTGGTGGACAGTTGTCTCAATGGCAAGTATTCCATAACTTCTTATTTTTAAAGATGATTTGCATACTTACGATCAATAACTGAAAATAAAGAATAAAGTACTTGTATGAGAAATCTTCAAAAAAGTAAAACAATCATAGAATAAGATAACAAGAGAACACACGCTGAAATGTCTCGCCTGCTTAAATTATCTGAATCGAACTTATGTTGATAGTCCTTAATATAAAGATTTTACTGCAAGTATCACATAAACGAAATATAATCAATGATCCATGGAAATATGGTCGATGTCAAGTAATGTCAGGTTAATAAGCCACCATACACCAAATGCAGGTACTCATTAAAGTCATATCATACACACCATATAAAGTTATTATAGTTGCTCATGTTGAATATCAATACTGAAAAACAGACCTTATGTCATAAACTGAACACTAACCAATGAACCATAAAAATAAGGTCAAGGTCAGATAAACCCTGTCGGACAACAAGTACACCATGCAGTCATTCCATACACCAAATGTAGGTTACCTATTGCCCAAAGTGTCTGAGATACAACACAGCCTTGAAAAATTCACATTGACCAATGAACCAAGAAAATGAGGCCAAGGTCAGATTAATCCTGCCAGAAAAACATGAGAACCTTTTAATCACAATCACTCACCATTGAACTAGGAAAATCAGTTCAATGACAGATGAAACATGCCAGCTTGACTGTACAATGTTCAAACATTCCATACATTAAATTTAGTGGCCTATTGTTAAAAGTATCTGAGAGATATATAACTCAACAAACACTTAAAATCGTCCAATAAACCATTAAAAAAATGAAGGTCAGCTAAAAACTGCTAGACAGCCATGTACCGCTTACAATCATACAAACCCCAAAATACAGATGATTTAGTGTTCATAAGATCTAAAAATCAAACCAAATCTTCAAAATTAAACTTTGACCACTGAATCTTGAAAATGAAATCAAAGGTAGATGAAACCTTAAAGTCCGACATCATCCCCTACACCAGATAAATTCACGAAAACGTAACTGTGATCACTGATCCATGTCGAAGTCAGTAGCACCCTGTTCAACAAACAAATAAACCTCACAAGGATCTTATGTACCAAATACATTTATCACAAAAAAACACAAATTTTTTTTTTGGCAATCGATCAACTATGAAAATTATGTCAAGTATATAAGACATCTGCATACAATGTATGACGCACACAGGTCTTCTACTTTCTGAAATATAAAGCTTTATACAAATAATTAAAGCCATCGACGTCGCCAGTATACGTCTTGCGTTTGCTACTTTGTCACAGACGAGACAAAAAATTAAAAAAGTGTTGTTTTGTTTCGAAATATACCAACTCAATTATAAATTGTGCATCTCGTTGATAACTTGAGTACAAATTACTTTCAGACCAAATGTTTCATTTTTTTCGGATTGCATTTAATTGCATATTCTCAATACATTTTGGTAATTCTAACCAGGAGAAGGTATATTCCCGCATAATTGTTTACTTCGCATTATATATACGTTCTACATTTTTAAATGAATAAACGATTCTTTTAGTTTTGTTCACACCCTAGAATCAATCTTCCTGTCATTATCACGACAGGAAAATTGATTCTAGGGTAACATTAGATCGAAATATGGGAAGAGAAATATTATGTAAATAATAATTGTAGAATATGTATAACGAAAAATGGTAAAGAATCAAGTTGCTTCCATGCTTACCTGAAGCACAAGTTTGACCTGTGTATCCTTTGTTGCATGTACATGTAAATCCTATCTGGGTATAATGGCAAATACCGTGACCATTGCAAGGATCAGGTGAACAATCTAAAATATTATGTTATCAAATGGATTGATAAACATTTAACTTAAAATTATATTTTCATCGTTGTGGAGTGTTACCTATTTTTTGTTGAATGATTGAAGATTGAATTAATTGTAATATCATGTAAAATTTAAAATGTTTTTAGATGTTTTGAGTGTAAAGTTTATCTTTTGCAGATATTAAGACTTCAAGTTACAAATGTTGTAACCAAAAAGAAAAGTAGGAACTAATCACTTTCAAAATTGACTGATCAGGTTTTTATTTTCTTACTGTGGTGTAAATATTTTGCTTTCATTATTCGCTTTCAATTTTGTTTACAAAACAAAGCCAGTATTGCATTTAATTGTTACCTTAAGAAGGTAGACCTAGGTTAAGGGAAATAACTCTTAAAATCATCAGTACGTTTGTGTCAGCCATTTTCATAAATATGTTCTAAGCTTCTAGGATACATAGATTATTTCCAATCTGTTTCAGGTAAATGCTTAAAATTCATTGACAAAACTTGACTTTTACAAATGCATAACTGATTTTAAGAGTTATCTTCCTGGACCAAGGTATAACCCCTTACATGTCGTTTTTCACAGTTTACGCAATCAGTATTAACTTGTTTGATTTTTTCAGGAATAGACAAATAATTCTTAGCAAACATTAGTTGCACGGAAGACTAGTTGTCTGCTCTTTGGTCGGGTTGTTGTCTCCATGACACATTCCCCATTTCAATTCTCAATTTTATAGTTTACACATAAAGTTTGTAATCCTCAAAGAGATTGTATTTCAATGAATATATATACATTGATATTTACCAAGATAAATACTCTTATAAACTGTAACTATGCATATAATCATTAAAGTATACATTACATAATAAGCTACAATCTTAGAAATCTTCTTCCATTGAACATACGATGTACATCTGAAAGGGTACAATATGGTTGTATTTTTTTAATGAAAGAGACTTGAACATTTTAGTGATCATTGATTTAATTACCATTACGACAATGCTGTTAGAAATATTTAAACTCTAGTAACTGCGAAATGAGAAACTGCACTAAGTACGTTATTACGTACCAGTAGTTTAAATCATTATAAATAGAAATTAGATGTATGATGAATTGAAATCTATGTCTTCATAATTATCTATATACGACACATTTGACAAAACTTTATATTTTAGTCAATCTTTTTTTTATATATTTAGCTATAATTTTACTCTAGAGTAATACTTTTCTTACTGTTATTACAATTTGTTCCTGAATAACCAGCATTGCAACTACATAAGTAACCATGCAAACTGTTAAAACAACTTCCATGTCCGTGACAAGGGTCTGGTAAGCAATCTTCACAAATATAAATGGTAAAATAGGTGAGCGCATGAATATGAAAATAAAACTTTATATAATTTCGTGCATCCAAAGTGCTGAACTGAATATTTCATAACATGCTCAATTCGATAAAATTATCATGTACCGGTCCAGTCCTTGAGACTGTAAGTCAAAGGTTGTGTGATGGTAAATGTAAAATTTATTTTTCATTTATTGACTTGATTTATGATCAATGTTGGTTTTATCGTTTGAAGAGACCTTAAAAAGCTTTCTCTAATGTACAGGGTTTACTAATTGTTGAAGGCCCTGCAGTGTCCGATAGTACTGACATAATCGTCGTTTGAGCTCTGGTCTCTGGCAGTCATAACACATCTTCTTATCATTTTTTAATCAATTCGCCGTTTCAGAAACTAAAGGACTATGGGTAATTTCATTGTTCGTACTCCAAAATGAAAATAACGTCACGTCATTGGTTGAATTTACATTGTTTAGGACGTTTATAACCAATCACGATGGTTTGGTGTACACTTTTGAAAATATTACCCAGAATGCATTATATTATGAAACGGCCTATTGGATGAATCTATTTTTGTATTACAATTGATGATAATTCCTACAATCTTTGACTGATGGGAATAATGACACGAATATGAAAAAATTCTAAATAAGATAACAGTTAAAAACAAGGTGATATGTGATTCGTAATGAAAATGAAGACTTGTCAACATAGATACCCAAAAACAATGGTCGCATTAGATTCCATTTTTTTGTATTCGATTGAACGTCATACACTTTTCTTTTCGTGCAAAAAGGGATAAGTTGATGAGCATCTGTGACGAGTTTATAAATGATGTTTCTTCAATAACCTTTATTTGATTTCAATTTATTCACGTAATATTTGTTCCAGTGTCCCAAAATATTCGTCACTGCAACTGGACACTCTCTGTTGATCTGAGCTCTATCGGTATTGAGTGTTAAATTAGCATGATTGTACGTACATACGCTATGCTATGAAACAAGCATTTACGTATATTTACTTGTATCTCAGTAAATGTACATATGTGTATGCCAAATTCAAACATGTTTCTACATCAAACTTCAAAAACACATCAAACAACTCCAATACAAAAATTGTTTGAGCGGATGTAGTCATTCCAATTTTAAGACTTTCCTTTAAAATACTATAAACTACTTCATCACAGGTTTCCTTCATAAGATAATTGTTTACACAATAGACTAACAAAGATAATACATAGATTAAACATAAGATAAGTGTAGATTCTATGGAAGCATATAGTCTAAAGATATTCCTGTAATACTGGAAACAGCAAAACAAAAAACTATGTGGCAAAATAAATTCCGTCATCGTCTGATTTATTTTTTCTAGCATGCGCTCGATACTATTGTCAGTGGATAGCTTGTCTTCGATGGTGTTATCTACTTTCACATATTTCAGTCGATAGTAAAATTTTCGATACTGACATAATTTATTACATTCATTCCTTCCTTAAATTCTGTGTTGATACATTTATAAACTATTTGAAAAATGTACCAACTCCCTCAGAAAAAATCGAACTTATGTTGATTTTGCTATTTGTTTGTTAATTTTGGTGATAAGGATCATTCGGTATGCAAGCATTTATACATTATTTACATCATTTTACCGTAAATATTTTGGAATTTACCGTTACTTTATGAAATGCGTGTGAGGGACAGGACGTCATCAATTCATCAGAAAGAGGAATAAAAAGTAAAATCTCAAAAATACTGAACTCCAAGGAAAATTCAAAACGGAAAGTCCCTAATCAAATGGCAAAATCAAATAAAAAAAAACATCAAACGAATGGACAACAACTGTCATATTCCTGACCTGGTACAGGCATTTTCAAATGTAGAAAATGGTGGATTGAACCTGGTTTTGTAGCGCTAAGCCTCTCACTTGTATGACAGAATAAATAGTGCACATTCAATACAAGTTCAAACGAATCAGACTATATCGGTTAGACATTTTGTTTCAAAAAGCCTCCTCTTTCGTTTATAATACTTACGATCAGTTACTGAAAAAGAATTAAAAATACAGAAATTGGTTTGTTTTTTAATAGATATAGGAAGATGTGGTGTGAGTGCCAATTGATATAGGCTTATCAATATTTTAGGTACTAATTCTTTGTTTCATGCATTTAAACATATCTGGCGACTGTCATACAAAAATAAAAAATGTCGAATTTATTTCGATAACCCATATACTGGAAACCTGAATGTGTAATTGTTCTACATGACCAGGAAAATCTAAATAGAGAAGAATAAAAAAAATTTATTTACATAGATTTTGAACTATTTGTCTCTAAAGTAGATCTGGTGTCTTTTTCTGAGCGTCCTTTCTGGGCATGTTGCAAAAATACTTGTTTGGTTTAAAAACACCCAAAACTTGAATTAAAGAATAAACTATCAAACATGTAAGCGTCGTTAAGTGTATTTGAAATTTTCAGAAAAATAAAGAACAGATAATATTACTGTATTTGATAGAACAATTTGTGTTGTTTGTGATTTTTCAAGAAAATAAGGCCAGTGAAGCCCTACTGTCATTTGATCTTTTAGAAGTATTAATGAAAAGCAATTCTCTCATCGAATTTTAACCAATGCTATAGTATAATGTTTCCTCAATAAGGAAAAATTCAGTTTTCACTATACAACCCAACAGTGTTTTTGTTAACTTCAATGGATTTTAACGAAAAAACAAGATCGGCAGCCCACAGTTTTTATATTGAAATTTGAAAATTCAGTGACTCAGAAGTCTTTTACAGACGTTTAGGAAAATATCTATCGTTTTACAGTTAGACATCCCAGTTACATTGACTTCGAATGCTTTATGTTCGGTAGCTATGTTTGCTTTTTCGTCGGTTTTTTTGTTGTTGTCTTTTTTATATGTCTTATGTATACTATTATGTAAATCTTTTTCCAACTGGTAATCATAGTTTGTTTTATGCTGAGGTGTTACACTAAAAAAAAGTAAGGGGAGTGTTCATCGCTCACAATCTTGTTAATCCCGCAGTATTTTAAATGTACTTGTTCCGAACCAGGAGTCTGTAATGTAGGGATTTTCGTTTGTCGTTGTAAGTCTTGTTGTTTTCAGCAATAACGATGATGATGGGGGTTTTTTTTTTCTTTGAATGGTTTCATATTTTGTCCTTTATGGGCCTTTCATAACTAGCTAATGTAGACTATTTATTAATTGTGAGATCAATGGGTAAGGTAAACCCCGAATTAAAATGTCCAACAAAGTGCAAAATTTCTGAAAGCTTTTATGCATCTATGGCCTACGGTAACCATGATATGAAATATCTACAAAAAAAAATTAAAATCCAAAATCGACGATAATTATTTAAGGCAAAAAAACATTTTTTTTGGTTAAATCAGATTAAATTTGAAAATCAAAAGTTAAGAGAAAAGGAAGAATATGGGGTATCCATCCATGACACAAAATCAGTAGATGCATAGCAAAAACACAAAAAGTAAAAGAACAGTTTTTCGAAAAATATCAAATCATTACACATAGCAGCACACGTGAAATGACCTTTAACTTTCAACATATTTTCCTCACATGAAAATAGAAAATGATCTTTGAACTCGGGACTTTCTTCTCAAAAGCACAAATTTTGATCATAGAAGAAGATATGATAAGACCTTGTGCTTAGATAATTGAACTCGCTAATCAAAACTAATCAAACACATAATAAATGCGTGCTTCTGTTATTCATAACACACTAGTATATCAAATATCAGCAATTTTATTATTGAAATGTGTGTTTCATATTTACTTGAATGCTTCTCTATTTTCTGAAAAAATTGCCATAAATAACAAAATAGACAAATTGTGATATTTTAGTATTAACTTTAAGATCTGAGCTAGTCATGTTGATTATGAAAAGTCATTTAAATTTCATGAAAACAATGTTTTTAATAACGAATTTTTATATTAGTCTTTGGAATACATGTCTTCATTCAAAAATCATTGTCCGATCAATACTTATCTATACTATTGATTCGAATATACCGTCGGTTTTTTGTGTGTATATGTAGTAACATATATCGTCAGCATATAAACATGATAAATATTCCAATGTGTAAAAGAAAAATTAGGGATATGGGGTACATGTATGCATCCATGACACAAAATCAGTACAGTATATCATGTATGTTTACCTTATAAAATTATATGAATCTGAAAAGTTTCCGAAACGTTTTCAATGACTGTTATAAATAGCTTACGTCTCTCACAATGCTGACCAGTATAACCAGATGCACAAGTGCATTTACCCGAACTGCAGTGTCCACCATGATGACAGGTGACGCCATGACAACGATGATCTATGCATTTTATAAATGATAAATACGTTTTATTTACGTGATTACATTTTTTTAATATTTATTTCTAGCTTATGAAATAATGTGATCTAAAGTTCAAATAAACATGATAAAAAAGAAGAAAGCACTACGAACTTTTTTTATGCATAAATTGCTTATGCAAACTAACAATAAATAAAAGAAAAATGTACAAATGGCCGTTACGGACAACACTGTGAATATCGTACATTGACTTGTAAATGTTTACATCTTTCACCTGTATGATGTGTTAGAGGTTGTTGCTTAATCTAAACTCAATATATATATAGCGAATTGTTTTAACGGTCTTAGCTCTTTCGAAACCAGTATACTCGTATTATCTGTAATTTGATTGATTGTGTCCTATCACCGATTGCGTCATTTTGACTGAGTATGGATTCACATGACAGGTGATGCATGATTATTGCTAGCCTGTTTACGCATTCGAACTAGCTCCTTTTGGAGTTCATGTGTTCCTTCAGTTTTTGTTATTTATCTTGATTTGTCACTTCATGCCATTTACGAGACTTAAACATCACCTTCCCTTAAAATCTTACCACATCTCTTTTTTAATAATCTTGAAAACATGATATACATGTAAGTTCATAACAAAAAAAAAATCAACTATTACTTTTATTTCCGTGAGGTTAACTCATATTTCCAAAATAAGCTAATGCCTGCTCAAGAAACCTTTGAAAACATTAACTCAAAAGTTAAAAAAAAAACCGGATACATCATACTAAGGTCCTCTTCAGTTTATAATCATACATAACAGTACACATGCATTAACAATTAATATTTAAAGATATATCGTTTTTGTAAAGCTGATAGATAAATTGTATGCAACAACAAAAATGAATGCACAATTATACTGAATGATGGCGTTAAGAGGGAAAAGGTCAGTCAAAAAGGGAAGAAAGACAGAGAAGGGGTGATTGGGAAAAAAGACAAAATAAAGAAAATGAATAAGTTTGGGATTTTTAGGAAATTTTAACTAGTTTTCAGCTGTTCGCGTGCCAGTGTATATCAGCAGTATTCAAGGAATTAATGTATTAAGTTTTAAATAACCCATTTACCGAGACAACTTGGATCGATAACAAAATCCGAATTGAGCAGCATTTAATAAACTACATGTTTGCCGGAGTTTTGTATGAAGTACATTTAGTAATCTGCAACAGAAAACTAAAAGGGAGTTTACAATGCAAACTCAATCTATTGTCTTTCAGATCTATTAATCACGGCTAGCTTGCGAAGAACATGGTCTTAATTATTCTAAATTTGCTCGAGGAGGGACAAAATGATTTTTAGCACAGTTTTTATATACTATAATGTTGTTGATTTTAAGCTCAGTTGTTATATACTATAATGTTGTCGATTTTAAACTCAGTTGTAATATACTACAATGTTGTCGATAGTCAATGACATTATTCAAATTTCTTTAAGTTGTGATATGTAGATAGGGTGATAAACAATCATATAAATATTCTGGATAATTTTGGTTATGAATATTAAAAACAAAATTCAAATACTTCTAAAATAATTACCTGGTCATAAAAAAACCGATACTTTTGAATAGGACATAACTTATGACATGGAGCTGGCAAAATGCAAGTCCCTGTTTTAACTTACAATGATTCATTAACATGAAGAGATAAAGCAAATCTTAAGATACATGGCATTTGGTTTGATAGTGTAGACCATTGTACATTATCTAATGCTTGTATATAAGATTGAAAAATAAGACAAAACTACAGAAATATAGTATGATGCACTTTATCGGTTGTACATTGGTCATTGATCAGCCATCATATTTTGTCTTTACAGGCTTCGTGCACGCTTCATAATGTAATAAAATTAGATAAAATATACATTTTTAGTTGAAAATGTAAGTTTTTTTTAAATTTATTGAAGAAATAACATTCCAATACCAACCAGAATTCAAAATGTCGGCTTCCCTTAGTTACAGACAAGTAGATAGAGGATTTACGCTTGTTGCCATCCAATCAGAACCATTGATACAAAATTATTGCATTATAATAATACGTATCGTGAACTTACGGTTGTTGCAATTTGTTCCACTATAACCAGCATAACACACACAATAATGTTCATGAACCTGATTGTGACACTTTCCGTGATTATGACAAGGATCTGGTGAACAATCTAAAAATCAGGGAGAATGTTGCAAATGAGGTTTTGAAAATACTTAATCTTACAGTTTTCAAACACAATATGCAAAACGGGAGATATATTGCCATGATTTCAAACTAACAGTTTATCATTTGAAGTACTTAATTTTCAAAATTGCCAGCTAAACTCATATATGTTTAACCCCGCCGCATTTTTGCGCCTGTCCCAAGTCTGGCCTTTGTTAGTCTTGTATTATTTTAATTTTAGTTTCTTGTGTACAATTTGGAAATTAGTATGGCGTTGATTATCACTGGGCTAGTATATATTTGTTTAGGGGCCAGCTGAAGGACGCCTCCGGGTGCGGGAATTTCTCGCTACATTGAAGACCTGTTGGTGACCCTCTGCTGTTGTTTTTTATTTGGTCGGGTTGTTGTCTCTTTGACACATTCCCCATTTCCATTCTCAATTTTATACTTTTATTGGAAGTACTCATTTAGATAAATTACTTAAGTTTTAGACAATTTTCTTTTTAATCTTTTTGACAATTATCTACCTTGTGGCGATTTTATCTCTTCCATTGCATTTGTATTGACTTTATAAAAACTTGTCGCACTGCCTCAAAGAAAGAGAGTTAAACAATGCATCCACAAAAATAATACGCATTATTTTTGATATTCTTAAATGTGTTTGAGGATATGACATATAAATTGACAAGAGTATTTTCTTTCTTAATGAATGAAAAAGTATAAATTGTAAGTGTGGTAGCGTGTATTTATTATAGAATTCTAAAGTAAATATGGATATAACATTGTCTGTTTAATGTACTTTTCTTGCATTACTGCATTTAAAAGCTAATATTCAAAGCTAACGAAACTGAGACTATGATTTTATGATCAATTTATATTTAAAAATATAACTTACGATCAATCACTGAAAACAAATAAGATATAACATGTATAGGTAATGCGTATACTGCATCATTGTCTAATAGGTCTGTACTAATATTCAAACGAACATTTTATATTGTCTGTGTTAAGATTAACTTGATTAAGTTTGATTAACGATGTATGGAAATTTGTTTTTCGAAAAATATCAAATTATTACACATAGCAGCACACGTGAAATGACCTTTAACTTTCAACATATTTTCCTCACATGGAAATAGAAAATGATCTATCAAATATCAGCAATTTTATTATTGAAATGTGTGCTTCATATTTACTTGATGGCTTCTCTATTTTCTGAAAAATTGCCATAAAAATCAAAATAGACAAATTGTGATATTTTAGTATTAACTTTAAGATCTGAGCTAGTCATGTTGATTATGAAAAGTCATTTAAATTTCATGAAAACAATGTTTTTAATAACGAATTTTTATATTAGTCTTTGGAATACATGTCTTCATTCAAAAATCACTGTCCGATCAATAGATTGTGTGTATATGTAGTAACATATTTCGTCAGCATGTAAACATGATAAATATTCCAATGTGTCAAAGAAAAATTAGGGATATGGGGTACATGTATGCATCCATGACACAAAATCAGTACAGTATATTATGTATGTTTACCTTATAAAATTATATGAATCTGAAAAGTTTCTGAAACGTTTTCATGGTTTTAAATGACTGTTATCAATAGCTTACGTTTCTCACAATGCTGACCAGTATAACCAGATGCACAAGTGCATCTACCCGAACTGCAGTGTCCACCATGATGACAGGTTACGCCACGACAAGGATGATCTATGCATTTTATAAATGATAAATACGTTTTATTTACGTGATTACATTTTTTTAATATTTATTTCTAGCTTATGAAATAATGTGAACTAATGTTCAATTAAACATGATAAGAATGAAGAAAGCACTACGTACTTTTTTATGAATAAATTGCTTATGCAAAGTAACAAGAAATAAAAGAAAAAATGTTCAAATGGGCGTTACGGACATCATTGTGAATATTGTACATTGACTTGTAAATGTTTACATCTTTCACCTGTATAATGTATAGAAGGTTGTTGTTTAATTTAAACTCAATAGCGAATTGTTTTAACGGTCTTAGCTCTGTAGAAACTAGTATACTCGTATTATCTGTAATTTAATAGATTGCGTCATTTTGACTGAGTATGGATTCAAATGACAGGTGATACATGCTTATTGCTAGCCTGTTTACGCATCCGGACTAGCTCCTTTTGGAGTTCATGTGATTCCCTCAGTTTTTGTTATTTACCTTGATTTGTCACTTCATGCGATTTACGAGATTTAAACATCACCTTCCTTTAAAATCTTACCACATCTCTTTATTTCAATAATGTTTAAAATATGTTTAACCCCGCCACATTATGTATGTATGTGCCAGTCCCAAGTCAGTGGCCTGTAATTCAGTGGTTGTCGTTTGTTTATGTGTTCATTTAAAAAAAAAGGCCGTTAGTTTTTTTCGTTTGAATTGTTTTACATTTGTCATTTCGGGACCTTTTATAGCTAACTATGCGGTATGGGCTTAGCTGATTGTTGAAGGTCGTACGATGACCTATAGTTGTTATTTTCTGTGTCATTTTGGTCTCTTGTGGAGAGTTGTCTCATTGGCAATCATACCACATCTTCTTTTTTATATATACATGTAAGTTTATAACAAAAGAAATCAACTATCAATGTTATTTCAGTGAGGTTAACTCATATTTCCAAAATAACCTAATGCCTGCTCAAGAAACCTTTAAAAACATTAACTCAAAAGTTAAAAAAAAAACGAGAACGAATTCGAACACAACATACCAAGGTCCTCTTCAGTTAATTATCAAACATAACTACAGTAAACATGAATCAACATTTAATATTTAAAGATATATCGTTTTTGTGAGGCTAAATAGATTTATTAAATGCAACAACAAAAATGAATGCACAAATACTGAATGATGATGTTAAAAGGCAAAAGGACAGTCAAAAAGGGAAAAAAAGACAGAGAAGGGGTGGTTAAGAAAAAAGACAAAAAATAGAAAATGAATTATGTTGGTGATCAGTTTTTGTCAAAACGTTATATTTTTGTTATGTGCAATTGAACTGATTTGAATATTTTAGCATTTAAATCATCAGACTGATAACGAAAGGCAACAGTAGTATAGCGCTATTCGAAATTCATAAATCGATTGAGAAAAAAACAAATCCGGGTTACAAACTAAAAATGAGGGAAACACATCAAATATAGGAGGAGAACAACGACACAACAGAAACACAACACTTAAATGCAACACACACAGAAACTATAATATAACAATGGCCATTTTCCTGACTTGGTACAGGACATTTTAAGAAAAAATGGTGGGTTGAACCTGGTTTTGTGGCTATCCAAACCTCCCGCTTTTATGGCAATGTTAAATATAACATTAAAATGACAACATTACATGACAGGACTACAATACAAATAAATGGGAGAACATACAGGACAGAGACACACACAAATAATGCTATCAGAAGGTACCAGTGGTATGATTTTTAAATACGCCAAACGCGCGTTTCGTCTACATAAGACCCATCAGTGACGCTCAGATCAAAAAAGTTCGAAATCCAAAACAAGTACAAAGTTGAAGAGCATTGAGGACGAAAAGTTCAAAAAAGTTGTTCTAAATACGGCTAAGGTTATATGCCTGGGATAAGAAAATCCTTAGTATTTAGAATGATTCATACTTTTGCAAACAGTAAATTTATAAAAATGACTATATACTAGATATACATGTTAACACCGAAGTGGTGTCTAACTGCAGAATAAAAACAAATACGTAAAACAACCTAAATCAGCACATACAAAAGGCACAGCTGAACAATGTATTACATGTTAGCCGAAGGCTAATGTGAGCATGATCTCCAAAAGGTAAACTTTCAATTTTTAAATTCTTTAGGACATTTAGAGTAGTTTTCAGCTGTTCGCGTGCCCGTGTATATCAGCAGTATTCCAGGAATTATTGTATTAAGTTTTAAATAACCCATTTACCGAGACAACTTGGAACGATAACAAACTCCAAATTGATCAGCATTTAATAAACTACATGTATGCTGGAGTTTTGTATGAAGAACATTTAGTAATCTGCAACAGAATACTAAAAGGGAGTTTACAATTCAAACTGAATCAATTGGCTTTAAAATCTATTTATCACGGCTAGCTTGAGGACACCATGGTCTTAATTATTCCAAATTTGCTCAAGGATAGACAAAATGATTTTTAGCGCAGTTGTTATATACTATAATGTTGTCGATAGTCAATGACATTACTCAAATTTCTTTGAGTTGTGATATGTAGATAGAGTGATAAACAATCATATAAATATTCTGGACAATTTTGTTTATGAATATTATAAACAAAAATTTAATTATTTCCTTTTTCTTTATAATCTGCTAAGGCTTCTAACCTGCACTACTGGACGAAAAAACAACTGTCCATACCAGTAACAGTCGTTGTACGACTGTCTTAGTCTGTAAAAGACAAGTAATGACTGTCAAATCTGTCATATTTCGTTGCAACAGTTCATTTATGTCTGTCCCAACTTTTCTACGGGTTGTGAAAGTCAAAAAATGCTACCATCAGTCATTTCAGAACTGTTGCAGTGGTTTACGGTGTTGTCACAGTCAAAATCTATTTATTACAGTCTTTCTAATAATTGTGGCAGTTGCATAATGTCCGTCCCAACCTTTTAATAGTTGGGACAGTTAAAATTTGTTTGTGTCAACTTTTCAGACGTTGATGCAGTCAAAAAATGTTTGTCACAACGTTTTTAGAGTTGGGACAGTCGTTAAATGTTTGTTACAACTTTCTAAAGGTTGGCACAGTCACTAAATGTTTATTACAACTTATAAAAGGTTGACACAGTCGTTAAATGTTTAAAACAAACACTTCATAGGTTGATACAGTCGGTAAATGTTTTAATACAAATATTTTAGCGTAACGGTAGTCCATCAGTGTAAAAAAAATCACGTCTCACCCGGCTCTCAAGATTTGATTTTGTTGTGAAATAGTCCATTACTTATACTATTATCGTCTATCGTGCGATTGTAAACTTGTTTTGCTGTTTATTCATTTATTTTGCGATCGTTGTTTGTCTTTTGTCGTTTTCCATTTATTGCCGTAGCATTGTCCGTTCATATTTGACAGTCATGTGCGTTTGACTTTAAATAATCCTTTTGATATCCTTACTTTTTATTTTATAATATCTGTTTTATAACATTTTCGTTCATAACTGGTTTTAAAAACCAGAAGCTTTCGTTTAAAATAGTTTTAATAGTATTGCAGAAGAATGAGAGGATGATAATGGATTCATTCAAATTCATATTTGATAAATTCTGCGCAATAGAAAAATGTACAAGGGTGTACCTGAAATAAATTTTAAGATTATGACTAAGTTACCAATATTGTACAGCATAATAAAACAGTTTTAATTCGAATTACACCAAGAGGAACATTTCCGATGATTTAAAAAATAATTAGTAAAATCTGTCAAGTTTCATTAAAAACGGAAAACAATTCTTCACCGTAAACGATTTATCCTCTTTAATTTTTTGTCGGCAAAAAAAAAAAAAAAACCTGGACCTCAGGTCGGCAAACTAATATATTTTTACACAGATAACTACAGATGTTAGACCACATGTTCAATAATCTGAGCTGGAAAATACAATCGGTGAGTAGAAATTAACAATATTTTAAAGCATGTCTATCGAATAATCATGGATTCATAATTTTGAAGGGAAAATGTGCACATTTGTCGGCCGGCTTACAGACCTTACAATGTGTTCTCATTGGCGGATCCAAAGGGGGGGGGGGTTCCAAGGGTTCGAACCTCCTTTGTTTTGGCCGCTCAATGCATTTAAATGGGGACATATAGTTGGACCCCCCCCCTTTTTAGAATGGCTGGATCCGCCACTGATCCTACGGAATCTATATTGAGATACTCCGATAGGCTATATATAGCTATGAATCGACGTTCTATATTACCACACTCGTGCATAGTTGCATGTTCCAGGGAAAATATAAGCTTTGAGCCACCTTTGAGCTTCAATGTTAAAGTTGTGCATCATAATAAATCATTGAAAGTCATAAAGGACACCGTTCCCCTCCCCCTATTATCATGTGTATGTCATTTATTCCCTTAATTATTTTGCATACATCACCCTGAGTGTAATACATAAACGGTTACTCTATATCTTCCCCTTTTTTGTGGGAATAATTTGGTCGATTATATAGGGAATCACTCAAGCATGACTGGATCAGTGCCCCTAAGGGCAGTCAGGGGCCCTGTCCCTTATGAAAAGTTCTGGATCTGCCACTGACCTATACATCATGTAGTGTACATATTGTATGTTAATGTATTGCTAACTCGGGTCATAAATTTGCATGAAATACTTGTCACTGGACATTTTATAACCAACAACCAACCGATCTTTACATGTACGTATCCATATAAATGTGTTTCTTATCATGCTTATGCTGGATTACTAGTATTTCCCTGGTTTTGCTTTATCAGCTCTATTAAGAATGCATTGTGACGTCACGATTTCCATAAAAAAACATGCATAGTACAAACGCATATGATTTGATCATAAAATGTTAAGAAAATTATTAACTTTAAGATTAAATAGTGACTTATTTAGCAAGTGTGTCCACTTTCATTTAGATTTTAAATAATTCTCAAATCATGGACAACAAAACATTAATATATTTGATAATAGCAGGCATTGAAAGTGAATAAATATTTTAAAAATGGTTTAAAATAATCATCAAAATAAAACAATATTATTAAATTAATGTTCCTGAAACAAGGCACAGAGTCATAAACAGTTGCCATTTAAACACAGTTGATTAAACAAATTGTGCTAATTCAATTAGTAATTGTTTTATCATGTACTACATTGTTTAAAAAACACATATTAAAAGAGCAAAGCTAGCATCATAATTTTATTCTTTGACTTTTTAGATTTAACATAGAATTTATATTAAATCACTATAATTTGTTAATACTTTGAACCAAAACTATATATTTTCATGTGAAATTTTTATATAAATTGTGCCCTGTTAGCATTGTTTTTCAAAATTCTTTTGTGCCATACATGTTATCTAACTTACAAGTAGTAACATTCAATGGTCATTATATTTATTCCGCAATGATTAAGGACCTTCTAATCATAAGTCATATATATTTTTCGACACACATTCAATTGTGTTTTGGTTACTTTATTGTTGCCTAACTGTTGGGTTGATGCATCATTGATATATCCCACATCTCCTTTGATCATGTGCATTCACATACGACTGCAGATTTTTTGCATTTTTTACATAATCATGATAATTATTTTATGTTAACATTCAATATGTCAGGAAAACATAACAAAAAAATCTATCTGTATGCATATTTTTTTATGTTAACATGGTATAAACTTTTTTTAAGTATTTTATGAAGCTCAAAATATTTTTTATAGATATAGTTTTATCCAGTAAGTTCTCATAAAATTTACTGTGTTAACTGCATTGTATGTGTTGTATCTACTAATTTAGTCTAAAACAATTTTTTTCAATTCAAATTCAAAATCAACAATTAAAATATTTGTATTTACTGAATATGACCATGCAAATGTGACATTAAAATGGGTAATAATCAGGATGTTAACACTGGATATGCGATAGGTAATAATCAGAAATTCTTATATACATGATGTAGCTAATATACAAATTAAGACACACTAGTTTATTGCCCTGGGGGATGATATTTAATCTGTCATTGGTATAATGATACGATTTTATAATAATGTTCACAAATTATCATGATTAAAATTGTCCTCTTCAAAATTTTGATAACTTTTTCAAAACAAATTATAATTTAAGAAAAATATGAAACAGCAGGATATATATTATTTTTGGATATTAAAATGCAAATTTTAAAAGTAATCTGAATATTGATTTATTAAAATAAAATTGGGTAAATAACTAAATTAAATAAAAAAAGTGAGCTGCAAAGCATTATTTAATGCAAGCTGTTATAACAAATGAATAAGTAAAAAGTATTCAGGGTAACACAAAAGATGTAAAAATTATTAAACTCAAGGATTTAAAACATTAACTGGGATGGTTAAGTCTTGGAACAATATTTTTACATCACAAAGGTTTATTCATTATATGCACTGGACAAAGGTAAAGTCAATATCATCTACATGTATATAGTAACAGGGCATTTATTTAGTTTATTTTTTCGTTCCTTAAACTTTTCTTTGTCATGTTTGTAGTATCAATATATATTTCATATTAAATGATAAACATAATTAAAATGAACAAAAGAAATAACCTGTTGTGTTTTAGAGAGGAATTACTATGTCCATGATGTCTGACTTTAAAGAATTGCTGAAATAAAGTATGGTGTGAGCCTCAATGAGACAGTAACCCTTCAATGAAAGTACACAATCACACTTAACAAATCATTAATGCAGGAAAAAAGACAACACTATATAGAATTTAGACCCCCTTAAAAGATTTATTTTTCTTGTTAATAGGGACAATAGAATTGTATTAGTGCTAGAATTTTTTGGTCAATCAAATGAGAAGTGCTAGTTTTATCTAGGTAAATACAGTTATTAGGTCTTTCCACTTTTCGTGGAAAGACCTTTTGTTTTTCTTCTAATTATTAGTTCTTTCCACTTTTCGTGGAAAGACCTTTTGTTTTTCTTCTGATTATTTTTTTTTTTTTTTTTTTTTTTTCTTCTTCTTCTGCCGTCTGAGATGCTTTTTTGTCTTACAACATATCGAATGGATTTTTTGGCCAATGATGTTGTACAGTTATGGGGGTTTCAAAACTCACCCTGTGTGACCGAGCACTTATTCTTATAGGAGTTATCTCCCCGCGTCCTTTTTTTCTTGTTATCGCTATATCTCTAAAACCGTAAAAGATTTTAACAAACTGGTTTCACCAAATTGTTCGTCTACTCTTGAGAAGGATTTGGTGTATTTTGACTTGACTGATCGGAAGACATCTTATGGGAGTTATTTCCCTTTGAAAATTTAAGATAGGCGATTGGTTGGATAAATTCATACGTTATAAGTCGTAGAGGCCTACAGTCTTTTGATATGAAATCCTTGGTCCATTTGAAGGAAATTGAGGTCAAGGTCAAAGGTCAAGGTCATGTTCTAAATTTTGAATTTTAATTGTTATCGTTATATCACAGAAACTGTGACAGAAAATGATATGATGTGTTTGCCAAATAACTGTTTACAATAAGGCGCAACTTCAGCCTATTTCAGTCAAAGTGTTTTGGTTAACCCTAATAGGAGTTTTCTCCCCTTATGTATTTCAAATCAGTATTTCTCCACAACCATACAAGTGTTTGACCTCCAGTCTTCCGTTTTGAGTTCACTGACCTATGACTTTGAAATTGAGATCAAGGTCAAAGGTCAAGTTCAAGTTCTAAATTTTGAATTTTGCTTGTTATCGTTATTCCACAGAAACTGTGACAGTAAATGATATGAGGTGTTTGCCAAATAACTGTTTACAATAAGGCACAACTTCAACCTATTTCAGTCAAAGTGTTTTGGTTAACCCTTATAGGAGTTTTCTCCCCTTATGTATTTCAAATCAATATTTCTCCACAACCATACAAGTGATTGACCTCCGGTCTTCCGTTTTGAGTTCACTAACCTATGACCTTGAAATTGAGATCAAGGTCGAAGGTCAAGGTCATGTTATTAATTTTGAATTTTGCTTGTTATCGTTATTCAAATGAAAAATGATATGATTTGTTTGCCAAATTACTGTTTACAAAAAGGCGCAACTTCAACCTATTTCAGTCGAAGTGTTTTGGTTAACCCTTATAGGAGTTTTCTCTCCTTATGTATTTGAAATCAGTCTGGGGTCTTTTGATTTGAGATCACTGACCTATAACCTTGAAATTGAGGTCAAGGTCAAAGGTCAATTTGACGTTCTAGATTTTGACCTTTGCTAAAAATTATTTTCTGTTCATACTAAAACAATTAAGTCTTCTGCATATACCTATTAATCTTATTTTTTTTATATCAATTCGAAGAACCAAATTACATCAACAAGGAGTGACATTTTCTAACATCGTTTTTTAAATTTCATTCTTATTATCGAGGTGGAAAGACCTTCAATTGTTCTCTGAAGAATTGGTTTTTAATTGTAATTAACTTTCTTATTATTGCACAATGTATATACATGTAGTATTATATATTTATTATTAGTTAAACATTTACTGTACTTGAGTCTAAATGTATATTTTATTTAATTTGTAGAATCATACTGAATATGTATTGGTTTGACCATGATTCCCACTTAGAATATGACACCTGCTAGTACATGTGCACTTTGATGCATAGAAAATATAGATGTCACTGAGTCGCTCGTATAGCTGCAAATTGTGAAACAATGTATTAATTCATTATTTAATGCTAGTTATCTATTGTTTTTGGAAATTATGAATATGGCGTGCAGCATTATTCCATGATGATAATGTGATGTTCTGATTAAATTGGACAAGAAGAAAATTGTGCCTTGTACAAATAGGAAAATTACAAATTGTATTAAAGGAGGACCACATTACTGGAGAACTAATTACCTTGGAATATCATGATCAATTGTGAATTTGGAATAACAAAATTTCGTAGTTGCAGTGAATATTAATAGTGCAATCATACATGTACACTATTTCTGAATTCCATGAATACCCAGGATAACTATTCATTTGAAATAGCAATTTGGAATAATGAAAATGCATAGTTTCAGTGAATACTACTAATAATAGTGCATCATATCTGAATTCATGAATACTTTTAATTAGTGGATAATCAGTCATTTTAATATAATAACAATATGGATAATGTGAATTTCTAGTTTCAGTGAAATTTACAAAACAGTACATGTATATCACATCTGAAGTTTATGTTGGCATTGCAATTGTTAACTTACCGCCAGCATGTCCAGGGTGTGTAAAAAGATCTTAACCAACTATGAGGGTCTCGTGCAGTCCGTGTCAATTGTTTAGAGTCAAATGACTGCTTGCTGTACTTAAATTATTAAAGTCTGAATTAGAATTAAATAAAAATCTTAATTAGCTGGTTTTTGAAACAAATAAACCATGCACGTACATTAAAGTATAATTTTATTATCCCTCCTGCAACAAAAGTTGAAGTACATGCATGCAAGCCAAGAAATATGTATTACAATCTGGCAGTGGCTACAGCGTACCGTTTTGTACATGTATTTAAGCTTCACCAGATACATTTTAGAAGCTGAAATGCCTGGTTACTTCCTTATGTTATGAAGTTTCTGTTATTGATTTGTCCATTGCACTTCATCTAGTTTTCATGGTACACTACATGTACATGTAACTGTTTACAAAAAAATATTACTGTTTGAACAGTCACAGTGAAATACACTCGAAGTCTTAAATGTATAACATATGTATATTAATTGAGTTACTGGATTAATTGTTATGGTATTTTGAAAGGTGTACATGTCTCAGTGTCTGTCAGGCAGGGTTGGTCTGATCCTGACTTCATTTCATGGATCAGTGATTAAGGTTACTTCAGTTACATGTAATTTGTCAAGTTTGTTTCTCACACGTGTTTAAAAATACTACAAGCAGTAGGAAAAGTAGGTCAACTATATTTGGTTTATGAAATGAGTGTAAGGTGAATATGTCTAATTGCAAGACTTACATCAGACTTTGACTCCAATGAAAATGTCATGGTTCATTGAACAATGCTTAGTTTTTGTGGTTTGATCTATTTCCAAATGTTTCTCAGATGCTACAGTATAAACTACATGTACATGCATGACATGTATAGGATCACTATTTTTGGCATATTATTGGATATTCATAAGTTAGTTTTCATGGTTTGGATGTTAAGAATGTTAAGTCTATTTCACAGACAGTATAAATCACTAAATTTTGGGTATCATGGGTATGGAATGTCAGTTTGTAGGGTGTACATCATCTGTCTGGCATGGTTAATTTGACTGCAACTTCATTTTCAAAGGTTAATGAAAATTGAAAGTTTGTGTGATACTTGTACATGTAGTAAAACCTTCATACATGTACATTGTAGGCAAAGCAGAGATGACATTTCAGCATTTGCACAGTCACTCTTGTTTACATCTGACACCAGTGATCATGTTTACATCTTGATTATACACATGTAGCTGCTTTTTGATAACAAAAGTCTGACAACTATTAACAATTGTTATAATTCATTTGATAATACTAGGTATTTTAGTCTTGTATAACATATAAAAAAGAAGATGTGGTATGATTGCCAATGAGACAACTATCCACAAAAGACCAAAATGACACAAACATTAACAATTATAGGTAACCGTACGGCCTTCAACAATGAGCAAAGCCCATACCACATAGTCAGCTATAAAAGGCCCTGATAAGACAATGTAAAACAATTCAAACGAGAAAACTAACGGCCTTATTTATGTAAAAAAAATGAACGAAAAACAAATATGTAACACATAAACAAACGACACCCACTGAATTACAGGCTACGGACTTGGGACAGGCACATACATAAATAATGTGGCGGGGTTAAACATGTTAGCGAGTTCCCAACCCTCCCCCTAACCTGGGACATTGGTATAACATGTATACTGTATGATAACCAGAATAAGGAGATGTGGTATGAATTTCAATAAGACAACCATCAACCGTAAACCAAGACAGGGATCTCCATGGATGAAAATTGAACGATGGAGGAACTTCAAGTGAAGTGATGTAATTGTTAGTAACTGTACATCCTTCAACAATGAGCAAAATCAGTTTCCCATAAGTGTGATAATGAAAAACCTATAACAGGCCTAGCTATATTGGATAATGTAACACGATGTAAACAAGTTCAGATGAGAAACCCAAGTTGGATTTTTATACCATGTATACAAAAGCAACATTGATACGTCAGTGATGACAAATATATTGTGGTTAATCAAAGACTTGTACTATAATAGTTGATCATCTGCCCTTATTCATGTTTTTCTTCAAATCAATTCTATCTGCTTTTGAATAAATGCCTTCTAAATATATATCCCAAGATGTTAAGCAACATTTTCCCATTGTTTTCCATAAACACAATAAGCTTTACAAAGTCATACATGTTTAACGCACTAAACCATTATAGGTCAATGTATGGCCTCAGGCGCGGATCCAGGGGGGGGGGGGGGGTTCCGGGGTTTGAACCCCCCTTTTTTGGACGATCAAGGCATTTGAATGGGTACATGTAATTGGAAACCCCCTTTGTCCTGGGTTAGTAACAACCCCTTTTTAAAATGGCTGGATCCGCTCCTTGGCCTTCAACATGGAGCCTCGGCTCACACCGAACAAAAAAATATAAAGGGACCCAAAATATTGTCTGTACATAATTATCTATCTATCTATCTAGTAACATTGTTAGTTTTCTTTACTGATTGAATAATATGTCATTATTGTACAAGCATTTATGGGATTAAATAATTTGAATTTGAACAATTGAAATGGGAAAATATTTTGGATAAACGTTTACTTAGTACATCTGATCAACTGAAACCACATAAGAGAATCCGATGTCAGTCTTTAGAATTTAATAAGACCGGAGTCTAAAGAATACATCAAGTTCTAAAAAGTGATGTGAAAAAAATAAAAGAATTAAGATTTGATTTCCCTGTCTTAAACAATGCGAGTTTTCATGTTTTGAACATTTGAACTTTCACTGGCGCTAGTTATTTTGTCGGGTCTTGAACAGTACGTCCATCTACTAGTATTTACATATGTATGGTAAATTCTTTGCGAAAAATCCGGTGAAAATATGAATTTTTCTCGCGAGTGATAATATTTTTTTACCTCAATCATGAATGCTGACGTGCTAACGTGCTATTTACCTGTATCATGTGTATCAATTACAATTGAACTTCAAATAGACCATTCCGTACAATGTACAATACAAAGTCGAGTTAATATTGAACTATTCAAAAATAAAATACGGTAAAATAAAATAAATTAAATTCAGATAGATTTAAGATTTGTTTTCCATAGCTGCAAAAGATGTGTTAAATGTTTGATTTGTTTTACATGTATAGAAATCAAAATGATTATATGGCAATATTTATAATTTTACAAGAAAAAAATGTAGCCCCCCAAAAATTAGTGTGAAATAAGCCCTCAAGAAAATATAAAGCAGTTTTATATGGGGATAAGTTTGACAAGTGTGTGTATTAGGAGTTCCCCGCTAGGTTTAGAGTATATCATGTATATTCAGCGTTATTATGAAGTGATGTGATTCGTAAAACTACGGGTATTGAAAACAACCGTGTATGCATGAATGATTTTACACCTAACTAATTTAATAAAAAAAATAATTAAATTGTTATTTAGATGATATAAAATTTGTCAACTTTTAATTCAGTTATAAAGATACATTTGGTAACAAATAGAATAGAATAGAATAGAATATTTTTATTTCCCAAATTACAGGGCCCATAAAGGGCATAAAATCAGATACATATACAAACATATTGGGTAAAGTTTTTCGATTTTTCTGTTAGTAGTTATCTTTTATCTAGTGAAATTGCAAGTATCTAGTGCTGGTTCCGATTTTATTGGTTCGAAGAGATAAGGGCGAGGAAGTGTTAAAAAAATATATAAATTCAGCACATTCACTAAATAACCGAGGAATAGAAAAATGTGTTCAGCGGCAAATATTTCAAAATACTATTTTTTTTAAATCAATATCTATCTAAAATTAATGTATTACATTGGAGTGATAGTTGTTTCTGTTTGTCACAACCTTATTTTTCACACAGTAAATTTTTTTTACAAATAATTGAACCTATATCCCTGACTGTTAGACATTTTGTATCCGTGACTTTTAAGTGTACATGAAGATCAATGTTTGGAAGTTGCTACGCTTATAAATTAGCTATGCCTATACAATGGTTGTAGCTATTATATTTTAACTGTTACAACTTTTTCTGCGTTTAAACAGTTTATTTATGACTGTTTCAACGTTTTCCGTGTTGGTACAGTAATTAAATGACTGTTACAACTTTCAAATGGTTGCATCAGTTTTATTACGACTGTGACAACCCTTTAGGCGTTTAATCAGTTTATTTATGACTGTTGCAACGTTTTTCGAGTTGGGACAGTTGTAAATCAACTGTTACAACTTTGAAATAGTTGTATCAGTCCTTTAATAACTGTGACAGTTATTTCTTGCGTTGTTACAGTCGATTTATGTTGTAGACAAACACTTTTAAAGTTTGGACAGTTACAAAAAAACTGCAGCAGTGAAATTTAACAACTGTTACAACTTTAACAAACATTATCAGTCTTAGAACGACTGTTACTGGTATGGACAGACGTTTTTTCGTCCAGTAGTGCTGTCTCAAATGAAAGTGGTTCTAATCCTGTAAATTTTGTGTAGACCCGTCACTATTTTTGCTACATACCGCTGTACACGTTCAACTGTAGTAATGTCTTCAAGATAACAACAATCATATAATTCATAAGAATAAGGCCTTTAAACATCAACTTAACTATCGGTTAACCGGTTAATCGATTAAAAAATTATCCGGGTAAACGGTAAGGCAAAAGTGTTCGATTTACCAACATTCATTTATAACGACTATTTAAGGGGTACCTACAATTTAAAAAAACAACAAGAAAAAATCATCGTAAACAAAACCCTTATCGAAATGATCTGTGAATTAAACAAAACCTTACCTAATATTTTCGTGACAGGAATGCTTTCTTTTATCACTTCTTATGTCAACCTCAAATCTATGCCCAACCTAACATGTCTGTTCTTTCCTCATACCTACGTCCTATTCTATGTTGCTTCATATATGTCACATATATATATATATATGACCTTTCTTTTCCCAAATCTGTGTCTTTTTTTAAAGGTATGCACTGTACTATTTGTTGACGTCAGAATTATCAAAACATATTCGAGGTTATATGTTTGTTGACAAAGGCATCAATACGACTTTCACATTCTAATTACATTGACAAGGATATGCACAGTTAGTGTGTGTTTAAATATGTGCATACAGGGGTTCTACAGGGATGAAGGAACCTTTGAATGAGTGATGGCAGTTGTAGTCAGGGACAGAAACCAACATACGATGAGGAAGAAACCTCGAGATTAGAGGAGTAAAACACGGATATGCTGGAATGGTTTCGTTATCCGATTTCTGTCTTTGAGTAAGAGCATGGGGAGTGAGAATGAAGGACTATCTGTTCACTTATCTACATAGGAGCTTACAGTTTTTTCGCATTAAGAAAAGTGTGAAAAAATATACTTTTTATACTTCAGTTACAAATTTTACTATCAAGTTTATTAAAATTATTTTCAAATCAACGAAACAGTTTGATAGTGAAATAGTCAAAGTGTTAACACTTAATTTCTCTCATGCTCTGGTGGGGTGTCGACAAATAAGTAAACAAATCTCGAAGGCCAAACAAACAGTATAATATATATGATTTTTTTTTTAAATTTTTCTATTATATTGGGTCTTTTCTGTTATATGAATTGTGAGTTTTGTGCCGATCTGATAATGTATGCACGCCCTTTCCAACTGATTTAACAGATATTATTTTATGTTATTATTTTGTTGTGTTACACAACGATACAAGATTAGAAAAGGATTGACGACCCTGCAGCATATGCACTTGTCCCAAGTCACCTTACATTATATAAAGTCTACGTTTTTTTATAAAGGACACGGATTTTAATAAACAATGAGTGTCATGACGTCACAGAAGAAACGGTACAAGGAATGGAAACAGAGTGTAGTGTAATAAGGTTATGGAACAAAGATCGGAAGAAAAGACACAGATTTGAGACAAGATATAGATTTAACTCCTACATAAATGCGAACTATTTAATTTATCAATTAAACTTTGCATATAAATAGCTTTGTCAAAAACGATTTTTTTTAATTATTAGTTCCTTACCATTAGAACAGAAAGCCTTTTGAGCAAAACATATATATATATTAAGCGACATAATAGTAGTACAAGTCTACTTGGCCAAGACCTATAAGATTAAAGATTTTCGCCAATATAAGGACAATCATATTAATAATGAATTGATAAAGAATAATTTGCACAACATTCCGATGACGCCATATGTTTGAATAAGGTCAAAAGATTAACATAGGTAATGATATGCAAACACATATTAGAATCCGCGCTTTATGTCTATTGTTTTTCTAGGGGATTTTTTGTTTGTTTGGGGTTTTTTTTAGGGGTTGCTTTGTACCAATTTATTGAGGTCAACCGTTTCCAACTGATTGTTACAGTTTGTTCTTATGTTTTGCGGTTATACCACTGTTTAAGGTATAAGCAGGTTTGAGTTTTGACAGACATGTTAAACCCGCCATATCATTTTTCCAATTATATCTTGAATGTGTTTATCGGCACGTTTGCATTTTTTTAAGCCATTGTTTGATCAATTTTTAAGTATGCGGTTTTGAATGTTCTCCTGCATCTTCCAGTTAGATTTGATTTTGAAATTGTTCTTAAACAGCTCAGCAAAGATACAAGGCTAATTATTGTGTACACATGACGCCTCGTGTCGTCTACAAAGCACTCATAAGTGACGCCCAAATTAAGTACGTAGTTGGAGAACAATGCGGACCCCAATTCCAAAAGGTTGTGTTAAATAAACTCATCATAGCTATCAGGATTAAAGTTGTATAAACTAGAACCACGTTTCGTCTTCAAATGACTCATCAGTGACGCTCGAATTAAAAACATTTAAAAAAAGGCCAAATAAAGTCCGAAGGTGACGAGCAAATTGTGCAAAATACAGCTAACGTAATCTATTCCTGGGGGGAATTAACACAAAAAAGGAATCCAAGGTTAATCCAAAAACTGGGAAGTCCATAAAAACTGACACGATCAAACATTATCAATATAGGTTTTATAGCTAGTTAAACCTCCAACAAATGTTGTATGACAATTGTTTATAGTTCCGTCATATTGACAAATTTGGGTGAGCAAAACAATGCTTAGTATTTAAAGTCATTCATTTCCGTGATTGTATTTACCTTTATCACACTTCGTTCCACTGTATCCAACATCACATGTACATGTATATCCTGAAGCACTATTACCACATATCCCATGGCCGTTGCAGGGATCAGGACTACAGTCTTGACAAAGAAAATGAAAAATGAATCAAAACAGTTTTTTTTTTCTTTTTCTTTTTTTACTTCATGTTTTCCTAATATTTATATTTCTGTTCTGTTGAGTACCTTTTAATGTTTGAGGATATTATTTGAAATTTCTGTTGTTTAATTTACACTCAATGGCGAATTGTTTTAACGGTCTTAGCTCTTTAGAAACCAGTATACTCGTATTATCTGTAATTTAACCGATTGTGTCCTATCACCGATTGCGTCATTTTGACTGAGTATGGATTCACATGACAGGTGATACATGTTTATTGCTAGCCTTTATGCATGCGGAATAGCTCCGTTTGGAATTCATGTGATTCCCTCAGTTTTTGTTATTTACCTTGATTTCCGTGAGGTTAACTCATATTTCCAAAATAACTTAATGCCTGCTCAAGAAACCTTTGAAAACATTAACTCAAAAGTTAAAAAAAACAAGATCGGATACAACATACTAAAGTCCACTTCAGTTAATAATCAAACATAACAGTACACTTGCATATTAATATTTAAAGATATATCGTTTTTGTAATTCTAAATAGACTAACTGTATGCAACAACAAAAAATGAATGCACAGTTTTACTGAATGATGGCGTTAAGAGGGAAAAGGACAGTCAAAAATGGAAAAAAGACAAAGAAAGGGTGGTTGGGAAAAAATACAAAACATACAGCTACATACCGCTGTTCACGTTGAACTGTAGTAATGTCTTCAAGATTACAACAGTCATATAATTCATCAGAATAAGCGTAATATATTGGTAAAAAAAAATTCCAGGATCTTTCTGCTGTTGATCCGTTTTAGTTTACGTAACATTAAAGTCGAGAAGATGTGCTGTCGACATTATGTTGAAATTGACAATACCATGTACATGTAAAATGTTTGTTGAAACTCACATGTAGATTTTTATATGTTTGAATACTCTGAACCGGTTTTTTTTTAACAAAAGCTAGTTTGTACATTCGTTTTTATTTACCATCAGAAAATATCATATATGTACCTTTCTTGCATTATTGCATTTAAAAGCTGATATTCAAAGCTAACGAAACTGAGACTATGATTTTATGATCAATGTAGATTTGAAAATATAACTTACGATCAATCACTGAAAACAAATAAGATATAACATGCATAAGTATTTCGTATATTGCATCATTGTCTAATAGGTCTGTACTAATATTCAAACGAACATTTTATATTGTCTTTGTTTAGATTAACTTGGTTAAGTTTGATTAAGGATGTATGGAAATTTATTTTTCGAAAAATATCAAATCGTAACACATAGCAGCACACGTGAAATGACCTTTAACTTTCCACATATTTTCCTCACATGAAAATAGAAAATGGTCTTCGGTAACTCGGGACTTTCTTCTCAAAAACACATATTTTGATCATAGAAGAAGATATGATAAGACCTTGTGCTTAGATAATTGAACTCGCTAATGAAAACTAATCATGCACATAATAAATGCGTGATTCTGTTATTCACAACACACTAGTATATCAAATATCAGCAATTTTATTATTGAAATGTGTGTTTCATATTTATTTGATGGGCTAGTCATGTTGATTATGAAAAGTCATTTAAATTTCATGAAAACAATGTTATTAATAACGAATTTTTATATCAGTCTTTGGAATACATGTCTTCATTACAAAATCACTTCCGATCAATACGTATCTATACTATTGACTCGAATATACCGTCGCTTGTTTGTGTGTATATGTAGTAACATACTTCGTCAGCATATACATATTCCAATATGTCAAAGAAAATTTAAGAATAAGGGGTACATGTATGCATCCATGACACAAAATCAGTACAGTATATCATGTATGTTTACCTTATAAAATTATATGAATCTAAAAAGTTTCCGAAACGTTTTCAATGACTGTAATAAATAGCTTACGTCTCTCACAATGCTGACCAGTATAACCAGATGCACAAGTACATTTACCCGAACTGCAGTGTCCACCATGATGACAGGTTACGCCATGACAACGATGATCTATGCATTTTATAAATGATAAATACGTTTTATTTACGTGATTACATTTTGTTAATATTTATTTCTAGCTTATGAAATAATGTGAACTAATGTTCAAATAAACATGATAAAAATGAAGAAAGCACTACGTACTTTTTTATGCATAAATTGCTTATGAAATAAAAGAACAAATGATCAAATGGGCGTTACGGACATCATTGTGAATATTGTACATTGACTTGTAAATGTTTACATCTTTTACCTGTATAATGTATAGAAGGTTGTTGTTTATTTTAAACTCAATAGCGAATTGTTTTAACGGTCTTAGCTCTTTAGAAACCAGTATACTCGTATTATCTGTAATTTAATAGATTGCGTCATTTTGACTGAGTATGGATTCACATGACAGGTGATACATGCTTATTGCTAGCCTGTTTACGCATCCGGATTCGCTCTTTTTGGAGTTCATGTGATTCCCTCAGTTTTTTGGTATTTACCTTGATTTGTCACTTCATGCCATTTACGAGATTTAAACATCACCTTCCTTTAAAATCTTACCACATCTCTTTATTTCAATAATGTTTAAAATATGTTTAACCCCGCCACATTATGTATGTATGTGCCTGTCCCAAGTCAGTGGCCTGTAATTCAGTGGTTGTCGTTTGTTTATGTGTTCATTTAAAAAAAAATTAAGGCCGTTAGTTTTTTCGTTTGAATTGTTTTACATTTGTCATTTCGGGACATTTTATAGCTAACTATGCGGTATGGGCTTAGATGATTGTTGAAGGTCGTACGATGACATATAGTTGTTATTTTCTGTGTCATTTTGGTCTCTTGTGGAGAGTTGTCTCATTGGCAATCATACCACATCTTCTTTTTTATATATACCTGTAAGTTTATAACAAAAGAAATCAACTATCAATGTTATTTCAGTGAGGTTAACTCATATTTCCAAAATAACTTAATGCCTGCTCAAGAAACCTTTAAAAACATTAACTCAAAAGTAAAAAAAAAAAAACGACAACGAATTCGAATACAACATACCAAGGTCCTCTTCAGTTAATTATCAAACATAACTACAGTAAACATGAATCAACATTTAATATTTAAAGATATATCGTTTTCGTGAGGCTAAATAGATTTATTAAATGCAACAACAAAAATGAATGCACAAATACTGAATGATGGCGTTAAGAGGCAAAAGGACAGTCAAAAAGGGAAAAAAAGACAGAGAAGGGGTGGTTAAGAAAAAAGACAAAAAATAGAAAATGAATTATGTTGGTGATCAAAACGTTATATTTTTGTTATATGCAATTGAACTGATTTTAATATTTTAGCATTTAAATCATCAGACTGATAACGAAAGGCAACAGTAGTATACCGCTATTCGACATTCATAAATCGATTGAGAAAAAAACAAATCCGGGCTACAAACTAAAACTGAGGGAAACACATCAAATATAAGAGGAGAACAACGACACAACACTAAAATACAACACACACAGAAACTTTAATATAACAATGGCCATTTTCCTGACTTGGTACAGGACATTTTAAGAAAAAATGGTGGGTTGAACCTGGTTTTGTGGCTATCCAAACCTCCCGCTTTTATGGCAATGTTAAATATAACATTAAAATGACAACATTGCATGACAGGACTACAATACAAATAAATGGGAGAACATACAGGACAGAGACACACCCAAATAATAGCTATCAAAAGGTACCAGGCGTATGATTTTTAAATACGCCAGACGCGCGTTTCGTCTACATAAGACCCATCAGTGACGCTCAGATGAAAAAGTTCGAAAGCCAAAACAAGTACAAAGTTGAAGAGCATTGAGGACCAAAAGTTCCAAAAAGTTGTTCCAAATACGGCTAGGTATATGCCTGGGATAAGAAAATCCTTAGTATTTAGAATAATTTATACTTTTGCAAACAGTAAATTTATAAAAATGACTATATACTAGATATACATGTTAACACCGAAGTGGTGTCTAACTGCAGAATAAAAACAAATACGTAAAACAACCTAAATCAGCACATACAAAAGGCACAGCTGAACAATGTATTACATGTTAGCCGAAGTCTAATCTGAGCATGATCTCCAAAAGGTAAACTTTCAATTTTTCAATCCTTTAGAAAATTTAGACTAATTTTCAGTTGTTTGCGTGCCAGTGTATATCAGCAGTATTAAAGGAATTAATGTATTAATTTTTAAATAAACCATTTACCGAGACAACTTGGACCGATAACAAAATCCGAATTGATCAGCATTTAATAAACTACATGTATGCCGGAGTTTTATATGAAGAACATTTAGTAATCTGTAACAGAATACTATAAGTTTACAATACAAACTGAATCTATTTGCTTTCAGATCTATTAATCACATTATCTTAATTATCCCAAATTTGCTCGAGGAGGGACAAAATGATTTTTAGCACAGTTGTTATATACTATAATGTTGTCGATAGTCAATGACATTATTCAAATTTTTTTGAATTGTGATATGTAGATAGGGTAATAAACAATCATATAAATATTCTGGACAATTTTAGTTATGAGTATTATAAACAAAAATTTAATTATTTCCATTTTCTTTATAATCTGCTAAGGCTCCCAACCTGTCTCAAAGTTAAGTGGTTCTAATCCTGCAAATTTTGGGTAGACCCGTCACTATTCTTGCTACATACCGTTGTTCACGTTCAACTGTAGTAATGTCTTCAAGATTACAACAGTCATATAATTCATATGAATAAGCGTAATATAATTTGGTAAAAAAAAATCCCAGGATCTTTCTGCTGAGGATAATTTTTAGTTTACGTAACATTAAAGTCGAGAAGATGTGCTGTCGACATTATGTTCAAATTGACAGTACAATGCACATGTACAATGTTTCTTCAAACTCACATGTATATGTTTATATGTTTAAACACTCTGAACCGTTTTCTTTTAACAATAGCTAGTTTGTACAGTCTTTTTATTAACCACAAGAAAATATCATATATGTACATTTCTTGCATTATTACATTTAATAGCTGATATTCAAAGCTAACGAAACTGAGACTATTATTTTATGATCAATTTCAGATTTGAAAATATAACTTACGATCAATCACTGAAAAAAAGAAGATATTGAGTAATTCGTATATTGCATCATTGTCTAATAGGTCTGAACTAATATTCAAACGAACATTTTATATTGTCTTTGTTTAGATTAACTTGATTAAGTTAGATAAACGATGTATGGAAATTTGATATTTTGAAATCTAATGTATATCATGATTGATCATTTCAGAATTGAACCCAGTTAACGTTTACACGTAGTTTTGTAGTGCGTCATTGTTATTCTGATTAAATTCCGCATACGAGAAAGAAAACTTCATGAATGAAGGTGATTTTTACCCCAAAAAAGTAAACGAAATGGTATACACACTGAGATTTGCGTCACACTAATTATCATTCTATACTCAGATCCAATGTTTTTTAACTACCTACTAGGTCCGTGTATATCTGCGTCCAATCGTTTTTCGTTTTGAAATATCAAAAAAAAAAAAAAAAAAAAACGAAAGTGTTTTCATTTTTCGTTTTTGATTTCTTAAAAACCAAAATGAAAAACAAAAGTGTTTTCGTCTTTCGTTTTTGATTTCACAAAACAAAAAACGAAAAACAAAAGTATTTTCATTTTTCATTTTTGATTTCACAAAAACAAAAAACGAGAAACGAAAGTGTATTTATTTTATCTTTCCAAAACTGTTTAATTGTCATTCAAAAATGACAATGTTGTCATTTGTCATTCATTTAAAGGTCGTTAAAGTATACATGCACAGCGGTTTGTCAGATCAATACTACTTTAATAGAAGATAATTTTGACGGATGCAAAAGTCTTTATCAATCTAAACAATAAGGGTGCGTGATCTTTACTTTTCAGTTTGGAGAGGTTAATCTAAGATAATAATACTGAAGCGTAACTAGCCTCTTTTACAAATAAAGCAAACTATATATTGTTGACGAGGGAAGGGCTCACGGACCCCAGAAGAACTGGAAAAAATGATACAAAATATTTCAGACCCTTTCTTAATCTAAAGCGCAAAATTTGATTTATCTATTTTATTATGTTCTGGTTTCGGAGCAAAATATATAGATACAGTGTAAGACTTTTAGTATTTACATGTATGAACAATATCAAAAGACATATGTAGGATGATGAAAAAAATAATGTAATCCACAAAGTCAAGTGTGTGGCTATTGTTAGTTTAAACATATTTTTTAATAGTGGATTAGAAATTTTCTCCCCGGAACGGGGATCGAACCAGGAACCTGTGTTTCTGTATAGTCCGAAGCACTAACCTATGTTACTTTTGTATAATGAGGATCAATGGTCTAGTTCCTCTTTGAAGACCCTCCAGCTCCTTTCAAGATGAAGAACAGGAATAAAAACCCTGTTCATTAATAATTTGTATTTTTCTCGTTGCACATTGTTGAAGGCCGTACGATGATATATAGTTGATAATTTCCGTGTTATTTTGGTCTCTTGTGGAGAGTTGTCTCATTGACAATCATACCACATCTTCTTTTTTATATTTATATGAGTATATTAAATAAACATGGATATACAAAGCTAAGTCAGTTTATATCTTGTTTTTCGTCTGACTATACAAAAGGCGAGGAGAGCTACTTTGATAGATCAGGTTGACTGATAAGCTGACTATATAAAGTAATGGGACAATGCATGGCATGAAGACATCACCAAATCACCGTATGCAATACTTAAAAAGACATCCAGAGCTTACCTTATAGTCATCAACTACCCACCAACAGGCCGTGAGCTATGATTGGCTCTTAACTCAAATCCAAGAGCACAGCAAAATGTCAAAATATTCTATTCAAACTGTGTGACCTGGGAGAAAAAACATTGAAATTTTCCAAAGAAATATACACACCCCTCAACTTTTAATAAGGAGATTTTGTATTGATGCAAATGAGCCAACTATCCCACAAAGTTCAAATGTAGTGGATGTCAGCAATTATAGATAGGCAACCATTTAATCTTCAACAATGAGAAAAAACATACGGTATTGTCAGCTCCAATAGTCCATGAATTGAAAAATATGAAACAGGTCAATTGAGAAAAATAACGGCCTATTTTAAAACATGAATTACGAAAAACACATATAAAAGACATCAACAAACGAAAACCACTGAACTACATGCTCCTGAGTTGGAGCAGGCATATGAAATATATTGTGGCGTTTAACATGCTTGTAAACAACCGGGACAGTTTTGTTACAGCACAGCATAAGAACAAACTATACAAATCAGTGGAAAAGGGCTTAACGAATGAGATCGATACAAAACAGAAAAAAAAAGGTCTAACAAAAACACATACCGAATGTGGCAGGGTATTTTTACCTCGTTTTCAAACAATCAAAGTACTGAAGTACTGAACATCGAATGACTGCAAGTTCTTTTGGATTGTCAAAAACACTTGTCTCAGAAAAAAAATCACATCTCTATACTTGAAAGTGAAGTTAATGCACAAATATACTTTCTTTGAAACTCAGTACACATATTCTATATCATATGATCTTTTTAATTTTAATGCCAAATATAGAGTTTTGGCCCTCAATTCCACGGTCCACTTGACATGGGAAATGATAGTGCGAATGGGGCATTTATGTGGTATGGACACATTCTTTCTTATAAATCATTTATTAAAGAAGTCAATAAATTTACCACAGATAATACTACATTTGTAAATTAGACGAACTAATCTAATTAAAAGGTATATCTCTGATTTCGTTATACTTATGTGTATGAGAAAATTGATATATATATTAAATAGATTAATTAAATTGTCTTTCAAGCCAAAGTTAATATGTTTGCTATACACACATATGATTTTATTAAACTTGGTAATCAATTATTAATCAAAAATACAGTCCTAAAAATCATGAAATATTTGGTCTAGTAATAAAAAAATCACACAAAAAAAACAGTAGTTGTCGTTTGTTGATGTCGTTCTCGCTTCTCGTTTTTTAGCTCACCTGGCCCGAAGTGTCAAGTGAGCTTTTCTCATATCTTGGAGTCCGTCGTCGTAACTTTTACAAAAATCTTCTACTCTGAAACTACTGAGCCAAATTCAACCAAACTTAGCCACCATCATCATTGGGGTATCTAGTATAACAAATATGACCGGTGACCTGGCCAACTAACCAAAATGGTCGCCATGGATAAAAATAGAACATAGGAGTAAAATGAAGATTTTGGCTTATATCTCAGACAACCTGTTGTTATGTTGCTGCCCCTGAATTTGTAATTTTAAGAACATTTTGCAACTTTTGGTTATTTTCTTGAATATTATTATAGATAGAGATTAATTGTTAACAACAATAATGTACAGCAAAGTAAGTCAATGTTTAACAATTTTCATAAATTTGTACATTTTTACAAAATATTTTCCACTGAAACTACTAGGCTAAGCTCATTATAGATAGAGATAATTGTAAGCATCAAAATTTTTTAGTAAAGTAAGATCTACGAACACATCACCATCACCAAAACACATATACCAAGGTGAGCGACACAGGCTCTTTAGAGCCTCTAGTTATATATATATAGTTTAGACCTTTGGTTTTCCCGTTTGAATGGTTTTACACTAGTCATTTTGGGGAATCCTTATAACTTGCTTTTCGGTGTGAACCAAGGATTCGTGTTGAAGAGGGTACTTTAACCTATAATAGTTTCCTTCTACACACTGTGACTTGGATGGAGAGTTGTCTTATTGGCACTCATACCACATCTTCTGATATTTATATATTCTTTCGATGTTTGATTGAGGTTTGGAGCTGGCATGTCAGTTACTGCTAGTAGTTTTTTGTTAATTTATGAATCATATTCATTTTGTGTAGTTTCTTTTGTTTACTATTTTGTCACCGGACTTGGATTTCTTTTAAACTGAGTTTCTCTGTGCATATTGTTGTGTGTTTGTATTGTACATGAGCTAGATAAAGTTGTATAGCGGGAGGGTTGAGATCTAACAAAGCATGTTTAGCCCCGCCGTATTTTTGCGCCTGTCCAAAGACAGTAGACTCTGATCTTTGTTAGTTTTTTTATGTTTTTATTTTTTATCTAAGTTCAGTTTGACGTCCATTTTCAGATAACTAGTATATATTTTTATTTAGAGACCAGCTAAAGCCCGCCTCTGGTTGCGGGATTTTCTCGTTGTGTTGAAGACTCATTGGTGGCCTTCATTGTTCACTTAGATTTCAATTTTGATATTGGTTTTGCAAGTTTCCATAATTATAGATTTCCGGTAATTGTTCTGCATAAAACCCTATGGGAAAGCACATTGACTTAATTTTCCAAACGTTTTTTGGAACCCAATGGTGTTGCAACCTGTAATGTAAAAAAGTTACAGCCGAGTGTGTAGGCAAATGTAGCATATCCTTGGTTAGCTTGCTTGTATTATTAGGTTATGTAAACTACCCTCCTTTAAGATTAGACTAGTTCGACAGATAACCAATCAATCTGTCTGTAGGACTAGGCTCCTTCTACAGGAAGGTGGTATATCTTACCTAGTTACTTCATAGTTCAGCTAACAAACAAGCGATCCAAATATATTACCTTTGTCTACACACTCAATGTAATCGGCTGTAATGAAAATGCGGAGTTTGCAAGACCAGGCTCAAGCAGCCAGTCGGTAGCAGTCAGTTTTTAAATATATAAACACAAATATTGCATAAGACTCAAATGTACTTCAAATGTTTTTATTAATATATAACCACTATATCATCAGTTTTTAAAATATAATTAAGCAGTCAAAGACACTATTCAATGAATTTTAAAATTTCATTTCTGGTTCATTTAAGAATTGAATGCTTTTTTTTTGTTACTTCATTGAGGTGTAAAGCGTTGACCGAAATACATTTTGTATGAAACGCGGAAGCGCTTCATTATGAAAATGGGCGCACGGTCAACGCTTTTACAACCCTATGAAGTTACAAAAAGAAGCATTCAATATTTATAATTACAAGTTTTAGCTAGGATCATGAAAACACGATTTTTATCAAGTTTTTATTAAATTCACCTTTGCACTTTATTGTGGGACCTCGTGTCATCATGAATGATGATTTTCTTGTATAAGTAAACATGAGATGTGCAGTTAGCCAATCAGAATAACGAATTATAATGAAACATACATCTTATGTTATTATTAGTTATATAAAGGCAAAATCAATCGCTTTCGATATATTACACAGCGTACTGCCCGTTTTACATTCTAAATAGTCAACACTTTGAGTGTTTATAGAATCGTAAATAATTATGATTTTTGTTTTTATGATGGCAATTGCACTATTGGGTGAAATAGCTTTCCTTTTTATCGGCATCCTGTCAAATAGTTCATGAAAAGTAATAATAATTCTGCATTAAAAGAAAAGAAAGTTGCACTCGTGCTTTAACTTTTTTGGCCACACAAAACTGTTTTTACAAAACATTCTACCCCTGAACTAGTGGATTTCGCTTAAAAATGACTGGACAAAAGGTTTATTTTTTGTATTCAAAGTATGGTGGGCAAGTAAATTATTTATAAGCTTAAAAAAGATTGATCCGTGCTATAAATTAACTTGTAATTTTGCTCAAGTAGGCCCTAGATCTCTAGCTTACGTTCTCACCTAGTGCAGATGAAAGTATTACCGCAGAATTTTTTTATTAACTGTCTGGTAAGGGTTTTTGTAGGGTATACGACCTCAACTTAAGACCGAATTTAGAAAAAAAACTAAGCAGAACAACACCCTGGATTTTTCTACTGTAGACCACAGCAACCCAGCTTCCCTTTGCACCTAATGAGGACAATTTTTATTACATTTTCGGTGAGGGTGGGGTTGGGTGTTCGACCCCAACTTTGGACCTATCTTTAAAAAAAAAAAAAAACTAAACAGCAACCTTGATTTTTTTCTCCAGCAGACATCAGCTACCCAGCTCCCCTTTACACATTGTGCGGACAGAAGTATTTCCGGACAGAAGTATTTCCGTAAACATTTGTTTATTAACTTTTATGTAATGATGGTATGGTGGGTAATTGAGGTCCTCTTGAAAAAAAATTACAGGGATTCCAATGTGGTGTTGTCTATGCAGAACAATTACCGGAAATCTATGGTTGTTTGCAAAATAATAGTCTTTTTTTTATAATGTGATATGTAAAATGTTGGCAAATAATGAAAGTACGCTTCTTAACTTATAGACATAGAAATAAAGGGAAACCGTATGATAACCAATAACAATCTTCCAGAGACAAACTAACGTTCATTAAGGCAACTAATATGATGGTCTGGATTCGGGGTTCTTAATTTCTGTATTCTTTGATATTTTAGGCCATATTTCTCTATTCTTTATACTTTTTGACAATTATTCTCTTATCATTACATTTTAACACTATTATTCTAGCTATTTTATTTATTTTTTGGTCCATTGTCTCTATTATTTATATTTTTTGTCCACTATTCTCAATTCCATAACCCCCCATCAACGGCCTCTAGTTAATGTCACAATAGGCTCTAAAAGGCAAACCAATGAAGGCTTTAATATCCTAGTTTGAATTGTGAAATTGCGGAAATTTTGAAAATTGGATCAAGCAAAATACATTATCGTCCTCGTAGTTCGTAAAATACTGGCAGATGGATCTTGGTCATCAATTCTAATAATCTTGGATCGACCTTTCTAAACTTAAAAGTAATAAAGTTCACGCACCCATATTGTTCCGATTGCTAAAGACTTTTGCATCCGTCGACATTATCTTCGATTAAAGTAGTATTGATCTGACAACCGCTGTGCATGTATACTTTAACGACCTTTAAATGAATGACAAATGAATTGTCATTTTTTGAATGACAATTAAACAGTGTTGGAAAGATAAAATAAATACACTTTCGTTTTTTGTTTATGTGAAATCAAAAATGAAAAATGAAAACACTTTCATTTTTCGATTTTAGTTTTTAAGAAATCAAAATTGAATTATGAAAATACTTTTGTTTTTCATTTTTTGTTTTATGAAATTAAAAACGAAAAACGAAAACACTTTTGTTTTTCATTTTGGTTTTTAAGAAATCAAAAATGAAAAATGAAAACACTTTCGTTTTTTGATTTTTGTTTTTGATATTTCAAAACAAAAACGATTGGACGCAGATATACACGGACCCTACTAGTACCTTAAATGGTTTGACCGTAGATTCATAAATACACATTTAATCTGGAAAATGAGTGGACGCAAACGGGTATTGTTGTCAAATCAAATTTAAAAATAATAAGGGATGTGTCATGTAGACATGGTATAATCTTTTTCTAATACCTGTAGTCTGTCACATATTCTCTAGGTGTTTAACATGTTTAAGATTATAATAAACAAACATTTCGTCCAATACGTTTACTTTGAAAATTTACAGATACAATATGTTTTAAAAAATCCCTATTAAGGTCTTACCTTCAGAAAAACAAGATTTAACATCAATATTTGTCTATGTGTTATACGATTTTGACATCCAATATTTGTCTATGTGTTTCACGATTTTGACATCCGATATTAAAAACGACTGCAATTTATAAACTGATATTGTTTAGGTACTTTGCTATAAAACTTCATGAAGCATATACTTTAACAGTAATTTATCGATCAATGCATCGGTTATGCAGAGACATTACCGCGATCTGCTAGTTACATAATGTACGTGTATTTTCTTACCATCCAAAAGAAACCTTTTAGATTTTACAGGATCATCTGAAAATAATAAAGTTTATGTAGCATTCAAGGGCGGGTGTTGTTCTTGGGTCATATATAAATATAAATTACACAATCCATTGCATAATCCAACGATATCTAATATCTTCTGGTTGCAGTCTACAGACATAATATGTCTGAGAAACCAGACAATGTCACCCTTATCAATGCGTCTTTTTGCAGAAGTGCAGATCAACAGTGGTTTGATCTCAAGTACATGCATTTATAAGATAATCGGCTAATAATAACTAGTGTTGAAATATTCATATGTTATAGAAGTATATAAAGTTAAAATTATTCCCAAAAAAGACCATATAGTAGAGGACGAGTTTTACTTTAACAGGTCATGAATAACCATTAATTGGTGGATTATACCTCAATTCAGGTATAATCTACCATTTGACATAAAAATGAGATACACCAATTGAGGTATAATGCAGTTTTTATAAAATAAAACAAATTTAAGAGATAACCAGTCGTCAATATCCATCAAGTAGCGGATTATACCTCAATTGAGGTATAATCCACATTTTCATAAAACGCAGCACAGAAATTCAGAATCAATTACATGTCACCAAGAAGAACTGTGCAAAATGACGCTCCAATATTTCTTTAAACAATTATGTGATAAAAACTGCATTATACCTCAATTGGTCTATCTCACTATATGCCAAATGGTGGATTAAACCTCAATTCAGGTAAAGTCCACCAATTGATGGTTATTCCTGACATGTTTAAGTGTTAATATCTGAGCATTAACTATCACGATCCCACTAATGCATAATTTATCTTACTTAACTTCACAACAAACCAATTAAAGTCTTTATACCTTTATCCTGACCAAACTGAATAGTCTGAACTCATACTTGACCAGGCTGAAACGGTCTTAATCCATTCTAGACGACCTATACTTTATCTATAGTAAACTAGTTCTCGACCTGTTTTCAATGTATGAACTAAACTCGAACATAGCAATTAAGGTGTGAACCATACTCGACGTAAGTATGAACCATACTCGACCAATTTCTGAACATTACTTGACAAAAAACTTATATTTTATTTATCGATCTCGATTGTATTACTATTATTTATTTTACTATAAACCACTCATTTTCACATTGATTTTACTAATCTGACACATCACTTTCTTAAATAATACCTTGTATTAAAATTTCAAGCCAAGGGAAACAGTTCATAAAAAATTAGACTCCAAATAGAAATAAATAACAGAGATATATTAGATTTAGGTCGAGAATAGTTTATAGTTTAGTCGAGTAGGATTCAGACTATTTCAAATGCTTAGGAACTGTTCAAGTACAGGTCGGTTATAAGTTCAGTCTGTTTAGCATGGTTCAGACTAGATTCAAGTAATATCGGTTGAAATGCAGACAAATTCAGTAAAAATCAGTACAATCGAGTACAAATACTGCCGATTACAGACTTTTACTGGTTTACAGTGCTTGTTGTTCTATTAGTTTAAGTATTTTATTCCTTTCAGACAATTTTCTTTTTCATTACTATTTTTTTTTCTAAATTGAGGTCTATAGAGCAGGAGCTGCAGACAATTTAATAGATAGATTTGGATTCCAGCTTCTGTCTCAAATGACAAACTGTGTCTATATGCAATCTCTTTGTGGTTAAAATGATTCCTAAAATTTAGTTAATAGTACATGAGGAGACAAATAATTGCAATAATGAATGATTGTTAATTCCATTAAAAAAAATATTTGGCGTACCTAAAAACATTCGAATGTGAAAACTTCATTAGCTGTTATAATAATCATCAGAACAGAAAGTAAATTCTGGGCTCAGGATTTGTTTTAATCAGATTGATAGTGATCTTTTGAAAATAAAAATAATTATAATGTGCAATTCAATTAGAAAAATTCTTTTGTATGTTGACAAATGTTTTGAAAGGTTAGATTCCACGTTCTGCCAGTAGGTAACTAAGGAAAGCCCCCATTTTGAATTCCGATTTTTTTAGATGTAAGTACTCAAAAGACAAACAAAAAAGCAAAATTTTCTGCCTCAAAATCTACTTTTGGTTAATATATAAACCATTCAGATAAGTATGTACAAAAAGTATAAATACGTCTATTGTTTATATTTGATATCGGGAGTACACCGATGACGTCTCATTGGTTAGATGCCAAAGACGATGTAACAGTTTCACGGACTTTTTCATTTATGGAATTTAAGCCAAAATCTTTTTAACTAAGGAAGGCCACCATTTTGAATTCCGAATCAGTTTTTGATGTAATTTCTCAAAAAATAAACAAAAAAGCCAAAAGTTCTGCCTCAAAATCTACTTTTGGTCAATATACATGATATATATACCACTCAGATACGTACAAATAGTATAAATACGTCTATTGTTTGTGTTTAACATCGGGAGTACAGCTATGACGTCACATTGTTTAGATGCCAAAAACGATGAAACAGTTTCGCGGACTTTTTCATTTATGGAATTTAAGCCAAAATATTTACTTAAATGAAATTTATATTGATATATGACATTTAAAATGGAGATAACAGTATTGTATTTAAACTTGGCCTTCGTAAAACTTGATTTTACTGTCGCAGATTAAATATCCATTTATCTAGCTCCGCGCAGAGGAATTTTTTTTTTTTTTCGTTATTGAGATTTTCAATGTTCCGATCATCTAATTACGTAAGCACTTACGGCAACAGTTGTTAAAACAAATGCCATCTTTTCGTTGTACCCATACTTCAATAGTCTCCTGCAAATATAATAACATGCATATTATAATTATCTGTTCATGACGATATTTTTTACAATTTAAACGTGTACGAGGAATTTTGTTGAAGAGGCGTTTGTTTTAAATCATTTGCCAAAAAGAATTCCATTTCGATTTAATATAAACATTAATTAATGATAAAAGTTGGACAAAAAATATGTGAAATAAAAAAAAAAACAAGTACACATACTAATAATATTCATGAACTTCATATGCAGGGGGATTAAACGCCTTTATCATTCATATCTTACCATAGTAATATGATCAGTGGTGTTAACTGTTATTAAATATTCATCTAGAACATTTTTGGTCCTGCCAGTGAACTCTAGGTTTTTAGGTTTGAAAATACAGCCATGTGTCATGTCTCTTGCTGTCCAGTATTCTAAACATTCAATATTCTGGCTTCTATGGTACATGTAGTTTGGAATAAACATACATGATTGGATAAACGCTTCAGATAAACAAAGCATCACTATGTAGAAATATACCACGGTACTCCATTTCACTAAATGCAAGCAAGGAAAGAATGTTCAACGAGAATGACGTGACAATAACTTGAATAATATTTTGCAATTATATTTATTATTTATGAAGAGAGTAATTGATTCTATGACGACGCGAACGTTCTCTTCATTTACGATAAAAATTGAATGACAAAAGGAAGACATAATCTTTTTGACGTACTAAAATCTTTTCATTGAAGAAGTATGCCGAAACATCCACTAAATCATTTAAATACGTAAAAAGGAAAAAAAATAACGGACTCTAGCTTTTTCAGCGCTACGTTCTAAGTCGAAGGATTGTCCGGAATGATCTTCACTAGCTTCTTTCTTTTGATTCATTCCTGTAGCAGTTGACTATTCTTAGATCTTTCTATGTAGTGTGTGTGTGTGTGTGTGTGTGTGTTTGTCATACAAATGATCTTCACCAGCTTCCTTTTTATGATTCATTCTGTAACACTGATTATGCATAATTTTTTCTATTGAGGGTGTGTTTGTGTCATACAAATGACCTTCACCAGCTTCTTTCTTCTGATTCATGCCTGTAACACTGATTATGTTTAAATCTTTCTATTGAGGGATATGTGTGTGTGTTTTTGTCATACAAATGACCTTCACCATCTTCTTTCTTCTGATTTATTACTTTAACACTGATTGTGCTTAAATCTTACTATTGTGGGTTGGTGTGTGTGTCATACAAACATCAGGGGCGTAGATAGGTATCAAATCAATTATAGGCTCAAATTGCGGAAAGAAGGTCTGGGGGCGCTTAATGGCTCCAGCAGGTCTAGGGCAGAGCCCTGGTGGTGGGTTCAGAGGGGCGAAGCCCTCCGACGGGAAATTGTTTTCAGCATTTTAGTTGCAAAATTTTGTGTACAAAAAATATAAAATTTACTGGTTATTTTATCATGATAATATACATAAAGAAAAGTTCGAATAATTATGGATAATTTTACAATAACATTTGACTGGTGAATCAACGCAGTACAATCAGAAATCTAAAAAAAAATATTTGCAATATGCATTGCCCAGCGTAGATCAGCGTAGCCCTTTAATTAAGCTGTACATCCTGTTTAGTTTTTTCATATCTATTCCTTTCTGATTAAGAATAGTTGATATATACGTTAATTCATACATATTGACGATCATTCATTAAAAAAGAGGCACGTAAACACTGAAACTACTTTATATAATAAAACTATCCTCTGAGCTATACATAGACCATCAATCTTTTGATTCCTTTAATCCTCACCCGGCCGCACAAACACATGCACACATAGAGTCGATGGTTAATGCAGAAATTCGGTTCTGTTCATACTATGGTACCAAAATTCAAGAAATTCATATTTTCTGATATCCTCTACTGTAAATCCCTATCTGTTTAGGAATTTGGAATACGTATGGTCATTTCATGTAGATCTAATAGTACTCGAAGTTACTGAAAGGTAGTTGATTGATTGATTTCTAAACATCCAGGGGCAAATAGTTATGCATTTTCAGGACAAAAACAATTTACAATAAATGCAACAAGTAGCCACTAGGACCTTTATTAGGGGTCGTCAAGGATGAAGGTTTAGAAATTTGGAAATGCCTTTGGAAAATGAGGGTTTATTGGATAGGGTCAGAAATTTTGCCTTTCAGTGAACCACCTACGGACCCCTCAAAGAGTTTTTGTAAGTGTTCTTAAAGTGCAGAGAGCGTGGCATTCTCTCTATGCTATGAATCGAATTTAACGTCCCAATTCTGACCAGACGTGAATGCGTATTTATACATCCTGCACAGCCAAACGGACACCCACTTTTGCAAGGGTTTTGTTGTAGATCGGACGAAGACCAAGTGGGAAAAAGCTAGTTGAAAGCCAACATCTAATAAAAAAAATTCAGGGATTTTAGCATGATGAGGCCACGTTTGAGGCTCTTTCGAGTATTTGTTGATAGAAATGAAATTATCTGCATCAAAGTTCTAGTTTAAGTTTCTATATAAGGTGGAATATAATGTACATACAATCGAATACTCCATTCACTTAGGATTATAGACTAGTGTAAAAATGACATTTGATAATTAAATAATTGACGACTTCACGTGCATCTGCAGATAACGTTGTCATTTTTTTTTGGAAAAAAAGTATGTGTAGGTACGTGCCTAAAGGGCCCAACGGCAGCTACGCTCCTGAACATTATATGGAGAAACTTAGTGCGAAGTTGATAACGTCTGGTGCAATATTATGAATCAGTTATGACGTAGACTCTATTCCTTATATATTTTGTTACACCCAAGAGTCGTTGTTCGTGTGTTCCTTTGACACTGGTAATATTGCAGGAAAATTGTAAAGATAATGTTAGTACATCCTCTGAACTGATAGTTAAATTTGAAATTTTACTTATTTTCTTAAGAATGGTATTATTCGGTATTGATTACCAACAAGAAAAAAGACTTATCTTGTCATGCATAACTTACCATTACGGTTGTTGAATAAACTTGCTGGATTTATTTCCATTTTAGATGTGATGAGCGTTCCTTATTACATTAACACAACACTTTATGTCTAATTTACTGAATCGTTATCTACACATTGTGCACTATCTAGAGTGCAACCAGTCTTATGCAATAACCGTGTCAAAAAAGTGTTACTATTTAAAAGGTGTAATACCACCATTGTTATCCTCTATTTGTCTTTGTTAAATTTGCACTTTTCAAAAAATTGTGCAGAATTTATCTTTGTTTCAAATAAAGAAATACTTGGCAGAAGTAAAGTTTTATCCTGTCCAGTACTACAGACAAAATTTCACATACCATTTTATTGCGTATAAGATATTAACCATCATAGGAAAATAACCAATCAAAGGACAAGGGACGTTTTCAGCCCTAAATATCATGAAATTTTAGACACATGTTTACAGGTGCCTTATTTCTACAAAATGTGAGGTGACATTGCCTTTTCCTATAAAAAGTCGAATTTTGTCAAATTTCAATTTCCTGACGTCACGATGGGTGGTTAAATATGACTTAACATGCCAACATTGTTTACCTTTTTTTCAAATTCTTGCAATCAAATGTAAAAATAACAACCTCCGCAAGGATGGATCAACATCATACTTCACAAAACAAATAGGAAATAATAATGAAAAGTTTCCAGTCAAATATTTTGTTGATCCACGAATGCGGACGTATTTTTCTGTAGCAAAACATGTGCCGGTTGTTATTGCCTAAAATATTAAAATCGGAAATATCCACGAATTACTGCCGGGTAAACCGTCGCTGACTGAATAAAATAAACAAAATAGAAAAATAGAAAAATGAGTGCATGTTGTGTTTTTACTTCGTAGTACATATTTCATGTGGGAACGCTAGACTGAATTTAGAACCAGAACAATTTTGGATATAAATAGAGGTGTATAATTAGCAACAGACTATAGTAAAGTGCAATCGACACATATATAGTATCCACATATATTACAAGATGGAAAAGTGTGTAAGAGATAACTCATTCGTTCCGTTAAATTCTAAGTAAGAATTATGTATTTTATATTCACAACTTCCCGTTTGATATATATTTGTCTGTGTTTTTATCGTAAAGCTTGAAAACATCTTGATCCGAAAAATGATCCGGTTGTTTTCTCTTTCACAAAGGGCCTTTTTTTCCGAAAAATATTGCATACAAATCCATAACAAACGAAAATCATTTTTACCGTTTAAATATGTATGTGTTTAAAGTCTTTGAAAATATTGGAATATTGCTGCATGTAGTCCATGGTCCTTCCTAGTCCAAATAATTATGACGTTTTGAAAGGCTTTGATATTTTTTTTTTGCTTTGAACCCTTACAGCGCTGTAAGGCGTCAGAGCAAAAAAAATAATAGCCTTTCAAGACGACATAATTATTTGAACTAGGTCCTTCCATGTTTAATGATGTAAATCGAATTGCACTATACAATACCATTGACGTTATTCTGGTTAGTAAATGATGGTTATGATAAAATAAGATCTCAGATAAATTAGTATTACAAAAAATAATTTCCATCGATTAATTATTTTCAATCAACATCAGTCGGAAAGCTCACCCCGGTTTGACCCCATTTCTTAAAGCAACAATGGAGGTCATGTGACTACCATATTTGGGCATTTTTTGTCATTTTTTTTTCAACTGAAACGAGTCTGTTTTCTCCAAAACATCATCTTAAAATGAAATCAAAGCATGGTGTACGTTACAAATGCCAATTGTGTATACTTTTCAGAAGTTCTAACATACAAATTGTTTTGATTAAGAGTACTGAATTAGAATACGAATCTTTCAAACATCAATGGAAAAACAAATTTCAATACGGATGTACAAACATTGTCAAATAAATAAATTTGGTGTTTTTACTGTCTTCTGATTGGTTAAAATTATTAGTTTTATTTTCAATGTTGTCAATTTTGATGGCGACACGCCCACTCTGACGTTGTGTATTCATACGCCAACATGTGTGTATGTTGTTATTGTTAATATAAATAATATAAAAAGTTCTTTGAGCCTTATTTTTGATAGGAATTTATTTATAATGAATGGCAATAATTTATTTTGATTTTATTGAACCATAAAACTAATTTTTGACTCTTCACATTTTACATAATCCAATTCGCGGATTATTCAATGTGAAGAGTCAAAAATTAGTTTTATGGTTCAATAAAATCAAAATAAATAATAGCCATTCATTAAATATATATAAGGACTCGCTTTTTCCACTATCATTATCATTAATTTAACAGACGAAGAATAAGATAAGGAATTATACATTTTTATTTATTTAAGATTATTATTCATTTTAAAAACTTTGGTAAATATTAAAAAAAAAATCACTGAACTTGCGTTTTTGTTTTTAAAAATTATATAATTTAAAATCATAAAATATTAAAATGCCAACTATTTTTTCCCTTGAAAAACAATGCACGAGTGGTTATTTTCCATTTGATAAGGCCCTACCTGAACGAATCGATGTAATCACTTGTTTAATTTTATAGTCCCTAATTTTATTTCAATTACGTAGAGTAAGGTATAATTTTCATCCCGTTAAAGGTATATCTATACTTTTTTTTCATTAGATAGACAATGTCCCTTGTTAGGTAGCACTCGCATAGTTTTTCCCCCGGGGTTAAGTCTTTGTGTAAATAAATATTTTTCATATGTCTATTTTTCACCTTTGCTAACGTTATTTTTCGGCCTATTGCATGTATTGGGTACCGGCAATGCATTTTCTCGTTATATTTCATGTTAATATTCATTGACTTTGTACTAACTATGTACCCACACCTCACGTTGAACTTGTTGTATGCTTGTCGATACCCATCTATCAATGGGAAAGCCCCTAGGTAAAAATATTAGAGTACCGCCCATTGAAATTTGGCTATTTCGATAAAAAAAATCATATACCTAGGGAAAGTGTCACCATTTTTATCCCGTTAACGATAGCTCTATACTCTTTTTCATTAGGAAGGCAATTGCTAGGTAGCACACGTATAGTTTAGTTCCCCGGGTTAAGTCTTTGTGTAGAAAAATATTTACGTATGTCTATTTTCTACCTTTGCTAACGTTGTTTTTCGGCCCATTGCAGTATCCTCCGAGTGGGACGTTCATCGCGTCGATCTTATGCGTCGGCTGCTTTAGAAAAAAGCTCTTTCTGCCACCGAGTTCAAGTTAGCTTTATTGGCTACTGACGGTTATATAGATCACGCCGTTCCCGATACCTTTTGGGGCACCAGTCCTGAAGGTTTAGGCTAAAATATGTTTGGCTTTTTACTGGCGGAATTACGTATCACGCTCCGTCAGTATTTTTTTTCAGGTTTCAACTAAATTCAACTGCAATCCAGATATATCCTTTTACACAATAGTCTAAGCTTGTTTTGTTTAACTATAATATTCCTGACAGGTGTTATGCCAGGAATGAAGTCCTTCAATTGCTTCAAAATTATGGACACATTCTAGCTCCTGGACTGATCAATCCTAGATTGCCCGCAAACTTACATAAGAGCTCCTCAGTGGGTCCCATTGGACAGACCGACAGACAAACAAAAGACAAAGTCTATCCACCCGGCATCAAGTTCCACTCTCATTGCGAACGAGGTTAGCCCTGCTAGCGTATTTTGCAGGTAATTTTTAATAAGGGTAAGCTAGATACCAGCTCCCTCCACCTGCTCGGTCAGACGATGACACTGCCAATTATACAGCTAATAACACTGCCAATGACACAGCTAATGACACTGACAATGACACTGCCGAAAGTGGACCTGGGTCATCTCATCAGAGCCCTGTCTTATCTTTGGGCAGACTGACATGTGTATCCTCACCATCACCAATAAAAAAAAACGTGTAATACATTCTGATTCGTCGGACCTGGCTACTCCCAGTAAACGGTCCCGCCGTCAACCGTCCCGCAAAGCCCATGCTCCTGCGATCGAGATATCTGACATGGAGGACGATACGGACGCTGACGAGGACTTTGACACGTCACATCCGTCACAAAGACGCGGGACAAAGACGACTTTGAATTCATCCCAATCGTCCCAAGGCAGTATTGTTCAACCATCTCGGTCTAAGTATAATGTACATGATGTGGATGCAAATAGGGTTTTGAAAAAAATATGCCAACTTGAAGAGGTATAAACAAAAAAGAGAATCCTTTGCCGCACACCACATTTCTGCTGTAGGCAAGAGCCCTAAAAGTCTGGCCCAATCCCAACAGATATACGTAAAGGGCAGTCTTCGATATAATGTGACCAAAACTGGCTTTTACAGCATACCCTTACAATATAGCCAACTTCACATCTTTGTCCAATTACATGCATTTTTTCACTACAAAAAAAAGGAGACGGTGACTAAGTGGGCGATTGCGAACTACTTTAGACAGGTGACACTAGTCCTTTGACAACTTGACAAAAATAACACCACTATTGGCTTTGACCGTAAGAATATGAAAAATGTCGCTGTTCATCAGGTTTTTGATGGCATGCTGAGAACACGGTATAAGGCCGCCACACTTGTAGGGTATTGTAAAAATATGAAAACGTTTTGTGACTTTCTTACCATCTGGGTTGACGAATTGTCGACTGACGAAAGGGCCCATATCAAAAGGTTAAGAGATGCCGTTAACCAACTACAAAGAGGGTTCGATGGTATGAAACCCACGGTCAATAGACATACACAATGCAGTGACGTCGCAGCCCGCAACGCCCCTAGTATCACCGATGTCACAAATGTTGTTTCCTTAGCAGAAATACCTGCCCTTAAAATCCTGCAAAATGCAGAGAACAATGATTATTGGATTTCTAGTACAGACTTACAGTTCCTAAATTCCTACTTCATAGCAAAGCACTGTCTTGGAAATGCACAAAGGGTCAGCATGCTCAACAACATGCAGCTCTCTGAATTCAATACTGCCATCGAAACCACCAAGGTCTTACGGGACATGACAGACGGACATGGGAAGGTTCTTACCGATGACGAGGGGAATGTTAAGCAGGAAACAAACTACGTTATTTGTGTTGCCGAATACAAGACAAAGGAGTCATACATAGGTAATCTGACCATTTCTGAAGACCAGGTCCAATTATTTAACACCTATATTAAGATAAGGGCTAGGATACTGACCGATAAGCGAAAAACGTCTGAAATGCTTTTCGTGAATTCTGAAGGCAATGCAATTACGAATGGGTCTGATCTAATCTCAAAACTGCACAAAAAAGTGGGCCTTAAAGTAACCAAAAGCGTGACACAAGCACGCAAGGCCAGTCAGACCCTGGCAGACTCTGCATCTAACCCTGTCAAAAAGATCTTGACAAGATATTTAAGACATTCTGAACAGGTTGCCGACCAGAATTATCGTGAACTAAATACTGACAAAGCCGTGGACGCATATCAATATATGGCCCGGATGAGGGTTTTCAATGCTGCCTATCCGACAAAATAAACCTCACAGCAAATCCCTTAACGGAAATTTCACCAAGCAAACGTGTCAGACTAACACCAAAAAGGTTGATATCACCTACACGACCGACACCCACGTCACAATCCCTCACGTCATCAGTATCCTCTGAAGATGTACCCCTTATACAATTACATATCCTTCCCATATCCTTCCGAAGCAAAGTTGAAGGTGTACCAAAAGGAGGAAGGTTTAGCTCTACAGGGGACCAGATTAAAAGGTCGAATCGAAAAGCGTTTAAAGCATTGGATGGGGACCCGGAATGCCTTACATTTTAAAACAGGGGATTGGGAATTAATTGCACAACGCAGTACATCTACCCAGGTCAGCCCATCTTCTGTGAAAGCCAAAAAAAAATCTTTGCACCCTATTCAAAAAGGTCCTCCCATCGCTCAAATCACAGGACACTAAACAAATAAATCCAACAAAAATAGATGACATAGTGGCAACCATATTAAAGGCCTAACCCCAATCGTTGACTGTCTCCTTTCCTAGTAAGGACCAAATAATGAAGAACTTTCCAATTTTAAAGGGAATGAGAAACGATGTTAAGGGTATTTCGGAAAGGTTAAGGGAGAAAAGAAGGGATTTCGTCCATACATACGTGGCGGATAAAATTCTTATTTCTTATGTAAAAAAACTGAAGAAGCCATCAACTGCCTTCTTAACGCAAGCGCTCCCATATCCTTCCGAAGCAAAGTTGAAGGTGTACCAAAAGGAGGAAGGTTTAGCTCTACAGGGGACCAGATTAAAAGGTCGAATCGAAAAGCGTTTAAAGCATTGGATGGGGACCCGGAATGCCTTACATTTTAAAACAGGGGATTGGGAATTAATTGCACAACGCAGTAAAGACCCGTCCTGTTCCAATTTGGAAGTAAGGACCACAGCAACTATGGGGAGGGGAGTCTTTGTTAAGGAATTTTTTATTACTAAGGTCAGTGTTTTTGTGATTATCACGGCATTCATTGTTCCAAAAAACAAGGGGGGAATTTACTGGGGAAGACGACAAAGAGGCATGCTTTATTTTCTTTTTTCGAAATTCTGAGACTAGTAAAGGGGCCTGCATAGATGCCATAACGATCCCCTGTCCTTGCCATCCTGAAATCCCATCAACATTCGGCCGGTTAGCAAATCATTCGGCAACAGTGCCACAAAAAACATTGACGTAAAGATAAAAGAAATTAACGGGAAACATGAGCTTTATTTCGTTGCAATCAGGAATATTGAATTTGGAGAACAAACTTTATGGGACTATGGTGTTTCGAATAAGGATCTAGATTTTTAAGGGCATTTAGATAAGGAGATGAGACAGGATATTTCAAGGGGATGGTCTTCAACAATGTCTTAAAGGTATAAATTCTTAATTATTGGTAAGGACTGATTAGGTAGGATTGTTTAGGCTCTTCTCTAAATTATACCTTCAATCTAATATGTAGTAGCCGTGTTATTATTGTTTTATCCGCAGCCTGAAGTGCTTGGTGTCAATATGACATATAAACAAGACGATTCGCATTTCATCGTCAGCCCCCGCGATGAAATGCGTCTCGTATAAGGGATTCTGTTTGGTTAGGATGGATTAAGTAGGATCGTTTAGGCTATTCTTTAAATTATACCTTCAATCTAATTTGTAATAGGCGTGTTATTATTGGTTCATCCGTAGCCCGAAGTGCTTGGTGTCAATATAGCATATAATTAAGACGATTCGCATTTCATCGTCAGCCCCTGCAATGAAATGCGTCTCAAATAAGGGCATCTGTTTGGTTAGGATGGATTAGGTAGGATCGTATATAAATCCAACGTGCGTTTGGCGTATATAGGACCATATTATTCCCTTAGCACCAACATGACATGTCATAGGGGTACAACACCCCAGGTATCTGCTACCTGCCTGCTTCCTTGGTTATCATTTATTGTAAGGTAATAAGGCATCAAACTATTTTTTCGAGCCCTACCCTTACATGGGATAGCCAGCCCCAAATATTGACCATAATGATCCCGGATCTTTTTACCCTAGTGGCCCAGCCAAACCTGCTATGGGTCCATACGAGGGGCAAAAATCATCGCAAAGATCTCTTGTAAGTATCTAGGACCTTGGTGGAAGTCCCTGTGCCTGTTCAAAGTAAAAGAAATGCGGTTAACAGACAAAAAACAACTTATAAACCGTATATGCTGATATTTTTTTAAAGGCTATACTATGCCCCTAGCACCGCCCTGACATGCCATAGGGGTATATTATGGCTCATTATAACTCCAAGGGTCACTGCTACATGTGTGTTTCCTTGGTTATAATTTATTGTAAGGTAATAAGGCAGCAAACTACTTTTTTCGAGCCCTACCCTTACATGGGATAGCCAGCCCCAAATATTGACCATAATGATCCCGGATCTTTTTACCCTAGTGGCCCAGCCAAACCTGCTATGGGTCCATACGAGGGGCAAAAATCATCGCAAAGATCTCTTGTAAGTATCTAGGACCTTGGTGGAAGTCCCTGTGCCTGTTCAAAGTAAAAGAAATGCGGTTAACAGACAAAAAACAACTTATAAACCGTATATGCTGATATTTTTTTAAAGGCTATACTATGCCCCTAGCACCGCCCTGACATGCCATAGGGGTATATTATGGCTCATTACAACTCCAAGGGTCACTGCTACATGTGTGTTTCCTTGGTTATAATTTATTGTAAGGTAATAAGGCAGCAAACTACTTTTTTCGAGCCCTACCCCTACATGGGATAGTCAGCCCTAAATATTGACCAAAATGACCCCGGATCTTTTTACCCTAGAGGTCCAGCCAAACCTGCTATACATGTTGGTCCATACGAGGGACCACAATCATCGCAGAAGCATATGTTAACTGTTAAAGACATCATCAGACGTACTGAAACCCGTCTTAATGTAGAAAAACACGAAAAACCAATCCAATTGACCAGAATATCATGAAATTGTGATAATGATATACAGACGTTTTGGTTCAGGACGGACCTACAAACTTCTAAATCCCAATAGACGTTATATTATACGTATAGAGTAATAAATTACCTATCAAATGAGCCCACTAACTCCTTTGTATCTTGAAAAATAAAAAAGATTAGGCGGTAGGCCCAAATGGTACTATTTTTGTATTTTACGCTATTTATGCCAAAAATGACCAGTCGGGCTTTTAGACGGACGGCAACCTACTAAACCTAAATAGATCAACCCTATCTTTTTCAAGTATCTAGTATAGACTTATATATATTTACAACAGTCGTTAAAACAATTTCATCTGCTTACAAAAAAAATGACCCGATGTCAGGCCTAGGGTTAAGAAAAGGGGGGGGGGGAAATTGTGGACAAGGTATACAGACGTGTTGGTGCGGGACGGACCTACAGACTTCTAAATCCCAATGGTAGTTATATTGGTCTTATAGAATAATAAATTACCTGTCAATTGAGTCTACTAACTCTTTTGTATCTTGAAAAATACAAAAGATTAGGCGGTTGGCCTAAAAGGTACTTTTTTGTATTTTACGCTATTTAAGCCAAAAATGACCAGTCGGGCTTTTAGACGGACGGCAACCAACTGAACCTTAATGGATCAATCCCATCTTTTGCAAGTATTTAGTATGGACTTATATCTATCTCAAACAGTCGTTAAAATAATTTTATCTGCTAAGTAATTACCTGTCAATTGAGCCTACTAACTCCTTTGTATCTTGAAAAATAAAACAGTTTTGACGGTTGGCCCAAAGTGTAAATTTGACATTTTTGCGGGATTTTGGCGGGATGACCCCCTACCCCCTAAAATTACGCGTACTATCCGAAGTACCAATGTAACAGACAACGTCTCTACGATACACTATGTTTACACCTGGTGTTATGCGTTCTCTCAGGTTCGCGTTTACCTACATAACATAAATGCTTCAACCCCGTCCCAGTAGTTTTTTTTTCTTGTGGAGTGTTCTAATTCGGACACATCTTTATTATTTTATTTGGACCCAAAAAGTAAAAACAACCAAATATTTTTTTTTGTTTTGCATTACTATCATATTTCTGCTATAGATAAAGTCAAATTCGAGAAGAGAACGGTGAGCATCAATTGTCTCAAGAGGATTAAACTAAAAATCAAACAAGTTTCGTTCACCTAAATATACCAAAAGACACCAAAAAAAATCATAAAAGGCACAATATCATTAATTAGACAAATTTCTCTTTCTCGAAATGGTCACTTGATATCACCTTTAAAAAACTCGTTATTTCGACAAAATAATTCAGTCTAAAAATAAAGTATTAAGTTAGTTTTGTTATAAAAAATCATGTATGTTTAAGTGCAGTATTCCTTGATTTAGTACTTTGGTACCTCGATATATTTTTAATGCCATTTATATGTAATTAAAATTGAGGAAACAAAAACAGGTAAAATTAAATGGAAAGAGAATCCGGAGAAACAGACTGTAAATCATCATTGAGACTAACTTGTTTTTTGCTGGGAATTTTTAGCGATCGAAATAGTATGTGTGATTTAGATATCTTATAGATCTAGCCTGGCAAGGTATCTGTTATTTCTTCAAGGTAAGAAATAACATTGGCAAGACTTCATTTTGAAATAACATTGTTAGAGGAACAAAATTGTATAAAGTTAAGCACGACTCTGCCAACTCAATTTTTATTTTTATAATATACCAAACATTTAAGTAGGCTATTGTTGAACCTACGATACATGAATACTACTCTCCATCTGTAATACACAACATCGTAGAAGCCTTTTGTGTAAAGACTTTCATACTAGAAGGATAGGAAGACAGTAAGTGACTATCGTACTGTTCTTACTTCTGTAACAATAACGCTATATACCTGTAGAGTTTTTTAAGGGCTCATGTGTAAGGAAATTCAATCCTTTTTTAGTCCACCCAAATTCATACTTGTTCTAAACACTTAAAACATAACAATCTTGCATTCTATGGGTCACTCTTGGTCGATATATAATTCAAATTCTATTTATTGCTTGGAAGTGATAACAACATTTCAAGAAAAAAATACACTTATTGCAATTTTTGTTGAATTGTGCATAACAATGATGCAAATCGTCCCTATTAACTGGTTGAATCTGAAACATACATAAAATTAGCTGTTTATTACCACTAATTTATCGATTTCATCCCCGCCATTTTAAATGTTGCTAAGCAACATAATATATAATACAGATTCAAAATGGCATTATTTCCAGACTGTCCTGAGTATTGGGTTGCAACATAATAATTAGAATGAAATTTGGAGGTGGAGCCCAAAATAGCCTTTGTCATCCTTTCATAATAACCATCACTGGAAGTTAACCAATACAATATTACTGCAATGAAATGTAGGATTAATTTCCTACAACTGTTAAATTTAAGGGAATATTTTCTTTCGACCCTTTTTCGTATGCAACCGGAAGTGACGTACTGTGATTTGTTGGTATAGCACCCAAAAAAGACGTGTTTGTTGAATACACTGAATGTGATTTTTTCCTTTGTAAAACTGGTTATTTCAAGCATTACTCTTTTTGTTTTGTCATAATCAGTTCAATAGTTTGAGAAAAATCTAGTATAATATAAGACGAGATCTACAGCGATTCAAGCAAAAATCCAAACCAAGCCGCACCATGATATAATATAGTGTGGACCAATAAATGATCAAATATTTATCTTATTTGCCTACAGACAGTTGGATATGATACAAAAGATAACTCTAGCTGTGCAAAAATTGATTCATACCGCATAGTCAGCTATAACAGGCATCGAAATGAAAATCGTAATACAATTCAAACAAGAAGTACAAAGAACGACATTTTGTTGAGTAATTTATTTTAGCGTTTTCCATTACGTTGATTGTATTATTTTCACTAAGATATGTATGTGTTGATGTATTATTGTCTGATGATGTATGTTGAGGTATATGTGTCTGATTGTGAGTGTGTTATGCCTGTGATACAACATATAATTAGCACTGTATATTCGTCAGGTGACAAAAAAATCACTCTCGTCATGGACTCTATTTTGAACACCCTGTTTTTCATCTTCACATGAACAATTCATTGTAAAACTGTTATATAAGTAGAAGGAAATAAAAAATGATAACACCAACAAAGCACTTTAGACTCGACCTAGTATTTCCGAGAATTAGCATAAAAAGTTAAAGAGAAAATATCCATTGTCATAATTTTGTAATTTTTGTAAGCAGCTGTGTGTACATTTATACCCTCTCGGAAAAGGATAGAATAATGTTAAAGCTGAACCGTTCTTTTTTTTTTGGCGTTCGTTACATGTTGATGATATCACGGAATCGAAGGTATTGTTGCATTCCGTTGAATTAACAATATATATATATATATATATATATATAGGGATCTGTGATTGGATTTTTTTATCAACTCATCAAAGATACTAGGTTTAAGTTTTTTGTACGCCAGACGCGCGTTTTGTCTACAAAAGACTCATCACTGCTGATCGATTTAAATAAATGTATGTTTTTCCTGTTTATTTAATGTTATAGCATAAATGTTATACATAAGTAAGAGTTTTTAACGGAGTTTCAGAACTAGTGACCAAAAATTATATTTTGTATTTTCTTCATTATAATCAATAATGCATATTTGTAATCGTCGATCTATAAATTAATCAATACTCTTCATTGATTAAAAAAGAAAACATATACTTTATACAATTAAAATGCATTTTATTGTCGCTTTTTGTACAAAGAATAATCACTTATATTTTTTTCTTATGCAGTAAACTTATTTAAACAAAACAATTATAACATGCTTAATAGGTAATCAAAATGGTCGACAACATTTTCTAGAATTGTTTTACAGTGTATCAATGTATTGAATATCTGCAAAGATGAAAGAAAACCTTCCTAGAATATGTTTTAATGAGGCAAATGAAAATAACATTTATAAATATATAACAGTACATGGTTTTAGTTTTAAGCTAATGAACGAACTCTCTTCCACAAGTTGATTACTTCGAAGATAGTAACATAGCAACACACGACAACCACAAAATTACAGGTTCCTGACTTCGTACAGGAACATACATACATTAAGTGTCGGGGTTAAACATGTTTGCGGGCGCCCAAACTGCCGCCTAACCTGGGACAGTAGTGTAACAGTACACATTAGAACAAATTATAAAAATCAGTTGAAAAAGACAGTTGTTAATATCTGTGTCATTTGGTCTCTTTGGCAATCATACCACATCTTCTTTTTTATATTATCACATTAGATGGATACAAATAGAAACAATATAACAAAAACACCGAGTGTATAAAGAAAGGGCACTAAAGATAAAACTGACATAAATCTGGTGTTGTCTTCTGTGTGTCACCAGTGACCACTGAGTGACTGAAATAAATACGTTTTACTAAATAAACCCATCAATAAAGATATTAAGATATTACGTTTATACTATACCAATATCTGTTTACTTGATAGTTGACAAAACAAATAGCATTTTTTATTGTTTTACATCTGTTTTATTGTTTTCTGTATGAATTAATGTAGAAGTGTTATACATATCTGTTTCAAATGTTACCAGCTATATACGTAAAACATCGTAAAAAAACATAAAACAAAAAGATAACCAAAAGTGATTTTCATTTTATAGTCAATCAGTAAATTTAATGCCCACGTTTCACTATTGTATTTTTTGACAGAATATAATGCAATGAAATTAGCTGTTTACCAATAGAGCAAAATTAACAAGTAAATTGCACATTCCGATGACTTTTTGTAGACGAAACGCGCGTCTGGCGTAAATACAAAATTTAATCCTGGTATCTATGATGAGTTTATTTTCATTACCATACAAATCAATCATAAATTGCTGTTGTTTGTTTGTGTACATAGCATGAAAATTATGTCGATGTAAATGAACTGGGTTGCCAAGTTGTCTAATACAGTCATTCAGTTCACAAACACAAACAGTGCGACACTATCTAGAAAAGTCTGCTGAATGTGGCGTTAAACACTAAAAAAAACTCAATCAATCGATTTAGTCTCAAACATTACTGGCTTGTGCAACAACTTTTTTGGTCGAACTAATTTTAGATGCACACAATAAAGTGATGAGAAATTGAATAATATAACTTGCATGGGGTCGCCTAGGTTGATTTTTGTTCTATGTTTATTACACATGAACATGGATTTCATTTTGATATTTGTTTTTATAACTGGCAGATAGAAACTGCTTTACGATGCAATAAGTATTATAAACAAAGTAATAAACAAATACAAGAGTTAAAAACATTCTTATTCAAATTCATCTGTTGCCATGTAAACATTGGTTTCAATTTTTGTAACCATTGTTTCATAACCTTTTTTTGTTTGGATGTTACATTGACTATCTGTATAAATGACACCATTCATACATTATAAACCTCACAACAAAAAATAAATCAACAGCAATTTATATTTTATAGTCTTATACTATATTAATGTCCACGGTTTGGTCATTTTTATACCTTTTATATTGAACTGTCATATGAGATGAACAAATGTTTATTACGAAGGAATCAAATTGAGAATGGAACCCACATTTGGTTTGGCATCTTTCATCAGCCTTTTGTATTATATATTTTTACATTGGCTGTTCTTTGTTTAATGGTTTATTTTCTGTTCGTCGGCAATTATATTAATCTCTTCTAATATCTTTATTTATAAATCAACTTTTGCACAATGTCATATGAATATTTGATGTCCAACGCTGAGTCTATGAATTGCCCGGATAGTTGATGCAATGTAGATTTGTCCTTTTTCACGATGAAGATAAGAATGAAAAACATTTTCCCGTGTGTTATACCTTCCAGCAATACGTCTCCTTCTACAAATACATTACCCGCCATTCGATTCACACACAGTGAAAATGTCATAATTGAGAATTGGACACAGTCGGTAAAATTACAAATTAACCGCATTGTGTAGTGTAGGTATCCAGAACAAAGATTGGAGATTGCCATCGTTTTTTTTTTTTATATTACCAATGGAAAGAAGTACTTGATAGAAAGTAGACCTATCGATATTGATGATATTGCCATCGTCTTTTGGGGTGATATTACCAATGGAAAGAAGTACTTGATAGAAAGTAGAGCTACCGATATTGATGATATTGCCATCGTCTTTTGGGGTGATATTACCAATGGAAAGAAGTACTTGATAGAAAGTAGACCTATCGATATTGATGATATTGCCATCGTCTTTTGGGTGATATTATCAATGGAGAGAAGTACGTGATAGAAAGTATCGATATTGATGTATATGTAAAACATAAAATCTTTATATATCAATGTTTTATGTCATGGGTGTCTGATTACAAAACTAACAGCAACCAAAACATATTATTCGAGAAAAACATCAAGACATATAATAGATATTTCCTTTTCGTTATTTTGCCAACAACGGTAGATTGTTTTTAATTTATCAATTGTGTCTATTCTGTTAATGAATAAACTAATTGAAGAATTTTGAAGATTAATTTTTTTCAACTAGCCTTAAAGTCAGTTTGAATAAGTTTTTATAAGTATAAAAAAACTGTTCGAATGATGAAAGTTTCAACAAATACTCTGAATACAAATAATGTCAAATGGGCGTAAACTCTTGTCATCTATCTTCATGCAATATAATCGGATATTTTCTGTTAAAGTATATCTGTATTTCATGAACTACCTATTAATTAGAAACTTAGGTTGTAAACGTAAAAAAAATATCGACAAATTCTCGATTTGCAGTGTATATTATTCTGTCAGTCTTCCGTTTCTATTAGTTTGTATGAACCGTTCATATTGATGTTCTCCTTGTACAAGCAACTTTATTGTTCAATACTAGATTAACAGAAGTGCCCCCCCCCCTTTTTTTGTGGGAAAATTTTGGTTGGTTATATAGGGAATCACTGAAGCATGACAGAAGTGGGATCCCTCTTAGGCAATATGTTTTCATACATTTATATAATGATTAAAAAGTAAATATTTGAGTTAACCATTTTAAATCTGAAACAAGTAATGTGTTTTCCAATTTTAAATGTTTTTTTGCTGATTTTTAAATTTAAAAATAATTTGAAATTGGAAAATCATCAATGACGCATCATTAAATACGAAGTAATCATGATTTTCCCGGATGTTCATCTTTTATTTACGAATACGAAAAGGTTTGAACAAGAGACTTCATTAATACATATCGTCATTTAATATCTCTTAACTTATAAAAAAAGCCTTGTATGGATAAAATAAAAACCCAAATGACCCTTAAACTAAACACGATGTAAATTTTGAGAAATGAAAAAACAAAAAAAAAACTTCTGTCAAAGCAGCTGTCACGTTTGATAAATGAATTATTGAAAGTTCAAAGCAGACTTTCATCAATAGTTTAATGTTTTACACGTGTATTCGATTATTGGAAGTAAATGAATTATTATCAAAACGAATTTTACCAACATTCGCTTTAATCAAGCATTATATATTATTTCAGATCTGATCAATGTGCATAGATTTCAATTGATATATTGTATTTGAAAATTATATATTTTGTTTGATTTTTTTGCAATAATTCTTATATTGCTTATTTGATGTTTTAAAAATTATTTACATATTGAACTAATGTCTACTGAACTGTTTTGAAATAAAATTGTTTTCTTTGTATCAGAGTTACATATGTGACAAAAGGATTGTATTATACGCATTATTTTGTAAAATAAAAATTAAACCAAATTTCAAAAGGCTTTTTTTGTACGTACAACAGTCCTGGCATGAAAATACAGATTTTGTATTTTCAAAATGTGCTGTTTTGGAAAATAATTTTAAATTAAGAAATGCGTCTCCTTAACTTAAAGATACATTTTATGTCATTTTTAGTTTACAGGTTCTTCATATCTTTAATAATCTTTCGATTCTCAAATATTTGTGTCTCGAGCATCACTGTAGAGCCATTTATTTGTAGAAATTAGAATTTTCATAATTAAATCAAAACCAATTTTCAAAAAACTTAAACCTTTCACTATGACACGGGCCTCATAGTAGAATGAACTCTCAACTAACTGTATACTCCCTTCCAAGCAAAGTATGGTTTTAAAATGTGTACATTGTATATGTGAGCATTACACTAGTGTGGATGCATTATTATTCGTTCGATGGCAATGTTCATGTATTTCGAGGTTAACACAGAACCATGAATTCCATTGTCCAACAAATTACAAATTTTCTGTAGTAATGTATGCACACTTTGACAAACTAACTACGAAAACAAATATCCACGAAATTAAAAATTTTCTTAAATCCACACAAATTGGTTCCCACGAAAATTAATGAATCCACATTAAATGAGCACAGGGATAAGATTTTAGCCCTCGTCAATGCTCTACTACGAAAATAACAAGGGGAATTGATAATGTGTGTATGAGAAATTAACGCTGATGTTAAATAAAGGCAGCAGTAGCATACCGCTGTTCAAAAGTGATACATCGATTGAGAGAATCCAGGTTATTGATTTAAACCGAAGAAACACATCAACCAAAAGACGAAAACGGAACATCAGAAACTCTAAAGTGCAACAAAAACAAACGTCAACATACATCAAAACGGATTTTTTTTTTTAAGAACTGCCATATTCCTGACTTGGTACAGGACATTTCAGAAAAATGGTTATATAGCCAAAACTCCTGCGTATATGGCAATGTTAAAAACTTATCCCTAACACTATCTGACAGGAATACAGTTCAAACAATCAGATGCAACTGATGCAAACAAAGCATTTGAAAAATTCTTAATATAATTGTAAAGGTTGTCTATCTCCATAAAGTAATTCATATTAATTCAGCCTGCGGGTTTCAGGGAAAAAAATTCTTATTGAAGATAAACAATAATCTATCGCGTCAAAAACAATCTGATATTGCTGATAAAAACAAAAATATACCATATTGTACATATCATATTGATTTACATTTAATCATTTAATAAAACAAAAACCATGCAGATCAATATTCGTGTTTCACATGTAAGAAAAAAAAGTATAGTAAGACGAAGTTTAATAATCAGTTTTTATGTTCTCAGAAATAATTGACAGCCTAAGGTACTAACTGCTAATTAACTTATTTTCTATTTTAAAGCATGCTTTACATAACCTTTTTATTGGATTTAATGTTTAGATTCTACTTGTCCAGAAAAAGTAGAATTAAAGCATGGCTTTAATTAATTATAGATACACAAGACAGATCATCACGTTAATGTTTGAATCTGTTAACTTATTGGAATTAATTCAACGTTTAATCATATTGTTTGGCTGGTGATAAGAGATGCAATTTTTGGATAAAGCACCAACAGGGAGCTTAAGGTAAGGTTTGTGTTTTTCATAGAATTCTGTCAATATAATAGTTCAGTTCTGTTACATTGTACATATTGATCATTGTGAAACTCTGTCAAGTCATATGATGTTTGTTTTTGTATTTTTAAATTGCCCTTCCAGATTTGTTGTTGAAAATTAAGCTGAAAATTTAAACTTTAAAATAAAAGTTTTATCACAATATGTATATTCAACTATTTCCAGTGAAATTTTACAAACATATTATCTTTCAAACATAAACCATAAAACTTGTTTGAAAAGCTAAGACACGTAAGATTTTGATATGTCCTTGCCAAAATTGAAACGTTTATATGGCAATAAAAAGAAAGAAATATCTTGTTCCCCTATATAACTATATAAAACAAATCGAAAGCTCGTTGAATAACAAATTTTCATTCTAATAAAAAACAGGTACTACGTTTAAAGAATAACAATGTAAAAGCTACAGGTATTGTGTCCTACAAGTACTGACATGGAAAATTTCTTCTGCATGCACTTAATAAAGTCTACAAGGCCTCTTGTAATGGTTTTGACCATGATTATAGAACATAAAAATTGTCCACGAATTATCGAAGTGTATTTTAATCTCATCATAAATATTACAACGGCGTTAATCATACACATTGAAATTATCTTCTGCGGCAATCTGTAATATCAGGTTCTCCTTCTAACAGCTGCATCTGTGTCAAAGACTACATACGTGAAGGGATTATCTGGCAGTATCCTATTTTTGGAATATAATACTGTTTAGATACATTTTCTTCATGATGATGCCCCAAGTATAAAAATTGTGTAAGTTTTCTTTGCTGCCCTCGACACATTATGTTATCTCAGTATCTTTTAAAAGTAGCAGAAAAATAAAAACAACGTATCTGAAAATCGATATACTTAATACTTGCCCTTTTCCCTCTTTCAATCCACCTGGTAAGATCCTATTTTAAATTCTGATGTATAGAATGCATTTAAACAGGTAATTGCAAAGGACATTTAACACTGCACCGAGAATAAAATGCACAAAGTTGTTTTGTTTATCATCTTTTAAAATAACGTGTTATAGTATTCCCTAAATTATTACTTTTACTGTTTAGTTTGGGTTTGGTAATATCTATTTGACGTGGTTCAGTACTTATACATACCATCATTGTGTTATGTTGCTATGGTAAATATTTGTATTCTTGTCTTTCGTATTAGCTAATGTGCTTTGTTTACATTCTTTTTTTTTTTGCTTTTCTTTTGTTTATTTATATAGTAATAAAGTGTATAACATATTGTTGACTGCTGTACATTTTATCTATTATCTCTGTTTGTTTTGTCCATACATCAAATAATGTAATATAAGTGAGAGGTTTGGCAAGCTATAAAACCAGGTTTAATTCACCATTTTCTAAATAATAAAATATTTGAACCTAATCAGGAATATGACAACTGTTATCCATTCGTGTGATATGTTTGAGATTTGAATTTGCCATTTGCCTAGGGACTTTCGCTTTAGAATTTTTTTTTTACTGTACTTTTCACAATGAATAACGAGGCATGACGTGTTGACATAGACATTATAGATGGTTTGGTGTTTTTTTATCATTGTAGCGGATTTAATGTATATTTAGGATAACAAAATATATAATGTTACCTTGACAAGATAACATGCTGGATCACAAGGTAACAGTTTGCAGGAACATATGTCGCATAACCTTGATACAATACAATAAAAAAGTCTTTGATTTTACCTATTGCTTCATTTTGTTTACCTTCATCGTTTATTGTCACTTAAATCTATTGAACAATGTAATAAATTCATTTTTAATTATTCAAGATTCATGATGTATCATATCATAAATAATTTACAATGTTTGCGCCATCTGGTCCATCGTATAATCATGTAATTTTATTTCATTATACTGAAGATTTATCATCATTTGTTTGATACCAATTTTTGTTGACTTCGTCAGTAAAGATTAACCACAAAATTAAATATTCAATGAATGACAACCCCCCTATAGGCATAAATGCAGACTTCCGCAAAATCTAAACCAGAGATTAAAAAACTAAAGCAAAAGATACCAGGGGTCATTCAAACCTAAGTCGAAAAATAACTGACAACGCCATGGCTAAAACAAAAACAGACAAAAAAAAGTATACAACACGCAATAAAGAAAACTTAAGACTGAGCAACAAAACCATGAAAACAGAAGGTAATGTATATTGATATGTGACTAATTTTTTTTGGAGCTTTTGTTGAGACTATAAAGTTGAAATTATTATTTACTTGTGTTGATCCTTATTTGGTCAAAAGGACAGTCGTATCCTTTTGTTGCAGTGACCGCGAGGTTATTTCAAAGCTTGGACATGCTAGAGGATAAAACTGTGGCAGACGGTGGTGTTTATACAATTATGTGTAAACGATAAGGAGAAAAATCTCATCTGAACCAAGTTTTCCATTTTTCGAGAAAACGTTTCTGTAAAGGTAACTCACAACAACTGAACAGTATACGCAGATATTAACCCAATCATGATTGACTGTATGCAAATTGTTGGAGCTATTCTTAGTTTACCGCAATGGATGCATCTTAACATGGCTTGATGATGTATTGCAAACTATTTTCGCGTCCTTAAGTCTTTGGTTTCCATTGAATTCGTCTTATCTGTATTGTTATCGATGGTGTCTTATTCCAGATTGTCACATGCCTACTGGGTGTGGATACGCATGGCGGTAGATACATACAAGGCAGAGGACGATTAACCTAGTGATGCAACCGGTTACGCACGGTTGTAGTTCATACAATTCCCTCATTTCTTGGGTTTGTCAATTTGTTGTTGTCTGTATTTCAGGTGTATTTGGACGGTAACGTCTACAAGTGCAGTAGTGATGTCTTCTTTATAAGGAATACTGAAGTCTTCACAGTATCTTTTATTTCAAATACAATGGGGCAAGTGAAATTTTAATATTAAAGAAAAACAAAAGGCAAGATTGAGGTTTATATGGAAACTAAACTCTTTGTCTTAGACATGTAGAATTATATGTATTCAATTGCGACAAATATTTTATTAATGTGTCAATTTAATCAAAGATCCGAACTGCTTCATATTATATACATGTCTCATGGGCGATCAACCAATTTTTGCTTTCTTCTTAATTATGTCTCATGTGCAATCAAACCCTCTATTTACCATAGTAGTATGTGTGAAATGTAAAACCGGCTCCTTTTGTTTTCAAAGATAAATATATAATCAACAAAGAATTTGGAATGATATGTCTACAGTATTAATTTTTTTGCGCAGACAAGATAATGCAAGATAAACGTACAAACCGCCGAACCATTATTTTTGGCTTTGGAAAGCTACAATCCTCTACGTTAAATGCTAAATAGAGAGATCGTATGAAAAATCAACCCCGATACGTAGCAAATATTCCCCCCACGAACTCTTTGGTTTCCATTGCAGCTTATTACTTACAAATTTATAAGAGAACACCTTGAGTTCCAAACTGGGACCAATTCAGGAACCGGTACATTCAAAGAAGACCCAATCTTATCTGTGTGGGAACACAGAAGAACATAACCCCAAATATAAGCTAGCGTACAATGTGGAGACATGTTCGATTTTTCATCTTGCCATATCCCGCCAAATGAGTGGGGCATACCCACTCACTGCCAAAGAAATTACCCATGAAACAACCCTAAATTAAACTCCTTAAAAGTCCCGACCGAGTTTTACTTGTTATCAAAATAATCTAAATTTAAGACAGTTCTCATAATAATATTATTTTCACTGAGGAAAAACAGGTGGTCCTCCGGATGTCATGAACTTTTCAAGTGCTCCTTGTAAATTATTTAGATAAATATCATTACCAATCTTTGATAAATGTGTTCCGTCATATCTAAATAAATTACTTTCTTTATCACGTATGTTACTGTGCCTAATTGCACATGTACTGATGCTCAAAACTAAGTTTTTGACCCGGAGGTTTACTCGTTTACGAGCCTTTTCAATAGCTTGACCACAATTGGCATTGTGCCAGAACCGTCTCATTAATATGTCTGACCATATTATTTTTAAAGCTGGATACAATGCATGTAACCGAAGCAGGTCACATTCTATATCACTGAATATATTCTCTGATGTCAATATACCCAAATCATTAGACCCAAGTTGAATAACAAGGAAACTCGGAAAGGGGCGGTTAAGCAACCTTTGTTCAAAGACTCTATTTAAATCACCCCATTCCATACCCCTTTGACCAATCCAAATCATATGAGCACCTGTATTCAATATTGATCAGATCCAGGATCTGGAAGGTCGAAAACGTCCAATATTGGCATTTTCAATGGATCAAAGGTTGTAATTAAGAGGCTTTCTGATATTCAGAAAGTGATAGGGTATGACACAGCACATATGTTTTTTTATGAAAGATATCTTAATGCGTGACCAGATAGAACATTCCAATTTGATACGTCTACTTGGGTACTGCTTACGACATTTACACCGAGAACACCAGTGGTGGAATCATGGTGATCTCACAGCCGTTTTTGAATATGGGGGAAAAGTCACAATGGAAGTGCTTACATCGGATATGTAATCTCGTTTGAAACATGCCATGGATATAGCTGATTTTCTCTTATATTTGAAACATTCTCCTTTGGAACCTCTGCGATGGGGCGATTTGAAACTTGAACATGTTCTGATGATTAACAATAAGATATCATTGATCTCGATTATTTTAATGATATTGAGAAGGGATGCAGTAACATTGCAACAGAAAAATTTCAGAAATGTGAATTCAATAGGTTAATGAAAGGAATTTTCAAATAAGCGAATGTCATTCTGTTGATGACTGTAACATTGGTATATACATTGGTTATAATGCTAAGCAGAACATATATTATGCCAGTAACATACTTTTCAGGCAATTACTAGAGCCGGATTCATGTCCTCGGGAGCTTAAATTCGACATTCTACAGCTATGGAAACTGCTAGAAGAAAGAACTGATGCAGGAAATATAATCGGAAGGTTGAAATATATACATGATGCTATCCATCTTACACACAAAGATGCTTTGAATCATGATGTCCATTTTTCTATGTTATTTCAGTATATCAAATTCCACCTTTTCTTATGCTAATGTACATTTTTCTATGTTATTTCAGTATATCAAATTCCACCTTTTCTTAAACTAATGTACATTTTTCTATGTTATTTCAGTATATCAAATTCCACCTTTTCATATGCTAATGTACATTTTTCTATGTTATGTCAGTATATCAAATGCCACCTTTTCTTATGCTAATGTACATTTTTCTATGTTATTTCAGTATATCAAATTCCACCTTTTCTTATGCTAATGTACATTTTTCTATGTTATGTCAGTATATCAAATGCCACCTTTTCTTATGCTTATGTACATTAGATCTCTCTCCTCTTCAATATGAAAAGATAGTTTTCACATATGTTTTTAAGAAATTAACACATTATAACTAGAATTCACTATACTTGCTTCATTGATAAACTAGAAAACAGTTTAATGGTAATGTAATGCCTTGTACAATTGAAAATCTGAATAAAGTCCCCTGATACTTGTCAGAATCTTGATAAGCAATCACAAATGAAGGTATGACATAATGACATGTGAAAAGTCGTTATTTTTATTGATAAAATGCAAACTTTGTTTTATTTCAACCTTTAATTCGTTTAATAGGGATTTTTTTTAATTTCCATCTTTGATAATTTTATCAAAAACAATGGTCATCCGTGCTCATTTAAACTTTTAAAAAAGTAACGTTTTGTCTATTTGTCACTACAATAAAGGGTCTGGATCATATATGTGAGATTAGTTTTTATATCAATTTTAAAACAAGGCATATTCATATGTAAGATTTTTAAAATCTTATTGATTTACACTGAATAGGAAATCATACTGTGAACTAAATGTATTGATATTCTTTTTACGTGTACATGATTTACGATTGTTTGCTCTCGTCGTGTATTTTTTTTAAAACTTTTTACATAGTACCTTTTACTCTATCAAATGATCAACTGATAAAATATGCTGATATTGTATTGAATAATATTCGCGTTCAAGCAACGTACATCCCAATGGAGTCGGGAGAGTAAAGAATTAAATCCTGATTCTGTGTTAAAAAAGTTTTGCCATTCAAAAAAGATTATTCTGAACAGTTCATTCATTAAAAATTGTTAAACAAAATAATCACTTTTCCGCGATAAAATTGTAATTACAAATAGAAAAAATTAACATAGCACCACTTTCATAAACTAAGTTGATACAATAAAGTACTACCAAAGTGACTTGTATTTTTCAATCACTGTTATCGGGTGGTAACTATTCATTTGTGATTTTTTTTTCTTGAAGTTACAGCAATATTTTATTGTGTCTGAATAATGATTTCTAACATTTATATCTAAATTATTCTGTGAGTCTTATTTCACAATCTGAATGAGCCATAGGGCATATTAAAATCTGAACGCATCGGCAAGGAATATCACAATTTAGTGCGGTAGGTAAAATAGGATGCTCCACATTTTTTGTATCGTATATAAGTCAATTAGTGCATATATATCCGTTTTCCTGCCATAAAACACACCAGGGATATTAGGTGTTCCCACAGAAAAACTTCCCTCATTTAATCAATCTTGAAAACATCTCTTTTTCCTCATACTAGTATTGTCACCATTATCATTTTTTACTGCTTTTAACCATGTAGTTACCCTAAAATACTATATTTCTAAAATGCTGCGACACCTTGTTCTCTCAAATAAAACAAATTCAAACATGTTTCAATCTAATGAAATGATGTAATTATGGTTGCAATATTTTCTGCATCACATTTATATGATAAAAAAAGATGAAATATTGACAGCAAAGTTAGTATTAATAAGAGGACTACAATTGTGACTTACTGAATTATTAAAACAAATAAAAATTGATAGGTAGTGCAATGTTGGTTCAAAATGTGTATTCCATTCAAGGAAAATATTCGAATGGTTATCTAATGGTTTGAAACACACTTTTTTTTTAATTTAAACAGCTTAATTTTGACACATTGAAACTACGTATTTGTAATGCAGTTCTTTTCTGAAAAAAAAAAAACAGAAAATAAGAAATCAAAACCATCATTAAACAGTTAATTATTAATTATACAATAATATTATTACAATTTCATTGATAACTAATGTCAACATAGAATTGCTGACGTTTATGCTGATCATACCATTGGTGACATACTTCCACCAGAACATGCATACTTTTATTACAATAAATTTTAAATAGACAAAATGAATGTTAGTTCATAATTCTCTCTTTAAAGTTTCTAATCATCACATTTATTTACATCCAATCAACAGTGTACATTAGGTCAGATGCAGGCGCTGTTACATTGTGAACCATCATGTTTCGAGAACAGGATTGAGACATCATCTACAATAGTAAAAACAAATGCATATGTCAAAACAAAAATCAAATATTATTGAATATGTAACAACAAAATCAAATATAGAAAATGCATATGTAACAAAAAAGATATAGTAAATACACATATACATGTTCTTTCAACATTGAATGGAATTGAATTTAAAAAATAAAAATAAAATATGCATTCTCAGAGAGAAAAACGAACAAGACGACATAATATTAAGGATCTGCACACACGATATCGATATTATTCTTGTTTTCGAGACCAAAAGCGTTTAAAATCAAGCAAAATATATAACATGTATCATGTGTTGGAGTAAAACCAAAATTGAGAAATTCCTACGGGTGCAATGCAATCGCTTTGTATTTCATGAAAGTCTTGCAATCATTTTCTGTTCTTTGCTTGTGAACAGGAAAGAAAGATATCAAACAAATTTGACACTGAAAACAATCATGACAACATGAGAAGGCGCAAACGAACACAAATGTTCTTAATATTTCCAGTGTAGTACTGTCTCACTTGCAATCAAGTTGCGTCCCCTTATTTGAACATTTTCATCATACTTGAATAATAAACGAAATTGTATAAAAAGTTTAATTGTTACGATATTCAACATGTTCAATTATGTGAAATGAAGTTAAAAATATTAATGTAGTAGGTAGAAAAACTCGTACCTCAATTACACCATTTTGGCAGGATACTAAAATACCAATGCTATCACCGAATCCATGACCTGTCCATTCAGCTATAGGTATATAATGTTTCAATTGACTGCAGTGACTGTTCACCTTTAGTTGAAATACAAATTTGAGGTGAAAACAATTAAAAATATTATGAAAACATACACAGTATACATCGCTTGTATTTGATAATGTTATCAACAAAGCAATATCTTGCGACGTCATCATTACTTGTAAAACTGTTAAAGGTCTTTTAATTGATCAATTGAAAAAAATCAGAATATACATTGTACATATATAACGATAGCATTAAAAAAAAATCTTTAGTTTGAAATGGTGGTTAAAACATTTACAATAGCTGTGACCACAATTCAACTGATGGGTATGCCATAAACACTTGAAATATTAATACGCTTAACTAAGGTTATGAATAAAAGAGGGACGAAAGATACCAGAGGGACTATTGCAAACAGTTGCAAATAATGTAAGTTGTATATACTTTCATTTTACTAAACATATTATATTCTCATTTAAGATAATTGACAGAATGTGAAAAAACAATTTGTAGTCATTTAAAAGGCGTGAACATGTATTCCTTAGAGAGACAGATAAATCGAAAAATTTCGATAATCTACCTGACATGTCTATAACTAGCAGTGTTGATATAAAAATGTGGAGCAATATTTTATACCTTTTTGTCATATTTAAATGTGATTTAAATCAAGATAATAGCATATTTCTAGTTTCCCTTTTGTCGATTTTTAGATGTTATTTATAACTTTTCAAAAAATTTTAAGATCTATTTTCTGTGTATATATGAGAAGATATTAGAATTGCCTTTTCACTATAAATTACTCCTAAAAAGATTTCCATAAAGACAGAAATTGTAGAGGAACATAAACTGATAATCCTTTAACTCCATTAAGTTTTAACACATGGAGAATGTGTTTCTGTGTGTTTCGTAATACTGCATTGCGCTCGTTGATGTCTATAATTAAACTCGTCATAGATACCAGGATTAACATTTTATATATACGCCAGACGCGCGTTTCGTCTACAAAAGACTCATCAGTGACGCTCGAATCAAAAAATGTTTAAAGGCCAAATTTTAAAATTTTATTTATTATTTCAAGGTAAAGTTGATATTTCTATTCAACAGGTAAATAGAGTTTTACCATACTTATTTATTTTAAAAGACTATTACAATTAACTGTTTTATTTGTTTGTAACATCGCAATGATGTTGTCAGTTTATAAAGTAGCATTGATAAATCAAGACAACAGTACTTACAACATATTTGCTGATTGTTTAAATATGTAGAAAAATGCTAAATATCAAAATAAAAAAATGTTCCTCCCATTACAAATTACAAAATGAAAATGTGTTTTGTTTAAAAGGATTCATTTATGGGTTCGGTCGCTGACATTTTTTAAGGAAAGAGTTACATGTACATAACTATTATTAACTTTATATCACGAAATGACCAGCTACATATACGATAAAGAGTTCAAAATAAAAACCTGTATTCCTTTCTTCCATTTTGAAAATATTGGAGATTGGCAGTGTTTGAGGATTACTGCGTCAGACGAATTACCACCACATGCTTTGGCGTTTTGCATGGTTACACTTTTGCCTGTAGCTAGATCCATAAGAAGTCCCATCTTATCACAGACATGATCTAAAATATGTTTTTATTTTTAAAAATTGTCAGTAATGTTTTACATATGTTTATCAATTTGTAAATGTACAGGTCAATAAATACTTGACACTTAACAGTTCAGTTTAAGTTTAACTATGTTTTAGCAAACACGAGGCACTTATCTGTGCCAAGTTAGGAGTTTGACCGCCACAAAATTGTTCATTAGTTCTCAAAGTTCCGCTATACACGAATCATTCAATCAATCAATCAATACATTAAAATGTGTTTTATCTGTCCACAAATCTATAGGTTGAAATAAAAATAAAAAAACGACATAAAAACAAATGATAGAGGATTATGTACATGATGTACGAGATAACGCGAATTAAAATTGACAAGAAACAGGAGATTCGAAAAATATAGAATTAAAATGGAGATCTGTAGGGAGATTTAAAAAAAAAGAAGTTTATAAAATTGAGAATGGAAATGGAAAATATGTCAAGGAGACAACAACCCGACTGACAAAAAGGTAACGGTAACGGTCGAATGCCACCAGTGGCCCTTCAACACAGCAAGAAAATTCAACACCTGGAAACGACGAGATACTATACCGCGTAATAAAAAAAATAATGTCATTGAAAAATGAATATTGAACATACTCGTGGGACATCTTTAAATTTTACAATTCGAATAATAAAAAGATTGATTGACGGTTTACTCATGTGTTTTGCCTAATTAGCGTACAAGCCATTGCTCACTTTTTACAATTTTGCATTCCAATTTCTCATGTTGTTAAAACAACAAAGACTTGTTATTACAAGAAATTCATATAACATACGAGCCTCCAATGAATTAAGCATTAAGAGTTTACCCAAGAAGGATACAGTATAAAATACATTTAATAAATATTCAAAAAATAATATATTTTACCTTTGGTTGTTGTTTGAGTTGCAAAAGGTAAAATTGCTGAAATTACAAACACTACTTTGTAATCATTTCGTTCCAAGTTAAGACTCCAACATACAGTTATGACAAATACATGAATTGCAGTGAATAAGAACAAATCGGAAAAAATAGCATGTATTGTTAGGGGAAACACAATTAGAGCTATGTGAAAAATTTGAAAGTAAAAAAACAGATTATTTAAATTTCATGTTGTTTACCATTCAATGTGTTACATTTCAACTTACCATCTTTTGGTGTATCTTAACATATTTTCGATACGCCCCTTCTCAAAAACGAAATGTATACAAAACTTTTTTGGGACGATTTACAGCTTTGAAGTCAATATTTGCCTTGTTTAGAGGGTCTATTTGTAGTACCCAAGTCTTAAATTTTATATAGATAACACCAAAATAATATTCTCGTGTATTGTCCCCGTATATTTCAGATTTTAGCCTAAGCGATAAGTCTATTTTTACCTTATAAGTATTAAAATAAAACTATAAGTATAGCATACATAGAGCGGTATATCCTTTTATAATAGAAACAGGACGACACATGCTGATGATATGCACAAAGTTCACATATTATAATATGATAAACATGTAGTCTGTATTGTAGATTATAACTTCGTATTAAATAAAGTTCTATTTCCAACTGTAGACAGTCAAGGCTTGTCATTCATGGTATTTTCAAAAAATGATTGGTTTTGCCTGACTTTGTGTTACTCTGATTATTTTGTTTTTATGAATGCAAATGAATACATGGGAAATTATATATATGTGATTAACCATGTTGATTAAAGTGATTGAAACATATCCTTGAGTCAATATGTGGAATTATCAATCGTTAAAAACGCTTCAACATTTCAGGAATTACTTTCCGCATACTTACGACCTGATCCAACGATAGGCTGTTTTGTTGCTGCTGTTAAATAGAAAACAAGAATTTAAAAATGAAGATCATAGTAAAAATTTGTCCACAGGCAGAGCTTGTCTGAAAGGGTATTTTCAAAAATTAAAAAGGTTTTACATGTGTAACTTTGATTATTTTCATTTTTCATGAATGCTAAAGAATATATTGGAAATGTAAAACATGTGATTTACCATATTGATTATAAGGATTTAAACAACTCATTAAAAGAATCGTGTTTCACTTTGTTGTGATAAATAAAATGTCATCTTCATTTCTTTGTTTCTATTCCTTAGTCATTGTTATGAAAAAAATCAAACAGTCAAATATTTTCACAAACAATAAAGACATTATTAATTCTAATATCAAATTCAAACAATTTAAAAAATACCACAATTTAACAAGATACAGTGAAATATTTCTGTTGACCTATATGTTTTTTCTCCTTCTCACAACAGATTCCAAGTTGTATGCAATAGGGTTATTTCCATGATTTAAACGTTATCCGAAAATTATAGCTATTTTTTGCTTTTTTCCTTTGATATTTGCTGTGATAAATCTTCCTATCATGCTACTCGCTAGTGATATAAAAGTGTTGTTAGAAACTAGGGGTATGCATGCCATTGTATAAGTACACATCAGCGACGTCATGGGCATACTAGCGATAAACAACTTACCAGTGCCAGCACATTATTTACCTATTAATCTCCTGTCGAATGCAAAACTTAATAATAAACATGACAGTGAATATTTCGTGTTACCTGTTTGGCAATTAATTCCAGAATATCCTGAATGACACTGACAAAGGTGTCCTCCTGCTCCATTATAACAATCACCATGCCCGTGACAGGGATTAGAACTACAATCTAATTCAAATTTGATCATTAAAATAGTATTTTTCTCTGAATTAAAAGGAATGAACAGATGTTTTTATGATGTTAAGTTTACTGTCTACACTTGTTCTTTTTGAAATAATTTATCATACTCAATTATTTTTTTTTTACTTTGATGCCAAGGTAAACGATCTTTTTAAATAATGCAATGTAAAATTTAAGATAGCAACTACATCGAGATAGAAATATTTCAAACTTTGAATGTACAGTTGCTATCATCAGGCATACAAAAGGACAACTGAAGTTAATTGTTGCACCATAATATGATATTTGAACTCAACCTACCTTTGAATGTTTCTTAATATATATATAAATTAGATGCTTGAAATTAACGTAATACTATCAACTGAGATCTATGGATTAAGCTTTTGAAATTCCATTACAAAATGATACACAGTTACATAATATTAAAAAACAAATCATAATTCATCATTACGGGTAGTGAATTTACCACATTCCTTAGTGCGAATAATATTTATATTTCTATCTTCAATTTTGTAATAACGACATATCACCCTTTTTAATTTAATTTCTTGTCGGGGCCTTTTATAGCTGACTCTACGGTAGAGGTTTTGCTCATTGTCGAAGGCCGTGGTGTGATAATTGTATGATATTTCTATTTTATTGTGTCTCTGGTGAAACGTTGTCTCATAAGGAATTATACCACATCGTATTATTGTCATAGATGATTTCCATACTTACAATCAATAACTGAAAGGAAAAATGAATTACTTATCTGAGAAGTCTAAAAAAATAAATGTAAAAATATAAAATAAGATAACAAGATTATCGCCTGCTTAAATTATCGTTAACAAACTTAATTTATCTTATCCCAGGCATAGATTACCTTAGCCATATTTGGCATAGTTTTTCAGATTGTTGGCTCATCAGTGCTCTTCAACTTTATACTTGTTTGGCTTTATTACTACTTTGATCTGAGTGTCACTGATTAGTATTATTTAAACGAAACGTGCGGTTTTTGCGCATTAAATAACAAGCCTTGTACCTTTGATATCAAGTATGTTGATATTCCGTAATATAAATAGTGTAGTACATGTATCGTATACACGTAACATGACCAATGGTCGATGGAAATATGGTCAAGGTCAAGTCAGGTCAATGGGTAAAAGTATGTATAATCTGCAATCATATCATATGAACAAAATAATTATGATTGGTCATGTTAGATATTACTATTGAGAAACATACCATATCTGAAAAAAACAAGCATAACCATGAAAATAATTTGACCATGAACATGAGGACAAGGTCAGATTAACCCTGTCAGACAACATATATACATTGTAATCATTTCATATACCAAATACAGTAGATTTTTTTTTATAGAATATGTAATTTACAACACCACAAACAATCTATATAAATAATACATGTAATAACAAAACAAAACAAAAAAGGATTACGAAGAAGGATTGTCAATTTATAAAAAAAAAAGATGTGGTATGATTGCCAATGAGACAACTGTCCACAAGAGACCAAAATGACACAGACATTAACAACTATAGGTCACCGTTCGGCCTTCAACAATGAGCAAAGCCCATACCGCATAGTCAGCTATATTAGGCCCGGATAAGACAAATTAAAACAATTCAAACGAGAAAACTAATGGCCTTATTTATATAAAAGAATGAACGAAAAACAAATACGTAACACATAAACAAAAGACAATCACTGAATTACAGGCTCCTGACTTGGGACAGGCACATACATAAATAATGTGGCGGGGTTAAACATGTTAGCCGGATTCCAACCCTCCCCTAACCTGGGTCAGTGGTATAACAGTACAACATAAGAACGAACTATCAAAATCAGTTGAAAAAGGCTCAAAAAAGACAAAAAAGACTCATCAGATGGACAAAAATACAATAGGACGTGGCCGGGTACTTATACATCCCGACACAAAAAGACACAATGAACAGATATGAGATTACTCGCAGTTATCTGACAGCTAGTTCAAAGCCACTAACAACTAATAAAAAAATCATGCATCTAAGACTAACTTAGTTGCTTTCTATGCTTACCTGAAGCACATGTTTGACCTGTGTATCCTTTACTGCATGAACATGTAAATCCTATCTGAGTATAGTGACAACTTCCATGACCATTACAAGGATCAGGCGAACAATCTGAAATATATGTTGTAAGGTACGTAGTTTGATGAACATTGCACTACAAATTACAATTTTGGGGTTGCGGAGTTTAAAACATTTTGTTGAAGGACTGACGATTAAATAAACTGTTAAGTCATGTAATATTTTAAATTGTTAGTTTCAAGTATAACTTTTGCAGATATGAGGACTTTAAATTATAAATGTATCTAACCTAAAAGCGAAACAGGGACCAATAGAATTAAAAATTGACAAATCCGTTCTTTTGTTTTTCTCTGCGGTTAAAATACATCGCTTTCATTATTCGCTGTGATTTTTGCCGTACAGAATAAAATATGTATTGCATTAAATTGTTATCTAAAATATATGTTTTTTTATTTAATGTGCAATCAGTATTGAAAGTGTATCCTCCTGTTCCAGTTGTTTGATTTTGTAAGGCATAGACAAATACCGTATAGCGGGTAATTTCTCAGGGTGTAAATTTTCGCTTATTTTCGCGGATAGAACATGGCCAAAATAATTACGCCCCCAATTTAAAAGACCACATGTAAAGGTATTTATAAAAGATTTAAATCCGCCAAAATATTTCCCAAAAAAATATGTCGTAAAACTTATTCAATGAATATCACGAAATTTTACAACCACGAAAATAACCCACTATACGACAACTCTCAGCAAAAATTAGTTGTTCTGAAAAATGTGTTTGAATTATAATGTATACATTGATATTTATACTATGACACAGACTCTTATAAACTGTAATCATACATCTAATAATTAAAGCATGCTTTACTTATCGTACTACAGTATTAGAAATCTTCTTCAATCGAACTTACGATGTGCACCTGAAAGAGTATAATATGTTTGTATTTTTTTTTTATAAATGAACTTTGAACATTTGAGTCGTCTTTGATCGAAATATCATTACGACAATACTGATAGAAATATTCTAACTTTAGTAACTGCGTTATTTGAAACTACACTAGATACGTTTTTACGTACCAGTAGTTAAAATATGTATTAAAAGAATGTGGATGTATGATCAATAGAAATTTACATTTTGATAATTATTTTGTATACGACACATTTGACAAAACTTTATATATTGTTGTACATGTTGTATCTTTCCTACATATTTAACTATAACTAAATCCATGAAAAATAGTTTTCTTACGATTATTACAACTTGTTCCTGTATAACCAGCATTACAACTACATAAGTAACCAGTTATACTGTTAAAACAACTCCCATGTCCGTGGCAAGGGTCTGGTAAGCAATCTACACAAATATAAGAGGTAAGTGCAAAACAATGAAAATAATGATAAATAAGGATTCTCAATTATCAAAATTAGTGTTTGTCAAACTGCTATGTATCCAATTAAATTTTTCCAATAAAGTGAGTGGTTCAAGTTTTTTTTTTTTTATTTTTATGTTTTTGACAAAGTGTCAAAGTAAATATTTTGTCAAAAATTTATGAAAATTAAGGGAGCCATTTTAATTTTAGTCAATGTGTTAAGTAACACCTTAATTGGATTTTACTAAACATGCTTTACTCCGTCGATGTTTTCTGTACCTGCCTGTAAGTCAACGTGTTTTATGGTAATAGCAAAATAACAAAAATACCGAGCTCTGAGGAAAATTCAAAACGGAAAGTTCCTAATCAAATGGCAAAATCAAAAGTTCAAAAACATCAACCGAATGGATTACTATTGGTATATTTGTTTTTGATTTATTGGCTTGTTTTATGATCAATATTGCTTTTATCATTTGAAGTTTCCTTTAAACATGTTAAAGCTTTACCAAATTTCTGGGTAAATTAACTGTTGAAGGCCCTGCAGTGTCTTATATTACTGACATACTCGTCATTTAACCTCTGATGTCTTGCAATCATTCAACATCGCCTTTAAATAATGTATCATCACTTGTATCGTGTTATATGTTAAATTTATTTTCAAAAACACATCGAATTTCTCAAGTATGATGATCATTTAACTTCCAATTTCAATACGTTCAAATATACTCCTTTCTTTTTTTCTTTTTTTTTCTTTTTTTTTTTTTTGTTCCATATGATTAGTGATTACAATATACTCGAAAATAGTATAAATAAATTAAACATTGAATAAGTATATATACTTTGGTAGCATTTAATGTAAAAATAGTGTTCGTCAGGGGGTACACCTTGGTCCAGGGAGATTACTCATTAAATCAGTTATGCGTTTGTAAACAGATTGGAAATTATCTATGTTTCATAGAAGCTTAGAACATACTTATGAAAATGCTGACACAAACGCACTGATGATTTTCCCTTAACCTAGGTCTACCCCTTTAATTTACCTGTTATACTAAGTTTTCTATGCTGTTGTTTGTGTATTGGTCGTTTTTCGTTTTTTGCCATTGCGTTGTCAGTTTTCATTGACTCATGAGTTTCAGTATCACTTTGGTATTGTTTGTCTCTGTTTGGTAATAGTTCTTATTTGATTAGTATATTTCCGGTAGTGGACCTTGACGGTTTTTTTTTCAATAGACAACGTTGACCGAACTATTTTTTGTAACCAATGTAAACAAGATGTCGGCGATAATAACTTAATCCGGTTTAACGTTGAAATTATTCATTTTCACTTTGTTTTAATCGTTAAATTTATTGATAAACAAAAACATTTGGCAACACTTTAAGGAATTTGGGATCTCAATGCTCTTCAACTTCGTACTTTATTTGGCTTTTTTCAACTTTTTTGGATTCGAGCGTCACTGATGAGTCTGGCGGGTGTATAAAATTAAGTCCTGGAATCTATGATAAGTTTATTCATTTGAATGATAAAAAGATATTTGATTAGTTTACTTTTTTATCATAAAGCACATTTCTTGGACTACTTATTTTTGCGTTAAAAACAAATATTTTCATGCGCCAGACCAATTTTATAACACATGTTTACAATTTCCTTGCTATGAAAAAATCCTTATCACCAGGTTTAAAGAATTAAAAGGATTAAACGACCTTTGAAAGACATTTGTTGGTGTATGAACCAAGTAACTTACAAACATATCATAAAAGTCCTTCGTATTTTTATTTGTTTGTGAGTGAATTGGTCGAGTTTATACACGAATTAATTCTTTTTAAAAGGCGTTTAATTTTTATGATAATGTCTTTGAAAGAGAGATAACGTTAGATTTTTAGAAAAAAAACAATGAAAAATAGAATAAAAAATTTAACATGTGAATACAAGGTCCAATAAATAAGACTATTAATGTGCCATGTTGTTACAAAAAGCTGTCACTAACGTTTATAATACTTACGATCAGTTACTGAAGTAGAATTAAAAATACAGATTTTTTGTTAATTTTCCAATAAATTCATTAATTAAACAATAAACAATATCAAAGGTAAATAGTAGAATTTCAAAATCAACGAAAACAATTGACGGCAAAAACAACCGTTTGTCTATTATATTGTGTTGGGGAAATAATTATAATATACACGTTTTTGAAAATTTACAAAAAACTAAAGATAGGGTTGGGGTTTCTTATGACTTGAAAAATGTTATATGAGACTTATGTCATCCAGGAAAATACATGTTCTTTCTCTTTTCTCTTCGTCTGATAAAAGGACAAACTATCATTTTCAATAATACCATTTATATATCCGTTATTTCTTCAAAGATAACAATAATTGGCATACCACGTTCGCAGTGAGTTCCTTCATAACCAGTATTACAACTGCAGCTATATCCATTTATTTTATTATGACATCTTCCGTGTGTACTGCACCAATTTGGTAGACAATCTGAAAATTGTAATGTTGCATATCAGTTTCGTACATTTATCATGTTTATTGCCTTGTATATCATACCAGAGAACAATATATCAATTCCTTTTAGTTTTAAAATGCTCATCACTTCGAATAAAGGTAACATGTTTGCATTTTCATTGGTGACATCAATTTAAAAATATTATAAATCTTGGGAAAAGGCAAATACCTTAAAAAGTTATGTTTTATATTTTGTCTTTTTGTCTATGATGTATCTTTAAACCCACTACAACGTTGCTTCAACGCGCATATACTGTGACACAGCGTATACGTATGGCTGTGTATGACTTATTGACATGAAAATGAAATCAGTATAATACATTGGCTGCTGGGTTTCAAATAGTTATCAATGTAAATCCAATGTTTTGTAATTGCATCTGATTGAAATTGAAGTAAATGACACCACAGACACAGCCTAAACTACTTCACATGGTGACCTTCAGTTACATATGATAAAGCGCCAGTTGAAAGATATCTTTACGTCAAACGACATCCTTTTATATTTTTTCTTGGGTTTTTATATTCATGCAGTCAGCTGGGTTTGCAAATGTAATATGTATCTCTTAGTTGATATCATTTTCAAGAATAAGTTTGTTGGCAGAAGGTGGCTGATTTAAGCAGAGGCATTATTGAACCAGAGATTCTAAATATTGAACTTGAAGTTACCACTAAAAAAGTTGTACATTTACGGACGTCATCATTAGTTGGAGATCAATGCAGAAAAGAGTGTCAAATGTCACAGTAAAATATGTGTGACCTCCTAGAATCGAGTGAAGATATTTTAAAATCAAAGATTTGAATAATATTGAAGATTTGAAACATGTTTTTTCTTCTTTACATAGAGCTCAAACGACCGGATAAGTATGTATAAAATGATGTAACAAGACCAAACTCAAAGTACCATATCTTTAAACCATAGCAATTGCGACCATGCATAGGGTCTATCTAATTCAATGCAAAATATCAGTATGCTAGTATATATATTTTAGTCTATATGTTATATGTTTAAAACAACATTTACCGAGAACAAACCTGATTTTCTCTAAATCCGAAATGTTTCAGTTCAAACGAAAACAAAAATATATGAAATACTGTATTGGTACTTACAATTTATGACTGAAAAGTAAAAAGGAATAAAAAAATAAATAGGAATAACAATGTTCGTTTCAAGAGAAAAAAATTTTGTTTACTTTTGACGCATTGTGACTAGGATTATCAGTTGTTTCATTGGCACTCAATTCACATCTTCTTATTTATATTAGTATTTCATTCATTCTTGTCCGTGATTGTATTTACCTTTGTCACACTTTGTTCCACTGTATCCAACATTACATGTACATGTATAGCCTGAAGCACTGTTACCGCATGTCCCATGACCGCTACAGGGGTCAGGACTACAGTCTTGACATAAAAAGGGGAAAATGAAGAAAACAGTCTTTATTTCCTTTTACATTTACTTTATGTTTCACTAAGATCTAGATTTCTGTTTTTTTTGTCAGATCCTTTTATTGTTTAAGGTTATTATGTAAAATATTTGTGCAACCAAAAGTTACCTGCTGCGAATCAATAATCTGTCATGATCATGCCTAAGATAGATTTGCTAACACACTTGTAATTGAAGGAAACTGAAAACTCGTATACAAAAAGATCCTTGTTCACCATTATCTGAAATGTTTGTCTTTCTCCAAAAATCACAGGTGTTTCATTGCCTTTCTGCGTCTTGTTCGATAGCTGAATGGTCTATTCGGAATAATGCTGTTGAACATTTTACTATCTAATATTTGATTTTGGTCACAAAAACTGTAAAGTTGATTTTGGAAATCATTATTTACGTTGTGCATTTAAATTACTTTTAAATCTTATACTATTAAGATGACAGACGTATAAAATACAAAAAGACTGTATATGATTTTAGTATTCAAATGGCACCTTATTGCATATAGTATACGTTATATCAATGAAATATATATAGGTTTTTGTAAGAAAAAAATACTCACGATCAACCACTGTAATAGATATTGAGAAGATTGTTAGTTTAATAAATACATATATTTTCATTTGTAAACATACTTTTTTATTATCTGATTAAATAAACAAAGGGTTAATCAATGAGGGACAATATATCACTATTTACATATTATTTCTTGTACATGGAAAAGACACAGTAAAAACACATTATTGATGCTCAAAATCTTATTATTTTAATTTTAATCTATGCTCTGATATTTTGGTACAACGTTGTCTATGCGTTAGGACTTATAGATTTAAAATATTAAGCGAAAGTTGTGTATTTTTTTTTCTTCATCATCCGTTGTTGAATTTTCACCTGTATCTTCCATGTCTCTCTTTTTTGATGTTGTTAGGATTTACCTATAAATTGTGTAAAAATTTACAGAGGAAAACATTATTTTCTGTTATGTTATTTACCTCGACCGCATGTCCTTCCATTGTATCCAACATTACATGTACATGTATACCCTGCGGCACTATTACTACATCTCCCATGGTTGTAACAAGGATCAGGACTACAGTCTTAGTAGAACACAAATAATTATTTAAAACCTCTTTTCTTTATTGGGAACTTCAATTTTTATTTTGTGTTCCTCTTAATTTAAATTTCTACTTATTAACCAGTTAACTAAAGGCCTTTAACCTTGGGGTACTGTGACCAAATAATGATTTAATAAAAAAAAAAAATTTATGAGACACATATTTCTCATTTTCTTTCTGTGCGTCTTCCCTGTTGGTGTTTAATCATTGACTTAAAAAATCAAAAGAAAAAGAAAAGTAAAGTGAATTTTATGAATGAACAAAGTTCTTAGTTATTTGTTTTTGTTTTTTTGGAAAGGGTCATTAAAATAAGTGAATTAAATATTGAACAATACTGCCGTATCATAATCATAAAAATTTAGGAATGTGTACATTATATACATTGTTGTCTTTAAAAGAGATGCGAAAGATACAACATTTAAACTCCAATGTCTTAAACAAACTGGCAACGCCATGGCAACAACAGAAAAACAAACAAAAGACAAACAACAATATATAATACAAAATATAGGAAACTAAAGTATGAGCAACACAAACGCCACTAAAAACCGGGGATGATTTCAGGTGTTAAGGAAGGGTTACATCCTTGTCTTCAAACATTTATATGATTGACGTTCATGGCGAAGACAGTTACTCGCCAAATTACTGCTTTTTATGCCAAAAATTGTTGTACGTCCCAAGATAAAAATCTATGCCTACTTCTCAAACCTCCAAAAGATGGATGATCTTTAAAACTCAACATTATTCATTTGTGAAACTTATTACATTGCTTAAGACATATATAAAGTATTAAGAATATGATTAGACAAATTCAGAATATCAAGAATTTGGTAAGAAAAATTAGGAATATTTAAAATGTTTTATAAGAATTGAAGTGTTTAGAAATTGTTTTAAAAATGTAGAATGTTAAAAATATGTTTTGAAATTTAAAATGTTAAGAATTTGTTTTGAAAGTTTAGAATGTTAAAAAAAATGAGAAAAAAATGAGACATTGATGATACTTTTCAGAATGTCAAGACAAAATTCTGACAAATTTCGGATCAATCACATACATGACATACTCAATACAAAATGTATATATATATTATATATATATTGTTTTGCATTAATGTGATTTGAATAAGACTTCAATTGATATAATTGACTGGCTCCTGGTCAGCAGACTGTATCAATCAACTAGTTAAAGGTGATTGCCTTTCTTTATAAGGCACATATTTCCCATTACCTTTTCGTGTTCTAGGATATTAGTTTGCAATTTGAAAAGCGCTGTGCATAGTTTTTTTTTTTTTTAAATAAAATATTCGATCTGTGAAAAGAGAGCATATTGCATATAACTAGTTTATAATTTTGTATTTGATTTCGACGGTCGAATAAATTTAAAGTAACACTTTGTAGTTTGAATGCGTGCTGGATTTTGGAACGATCAAATCCAAACATTGGAAAGCAAAATATGCATTAATAACCAAAAACACGAAAAGACGTAATAAAACACTCTCGCAAAATAATCACCAAATGAATATGGTAAAATGCGGCACAAAGCGTTATAAATGAATCATTTTGAAGTGATAAATTTGTTTTATTGATATATATTAAATTTGAAATGTTACGTTGTAGAAAGATATGATGTTAACCGTCATGGTGACTTTCTGACTGGTGTGTCTTTATTGCAAATGAAAGAAATTTGCATGCTTTACCTTCGTTCGACCGACGTTTGAATTATACAACGTTATACAAATTGTTTACAAATAATCAATTATTGTGTTCTAATCTCATTGTGAATTGGCATAATTATAGATGCCATTGTTTAAGACATATAGATTCTTACATTGATACGAGTGGATAATCGGATTTATCCAATCGAGATAGCTAAATTATCAATTTTAAAGTCCGAGCCTCGGCGAGGACTTTAAAATTTATAATTTAACTATCGAGATTGGATAAATCCGATAAACTACGAATAACTATCTAAAAATCTGTTAAAGTACCATATTTTCTAAAAGTTTGAGCTAAGTTCATATCATACTTTTATTACAAGTACTCATTTAGATAAATTACTTCAGATTAAGACAATTGTTTTTTTTAATCTATTTGACTATAATCTTCCTCATAACGATTGTATGTCATCCATTTTATTATTTGACTGCATAAACACGAGTTGTACAGCGTCAAAGAGAGGGATTTAAACAATGCTTCCACAAAAATGATATGCATTAGATATTCTTAACTCGTTACCATTCGGCCAAAAATGCACTATTTTTGCCGCAGAGGAACGATAAAATTTCAATCAATCATAACTTTCTTATTACTGTTAGTAGACTTATCAACTAATAAAATTGAGAAAGGAAATGGGGAATGTGTCAAAGCGACAACAACCCGACCATAGAGCAGACAACAGCCGAAGGCCACCAATGGGTCTTCAATGTAGCGAGAATTCCCGCACCCGTAGGTGTCCTTCAATTGGCCCCTAAAAATATGTACACTAGTACAGTGATAATGGACGTCATACTAAACTCCGAATTATACACAAGAAACTAAAATTAAAAATCATACTAACAAAGACTAACAAAGGCCAGAGGCTCCTGACTTGGGACAGGCGCAAAATTGCGGCGGGGTTAAACATGTTTATGAGATCTCAACCCTCCCCCTATACCTCTAGCCAATGTAGAAAAGTAAATGCATAACAATACGCACATTAAAATTCAGTTCAAGAGAAGTCCGAGTCCGATGTCAAAAGATGTAACAAAAGAAAATAAATAAAATGACAATAATACATAAATAACAACAGACTACTAGCATTTAACTGACATGCCAGCTCAGACCTCAATTAAACTGATTGAAAGATTATGTCTTCATCATATGAATATCAGGCACAATCCCTCCCGTTAGGGGTTTAGTATCATACTATCATAAAATATATGAGAAGAACATAACCCGTGTCATGGTAATAACTGGTTTTTTTTAAACAAATGTGTTTAGCTCCGATGCAAAGACCCTATGAGTGAATCAATATTAAAGCCAAAATATGCAATCTTTAATGACCTGACAACAGTATCGTAACTATATCCCTTCTTAATAAGTCTGTTTACAGGTTTTGTAAGCTTTTGGGGTGAATAATGACATTTTTCTGCTTTGTAAAGAATATTACCATAACAAATTGGAGGTGAAATACCTGAACGTATAAGATGTCTGCATGTTGAGTTATAAATTACGAATTATTTCCTTATACCGTTGATAAAATTTAGTAAATGTTTTAACCAGTTTGTGATATCGAAAACCCTGGTGTAATAATTTTTCAGTAATACATAAATTTCTCTCGCTAAAATCTAGTACGTTGTTACATACACGAGCGAATCGTACAAGTTGAGATATATAAACACCATAAGATGGTGACAAGGGAACGTCACCATCTAAAAATGCATAATTAACGGTAGGACATGAAAAATCATCTCTTTTATCATAAATTTTTGTATAAGCTTCCCGTTAAAGATATAGATATCAAGATCGAGGATAGGGCAGTGGTCATTGTTAGTATTAGCTTTATTCAAAGTAAGTTCAACAGGATAAATTTCTTTAGTATACATACTGAAGTCGTCATTATTGAGAGCCAATGTATCATCTAAATATCTAAAAGTATTGTTAAATTTTTGTTCGACGGGTTTTTGTTAATTTTAGTCATAAATTGTAACTCATAACAATACAAAAACAGTCCCGCAATAAGTGGTGCACAGTTAGTCCCCATTGGAATTCCAATATTATATATAGTATCAAAGCATGTCCAATTGACATAGTTCTTTTGTTTATTGCTACTAAAAAATGACCTAAAAGACTTTTTATAGAAAATAGTTTTTCAGTAATATTAATGACAGGTTTGTAAAACAAAATATTATCTTTGATCACGTGATAATCAATTCAATGTCCAAAAAACTCGGAAAATTGTCAAATTTCGATACCAAATGTCCTTTTTGGAAGTTTATTCATTCAAATAGTATCAACAGAGCATTCAAATACAATGTTAGGAATAACATATCAACGAAAAAGAACCCTGCATGGTCTATTTATGCGAGAAACAGCAGTTTTTATAGCCAAACATGCTTTGTGGGTGATTTGGGTCAAAATTGATATTTTCGAGCTTTCTGGGTAAAAAACGTAGCTAAACTGTACAACCGAAGTGCATCCACACTTGAATTCCCACAACCATTTAAACGACAGAAAAACAAAAGTCTTGCAGCTTCACCATCCCTTAGTTACCGATTTGTAATAGATTATCTTAAAATGTATGTCTCTATTGTTCTATAAACGACTATAGACAAAAGACAGACAATTTACTTTGTCACAAGAAAAAGTATTTTCAATTTGAAATTAGAATTAAGTCAAGTCAAGTTATTTAGTATTGGTATTGGTTTTTTTTTAAACCGGACATTCACCCTTGTGGAATGCGAACCCGGATCGCTTGATTACTAGCCTCAGATGCATCCTTTCAGTTACGGAACCAGACGGTTAAAATTGATTAAATTCATACTTATTTTCAATGTTTTTTGTAAGATTTATTTTTAAGTTAACCTTTCACATACAAATATTAGATTTTAATAAGATATTCAGAAAGACGTAAAACTGCATTTTTTACATCTTTAAAAGAACACACAATGTGGGATAGAGTGAAAACCAGGGGTAAAAATGGGAAAACGGGGGGGGGGGGAAGGGGGTAATTATGATTTTATTTCAAAAACAATAAACACAAGTAGTAAGAAATGCATTTTATGTATACTATGTAGCCTCTGGAATCACAATATGCACGGTTTTTTTCTGGTATGGACAGAAATTCTAAGAAATAAATGCTGAAAATTACTGACCTGTTGACAATGTTTACTGTTTAGATTCGTTTTACGTAAAATATGATAAAAAAAATAACTTAATGAACCTTAATTTTATAAAGCTCAACACAAAACTGAAAGAAAACAATTCATAATGGACCGATTTTTGCGGTTTATAGAAACCAAACACAATATTTTCATAATTTGAGATTTACACAATTCTAAAGTTTTTTCTATTTAACATGTTTAATTTTAGCTGATTTTTTTAAAAACGATGATAGCTGAATTGCTTTATTTAACCACAAAGACCAACCCCAAAATAAACAACTGGTATTTTAACGTGTAACTGAAACTCATAGGAATTCGGGTCATAGGAACGGTAAAGAGTTAAGTGTGTTTGAGGATATGACATATAAATTGCCAAGATTATTTTTATTCTTAATGGATGAACAAGTATAAAATTGTAAGTGTGATAGCGTGTATTTATTACAGAATTTTAGAATAAATATCGTCATAACTTTGACTGTCTAGTATACCTTTCTTGCATAATTGCATTTTAAAGCTGATATTAAAAGCTTTCGAAACTGAGACTGTGATTTTATTATCAGTTTAGATATTAAAATATAACTTACGATTAATCACTGAAAGAAAAATTAGATATGAGTTATATTGCATCATTGTCTAATAGGTCTGAACTTATATTCAAAATAGCATGTGTGCTGACATGAATTGTCATTGATATGGTTATATTTATAAATTTACTGTTTACAATTTTTTGAATTTTTTTGAAAAACTAAGGCTTTTCTACCTCAGGCATAGATTACCTTAGCTGTATTTGGCAAAACTTTAAGGAATGTTGGTCCTCAATGCTCTTCAACTTCGTACTTTATTTGGCCTTTTTAACTTTTTTGAATTCGAGCGTCACTGATGAGTCTTTTGTAGACGAAACGCGCGTTTAGATTTACATGATTCAGTTTGATAAAAGATGAATGTGGGAAAAATCAAAGTTTCTAAAATCATTATACATAGCACCAAACTTGAAATGAGCTTCAACTTTCAATATATTTTCCTCACATGAAAATAGAAAATGATCTGCGGTAACTATTAGATTCGGGGTTTTCTTCTCAAAACCACAATTTTGATCTTGGAAAAAAATATGATAAAAGTATATGCTTAGATAGATGAATTCGGTAATCAAAACTAATCCTGCACATAAATGCGTGTTTCTTTTATTCACAACACACTAGTATATCAAATGTCAGCTATTTCATTATTGAAATGTGTAATGTATATTGACTGTATGGCTTCTCTATTTTCTGAAAAATTGATAGACATATCAAAATAGGTCTTCGGACTATATGTCATAGTTCAAAAATCACTTAGTGTCCCTAAGCAATTTTTATCAATACTTATCTATACTATTGACTCGAATAAACCGTCGCTTTTCGCGTGTGTCATGATATGTAGTAACATATTTTGTCGAAATATAAATAATCTATATGACATAGAAAAATAAAGGACATGGGATACATGTATCCATGCATTTTACAATAGCAGTGCAGTATATCATATTGGTTTACCTTATACACTTTTTGAATCTGAGAAGTTTCTAAAACGTTTTTAATGACTGTAATCAATAGCTTACGTCTCTCACAATGCTGACCAGTATAACCAGATACACAAGTGCATCTACCGGAAGTGCAGTGTCCTCCATGTTGACAGGTGACGTCATGACAAGGATCATCTATGCATTTTTGATATGATTATTAAGTTTTATGTACGTGATTACATTTTGTTAGTAATTATTTCTAGCTCATGAAATAATGTGAACTATTGTTCATATAAACATGATGAAAATGATATAGACACTACATGCTTTTGTGTGCATCAATTGCGTGTGCACTATAACAAGAAATAAAACAAAAATGTCAAAATGACCGTTACGCACGTCAGCGTGAAAAACGTGCATTGCCTTGTAAATCTTCACTGTGTCTTTACTACCCCGGCAACAAATGTTTGGACTTAAAAGTATCTAATATCTAGTACGGTTACGAACCATGAACACACAAAGGAAAGGTAGGCTTACTGTTTTTTTATTTGTTATTTTTTTTATATTAAAAAATTTACATACAACAGTACTATAACTTTTTTCGATTGTGAGACATAATATTTTGTTCACCCGCTCTAGATAACTGGAGAAATGCAGAGGCACATAAACATAGTGAATTGAGTTAACCTACCTGCGATAAGTTTAATTACTATTTAAATCGTTTAAAGTGTTGACTGTTGTACCTCTAATTTTGAATTTTCCCACATTATGTCTGTTTGTTTTGTTCAGACATTGTTACCAATTTAATGGAATTTGATGCGACTGTCGAACAAGTGAGAGGTTTAGCTTTATAAATAAAGGCCACAATAGTATACCGCTGTTCAAAACTCATAAATCCAAGAATCAAAAAATAAAATCGGGCTAACAAATTAAAACTAAAGGAAACGCATTAAACATAAGAGGAGAACAACGACACAACATTAAAATGTAACACACACAGGAACGGACTAAGCATTAGACAAAATCCTATGAGAATAACAAATATAACATCAAAACTAAATACATGAATTTGGGATAGATAAGTACCGTGACACGTCTTATAGTAATGTGAATATACTCAAAAATAAGAGAAAACAAACGGCACAACGGAAACACAACGTTAAAATGTAACACACACATAAACGAACTATAATTTAACAATGGCCATATTCCTGACTTGGTACATGACATTTTTAAAAGGAAAAAATGGTGGGTTGAACCTGGTTTTGTGGCATGCCAAACCTCTCTTTTTTATGGTAATGTGAAATATAACATTAAAATGACAACACAACATTACAGGACTACACTATAGATAAATAGGAAAACACAATTGACAAAGAAACACACGAATAAATAGCTAACAAAAGGCAACAAGTTTAAAATTACAATACGCCAGAAGTGCGTTTTGTCCACACAAGACTTACTAGTGACGCCCAGATACAAAAGTTTGAAAGCCGTAAAAAGTACAAAATTGAACAGCATCGATGACCAAAAGTTCAAAAAAGTTGTGCAAAAAACGGCCAGGGTTTTCTCTTAGGTACTAGAACATCCCTATTATTTAGAATAATTTATACTTTTGCGAACAGTAAATTTTATAAAATGACTGTACAAAAGATATATGATAAAACTGAAGTATTAACTAATTACAGGAAACAACCGAAATACATTACATAACCCGACAAAATGCAACACAAAGACAAGACACATAAAACAAGGTTCAATCCAACAGTTTCTACATCAGAAAAATGTCCGTTCCAAGTCAGAAATATGACCGTTTTCGTCTCACTGTGTTTCGTTTATTCGTTTGATGTGTTTGCTTTTGATTTTGCAATTTGATTAGGAGTTTTCTTCTCAAAACCACAATTTTGATCTTGGAAGAAAATATGATTAATGCATATGCTTAGAAAGATAAATTCGGTAATCAAAACTAATCATGCGTGATTCTTTTATTTACTACACACTAGCATATTAAATATCAGCTATTTCATTATTGAAATGTGTTATATAAATTTACTGTGTGGCTTCTAAATTATCTGAAAAATTGAGAGACATATCAAAATAGGTCTTTTGCAAATATGTCATCATTCAAAAATCACTGTGGGACCCTCTGCAATTTTTATCAATACTTACAAATGTATACATACTATTGACTCGAAAATTCCGTCGCTTTTCGCGTGTATCATGTGTATATGTAGTGCTATTTTTTGTCGAAATAAAAATGTTCTATATGTCATAGCAAAATAAGGGATATGGATACATGTATCCATGCATTTACCAATAGCAGTGTAGTATATCATATTGGTTTACCTTATAAACTATTTGAGTCTGAGACGTTTCTTAAATGTTTTAATGACTGTTATAAATAACTTACGTCTCTCACAATGCTGACCAGTATAACCAGATACACAAGTGCATCTACCAGAAGTGCAGTGTCCACCATACTGACAGGTTACGCCATGACAAGGATCATCTATGCATTGTTATATGATTATGAAGTTTTATTTACGTAATTACATTTTTTTAATATCTAAGTCTAGCTTATGAAATAATGAGAACTAATGTGTTTTTAAACATTTGAAAATTATATGGGCACTACATAAATTTGTATGCGCAATAACATGAAATTAAAAAAAGGTCAAAATGACCGTTTCGCAAGTTAGTGTGAATATCGTACATTGCCTTTTAAATCCACACTGTGTCTAAACTAACCCGGCAACAAATGTTTGAACTCAATAATGTCTAACATATGGTACGGTGACGGACCATGAACAGACAATGTAGGCTTTCGGTTTCTTTATTTGTTATTTGTTTGACATTTAAAAATATGCATACAACTATAACTTTTTCGATTGTGAGATATAATATTTCGTTCACTAGTTCTAGATTAATGGATGAAGAAATGCAGAGGCACATTAAATTAATGAATTCGATTTTATTTAATTGATTTTTAAATCGTTTAAAATGTGAACTTATGTATGTTTGTTTTGTTCACACATCGTTGCAAATTTAATGGAATTTGATGCGACTGTCGAACAAACGAGAGGTTTAGTGCTATAAAGCAAGGTTCAATCCAACAATTTCTACATAAGAAAATGTCTGTTTCAAGTCAGACATATGACAGTTGTTGTCCATTCGTTTGGTGGCTTGATTTTGCCATTTGATTAGGAACTTTCCGTTTTGAATTCATCTGAGATCAATATTTTTTATATTTTACTTTCTGTTATTAATAATGATTTATAGTACATATACTTGTTTTTTACAATTAACACAAAATCCTTGTCAATTGATAAATCGAACACCATTACAACCCTTTCGTGTCGTTTGTCGGTATGTAAGTTAGTTTGTGCTTCGTGTCTAATTGATGAGTCAAGTAATTCTTTCTTATTTTTGCAGATTGTTTTCTATTGCGTGTTGTTACACCATTGTCCAAGGTTATGGTGGTTTGGAGTGCTTGGAAACATGTTTAGTCCCGTTACATTTTGTAAGTACTTGTCCCTTGTCAGGAAGATGTAGTTTCATGGTTGTTGGTGGCTGCTGTCTGTCCACATTTTTTTTTTTGCATAAATTTTTTTTTCTTTGTTTCATTTGGTTCACTGTGTGTGGTTTCATGGCTTTGATAGCTGATTAAACCAGTTTGGGTTTGCTCAATGTTGTAGACTGTACTGTATCCAATATTTGCTAAATCCATTGCATCTGTGTCCTGTTAGATAGTTGTCTAATTGTCAGTCCTTTCTCGTCTCCTTGTTTATATTGTAAGCACAGATTTATAGGTTAGAATGATTTATGCACATTTGTTTACATGTTTTTGTTTGTTTTGATTTAATCTTTTGAACATCAATACAAACTGATTGTAAATTACTATCTATTAGAGAGAACACGAAGATATGGATTAATCGTTAATAAATCAACAACCTTAAAACGAAACACGTGAATTCGTATCTAAAAAGTAAGATCACAAAAATACTGAACTTAGAGGAAAATCCATTCGGAAAGTCCATAGTCACATGGCAAAATCGCATAAAAAACGAATGGACAAGAAATGTTCTTACCGTCCTACATGTCCTACCCTTTAATTTAATTAACGAAAGAATGGTTGGTTTATTGTTGCTTGTTGAACGTCCATACATATTCAAGGCGAGAAAAAATTAGCAATCAACAAAATATATGATATACTTAGTAGGCGCAACAGAATGTAGGGCTGGAATAGTAGAATTCCATTGAATATTGATTAATATTGGTATGATGGATCATAATTTGTATATGGCACCTGCCCATATCCTGGTCACCTACGGGTCCCAATGACTTTTTAAAGTGCAGTGATTGTGAATCTCATCCTACAACAGGTATGAAATTTAATATTCAGTTTACATAGTCAACATTTGAGGGTAATCAATGAACGATAGCTTGTAAGTCAATATGTTCAAACAATTGTGCATTAACCATTACGTGTAAAAAAATAATGTTCGTATGTATTACTCAATTATAACATACATTTTCCACAGTAATCTCCATAATAACCCTGTGTGCAACTGCAATGATGATTAATACAGTTTCCACCATTTAGACAAAACCAATCTCCAGGGCATCGAGCTACAAAGAAAAGTCATGAATTTTATTGATACTGTGTATTTGGTACTGACACATTTGTTTATATTTATAGTAAGAAAACATACTGTTGAAACATGAACTCATATAGATATCAAAATCCTTGGCCCTGCTTTTCACTAGTCAAGTACACTAAACACAAATAAACTAATGCATGTTATGAAAGTATCCATATAATGATGTAACCGCACTGTACATCCACTTTCATAAAAAAAAAGCACATTATATTGTAAAAAAAAAGTCATTTAGCTCAATAAAAAAATCGAAGTTACGTTTTATTGTTAAACATAGGTGACATAATTGCCAATAGGTCGTAACATACCTTGCTCGATTCATATCGGGTATTTTTAAACATAATGTGTATCTTGATTACTCATTTCAAATTTAAATCCAGTTAACGGGTACACGTTATTTTGTAATACGTCATTGTTATTCTTATTAAATTCCGCACAAGAGAAAAAAATCCTTCAAGCAGGAAGGTAAATTTAAACACAAAAAGTAACAGAATGGTATGCACACCAAGATTTGCCTCATACTAATTATCATTCTAGACCCAAATCCAATGCTATTTGAGCATTTACCTTATATGGTTTGACCCCAGATTAACAAATACACATTTAATCCGGAAAATGTGTGGACGCAAAACAGGTATTTTTGTCATATCAGATTTCAAATATGATTGTGATGTGTCGTGTGGACATGATCTAATCTTTTTTTTAAACCTATAGTTTCTTCAGATAATCTCAAGGTGTTTAACATGTATCACTTGTTTACGATTAGAACAAACAAGCATTTCGTTCAATACGTTTACTTTGAAAAGGAGTAGGTCCGGTAAGGACCGATTTTGGCCTCAAATTTCAGGTTCATCTGACGAAAGATTTTGACCACTTTTTAAACACTTAAGTGTCTATTTTATTTTTTTTTGAATTAATTAGTTTATGTGAAAGATTTTAACAGATTTAGTCATTAAAAACGATCCGATTCAAGCTCAAATATGAAAAATCTACCTAATATGCCGAAAAATGTCACTTTTCAGGTGGTTTTTGGTAAAAATGAAAGTGGCCGCATCCGTGTTCATCCTCAACCTTTATGTATGTTATGTATTATCATAAAATACAACTTACATTTCAATATTAAGGATGAACACGAATGCGGACACTTTCGTTTTACACGAAAACCGTCTAAAATAAACTAAAATGCTAGAATTATGAGGATTTCAGTAATTTAGCATGACTTAATGGTGCTAGTACCGGATATTTGTGCATTGTATTGTCAAAAACAGCCCATATTTATGTAGCAGAAGCATTCCGTTACATCGTGTAAGTGTATTTGCTTACCATCCAAAAGAAATCTTGTAGATTTTACAGGAACATCTGTAAATAATAAGAAATATTTAGCATTCAAAAGGTGGTTGATCTAAATTTATAAATACATATAAACTTTATCTTCCATTTCATAATCCAACGAAATGTAATATCTTTGTGTTGCAGCTTACAGACATAATATGTCTGTTAAACTGGACAATGTCAACCTTATCAATGTGTCTCCTTACAGAAGTGCAGATCAACAGTGGTTTGATTTTAAGTACATGTATTTACACAATAATCGGTTAGTAATAACTTGTTGGTGTTGAAATATTCATATGTAATATCAGTATATAAAGGTAAAATTATTCCCCAAAAAGACCACACAGAGGACGAGTATTGCTTTAACAGGTCAGAAATAATTTTTGGTGGATTATACCTCAATGTAGGTACAATCCACCATTTGACATAAAAATATGTATTGTATTTTGAGTTTGGCCTTCGTAAAACTTGATTTTACCGTCGCAGATTTAATACCCGTTTACCTTCCTCCGCGTGGAGGAATTTTATTTTTCGTTACTTATATTTTCAGAGTTGCGATCATCTAATTACATAAGCACTTACGGCAACAGTTGTTTAAACATGTGCCATCTTTTCTTTGTACCCATATTTCAATAGTCTCCTGCAAATATAATAACGTGCATATTTTATTGAACTCCGTGCCAGCCACAACAACGCAGTCGGAGTAAACTGAAAGCCAAACGACAAACAGACACCGGTCTGTAAATTGATTTCTCCAGTCCGCAATATCCAGACAGGATAGCCGGACGTAAAACATCCACATATCATAATCATGTAACTGTTCATGAAAAAATATTCTACAATTTAAACGTGCACGAAGAATATTGTTGAAGAAGCGTTTGTTTTAAAACATTTGTCAAAATGAACTAAATTTCGGATTGATATAAACAATGATGATTAATAAAAGTGGCACAAAAATATGTGAAATGAAAAACTAAATGCACATAATAATCTATTTATGAACTACATATTTAGGGAGATTAAACGCCTTTATCGTTCATATCTTACCATGGTAATATGATCAGTGGTGTTGACTGTTATAAAATATTCATCTTGAAATGTTTTGGTCCTACCAGTGAACTCTAGATGTATTGGATTGAAAATGCAGCCATGTGTCATGTCTCTTATAGTCCAATATTCTAAACATTTATTATTATGTCTTTGGAAATCGTTTGGAATAAACACACATGAGTGGATAACCGCTTCAGACAAACACATCGTTAGTATGAAGAAATATACCACGGTACTCCATTTCACTAAAAATGTAAATGGAAGAAAGTAAAGTATGTTTTAAAAATAAGAATAGAGTAACAATACAATGTATAATTATATTTATTAATCATGATTCTATGAAGACGCGAACATTCTCTGCAATTACGATAAAAATAGAATGACAAAAGGCAAACATTAACTGTATGACGTAATATAATCATTTCATTGAATAAGTATGCCAACACATCTACTAGAAAGTTGAAACACGTGAAAAGGAAAAACAATTTAAAAAAAAACAAGGACTCTATTTCAGTGATTCTTTCAAAGTAGCAGAGTTGACAGGTATAATCGTCAATAACTTGATTCTTCTGATTCATTCATGTAGTGTCTGCGTATGCTTACATCTTTCTATTGAGGATGTGTGTGAATAATTGTCTTATAAATGATCTTCACCAGCTAGCTTCTTTTCTCTGATTCATTCCTCATACACTGATTATGCTAAAATGTACTATTGTGTGTGTGTGTGCTTGTGTCATACAAGTGCCCTTAACCGGCTTCTTTCTGCTGATTCACTATGTAGCAGCTGACTGTTCTTACATTTTTCTGTAAAGAGTGTGTGTGTGTGTGTGTGTGTGTGTGTGTGTGTGTGTGTGTGTGTGTGTGTGTTTGTGTAATATAAATTATCTTCACAATCTTCTTTCTTTTGAATCATTCTTGTAATACTGATTATGCTTAGTTCTTTCTATTGAAGATGTGTGTGTGTGTGTGTGTGTGTGTGTGTGTGTGTGTGCGTTTGTGTCATACAAATGACCTTCATTACTTCTTTCTTATGATTCATTCCTGTAACACTCATTATGCTTAAACGTACTATTGTGGGTTGGTGTGTTTGTCATACAAACATTATATGTAGAAAGTTAACTTAGTTCGAGTTCGAAGTTATAAACGTCTGCTGCAATATTGTATTGCCGGCCTTCATCCCTTTTTATAGTAAACGTATGTATGCATAGTTCCTTGAAATTATTGAGAATAACCGATAGATGTTAGTGAAATGTTGCAAGTAATGTAAGACTTGTAATTTGCTATTTTGGCTGTTGTTTCAATGATGCGACAGATTGTGTATGTTAGTTGGTTTAGAAGTTTTATTTCACGAACTGATTGCGTATTTTCGCGGTAGTTACCTTATTTGACTATAAACTCAAATAAAACTCTTCTTATGATCTAGTTATAAATTTAAAGTCAAAACCCATCATTATTTATGAAGATCAATCCAAGTTTACAAACAATATCCACATTACGGGAATATCTCTTGTGTAATCCATGGTTGCCGATTGGTAAACAAACTTTAACAAGCTCTGCTATTAGTCAGTCGAAAGTATAAATACAAATACAACAACAGAACCTACGAAATGTTGTGTTGACAGAGAATGGAAAGTGACAAACTTTAGTAGAATCTGGAATACAGAGTGAATTTTGCTTTTATTTAAGATTATCGGTGCCGGTGACGCAGTTAAATACGGTTGCCGGTGACGGTGACGGTGCCGGTGACAGTGCTAAATACGGTTGCTGGTGACTGTGCCAGTGACGATGACTGTGGTGGTGACGGTAACAGTGCCGGTAACGGTGACTGTACCAGTGACGTTGACTGTGCAGGTGACGGTGACTGTGTCAGTGACGGTGACTGTGCCGGTCACGATGATTGTTCCGGTGACGGTGACGATTACTGTGCCTGTTACGGTGCTTTTGAAGTGATATTGAAGGTGCACATAAAGTGTTCTGTCGGCAGTTATGATATGATTAATATGTCACTTAATTTGTTACACTAAGTTGTTGTCTTCTATAATATAGACGGTATTATCCTTAAATTGAGATTATAGAACGATTAAAAATAAGAGACAACCTTGTTATTTAACTGTTGAATTAAATACATGTACTAGGTTTTTTTTGTCTATGTACGACCAACCTTTACCCGGGACCTGACCAGATCAGTGACGGAGCCTGTTAGACCCATTCTCTTCGACGTGAATTATTTTTTATATTAATGAAATATGAAACTTTATTTTATTCAGATATTTATTTAACAACTGAGAATATATATTAACACAAGTATACGTTTTCCCTTTCTATAACGTGTTTTGTGTACTACGGTTAACAGTGGACGTCGAACCTTACACTTTATAGATTCTTTACTCTCTTTTTCTTTGTTCTCTGGTTGCCGACTCTAGCACGAGGGAGGCAGCGTTACAATATTATGAATCATATATGGTGTAGACTCTGTACCTTATATAATATTTACACCACAAACATGACAAAGTCGAAGTTCAGTTGTTCAGACTTTTAAATTTGTAAAGATAATGTTAGCATATCTTCTGAACTAATAATTAAGTTTGAAATTTTTACTAATTTTCTTAAGAAAGACATTATTCGGTATTGATAACAAACAAGACAAACAATTGATATCTCCTCTTACAAAACTTACAATTACGGTTGTCAAATAAACTTGTTGGATTTAATTCCATTCTAGATTAGATGAGCGTTTCTTATGACAGTTACACAATATGCCGAATTTATTGAATCGTTATCTTCACATTGTTCTATAAATGTCCTAATGCACTATCTGATGTACAAGAACTGTCTCAAATAAATGTTACTATTAAAAACTCATTGACCTAACTGAAAAGAATGTCCGTAATACAAATATCAACGCATGAGTTAACAATTAGTAGTCTGAAACACTTGATGTGTTTTCCATTTCAAAATGTATGTATACTGATTTTTAAATTTGAAATATAATATAAAACTGGTAAATCTATCAATGATGCATCACTAGTTCCGAAGTGTTTATGATTTTCCCGGATATTTATCTTTTTTAACGGACATGAAAGGTTTGAATGAGGGACTTCATCCATACCTTTCGTCAGCAAATATATCTTTACTTTTAAAAATGTTTTTTTCCGCGTCCACTCTATGTAGTATTTGCATTAGTATCCATCTGATGAGTTAAGCCTTTTTCAACTGACTTTTATAGTTCGTTCTTATGTTGTACTGTTACACCACTTTCCAGGTTAGGGGAGGTGTGGGATCCCGCTAACATGTTTAACTCCGCCAAATTATGTATGTATGTGCCTGTCCATAGTCAGGAGTCTGTAATTCAGTGGTTGTCGTTTGTTTGTATGTTATATATTTGTTTTTCGTTCATTTTTGTACATAAATTAGGCGGTTATATATTAGTTTTCTCGTTTAAATTGTTTTACATTGTAATTTCGGGGTCTTTTATACCTTACTATGCGTTATGGGCTTTGCTCAGTGTTGAAAGCAGTACGGTGACCTATAATTGTTAATTTTCTGTGTCATTTTGTCTCATGTGGAGGGTTGTCTAATTGGCAATCATATCACATCTGCTTTTCTTACAGTATATAGATAAAATAAGATCCTAAATGACCCTTGAATTACACACGATTGAAATTATAAGAAAGCAAAAAAAAATGAAGTTAATGTTCTGTCAAAGCAGCTGTCACGTTTGATAAATGTATTATTGAAAGTTCAAAGCATACTAATTTTCATCAATAGTTTAATGTCTTACACGTGTATTCAATTATTTGAAATTAATGATTTATTATCAAAACGAATTGTGTCCATTACAATATTCGCCTTAATCGAGCATCATAAATTATTTCAGATCTGCCCATAGTTCATAGATTTCAATTGATATGTTGTATTTGAATATTATAGTGTTTATTTGAATTTTTGTAATAATTCTTTATTGTGTGTTTGATGTCTTGAACATTATTTCAATATTTAAATAATGTCCGCTCAACCGTTTTGCAATAAAATTGTTTTCTTTGTATCAGAGTTACACATGTGACAAAAAGAATGTATTATACGTATTATTTTATTCAAAAAGCGTATATTAAACGTACTTAGGTCATGGCATTAAAATGAGGATTTGTTTTATCCAAATTTTCTATTTTGGACAACAAAATAATAAGTTTAAATAAAGGAAGGTGTCTCTTCATCCTAAAGATTTGAATAAGACTATTCCTTTTGTGTTATTTTTGGTTTACTGGCTCGTCATATCTTTAATAATAACATTAATGGTACCAATTTTCCTGCACCAGATGCGCATTTGGACAATACATGTTTCTTCAGTGATGCTCGTGGCCAAAATATTTGAAATCGAAAGCTTGTATAAAAGATGAAGAGCTATAATCCAAAAGGTAAAGAAAGTATAGCCAAATCCGTGAAAGGACTCATAGCTTAGCATGATGGAGATACATTCCTTATTTCATATTAATTTCTAACATTTTGTTACAGTAAATTTTAATAACACAAACAAATCCGTCTTTTCATGCCAGTACCAGTACGTACTGGCTACTGGGCTGGTGATACTCTCGGGGACTAACAGTCCACCAGCAGATGCATCACCCAGTGTTAGTAATAACATTAACGGTACAAATTTTCCTGCACCAGATGCGCATTTCGACAATACATGTCTCTTCAGTGATGCTCGTGGCAAAAATATTTGAAATCCAAAGCTTATATAAAAGATGAAGAGCTATAATCAAAAAGGTCCAAAAAGTATAGCCAAATCTGTGCAAGGAGCTTCTTTAATAGCCTTTGGATTTTCAAATATTTGTGATTCGCTGTAGAGACATTTATTTGTAAATTTTCGAAATAGAAATAACCTCACTTCAATGAAATTATTTTTTTTTTTAAATAAAACCCTTAACTATGGCATCATAGTAAAAGGATTGCTCAATTAACTGTATTTTCATTACCAAGCGAAGGATGGTTTATAATGTGTACATTGTAATTGTGTGCAATAAATTACTGTGAATTCCATTATCCAACAAATTAAAAAAAGAATTTATGCACACTTTAACATATCAACGAAATCAAATATCCATGAAAATGAAAATATTATCGTAATTCCACAGAAATAGGTACCCTCGAAAACTAATAAATAATTCTCGGATATGAGTATAGTCAATGTTCTACTACGAAAATAATAAGGAAAATTAATCATGTAAGTTTGAGACATAAAACCTGATTTTAAATAAAGGCAACAGTAGTATACTGATGTTCAAAAGTCATAAATCGATTAAGAGAACACGGTTAATTAATCAAAACCGAATAAAACCACCAACTTAAAGAGGAAAACATCGAACAACAGAAACACTAAAGTGCAACAAAAATATTCTTGACTAAGTACATGAAATATAGGACATTTCATGAATTCTTTGTAGAAGTTGTTTTTATGCAGCCAAACCACCCGCTTATATAGCAATGTTGAAAAATATTTTAAATGACAACACTATCTGACAGGAATACTGTACAAACAAACGCAACAACACTCAGCAGATACAACAGATTCAAACAAAGCATTCGAAAAATTCTCGATAGAACTTTTAAGATTTTCTCTTTCAACAAAATGCTTTATGTTAATTGTACTTGTGGGCTTCTGAGAAATAAACAAAAATCTTTTTGAAGATAGATAATTATCGATCGGGTCAAAAACAATCTGATGTAGCTGATTAAATTATTGTGACAAAAATATACCTTATTGTACAAATGTATATTGATTTACATTCTAATCATTTAAATAAAACAAAAACCATGTAAATGTGGATCAATAAATCATGTTTCGTCTGTGAGAAAAACAGTATAGTAAGACGAAGGTTAATTATCAGTTTGGATGTTATCAGAAATAGTTGATACATGTAGCCTAAGGTAATACTGCTTTCATATATCTTTTTTTCTATTTTCAAGCATGTTTTGCATAATCTTTTTATTTGATTTAATTCTTAAATTATTCTTGTCTAGAAAAAGCAGATTTAAAGAGGGGAAACATTCATAGCATTGCTTACATTAATTGTAAATATAAAAAAGGTCATCACGTTTATACTTGAATCTGTTTACTTATTTGAATTTATTCAACGTTTAATCGTATTGTTTTGTTGGTGATACGAGATGCAATCTTTTGATTTATATGTAGCACCAACAGTGGAATTGTAGCTGTTGCTTATAGTAAGGTTTGTGCTCTTCCTAAAATTCTGTCATTATAATAATTCAGCTCTGTTACATATTGATCGTTGTAAAACTCCGTCATGTCATATGATATGACTTTTTAAATTGCCCTCCCAGAATTTGATTTGAAAAATTTGCTTAAAATTTTAATGTTGAATAGTTTTATCACAATATGTATATTCGACTATTTCTCATGAAATTCTACAAACATGTTTTTTTATCTTTCAAACAAAGCAATAAAACATAAAGCACATAAACGTATGCTTCTGTTTCAAAGACTACATTCGTGAAAGGATTATCTGGCATAATCAATCTTTTTGGAATATGATAATGTTTCGATAAATTTTCCTCATGATAAGGCCAAAATATAAACTTTTTACAAATTTTGTAAGTTTTATTTGCTGCTCTCGACAGAATAAAATATATGAGTATCTTATAAAAGTAGCACAAAAAAAAAACATATCTGAAGTTAGAAAATTATTGATACCTACATGTAGCCAGGTTGATACTTCCTGCCCTTTTCCTTTTTTCGATTCTATTTTAGGTTGTGATATATAAAATGCAGTTGAAATGGTAATAGCAAGGACACTTATCACTACATCATTCATAGCATTGTTAAACTACATACATTGTACTTGTGCCAATTATAAAAAGGGGTGAAAAAATTGCTGTTTTTCACCTTAATAACGTGGGATTGTATTTTGTCATTTGTCTTTGTAACTTATTACTGTTAATGTTTAGTTTATGTTTGGTAATATCCATTTGACGTGGATCAGTACTTATACATACAACCATTGTGATATTTTGCTATGGTACAATTTTGTATTCTGTATTTCGTTCTTGCTACGGTGCTTTATCTATATGGCTTTTGCTTATCTTTTCTACATATATGTTTTTATAGTTGTTAAGTTTATAAAACAATGATGACTGCTGTACCCCTATATTTGATACTTTACCTGTTATTGCTGTTTCATTTGTCCATACATCAAATAATTGAATATAAGAGAGAGGTTTAGCTAGCTAAAGAACCAAGTTTAATCCAACGTTTTATAACTAAGAAAATACTTGTTCTAAATCAGAAATATGACAGTTTTCATCCATTCGTGTGATATGTTAAAGCGAATTTGACATTTTCGTAAGAACTTTCCTTATATAATTTTCCTCGCAGTTGATTTTTTTTTTTGCACTTTGCACTTTGCTTTTGACAATGAATAACAAGGCATGATTGACGTGTTGACATAGACATTGTAGATTGATAGGTGTTTTGACCATCGTAGCAGATTAAATGCATATTCAGGATAATAACATATAAAATGTAACCTTGACAAGGTAACATGCTGGATCAAAAGGTAACAGTTTGTAAAGAAATATGTCTCATAACCTTTACACTATACAATACATAAAATGTCCATGTCTATGATATTACCCGTTGGTCTTGCAAAGAACAGAATATAAACATATTGCTTCATATTGTGTAACCTTAATTGTTTATTTTCACTTAAATCTATTGAACAATAAAAGAAACATAGTTTTATGTATTCAAGTTTCATGGTCTATCTTATCATAAATATTTTTCAATGTTTGCGCCATCTGGTACATCGTATGTAAACATGTCATTCTATTTTCATTAACCTCTGGATTTTCATTTGTTACAAAGCAAGTTTTGTGGATTTCTGCGGTAAAGGTTAACTACGGAATTAACTGTGCAACGAATGACAAATTTCCTATAGGCGTAAATGCAGAGTTCAGCAAAATTTAAACTAGAGATTAAAAAAATAAAGCAGAAGACACCTATATCCAAAAGAAAACTGACAACGCCATGGCTTTGAATGAAATAGACAGCAGATAAACAAGTAGTACACTGCACCGAATAAATAAAATTTAAGACTGAGCAACATATACACCTCCAAAAACTTGGTGTTAGATGAACTGATATGGTACTTGTTTGTTGGAGCTTCTGTTGAGACAAGGAATTGAATTTTGCGTTAGCTTGTATATATTAAAAAAGAAGATGTGGTATGATTACCAATGAGACACGTCTCCACATACCAAATGACACAGCAATTAACAACCATCGGTCACCATACGGCCTTGTAATGATACTAAGTCAATCAAGTAGAGAGTCTTATAGTTTTGGTTATAGAGTTTGAATGCCTAATTCAAAAAGCGAGTACAGCTTGTATGATATATATATAATGTTTAATAAATAATTACACATGCACCATATCACATAAATAGAGACAAAGACGGTTAGGTCCTTCCAATGCTTGGACAAGAAAGAGGCTAAAATCTTGGCAGACGGTGTTATTTATAGAATTGAATGTTTAAATGATAAAGAGATAATTCTCAACAGAACCAAGTTTGCCATTTTCAAGAAAATGTTTCTGTTCACTTCATTTAACTAAACAATCTACGCAGATATTAACCTAATCTTGATTGACTTATCGATTTTTTTGGAGTGGTTCTTAGTTTACCGCAGTGTATGCTTCTTAACATGACTCAATGATGTATTGCAAACTATTTTCGTGTTCTTAAGTCTTAGATTTCCATTGCATTTGGCGCTAGTTTCATACAAGGTAGGGGACGTTTGACCTGGTGATGTAACCGATTACGCTCCATTTGGAGTTCATATGATTCACTCAATTTGTTTGGTCTGTCAACTTATTGCTGCCTATATTTAATGTATATATAGACGACGAAGTCTACAATTGAGATAGTGATGCCTTATTTTTACGGTGACATGCACATACTTGCAGTGTGCATGGTATCTTTGGTGACATTCGTATATTAAAGAAAGAAATAAAGACACGATTGAAGTTGATATGAAAAACTTAATTCTATTAGACATGTACAACAACGTATATGTATAGGATTCCAACAAAAGTATTATTAATATGTCAATATACACGAGTGTTCCACGTGATGAGCAGGATATGTGAACCTTTTCGGTGCACTTGAGAAGACTACAACACGTACTGTTGTGTCTTTGATGACCCGTTTATGAGAAAATGACATGATAAGTTCACTTGAATATGTATTTGATTATCATGCATTTTTATGTATTTTTAGTCTATAATGTGATCGTCGAGTGTTAACAGGTGTGATGAAATCTATCCATACACCATGGTATATCCCTGTCATCTTTGTTACCAATCACATGTACATGTATAAGCAATTTGATAATGACATGCATTTTTTTATAAATGTCATTAAACTGACAATTTTGTAATACATTTCTAACATGTTAATATGTTAATGCTAACAACGTTTTGATGCATTGTTCAAACATTCAAACAACCTCTAAGACAATGCATACTTGTGATTGCAGTAAGCGATTGTTTGCAAGCATTTGTCACGATCATGCATGACGACATAAATGTTTTTTTTTTACAGTTGCTGTTTAAGAATTACTCATAACAACTTGATGAATACCAAATTTTAGTAAATATTTGCTGGAATGATAGAAAAGTTGTTGTTTCTGCTTTTAGTCATACAAATAGTAATATTTGTAATGGAGAAACCAGATCACTTAGAGTTACACAGCCATAAAGAACAGAAACGGAACATACTCTTCTTCGAAAGTGGAAAAACTCTTCCTACAATGCAAACTGTTCGTAAATATCCAATAAGCTGTGCCAATATTGATCAGATCCAAATTATTGAAACACATACCGGATCTGGAAGGTCTAAAACGTCCAATATTGGCATTTTCAATGGTTCAAAAGTTGTAATTAAGAGGCTTTCTGATATTCAGAACGTAATAGGGTATGACACAGCACATATGTATTTCATGAAAGATATCTTAATGCGTGACCAGATAGAACATTCCAATTTGATACGCCTACTTGGGTACTGCTTACGACATTTACACCGAGAACACCAGTGGTGGAATCATGGTGATCTCACAGCTGTTTATGAATATGGGGAAAAAGTCACAATGGAAATGCTTACATCGGATATGAAATCCCGTTTGAGACATGCCATGGATATTGCTGATTTTCTCTTATATTTGAAACATTCTCCTTTGGGACCTCTGCGATGGGGAGATTTGAAAATTGAACATGTTCTGATGATTAACAATAAAATAAAAATCATTGATTTCGATTATTTTAATAATATTGAGAAGGGATGCAGTAACATTGCAACAGAAAAATTTCAGAAATGTGAATTCAATTTAACTTGTCAAAAAGTTAATGAAAGGAATTTTCAAATAAGCGAATGTCATTCTGTTGATGACTGTAACATTGGTATATGCATTGGTTATAATGCTAAGCAGAACATATATTATGCCAATAACATACTTTTCAGGCATTTACTAGAGCCGGATTCATTTCCTAGGGAGGTTAAATTCGACATTCTACAGCTAAGAAAACTGCTAGACGAAAATAGAACTGATGCAGAAAATATTATCGGAAGGTTGAAATATATACATGATGCTATCCATCTGATAAACAAAAATACTTTAAATCAAGATGTCCTTTCAGATCCGCATTGATTATCATGTTCTACATTTGTTTCAGTAAATCAAATGCTACATTGCTATTGTAGTGTACATTATACCTCTCTCATCGTCAATATAAAAAGATAGTTTTCATATATTAACAAAATAACGCATCATAACATTGGAGTTACTGAATAAAGTTCCCTTATACCATTAAGCATTTTTATAGCCAATTACAAATAATGGTATTTTCTGTCAGAACAGTCGTAATAAAAAAACATCTGAGACACAATTTTGTTTAAGTAAATGACAAGCCTGTTAAATTAAAGTATTCGACATTGCAAAGCATTACAATTGATTTATATAACAATGACTAATTTGTTGATCAATTGGTGGTAGGTCAACTATCTTAGGAAAGTACTAAATGCGTTCTATCATGCACCAGCTGTAGATTATATGAGAAATCCTAGATGGGCAAATTATGTTCTCCCGTTTAGTAAAGAACTTGCTGTTATTCCCACGTCGCCACAACTGCCAGATACATATACATTAATGTCTTCTGCATATCGAAGGCAAGACATCAGCAAATTATATATAGATGTAAATATTACTACATATAAATGTAGCCAAGCCCAATCTACCTGCTCATTTCTTTTTAAAACTCCACCTGTGAAAATGGAAGTTGAAGGTATCATATATATGTATATCTATTATGAAGTTGAACTTGTAATTTCTAGGGAAAATTCAAGGTTACACCCAGCATACATGTAATGATGAAAATAAACAGCGAGCCGGCATATTATATGCATATCTGAGACACGAAATTATTGAAAGTAACTTTGTAACTAATGAATATTTAACTAGGCATGTTCAAAATTGACATCTTTCGTTATCTCGTTTATTTAGTAGTCAAAAAAATATGTCGCTTAAGCTTGGCAAAATACAATTGAATGCAAATATCCACGTCTATTAATTGTTTAACTACTGTCATTGTATCGAATATAACAACCTTGTATTGCCCCATTTTGTGCATCCTCGTTTCTCTCCCTTTTTAAATCCATCAGATCCATCGAACAATTTCTCTTTTATTTATAGATTCTTGCGAAAAAGACATTCAGTGATGGACTGAATGACTATAACCAACTTTTTATCTCCATAATGCAAAATATTATTATAGTAGGGAATTGCATGGGAGTACCACTTATATTTTTGCCTAGCTCAGCAGTAGTCACCTTTTATTGGCTTGTCTTACCCTCAAATCACCAAAAGCTATTTTTCAAGTTCAATTTAGGTTCAGTTAGAACCTTCTTTAATTAGTCTTATGCTGTTTTGTGTTCTTTTTTTTTGTGCATATAACACTTTTTGACATAGAAATGATAGATTGATAGCAAATCTAATTTCGACAATTCCTTTTTTAATACTGAATTACTATCAAAGCCTGGAAGATGAAACTAGATTTTAATTAACCATAATACACTGTTTCTTGTATCAAGTGTATAAGTGAAACTGTCATAACCCCTTTTTGTACAAAGGACTGTTTTTCATAATTGTTCGTCTACAGAACAGACATTCAAAACAAAATGAATACAGTTTGAATGATTGCTCCCGTTTTTTTTCAAAGATTAAACTCCTCAAAAAGTTACGTGTATCCAAGATAAAATACAAGAACTATTGATCTTGTATGTGTGTGCATGATTTTTTTGGTGGATTAGAAAACAAGTATTTAAATCCATTGGGGAGCATGGTTTTAAATAGTAACTTTATAAATTAATAATCTCATTGGCACTCATACCACATCTTCCTATATCTTCTTTGTTTTCAAACTACTATCAACCCAATTTTATTTTTAAATCTTACACATTCGAAACAGATTTTTGAAAATGAGACTTTTTAGGTGTGCCTTGCTATTTGTTTTATTGCCTTTGTATGATGGTCTTCCATTCCAATATATTTTTTTTGTTTATTGTTGTCGACAGTTTTGATAGTGTTTAAGGTCAACGTACACACTATTAAAGAAGATCAATTAAATATTTCAATGCCAATTTAGCATGAGTGAACTACATGATATATTTCGTGGTTCAATCAGGGTTTTTTTTTCTTATTTTACTTAACACATACAGACATATTCATCTTTCATAATTTTGCGAATTCAAACTATTCTATTATGTCAACTGTCCAATGTGAAGCATCATCACTGGATATAGATTCCTTATTTGACCTTTTCGTAGATTTTTTTTTATCGTATGTAAGCTTAAACAATACTGAAAATGATTGGAAACCACACCCTTATACTTTATATTTTGTTGCGTTTCATATCAAATGCAAATTTATAATCTAAAGATTGAGTCCCTAGGTGTCTGCTTAATTACTGCCATTGAAAATGTTGTACACAAATTTTGATTTTTTTTTTCAGATTTTGATTAAAATGTTACCTATCATATCACTTCAGGTTGGATCAGCATTTCTAAGCTAGTAAATAATAACATCTTGTTCTTTATGATTTCTATGATTTTTGTGTGTGTGTGAGGGTGAAAGTGTGGGCAAAACATAATTCTTATTGAAAGACACGTTAATGCCAGACATAAGAAAATACATTTAGTTCGAAAACGATTGTAGAAAAAATATATTTCCTTTCTACGATAAAAAATGCTGTGAAAACGAACAGCATATCATCCCCGCTTTTATTAACTAATTTGATACAATAATTTACTGACAAAGTGACTTGTATTTTACATACAACATAACAATTCTAACATGTCTTGCTTCATGTATTTACAGTAATACTATTATTGAAAATTGATAATGATTTCGTAAGTTGATCATCAAATAAATAGGTCAGTTTATTTCACATTACAAATCAGCCGTTAGAGGTATCAAAATCTAAACACATTAGAAAAGATTAGCCCATCTTAGTGTGATCGGTAAAAAAAGATGCAAACGTTCTACACCATTGTCTAGCATAACATATATTACAGTATATTGGTCAGACAATGCATATCAAGGTTATTCTTGTTGTAACTCACACTTAAGGTTGTTAGTATTGAAAAATAAAAAAAATAAACGATTGTCGATCCATTATTTGTAAAATTTTGACATCCATCAATGTATAAAAACAACAAAACAAACCTCAAAATATGCTCTTTATATAAATAAATCATCGTAAAGACATTTTATACGTTTAGGTATTTAACATCCAATTTTTTATGTGACTATTAAAAACAAAGCACAAAAATGTCTTAATTCACTTAAAAGCTAACCAAACCTTTAATCAGATTTATTTACTAGTAGTAGGGTGCTCAGTGTGCAAAAACATGAAATAGTCCTCTAGTGAATGAGTTTTAGCTATCGGTTAACACATGGCTACTTGTATTTGTACATTTCGTAGTTTTATAGGGTACCCTAGATCTCGAATTATACGGGTAATCTTGAATACGAATTGTTGGTGGTTAAAATAGTAAACTATAGTATAGTTAATATATAAAACAAATATTATAGTATATCACATAAATAAAGCGGATAGTATTTAACTGATTTTTAAATTTTTAAATATGTATTCGAAATTTCATCGCAGTTAAAGACAAAAATAAAGTTAACATTTTGGCATCGGTTAAACACGAATTATCTCGTGCCATAATCATTTTTTAGCTTACATTTTTTAGGTTATGTTAACAAGGACAGTAATCACTTTATTCATTTTGCTTGTTTTGTGGTTAATTTCTTTCTTTTGAAAAGGTAGTGCACTATGTAGATTTTTTTTCTGGGGAATATGTTTGTGTCTGTTTTTCAAAACTTTTTCTTTAACTGGATAGTTTTCTAATAATTGTATTATTAGGATTTTATCGGCCAGTTTCGTTTCAAACCAGGAATATAGCATATCAATGTATGGTTTGTTCTTGTACGATATTTTGTACCTAGATCCTACTTTGTATGAACAACAATAAAAATGTACCACTGATCGTGCTATAAATTATACACCAGAAGACACAACTGTGCATTAATTTTAACGGTGAATTGGCAATTGGTTTGTCCAATCAAACTCCTTCGGCCAATGACCTACATGCGCCCAGCATACATGTTCAATCGTTTTACCGTGTTTCAAATAGGAATGTTTTGTTATGTATATGATTATGATACAATTAAAAAAGATAAATAGTTCAAATTATAGGATCAGCTATCAAAGGCACATGACAAGAAAAATTGTGAAACAATCCAAATGTAAAAAAACGAAAATGTAACAGACAGCGAAAAACGACAACCACTGTATCAAAGGCTCCTGCTTATGAACAGACACATACAGAATTGGTGGGGCAAAACATGCTGGTGATCCTTCCACCCTCCACTTACAAGGAAAATGGTATAACAACACAACATACGAACAATTTGCCAAAAAAACTGTTGACAATGGCTGATTTATCAAATCGTTATGAATCATAAAAAACGACTCACATTGAGACGAAAAACACAAAGTACCGATCTATAAGTACTCGCCGTTCGGATGAGACCCTTTTTATATCCGGTTATTTGGGACTAAAAGGGGGAGACACTCGCGGCAGGACATTTTTTTTGCTGATTGACCTTTCTTTTAATTTATTAATGTGCATGTTTATTTTGACTGCGGCTTTCTGTGCGAATATTATTTTCACTCTTGAACACATTTAGATACTCAACTACCATGCATTTTATTTTGCAGAGTATTCATTTTATCCTGTTTTGTGCAAAGTAATTTATTTTCGTTTCTCTCCAGGAAGTGTTTCATTTTCAATATCCTCCTCCACTCCTCCCTTTCGAAATCAAGTCGTCCTCCCCTACCGAAAGCTTTCGAAAGGATGTCATCAATAGTCGGAGAAAATATGATCATACAAAAAAAATGCTGTAAAAACTGGGATCTACTGGTACAGCATGTTTTACTAGCAGACTGAATTATGTAGAAATTCTTACGGAAAAACATTGTTCCTTCTTATGTCTGTCCAAAGACAGGATCGAGTCGGTATTTGGGTGGCTGCCGTTGGAATAAGCCTGTCATATTCATTCATTTTTGTTAAAATCGTTTTGTTATTAATTGGACTACTAAATTGCTCAAATGCAGTGATTCAAATTTTGCAAATCGTTACTCTTTCAATCCGAACATACGGTATGAATTTTTCTCATTGTTAAAGGCGGTTCAGTTGCCTAAACTTGTTTACTTCGACATCTCCTTAGTTTATATTATATAACGAGATTTACTTCAAATTAACTTTATCAGTGTTACATATAAATTAGGTAGGTATTATGTATGCCCTGCATTCTGCAACTTACTCCGAAGCGATGAACAACTGCAATTAGCTCTCTAACCCAAATCTAGTAGGTAGGCTTCCAACTTAACAGTAGACAATGAAACGTTATAGCTACTCCTAGCTTCGGCTATTTTTCTATGTTGTTTCAATCTGATCAACATTTATTTTAACTAGCATGCAGTTACGATACTGTTGTCAGGTCATTAAAGATTGCATATTTTGGCGTTAATATTGATTTACTTATATGGTCTTTGCATCGGAACTAAACACATTTATTCAAAAACCAGTTGTTGGCATGACACGGGTTATGTTCTTCTCATATATGTTATGATGGTATGATACTCAACCCCTAACTGGAAGGATTGTGCCTGATGTTCATATGATGAAATCATAATCTTCCAGTCAGTTTAATTGAAGTCTGGAGCGGTCATGTCAGTTAACTGCTACAATGGGGACAAGGACGCCATCAATATTTCGAAGGAGCTTGTTTTTCTCTCCATAATGATATTAAAATGCAGCCATGTTTTATTCTCAAATCAATAAAATTGTTGACTGATCACCCTACTAAAGAGATATAGTTACGATACAATTGTTACAAGAAATAAGCACATTTATTCTTACACCAGTTGTTCGCATGATATGGTCATACTTTTCTCGTATGAATCATCCATAGTGTGTTTTCATTTCGTTTAAAAAACCAGTTGTGGGCATAATACAGATGTTCTTCTCGTATGACTCGCTTTTAGAGTATTTTCATCGGAGGTATACACATTTATTCTAAAACCAGTAGTTGGCAAACGGGTTATGCTATGTTCGTGTAATTTATAATGGCATGATACTAAACCCTTAAGGGAAGATATTTTGTACCTGGCTAGTTTCCGAGTTAAATTAACAACAACAATCAATTATTATATTTCCCTGTTTCGTGAGGACAAGTATACATCAGTAAAGATTGAATACGTAAAGTTTCCAAAATAAAACGATTTTAAGTGTTTAACAATGAAATGTGTATGTTTTTCCCAATGACGTGTTCGTGGTCTTATTTATTTTTGAAATAATTCTGTTTTATACGAAAACAAGAGAAATATTTCTGGTGTTTCACTTTCGAATATCATAATTATTAGTGAAATAATCTCAAATAAAACTTGTAAAATTTGAAAGAGTTCTACCATTTCTAGAATTAATGTTATTTAGGAAACTATGTGTTTGCCAACATTGCATATGGAGGAAAGTTGATTTTTTTGTTGTTTAAGAGAAATTCCTCATTTAACAAATTAAACAACTTTTTGTATACATGTTACATCAATTTCAGGACAAAATGAAACATTGACTTCTTAAATTAGCGTATTATATAATAACCGAGAGAATGGAAACAGGGATTGTGTCAAAAAGATAACAGTATTCAAGACAGTAAGAAAATTCGAACCGGGGCCAGGCTTTAGCTTGCCCCCAAACAATAATGTATATTATTTCTAAATGGACACAATATTAAACTAAAAAAATATATAAAAATATAAAACATAGACAAGAGGTTCCTGGCTTTAGACAGGTGCAAAAATGATGTTGAACATGTTTTGTGTGATCTTAATAAACAATAACAAGCTATACCCAAAATGAAACTCAGTTCAAAGAAGTTCGAGTCTGATGTTAGAATAGGTAACAGAAAAAATAAGCTAAATAGCAATGATTAATATAAATAAAAAGGACTATCATCAATTAATGCAATGTCAGCTCCAGACTTAAAGTCAACTGTTCGAAAAATTATTTCTTCATCATTAAAATTCAAAACATGCCGTCCCGTTAAGGGCATATCCAACAGTTTCAGGGGAGGTAATAACAGACGTAAACGTCGTCTATTGTTTCCCGTAATTTAACGTTGTTTCAACGACGTCATAACGGAATCACCATCGGAATTGCTATGGCCGTCTGGAAAGGGCGGGTTCTTTCATCAAAAGAAAGGGCACGGCGGGAATCGGCAAAAAATAAAGGCAACAGTAGTATACCGCTGTTCAAAACTCATAAATCCATGGACAAAAAACAAAATCGGGATAACAAACTAAAACCGAGGGAAACGCATTAAATATAAGAGGAGAACAACGACATAACACTAAAATGTAACACACATAGACAAAATCCCACGAGAATAACAAATATAACATATATATATAACATCAAAACCAAATACATGAATTTGGGATAGACAAGTACCGTGACACGTCTTATCGCAATGTAAATTTACACTAAAAAATAAGAGAAAACAAACGACACAACGTTATAATGTAATGTAAAAAACTCATACAGAATATTAACAGAAATAGAACTCAAATCTTTAAAGATATCTTTGTCGTCTTAGTCTATTATAAAAGAACCGCAATTATCTTGATCATTATAGACCATATTCACTTAAGTTTCCGTTTTATTGAAATTATCTTCAATACAGTAGAGAACAACGAGAACAAATGCGTAATGATTTATTATTGCATTAGA